>CM060912.1:330944730-332329297 GCA_030737875.1 Allium sativum | reverse complement strand
TATTCATATGAATGGTAAGTAAAAATTCGATTTTTATATATTGAATAGAAAAGTAAAAATTTGATTTTTATATATTAAATAGCAAAGTAAAAATTCGATTTTTATATATTGAATAGCAAAGTAAAAATATGATTTTTATATATTGAATAGCAAAGTAAAAATTGATTTTTATATATTGAATAGCAAAGTAAAAAATTCAATTTTTATATATTGAATAGCAAAGTAAAAATTCGATTTTTATATATTGAATAGAAAAGTAAAAATATGATTTTTTATATATTGAATAGCAAAGTAAAAAAATCGATTTTTATATATTGAATATCGAAGTAAAAATTCGATTTTTTACATATGTAGAGAATACGGGCAAAAAAAGTGACAAGAGGGAAGAACGGCGAAGATTTCTACATAAGAAGAGTCGTGGCGTTGGATTAGCAATATTGTGGGAACTTCTCACCTTTTAATTTAATTTTCTAGTTAAAAATATATACTAGGATGCAGACGGTGTTTAGTAGCACCCGACACCCGTCATCCACAGACCATGGACGGCTTGTACGCTTGTTTGTTTGATTTTGATGTGTAGTTGATTGTGTGATGTGATGTGAAACGAAATAAAATAATTTATAGTGGAAAATATTTTATAGCTAAAAATAGAATTTTTAACGTGTATATGAAATAAAATAAATTAATATAAACAAATCAAACGATTTGTTTATATACACACATTTGACTGATATTGATTGGGATGATAAATTTTACACATCGCCCAACTGCACAAATAAAATCTGTGTTTGATTGGTTGAAACCCCACATGGGTATTGGGATGATATATGACATACACTAATCCCAACAGTTAGTTGTATGTCGATCGATTGATTGACAGACTGTTATAAGCGTTAAATATTTATATTTGATGCTTATACAGTGTAGAATGCTCTTTGGATGATAGTTGATTATTCATCGTTGTTATTGAACAAATGTGTTGTATAAAATCCATATAATTAACATTATATGGTAATTGATTGGGCCTCATTCCAGTTTTGAAATAGAAATATTTGAAAAAGAAATATTTGAAATAGAATATTTGAAAAGGAAATATTTGAAATAGAATATTTGGAAATAGAAATATATGAAGCCGTGTTGATTAGATTGACGCCATTTTGACGTGAACGATATTTATATCGATTTTATTCATTTTATAATGAATATCGAAAGTGATTTCAAAATCTGATATTTCGAAAAGAATTGAAATTCGAATTAAACTGAAAAGAAATGAATTCGAATTGAAATTGAATTAGAAATGAAGCTGAAATCGTTTTGAAAACGAATTTAAAACAATTTATATGATACGTTTTAAAAGGAAATCGATGAAGTATATATTATATGTATAATATAATGGCCGGAATAGAACGCGCCGCGCCGCGGCAGTTCGCGAATTTCGACCACTGACTTCGAACGGATATTGCGGGAGATCCGACCGTCGGATTCTCCTAAAACCGGAACCTTGGGTTCGTATCGAAAATAGCTTTCTGAAGAATATTAGAAATTTTAAATCTAACGGTTGGATTTGGAGTTATGTCCAAATCAAAATTGAAAAAGGTCGCTGTAAGTGCAGTTCGATGGCCGTTGATGGAAATAGACTGTACGGGCCTTGTTAAAATTATTAAAATAGTAATAATTTGTGTAAAATCATAAGAAATGATTTGTGAAGAATTGGGATGAAAAACTCCATATTTGAGAAGATAAAAATAGATTTTTATCGAAATGAACTAGTTTTGAACTAGAATAGTAATATATTTATTTTTAAATAAATAAAGTGAGCTTGAAATGGTTTTGAAATATAACCAGAATTTCCAATAACTGAATTGGAATGGATTTGAATCGAAATTGTCTTTGGAATATTTCGATGTTTGATTCGTGATTATATAGATGTTGTTATGGAAATTTGAAAGATATATATATATCGTTATTTCCAATATGATATTTGTTGGTCGTAGAATTTGATGTTGAATATACGCCGATATATTTTCTATTCGGAGCCTTGTATTTAATATCAAATGTGATTTGGGTTTGTCGTAAATGGTGTTTTCATTAACACTGTTCTTAAGCCCCATTGAGAAAAGATTAAATCTTTTTATTTAGATTTAATGAAGTGTACCAATTAATAATATTTAAATGAATTGATATTGATTTTTGGGTTTATCGTGAAAAGTGATTTTAAATAACACTTGTTCTTTAACCCGATAATTAATGGAATGTGATTTTGGGTTTATCGTGAAATGTGTTTTAAATGACACCGATTCTTTAACCCAATTAAAGATTAAAAGTAAGTGGAGTTTTAATGAATCTTTAATTAGATTGAAAAGCTGTTAGAATGGAGTATCACCAGTTTTACTCCAGGCGATAGTTAAATCTTTAATTAGATTTGAACGTGAAATGGTAATTGAATTTACCGATAACACTGTGGTGTTAGATATGAAGTATTACTAGTTTTACTTCATGGGATGAATACGTGGGGATTGGGAAACTAAAAATAAAATATTACTTCGGTGTGGTTCGCTAATCCGACTAGTTTGAATTGATATTCAAAAAGGAGATTAAAGAATAAATTTAAAGAATTTATCTTTGATAAAATTAATGGGAACCTTTCCCAAAATATAAGAATATTTGAATAAAAGAATATTCTGAATTGGAATGTAGGGTATGTTGTGTTTGTTGTAACACTTTTATAATATATAAGCGAGTTATTCAGAAAGACCGGGTTTATCCCATTCTAAATAACTGATTCGACGTGGTGTCGAAGTTGAAGACGGTGGTTGAAGACCGGAGGTCTTCACGTCGTTCGGGTGGTTACTGATGATCTTGATTAGGCTGTACACCCCAAGAAGACGGAAATAGTTAGTGATCGTCCAGACGTACTTGAAGATCGATGGATATGCGTGGTACTAGGTGCCTCCGGTTTCGTTCAGACCCAGAACGAACTTGTAAATGGACTGTGTGTCTGACATTGGATTTTAGTCTGTGTGATTGGTTTCTATTAAATATATATCTATTTGGCAGCGGAGAATTTATTCTCTTGCTTAACGCCCTTCTCTGACACATACGAGCTCAGGGGTTATATATTGATAGATATCAAACGCATGGAGTGAATGGCCTGTGTGGCACGCCTAAGTGGCAATTGATCAAGGCTTCTGTTGAAAAGCAAAGTCTTGTGGTTGATGATCAAAGCACGGCCTGTGTGGCATAGCTTTGTGTAATGTGAATTCGCGAGCCTCACACCCCGGTTGTGAACCAGAAACGGGAGAGGACATCAGGGAGGGCATGCGTTTCTTTCTAGCTAGGGTGGTGTCAGTGACCTACCAGCCCTGACATTTATATTCTTTTCACCTGTGTGGTTGTTGCTGTTGCGAGGCGCCTCGGTTAGATCGGATGATCTGGGTCCGGTGGAGTCATTCGTTGGCTCATTTACACCCCCAAAGGGTGGGGAAACTTAGTGTTCAGGCATAATAATCCACATCGGTGGACCGGCCCTGACGATCCAAGGGGCAGTTGCGGCTGTTCCTGAGACACGAGCTAGAGCATCTCGAATCGGTAGAGGACTATCTTTTGCCTCGTTTCACAGACGGAAATCCAATTTCCAAATACGTGACATTTGCGGTTTTATTTGTAGAGCCTAGTATGGAGACATAGTGGGATGGGGCGCTTATGCCGTCTATGATTGATACTTATGATTTGAAGTTGTTTTATACACTATACACTTATAATAGTATCAAATGATTTGTTTTATATGTATCAAGCATTCTTGGCTATTATAAGGTAAAAACCCTATCCTCCGGCTTGTGTTGCATTGTGTGATGGGAACTGGGTCTTATAATAGCTTCATTTTTCTTTATTTAGCATTGCACTGTTGTTTTATGCCCTGGTGTTCTTGGGAGGAAACCCGTTCCGTGTTAAACGGCGTGGTCCCTTGATTTACCGAACTTTAAAAATAAAGATTAATAACTGTTTTAGTTCTCACACCAGTCCCATGACTGACCTGGAGTTTATTGTTTTAACCTAAACTCTAGGTGCCCTTATTTCGGCACGGGCAGCTAGTAGTTTTGGTTTTGTAGATTTATATTCACAGGATCCTGGTTTACAGCTCGAATGATATCCGGAAAGCTTTGTATCCGTATATCCCTTCTAGTTGTGTATTGTATTATTTTCCGCTGCTATGTAATTTATTGTAATCTCTGATAATTTGTGATGTATATTATTTATTCATACTCTGTATATTCTTGTATTCGGATGGAATTGTTGTAATTAACAATGAAATGTTCCTCCGTCTGCGCTCTGTTGTGGCTTGTTCTCGAACTATCCGTGCTTTCCTCACCGGGGAAGTTACGGGTCTTTACAATATATGACCTTTTCCTTAATCTCGCCTTTGTTATAAATAAAAATCCGACCTTTCTTCTAAAAATCAAAACTTTTTTCTACAAAGTTATACTTACTTTCTTTTCAAATCTACACTATAAAAATTTGATTTGTACAACGCTACTTCATATGACAAACCAAATATTTTTAAGCGAACAAAAATCATATCATTTTATGAATGAAAAATATAATCTTTTCGCTTTAAAAATTATAATTCTTTTGTAAATAAAATCTTAGCTTTTATAAGTAATAAACTGATTTCATTCATTATTAAAACTGAATTTATCAATAAAAAAACAATGCTTTAAATTGATAAAATAAAATACTTACAGTTTTTTTCAATTCAGCGGAGGAAGGGGAGGAGTTCGCTGCTGCGTTGGAGCCGTCGAAGGACTGGCGCGCGAGGTGGGTGGGGTCCATTCAGGGAGGCGGCGTCTGTATCGAGCGAAGGGGCTAGGTTTCGTCGAGGGGTTGGCTGCGGTGTTCGCGGGTGGCACAAGGAGGCGGGGGGACTGGTGATCGACGTGGCGGGTAGGCTGGAGGCGGTTTCGATTTGAGGGGTTTTGGCTCGCGTCGATTTGGGGGGGGGGGAGAGAAAACGGATGGAGGAGGTGCGGCTAGGGGAGGGGTTTCTGGCTAGGCGGAGGGGTCGTCAGATCGACGACGAGGGTGGCGGCTAGGGCTTCCATCGCCCTTTCTTTTCTTTTTTTTCTTTTTCTATTTTGAAATGGTAGGGGGAGAGAAAAGAGCGGTGGAGGGGTTTTATTTATTTTAATTTTTTATTTTATTTTAATTTTAATTTTAAAAAGTAATTTTTTTCATTCGAACTCGAAACGAGGCCCACCGCCTATCGTCCCTAGCTAATTACCCCCATTTCGAACACAATGGGATATGTATCGTAGGCTGATTTGATCGTTTCGATCAGTTTTCGTCAAAATCAACATATAACTCTATATATTGAATTTGAACGTACATTTCAATTTACTGGGGTCACATACTAATTCGAAAAATTCCCAAAAAATATTTTCTAGCTTCGTATTGACGATACGGTCCTAACAAAACAAGTTTCGTCAAATTCTGAGATCGTTTGAAAAATGGCAATTTTCCAGTCGATTAAAATCAACTGAAACTGGTCAAATGCGTTTCCCTTTTCCACGCTCACATATTGATTCAAAAAATTATGAAAATTGGAATCTAGCAATAACTTGACATCGCGGATCCAACAAAAGTGGTTTCGTCAAAATCAGAGGTCGTTTGCAAAATTTCCATTTTTAAGGGCCAGAATTCCATAGCAACTATTCTGAATTTCCAGCTGGGCATAACTTTTGATTCCCGCTATGAAATTTTGATTTCTTGGATTCGTTGGAAAGATATTCTCAAATAGATTCTATTATTTTTGGTTTCGCTAAAATCCGGTTTGTTTTGCTCCCGGTACATTCATTTGAAGTTTGAAATCGAATTATCGAACTACCACGCCATTTTCAATTCCTTTTATAATTAAAATAAAATTTTATATATTCTAACGACGACATATATAAATATATACGTTCTATTTCAATTCAAAATAAATTTCTCATCGTTATTATTTAAAATAATCTATTTTAAATATTCAAAATTCATTAAAATTGCCAAAATAAAAATTTCAAACTGGCTCACATTTTCCGGGTTGTTACAACAACTAATATATCTGGAAGTTAAAAGGCTTTGCAGTTATTCCATTTACATTACTGGTCGGATATGGAAGTTTATATCGATTATATATATCGATTTATTTTCCATGAAGATTCCATGGTAAATGGAATGTGATTTTGGGTTTATAGTGAACCGTGTTTTAAATGACATTGGTTCTTTAACCCAGTTAAAGACAGGATATGATTTCCCAAGTTAAACAATTATTAATATTGATTTTTGGGAAGATTAAAACCAAGTGGAGTTTTAATGAATCTTTAATTAGAATGAAATGATCGAGAATGGAGTATCACCAGTTTTGCTCCAGGCGATAGTTAAATCTTTAATTAGATTTGAACGTGAAATGGTAATTGAATTTACCGACAACATCGTGGTGTTAGATATGAAGTATTACCAGTTTTACTTCATGGGATGAATAGGTTGGGATTGGGAAATTAAAACAAATGATTACTTCGGTAAGGTTCGTTAATCCGGACTAGTTTGGATAAACCATAATTTGGTTTGAATTGATATTCAAAGGAAGATTAAAGAATAAATTTAAGGAATTTATCTTTGATAAAATTAATGGGAACCTTTCCCAAAGTGTAAGAATATTTGAATAAAAGAATATTCTGGATTGGAATGAGGCGTATGTGTGAAAACCCGCAACTTCCCTGTAAAGGAAAGCGCGGATAGTTCGAGAACAAGCCACAAAAAAACGCTTACAAAAGAACATTTCATTGTATATTACAACAATGCATAAGATTACAAGAATATACAGAGTATAAATGAATATTACATTCGATAAATATCAGAGATTACAATACATTGTACAGCAGCGGAAAATAATACAATACACAACTAGGAGGAGATATACGGATACAAAGCTTTCCGGATATCGTTCCAGCTGTAAACCAGGATCCTGTGAATATAAATCTGCAAAACCAAAACTACTAGCTGCCCTTGTCAAAATAGGGGCACCAAGAGTTTAGGTTAAAACAATAAACTCCAGGTCAGTCATGTGACTGGTGTGAGAACTAAAACAGTTAATCTTTATTTTTAAAGCTAGGTTGATCAAGGGACCACGCCGTATAACACGGAACGGGTTTCCTCCCAAGAATACCAGTGCATAAAACAACAGCGCAATGCTAAATAAAGAACAATGAAGCTATTATAAGACCCAGTTCCCATCACACAATGCAATCGCAAGCCGGAGGATAGGGTTTTTACCTTATAATAGCCAAGAATGCTTGATACGTTGAAAGCAAATCATTTGATACTATTATAAGTGCATAGTATATAAAACAACTTCAAATCATAAGTATCAATCATAGGCGGCATAAGTGCCCCATCCCACTATGTCGCCATATATAGGTTTACAAATAAAACCGCAAAGTCACGTATTTGGAAATTGGATTTCCATCTATGAACCGAGGCAAAAGATAGTCCTCAACCGATTCGAGACGCTCTAGCCCGCCCCTCAGGAACAGCTGCAACTGCCCCCTGGATCCTCAGGGCCGGTCCACCGATGTGGATTATTATGCCTGAACACTACGTCTCCCCACCCTATGGGGTGTAAGTCTGGTCCGTCTGCCGACCAGAATGCATCGGCCGAAACCGATATAACCGAGGCGCCTCGCAACAGCAACAACCACATAAGTCAAACTCGTCAGGGCGTGTAAAACCACTGACGCCACTTCTAGCTAGAAAGAAACGCATGCCCTCCCTGACGTCCGTCTCCCGTTTTTGGTTCATACCGGGTGTGAAACTCGCGAGGTAAACGTTACACAAAGATACGCCACAAAGGCCGTGCTTTGATCATCACCACAAGACTTTGCTTTTCAACAGAAGCCTCGATCAATTGCCACTTAGGCATGCCACACAGGCAATTCACTCCATGCGTTTGATATCCATCAATATATAACCCCTGAGCACGTACATCTCAGAGAAGGGCGTTAAGCAAGAGAATAAATTCTCCGCCGCCAAACAGATATATATTTAATAGAGATCAATCACACGGACTAAAATCCAATATCAGACACACAGTCCATTTACAAGTCCGTTCTGGGTCTGAACGAAACCGGAGGCACCTAGTACCCCGCATATCCATCGATCTCCAAGTACGTCTGGACGATCACTAACTGTTTCCATCTTTTTGGGTGTACAGCCCAATCAAGATCATCAGTAATTACCCAAACGACGTGAAGACTTCCGGTCTTCGACCATAGTCTTCATCTTCGACTTATCGTCGTATCAGTTATTCAGAATGGGATAAACCCGGTCTTTCCGAATAACTCGCGTATATTTTAAATAAGTGTTACATAAACACAACATACGCCTCATTCCAATTCATTAGTCACTAACCGTAAATTAATCAAGAGAATAATTTCCCAAATATTAACCCCAAAGGCCGAAACCAACTTCAGATCAATATCTAGAAAACCATTCTGCTTGGCTAACCGACAGTTAGTTTCTAAACTTCACATTCATAGGGAAAGGTTCCCATTAATTTTATCCAAGATAAATTTCTTGAATTTATCCTTTAATCTATTTTTGAATCTCAATTCAAACTAGTCGGGATTAGCGAACCTTACCGAAGTAATCATTTATTTTAATTTCCCCATCCCAACCTATTCACCCCATGAAGTAAAACTGGTAATACTTCATATCTAACACCACAGTGTTATCGGTAAATTCAATTACCATTTCACGTTTTGATGCCAAATCACAACAATGTATTCTAGCTATATTAGTTTTTAAACGTATCAAGCATTCTTTGGCTGTTATAAGGGAAAACCCTATCCTCGGCTGCGATGCATTGTGTGATGGGACCTGGGTCTTATAACAGCTTCATTTTTCTTTATTTAGCATCGCGCTGTTTGTTTTATGCACTGGTATTCTTGGGAGGAAACCCATTCCGTGTTATACGGCGTGGTCCCTTGATTTACCTAACTTTAAAAATAAATATCAATAACTGTTTTAGTTCTCACACCAGTCCCATGACTGACCTGGAGTTTATTTTTTTAACCTAAACTCTGGGTGCCCCTATTTTCGACACGGGCAGCTAGTAGTTTTGGTTTTGCAGATTTATATTCACAGGATCCTGGTTTACAGCTGGAACGATATCCGGAAAGCTTTGTATCCGTATATCTCCTTCAGTTGTGCATTGTATTATTTTCCGCTGCTATGTATTTAAATGTAATTTAAATCTCTGATATTTCTGTGTAATATTCATTTATACTCTGTATATTCTTGTAATCTGATGCATTGTTGTAATATACAATGAAATGTTCTTCTGTATGCATTTTATTTTGTCGTGTTCTCAAACGATAGGGCGTTTCGAACGGTCTGGGTCGGTTTAGCGACTGGTTCGGACCGAGCGAAATTCTTTTTCGTCACAGTTGAAATATCAAATATGATTTGGGTTTGTCGTGAATGGTGTCTTCATTAACACCGTTCTTGAACCCAGTTGAGAAAAGATTAAATCTTTTTGTTTAGATTTAATGAAGTGTACCAATTAAATGATATTTAATTGGAATTGAATTGATATTGATTTTTGGGTTTATCGTGAACAGTGTTTTAAACAACACTCGTTCTTTAACCCGATAATTAATGAATGTGATTTTGGGTTTATCGTGAGCTGTGTTTTTAAATGACACTGATTTTTCACCCAGTTAAAGATTAAAACTAAGTGGAGTTTTAATGAATCTTTAATTAGATTGAAAAGATCGAAAATGGAGTACGACCAGTTTTGCTCCAGGCGATAGTTAAATCTTTAATTAGATTTGAACGTGAAATGGTAACTGAATTTACCGATAACACCGGGGTGTTAGATATGAAGTATTACCAGTTTTACTTCATGGGATGAATAGGTTGGGATTGGGAAATTAAAACCAATGATTACTATGGTAAGGTTCGCTAATTCCGACTAGTTATGAATTGATATTCAAAAATAGATTGAAGAATCAATTCAAGAAATTTATCTTGTATAAAATTAATGGGAACCTTTCCCTGTGAATGTGAAATCAGAAACTAACTGTCGATTAGCTAAGTAGAGTGGTTTTCTGGATATTGATCTGATGTTGGTTTCGGCCTTCGGGGTTAATATTTGGGGAATTATTCTCTTGATTAATTTACGGTTAGTGACTGATGAATTGGAATGAGGCGTATGTTGTGTTTGTGTAACACTTATTTAAAGTATACGCGAGTTATTCGGAAAGACCGGGTTTATCCCATTCTGAATAACTGATACGACGATAAGTCGAAGATGAAGACGGTGGTCGAAGACCGGAAGTCTTCACGTCGTTTGGGTGATTACTGATGATCTTGATTGGGTTGTACACCCAAGAAGATGGAAACAGTTGGTGATCGTCCAGACGTACTTGGAGATCGATGGATATGCGAGGTACTAGGTGCCTCCGGTTTCGTTCAGACCCAGAACGGACTTGTAAATGGACTGTGTGTCTGACATTGGATTTTAGTCTGTGTGTTTGATTTCTATTAAATATATATCTGTTTGGCGGCGGAGAATTTATTCTCTTGCTTAACGCCCTTCTCTGAGACGTACGAGCTCAGGGGTTATATATTGATGGATATCAAACGCATGGAGTGAATTGCCTGTGTGGCATGCCTAAGTGGCAATTGATCGAGGCTTCTGTTGAAAAGCAAAGCCTTGTGGTGATGATCAAAGCAAGGCTTTTGTGGCGTAGCTTTGTGTAACAATTACTTCGCGTGTTTCACACCCGGTATGAACCAAAAACGGGAGAGGACGTCAGGGAGGGCATGCGTTTCTTTCTAGCTAAAAAGTGGCGTCAGTGGTTTTACACGCCCTGACGAGTTTGACTTATGTGGTTGTTGCTGTTGCGAGGCGCCTCGGATTGATCGGTCGTTCTCGAACCGATGGAGTCATTTAGTTGGCTCACTTACACCCCATAGGGTGGGGAGACGTAGTGTTCAGGCATAATAATCCACATCGGTGGACCGACCCTGAGGATCCAGGGGGCAGTTGCGGCTGTTCCTGAGGGGCGGGCTAGAGCGTCTCGAATCGGTTGAGGACTATCTTTTGCCTCGGTTCATAGATGGAAATCCCATTTCCAAATACGTGACTTTGCGATTTTGATTGTATAACCTATATATGGCGACATAGTGGTATGGGGCATTCATGCCGCCTATGATTGATACTTATGATTTGAAGTTGTTTTATACACTATACACTTAAAATAGTATCAAATGATTTCTTTTAAACGTATCAAGCATTCTTGGCTATTATAAGGTAAAAACCCTATCCTCCGGCTTGCGTTGCATTGTGTGATGGGAACTATGTCTTATAATAGCTTCATTCTTCTTTATTTAGCATTGCGCTGTTTGTTTTATGCACTGGTATTCTTGGGAGGAAACCCGTTCCGTGTTATACGGCATGGTCCCTTGATTTACCTAACTTTAAAATAAAGATTTACAACTGTTTAGTTCTCACACCAGTCCCATGACTGACCTGGAGTTTATTGTTTTAACCTAAACTCTGGGTGCCCTTATTTTCGACACGGGCAGCTAGTAGTTTTTGTTTTGCAGATTTATATTCACAGGATCCTGGTTTACAGCTGGAATGATATCCGGAAAGCTTTGTATCCGTATATCTACTTCTAGTTGTGTGTTGTATTATTTTCCGCTGCGATGTATTTAAATGTAATTTAAATCTCTGATATTTCTGTGTAATATTCATTCATACTCTGTATATTCTTGTAATCTGATGCATTGTTGTAATAATAGTGAAATGTTCTTTCGTCTGCGTTCTGTTTTGTCGTGTTCTCAAACGATAGGGCATTTCGAACGGTCTGGGTCGGTTTAGCGACTGGTTCGGACCGAGCGAAATTCTTGCTCGTCACAACCGACAGTTAGTTTCTAAATTTCACATTCATAGGGAAAGGTTTCCATTAATTTTATCCAAGATAAATTCCTTGAATTTATTCTTTGTTCTATTTTTGAATATCAATTCAAACTAGTCGGGATTAGCAAACCTTACCGAAGTAATCATTTATTTTAATTTCCCCATCCCAACCTATTCATCCCATGAAGTAAAACTGGTAATACTTCATATCTAACACCACAGTGTTATCGGTAAATTCAATTACCATTTCACGTTCAAATCTAATTAAAGATTTAACTATCGCCTGGAGCAAAACTGGTGATACTCCATTTTCGATCATTTCAATCTAATTAAAGATTCATTAAAACTCCACTTAGTTTTAATCTTTAACTGGGTTAAAGAATCAGTGTCATTTAAAACACGGTTCACGATAAACCCAAAATCACATTCCATTAATTATCGGGTTAAAGAACAAGTGTTATTTAAAACACTGTCCATGATAAACCCAAAAATCAATACCAATTCAATTCCAATTAAATATCGTTTAATTGGTACACTTCATTAAATCTAAACAAAAAGATTTAATCTTTTTCTCAACTGGGTTCAAGAACAGTGTTAGTGAAGACACCATTCACGACAAACCCAAATCACATTTGATATTCAATACAAGGCTCTGAATAGAAAATATACCGGCTTATATTCAATATCAAATTCTACGACTAACAAATGTCGCATTGGAAATAACGATATATATATATATATATATATATATATATATATCTTTCAAATTTCCATAACAACATCTGTATAATCACGAATTCCAACATCGAAATATTCCGAAGACAATTTCGATTCAAATCCACTCCAATGCAATCATTGGAAATTTTGGTTATTTTTAAAACCCTTTTCAAATTCAATTTATTTATTTAAAAATAAATAGAATTATAATTCTAGTTCAAAACTAGTTCATTTCGATAAAAATCTATTTTTATCCTTTCAAATATGGAGTTTTTTCATCCCAATCTTTTCTAAATCATTTCTTATGATTTTACACAAATTATTACTATTTTTAATAATTTTATCAAGGCCCGTACAGTCGATTTCCATCAATGGCCATCGAACTGCACTTACAGCGACCTTTTTCAAATTTGATTTGGACGTAACCCCAAATCCAACCGTTAGATTTTGAATTTCTAATATTCGTTAGAAAGCTCTTTTCGATACGAACCCAACGGTTCCGGTTTTAGGAGAATCCGACGGTCGGATCTCCCGTAATGTCCGTTTGAAATAAATGGTCGAAATTCACGAACTGCCGCGGCGCGGCGCGTTCTATTCAGGCTATTATATTATATATATAATATATATAATATATATTTCGTCGATTTCTACTTAAAACGAATTATATAAATAGTTTTAAATTCGTTTCAAAAGCAATTTCAACTTCCATTTCAATTCAAATCAAAATTGAGTTCTTCTTTATAAATTCGTTATATTTCTGCTTCATATATAAAGATCGAATTTTTATTCGCTATTTAAATAAAATAAAAATCACACTTTTAATTTCTTTTCAAACAAAGAAAAATCACATTTTTAACATCTACATGTATAGATGAAATTCTATTTTATCAATGCTATATATATTTAAAAGACCACATTTTTACGACGTCATTTTGAATATATAGATTATATTTTTCTCGCTTGTTCATATAGTTAAAAATCGAAACTTTTCCTTTGCAAAATTTATTTCTTTGCATGATTATTTTATAAATAATACACATACGATATAAATTATATTTTCATCGATCAAAATGTATTTTCTTATATATGACAAAAATCCTATTTTTATCTTCATAAAAATATTTCTAACATACGATAAAAATTCTATTTTTATCTTTATAAAATCACATTCTATTTTATATTTTCAAAATCAAAGGTCATATTTTTTTATTTCGATGTTCAATATATAAAAATCATATTTTTATTTCTATATAGAAATCACGCCTTCTTCTATATAAAGATCCAATTTTCAATCATATAAAAATTCAGTTTTTAATAATAAAGAATTTCAGTTTTATAAAACAATTAAAATCAATAAACTAAAAACAAAACTCACCGTTCGAAGCGGGCTGCGGAGGCGGGCGGCACGCTGGTTGCACCTATGGACTCGAGGGGGGGCGCTGGTCCAATTAGGGGCAAAAGGGGGCATCGGATTTTTTTGAGGAGAAGGGGGAGACGGTGGCGCTGCTGTCAAGGTCGGGGAAGTGGAGGGCAGCATCGATTGGCGCTGGTGGTGGCTCCGACAGGGGCTCGTGGTCGCGGTGGAACGAGAGGAGATGTGGGGGGTTTTGTGCGTCGCAGAAGGAAGAAGGAGGGAGAGGTGGGGCGTCGGAGGCGAGAGGGGCGAAGGCGGAGGCTGGCGATGGTGGACGGAGGCGAGGTCGAGGGGGGCGACGAAGCGATTCGGGATTTGTTTTCTTTTTTTTTCTAGTTATATATATATATACTAGGATGCAGACGGTGCTTAGTAGCACCCGACACAGTCGTCCACAGACCATGGACTTGTTTGTTTGGTTGCATAGATTAGTTAGATGATTTGATTTGAAATTGAATTGTTTGGTGATTTTGATTGATGTGTGAATGGCGTGGGCCTTCACTAGTCCGGGGATAAGGCTAGGCCTTGTCCCGTTCTAGTATCGTGCCGTTGTGCCGCCGAAATTTTCTAAAATAAGTTAGAAAAATAAAAATATCATTTTATTTAAAGAATGAACTGGATAGAAATTCAAGTGTTGAAATAAAATATTTTATCGTTAAAAATATAATTTTTAACGTGAAGTGAATAAAATAAAATATTCATTTACAAACCGGACGGTTTGTTTATGTACACTGATTTGACTGATATTGATTGGGTCGATAAATTTTACACATCGCCCAACTGCACAAATAAAATCTGTGTTTGATTGTTTGAAACCCCACACGGGTGTTGGGATGAAACTTGAAGTTCACTCATCCTGATTGATTAAATATGTCGATCGATTGATTGACAGGCTGCTATAAGCGTTAAATGTCTATATTTGATGCTTATACAGTGTAGTGCACTTTGGTTGATGGTTGATTATTTTTCAATGCTATTATATACATGTGTTGTATGAAATCCATATAATTAACTTTATATGGTAATGGATTGGGCCTCATTCCAATTTAGAAAATAAAGAATAATATAAAATAAAGGTTCATGTGTTGACATTACTCATCCATTGAGATTGGTCATGTGTTGAACGAAATATTTTGATGATAACAACTATTTTGAAAAAAGAAATATTTGAAATAGAATATTTGAAAATAGAAATTTATGAAGCCGTGTTGATTAGATTGACGCCATTTTGATGTGAACGATATTTATATCGATTTTATTGATTTCGAAATGAATTGAATTGAAAACGATTTCGAAATGAATTGAATTGAAAACGATTTCGAAATGAATTGAATTGAAAACGATTTCGAAACGAATTGAATTGAAAACGATTTCGAAATGAATTGAATTGAAAACGATTTTGAAATGAATTGAATTGAAAACGATTTCGAAATGAATTGAATTGAAAACGATTTCGAAATGAATTGAATTGAAATTGAATTGAATTCAAATTGAATTGAATAGAAATGAATTTTAAAACGAATTTATAAAGAAGAATTCAATTTTGATTTGAATTGAAATGGAAGTTGAAATTGCTTTTGAAACGAATTTAAAACTATTTATATAATTCGTTTTAAGTAGAAATCGACGAAATATATATTATATATATTATATATATAATATAATGGCCTGAATAGAACGCGCCGCGCCGCGGCAGTTCGTGAATTTCGACCATTTATTTCAAACGGACATTACGGGAGATCCGACCGTCGGATTCTCCTAAAACCGGAACCGTTGGGTTCGTATCGAAAAGAGCTTTCTAATGAATATTAGAAATTCAAAATCTAACGGTTGGATTTGGAGATACGTCCAAATCAAATTTGAAAAAGGTCGCTGTAAGTGCAGTTCGATGGCCATTGATGGAAATCGACTGTACGGGCCTTGATAAAATTTTTAAAAATAGTAATAATTTGTGTAAAATCATAAGAAATGATTTAGAAAGAATTGGGATGAAAAACTCCATATTTGAAAAGATAAAAATAGATTTTTATCGAAATGAACTAGTTTTGAACTAGAATTATAATTCTATTTATTTTTAAATAAATAAATTGAATTTGAAATGGTTTTGGAAAATAACCAAAATTTCCAATGATTGCATTGGAATGGATTTGAATCGAAATTGTCTTCGGAATATTTCGATGTTGGATTTCGTGATTATACAAATGTTGTTATGGAAATTTGAAAGATATATATATAAATATATCGTTATTTCCAATGCGATATTTGTTAGTCGTAGAATTTGATATTGAATATAAGCCGGTATATTTTCTATTCAGAGCCTTGTATTGAATATCAAATGTGATTTGGGTTTGTCGTGAATGGTGTCTTCACTAACACTGTTCTTGAACCCAGTTGAGAAAAGATTAAATCTTTTTGTTTAGATTTAACGAAGTGTACCAATTAAATAATATTTAATTGGAATTGAATTGATATTGATTTTTGGGTTTATCGTGGACAGTGTTTTAAATAACACTCGTTCTTTAACCCGATAATTAATGAATGTGATTTTGGGTTTATCGTGAACTGTGTTTTTAAATGACACGGATTCTTTAACCCAGTTAACGATTAAAACTAGGTGGAGTTTTAATAAATCTTTAATTAGATTGAAATGATCGAGAATGGAGTATCACCAGTTTTGCTCCAGGTGATAGTTAAATCTTTAATTAGATTTGAACGTGAAATGGTAATTGAATTTACCGATAACACTGTGGTGTTAGATATGAGATAATACCAGTTTTACTTCATGGGATGAATAAGTTGGGATAGGGAAATTAAAACAAATGATTACTTCGGTAAGGTTCGCTAATCCCGACTAGTTTTGAATTGATATTCAAAAATAGATTAAAGAATAAATTCAAGAAATTTATCTTGGATAAAATTAATGGGAACCTTTCCCTGTGAATGTGAAATCAGAAACTAACTGTCGGTTAGCTAAGCAGAATGGTTCTCTGGATATTGATCTGATGTTGGTTTCGGCCTTCGGGGTTAACATTTGGGGAATTATTCTCTTGATTAATTTACGGTTAGTGACTGATGAATTGGAATGAGGCGTATGTTGTGTTTGTGTAACACTTATTTAAAGTATACGCGAGTTATTCGGAAAGACCGGGTTTATCCCATTCTGAATAACTGATACGACGATAAGTCGAAGATGAAGACGATGGTCGAAGACCGGAAGTCTTCACGTCGTTTGGGTGATTACTGATGATCTTGATTGGGTTGTACACCCAAGAAGATGGAAACAGTTGGTGATCGTCCAGACGTACTTGGAGATCGATGGATATGCGAGGTACTAGGTGCCTCCGGTTTCGTTCAGACCCAGAACGGACTTGCAAATGGACTGTGTGTCTGACATTGGATTTTAGTCCGTGTGATTGATCTCTATTAAATATATATCTGTTTGGCGGCGGAGAATTTATTCTCTTGCTTAACGCCCTTCTCTGAGACGTACGAGCTCAGGGGTTATATATTGATGGATATCAAACGCATGGAGTGAACTGCCTGTGTGGCATGCCTAAGTGGCAATTGATCGAGGCTTCTGTTGAAAAGCAAAGCCTTGTGGTGATGATCAAAGCAAGGCCTTTGTGGTGTAGCTTTGTGTAACGTTTACTTCGCGTGTTTCACACCCGGTATGAACCAAAAAGGGAGAGGACGTCAGGGAGGGCATGCGTTTCTTTCTAGCTAAAAAGTGGCGTCAGTGGTTTTACACGCCCTGACGAGTTTGACTTATGTGGTTGTTGCTGTTGCGAGGCGCCTCGGATTGATCGGTCGTTCTCGAACCGATGGAGTCATTTAGTTGGCTCACTTACACCCCATAGGGTGGGGAGACGTAGTGTTCAGGCATAATAATCCACATCGGTGGACCGGCCCTGAGGATCCAGGGGGCAGTTGCGGCTATTCCTGAGGGGCGGGCTAGAGCGTCTCGAATCGGTTGAGGACTATCTTTTGCCTCGGTTCATAGATGGAAACCCAATTTCCAAATACATGATTCTGCGGTTTTAATTGTAGAGCCAAGTATGGCGACATAGTGGGATGGGGCACTTATGTCGTCTATGATTGATACTTATGATTTGAAATTGTTTTATACACTATGCACTTATAATAGTATCAAACGATTTGTTTTAAACGTATCAAGCATTCTTTGGCTGTTATAAGGGAAAACCCTATCCTCGGCTGCGTTGCATTGTGTGATGGGACCTGGGTCTTATAACAGCTTCATTTTTCTTTATTTAGCATCGCGCTGTTTGTTTTATGCACTGGTATTCTTGGGAGGAAACCCGTTCCGTGTTATACGGCGTGGTCCCTTGATTTACCTAACTTTAAAAATAAATATCAATAACTGTTTTAGTTCTCACACCAGTCCCATGACTGACCTGGAGTTTATTTTTTTAACCTAAACTCTGGGTGCCCCTATTTTCGAGACGGGCAGCTAGTAGTTTTGGTTTTGCAGATTTATATTCACAGGATCCTGGTTTACAGTTGGAACGATATCCGGAAAGCTTTGTATCCGTATATCTCCTTCAGTTGTGCATTGTATTATTTTCCGCTGCTATGTATTTAAATGTAATTTAAATCTCTGATATTTCTGTGTAATATTCATTTATACTCTGTATATTCTTGTAATCTGATGCATTGTTGTAATATACAATGAAATGTTCTCCTGTATGCGTTCTATTTTGTCGTGTTCTCAAACGATAGGGTGTTTCGAACGGTCTGGGTCGGTTTAGCGACTGGTTCGGACCGAGCGAAATTCTTTTTCGTCACAGTATGTTGTGTTTGTGTAACACTTGTTTATTATATACGCGAGTTATTCAGAAAGACCGGGATTATCCCATTCTGAATAACTGATTCGACGATGTGTCGAGGATGAAGACGGTGGTCGAAGACCGGAGGTCTTCACATCGTTTCGATAATTACTAATGATCTTGATTGGGCTGTACACCCAAGAGGAGGGAATCAGTTGGTGATCATCCAAACGTACTTGGAGATCGATGGATATGCGAGGTACAAGGTGCCTCCGGTTTCGTTCAGACCCAGAACGGACTTGTAAATGGACTGTGTGTCTGGCATTGGATAACATTTTGTTTGATTGATAGATATCGGTTGCATGGAGTGATTTGCCTATGTGGCATGCTGAGATGCAAATGATCAAGGCTTCTATTGAAAAGCAGAGTCTTGTCGTTGATGATCAAAGCACTGCCTTTGTGGCATAGCTTTGTGTAGCGTTAATTCGCGAGCCTCACACCCCGGTTGTGAACCAGAAACGGGAGAGGACCTCAGGGAGGGAATGCGTTTCTTTCTAGCTAGGGTGGTGTCAGTGACCTACCATCCCTGACATTTATATTATTTTCACCTATGTGGTTGTGGGATTGCGAGGCACCTCGGATATATCGGTGACTATGTTGAGCCGATGGAGTCATTTGGCTCATTTACGCCCCCAAAGGGCGGGGAAACACAGTGTTCAGGCATAATAATCCACATTGGTGGACCGACCCTGACGATCCAAGGCTTGCCTGCGCGCTTGCCTGAGGCTCGGGCTAGAGAGTCTCGAATTCGGTGAGGACGATCCCCTGCCTCGGTTCACAAATGGAAATCCAATTTCCAATACGCGACTTTGCAGTTTTAGTTGTAAACCTATATATGGAGACATAGTGGTATGGGGCACTTATGCCGTCTATGATTGATACTTATGATTGAAATTGTTTTGGCACTATACACTTATAGTAATAATAAAACATGAAATTTAGCGTATCAAGAATTTTTCGGCTATTATATGGTAAAACCCTATCCTCCGGCTTGTGCTGCATTGTGTGATGGGACCTGGGTCTTATAATAGCTTCATTGTTCTTTATTTAGCATTGCGCTGTTGTTTTATGCACTGGTATTCTTGGGAGGAAACCCATTCTGTGTTATACGACATGGTCCCTTGATTTACCTAACTTTAAAATAAAAATTAATAACTGTTTTAGTTCTCACACCAGTCACATGACTGACCTGGAGTTTATTGTTTTAACCTAAACTCTGGGTGCCCTTATTTTGACACGGGCAGCTAGTAGTTTTGGGTTTGCAGATTTATATTCACGGGATCCTGATTTACAGCTGAGGCGATATTCGGAAAGCTCTGTATCCGTGTATTACTTTCAGTTATGTATTGTATTATTTTCCGCTGCTATGTAATGTATTGTAACCACCGATATTTTCTGTGTAATATTTATTCATACTCTGTAATATTCTTGTATTCTGGTGTAATTGTTGTAATAAGCAATGAAATGTTCTTCTGTTTGCGTTCCGATTTGTCGTGTTCGCAAAACAATCAGGGGTTTCGAACGGTCTTGGTCGGTTTAGCGATCGATTCAGATCGAGCGAAATTCCTTATTATTACATGATTCAAAGGCTTGACTGAGTACTTGCCTGAGACATGGGCTAAATTGTCTCGAAGTCAGTAAGGATGATCCCTTGCATTGGTTCATGATGGAAATCCAACTCCCAATACGACATGTGCGGTTTTGATTGTAAACCTATATGTGGCGACATGATATATGGTACCCATGCCGTCTATGATTGATAGATTATGACTATTTTTTTTTTTTGAAACATGTATGCACTAGTAATAATATCAAATGATTTTGATTTATACGTATCAAGCATATTTTGGCCATTATAAGGTAAAACTCTATCCTCCTGCTTGCATTGCATTGTGTGATGGGACCTGGGTCTTATAATGGCTTCGTTTTCTATGAAAAGAATTGCGTCGTTTAAATGATTTACTTTATTTGTGCACTGGCAATACAATGGAGTAAACCCGTTCTGCATTAGCGGCATGGTCCTGTGATTGACCTTATTGTTAAATCAGTTAAGTAAGATGTCTCATACCAGTCCCATGACTGACTCGTAGTTTGTTTCACTTGCAAACTCGGGTGCCCCTATTTTCTATATGGGCAGCCTTGTATTCAGATTTTGGCAGGCTCATTCTAGATAGCTATGGAGCTGAAGATGGATTCTATCATTTCTATTATGATGTTCAGACTTTGTTATGTATGTTATGTTTGATTCTGCTGTAGACATTTTATATAAAGCTGAAACTGTATTTTGTACTAAGTATGATCCAGTTATATTGTGTAACTCTGATGATTATATTTGTTCAAGTGTAATTTATTGTACATTATCTGGTGTAATGATATATTTCTATTCTGCTGTTATTGTTTATGTGTTATATTCCACTGATTATCCTTGCTTCCGTGGAACAGGAGTTTGCGGTCATCACACATTTCAAAATAAATAAATTAATGAACGTTACACTTTGAATATACAAGGAAAGTATTAAAGAGGACGGTTAAAGATAGACACATGTACGTTGTAATAATTTATTTCATTTAGGATCTACATATCATTTTAAATCAACCTATCAGCATATATTAATAAATCTCATCAATAGCATCATAATTTTATTTAAAAACCTTTTTTTAATCAAATAATTTAATTTAAAAATGAAATTTTTAAATTCTGACGCAGTTTCTAACAAAGTTTCCTTAAAACAAATTTTTAAATTGGTTCTGGTTTTCCGGGTTGTTACTACTATTATTTACAATGGCCCATTAATGTTAAACTTGCGACAATTACGTCATATTCAACCTGCAATATTCCTTCACTATTGACTTATGATAGTTGCTTCATGTTCAACATATGACAATTATGTTTTCATAGTCAATTTGTAGTAGCTTCGTATTTCGTTTTATAATAGTTTTTCACTGTATTAATTTCCAAAAAAAAATTGTTGTGGTTAGGAAAATACCCGAATGAAGGAGTTGATTATGCTGCTAGGTATCCTGATAGGTTGATTATATTATTTAGGTTACTAAAATGTAATATTTATTTGGTCTTATTGTAAGTTATTATTTATTGTAGTGTAAACTAGCATTGGTTGGTTGTATCTGAACGATGGTTTAAGCGTATCATTGAGTTTTTGTTGTTAGTGCTTATGAATGTGAATGTGAAAATCGTACGCAAATGAGATTGTCATACATTATTATATATTTTGGCAAATACAATAGGTAGATTCATAAAAGATGCCAACTAGCGCATTTTGAAATAATGACCCATTGGTAATGACTGCAAAAAGTAAGACACAACAACCACTTTTCTTCCTCCTTTCTCACTTTTCAAGAACCGAACTTAGAACTAACATTTTACCCTTTCTCAAATCCCATTTCTACTAAAAATTATTTTGACTTAATAATTTTGAATAATGCATGTTACTTATCATACAAAGCTTTTCTTGGTTTCAATTTTACTTCTAGTCTCATTTACTTTCTAATTAGGATCATGAAGAACAATTTTGATTTCATATTTTAGTTAAACGTATTTCGAAAAACATATTGTTTTTTACCTATGTGACAACGATATGCATTTGATGTAAGCTAGTTTTGAGAAATAGGTTTATGAAATGGATCCATATAACTTCATACTTGTTGAAGTTTTTGCGGACTAAGCTGAGATGCTATGGAGGCCAATTTATTGTAGTGTTTTATATTTACAAGAATGCCACTGCACTATATTTGGTGGTTATATTATTTTTATAGTTTTGGTGTTGCTCTACTCTAGACATGGCTATTCATCATCATTGAATAAAGTCAATTCCTCACACATGTTAGAGCTACGGATTGAGCGAAGCTTTCACTTATACTAAAGTTATGATACATCCAAATTGATCATCATTTTACTACTACTACGGTAATTGAGACCAAAGTCTACTCCATTCCACTTTCAGAGAAGAGAGATGACCATATATCAGCTAACGTGATTTTTTTGGTTGGCTTGATCATAGACAATGCTCTGTTGACCAACCCAAATGAATCCACTGACTACATGGAATTACGCAAGTTGCTCTTACGGCTTGCACCTCCTAATCTTCAATGGTGGGGAAATTAGATGATCATAATAACTTAGTATAAACAATCAACCAGCTAATAATATTCCAACGAATGCTTTTGATATACAGATTACTAGTGAACTTGAACCTTCATTCTAATTATCACTTCCATTTTGGGGAGTGATCATTTGAATATGCTTATCTTCTTAGATAGTTTCCTTTCCTGAGGATTTTGGTGCTGGTTGACAATGTTCTTGATTTAGCTCATTTTTATTTGTCGAGAATTGCTTCGTTGCAAAACCACTATATTGGTGATTGTTTGATTCTAGCGCAAGTGTTCCACTTATTACACCCATTTTGCATTTCTTATGTAGTCTATTATTCTTGAATTCTTATGTACATTTGTTCTTGCAAATATGCTATTGGATGTACCCTTTTCTGACAAATAACTATGAACAATTTGGTTGAGGATATGCTGCAACCTTTGATTCAAGTTACATTTATTTTGTCATATAAATATTATGCAAAAATGAGCTTAAGGTTCAAGATTATGAATGTTGGGACATTTATTGTTTTATTGGAAACCAATTTTTAAGCTTCATGTTTATTGTTGTTTAAACATTTGTCTAATTTTTTTGGTTTAGTAATTCAAGTGCTAGGGGGTAGACAAAGTCCATTTACTTTTATTTGGCATAGCCGATAGGGTTGAGTAGACGTCTACCACTTTATTGATGTACCAAAGATGATTACATAGGAACAAAGAGAGAAACAACAACAAAAGCAAATGAAGCATACATGGTATATCAATGCCTATAAGAGACTAACAAAAAAGAAAATACAACTGTTATGGGCTAAAATTTCAATGATCATATGTAAATTTTATGTATTTGAGTCCCTCTTGGATGTACGTTAATAATATCATTCTCGATGTAGCTAATGGCAAACCAAGATAATTTATAGTTATGTCATAGTGCCTAAGCCTAGTTATGGATTGAATCTAAGTTATGCCAGCATGAGAAACTCCAGATGACGTAAACTCAGGTTTATCCAAATTGATTTGTAGTCCAGTCATCTCATAAAATTTCTCAAGTGTGTGCATGATATCTTTGAGAGTGTTGTTAATAGGTTTGCAAAAAAACAATCGAATCATCCGCAAACCAAAGTGATGTAATTATCGGGTTCCTACACCTTGGGTGTAAGTCAAATTGCTTTTTGTCAACGAGATCATCAAGCATTCTAGTAAGAAGCTCCATTATGATTATAAAAATATATGTAGAGATAGGATCTCCTTGCTTAATATCTTGTTTACTTGCAAATTAACTAACTGCACTGCCATTAACATTCACCTAGAAGTTAGCAGTACTAATGGAAACATAGATCTAGGCATTAAACAAGGTGAAAAGTTCATATAGTTGAGAATTCTAGTTATGGATTTCCATTAAAGAGTATCTAAAGCCTTCCTAATACCTAGTTTAAGCATAACTCTAGGTGAAATATTACTAGTTAGTTTTATACCATTTTAATAATTCATGTGCTAAGAGTACATTGTTAAGAATATTTCTCTTGGGCAAGAAAGCAGTCTGGTTCACTGATATGGTAGATGGCAGTATAGGTTAAAATCTGCTTGCAAGGATTTTAGTAATGCACTTATATATATTATTGCAACATGAAATTGGTCTAAATATATTCACATAATTAGCATTATTTTCTTTAGGGTATGTACGTTAATAATATCATTTTGTTTCTATGCAAGTGAGTCAGTAGTTGTTACAGTACACTTGTTGTTACATCATTATGTATTATTGCATGTATTTTCCACATTCGTCAATTCATAGTTACTAATTTCCATAGTAGTTTTGTAAGCATCATTTGTTGCATAGATTTTTTGTTGCATCTAATAAAATATTAATTTGTCTATTTCCACTAAACATTGTCAATGTGTTTCTTGGCATCTCCATTTCCTGTGCTAATATCAGTATTTATGCAAATATTAGTATTGGTTGCATCCATTGACAATGTTATGTCTTAATTATTACTATATACATTAGATCAGTTTACAATCTTTTTCGGAATCCAATTCCCCACAGACTTTAATCGACATTATAGTGTCGAATGTCCAAACACATTGCTTAATTTACAACTTTGAGGTTTATGATGATATTCAACATTGACATTCAACCTCTTCGTAAGAATTACTACATCTAGTATAAAATGTCATACATTGCAGTGTTATAACATGGATGATGTCAAAATAAATGAACAATTCATAAAAATGAGCAAATGTAATAATAATTCATAAAAATATATAAACATAATAACAATCGTAAATCGATTATTGTTATTTCATTTACAACTATTATTTTATGTAAATCAACATACTTTTATTTCATGTAAAATCCATTACAATGAATTGACAATTCACTTAACTCATTTTAAATTCAACACAATAATTTTAATTAAAATTTTAATTTAATAGTCAAACATATATCAATAAGCAATCAACCAAAAATAAAATAATTTAATTCCAATGAAGGGTGTCAACTAGTAGTTATATCAAAATGTTAGTGTTAACTTAAATTTCAAAACTAAAATCTAATTATTTAACTTATATAAAATATATATGTCAAAAAATCAATAAATTTATTACAGATAAAAATATAAGTCACAAGAAACTCACATTGATTTTAGTTATTGCCAAAGCGATTTGATTTAAGCTAAAATCAAATGGTTGTTTAATTTTAACATAAATTCAAGAAGACTCAAAATTTCACTACTTTGATTCCAGAATGCATATTTCAATATACAAGTTCAACATGACAAATGACGTTCGACTCTGACCTCGTATGAGTTATATATAAGTGTGCGTAAGTTAATTAACATTAATGCTCATTTAGATCTTCTTTCCTAAATATTCAAATCCATGCTCAAGTGTTGTAGCATCCACTACTAAACATACAATATATAGCAACAGACCCTTCCAATGACCGCCAATGGCATATTGACATCGGCTTCTATTGGCTACCAACGGAAGTTATTTTCTGGATTAATATTCAAATTAATCATTGGAGGCCTTTGGGAATTAGCCGTTGAAGGCGTTGGAGGTCGTTGTAGCCACTGAAGTGTATATCATTGACATTTCCTACGAACTCACGGACTCACTGTTGTTCTAGCAGTGATTTCCTCCACAGTCGATGCATTCTCCTTCTTTTCCCTCTCTCCCTCCACCTTTACTAAACCAAGATTTGACCACATCATTGCACTCCCCATTATCAACTAGGGTTGTTAACGGATACTTTCGGATACGGTTAATGCTATATCCGTATTCGCATCCGAAATCATTTTTGGATATCCATATCCGTGGACGCGGTTGGATATCGGATATCCTATCTGCCAACGATTGATAAATCAAGAAATATAATGAAAATGTCTAGTTTAACATAATTTTTTTTCAGTTTTATTGATCACAAAAGCATTAAAAATAAACCTGTATGATGAAGTTGAATGGATTTGACTAAATAGTATGCATTTAGTGCATATAGTATAAACCTTCGACTCAGTAAAACAATAAATAAATCTCAATTATTGTACTAAATACTCATAAACTTGAGCATAATGTAAAAAATCGAATGGATAATTTTCGAATACAGATATCTACGTATCCGTATCCGCACCCTTTTTTTAGATATCTGATATTTATCTTCTTTTCGAATACGGATGCTGATGAATTTCGGATTTTTCGGGTATCCATTGACATCCCTGTTATCACCTCCATCCTTTTTCCATCAGCTTATCCAGTCCGCACCCCAAAATAAAATCACGAGCCCTGCCTTCGTCCACTGCTATTGTGAAACATCAATCACCTCATTTTAGTGCCACATCTCTCACAACTCAAGCTACACCTGCGTCTCACCTCCATAATGCTAGCGGTGATCTCTTCCCTACCCCCCCCCCCCCACATCTATACCTTCGAATAATCAAAACCTAGAATCCTTAGAAAAACAGTCATGCCTATATTTCATGTCGCAGGCTCAACAATACAGAATTGAAGATAACCTTCAAACAAGCTTGAAGATGTCTTTTTATTATTTTAGTATTTGAATTGTTTTGAATTTTAATGAAAGAGAATAAAGAGAAGAGAAATGGTGGCCAGAAATGTTTCAACAGATAGAAAAGAAGATAGGAGATATAGGTTAGGGATAAAGGTGTATCTCTATAGGCACGGTTTTATTATTTTACATCGAGTGTTTTAAGTTCTAACGATCACACGGATCGCCCAATTACTACGAAATTTAAAATCTTACAATAATTCACTATTTCAGATTCGATATAATTGATTTCGTCTACACCTGAAATAGCATGCAAAAATGATATTTTCCATATTAAAATATTATTTTAATTTCATCAAAGTGCTAATCCGATTTAATATAGAATGTAAACTATGATTAACTCTCTTTCTTTTAAAGTTATAATCAGTCAAATTAAAAAAATCTTAGCTTAAAATTTATATTAAGAATTATAGAATTTTATTCTTTCAAATAATTTTATTCAAATTTCGGAAAATTTAATATTCAGAAGTTGGTCGAAATTATGGTTCGTAACCCTTTTTTCCTTTAAGGTCAACTATATCTATTTCCATCTTTTTTTGCTTATGTTTCATCTGTGACAACCCAAATTCCGACGGACCGAATTTTTTTTCAGAATTCCAATCCATCGAAACTCGGATTGGTTTGCTGTGGTATCCTGCAGAAAAGACAGAGACATAAAATATGTCAGAGCTCAGAAAATATCTAATAGCGGAATAGATAAAATATAGTATAATCAAAACATAGTCTTACCGTATTATTAATACTGCCTAACCAGTATCCAAAGCTATTATACCGCTGCCACAAATCTAACCTGCGAGTATGTTATGAGGAGGGGGTCAGAACACAAGTTCTGGTGACTGGATTTAAACTATACACTTTGGATAATCGTACATATAATGTTTAATCATGTTATCTTATATATTAGATTATTGGGTTATCAGAACTCAAGGCTGACACACATGTCGTATCATTTACTTCCCGGTGGATTAACCTAATATAGTATATATGTAGCCACCCCTGATATTAAGGTACAACACATGGTACCCCACTCGCACGGTCTCCACCATAACACTATCGAGATATACGCAGTCCCTTATCCTACGCCGTAGTGACATACAGATCTCTATATAACAATGTTACATCCCGCATATATCTGTCATTACTATGTTACACAAACGCATGGACTGCCAACTTTGTTCGAATCAGAATTCATACCAGAGTAATGCCCTCAAGTCTACGATACACCACCCAGAGACGACATGCATGTATCTAGACTGCCCACCATACGTATCTTCAATTATAGCTCAATCGCACGTCTTCTAATGTGCACCGAGTTCCATGGCAGAGCGATATAAGAAACACGGAACTCGGTCGGGAGATTTTCTGTAACTGTACAGACCCGTCTTTAAGAGCCTCTGCAGATATTCCTAGGGTCTGTTTTCACGGTGGCTATGGCCCCACCTAGGTTCCTCCCTCAACTAGTAAAGACTACAAGAGCTAAGCGACATGCCCCTAATAATAAACAATCTAAACATCCATTTGGCAACTCCCCTCAACCCCTTACCCCGATAATGAAGGATGAATGGTATCTTGGGTTTAGCTCTAGTCTTTTCGCATCCCAAGGGCTGTCGATGACAGTTTTCTGACGATTTACTATCCTTGTCGGTTGTGACCCTTTGCCTCCCCGTTGAGACAACCCCCGAATCACCCTGGTGTCACCGCGTCACAACATTTTGACTGCATAGCTACTTCTGCAGTCAAGGCCCACCCACCTAGTAGTTACGCGCAGACCCAACCTCTGCGAGCACAGGCTAAGACATCTGTCACCGCACAGAGGACTACTAGGAGCACCTTATGTACCTTAGGAAACCGCGTGTTTCCCCTTCTAGTCCTTTGGAGCCGTCAGAACAATCAAATGAATGTGTGCTCCCCTCGTGCCTTATAACACCTTGATGGTCTACCCGTTGGGTTATTCACCCTCAAAGGTACAGATTGGTTCAAGCGCCTCACTTTATTAAGTTGTTAAACACTATGTCTAAACATTATTTTATGCTCTTGCTTTTCCTTACTAGGTTTCCCTTTAACTTGATTATTCCCATTCACATTGAATTCTTCATAAATTACCAAGTTCCTCTTGCTTATTAATTTCAGTTATAACTTAACCCATTTAAGTTTATTAATAAGCCCACAACATGTTATTCTCCAGATTGTGGCCTAAGGTCTGTAGTACACAATCTCTTTTATTTTCTTGTTTGATTTCATCATTACACTAACATGTTTCACTTAATATGTAATTAAGTTTATCTCGATTCACATGTTTTCCAATTAACATATCACTTACCATTTATGATTAAATATAACTTATTTCATTTCATAAGTTTTCCTCACCCTTTCTAATTTAATCATAATTCCACTTTACATTGTTAATATAACTTATCGTTGTTTACTTATTAACTTACTTCTATCAACTAAGGTCCATTAATAAGTTTCTCTACCCATTTATTATAACCTATGTTATAATTTCCCCTTGTCCCTAGGGCAAGTCTGAACATGTTATTCTTATCAACGGGTTTCAGACCTCTAAGTTTACGAATTAATTAATTTATAATTAAGTACAATATATTTTCCTCCTTTTCTTAATTGGTTTCAGGTTTTCCTTTTTATTGATTACTTAATTTACAATTAAGTGTCCCTTATCTCAATTCACCAGTTATCCCATTCCCTTACTAGTTTATTATAACCAAAGTTATAATATTCACTTGTCCCTTGGACAAGTCTACCTATTATACAACATTTTCATTAATGTTATTTATTTATAATAGGTCATTATCATTCCCCTTTTAAACCATTTACTGATGTAAACCATTATTCTTCATTCACCGTAATATATATTCCTTATAATATTAAGGAAAACACTTCATGCACCTTATCAGTTTGATAGAAGGAATCAATGATTTATTTTCGTAACCTATCGTAACACCCTGCATTTTAAATCAAGATAATAAAATAAGGATAACTGAATTAAATATTCAGAATTAAGTAAAACAGAGTGCGCCTGGTCAAGGTAGACACCTGGTTTGCGTAAAACGGACACCGTATGAAGAAGTTATGAGCATTAGAAGTTTGTAAACATATAAGAAGCTTATATGTGTATATATATTAAATAAATATATCCAAAAAATTCGAAAATCAGTTTAAAAATCAAAATTCACGAGCGGGAAAATCTGGAGGGAAATTAGACCGTTGGGGGTCGACCTAGGGGTCAACCCACCCTCAGATCTGGAAAGTTCTTTTCTGACATGGATGATTCTGATGTTTTTAAATAAAATCTAAGGGTCATGGTTCCTCCGCTACACCTATAAATAAGACCTTAGACCTAACCCTAAATCTTATAATTCGGCGGCTACGCTGGAGCTCTGCCATTACTCTTTCTTTTCTCCTCTCCTCATATATATTCAGAAATTTAGATATATAAATTAGAAAATCTTAAATTAAGATCTAGAGGGAAGAGATTGATATTTTTTTTAAGGTGTTCAAAATTACATGAAAAGCAAGGTAACGTTCTAGATCCAATCTATTCAATTTCTCCTCCTCTTTCTTTTCCATTTCTCTTTTAGTAACAATAGTAAATCCATGATTATTAGGTTCTGAATTCAATTAGGGGAAAATCATGGAAGATTAGATCTGGACCAAATCCAGGATTTGGAAAGCTTACGAGGTGAGTGGATTTAAGTCATATTATTTTAGATAATGGTACATAATCGTTTAGCATTCCCCTTTTTATTAATTGTGAAATTTCCAGATTAATTATAAATTGCTGTTGCAATGAGTTGAAATGTTAGTATGAATATGTCAGGATATTCCTATGTTGAATTGGCTAAAGTATTGAATGTTTACATGTTGGAGAAAATAAACTTGTTAGAATATGAATAACCAATTCAGTGATTGTAACTACTTGATTTACTTATGGCATGTTATTGAGTAATTGACTAGTAACTTATTAGATCTGAACAACTACCTGATTAAATGCTTACATGTCAAAAATTAGAATTAAATACATGTTAAAAAGGAAATGCGCCAAAATATATGCATAACTTGACGACATGTAAATTGGATTATAGTAGACATATGAAGAGGGTAATATGCCAAAATTTTACATGGAAAAAGAGGATAACTATTAAAATATGAATACGCCTAAATATACAGTAATTTGGAACTATAACACCTTAGATACGAGGTTAGATTGCACTTGTGATAGAAGTCTGCCCGGACCCGCCCGGCATATCCAGCATACACAAGTGGTAAATCTAATGTGAGAGATCTAAGTGCATAACTAAAAATGGTGCTAAGGCACAAGGTTAAGTCGACATGTGGTAGAAGTCTGCCCGGACCCTCCCGGCAATTCCAACATCCACAAGTGTAGGCTTAGTGTGAGAGGTCTAGGCATATGTATGTACATATATATAAGTATATGTATATACCAAGAGGAATAAATGGCAATGTTGATAATTAAATGTCTAACTCGGAAAATAGAAAAGGAAGGGATGTAATGAACTGAGCTAGTGTGATACGAAGGAAAAATGATGTATTTCCCTAAATAACCTATTTCTGAGAACGTGGCTGCAAGTAAGCCACAGTAAATAAAGTAATAAAAGTAAAGAAATTACTTGCTACAACGAAATTAGATGGGAATACATTATGAAAAAAATCATTGATTCCTTCTGTCAAACTGATAAGGTGCATGAAGTGTTTTCCTTAATATAATAAGGAATATATATTAAGGTGAATGAAGAATAATGGTTTACATCAGTAAATGGTTTAAAAGGTGAATGATAACAACCTATTATAAATAAATAACATTAATGAAAATGTTTTATAATATGTAGACTTGTCCTAGGGACAATTGAATATTATAACTTAGGTTATAATAAACTAGTAAGGGAATAATATAGTTGGTGAATTGAGTCAAGGGACACTTAAATGTAAGTTAAGTAATCAGTAAAATGGAAAACCCGAAATCGGTTAAGAAAAGGGGAAAAATATATTGTACTTAATTATAAATTAAATAATCCGTAAACTTGGAGGTCTGAAACCCGCTGATAAGAATAACAGGTTCAGACTTGTCCTAGGGACAAGGGGAAATTATAACATAGGATATAATTAATGGGTAGAGAAACTTATTAATGGGCCTTAGTTAATAGAACTAAGTTAATAAGTAAACAACGATAAGTTGTATTGACGACATAAATTTGAATTATGATTAAATGAGAAAGGATGAGGAAAACTTATGAAATGAAATAAGTTATATTTAATCATAAATGGTAAGTGACATGTTAATTGGAAAACATGTGATTTGAGATATACTTAATTACATATTAAGTAAAACATGTTATTGTAATAATGAAATCAAACAAGAATGTAAAAAAGAGATTGTGGATTACAGACCTTGGGCCACAATCTGGAGAATAACATGTTGTGGGATTATTAATAAACTTAAATGGGCTAAGTTATAATTGAAATTAATAGGCAAGAGGAACTTGGTAACTGATAAAGAATTCAATGTGAATGGGAATAACCAAGTTAAAAAAAACCTGGTAAGGAAAAGCAAGCGCATAAAAGAATGTTTAGACATAGGGTCTAACAACTTATTAAAGTGAGGCGCTTGGACCAGTCCTTGTTTGTCCGAGACTGCGTGATAGGGGGTTTTCGCTCTTGGCTTATTGGCGAGCGGGAGGCTCTTACCCCTACACATCCCAAAGAGGATTGGTTAGGCAAGGGGGCCTGGACAGTCGAGAGGCTACCGTAAAACAAGGAGCTGGGTTATCAGTGTAATGCCACGGCGGAATGTAGCTGTCTCCATTGGGGTTGTCACATCTGGTATCAGAGCTTAGGTTTAGGATTCCTATATAAATAGTGAGTGAACGTGTTTGTATTTTAAAAATATAAATATATTATACCTAGATCCGTAGAGGAACCCACTAAATAGAAAGAGCATGATATGACAAGAAATGGGTTGTTATTTTGTACACTAAAGGAATGAATTAGGAAATCTGAGACCCTTAGGTAATTTGGGTGGAGAGTGTACAATACACTTTGTATGGAAGGAAAGTGAATCCCATATGATTTGTATTTTAGGGTAGTGGGTTTGAAAACCTTATAAATTGGAAAAAGTTGAAAAGTGAAAAATGGATTAGGAATATATATAGTTAAGGGAATTGACCTTGGGGAGTGTCTAGGAAAGCCAAAAGAATTGGAAACCCGCTTTGAGTCTAACCCCATTATTAACTTTTAAGAACTTGAAATTATAAAAGTTTTAGGAAAATGGTTTACGGTGTTTTCAAGTTTTAATCTTAAAATTTATAGTTTTAAATATGTAACGTATACATATTGAGTTTTAAAGTAAAATAGGGTATATTTTGTAAATGGTGATTTTTTAAATTTTATCTAAAGTAAAATTCTCTCAGTAAAAGGTGCATATTATAGAGCATGTATAGCTCACTAGTTTTTTTTGTTATATTTCATAACTAGAAGTTTTATAAAAGGAAGATTTGAAATCTCTATTCTTATGATAAATCCTTTTTGATAAATTATTTTGACAAGAGGATTTTTTCGGGTGGACAAAATAAGTCGTAGAAATTAGGAGTAGAGTAGATGTTTGCACCTTGTAGCAAGGGACTGAACCGACCTTATAGCTAAGGACCAGTCATAAACTCGATTGAGAAAGAGTTGTCCGTATCTACTCCAGTTCTATGATTTGAAAAAATGATGATTTACATTTTCTTTTAAGATGACATGTTTTTAGGGTTTGGCAAAAGAAAATTTGCATGAGGAAAATAAAGTTTTGACACTTTTAATTTTTGGATGGAAATTTAAATGAAAAAGAGCCAAACCATGTTTTAAAAAGTATGGAGTAGGTAAGGTGAAACGACCCAAACTTTCCCGTAAAGGAAAATCTGGATTGAATTGAGAACATGACAAATCAGAACACAAACAGAACAACATTTCATTGCTTATTACAACAATTACATAAGAGTACAAGAATATATCAGAGTATGAATAATTATTACACATTGGAAATACAATATCAGAGATTTAGATTACATAACAGCGGAAAAATAATACATAATACGACTGGAATGAATACACGAATACAGAGTTTTCCGAATATCGCTTCAGCTATAAACCAGGATCCTGTGAATATAATATTTGCAAAACCAAAACTACTAGCCGCCCGTGTGGAAAATATGGGCTCCCAGAGTTTGGGTTAAAACAATAAACTCCAGGTCAGTCATCACTACACCAAAATAGAAAATTTGGCACACTAGGATGTAGAGATTTGATACGGCTTAAAGCCATATCAAATTTGATACAGCTTAAAGCCGTATAAAATTTCATTTGCTACATCTCAACCAATCCGCACCTCCTCAATTGTTAAAATCTAGTCGTAGATCATTCAAAATTCAGATTGGTTCCTATGATATGTGTTTGAGCCGTATCATATTTTTTTCCCTTAGTTTTTATATTTCGTTGTCCCTCCTCAATTCATTCCAGCCCAAAAAAAGCTTTCCCAAATCAAAAAAATGTCGTCCCTCCTTCTCCAAATCAAGCCATATCGAATCTTCTGATGCCCTGATTCCTCTTGTTTGCCTGTGCCCTGCAAAAGCGCGGCCGTCACAAATTTTAAGGTTTTCCACCTTTCCCTAAAATCTAATCAGATTGTTGCCGATGGAATTTTCGCCATGACGATGATTCAATTTGCAATGGTAAACGCATAATTATAGTATTTTTTTTCCTTTTTGTTCAATTTCTCCATGGCGATGACTCAATTTTCCCTAAAATCTAATTATGTTGCTAGAAGCTTGCTTGACAAAGGTGAACTGATAAAGGCTACTGACTTTTTAAAGAAAATAAAGGAATTAAAGTTTACTGTGGGGGATAATACGGCTAAGCTATAATTAGATCTGATTTCAGAGGATGAAGATTTTCAGAAGCATGTGGAGTTACTTCCTACATGCTCTTTAGATCATGTAAAGTCTACTGATATGAATTAAATCAACTCAATTCTATGAGTTTGAAGAGAGTTGTGTTATATAGGTAACTTTTTTGTTACTTGATATTATATAGAAGTATGGTTGGATATTTTTGTACATCATTTGATTTATTTTGAAAGGAGAAAGAAGAAGAAAAAGGGGAAACAATGTCAAGCAACATTATCGCCTGCTCATCATTTGCAGCAGGTGCATTAGCTATTGACGACAAGATTCAAGTCTTTTCTGATGCTCAAGGTAAATCTTTGGTTGACTCTAGTTCAATCTCAGTGTTTATTAAGCATACCTCAAAATGTCCAATAAGTCTCAGAATCCTGACAAATACGGAACATTCTCCCTGTAATATTCAGATAATATCCTTCTTATTTAGTCCCTGTTTTTGTATGTACACAATGGGAATCCCATAATTAGATGTGCCAACATTAGTTGATGTAATTTCTGAATTCAATAGCGATTTAATTGTTATTTGACTTTAGAGAACATTACAAGCAGCTACATGTACTACATATATGTCGCTATTTCAGTTTTGTTTGTGATATTGGTTTTGGAAAAGAATTAGAAGAGACAAGAAACGAAGGAAAGAGCAGGATGATATATTTGTCACAATTTTTTTTAATTACTATTATTATTTACCACTCGTAATCCCTACAAGTGCGGTAAATTTTATTTTTAAACTTTTCAACTGCTCTAGCATAACAAGTTCATTTTTTATGTTTGTCGTCTTCACTTTTTTTCCTTCTTAAGTGAATAGATGTGTGTCTAAGTGAGCTTGACCATCGGGCAAGGTTATCAGGTTATTGTTGGGTTTTCTTTTTATATTTTTTTTCATCTCTAAAGGAAAACATATGCTTTCAATGAAATCTTATTAAGTTTTGATATTCTCTTTTCCCTGGATTTACGCTAAGCCAAATATTGTTATTTGTCTCTTTAGTACATCTAATTTCTTACATATGCGTCTTGAAAAAGAAACTGGTGTATGTATTTACACATTTATTTGGTAGACGCCTAGATGGTAGTTTGTTTTTAATTTCATTTAAATATATTCCTAATTCTTCATTCTTTTATTATTGTATGGTTCATAATCTAACCCATCTCTTTCATTATTTTTTTGAACAAAAAGGGTAGGAATAAATCCAATCCGACTTCCCTGTGAAGTTTCAGCCATGTCCATGTTGTTCTCTACCTATAAATACCACTTGTATGCTTCGTTTTTTGGGATCTTTTGACACTTGTAAAACTCCATGTTTATTGTCATGTCGGACACCAATCCAAAATTTCGTAACTCCAAATCAGCAGCAAAACTATCAAATCCTTCACAATTGGATGTAGGCTCAAATGCCAAACTATGTTATAGAGCTCAAATTCTGCGTTGTATCCTTAGCTAAATTTTTATTACATATGGAAAAATGTTTGTGCTATTATCAGTTTGGTATATTATCATGTTTTACATTGTACATCTATGATGCATTTTAAGAGGCCCGAGTAAGATAGAAAAAACATTTTTATGTAATTATAATACATAATAGACGGTATTTATATAAGTACACTGTTATATATATGCACAGCCTTAAACTTAATGACATATTCACATGGGAGGAGCATTTGGAATTCTCAACATTTATAGGATTGCAAATTACTATCATGTAGAACGGTACGTGCATTGAATTACTTTTAGATTGTTGTATGATAATATGTTTGCTGTCTCAAACAGCAAGCCGGCTTATTGTTTCACAGCAAGCTCAGGCTTGCGGAAACAGCAAGCTGGCTTGCTGCCGGCTTGCTGTGTCAAACAGCAAGAAAGCTTGCTGTTTGACACAGCAAGCTCAGGCTTGCGGAAACAACAAGCTGGCTTGCTGTGTCAACCAGCAAGCAAGTTGTCTGTTTGACACAGCAAACTTGCTTGATGTTTGACACAGCAAGCTTGCTTGCTGTTTGATAGCAAGCTCTGTAATGAAGAGGTACAGTTTTGGCAACACTTTGTAATGAAGAGGTACTGCTTTTGTGTCTATTTTGGCAAATTTCCATTGCTCTTATCTTCATTTCCATTGCTCTTCATCGTCAGTTCCCAAACTAACTCTTTCATTCGCATGATTCCATTTTGCGTAAAGGCATATTTTATGTATAAATTATTCTCATTCGCATATTTACTCATAGCCCAACTGTAAAAGATTTAAATGCATACAAAATGTAGTGTCTTGTACTTCAGGATGACAGCGTCTTTAACGTTTTCACTTGCAGGATTTGCATCGGAACAGCAAGGCATGTCAGGAGACGTCATACATAAAGCATTCCTAGTTGTAGAAGAAGGCTTTTTATCGATTGTAAGGAGGGTCTTTTCGACAAAACCTCAGCTAGCAGCGGTTGGGCCATGTTGTTTAGTAGGTGTTATATGCAGCGGCATGTTGTATATTGCAAATGCTGGCGATTCTCGTGCGGTTTTGGGGAAATATAAAAGAGGTTTAAACGAGGCGATCGCAGTACAACTTTTTACAGAGCACAATGCTTGTCATGAAACTATAAGAGAAGAGCTACGGTTACTTCACCCTCATGATTCGAGGATCGTGGTCTTAAAGCACAAAGTTTGGCATATCAAAGGAATTGTACAGGTATACATTCGTATAGAATGCTTTTAATCTTCTGCGAACCATATAACAATATAGTTTATGTAATGTTGTCTCTATCTAAGGACATTACTGCTACATGATCGGTGGCAAGGCATGATAACATAGTCAATATTTTGCTACAATTAGTTCTACGAACTGAGTTTGCAACAAAATTAGTTTCGAACTGAGTTCAAACTCGAACTGAGTTTGCAAACCCAATTTGAAACTGAGTTTGCAAACTCTTTCCGAAACTGAGTTTGCAAACTTAGTTAAAGAACGAGTTCGCAAATTTAGTTCCGGAACTGAGTTTGCAAACTCAGAAGTATGTAAAAGTTAAACTAGAAAAACCTGCCTTTTGGATCGACAAAGAAGACAAGGAGGATGAGTTAAAAGTTCGCAAACTCTTTCCAAAACTGAGTTTGCAACAAACTCAGTTTCGAACTAAGTTTGCAAACTCAGTTCGAAACTGAGTTTGCAATCTCGTTCCGGAACTGAGTTTGCGAACTCAAATCGAAAATGAGTTTGCGAACTCAGTTCCGGAACGAGTTTGCGAACTCAATTCGAAAATGAGTTTGCGAACTCAGTCCAGAACTGAGAATAATCTTTTTGTCCTTATAAATGTACTTTAAGAAAAAAAATCTCTGTGTTCTGAATGCATCTTTGAAGCGCTTAATTGGTACTTCTATTATATTTATTGTACTGCAAGTCAAATATTGTACTTCTTTAATATTTGGTTTAACTAATAGATTGATTTTCTACCATGCGTACAGGCAATGCCATCTTTCTACTATTAATAACTTCACCACTTCTCATTTCATATTTCTTAGTTTCTAGCAGATTGCGCTATTTTCTTCCCAAAATAATGATATATTTGATGAGCTTTAGTACACACAGAAAGTAGCCTTGGCATGGATGACTTAAAAAGTGAAGAGTGCTCATTGTGCTGGTGGAATTCTTACAGATGATCAGGTAATTTCAATTCAGTCAAATGGCTATCATATGTCTTAGCCAGTCAAATAATGGCCATCTTCCGTAAATCACATGTCTTGTTCTTTAGCATTTCGACCTGAAGCTCTTCTTCTACTATTGAAAAAAAGCATATAAAGATCCACTTCTCGGAACTGTTTGTGCTAAAGTATGTTTTCGTTTAATTTTTTTTTATAAAAAAACTACTATATTGGCATGCAGCATATACACATTCATGTTAAATTCGATGACAGTACTAGCAATACAGAAATGAGGCATGTGTGGTAACTTGAAAATGGAGGTGACTCTAGAAATGAGACATGAAAAAAAATGGAAATCCTGGATTTTTTTGGCTTGCCTCTTCAATTGTACATCTGTTCATAGCATTATGTGAGCACCTCACTGCTTACAGGTTCTGTTTTCTTACCAGTTATATATATATATATATCTTTGGTGATGTTGTGTCATTTAGAGTTTATATATATATATATATATATATATATATATATATATATATATATATATATATATATATATATATATATATATATATATCTTTGGTGATGTTGTGTCATTTAGAGTTTATGTTAGACAGTAAATTTTTCATTTACAGATTGACAATTTTAGCAACACTGAACTTCTAGAGCAATTTATGGTATCCTTTTTTTTAATCTGTTTACATATATTGATTTTTTTTGTTAAAGGCCATTGAAAGCTTTGCCACTTCCCATTATATTTTCGTTAGATTGGAGGTGTAGCTAGGCTACATTGTTTTAACCGTCCTTTTTTAACATTTTATAGCTTAAAGTCCCTACCTGTATCCAAAGAACATTTTATAGCTTAAAGTCTGTACCTGTATACAAGTCGTTGCTAGTTAATTTTACAGACCACCTTTGCTACATTTTTCTTTTTTCTGTTATGATGCACACAAAAATCATGTTGGTAGACTGTTTTTCTTCCTTTCTTTTGCAGCCAGTTTTACTTGTATTTTTAAACTTGCATGCTACTTGATTTCAGGTACCGTTGTTGATTCAAGCATTTGTCATCGAACCGAGTTTGATTTTTACCTCTGCAGTCATGTAGGCATTCAGGTAAGTTTGTCGAACGTACTATGTTGTATATATTATAATTTAGTTTGGACTTCCTAATGATATTCAGGTAAGTCATACAGGCATTCCGACTTCCTAATGACATTCGCAAGATATTCTGGAGTTCGATGATGGCTATAGTATTTGATAACTAACCACCACAAAATTTATTTCATTGATAAGAATTGATTTGTTTGTTTATGTATTTCTTGAATTTCTTGAAACCTCAGGAGGATTGGTTTGTGTATGTAGTATGTACTCGATATTTAAATGTAATATTGTTGATCAGTTATATGAGATTTATTAATTTGATACGGGTTTAAACCGTATCAAGACAATAGAGACGCCATTTTTTGATACGGTCCAGGGCACTGCCAAATCGATTTTGATACGGCCATGGGCACTGCCAAATTGGCATTTTCTGGTGTAGTTCATGGGACTGGTGTGAGAACTAAAACAGTTATTAGCTTGATTTTAAAGTTAGATAAATCATGGGACCACGCCGTATAACATGGAACGGGTTTACTCCACATGAATCTTAGTTTAATATAAAACAACGCAATGCTTTTTGGAAAAATGAAGCTATTATAAGACTCAAGTCCCATCGCACAAGGCAAAGCAAGCCGGAGGATAGAGTTTTCCCTTATATTAGCCAAACATGCTTGACACGTATAAAACAAATCATTTTGATATTATTATAAGTGCATAGTGTTTAAAACAACTTCAAATATAAATGTATCAATCATAGACGGCGTGGGTACCATATATCATGTCGCCATACTAGTTCTACAATCAAAACTGCATGATGTCGTATTGGAAGTTGGATTTCTATCTATGTACCAAGGCAAGGGATTGTCCTTACCGAATTCGATACATTCTAACCCGTGTCTCAAGATACAGCTGCAACTGCACCTAGAAGCGCCAGGGCTGGTCCATAAATATGTTATGGATTAGTTATGCCTGAACAATACGTTTCCCTGCCCTATGGGGCATAAAATGTGAGCAACTAGGGACTCAATATCGGAGGCGCCTCATTCCATCATCCACATAAGTAAAATGTCTGGGCTCCATTCCATGACACCACTTCTAGTTAGAAAGAAACGCATGTCCTCCCTGGGGTCCTTCTCCCGTTTCTGGTTCATACCGGGGTGTGAGGCTTGAGAAGTAACGCTATACACAAAGCTATGCCTAAGTAAGTTGTTCTTTGATCATCAACCACAAGGCTCTGATTTTCAACAAAAGCCTTGATCATTTACGTCTTAGCATGCCACATTGTCAGAACATATCGTTGATTTCTACCAATATATAACCTCTAAGCTCGTACGTCTCAGAGAAGAGTGTTAAGCAAGAGAATAAATTCTCCGCCAACAAACAGATATATATTTAGAAGAGATTAACGAATACAGCATAAAGGAATACAATGTCAGACATACCATCCATTTACAAATCCATTTTGGGTCTGAACGAAACTGGAGGCACCTTATTCCTCGTCTCATAAGTCCAATATAGTAGAGAGGTCCTCGCAAATCTGTCGATCTCCAAGTACGTTTGGACGATCACCACTTATTACCTTGTCTTGGGTGTACGGCCCAATCAAGACATCGGTAATCTCCTAAACGATGTGAAGAACTCCGGTCTTCAACCACCGTCTTCATCTTCGACTTTTGGTCGTCGTATTAATTATTCATAATGGGTTAAACCCGAGCTTTCCGAATAATTCGCGTATTTTAAAATCAAGTGCTATAAAAACACATCATACTCCTCATTCCAATAAAGAATATTCTTTTAATAAAATATTCACATTATTAGGGAAGGGTTCCCATTTATTTTATCAAAAATAAATTCTTTTAAATTTATTCTCTTTAAATTTCCTTTGAATTTCAATTTCAAAAGATTTTATTAACTAGTCGGGGATTATCAAACCATACCGAAGTAATAATTTCTTTTATTATCCCAATCCCAACCTATTCATCCCATGGAGCAAAACTAGTAGCCCATATCTTACACCCATAGTGTTATCGGTAAATCTAATTACCATTTCACATTTAAATGTAACTAAAGAATTAACTACTGCCTGGAGTGAAACTGGTGGTACCCCATTCTCGATCATTTTATGAATTCGATAAATTTCATTATCTCTTTCCCATTTTAATCAAATTAAATCCATTAAAACTCTAGTTTAGTTTTTATTTCAAAAATCATTACTTAATGATTATTCAAATTTTAAGAATTTAATCTTATCTTTAACTGGGTCAAAGAAAAATGTTATTTAAAACACAGTTCACGATAAACCCAAAATCATCTTCCATTAAATATGGAATCTTTTCAGAAATCAGATCAATATATAATCGATATAAATTTCCGTATCGGACTAATAATATAAATGGAATAACGACAAAGCCTTTTAAATTCCATATATAGTAACGGTCTTCATTCATAGAAGCTCATCTCGATTATTACCAAATCGAATTCCAATCAATTACAATTTCCCTCATTAAATTGGAAAACTTTACTTTGTAAATTTCCATTTAAATCTTAATAAAATATTTATAAATTCCAAACTGTAATTTCACTGTTAATTGGGTTAAAGAAGTAAGTCATTTAAAAACACCGTTCACGATAAACCCAATTCACATATCATTTTATTCCAATTACTAAATATAAGCGGAAACTCTAATAATCTTAATTAAAAGATTTATTCTTTTCATCCGGGGTTTAAGCACAGTGTTATTTAAGGCACCGTTCATGACAAACCCGAAATCCAATTCTTTTATTCAATTCCAATTTATTTATTTAAAAACATTGTATTATTATTGTAGTTAATAACTAGTTCATTTTGATAAAAATATATTTTTATCTTTACAAAATTGGAAATTTACATCCAAATTCTTTTCAAATAATTTATTTTGATTTTACATAATTTTTCCATATTTTAAATAATTTTACTTAGCCCCTTACAGTCAGTTTCCAATAACGGCCATCGAACTGCATTTACAACGACCTTTTCCAAATTTGATTTGGACATAATTCCAATCCCAACCGTTAGATTTCAAATCTCTTATATTCATGGGAAAGCTCTTTTCGGTACGAACCCAACGGTTCTGGTTTTAGGAGAATCTGACAGTCGAATCTCCCGTTACGCCAATTTAAAGTTAATGGTTGAAATTCGCGAACGGTCGATGCGCGGCACGTTCTATTCAGGCCATTAAATATATTTAATATATACATTATATATATTTCATCGTTTTCCATTTAAAACATATTTTATAAACTATTTATAAATTTATTTCAAAACGATTCCAACTTCATTTTCAATTTTAAATCAAAATTGAATATTCTATATTTTTATCATATTAAAATGATAATATTTTAAAAATATTAAATTTTGAAATCACTTCGTTTCGATATTCATTATAAAACGAATAAAATCGATCAATAAACCCGTTCGGGTTAAAAATGGCGTTGGATACTTAACTCGGCTACATATTTTTATATTTTTTCGTCCATTCAAAATTGAGCATAAAAATCATAATCTTATTCTTCATTGAACATTATTTTAATTTATATATATGTAATTCTTTTGGTGATTCCAAAACCATTTATTTCGTTACATGTAAAAAAGAATATTTTTATTGAACAAAAAAAATATAACATTAAAAAGAATATTTTAATGAACAAATATATATATATATTTTATTACATGTACATTTTTATATATTCCTATTTTCGTTAAAAAGAATATTTTTAATGAACAAATATTTTTTCATTACATGTACATTTTATAATTCGTATATACAATAAAAATGTAATTTTTTTTATTGTTCAAAAATTCTATTCAATACATGAATATTTCATTCACTTCATTAACATGTTAAAAATAATATTTTTATCTAACAAAAATGTATTTTAGCAAATGCTTCTTTTATTCTTTATACAAACAATAAAAATGTGATTTTTAGTGTTAAAACATTTTATTTTAAAATATTCTTTATATTTAAAGATTCCTTATTTTAAATTCTTTATTTCAAAATGTGCTTTATTCTGAAATGTCTTTTTAATTCTAAAATGTCTTCTTAATTCTAAAATGTCTGTTTAATTCTAAAATGTTATTTTCAATCTAAAATGTTATTTCCATTCTTTAGTGTTATTTTATTCTATTCTCAATATCATGTTAAAAAGTGACATTTTTAATGTACAAAAATGTATTTTAACGAATACTTCTGTTATTCTCTATACATACAATAAAAATGTGATTTTTATTGTCAACACATTTTATTTTAAAATATTCTTTATTTTAAAAGATTCTTTATTTCAAAAATATTCTTTATTTAAAAAGTCTTTTATTTAAAAATGTTCTTTATTTATGAATTGGAATGCAACTCAATCAATTACATATAATTTTAATTATATGGATTTCATACATCGCATGTATACAACAATAATGATAAAATAATCAACAAACAGTCCATTCACAACCAGACTGAAATTTACAACTGTGTGAGCATTAACATAAAAAAATAACGCTCAACACAGCCTGTCAATCTATCGATTGACATATAATTAAATATTGGGATTAGTTTATGCCAAATCATCCCAATACTCGTGTGGGGTTTTCAAACAACAACAGTGAATTTAAATAAATTATTGGTTAACAAATTTAACCAATTCTAATTCAGATTGAATTATTTTTAAACTTAACCAATTTTCACTATTTTAAATTATAAATAAATATTTATAATTTAATTTCAAATACCACATTAATGTTAACATTATTTTTAATACGTTCAATATTTCAACATCACACCCAACATACAACACAGTCAATTTAAATCTTTCATGGTCTGTGGACGAGGAAAGTGATCTAACATGCAATGTATATAGTTCATAATAGTTAAACTGATAAAAATCTACGCTGGCAATTCAATATATTTTTCAGTTATCAAAATAAATAAATAACTGTGCATAATTTTTAATGAGGAGTTCTCACCTTGACCGGTTTCGAAATTGTTAATTAACGATTGTTTTAACTGAATTAGACCGTGCGTTCAGCTCAGTCGAAAATCCCAGTTAGCTCAATTTCTGTTCTGGTCAGTTCCGTGTTGTTGCGTTCGTTGCTGTGAATCCAACGCAACTTGAATCGTTCCATTCCGACCTCGTATAGGAGAGATACAATAATATTTGCAATAATTACAAGTTCGAAATAATTAAAATTAAATAAATAAATTCCTTTTATACCCTTCTCCTTCCCCGTTTGAAATTGTTTACAGGAAAATGAACCACCCTTTGAACTCAAATCCTTCACCATTGCTCACAATCCGGCGACGGGAACTGGATCGTCGGCCACCCCTCCGAAGCCGTCATCACCTCAAACCTCCCCCTTGCCCCCTCGAACTTCGAACCCCCCGTCTTCCCCAAAAATAGCTTCGAACACGAGTTGTACTTGCCCCCAATCTGAGAAAGATAACCCACTAAAATCGATCTCAACCGTTGATCTTAAAGATCCCATCGTGCTCTCCATTTTTTCAGTTATAAGTGCTTGATATTTTTTCTTGGATTGGGAGATAATAGGGCATGAATTTCTGAGGATGGTGGTCGTTCCTTCTTTTTCTTCCTGACGGCGGGTTTTGGGAGTAATGAATTAGGGTTCTCGAGAAAATCTATATATATATATTATTTAATATAATTTTTAATTCATAAATTACTTGCTAATCGGTCCGGACTCCAAACGAGGCCCAATGACTATCGCCCCTAGTTAAATACCCCTATTCCGGACATAATAGTATATGTTTCGTAAGCCATTTCGAACGGTTTTTATCAAAATTAAAATATAAATCAATATATATTAAATTTGAACGTACATTTTAATTTAGCGGGGCTACATACTGACTCCAAAAATTATAAAAAAAAATATCTAGTTATGTTTTGATGATACGGTCCTAACAAAACTAAATTCGTCGAATTTGGAGATCATTTGAAAAATGGTTATTTTCTGGTCGATCCAATTCAAATTTAAATTACCAAACACATTTAAATTTACTACGCTCACATATTAATTCCAAAAATTATGAAAATTGGAATGTAGCAATAATTTGACATCTCGGATCCAACAAAGTGGTTTCGTTGAAAACGGAGGTCATTTGTAAAATGGCTATATATTATAACAAAATATATATATAAATTCCATAGTGAATATTCTAAATTTTAAACTGGACATAACTTTTTATTGCTATTATGAAATTTGAATTCTTCACATTCATTAGAAAGATACTTTCAAACAGATTCAAATATTTCTCGCTTCACTGAAATCCGATTTATTTTGAATCCTGTACATTCATTTGAAATTTGAAATTTGAAATCAAATCTTCAAACTACCATGCCATTTCAGGCTCGTTTTATAATTAAATTAAATTTATTCGTTCTAACTTCGATTTAAACAAATTTTTAGTTGTTATTAATTAAAATAAATTATTTTAAATATTAAAATTCCATTAAAATTGCCAAAATAAAATTTTTAAATTGGTTCAGAAATTTCGGGTTGTTACAATCTCCCCCACTAAAAATCTTTTCGTCCTCGAAAAGGAACGGAGCTGAAAGTTGTTCAACTAACCAACTCAACTTTCAATTCTAATCAATTTTCTATTCAGTTCAATATTAAATTCGATTTAGCAAAATTTATCATTCTTTTATATATTGGTTTGTTAATTATCATTCCAATAATTTTATAAATTAAGCTAATAATCAAACATTACAACTAGCAATCAATTAGTTGATTAGCTTTTAAAATATATTTAAATTTTATATGTAGTCAAAAATCATATTTTTAATGCCAAGTCACAAAATTAAACCCTATCTATATTTTGGTTCTCACACCAGTCAATGGAAATATATAGATATACTACTTTCGAAACTCGAACACAAATACTGATGATGGAGCTCCATCATTAGAATCATCTCCGGGCAACTAGAGTATGATTCTTTACCTATCCAGTATAATGGAGACTTCGAATATCTGTTAATTACGCGTACATTCAAAATTTTCATATACTCGATTGTCCGAAATAAAATAATATACTCAAATACATATTTTAAGATAAAATTTTCAAAACTAAATTTGTTTTCATTCTTATTTTAAAACGAATACTCTTCACACTCGTTCTAGGGCATTACTAACCCTATCTCTAACTAGTCATTCTTATTGGATATTACTAATCCAATCTCTGATGAATTCTTTTGTTCGGTTCTAATGTGTCTTGTTCTCGACCTCTGTAAACCAAAGCTCTGATACCAACTGAAATGACCCAAACTTCCCCGTAAAGGAAAATTCGGATTGAATTGAGAACATGATAAATCAGAACACAAACAGAAGAACATTTCATTGCTCATTACAACAATTACATCAGAGTACAATAATATATCAGAGTGTGAATAATTATTACACATTGGAAATATAATATCAGAGATTTAAATTACATAATAGCGGAAAAATAATACATAACACAACTAGAAGGAATAACGGATACAGAGCTTTCCGAATATCGCTTCAGCTGTAAACCAGGAGCCTGTGAATATAATATCTGCAAAACCAAAACTACTACCTGCCCATGTGGAAAATATGGGCACCCAGAGTTTAGGTTAAAACAATGAACTCCAGGTCAGTCACGGGACTGGTGTGAGAACGAAAATAGTTATTGGCTTGATTTTAAAGTTAGGTGAATCACGGGACTACGCCGTATAACACGGAATGGGTTTACTCCACAAGAATCTTTGTTTAAATTAAAACAACGCAATGCTTTTTGGAAAAATGAAGCTATTATAAGATTCACGTCCCATCATACAATGCAATGCAAGCCGGAGGATAGAGTTTTTCCCTTATAATAGCCAAACATGCTTGATACGTATAAAACAAATCATTTTGATATTATTATAAGTGCATAGTGTTTAAAACAACATCAAATATAAATGTATCAATCATAGACAGCATGGGTACCATATATCATGTCGCCATACTAGTTCTACAGTCAAAACCGCATGATGTCGTATTGGAAGTTGGATGTCCATCTATGAACCAAGGCAAGGGATCGTCCTTACCAAATTCGAGACAATCTAACCCGTGTCTCAGGATACAGCCACAACTGCACGTAGAAGCGCCAGGGCCTGTCTACAAATATGTTAGTGGATTAGTTATGCCTGACAATACATTTCCCTGCCCTCTGGGGCATAAAATGTGAGCCACTAGGGACTCAATATCTGAGGCGCCTCATTCCATCATCCACATAAGTAAAATGTCTGGGCTCCATACCATGACACCACTCCTAGCTAAAAAGAAACGCATGTCCTCCCTGGGCTCCTTCTCCCGTTTATGGTTCATACCGGGGTGTGAGGCTCGCGAAGTAACGCTATACACAAATTTATCCCTAAATAAGTTGTGCTTTGATCATCAACCGCAAGGCTCTTCTTTTCAATAAAAGCCTTGATCTTTTGCATCTTAGTATGCCACATTGTCAGTCCACACCATACCGTTGATTTCTGCCAATATATAACCTCTAAGCTCGTACGTCTCAAAGAAGGGGGTTAAGCAAGAGAATAAATTCTCCGCCACCAAACAAATATATATTTAGCAAAGATCAACGAATACATCATAAAGGAATATAATGTCAGATATACCATCCATTTACAGGTCCGTTCTGGGTCTGAACGAAACCGAAGGCACCTTATTCCTCGTCCCATATATCCAATATAGGAGAGAGGTCCTGGCATATCCGTCGATCTCTAAGTACATATGGACGATCACCATTTATTACCTTGTCTTGGGTGTACGACCCAATCAAGACATCAGTAATCACCCAAACGATGTGAAGAACCTCGATCTTCAACCACCATGTTCATCTTCGACTCTCGGTCGTCGTATTAATTATTCAGAATGGGTTAAACTCGGTCTTTCCGAATAATTGGCGTATTTTATAATCAAGTGCTATAAAAATACATCATACGCCTCATTCCAATTCAGAATATTCTTTTAATATAATATTCACATTATTAAGGAAAAGTTCCCATTTATTTTATCAAAAATAAATTCTTTTAAATTTATTCTCTTTAAATTTCCTTTGAATATCAATTTCAAAAGATTTTATTAACTAGTCGGGGATTATCGAACCATACCGAAGTAATCAATTCTTTTATTATCCCAATCCCAACCTATTCATCCCATGGAGCAAAACTAGTAGCACTCCATATCTAACAGCCACAGTGTTATTGGTAAATTTAATTACCATTTGACGTTTAAATCTAATTAAAGAATTAACTATCGCCTGGAGTAAAACTGGTGGTACCCCATTCTCGATCATTTTATGAATTCGATAAATTTGATTATCTCTTTCTCATTTTAATCTAACTAAAGATTCATTAAAACCCTAGTTTAGTTTTAATCTAAAAAATCATTATTCAAATTTTAAGAAATTAATCTTATCTTTGACTGGGTTAAATAACAAATGTTATTTAAAACACAGTTCACGATAAACACAAAATCATCTTCCATTAAATATGGAATCTTCTCAGAAATCAAATCAATGTATAATCGACATAAATTTCTGTATCAGACTAATAATATCAATGGAATAACGGCAAAGCCTTTTAAATTCCATATGTAGTAACGGTCTTCATTTATAGAAGCTCATCTCGATTATTACCAAATCGAATTCCATTTAATTCCAATTTCCTTCATTAATTGGAAAACTTTATTTTGGAAATTTCCATTTAAATCTTAATAAAATATCTATAAATTCCAAACTACATTTTCACTGTTAATTGGGTTAAAGAACAAATTCGTTTAAACACACCGTTCACGATAAACCCAATTCACATTTCATTTTATTCCAATTACTAAATATAAGTGGAAACTCTAATAATCTTAACTAAAAGATTTATTCTTTTCATATGGGGTTTAAGAACAGTGTTATTTAAGGCACCATTCACGACAAACCCAAAATCCAATTCTTTTGTTCAATTCCAATTTATTTATTTAAAAACATTGGATTATTATTCTAGTTAATAACTAGTTCATTTTGATATAAACATATTTTTATCTTTACAAAATTGGATTTTTTTCATCCAAATTCTTTTCAAATCATTTATTTTTATTTTACATAATTTTTCCATATTTTAAATAATTTTATTTAGCCCTTTACAGTTAGTTTCCAATAACGGCCACCGAACTGCATATACAGCGACCTTTTCCAAATTTGATTTGGACATAATTCCAAATCCATCCATTGTATTTCAAATCTCTTCAATTCATCGAAAAGCTCTTTTCGATACGAACCCAACGGTTCCGGTTCTAGGAGAATCCGACAGTCGGATCTCTCGTTACGCCAATTTGAAGTTAATGGTCGAAATTCGCGAACGATCGCTGCGCGGCGCATTCTATCCAGGCCATTAAATATAATATATATATATATATATATTATATATACTTCGTCGTTTTCCATTTAAAACGTATTTCATAAGCCGTTTATAAATTTATTTTAAAACGATTCCAACAGCATTTTCAATTTTAAACCAAAATTGAATATTCTTTATTTTTATCATATTAAAATGATAATATTTTCAAAATATTAAATTTTGAAATCACTTCATTTCGATATTCATTATAAAATGAATAAAATTGCTCGATAAACCCGTTAGGGTTAAAAATGGCGTTGGCTACCTAACTCGGCTTCATATTTTTATATTTTTGCGTCCATTCAAATTGAGCATCAAAATCATAATCTTATTCTTCATTGAACATTATTTTAATTTATATATATATATAATTCGTTCGATGATTCCAAAACCAATTATTCGTTACATGTAAAAAAGAATATTTTTAATGAACAAAAAAAATATTACATTAAAAAGAATATTTTAATGAAACAAATATATATTTTATTACATGTACATTTTTATAGATTCCTATTTTCATTAAAAAGAATATTTTTAATGAACAAATATATTTTTTATTACCTGTACATTATTAAAATTCATATATACAATAAAAATGTAATTTTTTATTTATTCAAAAATTCAATTCAATACATGAATATTTTATTCACTTCATTAACATGTTAAAAATAATATTTTCATCTAACAAAAATGTATTTTAAGATTTTCTTCTTTTATTCTTTATAGACACAATAAAAATGTGATTTTTATTGTTAGAACATTTTATTTTAAAATATTCTTTATTTTTAAAGATTCTTTATTTTAAAATGTGCTTTATTCTAAAATGTCTTTTTAATTCTAAAATGTCTTTTTAATTCTAAAATGTCTATTTAATTCTAAAATGTTATTTTATTTTATTCTCATGATCATTGTTAGATCGAAATTTGGACCTAACACCCAAATTGTTATGAATGTTATAGAATTTCAAATGAAGAACGAGAAAAAAGAAAATAACACTCAGAATTTATAGTGGTTCGGCGTTAACGAGCCTACATCCACTTTATATATTATTGATTATACTTTGAAAGCTAATACAACAAGGATTTCTCTCAATATTTCAGTAGTTTGACAACAATGGCGGATTCAGTACGCAATATTGCCAAAAAGATCCCAAAAAATGCCAAGCTATGGGCTATTTATAACTGATTTTGTCAGGCGGGTCGTGATAACACGTGGCACAGATCCCGAGAACATCGGATCGCATCGCCACCGTTGAGGAAATAGTCAAATTAGCCGTTGTGGACAGGTGTCGCGATCTGCTTGAAAATCGGATCGTGCAGATAGGGAGAATTGGTCCAGATGACGGTTAGGGACACGTGTCGCCAGATCCGTGCGATTCGGATCGCTGAAGACTAGCTCGCGCTTGAATGGGTCAGAGGGTTCGCCATGCACCAAGGGATCGGATCAGTTCGCTCTGGGCAACAATATAAGTTTGGATCGGATCGCCTGGATGTGTCGTTCGCTGATGAGATGGGGCGATCCGTCGAGACGCGATCCTCGGTGGGCGATCCGTCGAGACGCGATCCTCCGTGGGCGATCCGTCGAGACGCGATCCTCCGTGGGCGAGTCGATAGAGTGCGATCCGTTCCTTCATATTCTTGGGGAATGTGGTTTCCTGCTTTCCTCTTACGAATGATCCTGGGTGGCTTGGTCAAAAAGCAAGCCAACATTTTGCCCCCTCGAAGTATGTTTTATCGATGATGGAACATGCTTCTAAGATTCTGATCTACCTTTTCCTGAAGGGACGCAAATCAACAGTCGCATTGGTTCAAATCAACGTATGCACGAATCGGATCGCCATAGAGCGCCACGGTCCGAGTGGTCACGTGCTCGTCTCGAGCTGAGTATCTAGGCTTTTGTGCGAGACGCGACGGACTTTTCTTCGAGCCGTGTCGGGCTTCGAGCTTGGTGGGCCATCGTTTGAGGCGGTCCGTGGGCTTCCATGCGACACAAGCTTTGGATCGTGGCCTGTATGGTGTTTCGTGGACCGAATAGAACAAAGAAAGGGAGACAAACGGTCGCCCTCTTTGCCTATATAAGCCGACCCACTCCTCTTCACTCTCCTTCTTCTTTCTTTCTGCCGAATCGTTTTGCCTGCACTATCGAAGAACGAACCCAAGTTTTTCAAACCTTCGAAAATCCGAGCATTCTCTCAATCTTTAGAAAGGTAACTCCACAAAAAGTATTCTTATTCGTGAACGCCGCTCTTTCATGAACTTTCTCGACTAGAAACGATGGAAATTTGTGCTTTTCTGACGAAATCATCAAAACGCCATGGCTAACTGATGTAGAGCTCGGAGTTTGAGGATGGAAAGGAGAGGAGGAAAACGAAGGAGGAAGAAGAAGAAGAGGGAAGGCCGGTTCGGGACGTGGTCAAGAAGAGAAGACGAAAGCGAGTGGCGGGACGAAAGATCGTGGTGGCAGCAAAGGGACGTATCGTGGGGGTTGCAACGGTTCGTGAAGGAGCGATCCCTTCGCCCGGCGATTCGATGGGGGGCGATTCCTCTGCCCTGCGATCCGAAAGGGGCGATCCATCTGCCATGCAATCCGAAAGGGGCGATCCCTCTGCTTTGCGATCCGACTCATAGCTTACTACACGAAGAAATTTCAGACTTTAATCAACGCCTTGTCACCATAAAACTCTGAACAGTTAGGATAGAGCCTTGACGTTGGACTTTCTGGAGTAAATGACCTCATAATTTGACTGCATACAACGACTAATGTTTTGATGATCTTGATTGCTTTCACACTTTATTTTTAATGCACACACGAGTACACACACCAGTACTTGCACACACGGGGGACGGGTAGTGTTAATCTTATTGTTCATATTTTCTCGTCCTAGCAGCAATGTCAAATGATCACTCTTCTTCAAGATCCGTGACAGAAGCGGAATCCGAGATTCCTGAATAGTACAACCCTGAAATACCTCCAATCAATCTGGGAGGTGAAGATTCTGGATCTGAGTACGAAGCCACAGAATCAGATCCGACAGAAAGTACTTCATCCAGCAACAATTCTGAGACTGATGAGCGAGCTCCTGACGAGATCCCAGGCTAACTCGAGATAGATAAATTTTCTGATTCTTTAGCATCCAAGCTTGACGAGATAAAACTTAAAAGAATCTGCTTAAGACACGGAATTCCTTGCGACGATGTCTTGACGCCTGGAAGCGAAGATAGACCCCACCTAGCACCGGAAGGGTATATGGCGATCAGTCGAACAATGTGTCTAGTAGGAGCTATTCCTCCGTTTCCTCCGATCGCCATCAAAACTTTAAGACGACTAGGTATTGCTCCGATGCAGCTTCATCCAAACGCCTACGCATCTCTATACTCTCTATATGTTGCATATGCGGAGATCCTGCACGCCGAACTTAAATTCACAGATCTGGTGTTCTTCTTTCTTTTCAAGCACCTTTCTTAGGCAACTCCAAATTTCTCTTTCTTTGAATCGGTTGCGAATAGGAAAGTTCTGTACGACGGATACAGCAACATTGGGGATCCTAAGTCCGACTGGTTTTATATAAGGAAACAGGCTGGATGCTCATGAAGATGGCTCAAATCAAGTAAACTTTGATCACCTAGTCGAATATCTTGCTCAAGGAGTCTAAGTATTAACATTCTTCCGCTTTTTCCTTTGTCTTAAACAGATCACATCTTCCCGAAAACGGAGGGTCCGTTATACAACCATCGGTTATCTATTCTTCATCAAAGCAGATCCGACTTTTTAAGGATTAAAAAATGCATTACTGATGACAATCTTCATAAGCATCGTCTTCTGGACAGAAGATTTGGACTTGGGACCGGCGGCAAACCTTATAAGTATGTGCCCCCAACGGAAGGAGAGGGAACTTCGCAAGCGGCAGAAACAACTAAGTTTCTCAAGAGTCCTTCTCCGATAGTCATCCAAGACGATGAGGACCTGAACATATACAGATGGGATGAGGTCCGCGATGACGTGTCCAAGGAAATTCCTATCTCTGCTCCAATTGAAACCGTTGATCCCGATGACTTGACAGAAGAGCAGTTATTTGACGAGCTGAATAAAATCCCTCTACCCGATGTTGTATATACAGAAAAAGACTTTGAAGAGGGGCCTTTCTTCCTTGCTCCTGAAGAGATCAGTGTTCCAACTAGAGGACGAGAAACTGGTCAGACGAGCCTGTCTTCGGGCCTGGGTCTGTTAGGGGGAATTATATGGGATGCACACATCACTCACACTATCTGACCCTGCACTCTTATATCGTGGGTATTCAAAGTTTTAATATGCTCTTCTTTTTTTACAGGAACGATGTCCCACAGGAAATCTTATTCGTATCGTTCTCTTCGTGAGGGCACACCCAGCCTTCGCCCGGATACTGAGCGCTCTCGCAGTCCTTCTCATAGGCCGAGTTCCTCGCAACCTCGATCTCCACCCAAATCAACCTCTACCAGGCCTTCGAGTCATCCGACAATTCCGACAGGGGGAAAGAAACTTCCAAAAGAGTTGACTCCTCCAAAGAGTGCACCTTCCCACAGTCGGTCGTCCAAAAGGCATCACAAATCTAAAGATTGGGACAAAGATTCATCCAAAGAGACTGAGAAGGAGAGAAGTGACATTGTCCCCACCAGCCAACCAGAGTTAGCTGCCCCGGGTCACGGGATTACGTCCATGGTCCCGAGATCCAAGGTAGGCTGGAAAAGCTGCGGGAACAATTTCCAGGCATATTCTTTGACAGGATGGTATTTGTTCCTGCCTTGTAACCGGTCCCTAAAAATTGGGATAATGAAGTTATCGGGCACATCCAGCACGCAGCCAGGCAATACGAGATGATGAAAAAACATGCAGTTAACCTTTCGGAAGTCATCCGAACACTCGAAATAGAAGCACACAGATCTAAAGCAAAACTTGAAAATAATGAAAGGGCTAGGACAAAATTGGGAAAGGACCTGGAAGATGCTCAGTCCCAGCTTTCTTTAGCACGGAGGGACGCTGAAAATTATAAGACTGAATTAGAGAATGCCAAGCAGCGCTTTCATTCAGAACTGGACTCCAACAGCCAAGAGAAAATGGCCTTAAAGAAGGAGGTTGAAGATCTCAAAATGGCCAACATCGAGTTGAAAATAGCACAAGGCCATTTTGAAGCTGAGAAGGCTGCTTGGGAGGCAGAAAAAGCGAGTTTAAAAGAAAGTTTGGCTCTGGCTAAAGCAGAAAAGGTGATTTTGAACGACCAGGTCTCGGATGCGGGAGGAGGGCAGCCCTTGCCGAAAAGAACGTTGAAAGTGCCATTGAATTGGCCACTGCTTCTAACAACAAGCTCCTCGAAAGAGAAAAAGAGATCGAGGGGTTTGAAGAGATGATTTTCGATTTCCTTGGCCAGGTTCTCAAGACTCGCAACATCTCGTGGATCCCGGATTACCATGTTACTTTGGCCAATTTATGGGATGCCATTGTGGAGGGTGAAAAACATAGATTGGGAGGCGATGAAATCGATGAGGATGAACTGATGAAGAGCATCCTAAGAGACAATGAACCTGAGGACCTGGCAGAGGGTCGTCGCCTGATTCTGGCGGAGATGGAAAAGGAGAAAACCTTGGCTAAAGGTAAAAGCAAAATTGATGAAGGTTCCAGTTCCGCCGCGGGGCCTAAAACCTCCGGAGTTGAGGAGTACCATCCTGATGATCCGCTAATCCCTTTGGGCCTAACTCCCGCTATTGTTGGAGCTCCTACGACTATCCAAGAAGGAGGGCCTGCGGAAGGTATCTCCCTTTTCTCCACGCAATTTGTCAAAGCAATTGTGAATTGTCGTCGTTTGGTGGAACAACCACTTGAGTTAGTAACATGTGCTCCTTGTAATACAGGTGGCGAGCCCGCCGACACGGGTGCTGAAAAAGAAAGGGAGGTGGAGAAGGAGGCTGTCTTGCCAGGTGCTGGTATTGATGTACCAAAGCAGGCAGAGGTCACAACAGCAGAAAAAAGCATCCCGACACCTAGCACTGATGCGCCCAAAGATGCTGAGACCATCGAAGCCTTAAGAGACATGGATGGGCGCCATGTAGATGACGAAGAAGACACTATCGGCGCCAAAAAGGCCGATGATGATGACGAGGAAACCTTGGCCAGCCGAAAAGCCAGGCAGGAGAAAGAGTCGCCTTCAAGGAAGGTGGGAGATGAGGCTTTGGATGTAGTCCCTCTTGCAGAATTCGATCCCAAAACTGGGATGATTGTGAAGATTCAGCCCAAATCCATCAGTCGACAGCTTCACTTTGCAAACCCCGATGACTTCCCGACTTCTCTTTCTGATAGGAGGAAGAGAAAAGAGGTGGAAGAGGAATCTTCAGAGGAGTCGGACGTTCCTCTTATCGACAAAAGGAACAGGAAGAAAGGGGATCCGTCTGATACCGACAAGGCAAAGCTGGAGAGGCAGAAGCAAGAGAAGAGGTCAAAGCATAAATAGGATATTTGTTGCTTGTTGATATTTTGTCTTTAGGTTTTCCACTGGCCAGGAAGTGTAATTGTGAGACCGGTCCTCACTTTTGTTTCTAGGTTGTTTTTCACTTTGTTGATTCGCAGTATATAAACAAAAGTTTATCTCTCTTTGCATCATTGTGTACCTGTATCTAGATAAACTTTCCATGTTTAGTCATTAGCAAACTAATAATAACTACAAATCAGTCAATCAACAGGAAGAAGAATTTTCATGCTATGTTACACTGCTGTTTCAAAGTTCAGTGTATGTATACGAGTATATGTGCTCCCAATCAGCTGCTATCATAGCGCCTGACAGGGGTTTACTTAAAATTGGTTAGCCTTGTTGGCGAGTTGCCCCCTTTTTCTAAGTATGGGGGACTCAGAAGATTTCATAGGATAATTGTTCTTGTGGCACCGAATTTCTGACACCTTTCTCAGTGCTTAATTACAGACTTCTTTATACTCCCCTGACGGTTGCCAAGGTTAGAGTTTGAATTCAGCAGTTCAGTCGGTCCCCGATCCTTTAGCAGGGAAAAAGTTCCTTCTCAGCGCTCAATCGGAGACGCTTTTATACTTTCTCTCTCTCTGGAGAGTTAGAGTTCGAGCTCAGCGATTCACTCGCTCCCCGATCCTTCAACGGGAAAGGAGCTCTTTCTCAGCGCTCAATCAGAGACACTTTTATACTCTCTCTCTCTCTGGAGAGTTAGAGTTCGAGCTCAGCGATTCATCCGCTCCTCGATCCTTCAGCGGGGAAGGAGCTCTTTCTCAGCGCTCAATCGGAGACGCTTTTATACTCTCTCTCTCTCTGGAGAGTTAGAGTTCGTGCTCAGCGACTCATTCGCTCCCCGATCCTTCAGCGGGGAAGGAGCTATTTCTCAGCGCTCAATCAAAGATGCTTTTATACTCTCTCTCTCTGGAGAGTTAGAGTTCGTGCTCAGGCAGCTTCGATCATGGTATACCGCCGTTATTCGTGGATGTCATCTTTGTGTCCTTTATACTCTCTCTCTACTCTGGAGAGTTAGAGCCACGGATCAAGCAGTCTGCAATCATGCATGCTCATCAAACTCATCCTAGGTGTATACTTTAACCCATGCTCCGTGGATTAAAACAAATCGGACAAACAGTCGGAGCCTTTGCCAATGCTTTGGATTCCCCCGATTAGTCTACGGGGGGAACGGTTGGCACCGGACTTCATCTACCTGCATTATTCACATTGATTTTCATAAAAATAAACAGGCAAATAAATAAAGATGCAATAAAGGCAAATGACACATAGTATTTTTATAGTGGTTCGGTCGAATCATGACCTACGTCCACTTTATAATCTCTTGCTTTAAGGAATCCGACTATTCTAGGCAAGTCATGCCGTGTACATAGTTTTTTTAACAAAGCAAAAGAATAAATTTGAAACTCTCATGTTAAATATGGCCGTAAATGTTGGGCATTCCACACTCTGGGGATTTCCTTTCCATCTACGGTTGCCAGCTTGGAGGTTCCATTATCAAGCTTGCTCAGAATAGAGTACGGTCCTTCCCACTTCGCTCCCATATGAGTTGGGGGTGGAAAGACACGTTTCAGAACCAAGTCTCCGGGTTCCCAGGTTCGGGCTCGGACCTTCTTGTTGTAATATCGAGTGACCTGTTGTTTGCATCTCAGGGCACGCAGGTCTGCTTCATCCCTCTTTTCTTCGATCATGTCCAGGGACTCAAGGAGCAATTCATTATTGGTCATTGGATCATAATAAGTCACCCGATGAGAAGGTACCTTTATCTTAACCGGGATGACTGCTTCCGTTCCAAAAGCAAGGGAGAACGGGGTATGTCCTATTGTCGATTTATATGTTGTCCTGTAGGCCTATAGTGCCAAGGGCAATTCATCAGCCCACATGGCTCTAGCCTGCTTCATTCTTCTTTTCAGAATGGACTTAATTACTTTATTTGCCGCTTCGACTTGTCCGTTCGATTGTGCGTGCGCCACAGAGGTGTACCGATTCTTGATGTGGTATTTTTGGCAGAAGTTTCTGAATTCAGCACTATCGAACTGAGTTCCGTTGTCTGTTATTACAATCTTTGGAATCCCAAATCGACAGATGATGTTTCTCACGATGAATTTGATCACTCATTTAGTTGTGATTGTAGTTAGTGGTTCAGCCTCGACCCACTTAGTGAAATAATCTACGGCCACAATAGCGAACTTTGCTCCGCCCCTTGCTATGGGGAGACTTCCTATGATATCAACTCCCCACATAGCGAAAGGCCATGGACTCATCATTGTTTTTAACTGACTTGGAGGCGCTCTAGGTATCTTTGAAAATCTCTGGCACGCATCACATCGTCGTGCATATCTTACTGCATCCTTGTTTATATTAGGCCAGAAATAACCATGCCGCAATACCTTTTTTGCCAAAGTTTGCCCTCCAGTGTGGTCTCCACATTCGCCTTCGTGGACTTCTTGCAACACACGTTTAATGTCATCGTGGGCTACACACCGAAGGAGGGGCATTGAAAACCCTTGTCTGTAAAGAACTCCGCCTTGCAGAACGTATCGGGCGGCTTTACGAATCACTTTACGCCTCTCGCTTTTCTTGGTCGGAAGCGTTCCATCCATTAGGAAATTCTTTATAGGGGTCATCCAGGACTCCCTTTCTGGTTCCGTCTCTAGTACTAGGTCGATTTCCATCTGATCTATGCTAGGGGACCGAAGTACTTCAACAGGGGCTAGCCCAGTCACTTCAGGATCGTCAGAACTAGCCATCTTTGCCAACTTGTCTGCCTGCTGATTCTCTGACCGCGGAATATGAGATATGCTGTAGTGATCAAAATCATTCAGCAGTTCTTTCACTTTCTTTAAGTATAAAATCAATCTTGCACTTTTAGCTTGGAATCTTCCAGTGACTTGATTCACAACTAACTTGGAGTCGCAGAAGATGTTCAGCTTTGTGACTTCTAGTTCCTTTGCAATCTTTAATCCGGCTATCATAGCTTCATATTCGGAATCGTTGTTAGTGGCATGAAACTCCATTCGGATTGCATAGGTTATCAATCGTTTCTCGGGGGTTTCAAGCACTATTCCAGCACCGGATCTTTCGTCGTTCTTAGCACCATCAGTATACAATATCCAGGCATTAGGATCGAAAAGTAACTTTGAAGGATCAACTTCCTCGTTTGCTATATCTTCCTCAGGGACAGTGAACTCTGCTATGAAGTCAGCTATCACCTGCCCCCGAATTGATCGTCTGGGCTGAAAGTTCAAATCAAATTGACTTAACTCAATATTCCATTTGAGTAACCTTCCAGATGCCTCCGGTCTCTGTAGAACTTGCTTGAGTGGATGATCGGTGTATATGGTGATAGGATGCGCCTGAAAATAGTGCCGAAGTTTTCTAGAGGCAATTAGTAAACTGTACGCCAACTTTTCTATCCGTGGGTAATTACGCTCTGCTGCTGTCAATTTTTTGCTCGCATAATACACAGGTCTTTGGACCTTATCCTCTTCCCTTACCAATGCTGAGCTGATCGCATGAGATGACACTGCCAAATACACGAATAAATCCTCGTGATCTATTGGCTTAGATAAAATTGGAGGTTTCTCCAAGTGCCTGAGAAAATTCTGAAATGCTTCTACGTAGTCAGGTGTCCATTTAAAGTGGCGTTTTCCTCGCTTTATTAATTCAAAGAATGGGATGCACTTATCCGTAGCCCTGGAGATAAATCTGCTTAGCGTGGCCACTTTTCCGGCAAGGCTTTGCACATCCCTAATCTGCCTAGGTTCCTGAATGTTCCTGATTGCTGCGATCTGGTCTGGATTAAACTCAATACCACGGGAACTAACAATGAATCCCAAGAATTTTCCAGAAGCAACACCGAACGAACATTTGGTCGGATTGATATTCATTCCATACTTTTGAAGAATGTCGAACATCTCTGCCAAGTCAGTAGTGTGTTGAGAAGATTGCTTGGACTTAACCAACATATCGTCGACGTATACTTCCATTGTTTTTCCGATCTGGTTATAAAACATCTTGTTGACCAAACGCTGATATGTAGCGCCCGCATTCTTCAAGCCAAAGGGCATCACCACATAACAATATAATCCCAGATCAGTGATAAAACTAGTGTGCTCTTGATCTGGAACATGCATCGGAATCTGGTTGTATCCTGAATAAGCATCCATAAATGAGAGAAGCTCGTGACCTGCCGTCGAGTCTACCAACTGGTCAATCCGAGGTAACGGGAAACTATCTTTTGGACAGGCTTTGTTTAAATCCGAGAAGTCGATACACGTTCGCCACTTCCCGTTGGCCTTCTTTACCAGGACTGGATTCGAAATCCAGTCTGGGTAGGTCGAATCTCTGATAAATCCATTACTCTTTAGCTTTCCAACCTCTTCTTTCAAGGCAGCGGACCTCTCTGGGCCCAGCATTCGCCTTTTTTACTTTACTGGAGGATGTTTAGGGTCAATGCACAAGGAATGGCTCATGATTGATGGGGATATCCCACACATGTCCGCGTGGGTCCAAGCAAATACATCCAAATTGTTTTTTAAGAAATCCGTCTATTCTTTAGCAAGATTCGGACTTGACTGGGTTCCAATCTTAAGGACCTTCTCCGGGTCACTGTCATCGATCGGTACATCCACAGTTGTCTCGTTGGGAGTCGCCATTCTACCCGCCGGGTTCTTGATCCTCTCTGGGATCTATATCCTCGGGCATCTCTCTGGGCGACTCTCCAACGATTATCCTCTTTGGTTGCTATAAGGTCTCCGCCCCCGAAGTGGGAGAGGTGCCTTTAGTTTCGATATCCCCTCGATTGCGAAGTAACTTTAGTTCGGCAACATAACACGCTCGCGCAACAACTTGATCCCCTCTGACGATACCAATGCCAGTTTTTGTGGGGAATTTCAATAACAAGCACCAGGGGGCTATGCAGGCTCTGAACTTTGCGAGGGCCGGTCGGCCCAAGAAGGCATTGTAGGGCGATTCAACATCCAAAACCACAAAGGGAAGGATTCTCACTCTCTGGCGTTCTCCTTCCCCAAGTGTAACAGGTAACTCTACATAACCCATTGGAGCGGTGGATGCTCCGTTGAATCCACGGATCCATCCTTGGCAGGGCTTCAAGTCTTTTATTTCGAGATTCATCTGGTCAAAGGCCTTTTTGAAAAGAATATTAACGGAACTCCCGTTGTCCACCAGAACCTTATGAACAGTGGCTGGCCTAATGGGTACCGTAATTACAAGTGGATCTTCAGTTGGAGCATGGACTCCGATGCTTTCTCGTTCTCGGAAAACAACATCATCGGTCATCATCTTCTGCTGCTTCACCGGGGTACTGTCCTCGGGGTTGCTACATTCCCCTACCTCGAGGTGTTGTTTGGCCGCATTGACGTATTGATCCAATGCTTTGGAACTGTGCCCAGCAAGATAAAGTCCTCCGATCACGGTATTGATAACAATATTCTTTCCTTTTTGCTGAGCAGTCGGCCTAGCAGCAAGTTGATTTTGGTTCTGATTCGGGGCCTGCACTGCTTGCCCCCTGTCCCTGGGCGTTACTCTGTATTCATCTAGCTTTCCTTCTCGAAGCATCCTTTCGACTACATCCCTTAGGTGACGACATTCATTCGTCGAATGGCCATGAATCTGATGAAAGAGACAAAACTTCCCTGTTTCATGCTCTTTCTCTGTCGACTCTCTGGGAGGTGGCCTCTTATTCTGGAGGACATCGTACGCATCCATGAAGATATTTTCCAGAGTATCACTTATTGGTGTATAACTTTCAAAGGCCCTGGGACGAGTCCTTCTCTGGGAGTCGTTCCCTCGGCCCCTCTTCCGGTTGTTGTCGTTACCGTTGTTATTGTTGTTACCTGGCTGGCGACCACCCTTATTCTGATTTCCGACGTTAACTTCAACTTTCCCCGAGCTGTCTCCAGTCTGTTTGATGGCGACATTGCTCTGAATTTCCTCCTTATCAGTTGTTTTAACCTTTCGGTTCGCATATACCTCTTCCCGGCGTAAATGTACGTTGGCTTTCTCGTAGAATAACTCTCTAGTGTGGGGCGGTTTGCCTGCCAGGTACCTCCCGAATTCAGTGTCCTTATCTACTCCGTCAATCAGTGCTGCGACAACGGTCGGTTCATGAGGATCTTTAACCTCAGTAGCGGCCAAATTGAAACGATCCAGGTACACCTTTAAACTCTCGCCTGGTCGCTGTTTGACAAGGAACAAATCGATCACACTTTTTGTCTTCTGTGCGTAGATACGGAATTGTTCTACGAACTTCTCGCTCAGCTCCCTGAAGCTAGAAATTGACCTCGCCGGCAGGCGAGTAAACCATAACAAAGCCACGTCCTCCAGGAATATGGGAAACGCTTTGCACTTAACAGCGTCAGAGGCTGCGGCAGCGGTCATCGACCAAGAGTATCTCATTAGGTGCTGGACAGGATCAGATCTACCCGCATATCGGTTCATTTGTGGCATATTGAAACGCCTTGGAAAAGTCGCATCCAAAATATCATCAGTGAAAGGGGTGTGACTGCGGTCGATCCCCCAATCTTCATTCCGCTGTCCACGGCTGTCTGCCAGAATCTGGTGGACCATGGCTGCAACATTTGCACTGGTCAAAGGAGGTTCAGGGTCAGTGCCTCTAGCCCGACAAGGTTCTCTGATCTCTCTTCGGGAAGCAGTCACAAAATCCGGGGCTCGGATAGGGCTTCGCTGCCCCCTGTTATCATGAGTATGCGTGCGGCGACGGGGCTGAGGTGGTCTGTTATGCACAGGACTGTTCACATCTCGAGTCCTGAGAACCGTTGCTTGACCATTCAAATTACGGTTTGAGGGCCCGGCCCGTAGCGCTTCTTCTTCCTGTGAGGGCAGGGTTCCGAACCGAAGCTGTTCTATGTTTTCGGCTCTCTCATACAGTCGTCGCGGAGGTCTCGGCGATTCTTCAGACGAGGAAGAATATACTGGGGTGAGTGGACGAACCAGCGATGTTCTTTGCCTTGCTAGCTCATCAAGTCTTCTATCCATAGCCGTCAAATTTTGCCGCAGGATGGAACTTTCCTGCCTTTGGGTAGCCAACTCATCAAACAATCTATCCCACATTTCGGCGAAGCGAGAGAGATCCCCCTCAGTGACAGGAGCAGCAGGATCATATTGGTCATCATCACTCTCTCTTATGCGCAAAGAGCTCGAACCGGGTCGAGCAGAGGTTCCGGGACGATAGGAGTGGGTCATAGGTTCTTTTCCAGGTCGAGTTGTAGTCTGATCATCAGTTCGGATAGCTGCGGTTCGTGGATGGCGATTCGCTGCGCCCCCCTGAGATTGACTCGTGGTCGTGGTACGTGGAGGCTGCGAGGTGTTACCTCGGGATCGAGTAACAACCCCTTCAGTGTCCCGGATCGTCTCGTTCTCATCGACTCGGAACGTGGTGTCTTCATCGAATCGGTTCGCCCCCTACGCTCCGCGATCCAGAGTTTCTTCATTGCCCAGTTCGTGCACGCTCTCTTCAATCGTTTCGTTGGTCTGTGAAGCTTTAGATCTTTTTCCAGCCATGATATCCGAATCGTTGGAATCTTCAAAGAAGCGAATAGTGAAACTTTAGGACTGAGTCTCTCAGTGAAAGTACCAAAAATGTTAGATCGAAATTTGGACCTAACACCCAAATTGTTATGAATGTTATAGAATTTCAAATGAAGAACGAGAAAAAAGAAAATAACACTCAGAATTTATAGTGGTTCGGCGTTAACGAGCCTACGTCCACTTTATATATTATTGTTTATACTTTGAAAGCTAATACAACAAGGATTTCTCTCAATATTTCAGTAGTTTGACAACAATGGCGGATTCAGTACGCAATATTGCCAAAAAGATCCCAAAAAATGCCAAGCTCTGGGCTATTTATAGCTGATTTTGTCAGGCGGGTCGTGATAACACGTGGCACAGATTCCCAGAACATCGGATCGCATCGCCACCGTTGAGGAAATAGTCAAATTAGCCATTGTGGACAGGTGTCGCGATCTGCTTGAAAATCGGATCGTGCAGATGGGGAGAATTGGTCCAGATGACGGTTAGGGACACGTGTCGCCAGATCCGTGCGATTCGGATCGCTGAAGACTAGCTCTCGCTTGAATGGGTCAGAGGGTTTGCCATGCACCAAGGGATCGGATCGGTTCGCTCTGGGCAACAATATAAGTTTGGATCGGATCGCCTGGATGTGTCGTTCGCTGATGAGATGGGGCGATCCGTCGAGACGCGATCCTCGGTGGGCGATCCGTCGAGACGCGATCCTTCGTGGGCGATCCGTCGAGACGCGATCCTCCGTGGGCGAGTCGATAGAGTGCGATCCGTTCCTTCATATTCTTGGGGAACGTGGTTTCCTGCTTTCCTCTTACGAATGATCTTGGGTGGCTTGGTCAAAAAGCGAGCCAACAATCATGTTAAAACGGTGACATTTTTAATGTACAAAAATGTATTTTAACTTATGTTAGCCTACTTTGTGAACTATGCTACACATAGTTAAAAGATTAAAAAAACAATGACAAAGACATTTACTCAACAAAGTTGGTTTGGATCGGAGATCCACTAATCAAGGCAAAGTGATCCAAAACAGGGAAAGAAAGGGCACAAGCCAGACCGGATCGGAAGGAACAAGGCCGATCCGAACCCCCAATTACTAGCCTATCCGATCCGAATCCTGGATTGCAACCGCCTCATCCCACGATTCCTTTAAACTCAGAACAGTTATGCCCACGATCTACCCACGCTTGCCACTAACCTGGTGTGTTGTCACCTCCACAGTCCATCCAAACCCGATAGTAGCGGGATTGGTGCCACGTGGATCTGAACCTATCCCACTCTAGGAGCGTTTTCCACCTATAAATACACCACCAAGAGGCATTTTGAGGGGATCCTTGGGCATTTTCAGAACTTAAACTCCTTTGCAACCCGAATTTCATCAACTTATTCAGCTTATAATCATCTTTTGAATCATATTGTGAAGGAAATTGAGTGAATCAATGTATGAGATAAGTGATAATTGAGTGAAAATCATTGTCGTACTCGCATTCAGGGCATCAATCAAAAAAGAAGAAAGTGGACATAGGCTATTTAACGCCGAACCACTATAAATTGTGTGTTTTCGTCGTTTTTGATTTCATTTCAGTAGAATTGTAATTAGTTTGGGTGTTAGAGCTAATTTTGGATCTAACATTTTGGTGCTTTCACTGAGAATTCTTTGAATTCTATGCTTTTTAGGATTATCATTCTACTGTTTGGACCTTCAAAGTTCAAAGAAGTTAATCCTCCGTTTTTTGACATCTTTAAGTACCTTCTGGTGAACCATTGAAGAATTGAACACTATGGCCAAAACGGAAGGAAAAGTAGTGCAAGGCGCTAGGGAGAATGATGCTAGAGAGAATCAACAAGCCATGGTATTGACGAGGTCGCGTTGACAAGACTCTGGAGCAGGCCGCTCCGGTCAGGAAGGTCCAATCCGAGCAGGTGACTCCAATCCGAGCCGATCATAAGACATTGAAGTCACTCGCTCCCCCCATCCGAACTGGTCCGGTCCTAGTACCTTGCTCCGATCCGATCCAAACCAGAATGAAGCTGGAACTTCTACTCGAGCTCCCTCCCATGCTCTGATTCCAGCCGCTACGATCAATGATCAGCTTGACCCGAATGCACCCGTCACCCAAGGAGATTTTTATCGCTTCCTCGACATGCTCCAGAGTACTAAGGAGGCACTGGAAGCCCATAGGCGTGATAGTCTTCGCATGCAAGATAACATGATCACTATGAGTAGAGAACTCCAAGAGCTCCGGAGGCAAAAGACTTCTTCCCCAACATGCCGCCTTACTGTAGACGATTCATCTTCTTCAGATGAGGGACGTCCTCATGAAAGAAGACCGCTAGAGCGACCTCAGAACCTTGATCAACTAACTTTTGGATCTTTAGGATCCTGCGAAGACTGTGCTCGTGTGTTAGGGCCTGATGACCCAAGCTTGAAAGATCCTATGATGTTGCCCATGCGTGGATCCCACGTTCTACCTAGGGATCCTAACATTACTAATCCTACGCAACAGCAACTTCTTCAGCCCCTCCCTCTTGAGATCGACCGGGAGCGTAGAGTGCAATGTAGAGCAGCCGCAGCTAGAAATAGGAGGTTATCCCCTAATCAGTAGCCTAGGGGTAATCCGAATATTAGACCTAAAGAACCGGTGCAGACATTAACAAATGCCGATATATGGGCGATGGTGCATCAGATTATGTCCGAAAGTCGATGGTACACTAATGAGGACTGGGGTATTGAGCGAAGTCATACCCCCTTCACAGATGATATATTGGATTTCCAGTTCCCTCAATGGTTCAACTTGCCTTAGATGGATCGGTATTCAGGAAGAACGGACCCAGGGCAGCATCTGATGAGGTATGCATGGTTCATGAATGCTGCAGCAGCTCCAGCTGCTATTAAATTCAAATCATTTCCAATTTATCTTGAAGACGTGGCGTTAATGTGGTTTACCCGACTTCCTCCCCGGTCGATATCAAATTTCACAGAATTGAGTGAGCGCTTTATGAACCAGTTTCGACTTCACGTCCGAAAGTCCAAAAGCATCATACAGTCGTCACGGATTAAACAGGCCCCAGGAGAATCTTTGAAGTCATATTTAGACCGCTTCAACCTGGCTGTCACCGAGGTTAGTGACCCTCATGAGCCCACTATTCTAATGGCCTTGATAGAAGGGGTTGACAATGACACGGAATTCGGGGATTACTTGTCTGGGAAACCGCCTCCTACTAGAGAATTGTTCTATGAAAAAGCTAATATCTGTTTAAGGCGAGAAGAAGCTCATGCAAATAGGAAGAGAAAATCTGAAGGGGCATCGAGGGAAGGTGTCCAAAGTAATGTTGCTGTGAAACAATCTGGTGACAGTTCAGGGAAGGTTGAAGTAAACGTTGGCAACCAGAGCGAAAGTAATAGCAACAGGAATGGGAACGGCAATAGAAGGAACATGAACCGAGGGAATAGCTCTAGTAAAAGACCCTGATTCCAGACTTTTGAAAACTATACTCTGTTAAGTGATACGTTGGAGAGTATTTACTTGGATACATGTAGCATATTGCAGTACAAAAAACCACCACCCAGAGACTCCACTGAAAAAGAGATCGCAACGGGAAAGTTTTGTTTGTTCCATGGAACCCACGGTCATTCCGCCAACGAATGCTGACATTTGAGAGATATAGTTGAAAGATTGCTGCGGGAAGGGAAGTTAGACGAGTACAAGGTTGCCCCAAGGGACAGGGTGTAAGGAGGACAAGCCCCGGACCAAAACCAGCCTATTTCAAAACCCACAGCCCAGCAGAAAGGCAAGGGGATCATTATTAATACCATTGTAGGAGGACCCCACCTAGTTGGTCGTAGTTTCAAAGCGATGGATCAGTACGTCAATGCCGCCAAGAATTTTGAAGTGGGAGAATGCAGTAACCTTGAAGACATTACTCCAATAAAACAACAAAAGACGATGTCAGACGACGTCATATTCCGCAGTAGAGATGATTCCGAAGTTCAATCCCCAACTGAAGATCCACTAGTAATTACCACGACAATCGGCCCTGCATTAGTCCATAAAGTGTTAGTGGACAACGAGAGCTCGGTCAATATCCTCTTCAAGAAAGCTTTCGAACAAATGAGACCTGAAGCAAAAGAACTAAAGCCCTGCGAAGGATGGATACGCAGCTTCAACGGGGCATCGACGGCTCCGATGGGCTACGTAGAATTACCAGTGACATTAGGGCAGGGACATCGCCAAAGAGTGAGGATCCTGCCGTTTTTAGTTTTGGATGTAGATTCTCCCTACAATGCCTTCCTAGGTCGGCCGGCCCTTGCCGAGTTTAGGGCATGTGTTGCACATCGGTGCTTGCTGCTTAAATTCCCGATTGACGCAGGAATTGGGGTGATGAGAGGCGACCAAGCTGCGGGACGAGCTTGCTACATGACGGAGTTGAAGATGCAAATGTAGGGGTTGAATATAGAAACTAAGGACGATTATGCCCCTCCGAAGGAGAACTCAACATAGCAATTAAGGGGTCCAGCCCCAAGAGAGTCGCCCTCAGATGTGCTCGAGGATATAGATCCCAGAGAGGATAAAGAACCCGAGGATAGGGAGGCAACTCCCAACTAGATAATAGTAGATATACCTATTGATGAGACAGATTCGACAAAAGTACTAAAGATCGGCTCGCAACTAGATCCAGTTCGAGCGAAAGAGTTGACTGATTTTTTAAGGGCAAATCTGGATGTGTTTGCCTGGACTCACGCTGACATGTGTAGGATTTCGCCTACCATTATGAGCCACTCTTTATGTATTAATCCAAAGCACCCACCAGTCAAATAGAAAAGACGGATGTTAGGCCCAAAGCGGTCGGCAGCTTTGAAAGAAGAGGTAGAGAAATTAAAACATAACGGATTCATTAAGGATTCGAAATATCCCGACTGGATATCGAATCCTATCCTGGTCAAAAAGTCTAACGGGAAGTGGCGTACATGTATTGACTTTTCTGATTTGAACAAGGCCTGCCCGAAGGATAGCTTTCCACTCCCCAGAATTGATCAGCTAGTAGATTCGACGGCTGGGCACGAGCTTTTATCCTTTATGGATACCTATTCTGGGTACAATCAAATTCCCATGCACATACCAAATCAAGAACATGCAAGTTTCATCACAGACTTGGGTTTAAATTTTTATGTGGTAATGCCATTTGGGTTTAAGAATTCAGGAGTCACGTACTAGCGCTTGGTCAACCGCATGTTCTATAATCAAATTGGGAAAACCATGGAGGTTTACGTGGATGACATGCTTGTGAAGTCTAAACAATCTTCTGACCATACAAGGGACTTAGCTGAAATGTTTGATATTCTTCGAAGGTATGGAATGAAGTTAGACCCCATAAAATGCTCGTTTGGGGTCGCATCTGGAAAATTCCTTGGGTTTATCGTGAGTTCTCGAGGAATTGAGATAAATCCTAGCCAAATAGCTGCAATAAGGGATATTGAAGAACCACAAAAGATCAAAGATGTTCAAAGCTTGGCCAGAAAAGTTGCTGCATTGAGCAGGTTTATCTCCAAAGCTACAGATAGGTGTGTACCTTTTTTCGATCTAATAAAACGAAGAAAGCAAAATTTTGAGTGGACCCCCGATTGTGTGGAGGCGTTCCAGAATCTATTAGACTTATTAGAAAAGAACTCCAATATTATCAAAACCCGAGAAACATGAGGATTTGTTTGTCTACCTACCGGTATCATCTCACGCCGTCAGTACAGCATTGGTACGTGAAGAGGATAAAGTCCAGAGGCCTGTATACTACGTGAGCAAAAAGCTAGCTGCTGCAGAACGTAATTATCTGAAGATAGAAAAGCTTGCTTATAGCCTCCTGATTACTTCCCGCAAGATTCGTCATTACTTTCTGGCTCACCCAATAGTTTTATACACCGATCAACCTTTAAGACAAGTGTTGCAAAAACCCGAAGCATCGTGGCGGTTACTTAAATGGAATATCGAGCTGAGTCAATTTGATTTAAATTTTCAACTGCAAAAATCAATAAGAGGGCAGGCATTGGCCGACTTTATAGCTGAATTCACAATTCCCGAAGAGGAAACGGTGGGTGACAAGGTAGTTACTCTAGACCAAGAGTTAGAGCTTAATCCATGGAAGCTATATACGGACGGGGCCAAAAATGATCGAAGGTCCGGCGCCGGAGTAGTTTTAATAACTCCTGAAGGACGATCTATTTACTATGCATTGTGATTGGAGTTTACTGCTACCAATAACGATTCCGAGTATGAAGTCCTGGTTGCCGGGTTGAAACTCGCCAAGCAACTAGGAGTGAGGACACTAGATATATATTGCGATTCCAAGATAGTTGTATGCCAAGTCCGGGAGGAATTTATTGCTAAAGGACCTCGACTTGTTACTTATCTCAAAAAGGTAAAGGAGTTGATAGGAAGTTTGAAGCATTACAGAATAACACACATTCCAAAAATCGAAAATCAGAAATCAGATCGGTTGGCAAAGCTAGCAAGCTCTGACAATCCCAAAGAAACTGAAATGGTTCCAATAGAGGTTTTGGAATCACCGAGTTTCGACCTGATGGAAGCGGAACTAGCCATGGAAGTCGACCAAGAGAGAAAATCATGGATGACATCGATCAAGAATTTTCTCAAGAATGGAACCCTCCCGTTGAAAAAGAGTGAAAGATGAGCTGTAAGACGAAAGGATGCAAGATACGTTTTACAGGACGACATCCTTTATCGCCAAGGGTTTTCAATGCCACTATTATGGTGTATCGCACACGACGACATTAAATGTGTACTGCAAGAAGTACATGAAGGTGAGTTTGGGGACCACACCGGGGGCCAAACCCTAGCAAAGCAAGTATTATGGTATGGATATTTCTGGCCTACCGTGAATAAAGACGCGGCTGATTATTCACGATGCTGCGATAGATGTCAAAGATTTGCCAGGATTCCAGGAGCGCCTCCGACTCAGCTCAAGTCGATGGTAAGCCCATGGCCGTTTTCCATGTGGGGGATTGACATTATTGGAGTGTTACCTATTGCCAGAGGAGGAGCTAAGTACGCGATTATCGCCGTGGACTATTTCACAAAATGGGTGGAAGCTGAACCTTTAACAATGATCACGGCAAGAAAGGTGATCAGTTTTGTGGTCAGAAATATCATCTGTCGATTTGGGATACCGAAGACCAACATAACTGATAATGGGACACAGTTTGACTGCATCGAATTCAGAAACTTCTGCCAGATGTACAAGATTGATAAACGGTACACTGCTGTAGCTCACCCGCACTCAAATGGTCAGGTTGAAGCAATAAACAAGGTCATTAAATCTATTCTTAAGAAGTGGTTAGAGCGGGCCAAAGCCAGATGGGTAGATGAGTTACCACTAGCTTTATGGGCCTACAGGACAACTTTTAAGACGGCCACCGGCCATACACCCTATTTACTTTCCATTGGGTCAGAAGCAATAATTCCGGTAGAATTGGAAGTCCCTTCTCATCGAGTCGCGTACTATGACCCGATGACAAATAGAACACTCCTCATAGAGTCTCTTGATATGGTTGAAGAAAAAAGAGACGAAGCAGACTTGCATGCCTCAAGACATCGACATCAAGTAGCATGTTATTATGACCGGAAAATTCGCTTCAAAACCTTTGAACTAGGAGACCTAGTACTAAAATGAGTCGTCCCGCCTTCGACCCAATTGGGTGCAAAATGGGAAGGGCCATACACCATCCAACCGAAGCTTGATACAGGAGCATTCAAGCTAACGTCTGTGGACGGTGAAGAGATTCCCATAGTTTGGAACGCTCAGCACTTATGACGATATCAGAGCTAAATATGAAATGACTCCTTTTTAGTTTTTATAAGCTATGTAAAAAGGCACGACTTGCCTTAAAAAGTTTGTTTATATGAACAAAGGATTATGAAGTGGATGTAGGCTACGACTTAGTTGAACCACTATAAAAATATCATGTGTCATTTATTTTCCTGCATTATTTATATCCTTAACCATTATTCTGTCATGACAATGAAACACAAGACACAAAATTAAATTTCAAAAATCGAAGACAACCTGTGTGCAGGAGCAAACAAAATGACTGTTTGCATGATAAGATGCAAAGATTGGGAAAATGACATTCCTAACTCTAACTCTCACGAAACGAGAGAGAGAGAGTATAAATGACGGGAAGACAATGTCCCTTGAGGCGTAAAGGTGCACCCCGATAAGAGACCGCCTCAGTAATACTCTAACCTGGTACAGGAGAGTATAAAGATGCTAAAAAGAACGGGCATCAATGATGAAAGGAATATGACCCTGTCAGAGAATCGGGGGCAGCTGAATCTTGAATTTAATCGATCTTGAATAAGTCTGAACCAGTTATCCAAGATTGATTGGGGGCATATATATGTACCCATGTTCCCCTTAATAACGACTTTACTATATAACTGTGATTTTACATGCCGTCTATCTGCATTTTTACCTAAATGTTAAAATTTACGAATATCAGACATTGCAGGGAACAAACAATTTTATTCACAAATATGTAAGTTTATGCAGGAAGGCTAAGCAAAATACGTGAGGGTCGCACTCACTACGACAACAGCGGACCAGTGGAACATCAAAATAAAATAAAACAAAGCACATCATCACTTGGGCTTTGGAGCAGACTTGGATTTTTTGGCAGCCTTAAGAGCATTTCTAGCCTCTTTTTAAGCATCATACATGAGACGCTTTGGCTTTTTCTTCTCTGTAGTTGAAGTACCAGAATCAGTGGATTTCTTCCCAGGAGTCGGAACACTGGAATCAAGAGAAGATTTTTTATCATGCTCTTCTGTAATAGACCTAGTTGAAAGCTTAACAACTAACCTCGATCCAGCATCCACCACTGCAAGGGGCTTAAGGCTTTTGGGGTTCAAGTCTTCAACTTTCAGCTGCATGTGCTTGTCTTGTTCGTCTTTCATTTCAGCCAAAGTAACGTCATCGGCACTTTTTGAATCCCCAATTATAGCCACATCAGGATCTTCTTCATGCCCCTCATTACCACAATCTTCTTTTAAGGCATCTATCATCTCGTCATCATGAGAAGTGTCGGCCTTAGACAGTTTAGCTCCCCCTCCAGATTCGATGATGGTAGCCTTATCCTGTCCTCCCAGAGCCTTTTTCACGGATTCTTCTCCAAAAGAGGCTCCCCGAGGCTCATCAATCTTCTCGGCTGGTCCAGCACCTACAGAATGAGAAGCAACAGTTATCAACTCAGGGGAAAGTAAAGGATCCTCGGTCGATTGCCCAATAATGTGATGAAAGGTGGAGATGGCCTTGACAAATTAAGGTGAAAAGGTAGAAATACCTTCTGATGATTTCTCAATTGGGGCGGCTACCGTTTCTGACGCTGATTCAGGTATAGGAGATAAAAGAGACGCTTTAGGAATTCCCGGATTCTCGGGATCATATCCCTCAACTTCAATAGTTTCAGCGGTAGCAGAAGAAGAACAAACTTCAGGGATATTCATTTGTTTGGCCAGGCGTTTCTCCTCCTCCATAGCAGTAGCAATGAGGCGACGCCCCTCGGCCAGGCATGCCGGTTCATCATCTCTCATATACTTCTCCATAAGTTTATCTTCATCAACGAAGTCTACCTTAAGTTCCTCTTTCTCCCATTCGATGATTTGACTCCATACGTGAACTAAGGTAGTCGGATAGTCTTCAATCCAAGAGATGTTTCGGCAGTGAATTATGTGTGCAAAGAATTCAATCAATAGTTCGCCAACACCGTGCAATTCTTCCTGAGCCTCTGATAGATGTTTATGGGTTTCTTCAGCATACTTAATGGCGTTATCCACATTGCCCTCAGTTAGGGCATCCCTATTCTCGACTTCCATTAACGTGGACTCAAATTCAGCATTTTGTTTCTCTAGTTCAGCATTTTTCCTCGCTAACTCGGCCTTTTCTTGCTCAATAGTGTTGTAAGCCAGTTGCATTTTGACACTGTCTGACTTATCATCTTCCGCTTGTTTCTTCAACTCCAAACGTTCTTGACTATGAGATTCCAGCAAGTCATGATAACGCTTCTGTAATTCGTTAAATTGATGTTTGAAGTTGTTGGCATCTCGTTGAGCAATGACGAGTTGAGCCTGTGTGTCTTCTAGGTCCTTCTCCAAGTTTTTCACGGCATTCTCATCCGAATCCGCAGCCTTTTTCATTCAATCAACGTCTGTAATTAAAGCCCGAATGATTCTGGAGAGATTGCGTGAATATTTGTACATCTCTGAGTATTGCTTCTCAACTACGTCAATCTTTGCTTTAGCCTCATCTACCCACTTTGAAGAAATAGGCTCAAGTGCGGGTAAAAAAGTTAGATTCTCAAAGTAGTGATCTGGGAACTGCTTCTCCAGATATGCCAGCTTAATTTTGGAATCAGCATCCAGTGGTGGAGGCTTGCAGTATGTTAGTTCAATGTGTTTCGCTTAGCTGGGACGATGGCTGCATCACCTTTTCTAGATCGCTTCTCAGAAACATTGTGTTTGTCTCGCGAATCGGTATGTTTCGGTGGACTTTTTTCCTGACTATATTTGTCTTGAGGAGAAGTTCGATCTTTGGATTGCGATGTGTCTTCTCCTCGATGACTCTGGTAGCCCTTATACCCGTCTGGATCCGATCGGACAGGGGAACGAGAGCATGAGGTGTGTGGTCGATGAGAATCGTGAGGCCTTCTGTCATCTCTCCCCCGGCTCTCACTGCGATCATGCTCGATATCGGAAGGAGGTCTAGACATGCTACGGCGCATTTTTCTGACATCATAGTAAGGGCGAGACATTGTACCAGCACAACAATATAAGTGGAATTCAGAGTCAATATAAACATAAGACATGAGTGTTGTGACGTGCGGTTCTAATGTGTTATGCGCATCCTAAGTGGTGTCCCCCCCCCCCCCCCCCAAAAAACCCGAGTCTATAGCCAGACTAGCATGAGCGGGCTCTTTGGCCTTCACGGGAGTAGTCTCCTCTGAAGAAGTGAAAGTTAAAGGATTTGTACCAAAGTCCTCTGAGGTATAGATGGTTTCAGGCAGGGGGAGATTTCCTAAACCCTTAAATGTGGAATCGTCAGTAGTAGGAGCATCTCCTTGAGAGGCATCTGTCGGCAGCTCTTTAGGGGATGTTGACTTCTCAGGAGAAATAGCATCATCAGGGATGGTATACCCTTCTTTGTGTTTTTTAGCTATGTTGGCTAACTCATCGTCCTGAGTTGAAGATGGAGAAGGCGAAGTCCGAAGAGGTATTGTCGGACCTTTCGAGCCCTCGCCCGTCTCTGGAATAATGTCTACCGGGGGTATGTACACATATGGACCCATCCCATGACCTATACTACGGGTAATAGATAGTAACCCGTGATGATGGAGATACTCATCCTTAATAACTTCGTCGATGGTTAGGAACTTTTGATCGCCATTGAGAAACCAATGCAAACGATCAAAGTATAATTGATACGATATTTGCTTTAGGTTATCAACTGCAAATGAAAAAGAGAGTAAGTTAATGTGCTGGCATGATCATTTACAATTGAGATCTAGAAAGTCGGTGCTTTACTCGACTTGGTCCATCTCCAGGCACACCCCGGCTGCTGCCTGATATAAAACCATTCAAGTTTAGAATCGCCAGCCTTGCTGCTAAATGGAATTGTGATAATTTTCTTTTTCGGGACTGATTCAAAATATGAGAAGGAAGGAGTTTCTTGAGTCTGATGCTTGAAATTATAAAAAACAGTGGATGTCATCGAAGGTAGGCTCTATACCTAAAACCTCCTTGTATGCTATATACAGGGTGTATAAATCAGCATAGGAATTGGGATGTAATTGCATGGGGGAAATCCGCATCTATCTCAGAAAATCGATGACAAAAGCCGGAAACGGTGGGATATCCCCAACCAGGCACATCAACCGGGTAATTGCCATGAATCCTTCCGGTGGATTGTAGGGGCGATCTTTTTTCGATGGCACTAGGGTATCTCTTTTTAGTATCCCATGCTTTAGACATATTTGAACGAGTCTGTCATCATCAATCGTTGATTCAACAGAATCTTTGGGTAGCTCCAATATAGTGGCAGATTCAAACTCATCGAGAGCACGATTATCTCCTATCCCTCCTTCTTCTTCATCGCCAAGAGAAACTTCCCTATCAGAAGGTATTTCACTATTGTGTGCTTCTACTTCATAATTTAGGCCCTCGTCCTCCCATTCAGGGTCTGAGGGAGAGGATACGTCATCAAGAGTGAATCTCTCGGAAGTTTCTGCAACTTCTCTCTTCTCTGCTAACCTAGATGAACGTCTTTCTGCCATGATCGCTAAACTACTGAAGAAGCAATAACATAAGTTAGAGTAAGATAGCCTGTATCCCCTCGTGTACGTGTGTGAACTAAAGTGTGTACTATGTGTGCAAAGGATGCAAAGTAAACACATGAGAGCATAACACAAAAGTCTGACGAAGTAGTAATGTGTTCACAATAGTCTTAAATGTATGCTCATGTTTATAAGGGACTATCCTAACTGTTTGTTAAGTTGTAGATCACGGCAAGCATTGACGGAGCTAGTTGAACAGATTTTTGTGCATTGACTTAGATGAGTTCGATTCGGATGTGTATTTTGGGATCGGATCGGGGACAAAACCACGATTTGATTTTGAGCAGAAGTTAACGCCCTATATGCAAATCAGATCGGTTCGGGAACGGATACTCTGATTGGTCCGGATCGGATTGGGAACCCATGCTTTTCTCTCTTTGCTTTTCATTCTGACCCGACCCGGTTGAGTAAGCCTTGTTTTCCTTTTTACCCTTTACTTTTCAATCCGATCCAATCCTGTTAGATGAAGCCCCTATCCTCTTCACTCTTATGTCTCTCCACCCGAACCGATCCCAAATCCTCCTCCTTTCTTCTTCTTCCTCTTCCCCATCAGCACTGAACCCATCTCCTTCTAAAAAACTCATTCATTTTTGAGAGATTTGCCATGAGAAGACCTCCATGGACCAACATATTCCCTTCCATGTCAAATCCCAGTTTCAGCTACTCGAGGTGGTGATGAGGCCACCAAAGATGACGGCGAGGGGAGAGAATTCACAGCGTCACACTTAATGCGACGTCGAGCAAGAAGTTACCTAGATTGCTTACAAGAATTTGAATAAAAATCATTTAAGGAGAGAGTTTATCGAAGTTATATCCTACCTATGTAATTGATTCGAGGATTAAAAGAAGAATTACTGAAATTCTAAGAACTAGGGTTTCGTTTTTCTTTGGGGCAATTTCTGGAAAAACGATAGCAGTAAAAAGAAGAAAGTTGAAGTGAAAAAGAAGTGGATTTATATAAGGGTACAGCGGCCCTTTGCATTCCTTCCAACGTGGCTCCGCTCGGATTGGAAAATAGGCCCATGGCCATTTAGCCCAGTAGTACAAAAACGTTAAAGCCAAGCAGAGCGGATAGAACTGACCTGAGCCCAAAGAAGGATCATCCTTATCTCAATATATGGAATTATCCTTAAAGAAGATGCAGCGATTTGATAGATATAATCAACAAAAAATATACAAGGAGACTACCTGGAAGAGTCACTGGACATCAGTCAAAGTTCTTGAAGCTTATCAAAAACAAAGGAGGAAATTTGTGAACCTTCTGGTGTATTTATAGGTTGCAAGAGACACAACCTTATGAAACAACACGTCTCTACAAATGAACGGAAGCAACAAGTCAATAGTTCAAGTTTGAAAATCAATGGACAGATAACATCAAAGCATGCTCCGTCTTCAACAGAAGCATCCTTTGAGGGGGCAAAATGTTAGCCTACTTTGTGAACTAGGCTACACAAAGTTAAAAGATTAAAAAATCAAATGACAAAGACATTTACTCAACAAATTTGGTTCGGATCGGAGATCCACTAGTCAAGGCAAAGTGATCCAAAACAGGGAAAGAAAGGGCACAAGCCGGACCGGATCGGAAGGAATAAGGCCGATCCGAACCCCTAATTACTAGCCTATCCGATCCGAATTGTGGATTGCAACCGCCTCATCCCACGATTCCTTTAAACTCGGAACGGTTATTCCCACTATCTACCCGCTCTTGCCACTAACCTGGTGTGTTGTCACCTACACATTACATCCGACCCCGATAGTAAAGGGATTGGTGCCACGTGGATCCGAACCGATCCCACTCCAGGAGCGTTTTCCACCTATAAATACACCACCAAGAGGCATTTTGAGGGGATCCTTTGGCATTTTCAGAACTTAAACTCCTTTGCAACCCGAATTTCATCAACTTATTCAACTTACAATCATCTTTTTGAATCATATTGTGAAGGAAATTGTGTGAATCAATGTATGAGATAAGTGAGAATTGAGTGAAAATCATTGTTGTACTCGAATTCAAGGCATCAATCAAAAAAGAAGAAAGTGGACGTAGGCTATTTAACGCCGAACCACTATAAATTGTGTGTTTTCGTCGTTTTTGATTTCATTTCAGTAGAATTATAATTAGTTTTGGTGTTAGAGCCAATTTTGGATCTAACAACTTGTACTTCTTTTGTTCTCTATACATACAATAAAAAAGTGATTTTTATTGTTAGAATATTTTATTTTAAAATATTCTTTATTTTAAAAGGTTCTTTATTTCAAAATATTCTTTATTTAAAAAGTCTTTTATTTAAAAATGTTCTTTATTTCTGAATTGGAAAGCAACTCAATCAATTACCATATAATTTCAGTTATATGGATTTCATACATCGCATGTATACAACAATAATGATAAATAATCAACAAACAGTCCATTCGCAACCAGAACGAAATTTGCATCTTTGTGAGCATTAAAATAAATAAATAACGCTCAGCATAGCCTGTCAATCTGTAACACTCCACCTCTGCCAGGGTGTTTCTTGCAAGCACTCTGACTTTGGAGGGGCGTTTGAATCAGGTAAACATGCATAATGATATATCAAGGCAGAATAAGAACATATGTATATATGTAAACAGAGTAAATAGCATAGATAAAACAGCGGAAGATTTCAAACCATTTCAAAACGAGTCTGGTACAACATAATGTCAACTTTCCAAATACACAAGTCTAGATAAAAACAACATCACTGAAAAACTGAAATACATAAGTACTATCCCCAAAATAAGTGATAACCATAGCTAGCTTCATGTCAAGACCGTACATGAGCTAAAATCCCACAACGAGCGATCAGAAATCCAAGCTAAGCTCCAATATTCCCACCCTGAGAACCTGGGGGGGGGGGGGGGGAACGGAAGAAAAGAGGCGAAAGGAAAACAGGTCAGTCAAAAAGACTGAGTAAGCCCTACTACAATCAATGTAAACTGATAAAGTTAACTGACATGAGAAGCAGGGATGAACATAAGGATAACAACATACTAGCATGATGATTAACTAACAAGGTAGAAAAAGGTGTCATCGCATAATCAGATTTAAGGTTTTTGCACCACAGGTGTACTAGCAAACTAACATGACTTGAATAAACAAGTATTGATCCCTTGGCCCAAGCTTTGGCCCAATAACATGAAGTGACCATAATACGCGGTCCAACCAAACGGTCTAGTCGATCGGCTCCCTAAGCCTAACTCGTCACATGTTGGTGTCCATACGGCCCAAACATAATTGTAGTCAGACTGTGCCGGGTCTCCCGTCGGGTGTATCAAGCCCTAGGGTGGCAACCCCTGGACACCATAAACATGCGTGCACAGTCTCGATCTACTGGTACCCGTGCATGTTTTCCCCGGCTTCGGACTATGTGCAGGACCATAAGTCCGCCCGGAACTACACCGGCGTACCACTCTGCCGTCGTTTTTGGTCACATACCTCCAGTTCAGTAATCGTGCCCCACACCCTAGCCTAGACCCTAGGGCCATAATGATACGAACTTGGGATTACTGCTGGAGTGGACCCCCATTGCTAGGATTTTTCTAGTGGGTTAAGTACGGTTTAACCCTCTTGCTAATCATGGATTAACTTGGCTAAGTGTAACGATGAGTTCACGACTTATCCCTGATTAATCTACCAAGCCCAAATTGTTTAAGTATTAAGTGGACCATGACTTAACCCTAATCACGAGGCATTAATTAATTTAATGCGCCTTAACCTCTCACATTAGACCTTGTTGTGGTTACTAGTTAAGCCGGGCGGGTCCGGGTAGCTTTACACCACAACTTGGTCTAACCTCGGGTTCAAGGTACAACATGGCCAACTTCTCACATTGGGTCCTATTGTTTGTAGCAACTAGTTAAGCCGGCCGGTTCCGGGTAGGTTTACGCTACAAACTCAAACCAACCTCGAGTTGGTCACACTTATCTTTTCTAAGTGTCATGTCCATCATGTTTCCAAAACATGTTACAAATTTTCAAGCAATTGGGTAGACCTAACTTAATAGGTAAATTCCCAATGGGTAGACCTAACTTAATAGGTAAATTCCCAATCTTATGTTTTATGTCTTTTAAGTTTACCCAACCCCAAACTCAATCCCATCGCTTACATATCGCAATAGCGCATAAAGGATAGAATGAGAGAACTTGGCATAATCATGACATAAAGGTGTTGAAGCCACAAGTTCAACATGGTGGCATATGAAATGTACATATGTTCATATACTTGCATATTACATTTTAGGCCTCAAAAGCATGCATAAAACCAAACTTAGCATATTGGTGATACATGGTGATAAATGGCATGTAGAAATGGCCATAAGTTCGCATTTGGCCTCACATGCAAGTTATCATAAGGGTTATGATAACTTACATGTTGCCAAAATGCAACCTTTAGCATAAAGCTTGAAGCTTTATGTTCATATACTCAAGATAAGCTTGCATAACATGATAACATGAGCAAAATGATTCACCCAAACTTGCATAACATAACTTACATATCATATGACAAACTTGCATATCAATCTTGCATAACATAACTTGATGAACTTGCATAACACATCATAGTAAACTTGCATAACATATCATGATAAACTTGCATAACATATCATAGCATACTTGCATAACATGATAAACTTGCATATCATACCATAATGATCAAACACAACTTGCATCATTCATTAACTTTAGAGTTTAAATATGAAAGTAGAAAAGGGCTTACAATACTTATGAAGGCACAAAAGATATGACAAAGCCCTTATGCAATCAAATAGACCCAAAATGCAAGCTCTAACATAAAAACCCTTGAGCCAAAATGATCAAAACTCTTTCTTTATGATGCAAATATAGAAACTTGACTTGAATGCAAGCTAATGACACTCATACAAGCTTGAAAACACTTGTATGCATGGAAAATGTCATAGAAATTTATTTAGGAATTTTATGAAGAGAGTGGAGGCCATGAGAGGTAAAATTTTGCCATAGTTTAGTTGTAGGATTGATTAATGATGATTTAGGGTTAGGTTAGGGCCTTATTTATAGAGATTAGGACTAGTTTCAACCCTAGGATTAAACCCTAGTTCCAATCTTAGCCCTCAAAACCGAATCTGGCCCCCAAGCTCAACACAAACCCAAAATGGTGCACCAGGCAGAACTGCCCGGCTGGACCAAGTCGACAGCCAAGTCGACAGGGCTGTCGACTTGGGTCCAACCAAGTCGACTCCCAAGTCGACAGGGCTGTCGTCTTGGGTACTCTGGCGGGAATTTTCCCGCCTGGCCCAATCTTACCCAATTTTCCAAATTCAAACTTGAATTTGAAATCTGTTTTTACTTTAAAATTTTCTGAAAACTTCGTCGGGCCTTAATCGGGTCATACTGACTCCGATTTTCGAAAAATCGGACTCTATTTCGCGTATTTTTCCGAGACGAACGCAATGGCATAGCCCGTTTCCCTTGATTCAGATTTTTGAATTAAATTCTGCCTCGATTTACGTTATAACAGGTTATTGAAAATACGGGTTGTTACATTCTCCCCTCCTTAAAGGATTTCGTCCCCGAAATCTTCAAGTTAGGAAGAACGTATCCTACCATCCAACATCCATCTACTCAAAACATCATCCACGAGCAATCATTGTCCTTACAAGATTCTGAATGTTGTATGAACATATGCAAAGGTGTGTGTATATGTACTTATCTAATGCAAATATCATCAATGCAAATTATGTTAGTGAAATGAATCCATATGTATGCAATTCCTAACATAATGTATAACATCTATATGTGTGCACATAACATACATCCATATGCAACATCCATGTGATAACACAAAAATTTTCATCCATGAATAAGCATAAACACTCATGCATATGCAATATGAGGAGTGTGTGAGCCGATCTAGTGCCTAACGTGTATAATGTATCCATGAGTAACCACTTGCAAACACTTGCAACCACTTGCAAACATCAAGCATAACATGTTTCAAACGAATGTTTCATCCAAAGGGTTTCTACCTAAGGTTCTCATGACAAGATTAACATGATAACAAGATAAAGAAGACAAACATGGATAGCAAAAGATATGCTACAAAGAGATCGGAAAGATAAGCAGGATATACTCCTTTCGGATTACAAGAAATTCCTTCCTATCCCAACCCATATTCTATAAAAGCCCAAAAGGTTTAGTCAACCTAACGGACTCCTTCAAACCCTAACATGTATTACTAGCTAATAAGTCATACCTCCCGACAGAAATAGGACCGAGAATGGGACCGAGAGGATATACGTAAAAGATAACATGTGAGTAAGTTCCACAGGAAAACAAGGATCAAGGATATACTCTTAGAAAGAGATATGATGCGCGTATCTAGCCTTCAATCTTCTAAGTGACGTTTCCTTGAGCTTAACTCCACTGTGCTTTGACCGTCTTTTACCTCATGATTTCTTAGCTTCTTAACTCTTATTTCCAAATATGAGTTGGAACCCATTTCATTGTCGCCTCTCGTCTTCCTTTTTCACTTACTCTTCTATCATTCTTGGCTTAAACATAACTATGACCTCATGGTTTCATGCAAGCTCTCCAAAATTCACTAGTGAATCCTGGATCTCGTTTACTTACCATAAAGTATTCCACGCAGCAGAACTTTTCTTGGAAATACCAATCCACGTTGCCAATTGCTCTTACTAACGTAATTTTCTATAACTCATGCTTGAACGAAATGAACCATCTGCCTGCGAATGATAGGCCGTACTTAGATTCGGTTGCTTGCCCATGACTTCCTGTAGACTATCTCAAAACTGGCTAGTGAAGATTGAGTCATGGTTACTAACTATACTTTAGGGAACCTCGTGCAACCGCTTTATTTCTTGAAAGTAAATTGTCGCTAGCTATGATGCAGCCCTTTCGCTATTTACCGGAGTGAAATGAGCACTCTTCGTAAGTCTATCCATAATAACCCAAATGCTCGTGTTCCCTTTCCTTGACCTAGGCAGTCCATCCACGAAATCCTTCGTGACGCCTTTCCCTCTTCCATTGCGGGGACTTCCAACGGATAGAATAGCCCACCGGGCTTCTATGACTCGGCCTTTAACCTGTTGGCACAACATGCACCCTGGGACAAACTCGGCCACCTCCTCGGGTGATGTGCATCTTCAAGAACCTTCTTTCTCTCATCGCGTCTTAGCCATCCCTTGTCATCTATAGCGAGGTGACTTATCATCTCGCCTCTAATCAACTTGTCCATGATCTCGACTAACTACGGGTCTTCTTTCTGCGAAGTCCCTACTTGATCCAGAAGGGTAGGTCTAAGCTCAAGGGACGCTAACTAACTAATTAAACTGAGAGAACTTCTTACTTCAGTTGCATTCCTTGGAGTCTTCCAATCCTGAACTGCAACTACTTTAGCGGGATCCACCGCTAAGCCTTGCTTAGATACTATATGCCCAAGGAATCTAACTTCCCTTCTCCAAAAGTGACACTTGGAGAACTTGGCCTTCAACTGATGCGCTCTAAGCGTATCCATCACCTCCACGAGATGCCTTGCGTGCTCTTCCTCATCCTTAGAGAAGATCAGAATATCATCTACGAAGACCACGACAAACTTGTTCAAGAACTCCCTGAACACCCTACTCATCAAGTCCACGAAGTAGGCGGGTGCATTAGTCAAACCGAATGGCATGACCAGCCATTCTAAGAATCCACCTGGAGTTCTGAACGCAGTTTCGCCTATACTGTCCTCAGCTATTCTGAGCTGATGGAACAGATGTTCCTACAAGCTGATCAAACAAATCATCGATCCTTGGCAATGGTTGTCTATTCTCCTTGTTTAACTCACGATAATCAACACAAAGTCGAAGAGAACCATCTTCCTTAGTAGTAAATACTACAGGCGCTCCCCATTCAGATATACTTCATCTAATGAAGTTCTTCTCAATCAACTCCTTGACTTGCTTTCTTAACTCTCATCTTGCGGGGCCATGTGCCTAACCGGCCACGAAACTATCTTGGCATTATCAACCAGATAAATGCGGAAATCTATCTCTCGTTTAGGGGTAACCCCCTTCACTTCACCCAAGATATCAGGATATTCTCGGACCACCCTCACCGATTACAAACTATCGATAGACGAGTTGAGGGATTCAAGATAACACAATATGACAGGACTCGTAGGGTTACTAGAAATTTTTAGGGTATTACCGAGGCGAGTCATGAGCCTCTCAACCCTATGCTCAAAAATCAAGAATGGCTCCAAAACTGGACAACCCATCCATGCCCAAAAATCAACCCATACCCCATGAAACCGAGAATATAAACATCACGCGAGAATTCAAATCCACCTAGATAATAGACAAATGGGCGGAACCCCCAATTGGATTTGAAACACACACGGGATCATTAACTAGACTAGTACTTAGGTGCAAACTATCAACAAGATCAGATGAGATAAAGCTATGCGATGCACCAGAATCAAACAAGGTACGAACTGGAAAATCAGAAATATATACAAGGCTCTCAACAGAAATACTACCTCGATCGGGAACTGGAGCGGTATTGAGAGCATGAACTTGCCCTCCTGAAGGTCCAGCAAGCTGAGTCTGACCCTGGCCTTGCCCTTGCTTCTTCAGGCAATCCTTACTGAAATGTCCAGTCTCACCGCAGAAAAAGCATTCACCATTCTCCCTTTTCCTCTTCTTACAATCCTTAATAAGATGCCCAACTGAACCGCAATAATGGCACTTCCTCTTTTTGTAATTGCCCTTGTTGTTGTTCCCCTTGTTGCCTTGACTCTTGTTCTTGTTCTTATTGCCTTGACTGCTCTGACCGCTTGGATTACCCTGATTTCCTTTCCACTGGGAATCAGTCTTCTTGGCTTGAGTATCATTCATCTTGATCTCCTTCTTGTCACTCCTATTCTCTTCATTGAGTAGGGCCATATTCACCAAGCTCTCGAAAGTTGCCCCCAAGGGTATATGAGTCATGGCTAAACCATGTAATGGCTTGTTTAATCCTAGAGCAAAGTATAGGGCCTTCTTTTGAGCTGTGTTAACCAAGTCTAAACCGACCCGAGCCAGTTGAATAAACTCATCTATGTATTCCCTAATAGTCATGTCCCCTTGCTTCATGATAGGAACCTTAGTCCAAACTTTCCCCGAAAGTCATCCCAAGTCTCAATTGGCCTAGTAGCGGTGGTGACCACCCACCAACGTGCAGCTTCTTCCTTTAGCAACCACACGGCTAATAAAACCTTCCTACGGTCATCTATATCAAAGAAGGCGAAAAGATCTTCGGTTTCTTTCAACCAATTCCTTGCCTCTACATAAGTCTCGGTTCCAATGAAATTCTTGCAAACCATCGCCTTAAAGTCTTTGCAAATCTCCGCGAAATCCTTTTGTGGATGCCGAGGGGGAGGAGGAAGAGGAACCTTAGCAACAGGAGGAGGAGGAACATTAACTACCGGAGGAGGAGGAGGAACATCGGCGGGGCCGGCTTCGGTCGCCCTAGCCTCCAAAAGTCTCCTATACCAAACAGGTACGTGTACTCCCTCCGGAATGGCAAAGTTATCGGCCATACAAAAAACGAAGAAAAAGATAGATTCAGAATGGAGAAAACGAAGGAGTTTTGCTAATGGCTTTTTGGGGAATAGCCTTTAAAATAAACTAGACTTTTCTTTGGAAAATACTTTATACTTGGTTTTGAAAATAGTTTTCCAAAAGTTTTCTAAAAACCTTTTTGTTCCTTCTCGTAAACCATATGCTCCGATACCAAATGTAACACCCCACCTCCGCTAGGGTGTCTCTTGCAAGCACTCTGACATTGGAGGGGCGTTTGAATCAGGTAAACATGCATAATGATATATCAAGGCAGAACAAGAACATATGTATATATGTAAACAGAGTAAATAACATAGATAAAACAGCAGAAGATTTCAAACCATTTCAAAACAAGTCTGGTACAACATAATGTCAACTTTCCAAATACACAAGTCTAGATAAAAACAACATCACTGAAAAACTGAAATACATAAGTACTATCCCCAAAATAAGTGATAACCATAGCTAGCTTCATGTCAAGACCGTACATGAGCTAAAATCCCACAAGCAGTGATCAGAAATCCAAGCTAAACTCCAATATTCCCACCCTGAGAACCTAGGGGGGGGCGGAAGAAAAGAGGCGAAAGGAAAACAGGTCAGCCAAAAAGACTGAGTAAGCCCTACTACAATCAATGTAAATTGATAAAGTTAACTGACATGAGAAGCAGGGATGAACATAAGGATAACAACATACTAGCATGATGATTAACTAACAAGGTAGATAAAGGCGTCATCGCATAATCAGGTTTAAGGTTTTTGCACCACAGGTGTACTAGCAAACTAACATGACTTGAATAAACAAGTATTGATCCCTTGGCCCAAGCTTTGGCCCAATAACATGAAGTGACCCTAATACGTGGTCCAACCAAACGGTCTAGTCGATCGGCTCCCTAAGCCTAACTCGTCACGTGTTGGTGTCCATACGGCCCAAACATAATTGTAGTCAGACTGTGCCGGGTCTCCCGTCGGGTGTATCAAGCCCTAGGGTGGCAACCCCTGGACACCATAGACATGCGTGCACAGTCTCGATCTACTGGTACCCGTGCATGTTTTCCCCGCTTCGGACTATGTGCACGACCATAAGTCCGCCCGGAACTACACCGGCGTACCACTCTGTCGTCGTTTTTGGTCACTTACCTCCAGTTCAGTAATCGTGCCCCACACCCTAGCCTAGACCCTAGGGCCATAATGATACGAACTTGGGATTACTGCTGGAGTGGACCCCCATTGCTAGGATTTTTCTATTGGGTTAAGTACGGTTTAACCCTCTTGCTAATCATGGATTAACTTGGCTAAGTGTAACGATGAGTTCACGACTTATCCCTGATTAATCTACCAAGCCCAAATTGGTTAAGTATTAAGTGGACCATGACTTAACCCTAATCACGAGGTATTAATTAATTTAATGCGCCTTAACCTCTCACATTAGACCTTGTTGTGGTTACTAGTTAAGCCGGGCGGGTCCGGGTAGCTTTACACCACAACCTGGTCTAACCTCGGGTTCAAGGTACAACATGGCCAACTTCTCACATTGGGTCCTATTGTTTGTAGCAACTAGTTAAGCCGGTCGGTTCCGGGTAGGTTTACGCTACAAACTCAACCCAACCTCGAGTTGGTCACACTTATCTTTTCTAAGTGTCATGTCCATCATGTTTCCAAAACATGTTACAAATTTTCAAGCAATTGGGTAGACCTAACTTAATAGGTAAATTCCCAATGGGTTGACCTAACTTAATAGGTAAATTCCCAATCTTATGTTTTATGTCTTTTAAGTTTACCCAACCCCAAACGCAATCCCATCGCTTACATATCGCAATAGCGCATAAAGGATAGAAAGAGGGAACTTGGCATAATCATGACATAAAGGTGTTGAAGTCACAAGTTCAACATGGTGGCATATGAAATGTACATATGTTCATATACTTGCATATTACATTTTAGGCCTCAAAAGCATGCATAAAACCAAACTTAGCATATTGGTGATACATGGTGATAAATGGCATGTAGAAATGGCCATAAGTTCGCATTTGGCCTCACATGCAAGTTATCATAAGGGATATGATAACTTACATGTTGCCAAAATGCAACCTTTAGCATAAAGCTTGAAGCTTTATGTTCATATACTCAAGATAGACTTGCATAACATGATAACATGAGTAAAATGATTCACCCAAACTTGCATAACATTACTTACATATCATATGACAAACTTGCATATCAATCTTGCATAACATAACTTGATGAACTTGCATAACACATCATAGTAAACTTGCATAACATATCATGATAAACTTGCATATCATATCATAGCATACTTGCATAACATGATAAACTTGCATATCATATCATAATGATCAAACACAACTTGCATCATTCATTAACTTTAGAGTTTAAATATGAAAGTATAAAAGGGCTTACAATACTTATGAAGGCACAAAAGATATGAGAAAGCCCTTATGCAATCAAATAGACCCAAAATGCAAGCTCTAACATAAAAACCCTTGAGCCAAAATGATCAAAACTCTTTCTTTATGACGCAAATATAGAAACTTGACTTGAATGCAAGCTAATGACACTCATACAAGCTTGAAAACACTTGTATGCATGGAAAATCTCATAGAAATTTATTTAGGAATTTTATGAAGAGAGTGGAGGCCATGAGAGGTAAAATTTTGCCATAGTTTAGTTGTAGGATTAATTAATGATGATTTAGGGTTAGGTTAGGGCCTTATTTATAGAGATTAGGACTAGTTTCAACCCTAGGATTAAACCCTAGTTCCAATCTCAGCCCTCAAAACCGAATCTGGCCCCCAAGCTCAACACAAACCCAAAATGGTGCACCAGGCAGAACTGCCCGGATGGACCAAGTCGACAGCCAAGTCGACAGGGCTGTCGACTTGGGTCCAACCAAGTCGACTCCCAAGTCGACAGGGCTGTCGACTTGGGTACTCTGGCGGGAATTTTCCCTCCTGGCCCAATCTTACCCAATTTTCCAAATTCAAACTTGAATTTGAAATCTGTTTTTACTTTGAAATTTTTTGAAAACTTCGTTAGGCCTTAATCGGGTCATACGGACTCCGATTTTCGAAAACACGGACTCTATTTCGCGTATTTTTCCGAGACGAACGCAATGGCATAGCCCGTTTCCCTTGATTCAGATTTTTGAATTAAATTCTTCCTCGATTTACGTTATAACAGGTTATTGAAAATACGGGTTGTTACACAATCCATCAATTGACATATAATTAAATATTGGGATTAGTCTATGCCAAATCATCCCAATACCCGTGTGGGGTTTTCAAACAACAACAGTGAATTTAAATAAACTATTGGTTAACAAATTTAACCAATTCTAGTTCGGATAAAATTATTTTTAAACTTAACTAAGTTTCACTGTTTTAAATTATAAATAAATATTTATATTTTAATTTCAAATACCACATTAATGTTAACATAAATTTTAATACATTCAACATTTCAACATCACAAACAACATACAATACAGTCAATTTAAATCGTCCATGTTCTGTGGACGAGGAAAGTGATCTAACATGCACCATATACAGTTTATAGTAATTAAACTGATAAAAATCAACACTGGCAATTCAATATATTTTTTAGTGATGAAAATAAATAAATAACGGTGCAGAATTTTTAGTGAGGAGTTCTCACCTTGACCGGTTTTGAAATCGTTAATTAACGATTGTTTTAATAGAATTAAAATGTGCATTCAGCTCAGTCAAAAATTCCAATTAGCTCCATTTCTGTTCTGGTCTGTTCCATGTTGTAGCGTTCGTCGCTGCGAATCCAATGCAACTTGAATCGTTCAATTCCGACCTCGTATGAGAGAGATACAATAATATTTGCATTAATTATAAGTTCGAATTAATTTAAATTAATAAATTCCTTTTATACCCTTTTCCTTCCCTGTTTGAAATTGTTTTCTGGAAAATGAATCCCCCCTTTGAACTCAAATCCTTTACCGCTGCTCACAATTTCGGCGACCGGAACTGGATCGTCGGCCACCCCTCCAAAGCTATCATCGCCTCCAACCTCCGCCCTTGCCCCCTCGTACTTCGAACTCCCCATCTTCTCCAAGAATAGCTTCGAATGCCAGCTGTTCTCGCCCCCAATCGGAGAAAGATAACCCACTAAAATCGATCTCAGCCGTTGATCTTAAAGATGCCATCGTGCTTTCCATTTTTTCAGTTATAAGTGCTTAATATTTTTGCTTGGATTGGGAGATAATATGGCACGAATTTCTGAGGATGGTGGTCGTTCCTTCGTTTTCTTCCTGAGAGCGGGTTTGGGAGTAATGAATTTGGGTTCTCGGGAATATATATATTAATTAATACAATTTTTAATTCACAAATTACTTGCTTATCGGTCCGGACTCCGAACGAGGCCCAACGACTGTCGCCCCTAGCTAAATACCCTCATTCCAGACACAATAAGGTATGTTTCGTAAGCCAATTCTGAAGCGACCCGAACTTCCCCATGAAGGAAAGCCCGGATTGAGTCGAGAACACGACAAATCAGAACAAAAAAAGAAGAACATTTCATTGCTTATTACAATAATTTAATCAGAATACAAGAGTATATAGAGTATGATAAAATAATATACATTTGATAAACATCAGAGATTTAAATACATTACTGCAACGGAAAATAATACAAAACACAACTGAATAGAATATGCGGATACAAAGCTTTCCGAATATCATTCCAGTTGTAAATCAAGATCCTATGAATACAAATCTGCAAAACCAAAACTACTAGGTGCTCGTGGAAAATAGGGGGCACCCAGAGTTTAGGTTAAAACAATAAACTCTAGGTCAGTCATGTGACTGGTGTGAGAATCAAACAGTTATTAACCGGATTTTAAAGTTAGGTAAATCAAGAGACCACACCGTATAACACGGAATGGGTTTACCCCTAAAAAATTAGTGCATAAAACAAATAGCGCAATGCTAAATAAAGAACAATGAAGCTATTATAAGATTTAGGTCCCATCACACAATGCAACGCAAGCCGGAGGATAGAGTTTTTACCTTATAATATCCAAAAATGCTTGGTACATGAAATTTCATCTTTTATTATTACTATAAGTGTATAGTGTCAAAACAATTTCAATCATAAGTATCAATCATAGACGGCATATGTGCCCCCATACCACTATGTCGCCATACTAGGCTCTACAATCAAAACCACAAAATGTCATATTGGAAGTTGGATTTCCATCTGTGAACCAAGGCAAGGGATCGTCCTTACCACTTCGAGATGCTCTAGCCTGTGTTTCAGGACCCAGTCTCAGGTGGGCCCTTGGATTGTCAGAGCCGGTCCACTCGATGTGGATTTAAATGCCTGAACATTATGTTTCCCTGCCCTATGGGGTGTCAATTGGTCATATCCCGACCTAACTATCAGTCTCGGATCGACCGATATAACCAAGGCGCCTCGCTATCCATCATCCACATAAGTAAAATGTCCGGGCATGTAAAACCCAAACATCACTCCTAGCTAGAAGGAACCGGGGTGTGTGGCTCGCGAATTAGCGCTACACAAAGCCATTCCATAAAGGTCGTGCTTTGATCATCAACCTCAAGACTCTGCTTTTCAACAGAAGCCTTGATCATTTGCATCTCAGCATGCCACACAGGAAATTCACGCTATGCAACCGATGTCTATCAATCGCAGAGAATGAAATCCGGTGTCAGACACACATCCATTTACAAGTTCAGTCTAGGTCAGAATGAAACCAAAGGTACCTTATTCCTCCCCATATGTCCAATATAGAGGAGAGGTCCTCGCATATCCGGTCGATCTCCAAGTATGTCTGGGCGATCACCACTTATTACCTTGTCTTGGGTGTACAGCCCAATCAAGACATCAGTAATGATCCAAACGGTGTGAAGACCTCCATTCTTCAACTGCCGTCTTCATCTGCAACATATCCTCGAATCAGTTATTCAGAATGGGATAAACCTGGTCTTTCTGAATAACTCGCGTATATAATAAACAAGTGCTATAAATACACAACATACGCCTCATTCCAATCCAGAATATTCCTTTATTCAAATATTCTTATACTTTGGGAAATGTTCCTATTAATTTTATCAAAGATAAATTAATTAAATTTATTCTTTAATCTTCCTTTAGATATCATTTCAATCTAATTAATGATGCATTAAAACTCCACTTGGTTTTAATCTTCCCAAAAATCAATATTAATGATTGTTTAACTTGGGAAATCATATCCTGCCTTTAACTGGGTTAAAGAACCAATGTCATTTAAAACACGGTTCATGGCAAGCCTAAAATCCCATTCCATTCCATTAGCCTTTAACCGTAAATTAGCAAGTGAACAATTCCCTAAGTATTAACCCCGAAGGCCGAAACCAACATCATATCAATACCCAGGAAACCATTCAACTTAACTAATCTCCAGTTAATTTTTGATTTTCTAATCTCCATTGGGTCTAAGAACAGTATTTTTAAAGATACCATTCACAACAGCCCAAAATCTTATTCATGTCATTAACTCGGTTAAAGAACCAATGTCCTTTAAAACACGGTTCACGATAAACCCAAAATCACATTCCATTCCATCAGCCTTTAACCGTAAATTAGCAAGTGAACGATTCCGTAAGTATTAACCCCGAATGCCGAAACCAACATCAGACCAATACTCAGGAAACCATTCAACTTAACTAATCTCCAGTTAGTTTCTGATTTTTCTTAACTCCATTGGGTCTAAGAAAAGTATTATTAAAGATACCATTCATGACAAACCCAAAATCACATTCCTTTCCATTGTTAATCATGTTAAAGAACAAGTTTTATTTAAAACACTGTTCATGATAAACCCAAGGACCAATTTCAACTCCATTCCAATTAAATATCAATTAATTGGTATCCTTCATTAAATCTAAATAAAAAGATTTAATCTTTTCTCAACTGGGTTCAAGAACAGTGTTAATGAAGACACCATTCACGAAAAACCCAAAATCACATTTAATATTAAATACAAGGCTTTGAATAGAAAATATATCGGCTTATATTCAATATCAAATTCTGGAATCAACAAATACCATATTGGAATAACGATATATATATCTTCCAAATTTCTCCACAATATCTGTATAATCACGGAATCTAATATCGAAATATTGCGAAGATAATTTCAATTCAAATCTGTTCCAATTCATATATTGGAAATTCCGGTTATTTTTAAAAACATTTCAAATCCAATTTATTTATTTAAAAATATTGGATTATAATTCTAGTTAATAACTAGTTCATTTAGATAAAAATCTATTTTTATCTTTTCAAATATGGAATTTTTCATCCCAATTCTTTCCAAATCATTTATTATGATTTTACACAAATTATTGATATTTTTAATAATTTTATCAAGGCTCGTGTAGTCGATTTCCATAAATGGCCATCGAACTGCACTTACAACGACCTTTTCCAAATTTGATTTGGACATAATTCCAAATCCAACCGTTAGATTTCTAATTTCTTGTATTCGTTAGAAAGCTCTTTTCGATACGAACCCAACGGTTCCTGGTTTAGGAGAATCCGACGGCCGAATCTCCCGTAATGTCCATTTGAAGTCAATGGTCGAAATTCGCGAACTGCCATAGCACGGCGCGTTCTATTCTAGCCATTATATAATTATATAATATATATTTCATCGATTTCCATTTAAAACGTATTTTATAAATCGTTTTGACTTCATTTTCGAAGCGATTTCAACTTTGTATTCAATTTAAAATCAAAATTGAATATTCCATATCATCGATGTATAAATGATAGTATTTTCAAAACATTATATTTTGGAATCAATTCCTTTTTGATATTCACTATAAAAACGAATAAAATCGATATAAATATCGTTCGTGTCAAAATGGCGTTAATCTAATCAACATGGCTTTATATATTTAAATATTTTCGTGTCCATCCCAAATCGGACATCAAAATTGTATTTTGATTCTTTTCTGAATATTATTTGAAAATATTCGTTATTTTAAAATAATCATTCCTTTCTGAACTGGAATCAAGCACAGTCAATTACCATTTAATATGATTATATGGATTTCATGCAACACAAGTACACAACAACAGTGATAAAAAATCATCCATCATCCAGAGTGCATCCTACACTGGATAAGCATTAAATATAAATATTTAACGCTTATAACAATCTGTCAACCTTTCTATTGATATACAACTAATTATTGGGACTAGTGTATGTCCTATATTATCCCAATACCCGTATGGGGTTTCAATCAACAAATACAGATTTATTTGTGCAGTTGGGCAGTGTGTAAAATTTATCGTCCCAATCAGTATCAGTCAAATGTGTGTACATAAACAAATCGTCTGATTTGTTTATGAATATTTATTTATTTCTATACTCTTAAAAATTATATTTTTAAATATAAAATATTTTATTCCATTCCACAACACACAATCAATTTTCACAACACAATCAATCAAACAAACACGTCATCCATGTTCCGTGGACGATGGGTGTCGGGTGCTGCTAAGCACCGTCTGTATCCTAGTATATATTTTAACTAGATAATAAATTAAAGTGAGAAGTTCTCACCTTTGAGATCCACTCCTCCATTCCTTGGTTGTCAATTTTAGATTTTTCCCAGAACTCCAGCACATCTATTTTATAAATCACATATGTATGTTAAAAAACATATTTTTCGTCTATCATTAATTATTTCTTAGTATTATTATTTTATAAATAATATACATACAATAAAATTAATATTTTTATCGAACTAAAAATCGTATTTTTTCATATCAAAGAAAATGGATTTTCATATTAAAGAAAATCATTTTTTTTATCTTATAAAATCTCATTTTCATTTCAAAGAAAATTGTATTCTCAATATCAAAGAAAACTTATTTTTCAGAATCAAAAATCATACTTTTACCCATGCTATGTGTATTTTAAAATCAATGGTATCTATAAATTTAAAATCAATGTTATCTATAAATTTAAAATCAATTCTATTTTTATTTTTAAAGATATTTCATATTCTATTGTTCAATATTATTTATATAAAAATCTAACATTTTAATTCTAAACTAAATTAATCAGTAAACTAATTATTTAATTAAATAATTAATTACCATGCTCAAGGTTTTAAACCCTTTCATTCCTCATGTTGATTTCCTAAGGCGGATTTGTACTAGAGCAAAAAGAACTCGACTCCTTCCTCTAGGGCATTAGTTCGCCCCCTCCGCCGATGATTGGAGGATGATCGGGACACAGCCTCCTGACCGCCGAACGGTGCTCCACCTTCGACAGTGATTGTGACGATTCTGCACCCCCCTCGCATCAGAATTCCCCTTCGAACGACTAGGGTTTCTGCCTTGATTTTGCGCGATTCTCCAAATGAAAACCAATCCTACCCATTGAAGTTATCAATCTACTTGAGCTCTTCAATTTCCTCCTTGAAGATTCTTGAAATGGTGGGATGGATTCTAGGTTTTTACTTGGCGAAATAAGGAGCAATTTTAGCCATCGGTTTCTAATAACGGCAGGTTGAGGAAGGTTTGACCTACCGGAAAATAAATGAGGGGTTTTGACTATTTATATAAATATATTAATATTAAATTCTCTAATTGATTCCTTTTCGTTCGAACTCGAAATGAGATCCCACGACTGTAGTTCCTAGCTAAATACCCCCATTCCGGACACAATGGGATATGTTCCGTAAGCCAGTTCAACTGTTTTGATCTGTTTTCCTTTAAATTAAAATGTAAATCAATATATATTACTTTAAACGCACATTTCAATTTACCGGGGCCACATACTGACTCTAAAATTTCCAGAAAAATAAATCTGGCTATGTTTTGATGATATGTTCCTAACAAAACTAGTTTCATCAAATTTGGAGACTGTATGAAAAAAGGCCATTTTCTGGTCGATCCAAATTGACTGAAACTATCAAAACATGTTTTCCTTTGCCACGCTCACATATTGATCTCAAAAATTATGAGTTTTGGAATCTATCAATAACTTGATACTCTGGTTCCAACAAAAGTGGTTTCGTCGAAAACGGAGGTCGTTTGCAAAATGGCAATTTTTAAGGGGCGACTATCCTGAATTTTCAACTGGACATAACTTTTTATTCCTTCGATGAAATTTTGATTTTTCGGATTCGTTGGAAATATATTCTCAAATAGATTCTAATATTTTTTTGTTTCGCTAAAATCCGATTTATTTTGAATCCTATACATTCATTTGAAATTTGAAATCGAATTTTTAAACTACCGCGCCAATTTCAATTCCTTTTATAATTAAAATAAATATTTATATTCTAATCTTTATTCAAATAAATATATACGTTCTAATTCTATTCAATATAAATTTCTCGTCGTTATTATTTAAAATAAATCATTTTAAATATTCAAAATTCCTTAAAATTGCCAAAATAAAAATTTTAAATTGGTTCGGATTTTCCAGGTTGTTACAAGTTCGATCATTTCGATCAGTTTTTATCAAAATTAAAATATAAATCAATATATATTAAATTTGAATGTACAATTTAATTTACCGGGGCTACATACTGACTCCCAAAATTATAGAAAAATTATATCTAGCTATGTTTTGGTGATACAGTCCTAATAAAACTAATTTCATCGAATTTGGGGACCGTTTGAAAATTGGTTATTTTCTTGTCGACCCAATTCAAATTTAAATTACCGAACACATTTAAATTTACTGCACTCACATATTAATTCCTAAAATTATGAAAATTGGAATCTAGCAATAATCTGAAATCCCGGATCCGACAAAAGTGGTTTCATCGAAAAAGGAGGTCGTTTGTAAATTGGCTATATATTATATTAATATATATATATTCCATAGTGGCTATTCTAAATTTTAAACTAGACATAACCTTTTATTCTGTTATGAAATTTGGATTTTTCACATTCGATAGAATGATATTTTCAAACAGATTCAAATATTTCTTGTTTCACTGAAATCCGATTTATTTTGAATCCTGTACATTCATTTGAAAATTGAAATCGAATTTTCAAACAACCACACCATTTCAGGTTCGATTTATAATTAAATTAAATTTATTTGTTCTAACTTCGATTTAAATAAATTTTTAGTCGTTATTATTTAAAATAAATTATTTTAAATATTAAAAATCCATTAAAATTGCCAAAATAAATTTTTTAAATTGGTTCAGAAATTCTGGGTTGTTACATAAGGATTAGTGCCTAGGAAAGACGAGAAAAGTTTATGAGGCTATAAAGTAAATAGCGAGAATTATCTTGGAATAATAGTGAGTCCCCATGGAATCCGTAAGCATTGAAAAGCGTAGGATGTTTCTTAAAATAATTGTTGGTACACAACTAGGACTAGTGGCGATTACTAGATAGAAATGGGAAAAGTATGTGTTTAGACCCTGTTACTAATTTTCAGGTTAGCGGGTAAAACACGTTACCACATTTCGGTTGGGATCGTTCAGTTATATTGTTTTTGTCGGGAAGTTAGGGTAACACCTAAACTTGTCATGGATCCCATAGTTTGGACTTTTTTGTCCGAGGGGGACATAGTCCCGAGATTCTTGGCCCTTAGTAGTAGCTGTGTAAGGTGTATATTCTCCTGTTTTAGTTGAAAGACTAGAAGGCTTATTTAAATTTAAACTAAGATCAAATGATTAAATACGCTAAGAAAAGAGAAAAGGTACAACTAAGAAGGAAACAGCAAATTCAGTAAAGCAACAAACATGATAAATTATGAGAAAAGATGGATAAAGATAAAAATTTCCAAGATAAGATGAAAAAGAAAATTAGTAACAAAAGAAAATTTTCTTATGTGGGTTGTGCTTGGATAGGAAAATAGGAGAATCTTTATAATAGTTTCATAAAATCCAGGTACGGTGGGAAAAAGGTATATAAAAGAAAAATGGAAGATGTGAAAATTTTCCTTTTCCACCTTTTTGTAACACAAGAAATCGAATTAAGGAAATTAGATTTTTCTGAAATTTGAAAAATAAAGTTGGTTGGTAGGATTATGGATGCAACAATTGGATGAACTACGCTCTTACTTAGTAAGAGTGTGGGAAAAATTGCATGAAAAAGTATTTTTATCTTCAAAATAGTGCATTCATGTAGAACTTCTAGTATATTTAGGATGCGAGCATCATATTTTAAAAGAATTTTTGAAAATTTTGCATACACATAGGAGGTAATGATTAGGCATACATGCATTATTATGTTGTACTTCACATTGCATAAGTGCATAATGTTTGCAAAAATTGGATGCACACATGTTGGATGTATATTATGCGAGGGGTTAGTTGATTTTACCCTTATCAAATTTCGGGGAACAAATTTCGTATGGGTGGGAGAATGTAACACCCCTCATTTTTAACTCAAGATAATAAAATAAGGATAACTTAATTAAACATTCAAAATTAAGTAAAACGTACTGCGCCATTACATATGTCTCGAAATTTTGGTCAAGATAGACAACTGCTATGCGTAAAACGGACACCATTGAAGAAGTTATGAGCATTAGAAGTTTGTATACATATAAGGAGCTTATATGTGTGTGTGTGTGTATATATATATATATATATATATATTAAATAAATATATCCAAAAAAATTCGAAAATCAAAATTCACGAGCGGGAAAATCTAGTGGAAATTAGACCGTTGGGGGTCGACCTGGGGGTCGGCCCACCCGCGGATCTGGAAAGTTCTTTTCTGACATGGACAATTTTGATGTTTTTAAATTAAATCTAAGGGTCCTGGTTCCTCCGCTACACATATAAATCAGACCTTAGACATAACTCAAAATCTTATAATTTGGCGGCTACGCTGGAGCTCTGCCATTACTCTCTCTCCCTCTCCTCATATATATTCATAAATTTAGATTTATAAATTAGAAAATCTTAAATTAAGATCTACAGGGAAGAGATTGATGTTTTTTTAAGGCATTCAGAATTACGTGAAAAGCAAGGTAACGTTCCAGATCCAATCTATTCAATTTTTCCTCCTCTTTCTTTTCCCTTTCTCTTTTAGTAAAAATAGTAAATCCATGATTATTAGGTTCGGAATTCAATTAGAGGAAAATCATGGAAGATTAGATCTGGACCAGATTCAGGATTTGGAAAGCTTACGAGGTGAGTGGATTTAAGCCATATCATTTTAGATAATGGTACATAATTGTTTAGCATTTCCCTTTTTATTAACTGTGAAATTGCTATATTAATTATAAATTGTTGTTGTAACGAGTTGAAATGTTAGTATGAATATGTCAGGAAATTCCTATGTTGAATTGGCAAAGGTATTGAATGTTTACATGTTGGAGAAAATAAACTTGTTATGATATGAATAGCCAATTCAATGATTGTAACTACATGATTTACTTGTGGCATATTATTGAGTAACTGACTTTTAACTTGTTAGATCTGAACAATTACCCGATTAAATGCTTACATGTCAAAAATTAGAATTAAATACATAGTAAAAAGGACATGCGCCAAAATATAGGCATAACTTGACGACATGTAAATTGGATTACAGTAGACATACGAAGAGGGTAATATGCAAAAAAATTACATGGAAAAAGAGGATAACTATTAAAATATGAACATACCTAAATACACAGTAATTGGGAATTGTAACGCCTTAGACACGAGGTTAGTTTACACTTGTGATAGAGGTCTGCCCGGACCCGCCCAACATATCCAGCATTCACAAGTGGTAAATCTAATGTGAGAGCTCTAAGTGTAGAACTAAAAATGGTGCTAAGGCACGAGGTTAAGTCGACTTGTGGTAAAAGTCTGCCTGGACCCGCCCGGCAAATCCAACGTCCACAAGTGTAGGCTTAATGTGAAAGGTCTAGGCATATGTATGTACATATATATAAATATATGTATATAACAAGATAGGAATAAATGGCAATAATGATAATTAAATGTCTAACTCAGAAAATAGGAAAGGAAGGGATGTAATGAACTGAGTTAGTGTGATACGAAGGAAAAGTGATGTATTTCCCTAAATGACCTATTTCTAAGAACGTGGTTGCAAGTAAGCCACGGTAAATAAAGTAAGAAAAGTAAATAAATTACTTGCTACCACAAATTTAGATGGGAATACGTTATGAAAATAAATCATTGATTCCTTCTATCAAACTAATAAGGTGCATGAAATGTTTTCCTTAATATAATAAGGATTATATATTATGGTGAATGAAGAGTAATGGTTTACTTCAGTAAATGGTTAAAAAGGGGAATAATAATAACCTATTATAAATAAATAACATTAAAGAAAATGTTGTATAATAGGTAGACTTGTCCTAGGGATAAGTGAATATTATAACTTAGCTTATAATAAACTAGTAAGGGAATAGGATAACTGGTGAATTGAGTTAAGGGACACTTAATTGTAAATTAAGTAATCAGTAAAGGGGAAAACTTGAAACCAATTAAGAAAAAGGGGAAAATATATTGTACTTAATTATAAATTAAGTAATCCGTAAACTTGGAAGTCTAAAACCCGCTGATAAGAATAATAGGTTCAGACTTGTCCTAGGGACAAGGGGAAATTATAACATAGGTTATAATAAATGGGTAGAGAAATTATTAATGGGCCTTAGTTAATAAACCAAGTTAATAAGTAAAGAACAAAAAGTTGTATTGATGATGCAAAGTGGAATTAGGATTAATGACAAAGGATGAGGAAAATTTATGAAATGAAATAAGTTATATTTAATCATAAATGGTAAGTGACATGTTAATTGGAAAACATGCGAATTGAGATATACTTAATTACATATTAAGTAAAACATGTTATCGTAATGATGAAATCAAACAAGAATATAAAAGAGATTGTGGATTATAGACTTTGGGCCACAATCTGGAGAATAACATGTTGTGGGCTTATTAATAAACTTAAATGGGTTAAGTTATAATTGAAATTAATAAGCAAGAGGAACTTGGTAACTGGTGAAGAATTCAATGCGAATGGGAATAACCAATTTAAAAAGGAACCTGGTAAGGAAAAGCAAGCGTGTAAAAGAATGTTTAGACATAGGGTCTAACAACATATTAAAGTGAGGCGCTTGGACCAGTCCGTACGTTTGAGGGTGAATAACCCAATGGGGTAGATCATCGAGGTGTTATAAGGCACGAATGGAGAGCACATTCATCTGATTGTTCTGATAGCTCCAAAGGACTGGAAGGGGAAGCACACGGCTTCCTAAGGTACGTAAGGTGCTCCTAATAGTCCTCTGTGCGGTAACAGATGTCTTAGGCTGTGCTCACAGAGGATGGGTCTGCACGTAACTACTAGGTGTGTGGGCCTTGACTGCAGAAGTAGCTATACACTCAGAATGCTATAACGTAGTGACACCAAGGTGATTCGGCGGTTGCCTCAACGGGGAGGTGGAGGGTCATGACCAAAAAGGATAGTAGATCGCTGGATATCCGTCATCGGCCGCCAGTTGGATGCGAAAAGAGTATAGCTAAACCCAAGATACCATTCACCTTTCACTATCGAGGTAAGGGGTTGAGGGGAGACGCCAAATGGATGTTTAGATTGTTTATTATTAGGGGCAGTCACTTAGCTTTTGTAGCCTTTACTAGTTGAGGGAGGGCCGAGGTGGGGCCATAGCCACCATGAAAACAGACCCTAGGTATATTTATATATAGAGGCTCTATAAAGACGGGCCTGTACAGATATAGAAAAGCTCCCGACCGAGTTCCGTGTTTTTGCATCGCCCTTCCATGGAACTCGATGCACATTAGAGGACGTGCGATTGAGGCATCGAGCAACAATTAAATATATTATGGTGGACAGCCTAGATACATGCATGTCGGCTCTAGGTGGTGTATCATAGGGTTGAGGGCATTACTCCGGTATGAATTCGGATTCGAACAAAGGTTGCAGTCTGTATGTTTGCGTAGCATAGTAATGACAGATATATGCGGAACGTAAAATTTTTATCCTTATTTCACTATGGCATAGGATGAGGGACTGCGTATATTTCGATGGTGTTACGGTGGAGACCGTGCGAGTGGGGTACCATGAGGTGTACCTCAATATTGGGGTAGCTACATATATACCATATTAGGTTAATCCACTGGGAAGTAAATGGGTACGACGTGTGTGTAAGCCTTGAGTGCTGATAAACCAAGTAACCTAATAAATAAGATAATATGATTGAATGGTATATGTAGGATTATCCAAAGTGTATAGTTTAAATCCAGTCACCAGAACTTGTGTTCTAGCCCCCTCCTCATAACATACTCGGAAGTTAGATTTGTGGTGAAGACATGATAGCATTGGATACTAGTTAGGCAGTATTAATAATACGGTAAGGTTATGTTTTGATTATACTATATTTTATCCATTCCGCTGTGAGGTATTTTCTGAGCTCTGACATATTTTATGTCTCTGTTTTTTCTGCAGGATACCAGAGCAAACTAATCTGAGTTTCGATGGATTGGAATTTTGAAAGAAAAATTCGGTCTGTCGAAATTCGGGTTGTCACATGTACCCCTATCTAAATTTGTGGCAGCAAGTAATTTCTTTACTTTTCTTTATTTACTGTGGCTTACTTACAACAACGTTCTCAGAAATAGGTCATTTAGGGAAATACATCACTTTTCCTTCTCATCACACTAACTCAGTTCATTACATCCCTTCCTTTCTTATTTTCTAAGTTAGACATTTAATTACCATCATTTCCATTTATTCATATCTTATTATATATATAAGCACTAGACCTCTCAAATTAAGCCTACACTTGTGGATGTTGGATTTGCCGAGCGGGTCCGGGTAGACTTCTACCACAAGTTGACTTAACCTCGTGGCTTAGCACCATTACATGTTTTTAATTTTGCACTTAGACCCCTCACATTATATTTACCACTTGTGAATGCTGGATATGCTGGGAGGTTCCGGGCAGACTTCTATCACAAGTGCAATCTAACTTCATGTTTAAGAGTATTATGGTATCAAATTACTGTGAATCTATGCATGTTCGTTCTTTAACAATTATTCCTATTTCATGAAAATTTTAGGCATATTATCTTTTTTACTGTAATCTTGTTTACATAATCTAATTTACATGTCATCCAATTTATGCCTATATTTTGTCGTATATCCTTTTCAACATATTTTAATTCTATGTTGACATGTAAGCATTCAATTGGGTAATTATTTAAATCCAACAAGTTAAACATGTCGTTCAATCAATAATATACCCCAAGTGAATCATATAATTAAAACAACAGTAATCATTGCACATTTTTCAACAAGTTTACATAATGTGTGATCATTCCAATACTTTAACTGATTCAACGTATGAACTATTCATATTAACATCTCAACTTGTTATAACAATAATATATAATCAATCTGGCAACTTCACAATTTATAAAAAAGGCAATGCTAAACGATAATCATAATATTATCTAAAGGCTATAGCTTAAACCCACTCACCTTTTATGCTTTCCCCTATTTTGGATCTGATCCAGTTTTAACATCCATGGTTTTTCCCCTTTAATCGGATTCACAACCTAATGACCATGTATTTATTATTTTCATTAAAAGAGAGAAGGGAAAGGAAGAGTAAGAATTAGAATGGATTGGATCTAGAATTTTACCTTGCTTTCATGATTTTGGATAATCTTTTTATTAATGTCAATTCTCTCTTCTAGATCTAGATTAAAAAATTTCCTATGCTAATATTTTAATTTTCAGAATAGATTTGAGAAGAGAGAGAGAGTAACGGCAGAGCTCCAGCGTAGCCGCCCCAATTATGAGGTTTAGAGTTAGGTCTAAGGTCTATTTATACGTGTAGCGGAGAAAGCAGGACCCTCAGATTTAATTTAAAAACATCAGAATCGTCCTCGTTAGAAAAGAACTTTCCAAATCCGCGGGTGGGTCGATCCCGATGTCGACCCCCAACGATCTAATTTCCCTCCAGCTTTTCCCGCTCGAGAATTTTGATTTTTGAAGTGATTTTTGAATTTTCTTAATATATTTATTTAATATATATACACATATAATCTCCTTATATGTATACAAGCTTCTAATGCTCATAACTTCTTCATACGGTGTTCGTTTTAGGCAAAACCAGGTGTCTATCTTGACCAGAATTTCGAGAGGACGCAATGGCGCAGTCCGTTTTACTTAATTCTGAATATTAATTAAGTTATCCTTATTTTATTATCTTGAGTTAAAAATGCGGGGTGTTACATCATCGTACTCATTTCCCTCCTTTCTCGGCTAATATTCATTTGTTGAAGCAAAACTAGTAGAATGTATCGGAGGAGATTTTAACTCTTTATTTTTACTTTTGAGTCAAATAATTTTCATCACCTTTTTTACTACTTCAACGTGTTCTTTTCAACATTCTTACATTTTAGTTTGATCATTCAACCTTCCTTAAGGAGATTCTACCTCATCTTCTACATTTTATTTTACCCTTCAAGGTATTCTTGAATACTTTTAATGCATAAGCATTCCCTTTAGTTCATGCATATTTTGAAGTTGTTTCTTCGTAGCCTTAGGGCATTATGTTCTTTTGATGTCTCCATTAACGTCAATACTTAAACTATTCCAACATTCTTCATACTGAATTGAGAAGTTACGCCTTCCTCGAGATTTGTACGGTTCACTAATTCCCTTTACACTTGCATTATTAACCTTTTTAAACAATTTATCCATTTCATAAGAATTTAGCGGTCTACTAATAGTTAAAAAGTTGTCTTTTCTGACTTCAATTTAAAATGACAGCATCATTTAATGTTAGGTCGAAATTTCATTCAACCTAATATTTATCGGGTCATAAATAGTCAATGCTGCTTGATTAAGATAGGACTCGAGCACGTATGACATCATTATGAAAATTACGCTTTTTAAAACTCCTTGGTTAGAATGTCACAAATCCAATTATGACCTAAAGATGAGTAAATCCCCAAGCTTAAGCATCCTATTTATGCATAAGAAAAAAATTAAAAAGAGGTAAAGTAAAGTTAACCCTTTTGAGTATGGGGTACATGCCCATTTATAAAGTACACAGACATTTAGATTCATGACATATGTCATTTGTAAAAGTAAATGGTCATGACTTGCTGATGTGGCACATGTTCGTAAAGACATATTGCATAATCCTTCGTTAACTTATCTCTCTCGACTTTGCACCGTGGTAACAGTGGCGCAGGTTCGAAACCCGAAATGGCATGCTATGAGCTTACCATGTGCATACGCTAAGATTAGCCACTAATGTGGTGCTCGCAGACCAGACTAGGTGCACTAGGGAGGGTTTCGGTAGATTTCCCTCCTGAAAAAATTCAAAAAAAAATCCTTCTTTAACTTCTCTATCTCAACTTGGCATAGTAAATCTAATAAGAAAGTGCCACAAAACCAATGAGGATGTTTGTTGGATGCATTTCTTCAACATGAGATAGCACCAGTGGCTATATGTCGACAACTTCCTTTGACTGCATTATGCGATAGCTTTCTTAAGTTATGAGCGGGTGACAATTCCTTTAGTCTTCATTACTTTAGCCTGTTATGGCTTTATATTGTCATCATCTTGTGGTAGCCTATATCACAACCGTCTGATAGATTTCTTGAGATATCAAATGATGGCTTCTTCCTTTGACTACTTATGACATCGTTTCGCTATTTGACAATCTTCATAATGCCTGCATGTTATAACATGTGGTAAACTGTATTTTAACTTAGGACAGCTATATTATATCAACTTGTGACATATTTTTATTGCTTCTCCTTTTACCTTAATGTACACCTGCTTTGTCATATCAACTTTCGATTGCTTCATGGTTTCATCTTATGATAATCTTGATTGTAGCTTCAGTGGCTTCTTTTGTTAATGTACGATTACTTTACTTTTCTACCTATGATGACTCTAATCGTATTTATCTTGTGATATGTTATGTTAGTTCATAATAATTTTCTTTGGTACTCAATCTTGGAATAGCCATTCCCGTCAATATGATGCATCGACATGGCTTTAAACTTACAACAACTTCTCCACTATTATTTACAATGGCCCATTCATGTTAAACTTGCAACAATTACGTCATATTCAACCTGCAATACTCCTTCACTATTGACTTATGATAACTACTTTATGTTCAACATATGACAATTATGCTTCCATAATCAAATTGGTTGTGGTTAAGAAAATACCCGAAGAAAAAGTGCTTAATTATGCTGCTAGGTATCCTGATAGGTTGATTATATTATTTAGGTTACTAAAATGTAATATTTATTTGGTCTTATTGTAAGTTATTATTTATTGTATTGAAAACTATCATTGGTTGGTTGCATCTGAACGATGGTTTTAGCGTATCATTGAGTTTTTGTTGTTAGTGCTTGTGAATGTGAAAATCATATGCAAATGATATTGTCCTACATTATTATATATTTCTGCAAATACAATAGGTAGATTCATAAAAGATGCCAACTAGCACATTTTAAAATGATGCCCCATTGGTAATAACTGCAAAAAATAAGACACAACAACCACTTTTCTTCCTCCTTTCTCACTTTTCAAGAACCGAACTTAGAACTAACATTTTACCCTTTTTCAAATCCCATTCCTACTAAAAATTATTTTGACTTAATCATTTTGAATAATGTATGTTACTTATCACACAAAGATTTTATTGGTTTCTATTTTATTTCTTGTCTCATTTACTTTCTAATTAGGATTATGAAGAACAATTTTGATTTCATATTTTAGTTAAACGTATTTTGAATAACATATTGTTTTTAACCTATGTGACAACGATATGCATTTGATGTAAGCTAGTTTTGAGAAATAGGTTCATGAAATGGATCCATATAACTTCATACTTGTTGAAGTTATTGTGGACTAAGCTGAAATGCTATGCAGGCCAATTTATAGTAGTCCTTTATATTTACTAGAATAACACTGCAATATTTTAGTGATTATATTATTTTTATATTTTTGGTGCTGCTCTACTCCAGACATGGCTATTCATCATTCATCATCATTGAATAACGTCAATTCCTCACACATGTTAGAGCTATGGATTGAGCGAAGCTTTCACTTATACTAAAGTTACGATACATCCAAATAGATCATCATTTTACTACTACTACGGTAAATAGATTGAGACCAAAGACTACTCCATTCCACTTTCAGAGAAGAGAGATGACCATACATCAGCTAACACGGTCTTTTTGCTTGCCTTGCTCATAGATAATGCTATGTTGACCAACCCAAATGAATCCACTGTCTACATGGAATTACGCAAGTTGCTCTTACGGCATGCACCTCCTAATCTCCAAATGGTGGGTAAATGAGATGATCATGACGACTTAGTATAAACAACAACCAGCTAATGATATTCCAACTAATGCTTTCGATATGCAGATTACTAGTGAACTTGAACCTTCATTCTATAAATTATCACTTCCATTTTGAAGAGTGATCATTTGAATATGCTTATCTACTTGGATGGCTTCCTTCCCTAAGGATTTTGGTGCTTGCTGACATTGTTCCTTATTTAGCTCATTTCTATTTGTCGAGAATTGTTTCGTTGCAAAACCACTATATTGGTGACTATTTGATTCTAGTGCAAGCATTACACTTATTACACCCTTTTTGCATTTCTTATGTAGTCTATTATTCTTGAATTCTTATGTGCATATGTTCTTGCAAATATGCTATTGGATGTACCCTTTTTCTAGCAACTAACTATGAACAATCTGGCCAAGGATATGCCACAACCTTTGTTTCAAGGTACATTTATTTTGTCATATGAATATTATGCAAAAATGAGCTTATTGTTCAAGATTATGAATGTAAGGACATTTATTGTTTTATTGGAAACCAATTTTTAAGCTTCATGTTTATTGTTGTTTAAAACATTTGTCTGATTTTCTTGGTTTAGTAATTCATGTGCTAGGGGGTTGACAAAGTCCATATACTTTTTTGGGCAAAGCCGACGGGGTTGAGTGGACTTCTACCACTTGATTGATATATCAAAGACGATTACATAGGAACAAAGAGAGAAACAACAGAAAAAGCAAATGAAGCATACACGATATATCGATGCCTATAAGAGACGAACAAAAAAGAAAATACAACTGTTACAGGCCAAAAATTCTAGGATCATATGTAACTTTTATGTATTTGAGTCCCTCTTGGATGTCATGCCAAACAATCTATTTCCATTGGCCAAATTCATGTCGCGAGAAGGATCAAAAACTCGCAAACTCCTTTCCTTTCAAATTCTGGTCATAACCATCTCCATAACATAGTTGAACAATCTTGGCTTATTAGTTTGGCCTCTAGCTAGCCTTCCTCCTGATTTCTTCTCAAAACTAAAGCTGTTTGAGGGATTACTTCCATTTATTTACATTTGGGCTTCTTTACAAAGTTGCTTGGTGACATTGCAATCAAAGTATAGGTGCTGCAATGTTTCATGCTCCTGTCTGCAAAAGTTGCAGTGTTGTTCAATGTCCATGCCACAAGGAGCAAGCTTATCCTTGGCATGTACCGCTCCATTCAGTATCTTTCATGTTCACAGATCCTCCTTGGCACAATTATCCTTTCTCCATACATTTTTCAACCACTTGCCTACATTAAAACTAGAAGCACCAAGAAATGAATAGTACAAACTTTTTATGGTGAAAAAATTACCTTTCCAATTCTAGATAGCACTAGCATCAGTAAACCCCCTTATATTGCTAATGCAAATTATATCCCAAATAATCATGATTACCTGGTTGGAAGCATTAGGCAAGAAAAAACTAATGCCATTGTAAAAGATACACTACAGTTTTGAGTAATACCAGATTGGTATTTATCCATATATGCGATCTCATTCTCAAGTATAAGCCCAAAGTCCAACCATGGGTCAAGCTGAAAGTTAGTTCGGTCAAATGCCTAACTCCCAAACTTAAAGAATGGAAGGAATGATTCCTTGAGTTTAATCATACTCTTCCATACCCAGTTGTGCCTTTACAAAGAATTAAGTAAACAAAAACTTTTGTCTTTTAACAAATGGTTATAAGACCATTCAACCCACAGGCTTTCCTTTTTAGTCAAAATGTCGTCTATGTGTTTGCCAAATTTTGCTCGATTCGAAATGCAAGTGTTGTTTATACTCAGGCCCTTATTGCTAATAGGGTTTTCAAGCTTAGCAAAAGATATGGGTGCCAGATATTTTAAATGCAGACTACCTTTCCAAAAGAATTGCATAAATGCAGTTTTAATCCTATTTAGCAACTTTTGAGATAGTATTAATGTACGTGCCCAGTACACTTGCATGGAAATTACTACAGACTTAATTCATGTTAATCTACCAGCCTGACTTAACATTCTGGTAGACCAACACTCAAGTCTCTTTGTATTTTTTCAAATAGAGGTAGGAATTGCTGAGTAGTAATTCTCGATGTAGCTAATGGCAGACCATGATAATTTATAGTTATGTCATAGTGCCAAAGCCTAGTTATGGATTGAATTTAAGTTATATCAGCATGAGAAACTCCAGCTGACATAAACTCAAATTTATCCAAATTGATTTATAGTCCAGTCATCTCATAAAATTTCTCATGTATGTGCATATTATTTGTGAGAGTGTATTTAATAGGTTTGCAAAAAATAATCAAATCATCCACAAACCAAAGTGATGTAATTATCAGGTTCCTACACTTAGGGGTAAATCAAATTGCTTTTTCTCAACAAGATCATCAAGCATTCTAGTAAGAAGCTCCGTTATGATTATAAAAATATATGTAGAGATAGGATGTCCTTGCCTAACACCTTGTTTACTAGCAAAGTAACCAACTGGACTGCCATTAACATTCATCAAGAAGTTAGCAGTATAATGGAAGCATGGATCTAGGCATTAAAACAAGGAGGAAAGTTCATATAGCTAAGAATTCTAGTTATGAATTTCCATTAAAGGGTATCTAAAACCTTCCTAATACCTAGTTTATGCATGACTCTAGGTGAAATATTGCTAGTTCTATACCCTTTTAATAATTCATATGCCTGGAGTACATTGTTAAGAATATTTCTCTTAGGCAACAGTTTGTTTCACTAACATGATAGATGGTCGTATAGATTAAAATATTCTTACAAGGATTTTAGTAATGCACTTATATATAGTATTGCAACATGTAATTGGTCTAAATGCACTCACAGAATTAGCATTAGTAACTTTAGGGTATGTACATTAACAATATCATTTTGTTTCTATGCAAGTGAGTCAGTAGTTGTTACAATACACTTGTTGTTACTTCATTCTGTATTATTGCATGTATTTTCCACATTTGTCAATTCATAATTACTAATTTCTGTAGTAGTTTCACAAGCATCATTTATTGCATACACTTTTTTCGTTGCATCCAATAAAATATTAATTTGTCTATTTCCACTAAACATTGTCGGTATGTTTCTTAGCATCTCCAGTTCCTGTGCTAATATTAGTATTTATGCTAATATCAGTATTGGTTGCATCCGTTGACATTGTTACGTCTTAATTCATACTATGTACATCAGATTAGTTTACAACCTTTTTCGGAATCCAATTCCCCGCAGACTTCGATTGACATTGTAGTGTCGAATGTCCAAACACATTGCAAAATTTACAACTTAAAGGTTCATAATAATATTCAACATTGACATTCAATTCCTCTTCGCATGCATTACTACATCCGCTTTCTTTTGGAAACTCGGAACTTCTTCCATTTCAACCAAAATTTTCCCAAAAGGCACTTTAGATTTGTCATCACTGATTTTGTCATTTCAGCTGGCTAACCCAAAACACTTGTAATAGCACTCATCGCTTCTTTGTCCCATAATTTTAGTTCATGATTTACCCACAATGGCATAATGGGCAATAGATCCTTGTTAAATTTCCATTTTTATGTATGATTATTTTATTACTGTTATTTATCCAACTCCTCGACCTCAAAAACCGACACTAATACATTCTTGGTATTCACATGTCATAAATCTGGTGTTGGAGACTCGGATAGCTTGGAGTAAAAAAAGTGTGTGTGTGTGTATATATATATATATAATAGAATGAATAGAATCTTGCATCATATTAGACTTCGGTAATTTACGTCAGGAAATACAGACAAATAGTCTGACACATACTAACCAGCGGTAATGGTTATGCACTCAATTTGTATAGGTGCTGGAAAACATAAATAATGCGGAATGATAGGTAAATATAATGATAGGGTCAAAAAGCTCCATGCTCCAATAGCCTCTAAAGTGCTCCAAGATTTCATTCTCTAAAACAATGCAATTTATCTGATCTTTAGGCTGCCTGGAGAAAATAGAGGCATTCAGAGTTATTAAAGGAAAAACAACTTCGGGTCAGTCTGGAACTGATGTGAGAAACTTAAACTTACCATTTTGAAAATAAATGTATCCCATAAGACCATGACCACACTTAAAATGTCACTAGTTTTTACCATATGGTAACCAAATCTTTATACGTTGAAATTGTTTAATATTATTTTTAATTACTTGCTAGATAAAATCCATTAAAATAAATTATGAAATACCAAAATTGTTACATTGATTAAATGTCGCATCCCTAATCTTAGGGCTCTATAATGGAATTCACAACTCTCTGGGAGAATGGATTTCCATTCAATACCAAGGTGAGGACAACCTTCCATATAGTACACCTCTAGAGGGATTTATTAGGGCTCCCAGCCCTCCCTAGTGTAAGCCCGGCCCAGGTACGTAGACTCGAAAGTGGTGCATTATTTTGAATATGACATCACCCCGACCGTAACTAGCCCATCTGAGGCCTCTCTTAGCATACAACAAATATTCGACATATAATGAGTTGTCTAGAAAGGTGATGATCATATCCCGATAGGCGCAAACCACAAACCAAAAGACAGACCATGTTTCTACCATTACCAGATGATGAGGCCAGAGGTTACAATTGCCTTATATTCAACACATCCTTTACATTGAATGTCATGATCCCAAGTTCTTTACATGCAATTGATTTACACTAATTTACAACCTTCGAGCTCATACGTCTTAGAGAAGTGTGTATACAATATAAGAGAGTTATTTCACGCACCACCAAATAGATGTACATCGTGGAGATCAACATATGCAAATTAAAAGTGCAACATCAAACATTCATCCATACAAGTTATCCTAGTTCTGGATAAATCGAACGCACTAACCTTTGTTAGATCATGTTGCCTAACAAAAAGTAGCCCTTGCAGTGAAGGTCTAAATGCAAAACTTCTATCTATTAATAATGTAGGAGAATTCCCCCAAGGGTTAGTGACAGCAACCCTTTATTCAATCTCCAATATGCTTCTTCATTCATCATTTCTCATTAATCATTATTTCGTTAGAAACGTCCATTTTCTCAAAGTGGTTTCTAGATAGGAATCAACCAGATCTGATCCCAGACTCTTTGAATCAATCATCGTAAAAATATTGTTTAAACAGTATTGAAGATTTAGGTGTTCTTCATTTTTTAATTTATTTCTTCATAAAATATCTTTTATGGATGTATATCTTCTAAATCTCTTCGTGTGCATATATGCAATCATTAAACCATATTCATTAAGTCATTTGGTTTGTAAGTCAATTTTTAGTATAATAAATCCGAAGAAATCATACTTACGTTACTCAATATCAATTTTCTTATTCAGTCATGACTATCCATCAAATAACATTGTAAAGCATTTTAAATTCTTATGGATAGTAAGGATTACCTCCTCGGAAGTCCATATTAAATACAATGAATAAGATCATCTCTAAGAATTCTGATTTATTTATGTAGAGAAAATAGATCTTTATATTTAACTCATTTCCGACATCTCAACTTTATATGTCCCACGTTCAGGAAATGGCCAAAAGAGTTAGAGAACTAGTTTCTCTAGAACATCTCCCTAGTTAAACGTCCAAATCCAGATATTAAAAATAGAAAAATTGGGTTTATTCGTTGGCTTATTAGAGCTAAGATTAAATCATTGCTTATTATAGGTTTTGATTCAATTAAATCGATAAGATTCATTTAAACAAGTTATAAAACTTTTATATAACCTGTAAAACATGTGTTAGTCATTTGAAAACATTAATAAGATATTCTGACAAAATTCATAGAGTTTAAATTCTAATTTCTAATTTCAATGTTATTAGATAAGTGTTGCAAAAATATCGCAAAAAGTGCCATTTAGCTTAATTCATTAAAACGACTTTTCTATCATTGGAAAATTCATATAATAAACTTAAATACCTTTTAAAACATTTTAAAAGATTTATAAGATTTATTTCATATTTTTAAGAGATCGATTCCAAACAATTGCACTTCAGGATTTTGAACTGCAAAAACAGCAATGTTTTTAAAATCTGTTTCGGTTATATTTCAAAATCTACTCAACTGAATCTCGATTTTTTTGTTTCATTGGAAAGCTATGGTTATATAAGGATTTGGATAAATATTATATTAAAGAATCCGAATCCATATTTTCTCGGATACAAAAGATCCACTTTTTAAGAAGTGAAATCGTGAATTACCATTTCACGACACACTAATATTTCTTGAAATTTCATATTCTTTACAAACTTCAGTGGTACATTTAGAAGTGTTTAAAATCCATTACTAAAATATTTCAAATCAGTTTCAAAGGTTTAATCATCCATTTTTCATAATTTCATTCATTAAAGAAAAGTGATTTCTTTTGTTTAATGACGAGTATTTAAAATGACTTGTTAAATATCCATACAAATAAGCATCCAAACTTGATAATCATGGCATATAAGAAATATTAAACCTAGGCATACCAATCAAGTTCATTTCGTTTACATGTGATAGTTGAGATCATTTTAAAGTTTAGTTTCTCATCATTGATGGGTTTAAATGCTACTGGAACTCGCTAAAACTCTTATTAGTCTTTCTCGAAACGTTCTTATTTCACTTGTGCTACTCTGAATGGCTTCGAGTTCTTCCTCCTTCCTAGTTTCTCATGGCCAAGCTTGGGTTTAGGGTGTTGGTTGGTTCTTCGAACTTCGTTGAACGATAGTGATTTGGAATGAAGATGAGAAGAGGTTTGGCGATAGTTTCAATATCTTAAGTTACTTAGATAAGTGGTGAGTGATTTCCTACTTTATTCCTTATACTCAAGATGTGGAATCCATGAAGAGGTTAAGAAGGAGGAAGAAGAAGAAGAAATGGTGTGGAAAAACTAAGTGGAATGGGTGGGTATTTATAGGAAATCCTTAGAAATAAATCAATAGGTGGAAAAGTGTTGAAAACCCTTTGCCCCTACGCCCCTATTTTCGACCGCACCATGCATGTCTCCCCACTTTATAATATCAATGTATGGGTATGTGTTGTGTAAGAGAATGGTGACTATAAGAGTGTACGGGTATGAAGTTGTAGGTTTATGGTTATTATTATATTAAAGTAAATCTTTTTGTCTTTATTTGCTTACTTTTCCGAGTCTGTTTCTTAGATTAATTAGTCCGCTCCTTAACTTCTTAAGAATATATTGTCATACACTGATATGTGTAACGTCCCCAAAATTTTTGATCTTTGGTCATCGACATAAAATCCACGTCGATTATCCAAACATCGAAAATGCCAGTAGTTAATGAAAGAAAATAGAGGGTGAGAATAGATAAGGTAGAAACTTAGAATAGAAGAAGAAGAACATACAACATCAGAGTAACACGAATCTCACAGCGGAACGAACAACATATAATAGATAACGTATCTTTGAAATAAAATCAGTATATGTATACAGTAACATTATCAGAGTACAACACTTACAACACAGCGGAAATAACTATAGCTATGTAATCCTGAAGCCTCCTGCTCCATGCTCTCCTAGTATATCTGTAAAATCCTGATTACTTGATTGCCCGTACAAAATTGGGCACCTAAGAGTTTAGGGAAAACAGAACAAAATAAACTCCGGGTCAGTCATGGGACTGGTGTGAGTAAAACAATTTAAAATAGTTTGAGCAATAAAACGATATCTCATAAGACCACGCCGTATAACGGAACGGGTTTTTCCCTTATGAGAATCCAAAACATTTGATTTAACTTTTAAAATATTTTTGAAAGAAACGATAAACTTTATATCAAAACTCATTTGATATTTTAATAATGTCTATCAGCCACAATATAATAATCATCTAGTAGAAAAGCTTGCATCTAACGTTCTACATATATAATATACAATCAAAACCGCAGGCACTTATTTGGGTAATGAATTTCCAGCTATGACAAGGTATAGATCCACCTTCCGATCAGTGTACTCTAGAAGCGATACACTGGAGTTCAACAAGAACATCTTGTAACTCGGCCACACTTGACTGGCCACTCATTTCGCTTGAGTGTATCGAATATATTGTCACCTTACAGTTGGTAAACCAACATAACCATTCCCGGGGGATAAAGAATTGAAAGAAGTAACAAATATGAATATTCTCTAGATGGTGACAATATACCCTACTTGGGTGCGGCCCACTTAGCCATGCTGCCTGCCCGATTTCTGTCATTTCCCAGTTGGGGCTGGAGGTCATAACGTATCTTTTAACAGATCACTCCTCCATTTACTTCGAATGCCACATCGTCATACCCGTCAAATCAAAAATTGATTTCCCCAAAAATACCATGGGTATAAGCTAAGAGAAACGAATTCCTCCGCCACCAACGTAAATATGTTTGAAACGATCAACTTACGTGATCTACCAGATATACCCTGTCAAACATTCGTCCATTCAAGTTGTCCTGGGACTGGACAAACCGAAGGCACTATTCCGTACATCCATCATAGGCAATCTCTACCTTGGACTTATACAACAACCCTTGCACTTTATTCCGCCTTCAATTTGTCTTCGATCTATTTGATTCGAAACGCTAACGTTCATACGGAGTGATTCTCGGATAATAATCCAACCGATCTCTCCGTATTGACGACGGAAAAATGGTCAAAACTTTGATAGTCTGTGATTTAACTATCAAAGAAAAACACGTGTGCAAACAACGATATTATTTCCAGATGGAAATTATATCGATCAATCATCATTTAACATTTATCTCTTAAATTAATTTATCATTTATTTATTCATTCTCCATTTCTTGTTTCTGTATATATATATATACAGAAATTCTTATTTTATAAATTTAGAAAATATACGTTATTAATCATTGGAAAACATTTCCATCTCCTTTCCACGTATCACTATCATTCCAGTATTCTTTACCATCCAACATTTCATTTTCTATGATTAGAAAATATCTCTGATTATAATTGGAAAACGTTTCCAAAAATCATTCCTTGGATTTAAACAAATGTTTAAATAAAACATCGCTATGCCAATTCACCATTACCTTCATTAACTATATTCACTTACCCAACCTTCACTATCAAACCTTACCATTCCTTAGTTAAGATGGAAGTCAATCAAGTTGGGGTATAATTACCTCTCAGACCTTAACTGAACAATGTTTTAACTTCGAAATAGTCAAAGTTTATCTTTTAAATCTTTAACAAACTTCCTTACGTAACTCTCTTTCGAAGAAATCTCTATTCGATAATTCTTTCCTTCGGATAAACTATATTCGATAATCTCTCTTCTTCGAATAACGTATATTTGAATAACTCTATTTAATTAACACTATTCGATTAACTCTAATCAATTTACTCTTATCGGTTAGCTCTATTTGATTAACTCAATTCTATTAACTCTATTTGATTTACCAGACTGGATTAACTTTATTTAATTAACTCTAACTAATTTACTCTTATCGATTAACTCCTTTCGAATAAACTATATTCGATTAACTCCTTTCGAATAACTAATATTCGATTAACTCCTTTTGAATAACTAATATTCGATTAACTCCCTTCGAATAACTAATATTTGATTAACTCCTTTCGAATAACTAATATTCGATAAACTCCTTTCGAATAACTAATATTCGATAAACTCCTTTCGAATAACTAATATTCGATTAACTTGTTTCGAATAAGCCATATTCGATAATTTCTTTCTCTATTCGACTAAATTATATTCGATAATCTCTAACTCTAATCGATTAACTACAAGTGTGTGACCCGTGCTACGCAACGGGCAGTGGAGTGGTAGTAGATAGTCATTAGCTTATAGTAAATTCTTGATTTTTGGTGGTGTAAAGTTTGTTGATTTAATGTTGTTTCTAAAATTCATTGGGTAGTTTGTCGTTTTTAAGTAATATAGTAGTAGATAGATATCTTTATTGTAACATTAATGTTACTTAGGTGAACAGTGCAATTTATTCACAAATATAATAGGATTTTTATGTGTTGTATAGTTAATTTTCCATGCGTTTAGCCGTTTTAAATGGTAGCATATTCAAGGTTGGAAATGCTTATGTATTAAATATGAAGGAGAGTACATTAGCGTAAGGTATACACGGACACGAAATCTGTTTTGTTACTTCTATGAAATATTGGTTTTCAACCATATGGACTGATTTTGTGCATGAAGAACTTGTTTTTTAAATATAATTATGAACTGACATTTCATTAGAAGAGGGCAACTTTTTCCGTTCGTTTTATTACAAAGAAATATATTCATTGTTTGATTTACCTACCTTAGCATGTGTACATCTTGGTGTGAAGCATGGATGTGTAGTATCAACAGTACAAATTTATCTGCTTAACAATTTTTTAATTTAATGTAACAACAATTCCGGTACTGGAATGCAAGGATGTAAATATTTACAATTTGATTTATAAATAAAACTAAAAGAGCCAAATATAAAACATACAGAAATTTGAATATGAATTTATAATGGCCATAAACATAGAACATAAACAATTTGGACTTTGTTGGACCATATTGGAATGGAACAGAATTAATGGAGAGAGTAAATGTAGTTTTATTTGGAGATGATCACAATAGCATAGTTAGTGAAACATTAAGATATGTTATTGCAACAAATAAAGTTACTACAGAAGAAACTAATATTTACATTAACAGTGAAAGTACTGGACACATTGGTGCAATGAACATGCAACTGGAAAACAATTTATTGGAAATGAAAAAAAAAGCAGTGTGATTCATAATTATGTGTGTTGTGTTTTCCAGTTTGGACAATTCTCATTTTGTCTATTATGTGTTTGCACTATTATTCCTTAAATTATTTTTGTAAAATTGACTTTATTTTATCTCACAATTTTTAGGCGGTAATTAGAAAAGGCAATATGAACGATAAATTTTGATGTGTATAAAAATGGAACCGGTTTCATACCTTATAATTGAATGAGTGGAATGTGCAAAAATTATGCGGGTTAACATTAAATCCATGGAAGTGAAACATAACCCATTACTGTAAGTATATATTTAAATAAGAAATGAAGCCTATGAGATATTCCTGCTTCACCAAGCTTAATGTTCATAGGAATTTATGCATCTTCATTGGTTGCACCAATATTATGATTATGTTCTACTGGTCAATGTTACGTTTTAATTCATGGGTACTAAGACCGAAAACAGCCTAACGATCTGAACAACATGATCTCAAAGATGTCCTAATCCATAATGGTTTAACCGTGGGGAGATGTTTCCTAATGCTTAATTATATCACTGCACTTTTAGTTGTTCATTATACGTGCATTGCTGAAATTATTTGTGTCCACGTTTTGAGACAAAAGGAATGAATAATGCAACATGACATTTTCATAAGCTTATTTAAAGACAAAATATGTAAGGGGTCATAGACTAATTTTATTTTTATTTTTTGATTAAAAATAAATAAAAACTATCATAAAATATCAAAAGGAGAGGCTTTTGATACACAAACTCTATATTGTTGAATTTGTTAATATTTTATGTGAAAGGTGGAATTCACCAAGAAATCTAGCGATTGAGATTTATTGTGTTCAATTTTGTATCACCATTTTGTGTTTAAGTAGAGTTCAGTATCAAATATGTTACATTTAAATGGTTTCGAACAAACTTTAATAAATCAATAAATGGTAGAAAGAACATGATCCAATCATCAAAACGATCCAGAAAATAAAACAATGAAACAATTAGGCGTACTCCGTTCAAAAAAAAAAATTGGAAGCAAAATGTAATCAATTTTGTGGGCTTTGACAACGGATGTGAGTAATGATGGTGTTCTAATACGATCATATCGTTTTAGAATGTAAATTAAAGAGTAAGGTGTTGTTTGCAAGCACAATTGGTCAGGTAATGTCGACATCTGTTATTCTGTTGATAAGCTTAGGAGAAAAGCTTTGTAGTAATGTTTCTATATTTTCTACTTTTTAATTATGCATTTTAATTTTTTCACTTTATATTCTGCACTGTTTTGTATTCTGAAATTTGAATTCTGCAATTATATCGCACAATTTGTATTCTGCTATTTTTATTTTGCATTCTACAACTTTATTAAATACAAACAAATAAATAATAAAATAATAACAATACCCATTTCAATTTGCGTCTTTCGTTAAGAAAAACGCGTTCCCCATTCGCGAAAATGCCTTTTTCCCAGTCTCTTCCAAATGCCCCTTTTGGTTCGTTTGCAAATGCACCCCAAGATTAAATATGAACTTCAGCCAGTTTTGCATATGCAACTAAGTAACGGAAAAGCCCAAATGCCAAAACTGGGTTATATCGTGGGATTGAACATGAAATAAAGAGAAACCTTATATGGTACATTAGTTATGATGTTGTTCCTTCTTCTAAAACAATTTAACAACAGTTAAATCAAATAAACAAATCACTCCAAAAGAAACAAAAGTTCAAAAAAATGATCAGTACCTCAAATAATGTAGAACAAATTTATAACCTCAAACAGTTATCACAATGCTCTTCAAAAGTCCAATTCAAAATGGATCTATGTTCATTATTAAGTGAAACACTTGCAAGAATAAAAATTGATTAGCTGAATCAAGTAGGTCTATATAGATATTATTAGCAAGCAACCCACTGAATTATGAAATAGACAGTTTGCTGACAGTTCTATCCCCACTGACCTGGGAAACAGATCTGAGAAAAGAGATAACCCAATAAAAAAATAAGATAATCTTTAAGCAATTTGATTATTACAATGAAGATATTGTTTGGCCGTTATTAAATTGAAAAGATAAACATCAAACTGATATTTCACTGTTCCAATTCAGTACTTCATGCTTCCAACTTTTTTATTAAAATCAGATTTGCAATGAAAATAATACCTCGAATCCCCTCTTCTCAAATCTTCCAAAGTCCATGTAGTGCTTCAATATTACCGAATCCCTCCACATATACATACATACTGATATTTCACAGCTTCAACTGGACCATTGGCGCTCTGACACACAATATTTGAATGTCTTAAGCCATGCTGATCTCAAATATCGGCAATGCTAGATCTAGGAAGTTTAACAAATGGCATTGTACGATGATTATTTGTTTTATCAATGCTCAATACATATATATCATATGCTTTGCTTTGTGATTTGTGAGAAACATTACTATAGTATCTGCTAAAACTATTGAAATCCATCAATGTATCTTACATTAATTTTTAAGGTGCAGCAAATTTTCTAATGAAATTGATTCTGAAATAAAGAGAAACCTATTAAAGTTTAAAGATTTGGCAAGCTTCTCAAATTGACCTACGGGTTGCTGAATCCCTTGTTACTTGCATTTTCTTTGTCCCAAACCATGAACCATACATTCCCAGATAATCCAAAACAACAATTAAATCACTCATTAGTTAAACGAATGAAGATGGTATTGACCATCATTAAACTGAAAAGGTAAACGTAGTCGTCTTAATTTTAAAGATAAATTCATTGAAACAACACAATAGCTAATCAGCATGTACAGTAACAACGACTGATAAAATTAGTTAAAACCTTCATATTTTGATAACTGTCAATGCATAAATTAGTAAAATATGTAGAAAGGGCCTTCCACTTGCTTAGTTCATACCAAGCTATTGTTGATGTCCGCAAGAAGCCTGGGAAAAGACAAAAAAGCACTACAAAAATTAATTACATAATCATTGAAGGCCTCTTAAATTTGTCACATTTTCAACTTAGCAGAAACCTAGACTACTCCCCCAAAACATGCTTATGCTTCAATATTAGGTTTCCTCAAACCTGGAAAAGGCACAGAAGTAGTTGTTGCCGAAATTCATCAAAATTATGTTTTCTCAAAAACTTCTTCAGACTTTCTTATGCTCCAATAGTGTGCGATAATTGGGTTACCACTTTGCTTCTTATATACATGCTTATGTAACATTCCTAGCATTCTTAAACCCCTTCAGCCCATTGAAACACGCACAAAAACTAAAAACTTGTCTCGTTATTAGTCATTTGCAATGTTGGCTTCAATTGGATGTTATGTTCCCCATATGGGATTGCATACAACCCTACATTGTGATCATATTATGTTTTCATTTTTGTAGTATGTGTCAGATTATAGTAAATAGGAAGAAAGACATAAAGTGATTCTATTATCTTCTACTCTAATTCAGTTTAAATTTACCATAGAATTTTAGGTAATATAAAGATAAATTAAGCCCATGACAAACATGTATGTGATATCACAGTATAGATTTGTCATAAAACATCAATAAAAAATAACCTTGGCATGATCTCCATAATTCTCTCGGTTAGCACACAACTTATGCCAAAATTCGAGTGAATGGGGTATAGCTTAGCTGTGTATTTTTTAACTGATGGGGAAAAGAATTGATCGGCATTAGTATTGTAGTTACAAATATTTTGCAGCAACATAAATTAATATGATGATAAAAGATTCTCTAATAGTATGTCGTCAAGAATATCAAAATCAGATTTTTGGTTTCAAAATCAGCATTTCAAGTACTTGTTCCTTTGGTGATTACAATGTAATAGAGTTCTTCAACCTGAAATTACATTATGTTAAACTAATCTTTGTCATTAGTAGTAAAAATTACATTATATTAAATTAAACTATAATTCATATTTGTCCTCCATTATTAGTCTAAAAATTATGTCTTATAAAGTGCCATTTTACAGTAATAGGATAAAAACTTGGCATCCAAAAAAGTGTGACCCATCATATTAACTTGAAAAAGTTTAACAAAAGAATATATTAATAACTATAAAAATAACAATAAATGGTTACAAATCAACGTTTGCAAGCAATGTAATACTAAAATAATAATGTTATGGTATGGTTTTGAAATCCTTTTAGTGTTACCAATCATGAATTATTTGCAACTTAATATACACGGTTAGTACCATCGAGAAGCGAAAATTAGTAGTTCAAAAAATCCAAGCTAATAAAGGCTGATACAAAACTATGACAGAAACATGAACAATTAAATATTATTTGAAAGCAGTAGCCCACTCAACAAACATCCTATTTGGTTTATGATAATCTTGTTTCACATAGGAATAAACCAAACATATGTCCGAATAAGAGACCGGTGTTCCCCGTTGCATGCTATCACCACTATTAATCAGTCATAGATATGTTCTTGATAATACGTATACACTATAGAACATAACAATATCGGAAAAGTAGAGTGAAACACCCCACCTCCGTTAGGGTCACTCTCAAAGGGAATGCCCTAATTTTGGTGGAGGTTTATAAGTACAAGTCACAGATATACAAGACAGATATAAGAACACATATTTGTAAACAGCGGAAGAAAAACAAACTTTTATTTCATAAAATCAAATACGTGTTACAACAACATCCTTTCCAAAAACATAACATAACACTTTCATAATCTGTCTTGAGAACATTATTTAAAGAAGCAATAATAAAACATAGATAAACTGCAAAAGTCCCCATAGTGGATTGTCCAAAGCCATAGTTCAAAACAGGAAAGTCCAAGCAATACATTTCTCTTCTTCAAGCTGGATGTTTGAGGTTGGTCAAGCTGCTGTGTTCCCTCCCTGAGGACCTGGGGGGGAAACGGAAGAAAGAAGACGAAAGAAAAATAGAGTCAGACATAAAGCCTGAGTAAGTCTAGTACTACTTTGTCTATGAATAAAGAACTGGGTATGATAAGTATAAACAAGAAGTGGGCAAGCACTATGAACTTGGTTAAGTTGTCTAGGGTCGAATATACTATCGTACCCCATGTTAATCTCTGAACCCCTATAAACTAGTTTCCAATTGACACCCCATAATCAGGGCGATGTGATCCATTCAATGATGATCGGCTCCTACTCGCATAGTTCCATGTGTCTTACGGCCCCCGATGTCTGTAGTTACCTATGCTGGTCCCACCATGGGGTGTATCAAGTCCCATAGTGGCAACCCGACACAACCTTAGAGTGCACAGGTATGCTACTGGTGTCCAGTGCCTTATTTCTCTGCGCCGGAGTGTGTGCACGCCCGCACTCCGTTAGAACCTACACTGCTACACCACCGCCGTCGCTTTGACCTCTTACAATCAGCCCAGTAATCGTGCCCCACCCTGCCTAGTTTCAGGGTATCATGATACACCTTTTAGGGTTACTGCTGAAAAGGGTCCCCCGTTACTAGGTTTTCTATCTCTAGCCAACATGCTAAGTTGGTTAAGTGTTTCCTAACCTAACCCCACCAGTCCGTTTAGTTTAGCATGTTCCATTTTGATTAAGTCTTTAGTTCACTTAATCCTAACAATCCTGACTCAGCCTTAATTGTCTTATTAAGGCCCTGACCTCTCACATTAGACAGGTATTGTTGTGGCTGCCTGTTGCCGGTTGGTTCCGGACAGTCTTACGCCACAACTCAGTCTAACCTCGGGTCCTTGCTGGGCTCAATGTTTAACCTCCCACATTGGATAGGTATTGTTGTGACCACTGGACAGCCGGGCGGTTCCGGGCAGGTTTACATCACAACTCAATCCAACCTCGGGTTAAACACATCGTATGTTCTACATTTACATATCTTGTCATTCTTCTTTATTTATATGTAAATATTTGCGGCCCATTATTAAGTTAATGGTGTAAAGATTACACCCACCACGGGCCCAACCCATACTTGAATTTGGGCCCTTCTATTTTATATTTTCATTCATTAATTAATTTTAACCCAACGTTATTTTCCCCCGTTTTACACGTCCGTTCATATATATTGGGCTTAGCCTTTTAAAGCCCAATTTAGCCATGCGAAAAGGGGAGGCTTATGGCGTATACACAAAGAGGGGAAGGTGAGCGCATGAACTTGCAATACGACGTTGGAAATACCAAATAGAAATTGGTGTACTTGCATAGTGGTAACATAGGTGACATGAATCAAAGCATGTGAACTTGCATAGGTTTAACTACAACATGAACCTATATTCTTATTTAGGCATAATGTCAAACATAAGCATGTCATAAATATTTCTAGCATAAGCATAGCATAATGTCAAACATAAGCATGGCATAAATACTTTTAGCATAAACATGGCATAAGTAAAGTTCAATTTGTTCATGGCATAAACATAAACAAGTCATGTTCATAAGGTTTCTACATGTTTACAAAGGGGATACTTTGTTACTAACACAAAAGCATAGTTCAACTTAATCATGGTTTAAGTCTAATCACATAACGATGGTATAAATATACTTATGCATAAATATTCCTAATCATGGTGTTTGCTTTAAACTTGCAAAAAGGAATTTTTGAGTCTAACCTAGCCATGTCTCACATATGTCATCATATAATTCTTTTAAACAAGATAAACTTAATCATGGATTTCAATTATGCCAAATATCATTCATAGCCTAGCCATATTCATAAGCATGACTTAATACATGGATTATGGTGTCAAAATTCCAACATAGTTTCATATGAACTATAACAACCAAACTTGTCTCAATTGCTTGCAAAATGATTTATGCACAAAATATGCATCATGATAACATAATAACAAAGCCCCAAACTTGCATAAATTTCACTCAACTACATACATGTAGCTTCAACATAGATTACATAATTTGCGCAATATTCCAAACGTATATTTGCATAGAACTACCGCATGTAGTTCTTTATAATGAATAACATAATTTTGCACAAATATAAATTACTTTCATTGCCACAATTCAAGCATACACATCAACACAGTTGTTTATTTATACCAAAGTAATACTCTACTTACAATGGTTGCGGTGAATTCTCAAATTAAGAGATATGATTCCTTTGTTGAATTGATTAGCTTTAGGTTGCTTGAATTGCTTTAGGCTTTAGAACTTTCTCCCTAATCCTCTCTCTAGTTGGCGGCTACTCTTTGTCGTTCCTCAGCAACATGGCGGCTATGTTCTTAATTTGAATGAATAGATTAGGGTTTAGTCTAGGGTTGTTTATATAGAGGTTAGGAATTGATTAGGACCCTTGATGTTGCTTGGATAGATCGTAGCCATTCATTAGGAAGAGAGACCAATAAAAACCCGCCACCTAGCCCTAATGACAAAGCAGACCACAGAAATTCGACCATACACCGACCTGGCCAGCCAGGTTGACTGGGCTCGACCAGGTCGATACCCCTGTCGACAGGGCTGTCGACAGCCCTGTCGACATGGGTAGCCCAGGTCGACAGCCCAGTCGACCTGGGTGGCCCAGGCGGGTGTTCTTCCACCCTGGCCCAATGGGCCCGATTTTAAATTATTATTTTATTCTGTTTGAATTTTAAATTTAATTCAAAACTTCCGAAGGCCATATCTTCTTCATACGGACTCCGTTTTTCGAAAACTCGGACTCTATTTCGCGTATTTTTCCGAGACGAACGCAATGGCGTATCCCGTTTCCCTTAGTTCTTTGATTTGAATTTGATTATACTTTAATTCATGAATTTCACAGTTATAGAATTTTCGGGGTGTTACATTCTCCCCCACTTAAAAGGATTTCGTCCCCGAAATCTTCAAGTTAGGAGGAATGTATATCCTAACATCCAATCATCCATCTACTCATCCATCAAACACGAGCATCCATGGTCCTTAAAAGACTTCTAATGCTTCATGATCATATGCAAAGTGTGTGTGTACATGTACTTATCTAATGCAAAATCAGGCGGTCTACTGATTCAGTCGACCTCCTTAATGCGAATTATGTAAGTGCCATGAATCCATTATGTATGCAAATTTCCCTATTCTTGATTCTACATGAGTGCACAATCATTCAATACAAATGCAACATCCATATGACAACACATTATAGTTCAACCACATACGAAAGCAAACATATATGCATATGCAATATGAAGTGACTGAGCCGATCTAAAACCTAGATTGTGTGTGTATATGCAACCACGAGCAACCACTAGCAATCACTTGCAACCACTTGCAACCATCATACATAACATGTTTCAACTACATGTTTCCATCCAAAAAGATTCTACCTAAAAGGTACGGTCGAGGAAATATACCTAAAAGATAGATAAAAGCGCAACTTAAGGAAAAGGAAAGATCAAGGATGTACCCTCGAACAGAAAAGGGTAGGCTGTACGGATTCTAGCTTCAGTTTCCCAAGTCGCGTCTCCCTCGGCGTCGCTCCACTGAACTTTGACGAGCTTGACTTCACGGTTGCGTAGCTTCTTCACTTCCGTTCCTAAGATGCTGGTTGGAACTTTTCTTATGGTTGCTTCGCGTTCCACTTCGGCCTCTTAGAGGATATTTGGCTCTACCACTTCAGCGGACTCATGAAGACATTTTCGGAGATGAGAAACGTGAAAAACGTTGTGGACTCCAGCCAACTTCTCGGGTAGCTTTAATCTATAGGCCATTTTCCCAATTTCCTCGATGATAGGGAATGGTCTTACCTAAAGGTATAGTCGAATGATAGAAGCAAGTAAAAACTTTGTGCCCATTGGGCAATGTCAAAACTGAAAATCTATGCCACATATATATTGATTAGGAGAAGAACTCCCTAAGCATCAGCCCCGAAGACCGAAATCAACATCAGACTGACACCCAAAGAGTTAATCAACCCAACCACCATATATGATTCTAGGCAACTAAGCATGATGGACTCCTTTTAGGTTACAAGGGAGTCCCTTCCTAAGACCAATCTGTATCCTATAAAACTCGAAAACTTTAGTCAAACCGATGAACACCCTCGAGCCCCAACATGTGTTACTGAGTCATACTCCCTATGAGGTTTGCAACAGAAATTTGGATTGAGAATGGGACCGAGAGGATATACACAAAAGATACCATGCAAGTAAGCTCTACAGGAAGAGAGGGATCAAGGATGTACTCTTAAGAAGAGATACGATGCACGAATCTAGTCTTCAATCTTCTAAGCCGCATTTCTTGAGCTTAACTCCATTATGCTTTGTCCGTCTTTAACTTCACAATTTCGTAGCCTCTTAATTCTTGTTTTCCAAAATATGAGTTGGAACCCTTGCCTCTCGTTCCTCTTTCACTCATTCTCCTTCTAGTATACTTGGCTCAAGCCTAACTGCGTACTCATGGTTCCATGCAAGCTCTCCAAAATTCATTAGTGAATCTTGGATCTTGTTCACTTACTAGAAGGTATTCCACATAGATGAATTATCTCTTGAAAATAAACAAATGTACTTACTAAGGTGATTCTTTACAACTCATGCATCAGCGAAATGAACCTTCAGCCTTAGTGGCGAACACTACTGGAGCGCCCTATTCTGAAATGCTCCTCCTAATGAACCCCTTTTCTAGAAGCTCTTTAATCTGTTTATTGAGCTCTTTCCTTTCTCATGGAGCCATGTGTCTAACGGGCAACGCAACGGGCTTTGCATTATCTACAAGATATATGCGGAAGTCTATTTCCCGCTTTGGAGGCAAGCCCTTCACCTCTTCGAAGACATCCGGATATTCCCGGACCACTCTAACTGATTGCAAGTTTTCAACAGAGGCATCTAGCGATTCAAGATAACTAAGCATAACCGCATACGACGGATTACAAGAAATTTCCAAAGTATTACCGAGCTGGGTTAGGAGCCTAACAACCCTTTTCTCACAATCAAGGATGGCCCCATTACGGGATAGCCAATCCATACCCAAAATCAAACCATACCCCGAAAAGCCCAAGACAAAGGCACTACATTGAAATTCAACACTTAGAATAGAAATTTTCAAACCCACACAGATCATAGACAAATGAGCTGGGCCCCCAATTGGGTTTGAAACAATTAAGGGGTCCTCTACCATACTAGTTTTTAGGTGCAGAGATTCTACTAAAGCAGACGAGATAAAAGAGTGTGATGCACCAGAATCAAATAAAGTGCGAACGGGGTGATCATAAAGATAAACTACGCTTTCTACAGAAGTATTTATACCTCGCTGTTGCAATGGTGGCGCTTCTAGCACATGAACCTGTGCCCCTGGGGTGGATCCAGCCCCCTGCCCCTGTCCTCGTTTCTTTGGGCAGTCCTTAGCCCTGTGGCCTGTCTGACCGCAAGAAAAGCACCCACCATTCTCCTTGGCCTTCTTTTTCCGGCAGTCCTTTACTAAGTGCCCCACTTTGCCACAGAAATTACACTTCCTCTTCTCTTTGTTGCCTTTTCCGCCCTTCTTAAAGTCCGCCTTCTTAGGCTGCAAACCCTCTTTCTTCCCTTGAGAGCTTTCTGCCTTTGTCTCCTTCTTGCCCTTATCCTCTTCATTCAGCAATGCCATTTGCACCAATCTTTCATACGTGGCCCCCATGGGTATATGGGTCATGGCCAAACTGTGTAATGGCTCATTTAACCCTTTGACGAAACGGAGAGCCTTCTTGTGTGGGGTGTTGACTAGGTCAAGCCCAAACCTAGCCAGCTCATCGAACTGATTCACATACTCTCTGACAGTCTTGTCTCCTTGCTTAAGAAATAAGAAATTTTCCAACTGCAAACTTCTTTCCGCATCTGAGAGAAATTTGGTCTCAAACCTTGCCCTAAAGTCCTCCCATGTCTCCACTGGTCTTTCAGCATTAGTGACTTCCCACCAGTAGGAAGCCTCGCCCTTCAATAGCCATACTGCCAATTGTACTTTTTGTCTATCCTCTACCTCAAAGATGATGAATAGGTCCTCCGTTTCTTTCAGCCAATTCCTAGCTGCTACGAAGGACTCAGTTCCATGGAAATCCCTTCCTCCCATAGCTTTAAAATCTTTACATATCTTAGCAAAAGTGTTTCCCCGAGGAGGAGGTGGAGGAAAAGGTGCTGCTGCAGCTGGATGGTTTCCTTTTGCTGGGGGAGGAGGAATGGTAGGACATGGCTGAGTGGCCCTTGCCTCTAAGAACCGTCTAAACCAACCAGGTATTGGTACCACTTCCGGCAAGTTAAGTTCTTGGGACATGCTGAAACAAAAAGGATAGATTCAAAACAAAGGATAAGAGATAGTACCTATGGCTTTGGGGAGTGGACTTTGCCTTTTTAAAATAAAATAATGTTTTTCTTTTAAAAATGCTTCTTTACATTTCCTTTTTGAAAATAATTTTTCAAAACTTTTTATCTTATCTGGTAAACCTATGCTCTGATACCAAGTGAAACACCCCACCTCCGTTAGGGTCACTCTCAAAGGGAATGCCCTAATTTTGGTGGAGGTTTATAAGTACAAGTCACAGATATACAAGACAGATATAAGAACACATATTTGTAAACAGCGGAAGAAAAACAAACTTTTATTTCATAAAATCAAATACGTGTTACAACAACATCCTTTCCAAAAACATAACATAACACTTTCATAATCTGTCTTGAGTACATTATTTAAAGAAGCAATAATAAAACATAGATAAACTGCAAAAGTCCCCATAGTGGATTGTCCAAAGCCATAGTTCAAAACAGGAAAGTCCAAGCAATACATTTCTCTTCTTCAAGCTGGATGTTTGAGGTTGGTCAAGCTGCTGTGTTCCCTCCCTGAGGACCTGGGGGGGGGGGGAAACGGAAGAAAGAAGACGAAAGAAAAATAGAGTCAGACATAAAGCCTGAGTAAGTCTAGTACTACTTTGTCTATGAATAAAGAACTGGGTATGATAAGTATAAACAAGAAGTGGGCAAGCACTATGAACTTGGTTAAGTTGTCTAGGGTCGAATATACTATCGTACCCCATGTTAATCTCTGAACCCCTATAAACTAGTTTCCAATTGACACCCCATAATCAGGGCGATGTGATCCATTCAATGATGATCGGCTCCTACTCGCATAGTTCCATGTGTCTTACGGCCCCCGATGTCTGTAGTTACCTATGCTGGTCCCACCATGGGGTGTATCAAGTCCCATAGTGGCAACCCGACACAACCTTAGAGTGCACAGGTATGCTACTGGTATCCAGTGCCTTATTTTTCTGCGCCGGAGTGTGTGCACGCCCGCACTCCGTTAGAACCTACACTGCTACACCACCGCCGTCGCTTTGACCTCTTACAATCAGCCCAGTAATCGTGCCCCACCCTGCCTAGTTTCAGGGTATCATGATACACCTTTTAGGGTTACTGCTGAAAAGGGTCCCCCGTTACTAGGTTTTCTATCTCTAGCCAACATGCTAAGTTGGTTAAGTGTTTCCTAACCTAACCCCACCAGTCCGTTTAGTTTAGCATGTTCCATTTTGATTAAGTCTTTAGTTCACTTAATCCTAACAATCCTGACTCAGCCTTAATTGTCTTATTAAGGCCCTGACCTCTCACATTAGACAGGTATTGTTGTGGCTGCCTGTTGCCGGTTGGTTCCGGGCAGTCTTGCGCCACAACTCAGTCTAACCTCGGGTCCTTGCTGGGCTCCATGTTTAACCTCCCACATTGGATAGGTATTGTTGTGACTATTGGACAGCCGGGCGGTTCCGGGCAGGTTTACATCACAACTCAATCCAACCTCGGGTTAAACACATCGTATGTTCTACATTTACATATCTTGTCATTCTTCTTTATTTATATGTAAATATTTGCGGCCCATTATTAAGTTAATGGTGTAAAGATTACACCCACCACGGGCCCAACCCATACTTGAATTTGGGCCCTTCTATTTTATATTTTCATTCATTAATTAATTTTAACCCAACGTTATTTTCCCCCGTTTTACACGTCCGTTCATATATATTGGGCTTAGCCTTTTAAAGCCCAATTTAGCCATGCGAAAAGGGGAGGCTTATGGCGTATACACAAAGAGGGGAAGGTGAGCGCATGAACTTGCAATACGACGTTGGAAATACCAAATAGAAATTGGTGTACTTGCATAGTGGTAACATAGGTGACATGAATCAAAGCATGTGAACTTGCATAGGTTTAACTACAACATGAACCTATATTCTTATTTAGGCATAATGTCAAACATAAGCATGTCATAAATATTTCTAGCATAAGCATAGCATAATGTCAAACATAAGCATGGCATAAATACTTTTAGCATAAACATGGCATAAGTAAAGTTCAATTTGTTCATGGCATAAACATAAACAAGTCATGTTCATAAGGTTTCTACATGTTTACAAAGGGGATACTTTGTTACTAACACAAAAGCATAGTTCAACTTAATCATGGTTTAAGTCTAATCACATAACGATGGTATAAATATACTTATGCATAAATATTCCTAATCATGGTGTTTGCTTTAAACTTGCAAAAAGGAATTTTTGAGTCTAACCTAGCCATGTCTCACATATGTCATCATATAATTCTTTTAAACAAGATAAACTTAATCATGGATTTCAATTATGCCAAATATCATTCATAGCCTAGCCATATTCATAAGCATGACTTAATACATGGATTATGGTGTCAAAATTCCAACATAGTTTCATATGAACTATAACAACCAAACTTGTCTCAATTGCTTGCAAAATGATTTATGCACAAAATATGCATCATGATAACATAATAACAAAGCCCCAAACTTGCATAAATTTCACTCAACTACATACATGTAGCTTCAACATAGATTACATAATTTGCGCAATATTCCAAACGTATATTTGCATAGAACTACCGCATGTAGTTCTTTATAATGAATAACATAATTTTGCACAAATATAAATTACTTTCATTGCCACAATTCAAGCATACACATCAACACAGTTGTTTATTTATACCAAAGTAATACTCTACTTACAATGGTTGCGGTGAATTCTCAAATTAAGAGATATGATTCCTTTGTTGAATTGATTAGCTTTAGGTTGCTTGAATTGCTTTAGGCTTTAGAACTTTCTCCCTAATCCTCTCTCTAGTTGGCGGCTACTCTTTGTCGTTCCTCAGCAACATGGCGGCTATGTTCTTAATTTGAATGAATAGATTAGGGTTTAGTCTAGGGTTGTTTATATAGAGGTTAGGAATTGATTAGGACCCTTGATGTTGCTTGGATAGATCGTAGCCATTCATTAGGAAGAGAGACCAATAAAAACCCGCCACCTAGCCCTAATGACAAAGCAGACCACAGAAATTCGACCATACACCGACCTGGCCAGCCAGGTTGACTGGGCTCGACCAGGTCGATACCCCTGTCGACAGGGCTGTCGACAGCCCTGTCGACATGGGTAGCCCAGGTCGACAGCCCAGTCGACCTGGGTGGCCCAGGCGGGTGTTCTTCCACCCTGGCCCAATGGGCCCGATTTTAAATTATTATTTTATTCTGTTTGAATTTTAAATTTAATTCAAAACTTCCGAAGGCCATATCTTCTTCATACGGACTCCGTTTTTCGAAAACTCGGACTCTATTTCGCGTATTTTTCCGAGACGAACGCAATGGTGTATCCCGTTTCCCTTAGTTCTTTGATTTGAATTTGATTATACTTTAATTCATGAATTTCACAGTTATAGAATTTTCGGGGTGTTACATTCTCCCCCACTTAAAAGGATTTCGTCCCCGAAATCTTCAAGTTAGGAGGAATGTATATCCTAACATCCAATCATCCATCTACTCATCCATCAAACACGAGCATCCATGGTCCTTAAAAGACTTCTAATGCTTCATGATCATATGCAAAGTGTGTGTGTACATGTACTTATCTAATGCAAAATCAGGCGGTCTACTGATTCAGTCGACCTCCTTAATGCGAATTATGTAAGTGCCATGAATCCATTATGTATGCAAATTTCCCTATTCTTGATTCTACATGAGTGCACAATCATTCAATACAAATGCAACATCCATATGACAACACATTATAGTTCAACCACATACGAAAGCAAACATATATGCATATGCAATATGAAGTGACTGAGCCGATCTAAAACCTAGATTGTGTGTGTATATGCAACCACGAGCAACCACTAGCAATCACTTGCAACCACTTGCAACCATCATACATAACATGTTTCAACTACATGTTTCCATCCAAAAAGATTCTACCTAAAAGGTACGGTCGAGGAAATATACCTAAAAGATAGATAAAAGCGCAACTTAAGGAAAAGGAAAGATCAAGGATGTACCCTCGAACAGAAAAGGGTAGGCTGTACGGATTCTAGCTTCAGTTTCCCAAGTCGCGTCTCCCTCGGCGTCGCTCCACTGAACTTTGACGAGCTTGACTTCACGGTTGCGTAGCTTCTTCACTTCCGTTCCTAAGATGCTGGTTGGAACTTTTCTTATGGTTGCTTCGCGTTCCACTTCGGCCTCTTAGAGGATATTTGGCTCTACCACTTCAGCGGACTCATGAAGACATTTTCGGAGATGAGAAACGTGAAAAACGTTGTGGACTCCAGCCAACTTCTCGGGTAGCTTTAATCTATAGGCCATTTTCCCAATTTCCTCGATGATAGGGAATGGTCTTACCTAAAGGTATAGTCGAATGATAGAAGCAAGTAAAAACTTTGTGCCCATTGGGCAATGTCAAAACTGAAAATCTATGCCACATATATATTGATTAGGAGAAGAACTCCCTAAGCATCAGCCCCGAAGACCGAAATCAACATCAGACTGACACCCAAAGAGTTAATCAACCCAACCACCATATATGATTCTAGGCAACTAAGCATGATGGACTCCTTTTAGGTTACAAGGGAGTCCCTTCCTAAGACCAATCTGTATCCTATAAAACTCGAAAACTTTAGTCAAACCGATGAACACCCTCGAGCCCCAACATGTGTTACTGAGTCATACTCCCTATGAGGTTTGCAACAGAAATTTGGATTGAGAATGGGACCGAGAGGATATACACAAAAGATACCATGCAAGTAAGCTCTACAGGAAGAGAGGGATCAAGGATGTACTCTTAAGAAGAGATACGATGCACGAATCTAGTCTTCAATCTTCTAAGCCGCATTTCTTGAGCTTAACTCCATTATGCTTTGTCCGTCTTTAACTTCACAATTTCGTAGCCTCTTAATTCTTGTTTTCCAAAATATGAGTTGGAACCCTTGCCTCTCGTTCCTCTTTCACTCATTCTCCTTCTAGTATACTTGGCTCAAGCCTAACTGCGTACTCATGGTTCCATGCAAGCTCTCCAAAATTCATTAGTGAATCTTGGATCTTGTTCACTTACTAGAAGGTATTCCACATAGATGAATTATCTCTTGAAAATAAACAAATGTACTTACTAAGGTGATTCTTTACAACTCATGCATCAGCGAAATGAACCTTCAGCCTTAGTGGCGAACACTACTGGAGCGCCCTATTCTGAAATGCTCCTCCTAATGAACCCCTTTTCTAGAAGCTCTTTAATCTGTTTATTGAGCTCTTTCCTTTCTCATGGAGCCATGTGTCTAACGGGCAACGCAACGGGCTTTGCATTATCTACAAGATATATGCGGAAGTCTATTTCCCGCTTCGGAGGCAAGCCCTTCACCTCTTCGAAGACATCCGGATATTCCCGGACCACTCTAACTGATTGCAAGTTTTCAACAGAGGCATCTAGCGATTCAAGATAACTAAGCATAACCGCATACGACGGATTACAAGAAATTTCCAAAGTATTACCGAGCTGGGTTAGGAGCCTAACAACCCTTTTCTCACAATCAAGGATGGCCCCATTACGGGATAGCCAATCCATACCCAAAATCAAACCATACCCCGAAAAGCCCAAGACAAAGGCACTACATTGAAATTCAACACTTAGAATAGAAATTTTCAAACCCACACAGATCATAGACAAATGAGCTGGGCCCCCAATTGGGTTTGAAACAATTAAGGGGTCCTCTACCATACTAGTTTTTAGGTGCAGAGATTCTACTAAAGCAGACGAGATAAAAGAGTGTGATGCACCAGAATCAAATAAAGTGCGAACGGGGTGATCATAAAGATAAACTACGCTTTCTACAGAAGTATTTATACCTCGCTGTTGCAATGGTGGCGCTTCTAGCACATGAACCTGTGCCCCTGGGGTGGATCCAGCCCCCTGCCCCTGTCCTCGTTTCTTTGGGCAGTCCTTAGCCCTGTGGCCTGTCTGACCGCAAGAAAAGCACCCACCATTCTCCTTGGCCTTCTTTTTCCGGCAGTCCTTTACTAAGTGCCCCACTTTGCCACAGAAATTACACTTCCTCTTCTCTTTGTTGCCTTTTCCGCCCTTCTTAAAGTCCGCCTTCTTAGGCTGCAAACCCTCTTTCTTCCCTTGAGAGCTTTCTGCCTTTGTCTCCTTCTTGCCCTTATCCTCTTCATTCAGCAATGCCATTTGCACCAATCTTTCATACGTGGCCCCCATGGGTATATGGGTCATGGCCAAACTGTGTAATGGCTCATTTAACCCTTTGACGAAACGGAGAGCCTTCTTGTGTGGGGTGTTGACTAGGTCAAGCCCAAACCTAGCCAGCTCATCGAACTGATTCACATACTCTCTGACAGTCTTGTCTCCTTGCTTAAGAAATAAGAATTTTTCCAACTGCAAACTTCTTTCTGCATCTGAGAGAAATTTGGTCTCAAACCTTGCCCTAAAGTCCTCCCATGTCTCCACTGGTCTTTCAGCATTAGTGACTTCCCACCAGTAGGAAGCCTCGCCCTTCAATAGCCATACTGCCAATTGTACTTTTTGTCTATCCTCTACCTCAAAGATGATGAATAGGTCCTCCGTTTCTTTCAGCCAATTCCTAGCTGCTACGAAGGACTCAGTTCCATGGAAATCCCTTCCTCCCATAGCTTTAAAATCTTTACATATCTTAGCAAAAGTGTTTCCCCGAGGAGGAGGTGGAGGAAAAGGTGCTGCTGCAGCTGGATGGTTTCCTTTTGCTGGGGGAGGAGGAATGGTAGGACATGGCTGAGTGGCCCTTGCCTCTAAGAACCGTCTAAACCAACCAGGTATTGGTACCACTTCCGGCAAGTTAAGTTCTTGGGACATGCTGAAACAAAAAGGATAGATTCAAAACAAAGGATAAGAGATAGTACCTATGGCTTTGGGGAGTGGACTTTGCCTTTTTAAAATAAAATAATGTTTTTCTTTTAAAAATGCTTCTTTACATTTCCTTTTTGAAAATAATTTTTCAAAACTTTTTATCTTATCTGGTAAACCTATGCTCTGATACCAAGTGAAACACCCCACCTCCGTTAGGGTCACTCTCAAAGGGAATGCCCTAATTTTGGTGGAGGTTTATAAGTACAAGTCACAGATATACAAGACAGATATAAGAACACATATTTGTAAACAGCGGAAGAAAAACAAACTTTTATTTCATAAAATCAAATACGTGTTACAACAACATCCTTTCCAAAAACATAACATAACACTTTCATAATCTGTCTTGAGTACATTATTTAAAGAAGCAATAATAAAACATAGATAAACTGCAAAAGTCCCCATAGTGGATTGTCCAAAGCCATAGTTCAAAACAGGAAAGTCCAAGCAATACATTTCTCTTCTTCAAGCTGGATGTTTGAGGTTGGTCAAGCTGCTGTGTTCCCTCCCTGAGGACCTGGGGGGGGGGGGAAACGGAAGAAAGAAGACGAAAGAAAAATAGAGTCAGACATAAAGCCTGAGTAAGTCTAGTACTACTTTGTCTATGAATAAAGAACTGGGTATGATAAGTATAAACAAGAAGTGGGCAAGCACTATGAACTTGGTTAAGTTGTCTAGGGTCGAATATACTATCGTACCCCATGTTAATCTCTGAACCCCTATAAACTAGTTTCTAATTGACACCCCATAATCAGGGCGATGTGATCCATTCAATGATGATCGGCTCCTACTCGCATAGTTCCATGTGTCTTACGGCCCCCGATGTCTGTAGTTACCTATGCTGGTCCCACCATGGGGTGTATCAAGTCCCATAGTGGCAACCCGACACAACCTTAGAGTGCACAGGTATGCTACTGGTATCCAGTGCCTTATTTTTCTGCGCCGGAGTGTGTGCACGCCCGCACTCCGTTAGAACCTACACTGCTACACCACCGCCGTCGCTTTGACCTCTTACAATCAGCCCAGTAATCGTGCCCCACCCTGCCTAGTTTCAGGGTATCATGATACACCTTTTAGGGTTACTGCTGAAAAGGGTCCCCCGTTACTAGGTTTTCTATCTCTAGCCAACATGCTAAGTTGGTTAAGTGTTTCCTAACCTAACCCCACCAGTCCGTTTAGTTTAGCATGTTCCATTTTGATTAAGTCTTTAGTTCACTTAATCCTAACAATCCTGACTCAGCCTTAATTGTCTTATTAAGGCCCTGACCTCTCACATTAGACAGGTATTGTTGTGGCTGCCTGTTGCCGGTTGGTTCCGGGCAGTCTTGCGCCACAACTCAGTCTAACCTCGGGTCCTTGCTGGGCTCCATGTTTAACCTCCCACATTGGATAGGTATTGTTGTGACTATTGGACAGCCGGGCGGTTCCGGGCAGGTTTACATCACAACTCAATCCAACCTCGGGTTAAACACATCGTATGTTCTACATTTACATATCTTGTCATTCTTCTTTATTTATATGTAAATATTTGCGGCCCATTATTAAGTTAATGGTGTAAAGATTACACCCACCACGGGCCCAACCCATACTTGAATTTGGGCCCTTCTATTTTATATTTTCATTCATTAATTAATTTTAACCCAACGTTATTTTCCCCCATTTTACACGTCCATTCATATATATTGGGCTTAGCCTTTTAAAGCCCAATTTAGCCATGCGAAAAGGGGAGGCTTATGGCGTATACACAAAGAGGGGAAGGTGAGCGCATGAACTTGCAATACGACGTTGGAAATACCAAATAGAAATTGGTGTACTTGCATAGTGGTAACATAGGTGACATGAATCAAAGCATGTGAACTTGCATAGGTTTAACTACAACATGAACCTATATTCTTATTTAGGCATAATGTCAAACATAAGCATGTCATAAATATTTCTAGCATAAGCATAGCATAATGTCAAACATAAGCATGGCATAAATACTTTTAGCATAAACATGGCATAAGTAAAGTTCAATTTGTTCATGGCATAAACATAAACAAGTCATGTTCATAAGGTTTCTACATGTTTACAAAGGGGATACTTTGTTACTAACACAAAAGCATAGTTCAACTTAATCATGGTTTAAGTCTAATCACATAACGATGGTATAAATATACTTATGCATAAATATTCCTAATCATGGTGTTTGCTTTAAACTTGCAAAAAGGAATTTTTGAGTCTAACCTAGCCATGTCTCACATATGTCATCATATAATTCTTTTAAACAAGATAAACTTAATCATGGATTTCAATTATGCCAAATATCATTCATAGCCTAGCCATATTCATAAGCATGACTTAATACATGGATTATGGTGTCAAAATTCCAACATAGTTTCATATGAACTATAACAACCAAACTTGTCTCAATTGCTTGCAAAATGATTTATGCACAAAATATGCATCGTGATAACATAATAACAAAGCCCCAAACTTGCATAAATTTCACTCAACTACATACATGTAGCTTCAACATAGATTACATAATTTGCGCAATATTCCAAACGTATATTTGCATAGAACTACCGCATGTAGTTCTTTATAATGAATAACATAATTTTGCACAAATATAAATTACTTTCATTGCCACAATTCAAGCATACACATCAACACAGTTGTTTATTTATACCAAAGTAATACTCTACTTACAATGGTTGCGGTGAATTCTCAAATTAAGAGATATGATTCCTTTGTTGAATTGATTAGCTTTAGGTTGCTTGAATTGCTTTAGGCTTTAGAACTTTCTCCCTAATCCTCTCTCTAGTTGGCGGCTACTCTTTGTCGTTCCTCAGCAACATGGCGGCTATGTTCTTAATTTGAATGAATAGATTAGGGTTTAGTCTAGGGTTGTTTATATAGAGGTTAGGAATTGATTAGGACCCTTGATGTTGCTTGGATAGATCGTAGCCATTCATTAGGAAGAGAGACCAATAAAAACCCGCCACCTAGCCCTAATGACAAAGCAGACCACAGAAATTCGACCATACACCGACCTGGCCAGCCAGGTTGACTGGGCTCGACCAGGTCGATACCCCTGTCGACAGGGCTGTCGACAGCCCTGTCGACATGGGTAGCCCAGGTCGACAGCCCAGTCGACCTGGGTGGCCCAGGCGGGTGTTCTTCCACCCTGGCCCAATGGGCCCGATTTTAAATTATTATTTTATTCTGTTTGAATTTTAAATTTAATTCAAAACTTCCGAAGGCCATATCTTCTTCATACGGACTCCGTTTTTCGAAAACTCGGACTCTATTTCGCGTATTTTTCCGAGACGAACGCAATGGCGTATCCCGTTTCCCTTAGTTCTTTGATTTGAATTTGATTATACTTTAATTCATGAATTTCACAGTTATAGAATTTTCGGGGTGTTACATAGAGCATCTATAATATAAATTTATACGTAATCATGTGAGCATATAAAAATTATGTTTGGATATTTATGACAAAAAATTACCTGATTCCATGAGTTTCTCGATCCACAAGTTAGTACAGCCCTCCACATTGATACATAGTCATATTCGGTATTCACAGCAATTCATGAATGTAGGCATAACCCGACTTTTGAATGTCAATCTAGATTATAATTAAGTAGCAATTCACATAAGATAATAATTGAGCAGAAAAACACCAGAGATAGATCAGAATGTAGTATAACCTACTCAACAAATACAGCATGGTTGAGAACTAAGGAAATACAATTAAGTTTCAAATTTGTGTGAAAACATTGTTACTAAGGATGGTCATCTATTTTTGATGTTCTTATTATCCTGCAGTGTTGTGTAAAATCGCCTAAATGAATAACTGTTAATAATCCCTTGGCTTTCCCAAAAAAAATGTGGCACTGGATTGTTATGGGCATGCAAACATGTCAATATACTTCTAATATCTATTCTATATGTTATACATTCCAATTATGTTGTCTTTTTGAAAGAATGCTAGTGATAACAAATTGAGAAAAGTGAAAAAAAGTGTAAACAACAAAAGTGATATTAAATTCTACCATTCAACATAAATGCACAAAAATCTTTATCAGACCAAAAAATTAGTAATAAAACAAAGAAAACCTAACAACGGGCAAATTTTCGAGCTTGTACAAAGCAATTCCTAAAGAATAACTCAAATTTATCTTACCACATGACAATAATATAAGAATTGGGAAGCCAGTAAATTCTCATGAACGGGGAGCATAGTAAGCAGAAAGTCAGCGTAAGATTTTCTAGATGCTCCACCCTTTGTTTGGTTATTGTGGTGCAACATAAGTTACATTTAGTAGCATTTCCAGAAATTTAAGTTTTCTGTTGGCTGATTCATAAAGAACATGCCAAAAGCTTAAACCCTTTTTCAACATGCCAAGCATACCCATATTTAGTGTCATAACAGTGAGAACAATTGATCCGTGAGATAACTATCATTTCAAAGTGCAAGAACTTGCTCGTCAATAGTAATGTGAATGAGACCAAATTCAGGATAGTATTATCGTGAAGATATAATATTATGACACAATGGCTTAGAAGTGAAAAAATGGCTTAGAAGTAGACACACCTCCAAACACTCGAATGTTCCTCTCCATCCAAACCGTGTACAAAAATATCTTGAGAATTTTCAACAAAAGATTCCCTTTAGTAGTCTTCCATCTTGTCGCTTTGAAAATGTTGAACCACTCAACTTTGGAAATGCATGAAGAATAATGTAAGTTAAAGCGCAGCAAGATCTTTTCCCAAATGAAAAGGGTGTACACACATTCAAAAAATAAGTGATCCGGAGTTTCTTCCTCTCTATTATACAGGCAGCACAAGGAGGTATTGATCACCTTAATTTTCTTAAGTCTGGACAGAGTAATGAGTCCATTATTTAATACCTTCCACAGATGAATGTTCTCCTTTGGCGCACTACCACATTCTCAAATCCGAGCATGCCAAGGATATGGCTGTCTACCATCATCATTGATCATTTTGCAATATACACCCCTAATACTATGCAAGTAACCATTCCAAACCGCATGATAATCCGTGGCCATGTAATTGTTGCCAACGATAAGCTTCCATGCATTAGTTACATCAGCCAAACTAGTGTTAGGTAGAAATATCACACCATCATGCCAGTACCTATCCACCTTCGCATTTTCTGAAATGCCAGACATGCATCTTTGATTATAAGACACAGTACTACTGAGAATAACACCCTTATCCACCCAAGCATCATGCCAAAAATTGATATTATTCTTGTATTTCATTCCAACCTGAAACATAGGCAAGAAAGTATCCCTATAACGCAACATGTTTCTCCATGTCCAACTGCAAGCATAGTCCAAAAGTGGTCATCTTTACTAAGGTATCGCTGCACACAAGAAGCACAAAGGTTACTATCAAAGCGGAACAATTTATTTATTCATGCAGAAACAGCAGCTCTTTTCCATAATTTGATGTTCATGACTCCAAGACCTCCTTTCTCTTTAGGACAACATACAAGTTTAAAGGATATGGGGATCATCTTCTTTGAATAGGGGTTAACATGCCACAAAAAATGATTAAGCGCCGAATTAATCATGTTAATAAGTTTGGATGGCAGAATGAAAATTCTAGCGTAGTATACGCACATTGACGTAGCAACTGATTTAAAAATAACTAGTCTACCAGCTAAAGAGAATTTTGAGCACGTCCAACTTGAGATCTTAGCAATAATTTTCTCATAGAGTTGCTAACATTAAAACGTCTTGATTCTGGTGGTGCATAATGAGTCACCCAAGTAATACTCATATTCATCGAAAGGAGAAAGGCCAGTAGTTTCATAAATATCATTTTTAACATGGTCAGGCACTCCAGCAATCCTTATCTTGGATTTGTTTCTATTGATAGATAAACCAGTCAAATCATGAAGTTGAGTAAGGATATTGAGAATACCATCAATTGATTTCTGGTTCGGCTTAGAAAAGAACAGTAGATCATCAGCAAAAAGCAGGGCCGATAGAGAAATTCTCTTGCACAAAGGGTGGTAGTCTAACTGTGTGTGGAAAAGAGCAAGTTTCGAAACAGCAGTAAATACCTCCATTACGCAAACAAAAATATTGGGAGACATTGGGTCCCCCTGTCATATACCACATGTTGCTTTGAAGTAGCCAAAAGAAGATCCATTACAACTTAGAGAGTATTCAACAGTAGAGATGCACGTATATATCCAACACAGGAACGGGACTGGGAATTTCATAGAATATAGGATGTATATTATGGATTTCCAGTGAATAGAGTCATAAGATTTCTGCAAGTCTAGTTTGAGAACGCATCTAGGGGAGACCGACTTCCTATTGTAACCTTTCATTAACTCAGCAGAGAGAATGATATTGTCAGAGATATCACGGCCATGGATGAAAGCACTTTGGTTAGGGGATATAAGCTCAGAAGTAACCAGCTTCATTCTCTCTGAAATAATTCTAGCAATGCATTTATACACAACATTGCAGCATGCAATGGGACGATAATGTCCAGCATCGGTTGGTTGAGGGATTTTTGGTATTAAATCCAATCGCGTCGCATTTACTCCACCAAGCATTTTACTGTGCTTGAAAAAACTTTTAATAGCTTTTGTCACATCTCCACCTATAACAGCCCAAGAAGCTTTAAAAAAGAAGGCATTAAAGCCGTCCGGGCCAGGAGAGCTAGAGGGTTTCATACCAAAAATAGCATTTTTGATTTCATCTTCAGTAATTTCTTCAATAATTTTGCAGCTCATTGCAGTCGAAATAGCAGGAAGGCCAAGCGAAGAGAACAGGTCAAGGGAAGAAGTGAAGTTGTGAGCAACGCCAAGGGAGTTCTGGAAGTAATCAATAAAAGCATGTTGGATGGAAGATTTAGAGTTGCATACCACACCATCCTTGTTTAAAATATTGGAGATTAATGACGTTGCGTGTTGGTTCTTCAGAGTTCTATGAAAGGTGGATGTATTCCTGTCACCATGCATATACCAATTAAGTTTTAATTTCTGCTTTGACATTTGGTTTTCTTCTATGAGTGCAGCGGATAATTGGATGGCAAGACATTTTTCTTCAGATAGAAGGTTAGTAACATCAGCATTAATCTGGCTGTTATGAATAGTAGACTGAATTTGATGAAGTTTAGCTCTTAAACCATAAGACAAACATGAGCCGTTTCCAAACTTTTCTTTAGCCCAGGTTCTAAGAATGTTTTTCATATGCTTTAGCTTTGCCTGCAATACAAACATAGGATTTCCAAAAATGTTAGTGTTCCAGTTATTAGATATAATATTAATGTAATCTGGATGATCAGCCCAATTATTAAAAAAAATAAAATGAGGGATGTCCACTCTCATAGATCAAAACCCAGTCAAGTATCATTGGTGAATGGACAGACAAGGATGGCAGAGGGATAGTGACTGAAAAGCTCGGCCAAGTGGTAATGGCAGTATAGTTTTGAAATGCTCTGTCAAGTCTACAGTACGTTCTAACCACCATTCTGCTTGAATTATTCCAAGTGAAAAACTCCCCTTTGGATGTAATGGGAATGAAATTAGCATTATGAATGGCATTGTTTAGGGGATGAGTTTGTCTATAAGTAAGGGGATTACCACCTTTCTTATCAGACGATAACATCATACAATTCCAGTCCCCTAAACAAATCCATGGGATATTGGAAGGTTGAAGAGAAGGGATGGAGTCAAGTAAAAATTGCCTATGCATAACGCTATTCTCAGCATAAAAGCAGTTAGCATGAATTTAGAGGAGGATGGAAGATGCGTGACTTTAGCGTGAATAATTTGTCTATGAACAGTAGAAGGACTAAGGGAAAACTTGGAAGGGTTCCATAGAATTAAAAGTCTCCCAAATTGAGCTTGAGCAAGATTATGAACATGTTGCCAATCACGATGGATAGTTTTCATAGCATTGGATGTAGAAGAGTGATTGAGCTTACTTTCGGCAACAACCATGAGTTCAGTTTTATAGGAGATTATAAGGTTAAGGATTTCAAGTTGTTTATCAATGGAATTGGCACCCCTCACATTCCAGTATGCTATTTTGTCTAACATTATAAACCAATGGAGGAAGAGGCTCTGGTTTTCACACCAGAGGACGAATTTGAGTGGATCTTAGAGGATGTAAAAGGAAGTACACCAGCTTGCGCAGCAGTGTATTCAGAGCCCTTATCAAGATCAGTGCAAGAAGAGGAGCTGAGCTGTTGCTTTTTGGACGTTCTACCTTTTTTACAGAGAGGATTTGAATCATTAGGATTTTGACAAGGATTTGGAGATATTGTGGATGGGTTAGTGGCCGATAAATCCTTGAAAACGTTAGAAGGAAGGGAGAGGTTAGAGTATGAAGAATTGGAAGGCTTTGGAGGCAAGGATTGATTGACAGGGGAAGTGTGCATGTCCGCATTATGCATAGAATGGATGTAGTGTGCATGAATATTCCTGTTAACATCAAAATGAGTAGTATTGGTCACAACGGATTGTGTATTAAGTATCCCTTCATTTGTAGTATCAGTTTCAACAACTTCTTGTTGCTTGCCAGTATTTACTTCATGAGCTTTGTCTTTTATTGCAGGATTTCCATGAGCATACCGTGTTTCATCTTGTTCACGAATAATGGTATTATCAACTAAGTCAACATTGCCGACATTATCTACATTCTCTAATTCTTCATCATTAACTATCTCACTATCATATTGGTCCGCTTCTTTTTCATTGGCATGTTCACCACTGTCATTATCCTCCAATTCGTTTTCCAGTTCAATAATACCATCTTCAGGATTCACTTTACCACTTTGATCACGCCCAATTTCATCCACGGTTACTAAATCACTGTCATTCATGTAAAAATTAAAAAAAAAATCCTGTTTTCTTCCAAGTTTTTTTATTATTTCCAAACCTTCTTCTATTTCTCATTATGAAATGCCATTTTTCTTTGTCATCTTGTTCATCCTTCCGCTCTTGATTTTTTTTCCACTTTATTTTCCTTGTTTCCATCTAACTTCTTATCACAACTAGCTATCTGGGCCTCGGCCGCCCTATCACAGTGACCATTATCATGACCAAAAATTTTACATGTTGTACAAATGAGAGGTTTCCATGTATATTCAACAAGCACATTAGGGCATGAGTCATCTCCAACTACTAAAAATTCTGGCAATTCCTTGTCAGGACTAATTTCTATCAAGCACTTAGCATATTCGAATCTTTTCATCTTCTCCGTGTTTTCATCAAAGCATACCAGCTTCCCCAAATGACACGCAAGCCAATTGATGCCAATCAACGACCATAACATAATGGGAATTTTGTAAAAATGCACCAACATCGGGACAGCTTTAATTGAAGCCTGAGTAGAAGTCAGGGAAGGAACAAATCTGGATATGATAAACATTTGTCCCCTTATGAACATCGGATCCCTCCTTAAATCATATTTTTTTCTTCTTCACACGCAAATCTAAAGTAATAATTTTGTTTATCATAGAAAACTTCGTACTCCCCTTTCAGTTTCTGGTTCCTCTCCAGGTGCATTTTAATAGCCATGTAATTGACATTGCCCGCCTAGAAGGATCCTACCAAGCTTTCTGACCACTGCTCCACCCCACCATCAACAACCACGGTGGGCGGTTCCATAGATTTACCTACGTATGGGACATCAAAATGAATTGGAACATATGAACCAGCGTTTCTTGGCTTAGATTGAAACAGAGAGGCAAAGGACGGTTTGGGTTGAGGAGAGGAAGAGGATGAGCAAGGAGGGACAGAGAGGCTGGTTAAAGGAGGAGGAGGAATGGGTATAGGAGGAGGGGGAACAGGGGGCGGCAAAGGGTTTAGAGGGAAGGGACAAGGAGGTAACGGGGTAGGTATGGCTAAAGGGACATGAAGAAGTGACAGGGTATGAGCGGCAGGAGAGGACATTTTTGAATGAATATATATATATATATATATATATATATATATATATATAACTTAAACCCATTGTAGAAATTTATAGGATAACAGAAGACATAAAATTTGGGTCAAACTAATTGCACGTACCCCAATTAAAGGAAATATGAGAAATAATCCAAAATATGCAGTAGGAAGTGAAAAAATAACTAATATACTTAGTAGTTTGATTCAACATTTGTAATATGTACCACAAATAAATTTAATAACTGACTGGTATACTTTGTAGCAGTTTAATTCAGCATATACACTATGTACCATGAATTAGCCCATAATATATATTGTTTCGATTTGAAAATGCCCCGTTGAATACATAAATCTTTAAGGGATTATTTTCATTTTTTTTTTTAATTTTGTTGCCTCATATATTTAGAAGACAATGAATATCAAAATAAAAAGGTACTATGGAATAACACCCCCAGTCAACTCAAAGCTCTTCATGCATTACATATAAGGTCAGTATTCAATATTCTAATATAATGATTCTACTCTTCACTTCAATAGTAAGTTACCAAAATTGTTCACGTCGACGATGGAACTATCTGAAAGACTGCCATTTCTAAAAGTTTAAGCCTAATATTATTGTATTTTGTAGATTACGAAAAAAAAATTGATAACAAGAGTGATAATTATTTTGAATAGAGCAGTAACTTTAATATCTCAAAGGGTTTCGAGCCGACGACCTCTATAATATAAGCCTAGAGTACCATGCCCCTAACTGGTAAGCAAGTAGCCTTTAACTAATAGATTAAGAATTTGAATATGTTAAAATCTATTAAAACTTAAATACAAAGAAAAATAGCAGTAGAGCTCTACCATTTGTACATTCTTCATTTATAATAGAGAAATTGTGATCTTGGCATATAAGATTTATTATAACAATTTTTATTAGAGTGAAAAATTATTTGTTACTCTTTTTAATTTTTGATACTGTTATTTGTTATATATTATAGTATTAATGGAATTTGAAAACGTTTCAGCATCTGAATTATATACTATGCATATATTATCAATGATATAAACGGTATATGTATTATTCAATGATATGCCTACCAACACCTTTATCTTTTTGAACTAAAAGTAAATTTGAAAGAGAATGACTGAAAAATAGAAAATCTTCATCCAAAATTAATGGATTAATTTGTATTTTAACCCAGTTGCCTCCTGTGATTCTTTTCAGTGCAATTTGTTATTAAAAGAAATTTCAATGGATAAATGCAGTCAACCAAAAAGGTACACCTAGACGTTGGATCATATTAACCAAACATGATGTTATCCACTTTCACAGGAAATGACAATATGACATACAAATTATAATCATGACCCAAACATAACAAAACTAAATCGTTTTTAAACCTTTGATTCTCACGTGAATGCACAATTTCAACAAAAATCAAAATTCCTATCTCTAAACTTCATTGCTCAAAATACATACGCTAAAATCATTCTTCTAGTATTTTATATATGGCAAATATTTGATATACTAAAGAAATCCTAAGAAATGTATGTAGGTCCAAATCTAAAACATATATAGAGTAATCATTATGTGACTAATTCCTTGGTTCAACTTACGCTTTGAATTGTGATATTTTCAAAATTAGCTTTCAGCACGGAAGGTGGTAGAGCACTATATTAATTTCTTAAATCCCTAATGTTGTTTGAAAAAGATGAATATAGTTTCATTTGTTCAAAATCTCACAAAAGAACATTGGATTAAGCATTTCTTCAAGGTAACATTGTTAATATGTTAAAATACACAATCTTGATATTTCCTGAAGCTATAAAGAACAGTGCTAACTAAGGTCGTTATTTCTCTTATTTCCCTTTGTAGAGGAAACTACAGATCCCAGTAAGGACGCTCAAAACGAAAAAAGGACAGTATAAGCGCTAAATCATATTATAGTGGTAGAAGGAAAAGAACGGTGTCAAAACTACCGGTTTTGGATCCTAAGAGAGCCATTTTACCCGTTCCTCGATCCAATTTGAATATAAATACATGGAGTGGTCAGCACATGCCTTAGGACATAGAGATCACTAAGTTGCACTACAACATCTTTTCATCGTACATTGAAGAGATAGCTATACATGTGTTGGTAATGTGAAAGACATTCCTTTTTCATGAACAGCTTTTAAATCATCCAAAATTTTCATTTGCTTCTCAAGAAGAAATCCAACTTTTCAAAAAAGTATTTTTTTTCAAAGTTTAGAATTGGGATGATATGGTAAATTATAATATATCATTCTCTTTTATTACTTCAAAATTGTTTATTCTCCATTTCCAAATTTATAGCAAAGTTTCAATCCAGCAACTGCTATAAGGACTTATCATGATAGAGAGATCGCATCCATAAATGGAACCAATGTACATACAAATGAATCATGAATTAAAAAATTTAAATTAGGCAACCAATACCAAGTTATGATCAATAGCAATTTTTAAGACTTCTGTACCAATCACAACAGAATTTGATTTGCATAAATCTAATCCATAAAAGATTCATTTTATTATGAAACAAAAATGATTAATATTAAATAATAAAAATAATGATTGACCCCTTGAAGTGAGGTTCAATAATGATGTTTTAGAAATTTTGAGGTGTATCAACATAGGAAATTAAGATGTTTTAATATTTGATAGAACATTTAACTTTTATCATGGCATACATATAAAAGTTACAAAAATAGATGCAATAATAAGTTGATCTATTTATGATTACTTTCAAATAAGTTTAAACCAAGGTCCAATTTTGAGCAATCGTTTCGAAAATTCATGAACAAATCATATAGAAACGCATCCAAAATATTGATAAAAACCGTAAGTAATTAGCCTTCTGACTGGATGAAGATAAAACACTCATACCAATACAGGGCTTTTGGTTTCTCCGCCAGTAATCCAGTCGCTTAGCACATGTGGTTTTAGAGTCCTTACTGCATCTATTCGAAAGTGTATCCCCCAACTTTTGTACTACTGCAAGTATTTTTAGGCAAGAAAATCCGACTTCATTAGAGAACGTGGATGGTCAAAATAAAATTAATTTGAAGCAGATTGTTTCTTAGTAAGAAGGAATTGTAACGGATGTGATTAGGGAATTGGAAAAGCGGTTAAGGAATCGAAAACGTGAGAAAGGTACAGTTCTGGATAAAATCGATCATAAAGTTGATAACAGATTCAATAGAGTTGATGTAAACTTAATATCTTGATAGCAGAAGCGGTTAGGATTGTAGGGGAAAGTGTGAATTGAGAGGAAGGGATCGGTTGGGAAGAAGGTCGTACGGAATAGAGTAGATCATAAACTGGGTTAATTAGGAGTGGTAATACTGTTGGAGAGGAAAAGGGAGAGATATTGATTGTGGAAGAAAGCACTGCGAAGAGAGGAAACAGGAGGCGGTTGAAAGGTTAAGGGTAGAAATCGAACAATGCCTGGAAGAGGAAAACGCATGAGTTCAAGAGGACAGATGGCGCAACCTAATTGATTTGGTTTCTGCTTTCCAGTATAAGTAATAGATAACTCTAATCGATTAACTCTAACTGATTAACTCTAACTGATTAACTCTAACTGGTTAACTCTAACTCTAATCGATTAACTCTAACTCTAATTGATTAACTCTAACCCTAATCAATTAACTCTAACTCTAATCGATTAACTCCTCTAACTCATTTTGATTAACACATTTTGATTAACTCCTTTGATTAACTCTACGTCCATATTCAGTTTCAAATATCGATGTTGGAATCGATTCTTACTTCTCTATATAAGTCCCGACTTATATATTTCTATTTATCCCACGATAATTATTTTTCTTAATTTATAAAATATTATTTATAAATTAATCTTCATAATTTATCTGTTAAAACAGGTTTCTATTTAATTCCACTTTAACAAAATCTTTTCCATTTATCTGTTAAAACAGATTTCCATTTTCTATTCATTTTCTAAATATTCCTTTGATTTAATTCTATTTATTTTCCAAATAAATATTCCTTTCAATTCTATTTATTTAACCAATAAATATTTCCTTTTTATCTTTCTATTTATTTTCTACACAAATATCTCATTTTAACATTCTATTTATTCCTATAAATAAATATTTCCATTTAATCTATTTGTAAATGTTTTACAAATATTTTCTTTCCAATTCCATTTATAAATGTTTTACAAATATTTCTCTTTCTATTTGTTTTACAAATATTTCCCCTTTATATTTTTTTACAAATAATTTCCTTTATAAAATCCCTTGATTTTATAAATATTCCTTTATATAAAATCCTTTGATTTTATAAATATTCTATTTCAATATACAGTTTGAAATCTTCCTTCTATATAAAATCTTTCGATTTTATATAATATTTTATTTCAATATAGTTATTGAAAATTTCCTTTTTCATCCCAGGGTTTTCTTACGGTATTTAAAATACCAAACAACAGTGATCGATATCATTTAAACACACATAATCAACAACAGATTATATCACGTCATATATCACAATATATGAAACAAAACAGTATTTTATATATTGAGGAACCCAGTTGGGTCCCTCCAACCTGTTTCACTGCATCACAGATGTTAAACAATATAATTAACATCGATTTCATTTCAATATGAAATATTCTGCTAGACAGAATCAATATTTGATTAACGATTTATATATACCGTTATCGATAATTTCAACCAATACATAAGCAATTCAACCAAACGGTTAACACACTACAATCAACAGATAATTATCAGTTCTAAGAATATGTTATAGAAATATAACTATTTAGAGTTGGTGAGTTTTACTCACATTGGACGATCATCGTTAATAACGATAACAATCGCTTGATTCAGACGGACAATTTATTTTGTGATAAATTGTAACGAGCTCTGATGGACTTCCAATCAGTTCCATTGTGTAGTATCCGTCCATACAATCCTGACGGATCTCGTTTATCAGAATTCCGTTAACATATGTGCAAGTTATTGTCATTTGAATTTTATACACTACTAAATATAAAAATTAAGCTTTAATTTAAGTTGGGCTTTATCCTGAAGTTTGGCCCACCAACATTTCAAATGCTCAGACCCTTCAAACTCCTTCTTCCCGAACATACAGACACTCTCGACTTCCTATAGTGTAATAACCCGGAAATTCTGAGCCAATTTAAAAATTTTATTTTGGCAATTTTGATGAATTTTGATTATCTAAAATGAATTATTTTAAATAATATCGATGAGAAATTTATTTTGAATAGAGTTAGAACGTATATATTTATATAGATCGCCGTTAGAATAATATTTATTTTAAATTATAAAAGGAATTGAAAATGGCACGGTAGTTCGATAATTCGATTTCAAATTTCAAATGAATGTACCGGGTGCAAATTAAACCGGATTATAGCGAAACCAAAAATATTAGAATCTAATTGAGAATATATTTCCAACGAATCCGAAAAATCGAAATTTCATAGCGGGAATCAAAAGATATGTCCAGTTGAAAATTCAGAATAGTCGCTATGGAATTATGGCCCTTAAAAATGGAAATTTTGCAAACGACCTCGGTTTTCGACGAAACCCCTTTTGTTGGATCCGTGAAGTCAAATTATTGATAGGTTTCAAATTTTGTAATTTTTCGAATCAATATGTGAGCGTGGCCAAGGGAAACGCGTTTGACCAGTTTCACTTGATTTTAATCGACTAGAAAATGGCCATTTTGCAAACGGTCTCGGAATTTGACGAAATTAGTTTTGTTAGAACCGTATCGTCAATACGAAGCTAGAAATAACTTTTCTGGAATTTTTAGAGTTCGTGTGTGGCCTTGGTAAATTGAAATGCGCGTCCAAATTCAACATATAGAGTTATATTTTGATTTGAACGGGAAATGGTCGAAACAGTTGAATCAGCCTACGATACATATCCCATTGTGTTCGGAAAGGGGGTAATTAGCTATGGACGACAGGCGGTGGGTTCGATTTTGAATTCGAAATTGAAAGTTGCTTTTTGAAATTAAATAATTAAAATAATAAAAAAACCTCTCCCTCTCTTTACTCTCTCAGCCCCACCTCCCCCCCCCCCCCCGTTCATTTTAAAAAAAAAATCAAAACAAAAAATCAAAACAAAAAAGAGAAAAGGGCAGAAGCCCTAGTCGACCCCCCCTCCCCCCTACATCCGCCGCCTCAGGCGACGCCTCCGCGCAGGCTGGCCTCCACCGCGACTACCCTCTCCCACTGACGCCCTTCTCATCCTCTTCCCTCATCTCCTCCCACTCTTCCCAAATGACGCAACCCCCCCCCCCCCCGCGCCGACCCGCATACGAGACACCACCGCTGGGCCCGCAGCCCGCCGTCGATGATCAACCCCCCCCCCCCTGCAGCGCCCGATGACGAAGCCCTTCCCCCTTCTAAAAAAAATACTGTAAGTTTCTTTATTATTATTCTTATTTTATTTCAGTAATTTTCTTGCGTAAGGATTGGTTTTTAAAACTGATATGAACTGATTTTTAAAACTGAAAAGAACTGATTTTTAGTCTTTGAAAATTTGATTTTTAAGTGCAAAAAGAATTGATCTTTATATGTATGACATCACCATAAAGATTGGATCTTTATAATGTTTTCATAGCGATAAAGATTGGATTTTCATATAAGGTTTTCATATTGAAAAAGATTAGATTTGTAACATAGTAAAGATTTGATTTTTATTTATATATATAACATATAAAGTTGTGATTTTTATATACATGAAGATGATATTTTTATCTTCATGAATATCGTATAAAAACGAGATTTTTATTTATATGGTAACATATAAAAATGAAATTTTTATATACGAAGTAGCAATATAAAAATATACTATTCATAACGAGGTATAAAAAATCGATTTTTATATCTATGAAGTGAAGATAAAAATTCGATTTTTATATATATGAAGTGAAGATAAAAATGTGATCTTTACTATGATGTAAACAAAATAAAAATGTGATCTTTATAGTGATGATATAAAAATTCGATCTCTATATTAGAAGTAGATATAAAAAAATATAATTCTTATATAGCAAAGAGCGTTATAAAAATATATTCTTTATTGGAAGAAGAGCGATATATTTTATAGAGAATAGCATGATAAAAATATAATCTTTGATATAAGAACACTGGTGTAAAAATAGAATTTTTATCTATATAGTAGCGGTGTAAAAAAAGAATTTTTACCTATATAGTAGCGGTGTAAAAATAGAATTTTTATCTATATAGTAGCGGTGTAAAAATAGAATTTTTATCCTTATAGCGTAGTTATGAAAATGTGATTTTTATATACATAGCAACAATATAAAAATGTGATTTTTATATATGTAGTGACTACAGACAGTGAAATTGACAAAAGGCGAGCACGACGAAGATTTCTACATATGAAGACTTGTGGCGTTGGTTTAGCTTGTCAGTGAGAACTACTCACTTTAAATTTCATTTTCTAGTTAAAATATATACTAGGATGAAGACGGTGCTTAGCAGCACCCGACACCCGTCGTCCACAGACCATGGATGGCTTGTATGTTTGATTGTTTGTTGTGGTGAAAATTGATTGTGTGATGTGAAATGAAATAAAATATTTATATAGTTAAAAACATTTTATCGTTAAAAATATAATTTTTAACGTGAATGTGAATAAAATAAATATTCATTTACAAACCGGACGGTTTGTTTATGTACACCTATTTAAAAAATATTGATTGGGACGATAAATTTTACACATCGCCCAACTGCACAAAGAATATTCAGTGTTTGTGGATTGAAACCCCACACGGGTGTTGGGATGATATTTGGCGTACACTAATCCCAATTATTTTGTTGTATGTCGATCGATTGGTCGACAGACTGTGCAAGCGTTAATTATTTATATTTAATGCTTATGCAGTTGTGTGGTGCACTTTGGATGATGGTTGATTATATCGCGTTGCTATTATATACATGTGTTGTATGGAATCCATATAATTAACATTATATGGTAATTGATTGGGCCTCATTCCAATTGGGAAAATAAAGAATATTATAAAATATAGATTCATGTCTTGAATAGAATACAGAATATTCATGTGTTGAAAATATTTTAACAATAAAATTTACATCTTTATCAAATATAAAATTAGAAACTAACTGAAAAATAGATAAGATGAGTGGTCTCCTGGATATTGATCTGATGTTGGTTTCGGCCTTCGGGGTTAAAATTTAGGGAATCGTTCTCCTACTAATTTACGGTTGGAGTCTGATTAAGAATTAAACGATAGATATCATAATTTTATAAAAATATATTAAATAACAAAGATAGTCATGTGTTGACAGTACTCATGTGTTGAGATTAGTCATGTGTCGAAAGAAATACAGATTCATGTGTTGCATAGAATAAATATTCATTTATTGAATAGAATAACGAAGTTATTGAAATATATAAAGCTATGTTGATTAGAGATGCGCCATTTTGACGTGAACGATATTTATATCGATTATATTCGTTTTTATAATGATTAAAGAAAAGGAAGTGATTTCAAAATATAACGTTTTGAAAATATTATCATTTGTATATCGATGATGTGGAATATTCAATTTTGATTCGAAATGGAATATGAAGTTGAAATCGTTTCGAAAACGAATTTAAAATGATTTATAAAATACGTTTTAAAAGGAAATCAACGAAAAATATATAATTTATATTATATAATGGCCTAAATAAAACGAGCCGCGAAAGTTCGTGAATTTCGACCATTGACTTCGAATGGACATTACGGGAGATCCGATGGTCGGATTCTCTTGAAACCGGAATCGTTGGGTTCGTATCGAAAAGAGCTTTCCAATGAATATTAGAAATATGAGATCTAACGGTTGGATTTGGAATTATGTCCAAATCAGATTTGGAAAAGGTCGATGTAAGTGCAGCTCGATGGCCGTTGATGGAAATCGACTGTACGGACCTTGATAAAATTATTAAAAATAGTAATAATTTGTGTAAAATCATAAAAATGATTTGGGAAAAATTGGGATGAAAAACTCCACATTTGAAAAGATAAAAATAGATTTTTATCGAAATGAACTAGTTTTGAACTAGAATTAAAATCAATTTATTTTTGAAATAAGTAAATTGAATTTGAAATGGTTTTGAAAATAACCAGAATTTCCAATATATAAAGTTGGAATGGAATTGAATCGAAATTATCTTCGGAATATTTCGAAGTTGGATTTCGTGATTATACAGATATGGTTAAGGGAATTTGAAAGATATATATATATATATATATATATATATATATATATATATATATATATATATATATATATATCGTTATTCCAATACGATATTTGTTGATTTCAAAATTTGATATTGAATATAAGCCGATATACTTTCTATTCAGAGCCATGTCTTTAATATCAAATGAGATTTCGGGTTCGTCGTGAATGGTGTCTTAAATAACACTGTTCTCGAACCCAGTTTAGAAAATAATAAATTTTTAAATTAAGATTTAGTGAGATTTTCCAGTTGATTAATCTTTAATTGGAATTGAATTTAAGATTGATTTTTGGGTTTATCATGAACGGTGTTTTAAATAACACTTGTTCTTTAACCCGATTAACAATGGAATGTGATTTTGGGTTTATCGTGAACCGTGTTTTGAAGGATAGTGGTTCTTTAACCCATTTAAAGATAAGATTAATTCCTTAGCTTGGAATAATCATTAAGAAATGATTTTCGATACTAAAACTGAATTAGATTTTTAATGAATCTTTAATTAGATTGAAAAGATCGAGAATGGAGTATCACTCGTTTTGCTCCAGAGCGATAGTTAAATCTTTAACTAGATTTGAACGTGAAATGGTAATTAATTTTACCGATAACACCGTGGTGTTAAATATGGAGTATTACCAGTTTTGCTCCATGGGATATATAGGTTAGGATTGGGAAATAAAATAAATAATTGCTTCGGTGTAGTTCGCTAATTCCGACTAGTTTGGAAAACCTTAACATGGTTTGAAATGATATCCAAAGGAAGATTAAGGAATAAATTTAGAAGAATTTATCTTTGATAAAATTAATGGGAACCTTTCCCTAAGAATGTGAAATTTAGAAACTAACTGTAGGTTAGCTAAGAAGGATGGTTTCCTGGGTATTGATCTGATGTTGGTTTCGGCCTTCGGGGTTAATATTTGGGGAATTGTTCTCTTGCTAATTTACGGTTTGTGACTGATGAATTGGAATGAGGCTTATGTTGTTTTTGTATGACACTTGTTTATTATATACGCGGGTTATTCAGAAAGGCCGGGTTTATACCCATTCTGAATAACTGATTCGACGATAAGTCGAAGATGAAGACGGTGATTGAAGACCGTAAGTCTTCACATCGTTTGGGTGATTACTGATGATCTTGATTGGGCTATACACCCAAGATGAGTGAATCAGTCGGTGATCGTCCAGACGTACTTGGAGATCGATGGATATGCGAGGAAAGTGCCTCCGGTTTCGTTCAGACCCAGAATGAACTTGTAAATGGACTGTGTGTCTGACATTGGATTTTATTCTGTGTTGATTGATCTCTATTAAATATACATCTATTTGGCGGCAGAGAATTTATTCTCTTGCTTAACGCCCTTCTGTGAGACGTACGAGCTCAAAGGTTGTATATCGATGGACATCAGTCGCATGGACTGAATTGCCTGTGTGGCATGCCTAAGTGGCAGATGATCAAGGCTTCTATTGAAAAGCAAAGTCTTGTAGTCGATGATCAAAGTATGGCCTACGTGGCCTAGCTTTGTGTATAGCGTGGATTCGCGAGCCTCACACCTAGGTATGAGTTAAAAACGGGATAGGGACTGCAGGGAGAGCACGACATTTCTTTCTAGCTAGAGGTTGTGTCAGTGCTTAAACTGGCTGACATTTATACTATTTTTACCTATGTGATTGTTGGAATGAGGCGCCTCGATTTTAGGTCTATTAGGACCGGGAAATGTGTGAAATTAATCTTATCTAACCTACAGTGTTTTTGGGGAATTAATCATATCCAATTCATCAGTGTTTTTGGGGAATTAATATTTCGGTTAATATTTGGGGAATTGTTCGAGAACAATGTTATTTATGACACCATTCACGACGAACCCGAAATCTCATTTGATATTAAATACAAGGCTCTGAATAGAAAGTATATCGGCTTATATTCAATATCAAATTCTGAAATAAACAAATATTGTATTGGAATAACGATATATATATATCTTTCAAATTCCCTTAACCATATCTGTATAATCAAGAAATCCAACATCGAAATATTCCGAAGATAATTTCGATTCAAATCCATTCCGACTTTATATATCGGAAATTCTGGTTATTTTCAAAACCATTTCAAATTCAATTTATTTATTTCAAAAATAAATTGATTTTAATTCTAGTTCAAAACTAGTTCATTTCGATAAAAATCTATTTTTATCTTTTCAAATATGGAATTTTTCATCCCATTTTTTCCCAAATCACTTCTTATGATTTTACACAAATTATTACTATTTTTAATAATTTTATCAAGGCCCGTACAGTCGATTTCCATCAACGGCCATCGAACTGCACTTACAGCGACCTTTTCCAAATTTCATTTGGACATAATTCCAAATCCAACCGTTAGATTTCAAATCTCTAATATTCGTTATAGGGACCACGCCGTATAACACCGAACGGGTTCCTCCCAAGAATGCCAGTGCATAAAACAACAGCGCAATGCTAAATAAAGAACAATGAAGCTATTATAAGACCCAGGTCCCATCACACAATGCAACGCAAGCTGGAGGATAGGATTTTTACCTTATAATAGCCAAAGAATGCTTGATACGCTAAATTTCATGTTTTATTATTACTATAAGTGTATAGTGTCAAAACAATTTCAATCATAAGTATTAATCATAGACGACATAAGTGCCCCATACCACTATGTCACCATAATTAGGTATACAATCAAAACCGCACGATGTCGTATTCTGAAATTGGATTTCCATATGTGAACCGAGGCAAAAGATAGTCCTCACCGATTCGAGACTCTCTAACCCGAGCCTCAGGACCCAGACACAGGTGAGCCCTTAGATCGTCAGGGTCGGTCCACCGATGTGGATTAAAATGCCTGAACACTGCGTTTCCCCTCCCTTTGGGGCGTAAATGAGCCAAATGACTCCATCGGCTGCACACAGTCACCGATATATCTGGGGCGCCTCGCAATCCAACAACCACACGGGTGAAAATAATATAAATGTCAGGGCTGGTAGGTCTCTAACACCACCCTAGCTAGAAAGAAACGCATGCCCTCCCTGAGGTCCTCTCCCATTTCTGGTTCACAACCGGCGTGTGAGGCTCGCGAATCAACGTTACACAAAGCTATGCCACACGGGCGGTGCTTTGATCATCAACCACAAGACTATGCTTTTCAACAAAAGCCTTGATCAATTACCACTTAGGCATGCCACACAGGAAATTCACTCCATACGATTGATATCCATCAATATATAACCCCTGAGCTCGTACGTCTCAGAGAAGGGCGTTAAGCAAGAGAATAAATTCTCCACCGCCAAACAGATATATATTTAATTGAAATCAATCACATAGAATAAAATCCAATGTCAGACACACAGTCCATTTACAAGTTCGTTCTGGGTCTGAACGAAACCGGAGGCACCTTGTACCTCGCATATCCATCGATCTCCAAGTACGTCTTGACGATCACCAACTGATTCCCTCCTCTTGGGTGTACAGCCCAATCAAGATCATCAGTAATCACCAAAACGATGTGAAGACCTCCGGTCTTCGACCACCGTCTTCATCCTCGACACATCGTCGAATCAGTTCTTCAGAATGGGATAAACCCGGTCTTTCTGAATAACTCGCGTATATTATAAACAAGTGTTACACAAACACAACACACGCCTCATTCCAATTCAGAATATTCTTTTATTCAAATATTCTTATACTTTGGGAAAGGTTCCCATTAATTTTATCAAAGATAAATTCTTTAAATTTATTCTTTAATCTTCTTTTGAACATCAATTCAAATTAGTCTGGATTAGCGAACCACACCGAAGTAATCATTTGTTTTATTTCCCAATCCCAACCTATTCATCCCATGAAGTAAAACTGGTCATATTTCATATCTAACACCACGGTGTTATCGGTAAATTCAATTACCATTTCACGTTCAAATCTAATTAAAGATTTAACTATCGCCTGGAGCAAAACTGGTGATACTCCATTCTCGATTATTTCAATCTAATTAAAGATTCATTAAAACTCCACTTGGTTTTAATCTTCCCAAAAATCACTACCAATGATTATTTAGCTTGGGAAATCATGTCCTATCTTTAACTGGGTAAAAGAACCAATGTCATTTAAAATACGGTTCACGATAAACCTAAAATCACATTCTATTCCATCAACCTTTAACCATAAATTAGCAAGTGAACAATTCCCTAAGTAATAACCCCGAAGGGCAAAACCAACATCAGATCAATACCCAGGAGACCATTCAACTTAACTAATCTCCAGTTAGTTTCTGATTTTCTTAACTCCATTGGGTCAAAAACAGTATTATTGAAGATACCGTTCGCGACAACCCAAAATCACATTCCATTAATGATCGGGTTAAAGAACAAGTGTTATTTAAAACACCGTTCACGATAAACCCAAAATAAATTCAAATTCAATTCCAATTTAATATCATTTAATTGGTACACTTCATTAAATCTAAATAAAAATATTTAATCTTTTTCTCAACGGGGTTTAAGACCAGTGTTAATAAAGACACCATTCACGACAAACCCAAATCCCATTTGATATTAAATACAAGGCTCTGAATAGAAAATATATCGGCTTATATTCAATATCAAATTCTACGACCAACAAATATCGTATTGGAAATAACAATATAAATATATCTTTCAAATTTCCATAACAATATTTGTATAATCACGAAATCCAACATCGAAATATTCCAAAGAGAATTTCGATTCAAATCCATTCCAATTCAATTATTGGAAATTCTGGTTATTTTCAAAACCATTTCAAATCCACTTTACTTACTTCACAAATAAATGGATTATAATTCTAGTTCAAAACTAGCTCATTCCGATAAAAATCTATTTTATCTTTTCAAATATGGATTTTTTCATCCCAATTCTTCACAAATCGTTTCTTATGATTTTACACAAATTATTACTATTTTTAATAATTTTATCAAGGCCCGTACAGTCGAATTCCATCAACGGCCATCGAACTGCACTTACAGCTACCTTTTCCAAATTTCATTTGGACATAATTCCAAATCCAACCATTAGATTTCAAATCTCTAATATTCGTTAGAAAGCTCTTTTCGATACGAACCCAACGATTCTAGTTTTAGGAGAATTCGACGGTCGGATCTCCCGTAATATCCATTCGAAGTCAATGTTCGAAATTCGCGAACTTCCACGGCGAGGCGCATTCTATTCAGGCCATTTAATATATATATAATATATATATTATATATATTTCATCGATTTCCTTTTATAACGTATTTTATAAATCGTTTTAAATTCATTTTCGAAACGATTTCAACTTCATATTCAATTTCGAATCAAAATTGAATATTCTACATCATCGATATACGAATGATAATATTTTCAATACGTTATATTTTGAAATCACTTCCTTTTCTATATTCATTATAAAAACGAATATAATCGATATAAATATCGTTCGCGTCAAAATGGCGCATATCTAACCAACACGGCTTTATATATTTCAATAACTTCGTTATTCTATTCAACAAATGAATATTTTCTTCAACACATGAATATATATTTTATTCAACACATGAATATTCTCAACACGTGAGTATCGTCAACACATGACTATTTTTGTTATTTAATATATTTTATAAAATTATGATTTCTATCGTTTAATTCTTAATCAGATTCCAACCGTAAATTAGTAAGAGGACGATTCTCTAAGTATTAACCCCGAAGGCCGAAATCAACATCAGATCAATACCCAGGAAACCACTCATCTTAACTAGTTTCCAGCTAGTTTCTAATTTTATATATGATAAAAATGTGAATTTTATTGTTAAAATATTTCGTTCAACACACGATAAGTTTTAACACATGAATATTCTCAACACATGAGTATCGTCGACGCATGACTATTTATTCTATTCAACACATGAATCTTTATCTTATAATATTCTTTATTTTCCAAATTGGAATGAGGCCCAATCAATTACCATATAATGTTAATTATATGGATTCCATACAACACATTTATATAATAGCAACGATAAATCATCAACCATCATTCAGAGTGCACCACACAACTGCATAAGCATTAAATATAAATAATTAACGCTTACACAGTCTGTCAACCCATCGATTGACATACAACTAAACAATCGGGATTAGTGTGCATCAAATATCATCCCAATACCCGTGTGGGGTTTCAAATCAACAAACACAGATTTTTGTTTGTGCAGTTGGGCGATGTGTAAAATTTATCGTCCCAATCATTATCAGTCTAATCAGTGTATATAAAAAAATCGTCCGATTTTTTTATTACTATTTATTTTATATACACATTAAAAATTATATTTTTAACTATAAAATATTTATTCAATGCACACCACACAATCTGCAATGACCCGCATTTTCAGCGGTATAATAATTAATTTATTAATTTTTTAAACAGTGAATTAAGGGATTTAATGGTCGTGGAATTAAATAATGGTGAATATTTAATTAAAATAATAAATTAAATAGTATATTTAATTCTGAAATAATCAAAATTGGTGGAAATGGCGATATGGTGTGAACTGGGCAATTCAAAATATATATTTCAGTTTAGAATTTAATTTGAATAACAAATATATTTAAATAACGGCAGTTTGAACGTATAATTATATTATAATCAAAATCGAGCTTGAAATGACGCTGTAGTTCGTAATTTGGCGATCTGAACTTCAACTGAATGTACAGGATTCATTTTAAGCCGGATTTCTGTGAAACAAGAAACGTGTGGAGCTGGTGGAGTATATCTTTCTAGTGGAAGAGAAAAATCGGGATTTCATCATGTAGATTTTGATTTATGTCCAAACTAAATTTTAGAAAATTCGCTGTGGAATTCCTTTATAATTTATAAAGGAATTATTTATATTTTAAAAAAGGAATTTCATTTTAAATCAAATATCGATTTAATCAGGATTTGAAATATCAAGTTATAAATCCCAGTAGAGTTGTATGGTATTCCACTGTGAATATAGACGATAATATTTATTTTTAAATATTTAATTTAATTATATTTAAATATATTTAAATATTTAAATATATTTAAATTTTTAAATAGGCTATTTAGAGCTTTAAAAATAGCCACTTTTGCAAATGAAGTCGGAATTCGACGAAACTAATTTTGTTAGATCCGCAATATCAAATTATTGTTAGATTCCAAGTTTGGTGATTTTTAGAGTCAGTGTGTGACCGTACGGATTTTTAGAGTGAGAAACAGTCAGTATTTCAATGGTTAAAAATACGCTGTGTGAGCATACGGAGTCGGAATTCGACGAAACCAGTTTCGTTGGGACCGCAATGTCGAACTCTAGCTACATGTCCAGTTTGGTGATTTTTGGGTATCGTATGTAATCACTGGAAATTTTAGAAGGCAGATACAAGGAGAAAATCAATAAAATAAAATAAAAAAAATCAAATTAAAAATATTCTAAGTAATTTCTAGTCCTAAACAAGGCCACGTTCACCTCATTCTCGGCCACAAATGATACCAACCCCAACACAGCATATATATAACCGTATAAACCCAAAATGCAGCACAGGAATTGAAAGGAAAATCACAAAGAAATCAAATACAAATCTATAAATCGTAACTCGAACATTGTTGAAATCAGTGAGGGATTCTCTTCATTTTGGTATACAGTATGGTAGGTTCGACGTTGAGTTTGGGTTGTTGGGTTTTTACAGTGATGTTAGGGTTCGTGAAACCAGATGATACAAGCTTTAATACACGATATGGGTTGTGTTGTTGAAATTAGCGTGAGATTCCGAGTTAGTAGGGAAATTTCGAGGGTGTACGGTGATACTTCTATTCGGTGTCTGTAGCCGTGGCGTCTGAAGTCGAAACCTGCGACAGTCGCTAGAGTAGGGGGGTTTTGGTTTGCCTAGGAGGAGAGTTCAAAGAGGAGCATCATGGTGAACTTCGTTTGAGTTTTATTGAAGTGAGAAGGAGCGGTAGGATGCTGTAATCAACGAAATGGTGGTTAAGAGCAATCGGGTTTAGCAGATTTAGGGAAGAAGGATATAATAGCGGTCTCGGCTTTTGTATGGTTAATGGGCCGACGAGTTATATTGGTGAGAGGTCCATTTAGTTTTAAATTAAAATAAATATGGTATAACTTGTAAATTACACATCGAATTCATACAAAATCGAAATCGAACAAAACAGGATCCGTTGGGATTGTATGGACGGACACTTCACAATGAAGCTGATGGGAAGCGAATCAAAGCTCGTTTGAATTTATGGCGAAATAAACTATTTGATTCAAATCAAACAACAGTTTATCGTTCTTTAACGATGAACTGCCAAAGTGAGTAAATCTCACTAACTCTGAACAGTTTATAATTTCATGTTGTATTTTTAGAACTGTTTAATATTGGCTGATTGACTGTGTGTTGACTGTTTGATTGAACTGCTAGTCAGTTAGTTGAATTTCTATATTGATTCTCTTTAACAGAATATATCATATGGAACATAAAGTGATGTTGATTTTATTGTGTAACATCTGTGGATGCAGGGAAACAGGTTGGAGGAATCCTACTGGATTCCTCAACATTTATTTTACTGTTTTTCATATATTGTGATATATGATGTGATATATAATCTATTGTCAATTATATGTGTTTGGACGATATTGATCATCGTGATTTGATATGTTGAATACCATAACATACCGGAATATTGATAAGGGAATTTTCTAAGTGATATTATTGAAAATAAAATATTTATAAACTGGAATATTTAAATAGGAGATAATTAGAAAGGGAATAATTATAAAATCAAAGAATTTTATAAAACGATTATTTACTTAGCAAGTAAATAGAAGTGTAAAACGATATTTATTTAAGAAGTAAATAGAAGTATAAAGAAAGATATTTACGTAGAAAGTAAATAAATAGAATAAAGGAATATTTCTTTGATAAATAAATAGAATAAAGGAATATTTATTGGGAAAATAAATAGGATTATAAAAGGAAATTTACAAGATAGAAAAGAGTTAGTCGATTAGAGTTATCAAATAGAGTCATCAAAAAGGAGTCAATTGAACACAGTTATTCGAAAGAAGTTAATCGAACATAGTTAAAAGAAATAGAGTTAAACAAGATTAGAAACTGACTAGAGATTAGTTAAGCCGAATAGTTTTCTGAGTATCGATTTGATGTTGGTTTCGGCCTTCGGGGTTTATACTTAGAGAATTGTTCTCCTACTAGTTTACAGTCTGGGACTGATAGTTGTGAAATGGTAGTGATATGTAAATAAACAATGGAAATGTTTTTTTCCAGTGTTAATAACTTATATTTTCTAAACATAGAAAATAAGGAAATATGAATATATATATATATATATGATTGATGATTGATGGATAGAATTTCCATTTTGAAATAATATTGTTGTTTACACACCTGTTTTTCTTTGATGGTTAAATCACAGACTATCGAAGTTTTGACCATTTTAACGTTGTTAATATGAAGAGACCGGTTGGATTATTATCCAAAGAACCACTCTGTATTGACATAAGCGTTGTGAATCATATATGCCAAAGATAATTGAAGACGGAGTAAAGTGGAAGGGCTGTTGTATAAATCTTAGATAACAGTGCCTAAGATGGATATACTGAATAGTGCTTCGGTTCATCCTGTTCCTAGATGATTTGTATAGATGAATGTCTGACAGAATATTTCCAGAAAGGTCATGTACATTGATTTCTTCAACCATACCAAGAGTGGAAGCGGAGAAGGAAACTTCTTTAGCTAACACGTAATGTACTGTTGTAGACGTCAATTAGTGATTTTCGATGGATCTAACAATGTGGCATTCGAAGTGAATCTGATGTGATGATGAAGCGTAACCTCAAGCCTCATCAACAGGTAAATGACAGAAATCGGGCAGGCAGCATGGCTAAGTTGGTCGCTCCGAAGTAGGGTGTATAATCACCTGATCTAGAGTGTAATTTATTTCTAAAAATCTATTGTTGATGCTGTCCCATTAGGGAAACGGTTGCTGATCCCAACCGTTGGTGATACACATTCGATACACTCAAGCAAAATGAGTGGTCGGTCATGTGTGGTCGGGTTGCAAGATGTTCTTGTTGAACCCAGTGTATTCCTTTCTAGAGGTACACTAGCGAAAGGTGGTTCTATACCTTGTCATAGTTGGAAATCCATTACCCAATACGTGCTTGCGGTTTTGATTTTATACTATATATGTAGAACGTGAGATGAAAGTGTTTCTGCTAGATGATTATTATATTGTGGTTGATAGACATTATTATAATATCAAAAGGTTTTTGATATAAAGATAATTTGGATTCTAATAAGGGAAAAACCCGTTCCGTTATATGGCGTGGTCTTATGAGATATCATTTACCTGCTTAAACTGTTTTACGCATTCCAGTCCCATGACTGACCCGGAGTTTATTCTGTTGTTTTCCCTAAACTCTTGAGTGCCCAATTTTATACGGTCAGTCAACTAGTCAGGATTTTACAGATACTTGAAGAGCTGGAGCGGGAGGCTTTAGGATTATATAGCTATTATTATTCCGCTGTGTTGTAAGCGCTATACTTTGACAATGATGTATATTCAAGTACAGATGTATATTTCAAAGTTATGTTATATATTATATGTTATTCGTTCGGCTGTGAGGTTCGTGTTACTCTAATGTTGTGTTCTTCTTCTTCTTCTATTCTAAGTTTCTATCTTATCTATTCTCACCCTCTAATTTCTTTCAGTAACCATCCGGTATTTTCGATCCTTGGATGTTCGATATGTGTTGCATATCGGATAACTAAGGTCGTCAAAAACTCGGGTCATAACACAATCAATTTTGTCAACACATCAACCAAACAACCAAGTCATCCATGGTATGTGGACGACGGGTGTCGGGTGCTACTAAGCACCGTCTGCATCCTACTATATATTTCAACTAGAAAATAAAATAAAAGTGAGAAGTTCTCACCCATAAGCTAAACCAAATGCCGCGACTCTTCATATGTATAAAATCTTCGTCGTGCTCGCCTTTTGTCACTTTCGTCGACCGTATCCACTACATATATAAAAATCGCATTTTTATTTTGTAGTCATGTATATAAAAATCACATTTTTTATCACGATGCTTATATTATAAAAATCACATTTTCATACCATTACTTCGTATATAAAAATCTCATTTTTATTTCGCTATATACATATAAAAATTTAATCTTTTCACGAATAAAAATCTAATCTTTTCACGAATAAAAATCCGACCTTTTCTATTTTAAAAATCTAACCTTTATATTGTAAAAAATCCTCACTTTATCTTGTTAAAAATACAAACTTTACATCGCATAAATTCTAACTTTACATTGAATAAACAAGGATAAATAAACAAAAATAATAGAAAGGAAAACTTACAGACTGTTTTGGGGTATATGATGGCGGCTCGGGGGGGTTTCGCAGTGGCCAGCGGTAGCCAGGGGACCCACGGTGGCTGGCGGGGTCGATTTTTATGAAGGGTATGGGGTTGCGTAGAAATTCAAGGTAGGGGAGAGGAGAGAGAGGGTCGGGGAGGTGGCGGCTTCAACTGGGACAGCAGGGGTGGGCCTCCAATGGTGGTGGTGTGGTGTATGGGGCTGTGGGGGTCTATGTCGAAGGGGATTAGGGGTTTTTCAAATCAGTTTTAGGTTATATCATGGAGGGTGATGGCCAAGGAGGCAGAGGGGAGGATCGGAGGCGCCAGCTGCTGGGGCGACGTGTCAGAGATAGGGGGAGGCGACGGGGAGAAAGGGTTCGAGCGGTTTTTTTTCTTTTTAATCGATTTCTGGTGCGTTGACTTAGTGAAGGAGGAAAAAAAGGGGGAAAGGTTTTATATTTTATATTTTTATTTTTCCATTTGATTTCAAATATTAAGTTTTTATTTTGAACTCCAATTCGAGCCCAACGAGTGTCGCCCCCAGCTAATTACCCCCATTGCGAACACAATGGGATATGTTTCATAAACCAATTTGCTTGTTTCGACCAGTTTTCATCAAAATCAAAATATAACTCTATAATTGAATTTGAATGCGCATTTCAATTCACTGGGGACACATACGGACTCTAAAAATTCTCGAAAAATATTTTCTATCTTCGTATTGACGATACGGTCCTAAAAAAACTAATTTCGTCAAATTCTGTGACCGTTTGAAAAATGGCCATTTTCTGGTCGATCCAAATTGACCGAAACTGACAAAACACGTTTTCCTTCGCCACGCTCACATATTGATCCCAAAAATAATGAATTTTGAAACCTAGCAATAATTTGATGTCCCGGATCCAACAAAAGTGGCTTCATCGAAAACCGAGGTCGTTTGCAAAATTGCTATTTTTTAGGGCCAGAATTCCATAACGACTATTCTGAATTTTCAACTGGGCATAACTTTTTATCCCCGCTATGAAATTTCAATTTTTCGGATTCGTTGGAAAGATATTCTCAAATAGATTCCAATATTTTCAATTTCGCTAAAATCCGGTTCATTTTGAATCCTGTACATTCATTTGAAATTTGAAATCAAATTTTTGAACTATCGCGCCATTTTCAATTCCTTTTATAAATAAAATATTTATATTCTAACGACGAATCAAATAACTTTTTCGTCGTTATTATTTAAAATAATTCATTTTAAATATTCAAAATTCATCAAAATTTCCAAAATAAAAATTTTAAATTGGCTCAGATTTCCGGGTTATTACATACCGCATCCTATATAGGAATCACCCCCAAAGATCAGTAGGGAGAAGTCCTTGTAAATCCGTAGATTTCAACCACGACCGAATCACAGTTTATCTCCGAGTGCGACCTAGAGATTATAAGTAATTCTTCCATTTATGAAAATCTAAGGGTACTTCAAATGCTTTGTCTCGACCATCATCTAATATATTCCACGTTTATGTATTTATTAGTCTGGAATGACATTCAAATATAAATTCGATCTCGGTCTTTCCGTACCAACAATCGATAATAGACTAGATTTAATAGTCAGTTATTTAACTATCAAATAAACAATGATTCAACCATAAACACAAAATACATTCACTGATTCGGTACATAGCATCACTTGGCCTCTTCAATTAAAACTAATTAACGAATGGTTAATTAAAACTTCTAAATCTTTCAATGTTCGAAACACATCATTTTACTTCTTATTTTAGTATAGGAGTATTCTTAAAATCATTTTATTTTATATACTTAGAAAATATTTCATAACCATACCAAATCTTTCATTTGTAACTATCATTTGCAAAACATTTGCTAAAACCAATATTTATATTCAATAAATCCTTTTCTTATAATATTCATTCATATTCAAGGAGTTCTTTCCTTAACATATTCATTAATCAAATTTCCACATTTAAACTTTTATTTAACAATCTCTTTTACTATAGAAAAATAAATTTATAATACTTTTCTATATAGTTCAATTTATATATTCATTTCCATTAATAACTTTGCCTTTGGAAAAATCTTACTATTTTCGGTACTTAGAAAATAGTGCGATATACTTATCCAAATAGTATAAGTACATTCATAGTTTATACTTGGGCTAAACAATGTTAAATTATACATTGTTTACTTTAAAATCCAATAATTCTAATTACATCTCAAAATCTTGCAAATAAGTTGCAATATTCCTCTTATGGAAATAATAAATTATTTTCAATGCCTTCTACCATTGCAAACTAATATCATCCCTTGATAACAATGAAGTCGTTCAAGTTTGGGTATTCTATTTACCTCTTATAGCTTGATCGACAACGTTCTTATCTAAGATAGATAAAACTACGTAGTTTTAAAACTTATTCTAATTATAATAGTACATCAAATTCCGCTTACTATTCTATTAAAAATCTGTTATTTTACGCATCTCATTTACAAAGTCCCATTAATTTATATTTCGAAATTTACCTTTGCTATATTTAATCAACTATATAAAAATAAAATATAAATTAAGCTTCGGAATTTATTCAGAAAACCAAAATCGTAGGTTATGTCTTAAGAGAATAGAATCTTCTTTATATACTTCAAATGACGAGTTAAATATATAAATAATCTTAAAACGTTTCAAATGTGATTTAAAATCAATTCAAAAAAATTCTTATTATGTCGACGGTATTAAAGAGCCAAACTACTGTTAAATTACCAAACTGTGAAATAAGGGTTTGTTTCATCCAATTTCACATTCAACTAGATATACTCAACATATATGATAAACATTATCAATATTAGTGAGGAATCCTGTTGGATCCCTCTAACTTATCTTTTCCTGCATCAAAAATTCAATATTTCGACACAGATCATAATATATATATATATATGAAATTTAACAACTACTGGTGAGGAATGCAGTTAGATCCCGCCAACCTGTTTCCCTACACCACAAACACATTACCTCAAAATAAATTCATTCAATTCAATATACAAATAAATTTTCAACGATCAACCAATAACAGTAATTCAAGCATCCATCCTTTAATTTAATGTGTTTATATTACTATAAACGTGACCAACAAGGTAAGTTACCTTATTTTAAAATAATCATTGAAATAACGATTTAATTTCAATTAAATTAAACGAATGTTTAATTTAACCAATTCATCCTATATATATATATATATATATATATATATATATATATATATATATATTCAGCACACATCAAACAATCATCAAACATAGCTCATAAATAAAAATTCCGACTTACATGAAATATAAGTGGGTCAAACTGAGTGAGTTATACTCAATTTAATTCCATTCATCGCTAAAGAGATTCGGTTCCAGTTAAATTAAACAATTGTTTAGTTTAGCTAAAAATCCCAGTTGATTCCAACTTTGTCCAAATTAGCTCTAGAATGTGGTGTCTGTTACCATGATTTCAATGCTACTTGTTTTGTTCAATTCTGTTAACATATGCACGAGTTATAAAGATTATAAGCACTCAAATTTTAATTAACTTAATTATACATAAAATTTTCACTAATTACTTTGAATTAAGGGCCGGTCCTTTTCTTCCATTTCGTTTCAGCACGCTGTTTCTCATTCAAACGTCATGCACGATACTTCACAGCCTTGACTGACTGCCCCACCACCTTGTCGAACCCTAGACCACCATCCGATATCACCGGCCGGCACGCCTCACTGGCCTCCGCCTTCGACCCGAGGCCTGACCAGCCTGGCCCCCTTATTCACCACCAGAAACCCTAAAATTGCCGACTCCTTTGAGTTCATCTTTGGCTACCACGACGAACTAGATCCAATCATAGTCGTTGGTCAGGTAGCTCTCATCGATCTTGAGAGGATTAGTGCTGGGAAATTTTGGAATAGGTGAAAGGATTTCGAAAATTTGGGGGAGGAAGTTCGGTGATCCCTAATCATTCGTAGACATAGATGGAGGAGAATTTGTTTTGACCAGACATAGAAGCTTTGACGTAGAATTAGGGTTAGGTGGTATATATATAGGGAGGGGTATATATTATTTTTTTATTTAATGAAATTTACGCTTGAAGTAACACATTAAAGCAATCAAAATACGATCTCCAATCGCGACAATTATTGTAATCCTAGCATAACTCAATATTTTAGACACGATGGAATTGGTTTCTTTGAATTTCGATATAATTTGTAAAACTTTCTTTATATTTTACAACGCGATTTGATACACGTTTATATTATGCATGATGACAAAATAAATCCAGTTAACTTGAAATTTGAAATCCAACGATAATTAATCGCTATGGATTTTATAAAATTAGTTTCATTGAAATCTGAGATCATTTGAAAATTGGTTATTCTTAAGTTTCATATTGAATCGATAAAATATAAACGATTAAATAAAAATCTACGCGTTTACCACTTGCATGATTAAACGGTAAGTTCGATCGATACGAAAATTGAAACCCTATAATAACCTACTAATATGAATCCAATAGCATAAGTTTTGTCGCACTCCGAGACTGTTCTCCCGAAATGGTATTTTATACATAGAACAACGCTATTTTATACACCAAAATACCTGATCTCCAAAAATAACGAACTATATATATATATATATATATCCTGACTCTAAATGTCAATAAGAATTCAACGGAAATGGTCTCGAACTTTAAATCGATCGTTTTCTCAAGTTACACACAAATTACTATAAATCAAATTAAATTTATTTAATTAATCGTTATGGTTTATAAACGATTTCATAGCGACTTTCTGAAAATTTGATTTGGACATAACACAAAATCTATAATATGAAATCTTGATTTTCCTCTTTCATTATAAATTTATAATCAAATAAATTCGGACGATTCTTATTTCAAAGAATTCCGACTTATATTGGATTATGTATATTCAATTAAAGTTCAAAACGTAAAACAATGAGCCACCACGATGTTACGATCTCTTTTTTAATTTAAATATAAATTATACGTTCAAACTTTGTTTAATAAATAAATAAAAATCTTAATTATATTTCATGTCTAAACTTAACGGTTAAAAATCTAAGTCGTTACTTCCTCCCCCCCCCCCCCCAAAAAGAATTTAATCCTCGAAATTACAAAGGTAGCAAAAATGCTACAATCCCATTATCTTTCAAAAATTGATTAGTTTTAAATTGAAAACCAATTCATTTTTGTTTACAAAAGTTTCAAAAATATCGAAAACCTTCTAACATCTTAAATTTTCGAAAAAAATCGGCAGAGCCTTCCTAGTATAGAGGGACTTCTGTAATATCGCAGGAACAACAAATATATAAACATCGACCCACACGGTCGGAAAATCTAGTTCATATACTAAAACTTTATATTTTCGCCTAGGTGTACCTTATACGAGCGTTATTGAGCAAACTTGCTCAACTTATATGCAGTCTACTAAACCAAAGTCAACCCTCATGGCCTTCTGGTACCTGTATTTATCTCAATAGAACATATTAGTTTCGTAATCATGCATATTACAAACTTATATTAATTGGCTCATTCATATGCAAGTCCAACTTTCAAATTGAATTCACACATCTATCTTTTATGTTCCATCCAAATCCATTATATTAGAATTCATTTCTTTAGCTTTAACTCCATTAAACTGTTGATGAATTTTATTCAACCAATCTATCATCCAATAAACAAACAATGCACAATCAACATAACTGAACAATTTAATTTATGTTCAACATTAATATTTACTTGTTTACATTCACTTGGATTTAACATACTTCAATAGTAACTGATTAACATCAAATTAACTTCCATTCCATTATTATTTCCCAATTCATTAGCTTTTAAGCATATTTTCATTAGTCACAATTACACCTCCATTTATCCAAAAATCTATATCCAGTTTCAAATTTAATTCACCTACTGCTTTACTTAACCAAATTAAGTCTCATTTCATATCCAATTAACCAATTGATCTTTCAATTATTTCACTTTCATCTTCTGATTTTCATTCAAAAAATCATCCATTTTCCTCTCTAATTTCATTTAACTTATCTTCAAGTTAAATTCTGATTCATTCAATTCCACATTAAAATTCTCATTCACAAATTCTATATATGAAATTTCTTCTAGTTATAATAAACCATTCAAATGCATAATTCTATTGAATTCCGTTCAAATCATCAAACAAATCAATACTACCTTAATTTGAGAAAATTATGTCTGTATCTAAAAATATAATCTGGACAAAATTATTCCATAAACCCTCTTTTCAAAATACTAGGCAGAATGATATAAAAATAATTTTATATTCAATTAAAATACGCGCTCTCATATATATACACTCAAAATCAATCAAGGGTATTGCTAACCCTATCTCTATTGAGTTACACCACAGTGCCAAGGTTATTACTTAACCATTAGCATTGGTACTACTGTAATGAACCGGTGGAATTCGATGCTTGAATTTCGACAATAATACTTAATATCGTATTACTTGCCAAAAACTCAAGTATCGAAAAAACTAGAAATTTAATAGAAATAAATTAGAGGATGAGAAAAGGAAAGAAATATTAGAATAGAAGAGAAGTAAGAATGATCAAAGTAACTAACACAACATAGAATCTCACATCGCAACAAAAATAAATATAATATAGAAATAAATCTTTATAAAGTACTTGTATAGATACTTACATCCATAAGAGGAAAAAAGAAAATCAACACCTTTGGATGGTTATAACAACCTATCATCCTATACAACACATAGAGGAATAAGCACTAATGCGTATCTTATGTCCAGCCTCCTCCAGCATGTCTTTTGAGGTTCGTAGCATCCTACCCTGAACCTGTAAAACTTGGTTTGACCCGAGCATTGCAAACGCCATAGATCAGGCGGGTGAACCAACGTCAGAAAACTTACTAAGTTTATAGGTATCATCCAACTTATTTAAAGTTGAAAATAATTTTTTAAAGAAAAGGATAGTTGTAAGACCAGTCCACACATACACACAGGCGGTTTTTACCTTACGATAACCCAAAACATTTTTGATATCAAATTCAGTATTATTATAATAGTGTCTATATCAAATAAATATTCATCTAGCAAAACGCTTGCATTCCTGCTCATATACTTAGTATATAATCAAAAACCACATGATAGTTATTGGAGAGTAGTTTCCAACTGTGATAAGGTGTGGGACTACCTCCCGATAGTGTATCTTTAGAGAGCAATGCACTAGGGTTCTACAAGAACATATTGTAAACCAACCACTCATTCAACTCGAATGTACCGAGTATATTATTACCAACAGTTGGGACCACATAACCGTTTCCGAGGATACAGAAGCGACCGAAGAAAAAAATGAAATTTTCTCTAGATGGTGATAATACACCCTAATGGGAGTGACCACATAACCATGCTCCCTGCCTGATTTGATTTCCTTTCAGAAAACATCACATTAACTTTGAATGACATATCATTAGATCCATCAAATCATTAATTGACGTCCACAAATATACTTTGGGTGTTAATTTAAAAGAAGTTTCCTTCTCCACCACCAAACTTGGTATATTTGTAAAAATCAACGTACGTGACTCTTAGGAAATACTATGTCAAACATTTGTCTATACAAGTCATCCAAGAACAAGATGATACGAAGGCACTCTCCTATCACATCTTATATAGGAATCACACCAAGGATAAGTAGCGAGAAGCCCTTTTTAATCCGTAAATTTTAACCACGACAGAATCACGGTTTATCTCTGGGTGTGACCTAGAGGTTATAAGTGATTCTTCCGTTTATGAAGATCTATGGGTCTTCAAATGCTCCATCTCGACCATCATCTAATATCATCCATGTTTACGTATTTGCTGGTCCGGAATGGCATTCGAATATAAATTCAATCCCGGTCTTTTCGTACCAACAATCTGTGATGATCCCAAAACCCCGTGACACGGTGTTAAGGATAATCATTGGAATATAACACATTAATCATCATTAGCAGATCACAGATAATAGCATAAACATAAAATAGAATAATTTACACACATATGACAGCGGAATCATATAGATAACATCACATCAGAGAAGCACAGTACAGGATACAACTTAGTGCATAATGATACATAATCAGTCACCATCGCCTGAGGCGGAATCATACATAAAGAGTACACAAAATAAATATCAGTCTACATTACCAATGGTGGAATCATAATATAGATACAATAATGGTGAAGAAAATCCAAGTCAGCACGGTGTAGTCAAGCCTCGCCATGAGCCAAAAGTGCGTCAGAAACCTGTAACTAGGCTGCCCGTGTGAAAATGAGGGCACTCGAGTTTGCAAGGTGAAACAAACTACGAGTCAGTCATGGGACTGGTATGAGAAATCTACTTAACCTATTATCAACAATAATAAGGCAAATCAAAGGACCACGCCACTTTCGCGGAACGGGTTTACTCCAACGAGTGCTAGTGCATGAAATAAAGTAAATGATTAAATCATCGCAATGCTTTTTATAAAATGAAGCCATTATAAGACTCAGGTCCCATCACACAATGCAACGCAAACCGAAGGATAGAATTTTTACCTTATAATGGACAAAAATGCTTCATACGAATTAAACAAAAGTGTTTGATATTATTACTAGTGCATATATGTTTCAAAAGCGATTTCAATCATAAATATCAATCCTAAGCGGCATAAATGACCCATACCACTATGTCGCCGTACTAGTAATACAATTACGTCCGCATATTTCGTATTGGAAATTGGATTCCTCCATGAGTCGATGCAAGGGGCAAGCTCCTCTCCGATTCGAGACACTCTAGCAAATGTCCCAGGACCCCACTATGATCCTTGGATCTTCAGGCCCTGTCCTCTCTTACTTTTGAGGATTGGCAATTCCTGAACACACGTTTCCCGGTCCTTACAGACCTATATCGAGGCGCCTCGCATTCCAACAACCACACAGGTGAAAAGTATATATAATGTCAGGGCTGGTAGGTCACTGACACCACCTTAGCTAGAAAGAAACACCGTGCTCTCCCTGCAGTCACTCTCCCGTTTTTGACTCATACCGAGGTGTGAGGCTCGCGAATTCACGTTATACACAAAGCTACGTCACACAGACCATGCTTTGATCATCAACCACAAGACTTTGCTTTGCAACAGAAGCCTTGATCATATGCCACTCAGGCGTGCCACACAGGCAATCCACTCCATGCGACTGATTTCTATCAATACATAACATCTGAGCTCGTACGTCTCAGAGAAGGGCGTTAAGCAAGACAATAAATTCTCCGCCGCCAAACAGATATATATTTAACAGAGATCAATCAGCACAGAACAAAATCCAATGTCAGACACACAGTCCATTTACAAGTCCGTTCTGGGTCTGAACGAAACCGGAGGCACCAATTCCTCGCATATCCGTACAATCAACAGTATGTTTGGACGACTACTACTTCAGTTCCTTCATGGTAGCTACTCCAATCACGTGCGTCAGTAGCGCCCATCCATCCAATGTGAAGATCGTCGGTCTTCAACCGTCTTCGACTCTTCGACTTCTCAACGTCGATCGATTATTTGAAATGAGATGAACTCGTCCTTTTCAAATAACCCACGTATATTTAGATCTTCAAATCAATTTATCACATGGTTGGACTATTCAACATTCACATTTCAGTTCTTTAGTTATAATTCTCATGTTAAATACATTCAACCATCACATATCAAGCAAACACAACAAAATTGGTTTATTTCCACTCTATATCATCTATAGTATTTTATAACGATATATCGCCATTTTTATTTCATTTAAACGGCCATATTTAATTAAACGACGTTTCAGGTCGTGTCGATGCATTGGCGCTGCTTTTCACTAATTTTGTTTTACACATATCTGAATATTTAACCATTGGATCTTCATAAATTTTATATCATTAGGAAGGTCATTTCGAAACGAATCCAACGGTTTCAGTTTTGGGAAAATCCGACGGTCGGATCTCCCACACTAGCCATTTGAAGTTACGATTTCAATTTACGAACTGCAGCGACGTTATTCGATTTTATTTAATTATATATATATATATATATATATATATATAATCGTTTCTGGCGCTGTTTTTCTTCAGATTTGAATTAAACATTCCAGACAATCCAACCGTCGGATCTTCACAAAGCTGGTGCCGTTGGAAAGATATTTCCCAGGCGAACCCAACGGTTGCGATTTCGGGAAAATCCAATGGTCGGATTTCCCGCACTAGTCGTTTGAAATCACTGTTTCAAAACACGAACTGCACGGCCACGTTTCGTTTTAATTTTATTTATATTTATATATTTATATAAATATAGTTCATTCAAAGATTCCTATATCGTTTTCACTTCAATTATTTCACTAACGCCTTTAAATTTTGGAAAATTTCGCCACAACCTCCTTTGTACGGGAGGGGCTGGGAAAATTCCCAAATAGCCACACGGGTGCCTCATGTCAAAAAGAAAAAGAAAAAGCCAAGCGGCTAGCCAATAGGCTCATAAAATCATCACCCAAACAAAACAGTAAATGTGTACCTATTTGTCGGGCACAAAAATTTATTCCTCTTCTCTAGCCCCTTTGCTATAACCTGTTCAATAAATATGCATGTACATATATACAATTTTTATCACTTATCATTTTCCATTCAACTTCATATTTGATTTACCTTGGTTTAAAAACACCATTCATTCTAATGTTGCATGCATAGGCTAAAATCACATCATTAGCTAATTAATGTATATTTCAACACATGCATTTTTATTTGAACAAGTGGCTATTTTTAACACTTCACATTTCAAAGATGATAAATTTTGGCGAATTAAAATACATTTCAACACATGACTATTTTATTTAGTTCCTATGGATGTTAAAAATAATATTTCATTCACAAATATTTATTTCAACGTCCGCATATCTTTAGCATATCACATATATGATAAAAATGATATTTTTATCATTTAAAATATTTATTCGACAAATGGATGTTTTCAACACTTCATAGTTTCAATAAAAATGTAATTTTTTATTGTTCGATCTTTTTATTCAACACATGAACTTTTCTACTACACACATACTTCTCAACACATGAGCATTTCCACACATGGATATTTTATTTATGTTGTTCATATAAGAAATATAGAATTTTTATTGTTGGAACTATTTATATATAAGGCGAATATTTTTCATACTTCATATATATTATAAAAATGTGATTTTTATTGTTTAGACACTTCATTCATTCACAAATGAATTTAATTTTCACACATCACTTTTCAATACATGAACATTTCCACACACGGATATAGTTTCAACATATGACTTAAATTTCAAAGCATGAAAATAATTTCAACATATGAAAATTATTCTAACACATAAAGATTATTCAAAATTTCGGTAGCATAACGGTAGGGTAGTTAAAACTGGCACCGTCCCTAGTACGGCTCCTCGCTCTACCTTAAAACCTCGCGGCTTTTGACAATGGGGATTCATGCATCTAATTTGCACGCAGGCGGCATGTTTTATTTTTATTTCCACAAATATTTCCAATTCATTTCAATCACCAATGGGTATTTTTCAACCACAACCAATCAATATCAACCACCAACAATTATTCAACCATTCGTATTTTTCATCCAATATTTCACACCAATCCACAACAATAAATATCGTCCATGGTTTGTGGACGAGGGGAGTATATATATATATATATATTATTTTTATTGCTATATTTCACTTGCATTTCAACACATATATCAATTATTCTATGCATGTATAATTCATACTTCGCTTATATAGCTTATACCACGCATGTACATGAGGTATACAACACGTATGTAATTTATATTTCGCTTATATAATTTACACACGACATTTTCCATTCAAATTCATTTAATTTAGATTTCTCACATTGGTTTGCGGAGTGCTAAAAATCGTAGATGACTCGGAAAAATCCGCGGCTTCTTCTATGTGGTAGAGAGCTTCCTTGCGGTCCCGATGTTTCCTGTTTCATCAAATTTCGTCAACACACCAAAAAGATATGATTTTTCAAAGTGCAGACATCAAAAAGGACTCACCTTTCTATTTGGTTCGAAACTAGGTTTGAGGTTTTCATGAAATCCGCTAACCTAGACGACGATCTGGGAGTTGGACGTGGAAGAGCTTCGAGTGGGGGTCCTGTCGGTGGTGGTTTGGTGGAGCTCGGTGGTCGGTAGTGTCGTCGGCGGCGATGGGAAGTGGACTTTGGGCGTTCGATTCAGGCGAAGAGGCGTCGAGGGAAGGGGTGCTGGGGTCGGATTTGAAGAGGAGGCAGAGTTGCGTCGAGGGGTGGTGGCGGCGTTGGCTGGAAGTGGCGGAGTCGGTCGGAAAAGGGGAGGGAAGCGGCGAACGGGTTTTCGCCGTTGAAATCGAGGGTTACGGGGGGGGTTATTTTTTTATTTATGAAAGAAAAATTCTGATTGGCCGATATATATATTATATTTTTAAATAGTGTTTTCACCAACGAACTCCTTTTCAAGTCCAACGACTGTCGTCCCTAGCAAAATACCCCCATCCCGGATACAATGGGATATGTTTCGTTGGCTAATTCGACTGTTACAGTCAGTTATTTTTCAAATTAAAGTATAAAACATTTAATTTTTAACTTTGAACGTACATTTCAATTTGCCAGGGCCACAAACTGATTCGAAAAATTCCAGAAAAATAAATCTAGCTATGTTTTGATGCTACGGTCCCAACAAAACTAGTTTCGTCGAATTCTGAGATCGTTTGAAAAATGGCCATTTTCTGCTCGATCCAATTTAATAGAAATTGACCAAAAACATTTTCTTTTGCCACGCTCACATACTAGCTTCTAAAATTATGAAATTTGAAACCTAGCAATAGTTTGACATCCCGGACCCAACAAAAGTGGTTTCGTCGAATTCCGAGGTCGTTTGCAAAATATCAATTTTCCAGGGCAAGGCTATATATTCTATATAGCGACCTTTCTGAAAATTCATTAGGCCATAACTTTTGATTCCCGCTATGAAACTTCGATTTTTCAGATTCGTTAGAAAGGTATTGATAAACAGATTTAAATATTTTTGGTTTCGCTAAAATCCGTTATATTTTCCACCCTGCACATTCAGTCAAAGTTTGAATTCAAATTTTCAAACTGACTCACTATTTCTAATTCACTATTTTATTGAAATATTATATTTCAATTGTTCAAATTCCTTTAAAATCACCAATTTAAAAATTTTAAATTGGCCTGTATTTTCCGGGTTATTACACAATCGATAATCGGATAGATTTGATAGTCGATTATTTAACTATCAAATAGACAACCATTCAACCATGAAATAAAATGCATTCATTAGTTTGGTACACAGCATCACTTGACCTCTTTAATTAAAACTAATTACTGAATGGTTATTAAAAATTCTAAATCTTTCAATGTTTGAAATACGACATTTTACTTCTTATTTTAGTATAAGAGTATTATTAAAACAACTTTTTGTTACATACTTAGAAAGTATTTCATAACCATATCAAATCTTTCATTTGTAACTATCATTTGCGAAACATTTGCTAAAACCATTATTTATATTCAATAAATCATTTCCTTAACATATTCGTTCATGTTCAAGGAGTTCTTTCCTTAACGTACTCATTAATCAAATTTCCACATTTAAACTTTTATTTAACAATCTCTTTTATTATAGAAAATCAAATTTATAATCCCTTTCTATACAATTCAACTTATATATGTATTTCCACTAATAACTTTGCCTTTGGAAAAAATGTACTATTTTCGGTACTTAGAAAATAGTACTATGTACTTCAGCGAATGGTATAAGTATAGTCACACTTTATACCTGGGCCAAACAATGTTAAATTATACATTATTTACTTTAAAATCCGATAGTTCTAATTACATCTCAAAAAAATTGCAAATAGTTGCAATATTGCTCTTATGGAAATAATAAATTATTTTCAACACCTTCTACCATTACAAACTAATATCATCCCTCGATAATAGTGAAGTCGTTCAAGTTGGGATATTCTATTTACCTCTCAGACCTTTATTTTTTGAGATCATGGGGAACCTTAAGATCACGGTATACATTGATACTCACTTAAGTAAACCCCATGTCGTGTGTTTATCCCGCTTTGTTTAGCCATCGCACACGGATGCGTAACGTCCCAGCCCCCAAAGTGGTTCACAGCGGGATTCGAACATGCCCGCACATAGTGCTTAGATCCCCATCTCCCAACTCCTGAACAACCCGAGCTACAAATGGCGGGTTACTCTCAGACCTTGATCGACAACATTTTTATCTTAAGATAGATAAAAGTACATAATTCTAAAACTAATTCTAATTATAATATCACACAAATTCCATTTACTATTGTATTAAAAATCTGTTACTTTACATATCTCATTTACAAAGTGCTTTAATTTATATTTCGAAATTTACTTTTGTTGTATTTAAACAACTATAAAAAAGAAAACATAAATTAAGCTTCAAAATTTATTTTGAAAAAGAAAATAGCAGTTTACCTCTTAAGAGAATAAAATCTTCTTTATATACTTCAAATGAGTAGTTATATATATATATATATGTATGTATATACATACATATTTATAATCATAAAACGTTTTAGACTTGATTTAAAATCAATTCCAAAAAATTCTTATTGTATCGACGATATTAAAAAGCCAAACTACTGCTATAAAGTACCTAACTGGGAAATAAGGGTTTGTTTCATCCAATTTCACATTCAACCTATAACGATAAGGAATTCCGCTCGATCTGAATCGGTCGCTAAACCGAACCAGACCTTTCGAAACCCCTGATTGTTTTGAGAACACGACAAATCGGAACACAAACAGAAGAACATTTCATTGTTTATTATAGCAATTCATCAGAATAAAAGAATATACAGAGTATGAATAAATATTACACATTAGAAAAATATCAGAGATTACAATACATTTCATAGCAGCGAAAAATAGTACAAAACACAACTGAAAGTAATACACGGATACAGAGCTTTCCGAGTATCGTTCCAGCTGTAAACCAGGATCCTGCAAATATAAAACTGCAAAACAAAAACTACTAGCTGCCCATGTCAAAATAAGGGCACTCAGAGTTTAGATTAAAAGAATAAACTCCAGGTCAGTCATGGGACTGGTGTGAGAACTAAAACAGTTATTAATCTTTATTTCAAAGTTAGGTAAATCAAGGGACCACGCCGTATAACACGGAACGGGTTTCCTCCCAAGAGTACCCGTGCATAAAACAACAGCGCAATGCTAAATAAAGAACAATGAAGCTATTATAAGACCCAGGTCCCATCACATAATGCAACACAAGCCGGAGGATAGGGTTTTACCTTATAACAACCAAAGAATGCTTGATACACTAAATTTCATCTTTTATTATTACTATAAGTTTATAGTGTCAAAACAATTTCAATCATAAGTATCAATCATAGATGGCATGGGTACCATATATCATGTCGCCAATACTAGGCTCTACAATCAAAACCGCAAAGTCACGTATTTGGAAGTTGGATTTCCATCTGTGAACCAATCGATCGACATACAACTAAGCAATTGGGATTAGTGCACGTCAATATCATCCCAACACCCATGTGGGGTTTCAATCAGTCAAACACATATTTTATTTGTGCAGTTGGGTGATGTGTAAAATTTATCGTCCCAATCAATATCAGTCAAATCGGTGTACATAAACAAATCGATCGATTCGTAAATGAATATTTATTTTACTTCAACACATGAATATATATTTTCAAGAAATGAATATATATTTTATTTCAACACATAAATATATATTTTATTTCAACACATGAATATATATTTTATTTCAACACATGAATATATATTTTATTAATTTAATTTTCAAAAAGCAACTTTTTATTTTGAACTCGAAATCAAACCCACCGACCGCCGTTCATAACTAATTACCCTCATTCCGAACACAATGGGATATGTATCGTAAGCCAGTTTGGTTATTTCGATCGGTTTTCGTCAAAATCAAAATATAAATCTATATATTGAATTTGAACGTACATTTCAATTTACAGGGGCCACATACGGACTCTAAAAATTACATAAAAATATTTTCTAGCTTCGTATTGAGATACGGTTCTAACAAAACTAATTTCATCAAATTCCGAGACCGTTTGAAAAATGGCCATTTTCTGGTCGATCGAAATTGACTAAAACTGTCAAAACACGTTTTCTTTTGCCACGCTCTCATATTGGATCAGAAAATTATGCAAATTGGAATCTAGCAATAATTTGACATCCTGGATCCAGCAAAAGTGGTTTCGTCGAAAACGAAGGTCGTTTGCAAAATTTCCATTTTTAAGGGCCAAAATTCCATAGCGACTATTCTGAAATTTCAACTGGACATAACTTTTTATCCCCGCTATGAAATTTCAATTTTTCGAATTCGTTGGAAAGATATTTTCAAATATATTCTAATGTTTTTGATTTCGCTAAAATCCGGTTTATTTTGAATCCTGTACATTCATTTGAAATTTGAAATCGAATTTTCGAACTACCGCGCCATTTTCAATTCCTTTTATAATTAAAAATAAATATTTATATTCCGACAACGATCTATATAAATATATACGTTCTAATTCTATTCAAAATAAATTTCTCATCGTAATTACTTAAAATAATTCATTTTAAATATTCAAAACTCATCAAAATTGCCAAAATAAAAATTTTTTATTGGCTCTGATTTCCGGGTTATTACACAACCAGATATACTCAACATACGTGATAAACTTTATCAACATTAGTGAGGAATCCTGTTGGATCCCTCCAACCTGTCTTTTCCTGCATCACAAATTCAATATTTCGATATATATCGTAATATTTATGAAATTTAACAACTACTGGTGAGGAGTCTAGTTAGATCCCTCCAACCTGTTTCCCTGCATCAAAAACACATTACCTAAAAATAAAATCATCTAATTCAATATACAGATAAATTTTCAACAATTAACAAATAATAGCAATTCAAGCATCCATCCTTTAATTTAATATGTTTATATTACTATAAACGTGACCAACAAAGTAAGTTACCTTATTTTGGAAAAATTGTTGAAATAACCATTTAATTTCAATTAAATTAAGCAAACATTTGATTTAACCAATTCGTCATATATATATATATATATATATATATATATATATATATATATATATATATATATATATTCAGCACACATCAAACAAGCATCAACCCTAGCATACAAATAAAAATCCTGGCTAATATGAAATATAAGTGGGTCAAACTGAGTGAATTATACTCACTTTAATCCCATTCGCAGCTAAAGAGATTCGGTTCTAGTTAAATTAAACAAGCGTTTAATTTAGCTAAAAATCCCAGTTGATTCCAGCTTGTCCAAAGTGTCTCCAGAATGTAATGTTCATCACTACGATTTCAATGCAACTTATTTGATTCAATTCTGTTAACATATGCATGACATATAAAGATTATAAGCATTCACAATTTTAATTAAATTAATTAACTTCCTTAATTATATATAATATTTTCACTAATTACTTTGAATTAACAGCTGATCCTTTTCTTCTCTTTCGTTTTAGCATGCTGCTTCTCGTTCGAACATTAAGCACGATACTTCACCTCCTCGACTGATTGCTCCGCCGCCTTTCCGAACCCCAGACCACCATCTGACTTCACCAGCTGGCGCCTCACTGACCTCCACCTTCGACCCGAGCCCTGACCTGCCTGGCTCCCTCGTTCGCCACCGGCAACCCTAAAACTGTCGACGCCTTCGAGCTCATCTCTGGCCACCACGACGAACTAGGTCAGATCATAGTTGTTGATCGGGTAGCTCTCATCGAGCTTGAGAGGTTTACTGTTGGGAAATTTGTGAATAGGTCAAAGGATTTCGAAAGTTTAGGGAAGGAAGTTCGTAGATCCCTGGTCGTTCGTTGACATAGAAGGATGCGAAATTTGTTTTGACCACACGCAGAAGCTTTGACGTAGAATTAAGGTTAGGTGGTATATATATAGAGGGGTATATATTATTTTATTATTTAACAAAACTTACGCCTGAAGTAACACGTTAAAACAACTACATACGACCTCCGATCACGATGAAAATTATATTCTTAGCACAAGTCAATATTCTGGACACGATGGAATTGGTTTCATCGAATTCCAACATAATTTGTAAAACTTTCTTTATATTTCACAATGTGAATCGATATACATTTATATTGCGCATGATCACAAAATAAATCCAATTGACTTGAAAATTAAAATCCTGCAATAATTTATCACTATGTATTTTATAAAATTAGTTTCAATGAAATCTGATTTCGATTGAAAATTGGTTATTCTTAAGTTTCATATTGAATCAATAAAATATAAACGACTAAATAAAAATCCATGCACTTACCATTCGTATGATCAAATGGTAAGTCCGATTGATACAAAAATCGAAATCCTATAATAACTTACTAATACGAATCCAATGGCATAAGTTTCGTCTCATTCCGAGACTATTCTCCAAGAATGATATTTTATACGTAAAACGACGTTATTTTGGACACTAAAATACATGCTCGTCAAAAATAACGAGCTATATACATATTCTAACTCTAAACATCAATGCAAATTCAACAAAACTGGTCTCGCGTTTTAATTCGATCATTATCTCAAGTTATACATAAATTACTTCAAATCCATTTAAATTTATTTAATCGTTATGGTTTATAAACGATTCCATAACAATTTTCAAAAAATCTGATTTGGAAAAAACTCAAAATCTATAATATAAAACATGATTTTCTGTTTCATTAGAAAATTATAATCAAATAGATTCAAACGATTATTGTTTCAAAGAATTCCAACTTAAATTGGATTATGTATATTCAATTAAAGTTCAAAACGTAAAATTACAAACTATCGCAACGTTACGAGCTCATTTTTAATTTGAATATAAATTATACATTCAAACTTTAAATAAATAAAAATCCTTATTAAATTTCAAGTCTAAACTTAACAGTTAAAAATCTGGGTCGTTACATAATATAAATATCAACATCTATATATGGAATTATTATACCTTTCACATCTTATCTTGTTAGGCATATGTGTGCGCACACACATACACACACACACATATACACGGTGTGTGTATGTATATATGTATTTATGTAAACAATACATGTGCATAAACTAAATCTAATCAAAACAACTTCATATTGCAAAAGTTTGGATTTAAATAAAATATATGATTTCATTTAACTAATCAATATAGAAATATTATAAATAAATTAGACTTCATTGGCTCAACAAAGATCCAATAAGATATACTTCGATTATGGATTTTCTAGACTAGCTTCAATTATGAAGCATTATGCACAAAAATCACCTAGAAAATTGCTATAAACGAAATGGTGCAAGTTTCTTATCTTATTTCAGATGTTTATGAAAAAATTATTTTAAGTCGTTGCTCTATTTAGTTTAGTTTTGTAATTAAGTTGGTGCTAAATTTTCAGGGTTCATTAATGCACGTAACGCTCCTCGTGCAAAGAGTGATGATTTACTCACAACCTTCTTGGGAAGCAAGGATTTACAAACATATTATTTGGAATAATCAGATAAAGATCCATCGAGAGTCTTAAACAAGTTAATATATCTATGTTAAAATAGAAAATTTCATGGTAACGACATGCAATAGTCTTCTGACTTGAGAGTGCTATCGATCATGAACATGTAGGCTACACTTTATATGGCATCCACATGGAAGATCGACCATGTAACAACATAGGTGGGTACATTTTGAACTACTAAAAGTGAAACACTATCCACAAAATGGCAGTACTGTAATATTGATAAGTCAATTTAAAGTCAAAACTTCCAACAAGATTAAATTAGTTAATCCATAAAATTATTTGATTGATCTAAGGAATTTAAAACATCATTAATACAAATATTAGTAGTGATTTTGACCTTACACAATGGTATAGAGGACTAAGTGATATAGCGATGACAAAAAAAATGTGCATACAACTAATAGTTGCGAGGTGAGCTTATTGTTACTACCAAAATTAACATCGTAGCAGGCAGGCAGTGAAGGGGTGTCGAGTAACCTGAGAAACTACGTCAATAGAAACCCTCCTAATGGAAAGGGTCGCGAAAGCTATAAGAGGTGGCCAGAGGGATTAATCCACCAGGGTCAACCCAGCAAGATCTCTTTGACAGCCCCAACCCGGAAGAAATTCTCGTAATAAAGAAGCTAACATAGTCTGAAATTAAGTAAGCCAGAAACAATAAACCTGACGGACAAAGCCCAGTGGAATCTTCAATAACGGCCTGCCCGAATGCCGATACACCTGAAGACGGAAGCATCGAAGGCCTTAAACCAAAAGATGGGAAGGCCACACAGAATCTACTTCTGGAGCATCTACCGAATGAATGCCGAAAGTCCACCCTCCAAGAATACAGACTACCATAAATGCCCTACCGAAGGGCTAGTCGAGACCTGAGCAGGATACAAGCTACCAATACTAGGATACCTAGTACCGAAACACGTAGCGATTTCAATCCGACAGTTACCAGCATACAACACGAGGTCGAGCCCCTCTAAGTACTCATTGTAAAACCGAGAGCCTACATCCGAAAGTTCATGTCTACAAGCCTACATTCAGGAACTGCTTTCGAGAATTCAAGCATCATCCAGAGATTATGATAGAATACGTCAAAAGCGGTCGAAGGTCAAGCACCCAAATCCAAGAATAAAACAACCAACAGAGACCCATGCAGGTCTGACAGCCCTCCGAAGGGAGGGGTCCTGAACCACTATAAATAAGACCCCAAAGGTCACATTTGGGAGGACTTTTCACTTACTTTTTGTATCCCCAAAAGCAACTTAGAAAATAACATTAATGGAGAATTCCACTCTATGACATCTGTGTATTTCCATTAAAAGCTTAATGAAAGGAGAACTTCTTAAGAAAATTTCTCTATAAGTGTGTACTTTTATTTCTCTAATTGCAATAGTCGCAGTTCATTATCCATTCTATAGAGAAGTCTGAGTTTGCATCCATCAACACCCTCGAATGGCGATCAAACCTCAATTACTGAGTCTAGATCTGATCTGGTAATCCTCAGTGAGCCTGCGACATAGAGTCCTAACATCCCAATTCCTCACTAAGGTTGATCAGGGAAGAGAACCAATCCACCTGATTTTCCCTTAAGATTTGTCCCCATTGATCCACTTCCGAAAAATATCCTTAACATTTTGGTGCTAGAAGGAGGGCCTGAACCTTTGACGTTGTGGTTAACAGCCCATATCTACCTGTGTTGTTCCTTCCCGGATCGGACTTGCTTTGAAGAAGCAAAGTTATGAACAAGAAACCTAGACGAAGGCTTTCAGGATCTCGAGCGGATAAATCGAGAACCACCAGCCATAGGGTAATGGAGGAGCAAGAGTTAAGAGCAGAGGCTTTACGAGTAATAAAGCAGAAGAAGAAAATGGGACTACATGCTTATGAGATGGGGAATAGAAACTCCTCCCATATAGGACAAACCATGGCGTTCCCACCCAATGGATCTACATCAGAGGACGTTAGCGTTTTCCCCCACTTAAAGGATGCTCTCTACAGGCAAGTTAAGGGAATGACGCTCGAATGCGAAATAATGGACGATTTCAACCACTCCGCCGACAAATGGACTAAAGAGATGACAACTCAATTCTGAAATATTCCCAAAAAAGAGGACGAAAGTATAGGAACCACAACTGGGATGATCCACAGGAGGATTAGACCCCATCAGTGAAAAGGGAAGTGTCCGTCAAAGATACCCTAGGAATACCACCTCACTACTTTGAGGGAGAATGTTTACTTCCTAACTAATCACGAACTTGACTATTGGACCTCCATGAAGAAGAGGCTTAAATACGAAAGAAAGACAAGAGGACCTTATTGTCATTACCACTTGATGAATGGACACGAGACTAATCACTGCAAAACTCTTGAAGAGGCCATCGTTAGATTCATCAGTCAAGGCCAATTAAGGGAGTTTGTCAAAAAAAATCGAGATGAGTTTGAGAAAATCCTTAGGAGAAGGATTAATACACATGTGCCAATATCCGGAAAGTCCGTCCCTCAGAATTTTAAAAGGAAAACCCAAAAGGGGTCCAATCACCAACGGATTAAATCCCTCGTCATCGCCAAATTGGCCGAGGCGAGGCATTCCCCGGAGGGGGATGGTGTGTTAGTCTTTCTGCGTGCCCAAATCAGAGGGGGCAGGGTTAAAGCATCAAAAGCGTAAGGTGTCATTTAACACCATAAATGGTCGTCGTGATGCATCTAAAATTAGCACGCCATGCCTATGCTCGCAGAAGAGTACGCCCTGCCTATGCTATAAATAAGCATGTCCTACCTCTGCTCGCAGAAGAGCACGTCCTACCTCTGCTTATGTTCCATGTTACCCACAGAAGGGAACAAAACCCTTATCATCGCCTACGATGGTCAGAATGGGGCAACCCTTGGAGGGGGTGGCATATAAGCCTCTATTAGTGCCTACGATGGCCCGTATAGAGCGTCAAAAGAGTAAACCTTAGCTCTGTGTCTACGATGGCCCCATCTAAGTTTCTAAGCCCTTATCATCGCCTACGATAGTCAGGATAAAGCACCTCCTGGAGAGAGTTCGGGTAAGTCCTTGGGCCCTGCTAGTGGATGAGTTAGCCAAGCGCTCCAGACGCACAGGCCCAGAGAGTGGCCAACAAAGCACGTACATCCTCTGCTTTGACATCGAAAGCCCAAGGAGAGGCTCAAGAAGCACGTACAACCTCTTCTTCCCAAATCAAATCCGAAGGGGATACTCACTTCTTTAATGTCGGACGAGGTTCCGGTCTACTTTGCTAAATTCCCGAATCTGGGTCAATTCGGCACTTCATTAATACCAGAGGGGTTTCCGGTCACCTACATATCAATACCCGAATCTGGGTCCATTCAGCTCTTTACAGAAGCCGAAAGGGTTTTCGGCTGCCTACATATTAATACCCAAATAGGGGCCCGTTCACCTCTTTACAGAAGCCGGAAGGGGTTCCGTGCGCCTATATGTTAATGCCCAAATATGGGTCCGCTTGGCTCTTTGCAGAAACCAGAAGGGGTTCCGGTCCTTACATATTAATGTCTGAATCTAGGTCTAATCGATTTCTCGACACGGTCCTAAAGCAAGCCGACGGTCTCATATACCACAACCTGGGACAATCCTAGAAAAAATCACCACTAGATTTGGAGCCACTAAGGCCACACCAAACCTGTGAAGAACCCAATTCCTGATTCAAACAATAAAGAATCGCTTGCCCCTCTCGGGAATTCAAGTGAGGGCTCAAGGTTTGCCACCAAAGGCGGGCTTATAAACCTCTCGAGGAGGTACTTTTAACCTATATGTCTATTAGTTGTTCTCCTTTTCAATATATCAATTCTTTACAAAACTCTGAAAAAGACATCATATCTTAACATCAGTTCAAAGAGCAATCGGGGAGAAGATTGTGAACGGTTTCAATAACATCCTATGAGCGACTATTCCTTTTTTTTTCTAGGCGATTTTTCATTAGAAATATTTCAAGGACAATTGTTTCGAGAAGAAATTTCTTTATCAATGCGCAGTACTGGTAGGTTTCCATTCATTGCAACGCCTTTGGAACACAATAATATTGTTTCTAACAAAAAAAAAAGAGAAACACGGTCAGTTCCACCAAAAATCGCGATACAAGCCATTACTTAGACATAGTCTTTGTTCTAAGAAATAAAATTTCCTTAGCCCAAACATGCAAAAAAAATCTTTCATTTCGAATCGGGGTTTTGCAAAGCGAACTACAAAGAAGCACAATCCTCTTTAGCTTTCTTCAACTATCCTCGAACTTATAAATTTGTTGATATAATCCAACAACCACTGCGTTTGAGCTTTCGGAGGATCTCGTCGCTAACCTACGTCGTAAACTACGCATAGCCTCATCTTTCTCTTTCAATTGCTTTTCCAAATACGACACTTATTCCTCGAAGTTTGTGATTATCACCTTCTGGAGGTAATACATCTTTTTGTATCCTGACATAGGAGCCTCTCTAATAATATCTCTGCCATCGACGGCGTTCAAACTTTTGAAACACCCCACCTCCGTTAGGGTCACTCTCAAAGGGAATGCCCTAATTTTGGTGGAGGTTTATAAGTATAAGTCACAGATATACAAGACAGATATAATAACACATATTATTGAACAGCGGAAAACAACAACTTTTATTTCTTCAAAATACGTGTTACACAAACCATGCCATAATACTTCCCAAAATCATAACTGTCTTGATTACATTATTTAAAGAAGCATGAAGAAAACATAAATAAACTGCAAAAGTCCCCTAATTGTTGTCCATAGCCATAGTCCAAAACGGAAAAGATCCAAGTAATACATTCTTTCTCTTCAAGCTGGATGTGAAAACTGATCAAGCTGCGGTATTCCCTCCCTGAGAACCTTGGGGGGTGGGGGGGAACGAAAGAAAAAGAGGCGAAAGGAAAAGGGTCAGTCATAAAGACTGAGTAAGTTCTAGTGACTTTCAGTGTAGAAACGGTTAAAACAACCTGTCATGTATGAACTGGAACTAAACTTAAGAATGGTGTCAAGGTGAACAAGATAGACTAAGGTGATCAGGATAAGTCAAGACAAGTCAAGTAAAGCATCACATGTTCGAAATCCGTTGCATCGACTTCACTAGTATACTAAGCCCATGTCACAAGTTAATCACAAAATAAATCCCACGGCCCAATGTCATGAAATGACCCTGAAACGGGGTCTGACCCAAGTACGGGGTCCTACGGAGCGATTATCTAGTCGATCGGCTCCCTACAAGTTCTAGCTTGTCAAGTGTCCGTGTCATACGGCTAATCACGAATGTAGTCACCTGTGCTGGGTCCACCTTCGGGTGTATCAGCCCTAGGGTGCCAACCCCTGACACGATTCAAGATGCACAGATAAATCTACGGATACCCAGTGTCTGCCCCGGATACGTGCACGATCGTAGTCCGCCGAACCTACACTGGCATACCCTACTGCCGTCGTTCACCTCTTACAATCAGCCCAGTAATCGTGCCCCACTCGGCCTAGCCCCAGGGTACCTTGATACTTCTAGAGGGTTACTGCTGAAAGGGGTCGTGTCTAGGGTTTCGCCTAATAGATTAGGTCATGTAATTCGTGACCTAACCCGCCTAACAGATTAAGTCATGTAATTCGTGACTTAATCCTTTTCTTGTCTAGTCATGTCAAGATGGTTAAGTATGTCATTTCAGTTCGCGACTTAACCCGCCTACGTGTCATGTCAAGTTGGCTAAGTGTTGTCGTTTTCAAGTTCATGACTTAGCCCAACAAACCGTGTTCAAGTTGGTTAAGTTGTCTTTTCATGTTCATGACTTAACCCTAATTGGCATTAATTGATTTGTTAATGCACCGAACCACTCACATTGGATCCTGTTGTTCGTAGCCGCTGGATTTGCCGGGCGGTTCCGGGCAGGTTTACGCTACGAACTCAACCCAACCTCGGGTTTCAAGCGCGATGTGACCAACTACCCACATTGGATCCTATTGTTTGTAGCAACTGGATTTGCCGGGCGGTTCCGGGCAGATTTACACTACAAACTCAACCCAACCTCGAGTTGGCCACCTTCTTGTTTTCTAAAGTCATGCCCATGTTCTTATCAGATTTTGCTATTTCCACATCATGTTCATATGTCAACTTCGTGCCCAACTAAGGCATGTTTAAAGTCAAGTTATGGCATGTTCAAGTCAAGTTTTCGTGCCATATTTCATGTTCTACTTATGCTAAATTTCACAGTTTATGCTTATAATTAATTCAAGTTTTGCCTATTCTACCCAATCGTATCCCCGACGTATATAAACGTACTTCGTTCACAAGCATAAGCAATTCAAGAGATAAAGGGGAATAACACCAAACATGTGATAGGCATATGTGACAATTCCAACATTACTTGCATAATAAACAGGCTACAACATATCACATGGTTTCAATACTAGTATGATGATAACTTGGCATAGCAATGATTCCAACTTAATTTAACATGATGATTTCAACTTTACATCATAGGCATAATAATCATTGCGGGCATAATAATAATTTTATTATAAACATGAAACATTAAAGGCATAGTAATCCTAATAGGCATAGTGGATTCCAATTTAGCATTTTTAACATAATAATTCTCATAGACATAATGATTCCAATTTATCATAATGATTCTCATCTAACATTATAAACATAATGGTTCCAACTTAGCATTTTTAACATAATGATCCCCAACTAACATTATAGACTTAATGATTCCAATTTAGCGTTTTTAACATAATGATTCTCAACTAACATTATAAACATAATGGTTCCAATTTAGCATTTTTAACATAATGATTCTCAACTAACATTATAGACATAATGAATCCAATTTAGCATTTTTAACATAATAATTCTCATAGACATAATGATTCCAATTTAGCGTTTTTAACATATCTAACATTATAAACATAATAATTCCAACTTTTCATCATAACCTAGCAATACCCAATTTTTCATTAATCATGATGGGTATATTAACATCACAGGCATAATTCCATCAATAGTCATAGCCATGGTTTAATTAGTACCATAGGCATGGTTTAATCAACATAAAGATTTCAATAAACATAGCGATTCCATGGACATGTATTAGTCCAACTTGCCAAACAATTAAGCCCAAGTGATTCATAACAACATCAAAATCATGACAAGTTTAATTTGCAACGTTGCCATAGCAATATCCCCAAATTATAATTCAAAGATAAACAATATAAACAATGGATTAACAATAGTTCCTAAATCCGGTTTCAATTCATGGCATGTCCATATTGTTTTAGCGTTTTTGCCTAAAAAGTAACATAGAACTTACAATATGAAGCAAATAACCCAAATAAAAATCCCAAATCAAATAGTCCCAAATTCGTTGTCTAAGGCGTCGTAGTTGTTGTAGCTTCTAGTTGTAGCCTTCAAGAATCGTCCTCTATCTTCTATAATTTTATTCTTTGTATTTTTAATTCAGAGCTCTAGGTTTAATGGCGGCGGCCTGAGGCTAAAATGAGATAGTATGATTTAGGCTAGGTCTTAGGTCCTTTTTATAATGTTTGTGAGTTGTTTTAGACCGTCGATGGAGCTTGATTCAATAATAGCCGTTCGTTTGAAGGAGAGGCCAATCCGGAGCTGACACCTAGCCCTAGTGACAAGGCAAGGCTCAGAAAATCGACTAAACATAGACCAGGCCAGCTAGGGTGGGCTGGGTTCGACCTGGCTCTGGGGCCAGGTCGACAACCCAGTCGACACCGTGTCGACTTTTGGCAGTCGACAGCCCTGTCGACCTCTAGCCCAGGTCGACTGCCAAGTCGACCTGGGTGCCTTAGGCGGGAATTTTCCCGCCCTGGCCAATTGGGCCCGATTTTGAATTTTAAACTTGTTTTTCTGAGCTGTTTTCGTCTGTTTGAATTTTAACCTGAATTCTGAAACTTCCGGAGGCCATATCTTCTTCATACGGACTCCGTTTTTCGAAAACACGGAATCTATTTCGCGTATTTTTCCGAGACGAACACAATGGTGTATCCCGTTTCCCTTAATTCTTTGATTTGAAATTAATTACACTTTAATTTGTGAATTTCACTGTTATAGAATACACGGGGTGTTACATTCTCCCCCACTTAAAAGGATTTCGTCCCCGAAATCTTCAAGTTTAGGAAAAATATATATCCTAACATCCAAACATCCATCTACTCATCCATCAAACATGAGTATCCATTGTCCTTAAAAGACTTCTAATGCTTTATGATCATATGCGAAGTGTGTGTATATGTTCCTTAGCTAATGCTAATGATCAGGCCTAATTGATCTTCTAAATGCAAAATATGTTTAGTGAAATGAATCCAATATGTATGCAAATTTTTTTTTCCTATTATAATTCATAATTTCTACATGAGTGCTCGAACATTCAATAATATGCAACAACCAAATGATGGCACAACCAAGTTTCCAAAATAAACACTCATGCATATGCAACATGAAAATGTGTCTGAGCTGATCTAGTGCCTAATGTGTATTCATGCATCCACGAGCAACCACTTGCGACCACTTGCAACCAATTCGCCATCATAACATGTTTCAATTACATGTTTGCATCCAAAAAGATTCTAACTATGGTTCTCAAGATAGGATCGAGGAGAGAAATAAGATAAAACAAAGCATCTAGACTAGGTTAACGATGTACCGCCAGAAGGTCCTGTAACACCCCGTGAATTCTAGGACTGTGAAACTCACAAATTAAAGTATAATTAATTTCAAATCAAAGAACTAAGGGAAACGGGATACGCCATTGCGTTCGTCTCGGAAAAATACGCGAAATAGAGTCCGAGTGTTCGAAAAACGGAGTCCGTATGAAGAAGTTATGGACGAACGAAGTTGGGCGAAAAACCGAAAAAGGGCCAGAATGCACTGGCGCACTTGGGAAGTGCGCCTGAACAAAAATGAACTGGCGCACCTGTGAAGTGCGCCAGTACATTTTTGACGTGGCGCACCTGCCAAGTGCGCCCAGGTCAAAAATGACCTGCTGGCCAGGTCTGGTCTAGCCCTGGCTGGCCAGGTCGGTGTGTGGTCGAATTTCTGTTGTCTGCTTTGTCATTAGGGCTAGGTGGCGGGTTTTTATTGGTCTCTCTTCCTAATGAATGGCTACGATCTAACCTAGCAACATCAATGGTCCTAATCAATTCCTAACCTCTATATAAACAACCCTAGACTAAACCCTAATCTATTCATTCAAAATAAGATTATAGCCGCCATGTTGCTGAGGAATGACAAAGAGTAGCCGCCGACTAGAGAGAGTTAGGAAGAAAGTTCTAAAGCCTAAAGCAATTCAAGCAACCTAAAGCTAATCAATTAAACAAAGGAAACGTGTCTCTTAATTGAGAATTCGCCGCAACCATTGTAAGTAGAGTATTACTTTGGTATAATAAACAACTGTGTTGATGTGTATGCTTGAATTGTGGCAATGGAAGTAATTCATGTTTGTGCAAAATTATGTTATTCATTATAAAGAACTACATGCGGTAGTTCTATGCAAATATACGTTTGGAATATTGCGCAAATTATGTAATCTATGTTGAAGCTACATGTATGTAGTTGAGTGAAATTTATGCAAGTTTGGGGCTTTGTTATTATGTCGTCATGATGTATATTTTGTGCATAAATCGTTTTGCAAGCAATTGAGACAAGTTTGGTTGTTATAGTTCATATGAAACTATGTCGGAATTTTGACACCATAATCCATGTATTAAGTCATGCTTATGAATATGGCTAGGCTATGAATGATATTTGGCATAATTGAAATCTATGATTAAGTCTATCTTGTTTAAAAGAGTTATATGATGACATATGTGAGACATGGCTAGGTTAGACTCAAAAATCCCTTTTTGCAAGTTTAAGCAAAAACCATGATTAGGAATTTTTATGCATAAGTATGTTTATACCATCGTTATGTGATTAGACTTAAACCATGATTAAGTTGAACTATGCTTTTGTGTTAGTAACAAAGTATCCCCTTTTGTAAACATGTAGAAACCTTATGAACATGACTTGTTTATGTTTATGCCATGAACAAATTGAACTTTACCTATGCCATGCTTATGTTTGACATTATGCCATGTTTATGCTAGAAGTATTTATGCCATGCTTATGTTTGACATTATGCCATGCTTATGCTAGGAATATTTATGACATGCTTATGTTTGACATTATGCCTAAATAAGAATATAGGTTCATGTTGTAGTTAAACCTATGCAAGTTCACATGCTTTGATTCATGTCACCTATGTTACCACTATGCAAGTACACCAATTTCTATTTTGTATTTCCAACGTCGTATTGCAAGTTCATGCGCTCACCATCCCCTCTTTGTGTATACGCCATAAGCCTCCCCTTTTCGCATGGCTAAATTGGGTTTTAAAAGGCTAAGCCCAATATATATATAAACGGACGTGTAAAACGGGGGGGGGGGGGGGGGGGGGGAAATAACGTTGGGTTAAAAATAAATTAATGAATGAAAATATAAAATAGAAGGGCCCAAATTCAAGTATGGGTTGGGCCCGTGATTGGTGTAACCTTTACACCATTAACTTAATAAAGGGCCGCAAATATTTACATATAAATAAAGAAGAATGACAAGATATGTAAATGTAGAACATACGATGTGTTTAACCCGAGGTTGGATTTGAGTTGTGATGTAAACCTGCCCGGAACCGCCCGGCTGTCCAGTAGTCACAACAATACCTATCCAATGTGGGAGGTTAAACATGGAGCCCAGCAAGGACCCGAGGTTAGACTGAGTTGTGGCGTAAGACTGCCCGGAACCAACCGGCAACAGGCAGCCACAACAATACCTGTCTAATGTGAGAGGTCAGGGCCTTAATAAGACAATTAAGGCTGAGTCAGGATTGTTAGGATTAAGTGGACTTAAGACTTAATCAAAATGGAACATGCTAAACTAAACGGACTGGTGGGGTTAGGTTAGGAAACACTTAACCAACTTAGCATGTTGGCTAGAGATAGAAAACCTAGTAACGGGGGACCCTTTTCAGCAGTAACCCTAAACGGTGTATCAGGATACCCTGAAACTAGGCAGGGTGGGGCACGATTACTGGGCTGATTGTAAGAGGTCAAAGCAACGGCGGTGGTGTAGCAGTGTAGGTTCTAACGGAGTGCGGGCGTGCACACACTCCGGCGCAGAAAAATAAGGCACTGGACACCAGTAGCATACCTGTGCACTCTAAGGTTGTGTCGGGTTGCCACTATGGGACTTGATACACCCCATGGTGGGACCAGCATAGGTAACTACAGACATCGGGGGCCGTAAGACACATGTAATGATGCGAGTAGGAGCCGATCATCATTGAATGGATCACATCACCCTGATTATGGGGTGCAAACTGGAAACTAGTTTATATGGGTTCAGAGATTAACATGGGGTACGATAGTATATTCGACCCTAGGTAACTTAACCAAGTTCATAGTGTTTGCCCACTTCCTGTTTTACTTATCATACCCAGTTCTTTATTCATAGACAAAGTAGTACTAGACTTACTCATGCTTTATGTCTGACTCTACTTTTCTTTCGTCTTCTTTCTTCCGTTTCCCCCTCCCCCCCCCCCCCCCAGGTCCTCAGGGAGGGAACACAGCAGCTTGATCAGCCTCAACATCCAGCTTGAAGAAGAGAAATGTATCGCTTGGACTTTCCTGTTTTGAACTATGGCTTTGGACAATCCACTATGGGGCTTTTGCAGTTTATCTATGTTTTATTTATGCTTCTTTAAATCATGTACTCAAGACAGATTATGAAAGTGTTATGCTATGTGTTATGCTATGATTTTGGAAAGGATGTTGTTGTAACACGTATTTGACTTTATGAAATAAAAGTTTGTTGTTCTTCCGCTGTTTACAAATATGTGTTCTTATATCTGTCTTGTATATCTGTGACTTGTACTTATAAACCTCCACCAAAATTAGGGCATTCCCTTTGAGAGTGACCCTAACGGAGGTGGGGTGTTTCACTTGGTATCAGAGCATAGGTTTACCAGATAAGATAAAAAGTTTTGAAAAATTATTTTCAAAAAGGAAATTTAAAGAAGCATTTTTAAAAGAAAAATATTATTTTATTTTTAAAAGGCAAAGTCCACTCTCCAAAGCCATAGGAACTATCTCTTATCCTTCGTTTTGAATCTATCCTTTCTGTTTTAGCATGCCTGGGGACCTTACTCCCCAGCTGCTGACGCTTTCACTCCTCCTCCTCCACGTGAACCAGCAAGCGGAAGAGTCCCAGAGTAGGAAGACGAATAATAGTCAAACAAGAAAGGATCATAACAATAATAATCAGAAACGAGAAAAAAAGGAAATGCAATTTTTGTGGTACGGAAGGGCACATAGCCAAGGATTGTAGAAAGAGGAAAAGAAAGCAAGGTGAATGTTTTCATTGTGGGGAGACTGGACACATCAGCAAAGACTGCCCTGAGAAGACAGACTTTAAGAAGGACAGGGAAGGCAACAAAGAGAAGAGGACGTGTAATTTCTGTGGCAAAGTGGGGCACTTAGTAAAGGACTGCCGGAAAAAGAAGGCCAAGGAGAATGGTGGGTGCTTTTCTTGCGGTGAGACAGGCCATAGGGCGAAGGACTGCCCAAAGAAACGAGGACAGGGGCAGGGGGTTGGATCCACCCCAGGGGCACAGGTTCATGTGCTGGAAGCGCCACCTCTGCAACAGCGAGGTACAAACACTTCTGTAGAAAGTGTAGTTTATCTTTACGATCACCCCGTTCGCACTTTATTTGATTCTGGCGCATCACACTCCTTTATCTCGTCTGCTTTAGTAGAATCTCTGCACCTAAAAACTAGTATGGTAGAGGACCCCTTAATTGTTTCAAACCCAATTGGGGGCCCAGCTCATTTGTCTATGATCTGTTTGGATTTGAAAATTTCTATCCTAAGTGTTGAATTTCTATGTAGTGCCTTTGTTATGGGCTTTTCGGGGGTATGGTTTGATTTTGGGTATGGATTGGCTATCCAGTAATGGGGCCATCCTTGATTGTGAGAAAAGGGTTGTTAGGCTCCTAACCCAGCTCGGTAATACTTTGGAAATTTCTTGTAATCCCTCGTATGCGGTTATGCTTAGTTATCTTGAATCGCTAGATGCCTCTGTTGAAAATTTGCAATCAGTTAGAGTGGTCCGGGAATATCCGGATGTCTTCGAAGAGGTGAAGGGCTTGCCTCCGAAGCGGGAGATAGACTTCCGCATATATCTTATAGATAATGCAAAGCCCGTTGCGTTGCCTGTTAGACATATGGCTCCACGAGAAAGGAAAGAGCTCAGTAAATAGATTAAAGAGCTTCTAAAAAAGGGGTTCATTAGGAGGAGCATTTCAGAATGGGGCGCTCCGGTGGTGTTCGCTACAAAGGCGGATGGTTCACTCCGTCTATGTGTTGACTATAGGGAGCTCAACAAGCTAACGAAAAAGAATAGGCACCCTCTCCCTAGAATTGACGATTTATTTGACCAGCTTGTAGGAGCGTCTGTTTTCTCCCAACTCGATTTAGCAACCGGTAAGGGTGGCTGAAGGTAGCATCGATAAAACGGCGTTCAGAACCCCAGACGGCTTCTTTGAATGGCTTGTCATGCCTTTCGGCTTGACAAATGCACCTGCTTACTTCGGGGACCTGATGAGTAGGGTATTTAGAGATTTCCTCAACAAATTCGTAGTGGTCTTCGTAGATGATATCCTTATCTTCTCAAAGAATGAAGAGGAACATGCTCAGCACTTAAGGGCAATCATGGAAACTTTGCGAGTCCATCAACTAAAAGCCAAGTTCTCCAAATGCCACTTTTGGAGAGAAGAGGTGAGGTTCCTTGGGCACATAGTATCCAAACAAGGGCTAGCAGTGGACCCTGCGAAGGTAGTGGCGGTACAGGATTGGAAGACACCAAGGAATGCAACTGAGGTCCGAAGCTTTCTAGGACTAGCAGGTTTCTATCGAAAATTTATAAGGGATTTTGCGAAAATCTCAGCTCTGCTCACAAAGTTGACAATTGTTTATTTTCAAGAGATAATTCATCTATGTGGGATACCTTCTAGTAAGTGAATTTTGGAGAGCTTGCATGGAACCATGAGTACGCAGTTAGGCTTGAGCCAAGTATACTAGAAGGAGAATAAGTGAAAGAGGAACGAGGAATAGGTTCCAACTCATATTTTGGAAACAAGAATTAAGAAGCTACGAAATTGTGAAGTTAACGACGGACAAAACATAATGGAGTTAAGCTCAAGGAAGTGCGACTTAGAAGATTGAAGACTAGATTCGTGCATCGTATCTCTTCTTAAGAGTATATCCTTGATTCCTCTCTTCCTGTAGAGCTTACTTGCATGGTATCTTTTCTGTATATCCTCGCGGTCCCATTCTCAGTCCAATTTCTGTTGCAAACCACATAGGGAGTATGACTCATCTGTTAGTAATACATGTTGGGGCTCGAGGGTGTTCATCGGTTTGACTAAAGTTTTCGGGTTTTATATGATACAGATTGGTCTTAGGAAGGGACTCCCTTATGACCTAAAAGGAGTCCATCATGCTTAGTTGCCTAGAATCATATATGGTGGTTGGGTTGAGTAATTCTTTGGGTGTCAGTTTGATGTTGATTTCGGTCTTCGGGACTGATGCTTAGGGAGTTCTTCTCCTAATCAATATATATGTGACATAGGTTTTCAGTTTTGACATTGCCTAATAGGCACAAAGTTTTTACTTCGACTATACCTTTAGGTAGGACCATTCCCTATCATTATCGAGAAAATTGGGAAAATGGCTTATAGATTAGAGCTACCTGAGAAGTTGGCTGGAGTCCACAACGTCTTTCACGTTTCACATCTCCGAAAATGTCTGCATGAGTCTGCTGAAGTGGTAGAGCCAAATATCCTCGAAGAGGCCGAAGTGGAACGCGAAGCAACCATAAGAAAAATTCCAACCCGCATATTAGGAACGGAAGTGAAGAAGCTACGCAACCGCGAACTCAAGCTCGTCAAAGTTCAGTGGAGCGGCGCCGAGGGAGACGCGACTTGGGAGACTGAAGCTAAAATCCGTACAGCCTACCCTTTTCTGTTCGAGGGTACATCCTTGATCTTTCCTTTTCCTTAAGTTGCGCTTTTATCTATCTTTTTAGGTATATTTCCTTGACCTTATCCTTTAGGTAGAATCTTTTTGGATGAAAACATGTAGTTGAAACATGTTATGGATGATGGTTGCAAGTGGTTGCAAGTGATTGCTAGTGGTTGCTCGTGGTTGCATATACACACACAATCTAGGGTTTTAGATCGGCTCAGTCACTTCATATTGCATATGCATATATGTTTGCTTTCGTATGTGGTTGAACTATAATGTGTTGTCATATGGATGTTGCATTTGTATTGAATGATTGTGCACTCATGTAGAATCAAGAATAGGAAAATTTGCATACATAATGGATTCATGGCACTTACATAATTCGCATTAAGGAGGTCAACTGAATCAGTAGACCGCCTGATTTTGCATTAGATAAGTACATGTACACACACACTTCGCATATGATCATGAAGCATTAGAAGTCTTTTAAGGACAATGGATGCTCGTGTTTGATGGATGAGTAGATGGATGTTTGGATGTTAGGATATACATTCCTCCTAACTTGAAGATTTCGGGGACGAAATCCTTTTAAGTGGGGGAGAATGTAACACCCCGTGAATTCTAGGACTGTGAAACTCACAAATTAAAGTATAATTAATTTCAAATCAAAGAACTAAGGGAAATGGGATACGCCATTACGTTCGTCTCGGAAAAATACGCGAAATAGAGTCCGAGTTTTCGAAAAACGGAGTCCGTATGAAGAAGTTATGGACGAACGAAGTTGGGCGAAAAACCGAAAAAGGGCCAGAATGCACTGGCGCACTTGGGAAGTGCGCCTGAACAAAAATGAACTGGCGCACCTGTGAAGTGCGCCAGTACATTTTTGACCTGGCGCACCTGCCAAGTGCGCCCAGGTCAAAAATGACCAGCTGGCCAGGTCTGGTCTAGCCCTAGCTGGCCAGGTCGGTGTGTGGTCGAATTTCTGTGGTCTGCTTTGTCATTAGGGCTAGGTGGCGGGTTTTTATTGGTCTCTCTTCCTAATGAATGGCTACGATCTAACCTAGCAACATCAATGGGCCTAATCAATTCCTAACCTCTATATAAACAACCCTAGACTAAACCCTAATCTATTCATTCAAAATAAGATTATAGCCGCCATGTTGCTGAGGAACGACAAAGAGTAGACGCCGACTAGAGAGAGAGTTAGGAAGAAAGTTCTAAAGCCTAAAGCAATTCAAGCAACCTAAAGCTAATCAATTCAACAAAGGAAACGTGTCTCTTAATTGAGAATTCGCCGCAACCATTGTAAGTAGAGTATTACTTTGGTATAATAAACAACTGTGTTGATGTGTATGCTTGAATTGTGGCAATGGAAGTAATTCATGTTTGTGCAAAATTATGTTATTCATTATAAAGAACTACATGCGGTAGTTCTATGCAAATATACGTTTGGAATATTGCGCAAATTATGTAATCTATGTTGAAGCTACATGTATGTAGTTGAGTGAAATTTATGCAAGTTTGGGGCTTTGTTATTATGTCGTCATGATGTATATTTTGTGCATAAATCGTTTTGCAAGAAATTGAGACAAGTTTGGTTGTTATAGTTCATATGAAACTATGTCGGAATTTTGACACCATAATCCATGTATTAAGTCATGCTTATGAATATGGCTAGGCTATGAATGATATTTGGCATAATTGAAATCTATGATTAAGTCTATCTTGTTTAAAAGAGTTATATGATGACATATGTGAGACATGGCTAGGTTAGACTCAAAAATCCCTTTTTGCAAGTTTAAGCAAAAACCATGATTAGGAATTTTTATGCATAAGTATGTTTATACCATCGTTATGTGATTAGACTTAAACCATGATTAAGTTGAACTATGATTTTGTGTTAGTAACAAAGTATCCCCTTTTGTAAACATGTAGAAACCTTATGAACATGACTTGTTTATGTGTATGCCATGAACAAATTGAACTTTACCTATGCCATGCTTATGTTTGACATTATGCCATGTTTATGCTAGAAGTATTTATGCCATGCTTATGTTTGACATTATGCCATGCTTATGCTAGGAATATTTATGACATGCTTATGTTTGACATTATGCCTAAATAAGAATATAGGTTCATGTTGTAGTTAAACCTATGCAAGTTCACATGCTTTGATTCATGTCACCTATGTTACCACTATGCAAGTACACCAATTTCTATTTTGTATTTCCAACGTCGTATTGCAAGTTCATGCGCTCACCTTCCCCTCTTTGTGTATACGCCATAAGCCTCCCCTTTTCGCATGGCTAAATTGGGTTTTAAAAGGCTAAGCCCAATATATATATAAACGGACGTGTAAAACGGGGGGGGGGGGGGAAATAACGTTGGGTTAAAAATAAATTAATGAATGAAAATATAAAATAGAAGGGCCCAAATTCAAGTATGGGTTGGGCCCGTGATTGGTGTAACCTTTACACCATTAACTTAATAATGGGCCGCAAATATTTACATATAAATAAAGAAGAATGACAAGATATGTAAATGTAGAACATACGATGTGTTTAACCCGAGGTTGGATTTGAGTTGTGATGTAAACCTGCCCGGAACCGCCCGGCTGTCCAGTAGTCACAACAATACCTATCCAATGTGGGAGGTTAAACATGGAGCCCAGCAAGGACCCGAGGTTAGACTGAGTTGTGGCGTAAGACTGCCCGGAACCAACCGGCAACAGGCAGCCACAACAATACCTGTCTAATGTGAGAGGTCAGGGCCTTAATAAGACAATTAAGGCTGAGTCAGGATTGTTAGGATTAAGTGGACTTAAGACTTAATCAAAATGGAACATACTAAACTAAACGGACTGGTGGGGTTAGGTTAGGAAACACTTAACCAACTTAGCATGTTGGCTAGAGATAGAAAACCTAGTAACGGGGGACCCTTTTCAGCAGTAACCCTAAACGGTGTATCAGGATACCCTGAAACTAGGCAGGGTGGGGCACGATTACTGGGCTGATTGTAAGAGGTCAAAGCGACGGCGGTGGTGTAGCAGTGTAGGTTCTAACGGAGTGCGGGCGTGCACACACTCCGGCGCAGAAAAATAAGGCACTGGACACCAGTAGCATACCTGTGCACTCTAAGGTTGTGTCGGGTTGCCACTATGGGACTTGATACACCCCATGGTGGGACCAGCATAGGTAACTACAGACATCGGGGGCCGTAAGACACATGTAACGATGCGAGTAGGAGCCGATCATCATTGAATGGATCACATCACCCTGATTATGGGGTGCAAACTGGAAACTAGTTTATATGGGTTCAGAGATTAACATGGGGTACGATAGTATATTCGACCCTAGGTAACTTAACCAAGTTCATAGTGTTTGCCCACTTCCTGTTTTACTTATCATACCCAGTTCTTTATTCATAGACAAAGTAGTACTAGACTTACTCAGGCTTTATGTCTGACTCTACTTTTCTTTCGTCTTCTTTCTTCCGTTCCCCCCCCCCCAGGTCCTCAGGGAGGGAACACAGCAGCTTGATCAGCCTCAACATCCAGCTTGAAGAAGAGAAATGTATCGCTTGGACTTTCCTGTTTTGAACTATGGCTTTGGACAATCCACTATGGGGCTTTTGCAGTTTATCTATGTTTTATTTATGCTTCTTTAAATCATGTACTCAAGACAGATTATGAAAGTGTTATGCTATGTGTTATGCTATGATTTTGGAAAGGATGTTGTTGTAACACGTATTTGACTTTATGAAATAAAAGTTTGTTGTTCTTCCGCTGTTTACAAATATGTGTTCTTATATCTGTCTTGTATATCTGTGACTTGTACTTATAAACCTCCACCAAAATTAGGGCATTCCCTTTGAGAGTGACCCTAACGGAGGTGGGGTGTTTCAGATCCGGTCTGCTTCTCAGGGTAGTCTTTGCTGATGTGTCCAGTCTTCCCACAATGAAAACATTCACCTTGCTTTCTCTTCCTCTTTCTACAATCCTTGGCTATGTGCCCTTCCATACCACAGTAATTGCATTTCCTTTTATCGCGTGAGTTGTTGTTCTTGCCTCCCTTCTCGGAGTCTACCTTCTTATTCTTAGAATCGTTAGGCTTGACCTCTTTCTTCCCTTGAGAGTTTTCTGCCTCTGTCTCCTTCTTGCCCTTATCTTCCTCGTTCAGCAATGTCATCTGCACCAACCTTTCGTACGTAGCTCCCATGGGTATATGGGTCATGGCCAAACTGTGTAATGGCTCATTCAACCCTTTGACAAAGCGGAGAGCCTTTTTGTGCGGGGTGTTGACTAGGTCTAGTCCGAACCTAGCCAGCTCGTCGAACTGATTAACGTACTCTTTGACTGTCATATTTCCTTGCTTAAGAAATAAAAAAATTCCAATTGAAGACTCCTTTCAGCTTCTGAGAGAAATTTAGCCTCAAACCTTGCCCTAAAGTCCTCCCATGTTTCCACTAGACTTTCTGCATTAGTGACTTCCCACCAGTAGGAAGCCTCGCCCTTTAGTAGCCACAATGCCAATTGTACTTTCTGCCTATCTTCTACCTCAAAGATGACAAATAAGTCCTCGGTTTCTTTCAGCCAATTCCTAGCTGCCACGAAGGACTCAGTTCCATGAAAGTCCTTTCCTCCCATAGCCTTAAAATCTTTACATATCTTAGCAAAAGTGTTTCCCCGCGGAGGAGGTGGAGGAAGAGGTGCTGCTGCAGCTGGATGATTTCCTGCAACTGGGGGAGGAGGAACGGTAGGACCTGGCTGGGTGGCCCTTGCTTCTAAGAATCGTCTAAACCAACCAGGTATTGGTACACCCTCTGGCAAGTTAAGTTCTTCGGACATGATGAAACAAGAAGGATAGATTCAAAACGAAGGATAAAAGATAGTACCTATGGCTTTGGGGGACTTTGCCTTTTTAAAATAAAATAATATTTTATCTTTTAAAAATGCTTCTTTAAATTTTCTTTTGAAAATAAATTTTCAAAACTTTTTATCTTATCTGGTAAACCTATGCTCTGATACCAAGTGAAACACCCCACCTCCGTTAGGGTCACTCTCAAAGGGAATGCCCTAATTTTGGTGGAGGTTTATAAGTATAAGTCACAGATATACAAGACAGATATAATAACACATATTATTGAATAGCGGAAAACAACAACTTTTATTTCTTCAAAATACGTGTTACACAAACCATGCCATAATACTTCCCAAAATCATAACTGTCTTGATTACATTATTTAAAGAAGCATGAAGAAAACATAAATAAACTGCAAAAGTCCCCTAATTGTTGTCCAAAGCCATAGTCCAAAACGGAAAAGATCCAAGTAATACATTCTTTCTCTTCAAGCTGGATGTGAAAAATGATCAAGCTGCGGTATTCCCTCCCTGAGAACCTGGGGGGGAAACGAAAGAAAAAGATGCGAAAGGAAAAGGGTCAGTCATAAAGACTGAGTAAGTTCTAGTGACTTTCAGTGTAGAAACGGTTAAAACAACCTGTCATGTATGAACTGGAAATAAACTTAAGAATGGTGTCAAGGTGAACAAGATAGACTAAGGTGATCAGGATAAGTCAAGACAAGTCAAGTAAAGCATCACATGTTCGAAATCCGTTGCATCGACTTCACTAGTATACTAAGCCCATGTCACAAGTTAATCACAAAATAAATCCCATGGCCCAATGTCATGAAATTACCCTGAAACGGGGTCTGACCCAAGTACGAGGTCCTACGGAGCGATTATCTAGTCGATCGGCTCCCTACAAGTTCTAGCTCGTCAAGTGTCCATGTCATTCGGCTAATCACGAATGTAGTCACTTGTGCTGGGTCCACCTTCGGGTGTATCAGCCCTAGGGTGCCAACCCCTGACACGATTCAAGATGCACAGATAAATCTACGGATACCCAGTGTCTGCCTCGGATACGTGCACGATCGTAGTCCGCCGAACCTACACTGGCGTACCCTACTGCCGTCGTTCACCTCTTACAATCAGCCCAGTAATCGTGCCCCACCCGGCCTAGCCCCAGGGTACCTTGATACTTCTAGAGGGTTACCGCTGAAAGGGGTCGTGTCTAGGGTTTCGCCTAATAGATTAGGTCATGTAATTCGTGACCTAACCCGCCTAACAGATTAAGTCATGTAATTCGTGACTTAATCCTTTTCTAGTCTAGTCATGTCAAGATGGTTAGGTATGTCATTTCAGTTCGCGACTTAACCCGCCTACGTGTCATGTCAAGTTGGCTAAGTGTTGTCGTTTTCAAGTTCATGACTTAGCCCTACAAACCGTGTTCAAGTTGGTTAAGTTGTCTTTTCATGTTCATGACTTAACCCTAATTGGCATTAATTGATTTGTTAATGCACCGAACCACTCACATTGGATCCTGTTGTTCGTAGCCACTGGATTTGCCGGGCGGTTCCGGGCAGGTTTACGCTACGAACTCAACCCAACCTCGGGTTTCAAGCGCGATGTGACCAACTACCCACATTGGATCCTATTGTTTGTAGCAACTGGATTTGCCGAGCTGTTCGGGGCAGATTTACACTACAAACTCAACCCAACCTCGAGTTGTTAATTCAAGTTTTGCCTATTCTACCCAATCGTATCCCCAACGTATATAAACGTACTTCGTTCACAAGCATAAGCAATTCAAGAGATAAAGGGGAATAACACCAAACATGTGATAGGCATATGTGACAATTCCAACATTACTTGCATAATAAACAGGCTATAACATATCACATGGTTTCAATACTAGTATGATGATAACTTGGCATAGCAATGATTCCAACTTAATTTAACATGATGATTTCAACTTTACATCATAGGCATAATAATCATTGCGGGCATAATAATAATTTTATTATAAACATGAAACATTAAAGGCATAGTAATCCTAATAGGCATAGTGGATTCCAATTTAGCATTTTTAACATAATAATTCTCATAGACATAATGATTCCAATTTATCATAATGATTCTCATCTAACATTATAAACATAATGGTTCCAACTTAGCATTTTTAACATAATGATCCTCAACTAACATTATAGACATAATGATTCCAATTTAGCGTTTTTAACATAATGATTCTCAACTAACATTATAAACATAATGGTTCCAATTTTGCATTTTTAACATAATGATTCTCAACTAACATTATAGACATAATGATTCCAATTTAGCATTTTTAACATAATAATTCTCATAGACATAATGATTCCAATTTAGCGTTTTTAACATATCTGACATTATAAACATAATAATTCCAACTTTTCATCATAACCTAGCAATACCCAATTTTTCATTAATCATGATGGGTATATTAACATCACAGGCATAATTCCATCAATAGTCATAGCCATGGTTTAATTAGTACCATAGGCATGGTTTAATCAACATAAAGACTTCAATAAACATAGCGATTCCATGGACATGTATTAGTCCAACTTGCCAAACAATTAAGCCCAAGTGATTCATAACAACATCAAAATCATGACAAGTTTAATTTGCAACGTTGCCATAGCAATATCCCCAAATTATAATTCAAAGACAAACAATATAAACAATGGATTAACAATAGTTCCTAAATCCGGTTTTAATTCATGGCATGTCCATATTGTTTTAGCGTTTTTGCCTAAAAAGTAACATAGAACTTACAATATGAAGCAAATAACCCAAATAAAAATCCCAAATCAAATAGTCCCAAATTCGTTGTCTAAGGCGTCGTAGTTGTTGTAGCTTCTAGTTGTAGCCTTCAAGAATCGTCCTCTATCTTCTATAATTTTATTCTTTGTATTTTTAATTCAGAGCTCTAGGTTTAATGGCGGTGGCCTGAGGCTAAAATGAGATAGTATGATTTAGGCTAGGTCTTAGGTCCTTTTTATAATGTTTGTGAGTTGTTTTAGACCGTCGATGGAGCTTGATTCAATAATAGCCGTTCGTTTGAAGGAGAGGCCAATCCGGAGCTGACACCTAACCCTAGTGACAAGGCAAGGCTCAGAAAATCGACTAAACATAGACCAGGCCAGCTAGGGTGGGCTGGGTTCGACCTGGCTCTGGGGCCAGGTCGACAACCCAGTCGACACCGTGTCGACTTGGCAGTCGACACGGGTGTCGACAGCCCTGTCGACCTCTAGCCCAGGTCGACTGCCAAGTCGACCTGGGTGCCTTAGGCGGGAATTTTCCCGCCCTGGCCAATTGGGCCCGATTTTGAATTTTAAACTTGTTTTTCTGAGCTGTTTTCGTCTGTTTGAATTTTAACCTGAATTCTGAAACTTCCGGAGGCCATATCTTCTTCATACAGACTCCGTTTTTCGATAACTCAGACTCTATTTCGCGTATTTTTCCGGGACGAACACAATGGCATATCCCGTTTCCCTTAATTCTTTGATTTGAAATTAATTATACTTTAATTTGTGAATTTCACTGTTATAGAATACACGGGGTGTTACAACTTTCCTCCCTAAATTGTGAATAAGGGGTTTGAAACGAATCCTCCTAGCCACAAACAAGGTGAAACATTGTAATATGAAAGTCTCAAACATCTAGTGTGTGTTAAGTACATCTTACTTGCAAAAGAAAAAACAGTCACATTACGTTTATTGGTTCATGCACATTATAGGTACCACGTCCACACTAGTACATTATCATGACACCACACACTACCGAGAATCACAAAATCAACATGAATCACAAAACAAACCATAAGAGAACATATACTTAATACAACAACATTCAGAATCCCATGTTAAAATTGCCTACGCTGAACCAAGCTTCTTGAGTTTTTCCTTAAAATTCTAAAACAAAGAATCCAAAATATAACTGCAATTCAAGTCTTTGGAGAAACAGAGGATTGCTGTAATATGGGAAAACCAATTGTTAATGAAACCCAAGGAGAGAGAAAGACCTCAAAAGCGAAAGCCATACCTGTGTGACGTCAACATCAGAATGACCAAGTGCCGTCCTTTACTCGGAGCCCAAAGAGCTTTCGTCCTCGAGGGGAAGCTCCCGAGAGGTGGGGGTAGATTCTCCAGCACCTCTTCTAGACTCATTTGCTTGGTTCATATGACCTTCTGCCTCTCTGTATACTGTATTGAACTCCCCTCCATCTTCCTCGTAAACTTCAACAAACTCATCAATAAACAACAGTGATGCAGGATCTATTTTATCAGTCAAGGGGACCCTATATGCTCCTGTTTCACTTGCTCGATTTTCTTTAGGGCTTTGTCTCTGATAAGGGGGTCAAATGAAGTAAAGCTAAATTCTGAAAGTCTCTCATAATTGTCCTAAAAGGCAAGGAGGAGAGCGTCCTCGTAATACTCCATGGCGATATTGTCGAGGTGGACATTCAAAAAATTTGAAATCCTATCGTTGGCTTTGTAAATAATCCCCTTCGCAATGGCAAGCCGGGTGCTCATCTTATCCATCTCGGTGGCATAGTTGATCTCCAATTCCGTTTTCTATGCCCTAAGGTCTTCAACCTCCTTCGCCAACTCATTGTTTACCTTCCTCACCTTCTCTAATGAAATTTCCAACTCCTTGCGTTCATTATCTCCCTCTGTCCGCTCCCGTTGCAAAGCATCTAGTTTATCTACCAGTACCTTATTCTCTTCCCTTAAAATATTGACCTCGGTCGTCAAAGTGGAAGCTGGCCCTCGGGAAACATACCAAGTTTTCATCATCTAAAGAAGGGGAATAAGTTAAAGATAAAATAGAAAGAGAGAGAAAAGAGAGAAGGGTGAGCATGCATATAATACCCAGAGGAGAACCCTGATTTGTTATCTGTAGAGATCTATTGGGTTCAAGGTAGCAGAAGTTGAGGCAATATCCATTACTTCAGGGGAACAATGGGCTGATTCCACAAGCTACTCAAAATCCAAGGCATGCAAAGGAGGTGTAGGACGAGAAACATACTGAGAGGAAGATGGTGCCGAAAGATCAAGCCTTCCCTCATCCACCTCATCGATATCATCAAGAGGGGTAGGCTCACCTGTAGATTTACATTTCGGAGAAGCTCACGGGGAAGCATCAATATTTACTATATGTTTGACAGCTATAACAGAAGGGTCAAAAGTTCGCTTAGTTCTCGGAGTAACGACATTATCTTTTGAATAACTATCCGACTCATTACACTTGGATTTCTTCGTGGGGGGTCGATGGCAGTTTGAGCAAGCCTCTTCACGGCCAGGGCATTGGCCCGACTATAAGCAACAATGATAGTTGTATCCTGAGAAATTGAGGATCTTAAGCAGAGGGAAGGATGAATTAGAAAATGTAACAACCAAAAAACCAAAAAAAAAAGATGGCAAAGATTGCCGAGACAAATGGATTGTTCTTGTGCAAAAGTACTTGGGCGGAGAGGAGATCCTACATTAAACACATCAGAACCCGGCAATAGTCCTTTTGGACCAGGGAATTGAATGGGGGGCTGCCTGTAACATCCCGTATGTTGAATAACTTGCTATAATATAAAACAGGGCAGAATTAAATTTTAAAATCTGAATCAGGGGAAACGGGCTATGCCATTGCATTCGTCTCGGAAAAATACGCGAAATAGAGTCCGAGTTTTCGAAAATCGGAGTCCGTATGGCCCAGTTAAGGCCCGAAGAAGTTTTTAGAAAATTCAAATTTCAAAAATAGATTTCAAATGCAGAAATGGAGTTGGGCGGGAAAATTCCCGCCAGCCACCCCAAGTCGACTGCGGAGTCGACTTGGGAGTCGACACAGCAAGACCCAAGTCGACTGCCCTGTCGACTTGGGAGTCGACACAGGTGGTCGGGCAGTTTTGCCTGGTGCACCATTTGAGTGAGATTGGTCAGGTTTGGGCTGTGTTTGGTGGCTTGTGACGAGATCTGATGGCTTTAAACTATCCTAGGGTTAATCCTATGGCCTAAAACACTTAACTAATCTATAAATACACCCTAAGACTACCCTAATCCATACTAAAAATAGATACAACGTCATCATGCCGTCAAAATGCAACTTAGAAGGAGCCTCCACAAATTAAAGAGGAAGATAGCTTCTCAAATCAACTTCTAATCAACCCTAGCAACTAAATCTTCTTCATAGGAGTGCTAATCAACAAGTTGTGAGTTTCTATGCCTTTAGCAAGCAATTGCTAAACTAATTATGATAGGATATAATGAGGTTATGGTTATGTATGTGGATAAATGCAAGTTATGTTATCATATGCTATGTGTTCATGATGTTAATTATGCAAGTTTTATGCTGTAAGTTCATGATGCTAGTTATGCAAGTTTTATGCTATGTGTTCATGATGCTAGTTATGCAAATCACTATGATGAACATTGATCCATTATGACACCATGTTATGCAAGTTTGGTGTTTGATTATATGCAAGTTCATATATGACATGTTATGCAAGTTTGGTGTTTGATTATATGCAAGTTCATATATGACATGTTATGCAAGTTTGGTGTTTGATTATATGCAAGTTCATATATGACATGAATATGCAAGTTTGGTGTTTGATTATATGCAAGTAACATGTGCAAGTTTACACCTTTGTATGATATGCATACATATGCAAGTTTACCCCTTTGTATGATATGCATACATATGCATGTTTACCCCTTTGTATGATATGCATACATATGCAAGTTTACCCCCTTTGTATGATATGCATACATATGCATGTTAACACCTTTTTATGATATGAGTAACATATGCAAGTTCATCCCTTATTAGACCTATGACATGTATGCAAGTTTATCCCTTTATGATAGGTCTATGACATGAACATCTATGCAAGTTACCCTCTTTATGACATACGTGATTCATGCAAGTTTGGGTTGATTATTTATGCTAGTTGGGTTTGATGCTATGGTCATACATGCAAGTTGACACCTTTAAAACCCATGTTGATGCTAATGTTATGCTAAGTTGAACCCATTGTATTTGTGATGAATCTTCCCTTTTAAGTATGTCATGTTAGCGTATTACGTGGGGAGCGATGGGGTTAATATTCATGTTAACAAAATTGTGGTATGAAGTTGCATAGCATAAATGGATGGACATAATTGAGTCAATTATGTACATCATTGAATTGGAATTAATTAGGGAAAATTAATTCAAAATATGGGGGTGATTAATTAGGTGTAATTAATCGACTAAGACACGAGGTTGGACCCTTTTGTAGCATAAGACTGCCCGGACCTGATCGGCAAATCTAGCGGCTACAAATGATTGGCCCAATGTGAGAGGTCTTAGGTATAAATTAAATACGTGACAAGTGTAAAGACACGAGGTTAGACTCTGTTATGGCGTAAGGCTGCCCGGACCCGACCGGCAAATCCAGCTGCCATAAAAGACAGTCTAATGTGAGAGGTCTTTACAAAGGTTTCGTTCTTAACCAATTAAGAAACACTTAACCAGATAAGCATGTAGTGGGGCATGAGGGGTTAAGTGGGTGCCTTGGGTGGCATGTGGAAATCAAGTAAGTGCCTTGGGTGGCATGTGGAAATCTAGTGGGTTGCCTTGGGTGGCAATAGAAAATACGATTAGAATACTTATACAAAAAGGAAACATGTAATTAAACATGATTAAAGGGTTAAGTGGGATGCACTAGAAAAGGGACAAGCTTAGGTGGGTAGCTTGTGGGGGCCCATTTCAACCAGTAACCCAAAACGTATCTTTGTGGGCTCGACCCATGTCGAGGACGGGACACGCGTACTGGGTTTGACTATAAGAGGCCAAAACGGGTTAGCGGTGGCAACGCAAGTCCAACGGGTTTCATATGCGTGTGTGGACCCGGGCTGGTAGGTAAGACGTTGTTGCATCGTGTAGGTATAAGCCGTGCACCGTTGGTTGTCTCGGGTTGCCACTGTGGGGAGTGATACACCCCACCGTGGGGCCAGCACGGGTATCTACGTTAGGGAGCCGATCGCTTGGGGAGTAGTGGGTACACCTAGTGGAGATAGGGGCAGACGGCACCTATGTGGTCAGCTAGGGGTACACGAAACTACTAGTTAAATTTTCTAAATCCTTGGGTGGGATCAACCTTTAAGTAGGAATGACTGGTGTGGTGCAGTGTAGTAATTACCCTTGGGTGGGTAGATGCGTCTTTACCGATATCTTAGTTCATCCTATGTCTAGTTGGATGCTTAGTGTAGTCATTTATCCCCAGTCATTACCGTATCAAATTTATATCATACCCTAATCACTTTAATGATTGTATTGTTAAAGTTATAGGACTCGCTCAGACTTATGTCTGACCCCGTAGTTTTTATCTTATTTCCCAACCCCCAGGTTCTCAGGGTGGGCCTAGCACTAGTGGGCTTTGATCAGATTGCTTTATCTATCTTTTGGAGCTTGGACCGTTGATGTAAAGCTCAGCTTATCTTTTCTATTATGGCTATTAGTTATGTACTGGGATTATGTACTTATGTTTTTATCAGGATGGATATTTAGTACTTGACTCTTGTTTTATGGTTTTGTAACCAAACATGTTTACCTTCTGCTGCAATGAAATGATGTTTTAGTTAACAAGTATTATTTATATCTGTCTTGTTGTAATTTTTCTGTTCTATATTCACTTAAAATACTCCACCAAAGTTAAGGCATTCCCTTAGTGAGTGACCTTAGCGGGTGTGGGGTGTTACACGTGGTATCAGAGCTGAAGGTTACCAGAACAGATAAAACTTTTAGAAAAACTATTTTTCTAAAAACATTTTTGGAAGGAGTATTTTCAAAAATATGTCTTTTAAGAGGAAAGTTTTTGAAAGAAAAGCATAATCCCCAATAGTCATATCTTTATCTTTCGAATTCTCCGTTTTGAATCTTTCCTTTTTCGTTTCAGCATGGCTGAAGATCTTAACTTTCCGGAGGGTGTAGCGATACCAGTATGGTATAGGAGATTGATGGAGGCTAGGGCCACCGCTGCGGGTCCAGCAAATGTTCCTCCACCACCAGTTGCACACGATCTTCCTCCCCCTCCTCCTCCTTTCACGGATACTTTTGCTAAGACTTGCAAGGAATTTAAGGCTATGGGAGGGAAACCTTTTCAAGGATCAGAAACTTTTGTGGAAGCTAGGGATTGGCTTAAGGAGGTGGAAGAGTTGATAGATATCTTTGAGATGGAAGAAAGAAAGAAAGTCAAGTTAGCTGCTTGGTTAATGAAGGGAGAGGCCTCGTTCTGGTGGGAGGTCACTAATGGAGAGCGCCCTGTTGACTCTTGGGCGGATTTCAGACAAAGGTTTGTGGCAAAATTTCTTTCAAGGGCGGAAGAAAATTTGTATATGGAAAGGTTCTTCACTCTAAGGCAAGGAAACCTATCAGTGAAGGAATATGTCAATAAGTTTAATCAGTTAGCAAGGTTTGGCATAGACATGGTGAATACACCGGAGAAGAAGGCTTTGAGGTTCGTTAAAGGCTTGAATGAACCAATGCATGGATTGGCTATGACTCACATCCCTATGGGGCCACCTTTGATAAGCTAGTAGACATGGCACTCATGCATGAGGAAGAGAAGGGTCCCAATGCTAATAAGGCACCCGAGAAGAAAGGAGATCAGAAGAGACCTCAACAGCAACAGCAAAACAAGGGTGGGAAAGGCAACAGTGGCAAGGGAAAGAAGAAGTGCTTCAATTGTGGGATACCAGGACACCTAAGCAAAGATTGTCAGAAGAAGAAGAAGACTGGCTGCTTCCACTGTGGCGAAGCAGGGCATCTAGTGAAAGACTGTCCTAAGAAAGGGCAAAGGACGGGGTCTACCTCAGGAGGACAGGTGCAAGCTCTTATGGCACCAGGTCAGGCTAGGGGGCAAGTACAGGCTCTCGCGGTTCCACCGATTCAGGAAAGAGGTAGAACTATTTCCGTTGAAAGTCTGGTTTTTCTATTTGATCATCCTGTCCGTACATTGTTTGATTCAGGTGCATCGCATTCGTTTATCTCATCATCATTAGTTGAGTCACTGCACTTAGACACCAGTCTGGTAGATGATCCCTTGGTTGTTTCAAACCCAATTGGGGGCTCCACTTATTTGTCCATGATATGTTTGGGTTTGAAGATTTCTATACTTAGCGTTGAGTTTAGATGTGATGCTTTTGTTTTGGGCTTCACGGGCTATGGGTTAATTTTGGGCATGGACTGGTTATCCAGTAATGGTGCCGTTCTTGATTGTGAAAGGATAGTGGTTAGGCTCATGACCCGCTTGGGGAACACTCTCGAGATCTCTTGTAATCCAATGAATTCTGTTATGCTAAGTTATCTTGAATCGCTTGACGCTTCGGTCGAGAGTTTGCGATCTGTTAGAGTGGTCCGGGAATACTCGGATGTGTTTGAGGAGGTGAAGGGCTTACCTCCGAAGCGGGAGATAGACTTCCGAATATATCTGGTAGACAATGCTAAACCAGTATCTTTGCCAGTGCGCCACATGGCTCCTCGTGAGAGGAGGGAACTCCATAAGCAAGTAGGGGAGTTGCTTGAGAAGGGGTTTATAAGACGAAGTATATCGGAGTGGGGTGCTCCAGTAGTTTTTGCCACGAAGGCGGATGGGTCCCTCAAACTTTGTGTAGACTATAGAGAAATCAACAAGCTTACAAAGAAGAATAGACACCCATTGCCGAGGATTGATGATCTCTTTGATCAGTTGGTTGGCGCCTCAGTGTTTTCACAGTTGGATTTAGCCATGGGGTTTCATCAGTTGAGAGTGGCTGAGGATAGTATAGAGAAGACTGCCTTTAGGACTCCGGATGGTTTCTATGAGTGGCTAGTGATGCCCTTTGGTTTGACGAATGCCCCTGCATACTTTGTTGATTTGATGAGTAGGGTGTTCAGGGAGTACCTTAATAAGTTCATGGTGGTCTTTGTGGATGACATCTTAGTCTTTTCTAAGAGTGAAGAAGAGCATGCCCTACATCTTAGGGAAGTGTTGGAGACTCTTCGAGTGCATAGCCTTAAGGCTAAATTCTCTAAATGTTAGTTTTGGAGGAAGGAAGTGCGGTTCTTAGGGCACGCGGTCTCTAAGGAAGGGATAGCTGTGGATCCCACGAAGGTAGTGTCCATCCAAGATTGGAAGGTTCCGAAGAATGCTACCGAGGTGAGGAGTTTCTTGGGGTTGGCTGGCTACTATGGGAAGTTTATCAAGGACTTCGCGAAGATATCAGCCCCATTAACTTGCTTGACGAAGAAGAATCTAGTCTTCACATGGGACGTAGATTGTGATGATGCGTTCCAACGGTTAAAGAGAGCTTTAACCATAGCTCCAGTCTTAGTGTTGCCAGATGGGAGTAAGCCATTTGTTGTTTATACCGATGCTTGTGGGACAGGACTAGGCGCAGTCTTAATGCAAGAGGGAAGGGTAATAGCCTATGGGGGAAGGCAGTTGAGAGCGCATGAGAAAAATTATCCTACACATGATCTAGAGTTGGTCGCTATTGTTTTTGCGCTTAAGACTTGGCGCCATTATCTCCTTGGCGAGAGGTTCGAATTGTTCACCGACCATAAATCTTTGAAGTACTTGTTTTCTCAGAAGGATTTGAACTTAAGGCAACAAAGGTGGATGGAGTTCTTAGCATCCTATGATTTTGAGATAGCGTATACCCCTGGCAAGGGTAACGTGGTTGCAGACGCCTTAAGAAGAAAAAGGTTGTCCTTGAGTCCATTGTTTGTGGAACGACGAAGCTTGGAATTTATCTCGATGTTTGACTTCATACCTTCCGTTGACTTTATACCCGGTTTGCTAGCATCCTTAGAGGTCAGACCTACTCTTTTGGGACGGATTGGCGAGGCACAGCGGGACGACCCATAGTTGGTTGAGTTAGTAGAGAAGCTCATAAGGGGGAGTCGTCCAGCCATTTGAGTAGGTACACCCTAGATGATAAGGGGTGGTTGCGTAGAGATGGTAGACTTTGTGTACCGCGAGACGAGGGTTCGAAGAAGGCTGTTCTTGATGATGCCCATCGTTCGAAGATGACCATTCATCCCGGTGGGGACAAGATGTACCAAGACATGAAGCGAGTTTTCTTTTGGGCCGGTACGAAGAAAGATGTGGCTGAGTATGTCGCTAGATGTTTGGTGTGCCAACAAGTGAAGGCGGAGCAAAAGAAACCCGGTGGGTTGCTTCACCCATTGGAAGTTCCGCAATGGAAGTGGGATAGCGTCTCGATGGATTTTATTGATGGGTTACCGAGATCAAGGAAGGGTAATACGGGAATTTGGGTTGTGGTAGACAGACTTACTAAGAGTGCCCATTTCATACCCGTGAAGAGTAAGAGGACTGCTCCATGGCTAGCTTCAGTTTACCTTCGAGAGATAGTTCGGTTGCATGGTGTACCTTCTAGCATAGTGAGCGATCGAGATCCTATCTTCACTAGCGAGTTTTGGAAGAATTTGCAAGAGGTTGTAGAGACTCAGTTATGTTTGAGCACCGCATATCATCCTCAGACGGACGGCCAGACCGAGAGGGTGAATCGTGTTCTAGAAGACCTTTTGAGGCTATGTATCTTAGATTTTGGAGGTACATGGGAAGAGCATCTTCCATTGGTGTAGTTCGCGTATAATAACAGCTTTCAGTCTAGTATTGGCATGGCTCCTTTCGAAGCTCTTTATGGAAGGCCTTGTCGATCACCTACATGTTGGTGGGAGTCTACGGATAAGATCTTGCTTGGGCCTGATATGGTTAGAGAGACTTCGGAAAAGATTGATTTGATTCGAAGAAGGATGAAAGCAGTGCAAGATAGGCAGAAATCTTACGTGGATAAGAGGAGGACGGATCTTGAGTTTGATGTTGGGGACATGATCTTTGTCAAAGTATCTCCATTACGGAATGTTGTTCGCTTCGGGTCCGTTGGGAAGTTAGCACCAAGGTTTATAGGGTTGTTTCCTATTAAGGAAAGGATTGGACAGATGGCATATAGAGTGGATTTGCCCGAGAGACTTAGTGGTGTACATGACGTATTCCATGTGTCACATTTGAGGAAGTGCCTACATGAGACCGCAGAGGTGGTAGAGCCGAGCTTGCTTAGAGAAGTGGAGGTAGAGCGTGATGCGACGATTCGTCGAGCTCCTACCCGCATCCTTAGGTCAGAGATTAGGAAGTTGAGAAACAGAGAGGTTCAACTAGTCAAAGTGCAATGGGGAGATGATGAGAGCAACGCTACTTGGGAGACAGAAGCGAAGATGCGTTCACTGTACCCATTCCTTTTTGAGGGTATGTCTTTTAACTTCTCCTTTATCGTTTGTCTAGTTCTTATCTTATCTTTAGTATGTCCTCTCATTAGTACCTTTGACCTTTAGATAGGGTAAACCTATGGTTGAAACATGTGTTTGAGACATGTTATGATTGATGGATGCATGTGGATGCAAATGTTTGCTAGTGGTTGCTCGTGGATGCATATACACACACTTTAGACACTAGATCAGCTCAGTCACTTCATATTGCATATTGCATATAACTGTGTGTAGGTAGCTATAGTAATGGATGTATAATGGTTGTGTTATCATATGGATGATGCATTTTGGTGTATGGTTGTGCACACATGTAGAGATAGTATGTGTCGATAGGGTTCTTTCGCATACATATTGGATGCATGGCACTATCATGGTTTGCATTAAGGAGGTCAACTGAATCAGTAGACCGCCTGATTTTGCATTAGACAGGGAACATATACACACACTTTTTGCATATGTTCATACAGCATTAGAAACTTTAAGGACAATGGATGCCATTGTTTGATGGTTTAGTAGATGGTTGTTTGGATGGTAGGATACGTTCTTTTTGACTTAGAGATTTCGGGGACGAAATTCTTTAAGTAGGGGAGAATGTAACACCCCGTATGTTGAATAACTTGCTATAATATAAAATCGGGAAGAATTAAATTTCAAAATCTGAATCAGGGGAAACGGGTTATGCCATTGCGTTCGTCTCGGAAAAATACGCGAAATAGAGTCCGAGTTTTCGAAAATCAGAGTCGGTATGGCCCAGTTAAGGCCCGAAGAAGTTTTCAAAAAATTCAAATTTCAAAAACAGATTTCAAATGCAGAAATGGAGCTGGGTGGGAAAATTCCCGCTAGCCGCCCCAAGTCGACTGGGGAGTCGACTTGGGAGTCGACACAGCAAGACCCAAGTCGACTGCCCTGTCGACTTGGGAGTCGACACAGGTGGCCGGGCAGTTTTGCCTGGTGCACCATTTGAGTGAGATTGGTCAGGTTTGGGCTGTGTTTGGTGGCTTATGACGAGATCTGATGGCTCTAAACTATCCCAGGGTTAATCCTATGGCCTAAAACACTTAACTAATCTATAAATACACCCTAAGACTACCCTAATCCATACTAAAAATAGATACAACGTCATCATGCCGTCAAAATGCAACTTAGAAGGAGCCTCCACAAATTAAAGAGGAAGATAGCTTCTCAAATCAACTTCTAATCAACCCTAGCAACTAAATCTTCTTCATAGGAGTGCTAATCAACAAGTTGTGAGTTTCTATGCCTTCAGCAAGCAATTGCTAAACTAATTATGATAGGATATAAGGAGGTTATGGTTATGTATGTGGATCAATGCAAGTTATGTTATCATATGTTATGTGTTCATGATGTTAGTTATGCAAGTTTTATGCTATAAGTTCATGATGCTAGTTATGCAAGTTTTATGCTATGTGTTCATGATGCTAGTTATGCAAATCACTATGATGAACATTGATCCATTATGACACCATGTTATGCAAGTTTGGTGTTTGATTATATGCAAGTTCATATATGACATGTTATGCAAGTTTGGTGTTTGATTATATGCAAGTTCATATATGACATGTTATGCAAGTTTGGTGTTTGATTATATGCCAGTTCATATATGACATGATTATGCAAGTTTGGTGTTTGATTATATGCAAGTATCATGTGCATGTTTACACCTTTGTATGATATGCATACATATGCAAGTTTACCCCTTTGTATGATATGCATACATATGCATGTTTACCCCTTTGTATGATATGCATACATATGCATGTTTACCCCTTTTTATGATATGAGTAACATATGCAAGTTCATCCCTTATTAGACCTATGACATGTATGCAAGTTTATCCCTTTATGATAGGTCTATGACATGAACATCTATGCAAGTTATCCTCTTTATGACATATGTGATTCATGCAAGTTTGGGTTGATTATTTATGCTAGTTGGGTTTGATGCTATGGTCATACATGCAAGTTGACACCTTTAAAACCCATGCTGATGCTAATGTTCCGCTAAGTTGAACCCATTGTATTTGTGATGAATCTTCCCTTTTAAGTATGTCATGTTAGCGTATTACGTGGGAAACGATGGGGTTAATATTCATGTTAACAAAATTGTGGTATGAAGTTGCATACCATAAGTGGATGGACATAATTGAGTCAATTATGTACACCATTGAATTGGAATTAATTAGGGAAAATTAATTCAAAATATGGGGGTGATTAATTAGGTGTAATTAATCGACTAAGACACGAGGTTGGACCCTTTTGTAGCATAAGACTGCACGGACCCGACCGGCAAATCCAGCGGCTACAAATGATTGGCCCAATGTGAGAGGTCTTAGGTATAAATTAAATACGTGACAAGTGTAAAGACACGAGGTTAGACTCTGTTATGGCGTAAGGCTGCCCGGACCCGACAGGAAAATCTAGCTGCCATAAAAGACAGTCTAATGTGAGAGGTCTTTACAAAGGTTACGTTCTTAATCAATTAAGAAACACTTAACCAGATAAGCATGTAGTGGGGCATGAGGGGTTAAGTGGATGCCTTAGGTGGCATGTGGAAATCAAGTAAGTGCCTTGGGTGGCATGTGGAAATCTTGTAGGTTGCCTTGGGTGGCAATAGAAAATACGATTAGAATACTTAACCAAAGTGGAAACATGTAATTAAACATGATTAAAGGGTTAAGTGGGATGCACTAGAAAAGGGACAAGCTTAGGTGGGTAGCTTGTGGGGGCCCATTTCAACCAGTAACCCAAAACGTATATTTGTGGGCTCGACCCATATCGAGGACGGGACACGCGTACTGGGTTTGACTATAAGAGGCCAAAACGGGTTAGCGGTGGCAACGCAAGTCCAACGGGTTTCATATGCGTGTGTGGACCCGGGCTGGTAGGTAAGACGTTGTTGCATCATGTAGGTATAAGCCGTGCACCGTTGGTTGTATCGGGTTTCCACTGTGGGGAGTGATACACCCCACCGTGGGGCCAGCACGGGTATCTACGTTAGGGAGCCGATCGCTTGGGGAGTAGTGGGTACACCTAGTGGAGATAGGGGCAGACGGCACCTATGTGGTCAGCTAGGGGTACACGAAACTACTAGTTAAATTTTCTAAATTCTTGGGTGGGATCAACCCTTAAGTAGGAATGACTGGTGTGGTGCAGTGTAGTAATTACCCTTGGGTGGGTAGATGCATCTTTACCGATATCTTAGTTCATCCCATGTCTAGTTGGCTGCTTAGTGTAGCCATTTATCCCCAGTCATTACCATACCAAGTTTATATCATACCCTAATTACTTTAATGATTGTATTGTTAAAGTTATAGGACTCGCTCAGACTTATGTCTGACCCCGTTGTTTTTATCTTTTTCCCAACCCTCAGGTTCTCAGAGTGGGCCTTGCACTAGTGGGCTTTGATCAGATTGCTTTATCTATCTTTTGGAGCTTGGACCGTTGATGTAAAGCTCATCTTATCTTTTCTATTATGGCTATTAGTTATGTAGTGGGATTATGTACTTATGTTTTTATCAGGATGGATATTTAGTACTTGACTCTTGTTTTATGGTTTTGTAACCAAACATGTTTACTTCTGCTGCAATGAAATGATGTTTTAGTTAACAAGTATTATTTATATCTATCTTGTTGTAATTTTTCTGTTCTATATTCACTTAAAATACTCCACCGAAGTTAAGGCATTCCCTTAGTGAGTGACCTTAGCGGGTGTGGTGTGTTACACTGCCCCAATATCTCCTAGCCAGGAGAAAGTAAACCACACTCGCGGAGTCTATCAACATTCAGGAGAAACGACCTACACATATGCTTTACCGGTACCTTAAAGATGGCATCGACCACTTGAGCCTCCTCCGGAGTCAAAACCATATCTTTGGAAGGAGGTTCTGCAACAGGGAGAGAGTCAAAAAAACCACCTTCGTCAATAAATTGTCCTGATATGCCGGGTGGACATTGGACAAGGAAATATTGGTCTTCCCACGGCCTAGTTTTATTGATGACATCAATGATCAACCTCTTTACCGGGTTGGTCCTCCAGATTGGCGATTCTGAGGTCTTGTTGAACCGAATCATGTAGCGAACAAGCTTAGACTTAAAGAACTTTGACCCGAAGCAAGCGCCAGAGCCTCCACACACAAAAGGTCGTATATGTGTTTGGTGAAAGTTGAATAGGAGCAACTTTCAAATCCACCAAAAGCTTATGAAGAAAAGGGGGAAAAGGAAGAAAACCCCCATGCCAAATATGAATAGCCGAATACGCGAAGAAACCTTCTGGAGGATTCTTAAGGATGTTTGGAGAAGTAGAAACCCTGGCCTCTACGCCCACTATGCCAAAATCATCCAATATGGCGTCCATAGACTGCTGAGATATAATAAAGGACGGCTTGGGTGCAAATGGCTTCTTGGAATCCTTGACCTTCTCCTTAACAGGGCTTTTATGAGACATGATTCTGCCAGGTAACATCGTTTCATAATAATATGATCAGTACTAGTATCTCTTACACAAATGTGCAGTGCATACCACTAGCATTATTTATATTATTAAATGCCATTACACCTCGATTAACAGAGATTAAGCAGGCGGAAACCCAAATCAATCCCAGATGGGGGATGCAGGAGAAATCATGCCTTTTTCATACCTTAACTAACGTACGATTGTGCCCAACACGAGTGTCATAAAGATCTAAGCAAAACCGACATAATTACAGAAGAGACAATCCTGATAACATTATAGTCCTTTCAGGAGTGACGTTAAGATCAACACCTGGACCTATCTTTACAAACAAGCATAACCCTAGTTAACCATCGTGTCGATTTTGACACATAATTAGGACTGCAATTTATATAAAATGTGAAAATACTTACCAGTAATCAAGCTCGAGTCTTTAGGAAAGAGGGAGACTTGAGCGTTTTCATTTATGAGAACAGTAATCATGTCCAAGAATTTAATTTGTAGGTGAAATACGAGAGCGATGAGGAAGAAGGGTTTATGTTCAAATTTCAAGATCAATCTTGGCCGCATAAACGAAAGCCAATCAACGCTTCTGATTGGGAAGACCAAAAGCCTTTGACATGACATTTCAAAATAGGCCAGAGGTTTGACTTGAAAAGTCGAAAACACCCCTTCACCAAAGGGGGGGCAAATGTTACTACCAAAATTAACATCGAAGTAGACAAGCAGTGAAGGGGTGTCGAGTAACCCGAGAAACTACATTAACCAAACCCCTCCTAAAGGAAATGGTCGCGAAAGCTACAAGAGGTGACTAGAGGGACGCCAGGGTCAACCCAGCAAGATTTCTCCGACAGCCCCACCCTGGAAGAAATTCTCGTAATAAAGAAGCTAACATAGTCTGAAATCAAGTAAGCTAGAAACAATAAACCCGACGGACAAAGGTCAAAGGAATCTTCAATAACGGTCTGCCCGAATGCCGATATACCCGAAGACGGAAGCATCGAAGGCCCCAAACCAAAAGGACGGGAAGGCCACCCAGAATCCACTTTCGGAGCATCTACCGCATGAATGCCGAAAGTCCACCCTCCAAGAATACAGGCTACCATAAAGTCCCTACCGAAGGGCTATCTGAGACCCGAGCATGATACAGGCTACCCGTAGTAGGCTACCTAGTACCGAAACCCGTAGCAGTTTTGATCCGACAGCTACCAGCATACACCACGAGGTCGAGCCCCTCTAAGCACTCACGGTAAAACCGAGAGCCTACATCCGAAAGATCATGTCTGCAAGCCTATATTCAGGAACTGCTTTCAAGAATTAAAGCATCATCCAGGGATTATGATCAAATACGTCAAAAGAGGCCGAAGGTCAAGCACCCAAAGCCAAGAATAAAACAACCAACAGAGACCCATGCGGGTCCGACAGCCCTCGGAAGGGAGGGGTCTTGAACCACTATAAATAAGACCCCAAAGGTCACATTAGGGTGGACTTTTCACTTACATTTTGTATCCCTAAAAGCAACTTAGAAAATAACATCAATGGAGAATTCCACTCTATGACATATGTTAATTATATTAGTGTGGACTTTTCACTTAAAATAACTTAGGAATGGAAGGCAATTAAATTTAATTAATTAATTAATTAGTTATATTAGTGAATGTTAATTATATTACATTGTTTAAAAATCAATTTTTAAAATTTATAATACCATTGTATGAAATCCAATTTTCTAAAAAATATAACATGATGATAAAATGTAATTTGTATATATAACTTTGTTTAAAAATATATATATGGTTTTATAAATAAAAATAGAAATGTACATAGATTTCTAATTAGCTAAAGATTAAATTTTTATAAGGATAAAGGCGAAATCTTTATAATGTTAAAAGCGAGATCTTTATAATGTTAAAGGCGAGATCTTTATAATGTTAAAGGCGAAATTTTTATAATGTTAAGGGCGAGATTTTAAATATATAAAGTGAAGATAAAAATTCGATTTTTATGTGCATGTAGTGATAATAAAAATATGATTTTTTTCATATATGAAATATGAAAATATGATTTTTATAAAGTAGAAGTATTAAAAATATGATTATTATATGATAAAGGATATAAAAATATTATCTTTATATATGTAGAGAAATAAAAATATAATTTTTAGTGAAGTAAAAATACGATTTTTATATATAAAATAGCATAATAAAAATGTGATTTTTATAGCGATAAAATAAAAATTCGATCTTTATATAAGAAATAGAAATATAAAGATATAAATTTTATATTGAAAGAAGCGTTGTAAATACATACAAAGTAGCAATGTAAAGATATGATTTTTATTTATTAGAATGAAGCAATAAAAATATAATTTTTAATACGAACAGTGTGAAGAAGACTACGTTGGAAGTGCGGGCAAATCCAGACTATTCTGAATTTCTATGGCGGAGTGGAACCCTCGTTGAGAACTTCTCACTTTTACTTTAATTTATTTCTAGTTTGAAATATATACTAGGATGCAGACGGTGTTTAGTAGCACCCGACACCCGTCGTCCACAGACCATGGACTGCTCGTATGCTTGTTTGTTTGATTTTGATGTGTAGTTGATTGTGTCGTGTGATGTGAAAAGAAATAAAATATTTATATAGTTAAAAATATTTTATAGTTGAAAATATAATTTTTGACATGAATGTGAATAAATAAATATAAATAAATCGGACGATTTGTTTATATACACACATTTGACTGATATTGATTGGGACGATAGATTTTACACATCGCCCAACTGCACAAATAAAATCTGTGTTTGATTGTTTGAAACCCCACACGGGTATTGGGATGATATTTGACGTACACTAATCCCGATTGTTTCGTTGTATGTCAATCGATGGGTTGACAGACTGTGTAAGCATTAATTATTTACATTTGATGCTTATACTGTGTAGAATGCACTTTGGATGATGGTTGATTATTCATCGTTGTTATTGTATACATGTGTTGTAGGAAATCCATAGAAATAAAATCTATGGTAATTGATTGGGCTTCATTCCAGTTTTGAATAGAAATATTTGAAATAGAAATATTTGAAACAGAAATATTTGGAAAAAAGAAATATTTGAAATAGAATATTCGAAAATAGAAATATATGAAGCCATGTTGATTAGATTGACGCCATTTTGACGTGAACGATATTTATATCGATTTTATTCATTTTATAATGAATATCGAAAGTGATTTAAAAATCTGATATTTTGAAAAGAATTAGAATTCAAATTGAAATTGAATAGAAATGAATTCGAATTGAAATTGAATAGATTTGAAATTGAATAGAAATGAATTCGAATTGAAATTGAATTGAATTGAAAACGGACTGGAATTGAATTAAAAATCGATTTGAATTGAAATCAATTTGAAATGAATTTAAAACGAATTTATAAGGAAAAATTCAATTTTGATTTGAATTTGAGATGAAGTTGAAATTGTTTTGAAAACGAATTTAAAACGATTTATAAAATTCGTTTCGAAATGAAATCGACGAAGTATATATTATATATATAATATAATGGCCTGAATAGAACGCGCTGCGCCGCGACAGTTCTCGAATTTCGACCATTGACTTCGAATGGATATTACGGGAGATCCGACCGTCGGATTCTCCTAAAACTGGAACCGTTTGGTTCGTATCGAAAAGAGCTCTCTAATGAATATTAGAGATTTGACATTAACTATTGGATTTGGAATTATGTCCAAATCAAATTTGAAAAAGGTCGCTGTAAGTGCAGTTCGATGGCCGTTGATGGAAATCGACTGTACGGGCCTTGATAAAATTATTAAAAATAGTAATAATTTGTGTAAAATCATAAGAAGTGATTTGGGAAGAATTAGAATGAAAACTCCATATTTGAAAAGATAAAAATAGATTTTTATCGAGATGAACTAGTTTTGAACTAAAATAATAATTTATTTATTTTTAAAATAAATAAATTGGAATTGAAATGGTTTTGAAAATAACCAGAATTTCCAATAATTGAATTGGAATGGATTTGAATCGAAATTGTCTGTGGAATATTTCGATATTGGATTTCGTGATGATACAGGTATTGTTATGGGAATTTGAAAGATATATTTATATCATTATTTCAAATATGATATTTGTTGGTCGTAGAATTTGATATTGAATATAAGCCGATATATTTTCTATTCAGAGCCTTGTATTTAATATCAAATTTGATTTGGGTTTGTCGTGAATGGTGTCTTCATTAACACTGTTCTTAAGCCCAGTTGAGAAAAAGATTAAATCTTTTTATTTAGATTTAATGAAGTGTACCAATTAAATAATATTTAATTGGAATTGAATTGGTGTTGATTTTTGGGTTTATCGTGAACAGTGTTTTAAATAACACTTGTTCTTTAACCCGATAATTAATGGAATGTGATTTTGGGTTTATCGTGAACCATGTTTTAAATGACACTGGTTCTTTAACCGAGTTAAAGATTAAAACTAAGTGGAGTTTTAATGAATCTTTAATTAGATTGAAAAGACCGAGAATGGAGTATCACCAGTTTTACTCCAGGCGATAGTTAAATCTTTGATTAGATTTGAACGTGAAATGGTAATTGAATTTACCGATAACACCGTGGTGTTAGATATGAAGTATTACCAGTTTTACTTCATGGGGTGAATAGGTTGGGATTGGGAAATAAAATAAATGATTACTTCGGTGCGGTTCGCTAATCCCGACTAGTTTGAATTGATATTCAAAAAGGAGATTAAAGAATAAATTTAAAGAATTTATCTTTGATAAAATTAATGGGAACCTTTCCCAAAATATTAGAATATTTGAATAAAAGAATATTCTGAATTGGAATGAAGCGTATGTTATGTTTGTGTAACACTTGTTCATTTTATACGCGAGTTATTCAGAAAGACCGGGTTTATCCCATTCTGAATAACTGATTCGACGTGGTGTCGAAGATGAAGACGGTGGTCGAAGACCGGAGGTCTTCACGTCGTTTGGATAATTACTGATGATCTTGATTGGGTCGTACACCCAAGAGGAGGGAATCAGTTAGTGGTCGTCCAGACGTACTTGGAGATCGATGGATGTGCGGGGTACTAGGTGCCTTCGGTTTCGTTCAGACCCCGAACGAACTTGTAAATGGACTGTGTGTCTGACATTGGATTTTAGTCTGTGTGGTTGATTTCTATTAAATATATATTTGTTTGGCAGCGGAGAATTTATTCTCTTGCTTAACACCCTTCTCTGAGACGTACGAGTTCAGAGGTTATATATTGATGGATATCAAACGCATGGAGTGAATTGCCTGTGTGGCATGACTAAGTGGCAATTGATCAAGGCTTCTGTTGAAAAGCAATGTCTTGTGGTGATGATCAAAGTACAGCCTGTGTGGCATAGCTTTGTGTAACGTGAATTCGCGGGCCTCACAACCCGGTTGTGAACCAGAAACGGGAGAGGACCCCAGGGAGAGCATGTGTTTCCTTCTAGCTAGAAGTGGCGTTAGAGGTTTTACATGCCCTAACGAGTTTGACTTATGTGGTTATTGCTGTTGCGAGGCGCCTCGGCTAGATCGGACGATCCGGGTCCGATGGAGTCATTCGTTGGCTCATTTACGCCCCATAGGGCGGGGAAACGTAGTGTTCAGGAATTTTAATCCACATCGGTGGACCGGCCGTGTCTCTCCAAGGGTCGATGTGCTCTGAACCTGAGACGTGGGCTAGATTGTCTCGAAGTCGGTAAGGACTATCCTTTCCCTTGGTTCACAGATGGAAATCCAACTTCCAATACGTGACATTTGCGGTTTTATTTGTAGAGCCTAGTATTGGCAACATAGTAGCATGTGATACTATGTCGTCTATGATTGATACTTATGATTGAAATTGTTTTGACACTACACACTTATAGTACCATCAAAATAATCTGTTTTAAACGTATCAAGCATTCTTTGGCTATTATAAGGTAAAAACCCTATCCTCCGGCTTGCGTTGCATTGTATGATGGGACCTGGGTCTTATAAAAGCTTCATGTTTCTTTATTTAGCATTGCGCTGTTCGCTTTATGCACTGGTATTCTTGGGAGGAAACCCGTTACATGTTATGCGGCGTGGTCCCTTGATTTACCGAACTTTAAAATAAAGATTAATAACAGATTTAGTTCTCACGCCAGTCCCATGACTGACCTGGAGTTTATTGTTTTAACCTAAACTCTGGGTGCCCTTATTTTGACACGGGCAGCTAGTAGTTTTGGTTTTGCAGATTTATATTCACAGGATCCTAGTTTACAGCTGGAACGATACTCGGAAAGCTTTGTATCCGAATATCTCCTTCTAGTTGTGTTTTGTATTATTTTCCGCTGCGATGTAATTTAAATCTCTGTTATTTTTTGTGTAACATTTATTCATACTCTGTTTATTCTTGTATTCTATTGGAATTGTTGTAATTAACAATGAAATGTTCTTCCGTCTACGTTCTATTTTGTCGTGTTCTCAAAACAATCAGGCGTTTCGAACGGTCTTGGTCGGTTTAGGGACTGATTCGGATTGAGCGAAATTCCTTTTCGTTACAGTGGTATCAGAGCTTTGGTTTACAAAGCTCGAGAACAAGACACGTTAGAACCAAACAAAAGAATTCATCAGAGAATGGATTAGTAATATCCAATGAGAATGACTCGTTAGAGATAGGATCAGTAGTATCCTAGAACGAGTGTGAAGAGTAATGTTTTTAAAATTAAAATTGAAAACAAGTTTTGTTTTGAAAATTTAAATCAATTATTCGTATTTGATTATTTATTTTATATTGATTTGGACTATCAGGTATATAGAGATTTTAATATACGTCTGATCCACGTGTATTAGAAGCCTCCAATATACTGGATAGATATAGAGTCACACTCTAGTCACCCGGGGATAATTCTGATGATGCGGCTGCATCATCAGTATTTATATTCGAGTGCCGAAAGCGTGATATCTATATATTTCCATTAGACTAGTGTGAGAACCAAAATTAGATAGAGCTTATTGTTGTGATTTGGTATCAAAAATCTGATTTTGTGACTATATATCAAAGTTACGAATTTGAAATGATAATTAACTAACTGATTGCTAGTTGTGTTGTTTGATTATTGGTTGATTAATTAAAATGTTGAACCTTTAGCCAAATTGAACCGAATGTGGAATTGTATTGAAAATTTGTCGCATTTGCTTGCATATACATGTACTTACATTGAACAGGTCATGCAAGGAGGCTAGAGCAGAGAATAAAATTGTTTGCCCGACAAATAGGTACATGTTTACCATAATTTACTGTTTTGTTTGGGTGATGATGATTTTATGAGCCGATTGGCTTTTTCTTTTGGATTGAAGAAGGCCATGGAAGGCTATATGAAATATCCCGAAGTCCCCGGTGCAGGGGAGGTTATGGCGAAATTTTTCGAAAATTTAGGGTGTTAACCAAATTTTTGAAAAATTTGAAAAGTTCTTAGAAACTGAAAAGTTGAAGAACTTAAGCCGTAAAGAAAATAATGAAAGTTGAGTTGATTAGCTAAACAACTTTCGGCTTCGTTCCTTTTCGAGGACGGAAAGTTTTAAGTGGGGGAGATTGTAATAACCCGGAAATCCGAGCCAATTTAAAATTTTTATTTTGGCAATTTTAGTGAATTTTCATTATTTAAAATGAATTATTTTAAATAATAACAATGAGAAATTTATTTCAAATAGAATTCGAACGTATATATTTATATAGATCGTCGTTAGAATATAAATATTTATTTATAATTATAGAAGGAATTGAAAATGGCGCGGTAGTCCAATAATTCGATTTCAAACTTCAATTGAATGTACCGGGTGCAAAATAAACCGGATTTTAGTGAAACCAAAAATAATGGAACCTAATTGAGAATATCTTTCCAACGAATCCGAAAAATCAAAATTTCATAGCGGGGATCAAAAGATATGTCCAGTTGAAATTTCAGAATAGTCGCTATGGAATTTCGGCCCTTAGAAAATAGCCATTTTGCAAACGACCTCGGATTTCGACAAAACCACTTTTGTTGGATCTGCGATGTCAAATTATTGCTAGGTTTCAAATTTCGTAATTTTTCGAATCAGTATGTGAGCGCGGCAAAGGAAAACGCGTTTGACCAGTTTCAGTTGATTTTAATCGACTGGAAAATGGCCATTTTTCAAACGGTCTCAGAATTCGACGAAACTAGTTTTCTTAGGATCGTATCGTCAATACGAGGTTAGAAAATATTTTTCGGGAATTTTTAGGGTTAGTATGTGGCCCCAGTAAATTGAAATTCACATTCAAATTCAATATATAAAGTTATATGTTGATTTTGACGAAAACTGATCGAAACGATCGAATTGGCTTACGATACATTTCCCATTGTGATCGAAAATATTTTAATCGACTGTACGGGCCTTGATAAAATTATTAAAAATAGTAATAATTTGTGTAGAATCATAAGAAGTGATTTGGGAAGAATTAGGATGAAAAACTCCATATTTGAAAAGATAAAAATAGATTTTTATCGAGATGAACTAGTTTTGAACTAAAATAATAATTTATTTATTTTTAAAATAAATAAATTGGATTTGAAATGCTTTTGAAAATAACCAGAATTTCCAATAATTGAATTGGAATGGATTTGAATCGAAATTGTCTGTGGAATATTTCGATATTGGATTTCGTGATGATACAGGTATTGTTATGGGAATTTGAAAGATATATTTATATCGTTATTTCCAATACGATATTTGTTGGTCGTAGAATTTGATATTGAATATAAGCCGATATATTTTCTATTCATAGCCTTGTATTTAATATCAAATTTGATTTGGGTTTGTCGTGAATGGTGTCTTCATTAACACTGTTCTTAAGCCCAGTTGAGAAAAAGATTAAATCTTTTTATTTAGATTTAATGAAGTGTACCAATTAAATAATATTTAATTGGAATTAAATTGGTGTTGATTTTTGGGTTTATCGTGAACACTGTTTTAAATAACACTTGTTCTTTAACCCGATAATTAATGGAATGTGATTTTGGGTTTATCGTGAACCATGTTTTAAATGACACTGATTCTTTAACCCAGTTAAAGATTAAAACTAAGTGCAGTTTTAATGAATCTTTAATTAGATTGAAAAGACCGAGAATGGAGTATCACCATTAACTTTGATTAGATTTGAACGTGAAATGGTAATTGAATTTACCGATAACACCGTGGTGTTAGATATGAAGTATTACCAGTTTTACTTCATGGGGTGAATAGGTTGGGATTGGGAAATAAAATAAATGATTACTTCGGTGCGGTTCGCTAATCCCGACTAGTTTGAATTGATATTCAAAAAGGAGATTAAAGAATAAATTTAAAGAATTTATCTTTGATAAAATTAATGGGAACCTTTCCCAAAATATTAGAATATTTGAATAAAAGAATATTCTGAATTGGAATGAAGCGTATGTTATGTTTGTGTAACACTTGTTCATTATATACGCGAGTTATTCAGAAAGACCGGGTTTATCCCATTCTGAATAACTGATTCGACGTGGTGTCGAAGATGAAGACGGTGGTCGAAGACCGGAGGTCTTCACGTCGTTTGGATAATTACTGATGATCTTGATTGGGTCGTACACCCAAGAGGAGGGAATCAGTTAGTGGTCGTCCAGACGTACTTGGAGATCGATGGATGTGCGGGGTACTAGGTGCCTTCGGTTTCGTTCAGACCCCGAACGAACTTGTAAATGGACTGTGTGTCTGACATTGGATTTTAGTCTGTGTGGTTGATTTCTATTAAATATATATCTGTTTGGCGGCGGAGAATTTATTCTCTTGCTTAACGCCCTTGTGACGATCCCAAAATCCGAGGGGCGGTATTAAGGATAATCTTTGGGAAATAACACAATAATCATCATAGCAGAGTACAGATAATAGCAGAAACAATAAATAAAAGGATTTTACATGGATATGACAGCGGAATCACAACATGTAGGAATATCAAAATAGCATAACGTGGTATATAACTTAGTAAATAAAAAGGAAAGTGATCAGTCATCATCGCCAGAGGCGGAATACATACATGCAGTGAGACATAATAAGGGTATCAGTCTACATCGCCGAAGGCGGAATACATATATGCAGTGAGACATAATAAGAAATACGGAAAGAAAATCAGTCTGCATCGCCAGTGGTGGAATCATAATGTAAGTATAGTAATGGCGGAAAAAGTCAAAGTCATCTCTGTGAAGTCAGCCTTGCCATGAGCCAAAAATGTACTCTATGCAGCAGTGCAGAACCAAAAACCACCTGTCACCTGTGTACTAGGCTGCCCGTGTGAAAATAAGGGCACCCGCGTTTGCAAAGTGAAACAAACAACGAGTCAGTCATGGGGACTGGTATGAGGAATCTATTTAACAGTTAAACAACAGTAAATAGCAAATCATAGGACCACGCCACTTTCGCGGAACGGGTTTACTCCAGTGATTGCTAGTGCATTTAAAACAAAGTAAATTCTTTTTAAAACAACGCAATGCTTTTTAGAAAGAATGAAGCCAGTATAAGACTCAGGTCCCATCATACAATGCAACGCAAGCCGGAGGATAGAGTTTTACCTTATAAGGGCCAAATATGCTTGATACGTATAAAGGAAAATCATTTGATATTATTACTAGTGCATATATGTTTCAAAACGAATAGCATCATAAATATCAATCATATGCGGGATAGCTACCATCTACTATGTCTCCATACTAGTTCTACAATCAAATCCGTTATCTCGTATTGGAAATTGGATTTCCGTCTTGAGTCGAGGCAAGGGGCAAGCTCCTCTCCGCTTCGAGACACTCTAGCAAATGCCTCGGGACTACGCACTCTGGGTAACCCCTGGATGCTTCAGGGCCGGTCCTCACTTACATTAGAGGATTAATTATGCCTGAACATACGTTTCCCGGTCCTTACAGACCTATAATCGAGGCGCCTCGCATTCCAACAACCACAAAGGTGAAAAGTAGATAAATATGTCAGGGCTGGTAAGTCACTGACACCACCATAGCTAGAAAGAAACGTCGTGCTCTCCCTGCAGTCTGTATCCCGTTTTTAACTCATACCGGGGTGTGAGGTTCGCGAATCTACGAAATACACAAAGCTAGGCCACGTAGACCTTGCTTTGATCATCATCCACAAGACTTTGCTTTGCAACAGAAGCCTTGCTCACAACATCTTGGCATGCCACATAGGCAGTCCACTCCATACGATTGATTTTCATCGATATATAACCTCTAAGCTCGTACGTCTCAGAGAAGGGCATTAAGCAAAAGAATAAATTCTCCGCCGCCAAACAGATATATATTTAACAGAGATCAATCAGTATAGAACAAAATCCAATGTCAGACACACAGTCCATTTACAAGTCCGTCCTGGGTCTGAACGAAACCGGAGGCGTCAAATCCCTCGCAAATCCGTACAATCAACACATACGTTCAGACGGCTACTACTTCCGTCCCCTTCCGGTAGCTACTCCGGTTAGGAACCTCAGTAGCGCCCATCCAACCGATACGAAGATCGTCGGTCTTGAATCGTCTTTGCATTTTCCAATTCGAATCGCTCGATAAATTATTTGAAATGAGGGTTAGCTCGGCCTTTACAAATAATTCACGTCATTAGAATTTAAATCGATTTATTTTAGGGTTGTATTATTCGACATCCATCTTTCGGTTCTTTAGTGTTATTTTCATGTCATACACATACAACCATCAAACATCAAACAATTCGAGCACAATTGGTTTATTTGCAACCTATGTTGCTTATAATATTTCATAGCGATTTTTCGCCATTTTTATTTATTTAAAAATGGCCATATTTAATTAAACGACGTTTCAGGTCGTGCCGTGGCACCGGCGCTGTTTTTCTCCTAATTTGTTTTACACATATCGGAAAATCTAACCGTTGGATTTTTACAAAGTCTATATCAGTGGGAAGATATTCCCTAAGCGAACCCAACGGTTCCAGTTTCGTGAGAATCCGACGGTCGGATCTTCCACACTAGTCGTTTGAAGTTACGGTTTCAAAATTCGAACTGCAGCGTCGTTATTCGATTTAATTTAATAATATTTATATTTATATATAAATATAAACGATTCTGGCGCTGTTTTTCTTCAGATTTGAATTAAACATTCCGGACAATCCAACCGTTGGATTTTTACAAGGTTGGTGTCGTTGGAAAGATATTTCCAAGGCGAACCCAGCGGTTGCGGTTTCGGGAAAATCCAATGGTCGGATTTCTCGTACTAACCGTTTCAAATTACGATTCCGAAACGCGAACTGCACGGCCTCTATTCCTTTTAATTATATTCATATTTATATATATAAATATAGTTCATTCTATAATTTCAACTATAGTTCATTTTATATTTTCAACTTCGTTTTCACTTCAAATATTTCACTAACGCCTTAATATTTCGAAAAATTTCGCCATAACCTCCTTTGTACGGGGAGGGGTTTGGAAATTTATTGGGCCGTATTAGGTACCCAATAAATCCTAAAAAGCATTCACATATTTATAGTGATATATTCTGGTGTTTACGGGGGAGCATGTACTGATAATCACTCCAGGGAATAAATTCCCGTCACCCCGCTTCCGTGTGGAAATAAATAGTCCATGTGCCGTATCTAATAACTAGAGCGACGTGATTATTGTCAACTCCAGACCCGTGTGGGGTTTTTATTAATCTGGCAATTTATCGTTATAATTTATATAGTCCATATCAGTCATCAGTTCAACCTGTAGTACATAGTCATCGCCATACAAGCCTCTTTCTTGTATGGTAAATCTTCCACCTCGTCACACAAGCTCCAATTGCTTATGTGGAATCTGATGAAGTATGCCTATCGTCAAGAAGTATGCCATGTAGTGTAGTTCAAAATTAATTGTTACTATCCTATGGCGTTATTTATTATTTCACACAGAATAACCAGCACTCCGCATCTAATGGCATTCACAGGAGTTGATATATAAATAAAATTGCGCAGCCAACTCATCAAGGTTTACCTATTTGTCGGGCACGCAAATAATTTCTTTACTCTACAGCTAATCCATTTTTCCTGTTCAATACATGTATATATATGCAGAACCAAGCTAATAATAATGTTTCTAGCAAACTGTTATTTATTTCAACCCATGTGTATTTTTAACTAAGCGTATACATGATAAAAGAAATATTTTTATCATCAAAAAAAATATTTATTCGACACGTGTGTATTTTTAACACTTCATATACACTATAAAAAATATAGTTTTCATTGTCGATTCATTTTATTTTTAAAAGATGATAACATTCAACACATGAACTTCAACTCACCGAATGAATTGCAACTCAACACATGAATATTCGATATAGTTTGTATATATATAAAAATATGATTTTTATCGCTAAAGCCATTTGTTTAAATTCAAATAATATTCAACACATGAATTTCAACTCAACGAATGAATTGCAACTCAACACATGAATATTCGATATAGTTTGTATATATATAAAAATATGATTTTTATCGCTAAAGCCATTTGTTTAAATTCAAATAATATTCAACACATGAATTTCAACTCAACGAATGAATTGCAACTCAACACATGAATATTCGATATAGTTTGTATATATATATAAATATGATTTTTATCGCTAAAGCCATTTGTTTAAATTCAAATAATATTCAACACATGAATTTCAACTCAACGAATGAATTGCAACTCAATACATGAATATTCGATATAGTTTGTATATATATAAAAATATGATTTTTATCGCTAAAGCCATTTGTTTAAATTCAAATAATATTCAACACATGAATTTCAACTCAACGAATGAATTGCAACTCAACACATGAATATTCGATATAGTTTGTATATATATAAAAATATGATTTTTATCGCTAAAGCCATTTGTTTAAATTCAAATAATATTCAACACATGAATTTCAACTCAACGAATGAATTGCAACTCAACACATGAATATTCGATATAGCATATGTAAATAATTTCAATGAATGAAAATTATTCTAACACATAAATATTTCAAAAAATTTCGGCAGCATAACGGGAGGGTAGTTAAAACCGTGACCGTCCCTAGTACGGCTCCTCGCTCTACCTTAAAACCTCGCGGTTTTTGACAATGGGGATCATGCATCTAGTTCGCACGTAGGCGGCATGTTTTATTTTCAATTCCACAATCCTATTCTATTTTTGTTTCAACCACAAGAGGGTATTTTCCACTCACAAAGGTATTTTTCAACCATAATATCAACCACAAACAATTATTTCCAACCATTCGTCAAACCATATAATATCACGTCAATCACAAGCAATAAATATCGTCCATGGTCTGTGGATGAGGGGAGTATATATATATATATATAATATAATAATTCACTTGCATTTCATCACAGTTCAAAGCATATATGTTTCAAACAACGCTTGTATAATTTATACATCGCTAATATAACTTATACAACACATGTACATGAGGTATGCAATGCGTATATAATTTACACTTCGCTTATATAATTTATACAACGCGATTCCATTCACACAAATAGCTTAGATTCCTCACATTGGTTATTGCAGTGCTAAAAGTCGTAGGAAGGTCAGAAAAATCCGCGGCTTCTTCTAGAATGTAGAGAGCCTCCTTGCGGTCACGGTGTCTCCTGTTTCATCGAATTTCGATAAAGAACGAAAAAGATATTATTTTTCAAAGTTTTGCAATGCTTTATAGTGTTAAAACAGTTTAAAATTATATAAGCCGTTAGTTTTCAAACCTGCTCAATTCTAGGTTTGGATTTTTCTCTTGATTCGTAGCTCTATAGGATGATCAGACCGTTGGACGTCGTCGAGGGAGGGAAGAGCTTTCCGGCGCTGGTAGTTTGAGGGGGTGCGACGGCGAATCGAGGCGGCGGCGGCTCCGGGAAGGCGACGACTTTCTCGACGTCGTTCAGGCGAAGGAGCTGACGAGAGGGGGCGGCGTTGGGTCGGATGTGGAGAGGAGGCGAAGGGCTGTCGACTGGTGGTGGTGGCGCGGCCTAGCGTCGCCTGTGGCGATCGGAAAAGTGACGAGAAGCTTCGAGCAACGTGGATCGTCCAGAGCAGGGTGGCGGCTAGGGTTCCGTAGTTTTATATAAATTTTTTTTAAATGAAAATTTCCTATTGGCCAGAATTTATAGAAAATTTTTAAATAGTGTTTTTGCAAACGGACTCCTTTTTAAACCCAACGACTGTCGCCCCTAGCTAAATACCCCCATTCCGGACACAATGGGATATGTTTCGTTGGCTATTTCGACTGTTATAGTCAGTTATTTTTCAAATTAAAATATAAAACATTCGATACTTAATTTAAACGTACATTTCAATTTGCCAGGGCCACAAACTGAATTGAAAAATTCTAGAAAAATAAATCTAGCTTTGTTTTGACGATACGGTCCTAACAAAACTAGTTTCATCGAATTCTGAGCTCGTTTGAAAAATGGCCATTTTTAGGTCGACCCATTTTAACAAAATTTGACCAAACACGTTATCTTTTGCCCCGCTCACATACTAGCTTCAAAAATTACGAAATTTTAAACTTAGCAATAATTTGACATCCCGGACCCAACAAAAGTGGTTTCGTCGAATTCCGAGGTCGTATGCAAAATCTCAATTTTCAAGGGCTATATATACTATATGGCGACCTTTCTGAAAATTCAATTGGCCATAAATTTTGATTTCCGTTATGAAATTTCGATTTTTCAGATTCGTTAGAAAGGTATTGATAAACAAATTTAAATATTTTTGGTTTCGTCAAAATCCGTTATATTTTCCACTCGGTACAGTCAGACCAAGTTTGTATTCAAAATTTCAAACTACAATATTGTACCCCATTCTATATTTTATTGAAATATGCCATTTCAATCATTCAAATTTCTTGTTAATAACCTGATTTAAAATTTTTAAACTGGTTCACATTTTCCGGGTTATTACAATCTCCCCCACTTAAAACTTTTCGTCCTCGAAAAGGAAATAACAGCTAAGCAGGAAATAAAATGTAAATGCAAAGTATTGCAAAGGTACCTTGCACCGGAGTTAGTCCGAGATGTCCACTCTGCATTTGGGATAGGCTTGTTTAATGCATTCCTCCGTTTCCCAAGTACAGTCCCTAGGATCACTACTCCACTACACTTTGACTAAATGAATCTTTTTCCTCCTTAGCTCTCTAGTTTCTTTGCCAACTATCTTTAATGGATCTCTCTTGAGTGCTAATTCTGGAGTTATGTCAATATCATGTTGCGCTGCTTCTTCCACAACAAGATCTGGATCATGAACATGTTTTCTGAGCTGAGATACGTGGAACACATCATGTACACCAGGCAACCAATCAGGTAATGAAACCCTATATGCAAGAGTTCCAATCCGTTCAAGTATAGGAAAGGGACCAATAAATCTCGGTGCCAACTTCCCAGTCTTGCCAAATCTGATTACCCCTCGCATTGGAGAAACTCTTAAATAAACATAATCGCCAACGGCAAACGATATATCCCTTCTTCTCGCATCAGCATAACTTTTCTGTCGGCTCTGCGCGGTTTTCAATCGCTTCTTAATGAAATCGACTTTATCCGATGCTTCTCGAATCATATCGGGCCCTAACTCAAGTCTGTTGCCAGGTTCTACCCAACATGCGGGAGATCTGCACGGTCTACCGTATAATGCTTCAAATGGAGACATTCCCAAACTTGCTTGATAGCTATTGTTGTAAGAGAATTCGTCTAAATGTAAGTGATCCTCCCATGAGCCTCCAAAATCAATAACGCAAGCCCGGAATAGATCTTCTAAAATTCTATTCACCCGCTCAGTTTGGCCGTCGGTCTGAGGGTGATAAGCGATGCTAAGATTCAATTTGGTTCCCAATTCTTCCTGGAATGCTTCCCAGAATTTGCTAGTAAATAGGGGATCTCTATCGCTGACTATATTGAGCGGCACTCCATGTAGTTTTTCACGACCGGTATCTTTTCTGTCGAAGGGGGAGTAACTTCTAAAGAAGCCCAAAATTATGTTCTATTAATTTCTGAGCCATGGCATGGTATATATATAGGTCCAAGCTTCGTTTCGACTTTAACGATTCTCTCGGCACATCTAACTTCGGCCTTATATTTGGTTAACCATTCCAAACCGAGAATAACATCGAATTCCGATAAATCCATGACAATTAAGTGGATGGGAAACTTGTAACATGAATAAGAGATAGGCACTCTACAGTATGAACTGAGACTAACAGAACCTCCTATCGGGTTTTGAACTTTAATTGGTTCTTTTAGAATTCTTTGTTTCAATTTTAACTTGTGAACAATTTTACCAGATATGAAGCTACGTGATGCACCAGTATCAAAAAGTACAGAAACAGGAATATTTTTAATGGTAAGGGTACCTCCCAAGACATCGGGTTTACCTGATCCATCGGTGGTAGCTGGCGGGGTCTTCCCGTCATAGACATGGGCCACCTGTGCATTCTGCTTCAGAGGGCAGTTCCTGCTGTAGTGCCCCTTCTTGTGGCAGTTGTAGCATTCGGCTGAGTCATTGGCCTTTGGCTTCTTTGGGGCCTTGCATACATTAGAGAAATGACCGACTTCCCGCAATTGTAGCAGTTTCCTTTCGGGATCATTGCGGGTTTTTGAGTAGCGGCCGCGGTAATGCTAGATTCGGGTTGATCGGTTGAAGCCTTGCGCTTATTTCCTGCTTGGCTTTTAGTGCGATCTTGGCTAGCATGTCTCTCATCCATGTCTTCGTAGTTGCAAGCCATCTCTACTAGTTCTGTAAAGGAGAGTTTGATGTTGCTCATAGCTCTATCATGGTATTTGCACTTCAGCCCAAATATGAACCTCTTGTTCTTGGCTTTGTTGGTCAAAATCAGCTCTGGAGCATAGCGCGATAACTGGGTGAACTTATTTAGATAATCCTGAATAGAGAGGTCTCCTTGCTGGAGATTAGCAAACTGCTCTCTCATCCTCTCTAGAGCCTGTTCCGGTACAAACTTCGCATTGAATAAAGTCTTGAACTGCTCCCAAGTCCGGATAGTACCAGCTGCATCCCCAGAGGTAATGGCATCCCACCACAGCTCTGCTTCTTCCTGAAGGAGCCAAATGCCAAGTCGGGCTTTGTTGTTAGTTCCCATACCCATACCTTCGAAGATTTTCTCATAGGTTTTCAGCCAAGCTATAGCTCCGGTCACTGTGCCAGTGCCAGTAAAAGGTTTTCCCCCAAGATTTTTGTACCTCTTTGCTACTTTGTCGAGCCCAAAGTCTTCTGGCGCTGGTGGTGGAATAATAGGGCCTTCCACTACTACGGGGATATTCCCCCGTCCTCCTGCTGCATCTCCTCGGCCTCCACGGCCTCCTCTAGCTGCTGCTCCACGTGTAGCCATCTAAGAGTACTGTATAAGCAAGAAAAGAGTCAAGCTCACAGATTTGATAATTTCCATAAATGATAAAGCAAGGAAATACAAAGAAAGATAATGATGATGTACTGGTCAAATTGTTTTGCTAATCTGCTTAGCTCATTCTAGGACATTGCTAATCCTATCTCTAATGAGCTACTCGCATTAGAACACTACTGATTCTATTCTGACGAGGTGTTTAATGTGTTAGATCCCGGAACTAAGGTTAACCAAAGCAAGCGTGGTGGGCCCATAACCCACAGGTCCCAGGATCGAAACCTGGCTCTGATACCAACTGTGACGATCCCAAAATCCGAGGGGCGGTATTAAGGATAATCATTGGGAAATAACACATTAATCATCATAGCAGAGTACAGATAATAGGAGAAACAATAAATAAAAGGATTTTACATGGATATGACAGCGGAATCACAACATGTAGGAATATCAGAATAGCATAACGTGGGATATAACTTAGTAAATAAAAAGGAAACTGATCAGTCATCATCGCCAGAGGCGGAATACATACATGCAGTGAGACATAATAAGGGTATCAGTCTACATCGCCGAAGGCGGAATACATACATGCAGTGAGACATAATAAGAAATACGGAAAGAAAATCAGTCTGCATCGCCAGTGGCGGAATCATAATGTAAGTATAGTAATGGCGGAAAAAGTCAAAGTCATCTTTGTGAAGTCAGCCTCGCCATGAGCCAAAAATGCACTTTATGCAGCAGTGCAGAACCAAAAACCACCTGTCACCTGTGTACTAGGCTGCCCGTGTGAAAATAAGGGCACCCGCGTTTGCAAAGTGAAACAAACAACGAGTCAGTCATGGGGACTGGTATGAGGAATCTATTTAACAGTTAAACAACAGTAAATAGCAAATCATAGGACCACGCCACTTTCGCGGAACGGGTTTACTCCAGTGATTGCTAGTGCATTTAAAACAAAGTAAATTCTTTTTAAAACAACGCAATGCTTTTTAGAAAGAATGAAGCCAGTATAAGACTCAGGTCCCATCATACAATGAAACGCAAGCCGGAGGATAGAGTTTTACCTTATAAGGGCCAAATATGCTTGATACGTATAAAGCAAAATCATTTGATATTATTACTAGTGCATATATGTTTCAAAACGAATAGCATCATAAATATCAATCATAGGCCGCATAGCTACCATCTACTATGTCTCCACACTAGTTCTACAATCAAATCCGTTATCTCGTATTGGAAATTGGATTTCCGTCATGAGTCGAGGCAAGGGGCAAGCTCCTCCCCGCTTCGAGACACTCTAGCAAATGCCTCGGGACTACGCACTCTGGGTAACCCCTGGATGCTTCAGGGCCGGTCCTCACTTACGTTAGAGGATTAATTATGCCTGAACACACGTTTCCCGGTCCTTACAGACCTATAATCGAGGCGCCTCGCATTCCAACAACTACAAAGGTGAAAAGTAGATAAATATGTCAGGGCTGGTAAGTCACTGACACCACCATAGCTAGAAAGAAACGTCGTGCTCTCCCTGCAGTCCGTATCCCGTTTTTAACTCATACCGGGGTGTGAGGTTCGCGAATCTACGAAATACACAAAGCTAGGCCACGTAGACCTTGCTTTGATCATCATCCACAAGACTTTGCTTTGCAACAGAAGCTTTGCTCACAGCATCTTGGCATGCCACATAGGCAGTCCACTCCATACGATTGATTTTCATCGATATATAACCTCTAAGCTCATACGTCTCAGAGAAGGGCGTTAAGTAAAAGAAAAAATTCTCCCCGCCAAACAGATATATATTTAACAGAGATCAATCAGTATAGAACAAAATCCAATGTCAGACACACAGTCCATTTACAAGTCCGTCCTGGGTCTGAACGAAACCGGAGGCGTCAAATCCCTCGCAAATCCGTACAATCAACACATACGTTCAGACGGCTACTACTTCCGTCCCCTTCCGGTAGCTACTCCGGTTAGGAACCTCAGTAGCGCCCATCCAACCGATACGAAGATCGTCGGTCTTGAATCGTCTTTGCATTTTCCAATTCGAATTGCTCGATAAATTATTTGAAATGAGGGTTAGCTCGGCCTTTTCAAATAATTCACGTCATTAGAATTTAAATCGATTTATTTTAGGGTTGTATTATTCGACATCCATCTTTCGGTTCTTTAGTGTTATTTTCATGTCATACACATACAACCATCAAACATCAAACAATTCGAGCACAATTGGTTTATTTGCAACCTATGTTGCTTATAATATTTCATAGCGATTTTTCGCCATTTTTATTTATTTAAAAATGGCCATATTTAATTAAACGACGTTTCAGGTGGTGTCGTGGCACTGGCGTTGTTTTTCTCCTAATTTGTTTTACACATATCGGAAAATCTAACCGTTGGATTTTTACAAAGTCTATATCAGTGGGAAGATATTCCCAAAGCGAACCCAACGGTTCCAGTTTCGTGAGAATCCGACGGTCGGATCTTCCACACTAGTCGTTTGAAGTTATGGTTTCAAAATTCGAACTGCAGCGTCGTTATTCGATTTAATTTAATTATATTTATATTTATATATAAATATAAACGATTCTGGCACTGTTTTTCTTCAGATTTGAATTAAACATTCCGGACAATCCAACCGTTGGATTTTTACAAGGTTGGTGCCGTTGGAAAGAGATTTCCAAGGCGAACCCAGCGGTTACGGTTTCGGGAAAATCCAATGGTCGGATTTCTCGTACTAACCGTTTCAAATTACGATTCCGAAACGCAAACTGCACGGCCTCTATTCCTTTTAATTATATTCATATTTATATATATAAATATAGTTCATTCTATAATTTCAACTACAGTTCATTTTATATTTTCAACTTCGTTTTCACTTCAAATATTTCACTAACGCCTTAATATTTCGAAAAATTTCGGCATAACCTCCTTTGTACGGGGAGGGGTTCGGAAATTTATTGGGCCGTATTAGGTACCCAATAAATCCTAAAAAGCATTCACATATTTATAGTGATATATTCTGGTGTTTACGGGGGAGCATGTACTGATAATCACTCCAGGGAATAAATTCCCATCACCCCGCTTCCGTGTGGAAATAAATAGTCCATGTGTCGTGTCTAATAACTAGAGCGACGTGATTATTGTCAACTCCAGACCCGTGTGGGGTTTTTATTAATCTGGAAATTTATCGTTATAATTTATATAGTCCATATCAGTCATCAGTTCAACCTGTAGTACATAGTCATCGCCATACAAGCCTCTTTCTTGTATGGTAAATCTTCCACCTCGTCACACAAGCTCCAATTGCTTATGTGGAATATGATGAAGTATGCCTATCGTCAAGAAGTATGCCATGTAGTGTAGTTCAAAATTAATTGTTACTATCCTATGGCGTTATTTATTATTTCACACAGAATAACCAGCACTCCGCATCCAATGGCATTCACAGGAGTTGATATATAAATAAAATTGCGCAGCCAACTCATCAAGGTTTACCTATTTGTCGGGCACGCAAATAATTTCTTTACTCTACAGCTAATCCATTTTTCCTGTTTAACACATGTATATATATGCAGAACCAAGCTAATAGTAATATTTCTAGTAAACTGTTATTTATTTCAACCCATGTGTATTTTTAACTAAGCGTATACATGATAAAAGAAATATTTTTATCATCAAAAAAAATATTTATTCGACACGTGTGTATTTTTAACACTTCATATACACTATAAAAAATATAGTTTTCATTGTCGATTCATTTTATTTTTAAAAGATGATAACATTCAACACTTGAACTTCAACTCAACGAATGAATTGCAACTCAACACATGAATATTCGATATAGTTTGTATATATATAAAAATATGATTTTTATCGCTAAAGCCATTTGTTTAAATTCAAATAATATTCAACACATGAATTTCAACTCAACGAATGAATTGCAACTCAACACATGAATATTCGATATAGTTTGTATATATATAAAAATATGATTTTTATCGCTAAAGCCATTTGTTTAAATTCAAATAATATTCAACACATGAATTTCAACTCAACGAATGAATTGCAACTCAACACATGAATATTCGATATAGTTTGTATATATATAAAAATATGATTTTTATCGCTAAAGCCATTTGTTTAAATTCAAATAATATTCAACACATGAATTTCAACTCAACGAATGAATTGCAACTCAACACATGAATATTCGATATAGTTTGTATATATATAAAAATATGATTTTTATCGCTAAAGCCATTTGTTTAAATTCAAATAATATTCAACACATGAATTTCAACTCAACGAATGAATTGCAACTCAACACATGAATATTCGATATAGTTTGTATATATATAAAAATATGATTTTTATCGCTAAAGCCATTTGTTTAAATTCAAATAATATTCAACACGTGAATTTCAACTCAACGAATGAATTGCAACTCAACACATGAATATTCGATATAGCATATATAAATAATTTCAATGAATGAAAATTATTCTAACACATAAATATTTCAGAAAATTTCGGCAGCATAACGGCAGGGTAGTTAAAACCGGGACCGTCCCTAGTACGGCTCCTCGCTCTACCTTAAAACCTCGCGGTTTTTGACAATGGGGATCATGCATCTAGTTCGCACGCAGGCGGCATGTTTTATTTTCAATTCCACAATCCTATTCTATTTTTGTTTCAACCACAAGAGGGTATTTTCCAATCACAAAGGTATTTTTCAACCATAATATCAACCACAAACAATTATTTCCAACCATTCGTCAAACCATATAATATCACGTCAATCACAAGCAATAAATATTGTCCATGGTCTGTGGACGAGGGGAGTATATATATATATATATATATATATATATATATATATATATATATATATATAATATAATAATTCACTTGCATTTCATCACAGTTCAAAGCATATATGTTTCAAACAACGCTTGTATAAATTATACATCGCTAATATAACTTATACAACACATGTACATGAGGTATGCAATGCGTATATAATTTACACTTCGCTTATATAATTTATACAACGCGATTCCATTCACACAAATAGCTTAGATTCCTCGCATTGGTTATTGCGGTGCTAAAAATCGTAGGAAGGTCAGAAAAATCCGTGGCTTCTTCTAGAATGTAGAGAGCCTCCTTGCGGTCACGGTGTCTCCTGTTTCATCGAATTTCGTTAAAGAACGAAAAATATATTATTTTTCAAAGTTTTGCAACGCTTTATAGTGTTAAAACAGTTTAAAATTATATAAGTCGTTAGTTTTCAAACCTGCTCAATTCTAGGTTTGGATTTTTCTCTTGATTCGTAGCTCTATAGGATGATCAGACCGTTGGACGTCGTCGAGGGAGGGAAGAGCTTTCCGGCGCTGGTAGTTTGAGGGGGTGCGACGGCGAATCGAGGCGGCGGCGGCTCCGGGAAGGCGACGACTTTCTCGACGTCGTTCAGGCGAAGGAGCTGACGAGAGGGGGCGGCGTTGGGGCGGATGTGGAGAGGAGGCGAAGGGCTGTCGACTAGTGGTGGTGGCGCGGCCTAGCGTCGCCTGTAGCGATCGGAAAAAGGACGAGAAGCTTCGAGCAACGTGGACCGTCCATAGCAGGGTGGCGGCTAGGGTTTTGTAGTTTTTTTTTTTAAATGAAAATTTCCTATTGGCCAGAATTTATAGAAAATTTTTAAATAGTGTTTTTGCAAACGGACTCCTTTTTAAACCCAACGACTGTCGCCCCTAGCTAAATACCCCCATTCCGGACACTATGGGATATGTTTCGTTGGCCATTTCGACTGTTACAGTCTGTTATTTTTCAAATTAAAATATAAAACATTCGATACTTAATTTAAACGTACATTTCAATTTGCCAGGGCCACAAACTGAATCGAAAAATTCCAGAAAAATAAATCTAGCTTTGTTTTGACGATACGGTCCTAACAAAACCAGTTTCGTCGAATTCTGAGCTTGTTTGAAAAACGGCCATTTTTAGGTCGACCCATTTTAACAGAATTTGACCAAACACGTTATCTTTTGCCCCGCTCACATACTAGCTTCAAAAATTACGAAATTTGAAGCTTAGCAATAATTTGACATCCCGGACCCAACAAAAGTGGTTTCGTCGAATTCCGAGGTCGTATGCAAAATCTCAATTTTCAAGGGCTATATATACTATATAGCGACCTTTCTGAAAATTCAATTGGCCATAACTTTTGATTTCCGTTATGAAATTTCGATTTTTCAGATTCGTTAGAAAGGTATTGATAAACAGATTTAAATATTTTTAGTTTCGTCAAAATCCGTTATATTTTCCACTCGGTACAGTCAGACCAAGTTTGTATTCAAAATTTCAAACTACAATATTGTACCCCATTCTATATTTTATTGAAATATGAAATTTCAATCATTCAAATTTCTTGTTAATAACCTGATTTAAAAATTTTAAACTGGTTCACATTTTCCAGGTTATTACAGCCCTTCTTTGAGACGTACGAGTTCAGAGGTTATATATTGATGGATATCAAACGCATGGAGTGAATTGCCTGTGTGGCATGCCTAAGTGGCAATTGATCAAGGCTTCTGTTGAAAATCAAGGTCTTGTGGTTATGATCAAAGTACAGCCTGTGTGGCATAGCTTTGTGTAACGTGAATTCGCGGGCCTCACACCCCGGTTGTGAACCAGAAACGGGAGAGGACCCCAGGGAGAGCATGCGTTTCCTTCTAGCTAGAAGTGGCGTTAGAGGTTTTACATGCCCTGACGAGTTTGACTTATGTGGTTATTGCTGTTGCGAGGCGCCTCGGTTAGATCGGACGATCCGGGTCCGATGGAGTCATTCGTTGGCTCATTTACGCCCCATAGGGCGGGGAAACGTAATGTTCAGGAATTTTAATCCACATCGGTGGACCGGCCCTGTCTCTCCAAGGGTCGATGTGCTCTAAACCTGAGACGTGGGCTAGATTGTCTCGAAGTCGGTAAGGACTATCCTTTCCTTTGGTTCACAGATGGAAATCCAACTTCCAATACGTGACATTTGCGGTTTTATTTGTAGAGCCTAGTATTGGCGACATAGTAGCATGGGATACTATGTCGTCTATGATTGATACTTATGATTGAAATTGTTTTGACACTACACACTTATAGTACCATCAAAATAATCTGTTTTAAACGTATCAAGCATTCTTTGGCTATTATAAGGTAAAAACCCTATCCTTCGGCTTGCGTTGCATTGTGTGATGGGACCTGGGTCTTATAAAAGCTTCATGTTTCTTTATTTAGCATTGCGCTGTTCGCTTTATGCACTGGTATTCTTGGGAGGAAACCCGTTACGTGTTATGCGGCGTGGTCCCTTGATTTACCGAACTTTAAAATAAAGATTAATAACAGATTTAGTTCTCACGCCAGTCCCATGACTGACCTGGAGTTTATTGTTTTAACCTAAACTCTGGGTGCCCTTATTTTGACACGGGCAGCTAGTAGTTTTGGTTTTGCAGATTTATATTCACAGGATCCTAGTTTACAGCTGGAACGATATTCGGAAAGCTTTGTATCCGAATATCTCCTTCTAGTTGTGTTTTGTATTATTTTCCGCTGCGATGTAATTTAAATCTCTGTTATTTTTTGTGTAACATTTATTCATACTCTGTTTATTCTTGTATTCTGATGGAATTGTTGTAATTAACAATGAAATGTTCTTCCGTCTACGTTCTATTTTGTCGTGTTCTCAAAACAATCAGGCGTTTCGAACGGTCTTGGTCGGTTTAGGGACTGATTCGGATTGAGCGAAATTCCTTTTCGTTACAGTGGTATCAGAGCTTTGGTTTACAAAGCTCGAGAACAAGACACGTTAGAACCAAACGAAAGAATTCATCAGAGAATGGATTAGTAATATCCAATGAGAATGACTCGTTAGAGATAGGATCAGTAGTATCCTAGAACGAGTGTGAAGAGTAATGTTTTTAAAATTAAAATTGAAAACAAGTTTTGTTTTGAAAATTTAAATCAATTATTCGTATTTGATTATTTATTTTATATTGATTTGGACTATCAGGTATATAGAGATTTTAATATACGTCTGATCCATGTGTATTAGAAGCCTCCAATATACTGGATAGACATAGAGTCACCCTCTAATCACCCGGAGATAATTCTGATGATGCGGCCGCATCATCAGTATTTATATTCAAGTGTCGAAAGCGTGATATCTATATATTTCCATTAGACTGGTGTGAGAACCAAAATTAGATAGGGCTTATTGTTGTGATTTGGCATCAAAAATCTGATTTTGTGACTATATATCAAATTTATGAATTTGAAATGATAATTAACTAACTGATTGCTAGTTGTGTTGTTTGATTATTGGTTGATTAATTAAAACGTTGAACCTTTAGCCAAATTGAACCGAATGTGGAATTGTATTGAAAATTTGTCGCATTTGCTTGCATATACATGTACTTACATTGAACAGGTCATTGCAAGGAGGCTAGAGCAGAGAATAAAATTGTTTGCCCGACAAATAGGTACATGTTTACCATAATTTACTGTTTTGTTTGGGTGATGATGATTTTATGAGCCGATTGGCTTTTTCTTTTGGATTGAATAAGGCCATGGGAGTCTATATGAAATATCCCGAAGTCCCCGGTGCAGGGGAGGTTATGGCGAAATTTTTCGAAAATTTAGGGTGTTAGCCAAAAATTTGAAAAGTTCTTAGAAACTAAAAAGTTGAAGAACTTAAGCCGTAAAGAAAATAATAAAAGTTGAGTTGATTAGCTAAACAACTTCCGGCTTCGTTCCTTTTCGAGGTCGAAAAGTTTTAAGTGGGGGAGATTGTAATAACCCGGAAATCCGAGCCAATTTAAAATTTTTATTTTGGCAATTTTAGTGAATTTTGATTATTTAAAATGAATTATTTTAAATAATAACGACGAGAAATTTATTTCAAATAGAATTCGAACGTATATATTTATATAGATCGTCGTTAGAATATAAATATTTATTTATAATTATAAAAGGAATTGAAAATGGCGCGGTAGTCCGATAATTCGATTTCAAACTTCAATTGAATGTACCGAGTGCAAAATAAACCGGATTTTAGTGAAACCAAAAATAATGGAACCTAATTGAGAATATCTTTCCAACGAATCCGAAAAATCAAAATTTCATAGCGGGGATCAAAAGATATGTCCAGTTGAAATTTCAGAATAGTCGCTATGGAATTTCGGCCCTTAGAAAATAGCCATTTTGCAAACGACCTCGGATTTCGACGAAACCACTTTTGTTGGATCTGCAATGTCAAATTATTGCTAGGTTTCAAATTTCGTAATTTTTCGAATCAGTATGTGAGCGTGGCAAAGGAAAACGCGTTTGACCAGTTTCAGTTGATTTTAATCGACTGGAAAATGGCCATTTTTCAAACGGTCTCAGAATTCGACGAAACTAGTTTTGTTAGGATCGTATCGTCAATACGAGGTTAGAAAATATTTTTCGGGAATTTTTAGGGTTAGTTTGTGGCCCCAGTAAATTGAAATTCACATTCAAATTCAATATATAGAGTTATATGTTGATTTTGACGAAAACTGATCGAAACGATCGAATTGGCTTACGATACATTTCCCATTGTGTTCGGAGTGGGGGTAATTGGTTAGGGATAGCAGTCGGTGGGTTTGATTTCGAGTTGAAAATAAAAAGTTGCTTTTAAAATTTAAAATGATTAAATATATATTATAATAACCCTCTCTCTCTCCCATACTTCTCTCTCTCTCTCGTTTATGGTCAACCCAATAGCAGCGACTGGAGGGCGGAAATGAAATCTAAACCTGTTTCAAGGAATTTCCTCAAATATGGAGCACTGAATCTCGCCCCAAAACTGCTGTCGTCGCTCGTCGTTTCAGGCGTGGATGCTCCTCCGAGTTGAGCGTAGTCCTAGGTGGAGTTGCGTGGCCTGAAAGGCTTCAACGTGGGCTAGATAGATCGAGGTCCGTACCCCTGTGGTGGTGGCGGCAGGCGGATCTTCCTGGTGACGATGGGTTACAGTAGATGATGGGCAGAAGAGGATTAGAGGGAGATTACAGTATGATTAAGGAATGGAAGGCAATTAAATTAAATTAATTAATTAATTAGTTATATTAGTGAATGTTAATTATATTACATTGTTTAAAAATCAATTTTTAATATTTATAATACCATTGTATGAAATCCAATTTTCTAAAATATATAACATGATGATAAAATGTAATTTGTATATATAACTTTGTTTAAAAATATATATATGGTTTTATAAATAAAAATAGAAATGTACATAGATTTTTAATTAGCTAAAGATTAAATTTTTGTAAGGATAAAGGCGAAATCTTTATAATGTTAAAGGCGAGATCTTTATAATGTTAAAGGCGAGATCTTTATAATGTTAAAGGCGAAATTTTTATAATGTTAAGGGCGAGATTTTAAATATATAAAGTGAAGATAAATATTCGATTTTTATGTGCATGTAGTGATAATAAAAATATGATTTTTTTTCATATATGAAATATAAAAATATGATTTTTATAAAGTAGAAGTATTAAAAATATGATTTTTATATGATAGAGGATATAAAAATATTATCTTTATATATGTAGAGAAATAAAAATATAATTTTTAGTGAAGTAAAAATACGATTTTTATATATAAAATAGCGTAATAAAAATGTGATTTTTATAGCGATAAAATAAAAGTTCGATCTTTATATAAGAAATAGAAATATAAAGATATAAATTTTATATTGAAAGAAGCGTTGTAAATACATAAGAAGTAGCAATGTAAAGATATGATTTTTATTTATTAGAATGAAGCAATAAAAATATAATTTTTAATATGAACAGCGTGAAGAAGACTACGTTGGAAGTGCGGGCAAATCCAGACTGTTCTGAATTTCTATGGCGGAGTGGAACCCTCGGTGAGAACTTCTCACTTTTACTTTAATTTATTTCTAGTTTGAAATATATACTAGGATGCAGACGGTGTTTAGTAGCACCCGACACCCGTCGTCCACAGACCATGGACGGCTTGTATGCTTGTTTGTTTGATTTTGATGTGTAGTTGATTGTGTCGTGTGATGTGAAAAGAAATAAAATATTTATATAGTTAAAAATATTTTATAGTTGAAAATATAATTTTTGACATGAATGTGAATAAATAAATATAAACAAATCGGACGATTTGTTTATATACACACATTTGACTGATATTGATTGGGACGATAAATTTTACACATCACCCAACTGCACAAATAAAATCTGTGTTTGATTGTTTGAAACCCCACACGGGTATTGGGATGATATTTGACGTACACTAATCCCGATTGTTTAGTTGTATGTCAATCGATGGGTTGACAGACTGTGTAAGCGTTAATTATTTACATTTGATGCTTATACAGTGTAGAATGCACTTTGGATGATGGTTGATTATTCATCGTTGTTATTGTATACATGTGCTGTAGGAAATCCATAGAAATAAAATCTATGGTAATTGATTGGGCTTCATTCCAGTTTTGAATAAAAATATTTGAAATAGAAATATTTGGAAAAAAGAAATATTTGAAATAGAATATTCGAAAATAGAAATATATGAAGCCATGTTGATTAGATTGACGCAATTTTGACGTGAACAATACTTATATCGATTTTATTCATTTTATAATGAATATCGAAAGTGATTTAAAAATCTGATATTTTGAAAAGAATTAGAATTCGAATTGAAATTGAATAGAAATGAATTCGAATTAAAATTGAATAGATTTGAAATTGAATAGATTCGAAATTGAATTGAAATGAATTCGAATTGAAATTGAATTGAATTAAAAACGGACTGGAATTGAATTAAAAATCGATTTGAATTGAAATCAATTTGAAATGAATTTAAAACGAATTTATAAGGAAAATTTCAATTTTGATTTGAATTTGAGATGAAGTTGAAATCGTTTTGAAAACGAATTTAAAACGATTTATAAAATTCGTTTGGAAAGGAAATCGACGAAGTATATATTATATATATAATATAATGGCCTGAATAGAACGCGCCGCGCCGCGGCAGTTCGCGAATTTCGACCATTAAATTCAAATGGATATTACGGGAGATCCGACCGTCGGATTCTCCTAAAACCGGAACCGTTGGGTTCGTATCGAAAAGAGCTTTCTAATGAATATTAGAGATTTGACCTCTAACGGTTGGATTTGGGATTATGTCCAAATCAAATTTGAAAAAGGTCGCTGTAAGTGCAGTTCGATGGCCGTTGATGGAAATCGACTGTACGGGCCTTGATAAAATTATTAAAAATAGTAATAATTTGTGTAGAATCATAAGAAGTGATTTGGGAAGAATTAGGATGAAAAACTCCATATTTGAAAAGATAAAAATAGATTTTTATCGAGATGAACTAGTTTTGAACTAAAATAATAATTTATTTATTTTTAAAATAAATAAATTGGATTTGAAATGGTTTTGAAAATTACCAGAATTTCCAATAATTGAATTGGAATGGATTTGAATCGAAATTGTCTGTGGAATATTTCGATGTTGGATTTCGTGATGATACAGGTATTGTTATGGGAATTTGAAAGATATATTTATATCGTTATTTCCAATACGATATTTGTTAGTCGTAGAATTTGATATTGAATATAAGCCGATATATTTTCTATTCAGAGCCTTGTATTTAATATCAAATGTGATTTGGGTTTGTCGTGAATGGTGTCTTCATTAACACTGTTCTTAAGCCCAGTTGAGAAAAAGATTAAATCTTTTTATTTAGATTTAATGAAGTGTACCAATTAAATAATATTTAATTAGAATTGAATTGGTGTTGATTTTTGGGTTTATCGTGAACAGTGTTTTAAATAACACTTGTTCTTTAACCCGATAATTAATGGAATGTGATTTTGGGTTTATCGTGAACCATGTTTTAAATGACACTGATTGTTTAACCCAGTTAAAGATTAAAACTAAGTGGAGTTTTAATGAATCTTTAATTAGATTGAAAAGACCGAGAATGGAGTATCACCAGTTTTACTCCAGGTGATAGTTAAATCTTTAATTAGATTTGAACGTGAAATGGTAATTGAATTTACCGATAACACCGTGGTGTTAGATATGAAGTATTACCAGTTTTACTTCATGGGGTGAATAGGTTGGGGTTGGGAAATAAAATAAATGATTACTTCGGTGTGGTTCGCTAATCCCGACTAGTTTGAATTGATATTCAAAAAGGAGATTAAAGAATAAATTTAAAGAATTTATCTTTGATAAAATTAATGGGAACCTTTCCCATAAAATTAGAATATTTGAATAAAAGAATATTCTAAATTGGAATGAAGCGTATGTTATGTTTCTGTAACACTTGTTCATTATATACGCGAGTTATTCAGAAAGACCGGGTTTATCCAATTCTGAATAACTGATTTGAGTGGTGTCGAAGATGAAGACGGTGGTCGAAGACCGGAGGTCTTCACGTCGTTTGGATAAGTACTGGTGATCTTAATTGGGTCGTACACCCAAGAGGAGGGAATCAGTTAGTGGTCGTCCAGACGTACTTGGAGATCGATGGATGTGCGGGGTACTAGGTGCCTTCGGTTTCGTTCAGGCCCAGAACGAACTTGTAAATGGACTGTGTGTCTGACATTGGATTTTAGTCTGTGTGGTTGATTTCTATTAAATATATATCTGTTTGGCGGCGGAGAATTTATTCTCTTGCTTAACGCCCTTCTCTGAGACGTACGAGTTAAGAGGTTATATATTGGTGGATATCAAACGCATGGAGTGAATTGCCTGTGTGGCATGCCTAAGTGGCAATTGATCAAGGCTTCTGTTGAAAAGCAAGGTCTTGTGGTGATGATCAAAGCACAGCCTGTGTGGCATAGCTTTGTGTAACGTGAATTCGCGAGCCTCACACCCCGGTTGTGAACCAGAAACGGGAGAGGACCTAAGGGAGGGCATGCGTTTCCTTCTAGCTAGAAGTGGCGTCAGAGGTTTTACACGCCCTGACGAGTTTGACTTATGTGGTTGTTGTTGTTACGAGGCGCCTCGGTTAGATCGGACGATCCGGGTCCGATGGAGTCATTCGTTGGATCATTTACGCCCCATAGGGCGGGGAAACGTAGTGTCCAGGAATTTTAATCCACATCGGTGGACCGGCCCTGTCGCTCCAAGGATCGATGCGCTCTGACCCTGAGACATGGGCTAGATTGTCTCGAAGTCAGTAAGGACTATCCTTTGCCTTGGTTCACAGATGAAAATCCAACTTCCAATACGTGACATTTGCGGTTTTATTTGTAGAGCCTAGTATTGGCGACATAGTAGCATGGGATACTATGTCGTCTATGATTGATACTTATGATTGAAATTATTTTGACACTACACACTTATAGTACCATCAAAATAATCTATTTTAAACGTATCAAGCATTCTTTGGCTATTATAAGGTAAAAACCCTATCCTCCGGCTTGCGTTGCAATGTGTGATGGGACCTGGGTCTTATAATAGCTTCATTTTTCTTTATTTAGCATTGCGTTGTTTGTTTTATGCACTGGTATTCTTGGGAGGAAACCCGTTCCGTGTTATGCAGCGTGGTCCCTTGATTTACCGAACTTTTAATAACTGTTTTAGTTCTCAGACCAGTCCCATGACTGACCTGGAGTTTATTGTTTTAACCTAAACTGTGGGTGCTCTTATTTTGACACGGACAGCTAGTAGTTTTGGTTTTGCAGATTTATAGTCACAGGATCCTGGTTTACAACTGGAACGATATCCAGAAAGCTTTGTATCCGAATATCTCCTTCTAGTTGTGTTTTGTATTATTTTCCGCTGCGATGTAATTTAAATCTCTGTTATTTTCTGTGTAACATTTAGTCATACTCTGTTTATTCTTGTATTCTGATGGAATTGTTGTAATTAACAATGAAATGTTCTTCCGTCTACGTTCTATTTTGTCTTGTTCTCAAAACAATCAGGCATTTCGAACGGTCTTGGTCGGTTTAGCGACTGATTCGAATCGAGCGAAATTCCTTTTCGTTACATATGTGTATTTCCATTAAAAGCTTAATGAAAGGAGAACTTCTTAAGAAAATTGCTCTGTAAGTGTGTACTTTTATTTCTTTAGTTGCAAGAGTCGCAGTTCATTATCCATTCTACAAAGAAGTCTGAGTTTGCATCCATCAACACCCTCGAATGGCGATGAAACCTCGATCACTGAGTTTAGATCCGATCTGGTAATCCTCAGTGAGCCTGCGACTTAGAGCATTAGCATCCCAATTCCTCACTAAGGTCGATCAGGGAAGTGAACCAATCCACCTGATTTTCCCTTAAGATCTGTCCCTGTTGATCCACTTCCGGTGTTGACGAAAAATATCGTTAACACTTATACTAGACTCAATGAAACTTTTTGTCAGTTACTTTTAAATTCTACCAATGATAAAATTACTTTATAAATGTAATAAATTAGTTGTAACAACCCAGTTTCGATGGACTGATTTTTCTCCAAAAATCCAATCCACCTAAACCCTAGTTGGTTGCTCTGGTATCCTGCAGAAAAAGATAGAGAAAAGAGATATGTCAAAGTTTGGAAAACACCTCACAGTGAAAGGAGTAAGATATAATATATTTAAAACATAGCTTTACCTTAATCACAATACTGCTAAATCAGTATTCCCAGGGCTATAAGTCTCTGTCTAACCTGCAATTGTAATGAGGAGGGGGTCAGAGCATAAGTTCTGTGTGAATGAATTTAAACTACACTTCTTGAATAATTCTACATATATCGTTCAATCACATTTTCTTATTTATTAGGTTATACGTGTTATTAGCACTCAAAGCTTACACACACGTCGCACCCATCTACTACCTAATAGATTAACCTAATATAATGAATATGTAGCTACCCCCAAACTGAGGTACACCCCATGGTACCCCACTCGCACGGTCTCCACCGTATCATCGCAGTGATATACGCAGTCCCCCATCCTATGTCATAGTAACATACATTCCTCTTATGTGTAATACAAGACTACACCCGCAAAGGATTACTTATAACTATATTATGTAAACATAACGACTGCCATTATCGAATAATGCCCTCTAGTCTACGATACACCATTCAGAGCAGACATGGTTGTACCTAGACTTTCACATGCACGTATCGTCAACCGTATTCGATGCCTAACCCGCACACCCATCGTGCGTGCGTGCCCAAGTTCCGTGGCAGGGCTACACAAGAAACATGGAACTCGGTCGGGTATTCTCCTCATATCTATGTAAGGCCCGCCTTTAAGAGCCTTTAGCACAAATATCCCTAGGGTCTGTTTTCCATGGTGGCTATGGCCCCACCTCAACTCCTCCCTTAACTAGCGAAGACTACGAGAGCGAAGCAACAAGCCCCTAAGCAAACAATCTAAACATCCATGCGGTGTCTCCCGTCAACCACCGTCCCACGATAGTGAAAGGTTAATGGTATATTGGGTCTAGCTCTAGTCTTCCCGCATCCTACTGGCTGTGGTGACAGGCACTCGATGACCTACTATCCTTGTTGGTCCTGACCCTCCACCTCCGTTGAGGCAGCCACCAAATCACCTTTTCTATCACCTCGTACAGCATTCTGACTGTCAAGTTATTCTTGCAGTCAAGGGCCACCCACCTAGTAGTTACGCGCAGACCCAACCTCTGCATGCACAGCCTGAAACATCTGCCACCACAAAAAAGACTACTAGGAGCACCTTTTATGTCTCAGGAAGCCGCGTGCTTCCCCTTCCTGTTCGTTGGAGCCGCCAAAATAACGAACGTGCGCTCTACTCGTGCCTTATGACACCGTGATGATCTACCTCGTTGGGTTATTCATCCTACAACGTACGTACTGCTTCAAGCGCCTTAGTTTTATATGTCATTAGACCACAAGTATAACCATTTATTTCGCGCTTGTGCCACCTCGTCAACTTTCTCATTTATCTTGGTTGTTCACATTAGCTTCCTTTTTCGTATTTACCAAGTTACCCTTGCTTATTAATTCTATTTACACTTAACCCACTTAAGTCCATTAATAAGCCCACAACTTGTTATTTTCCAATTTCATACATTATTCCCTTTTAGGGTTACAACAACATGTTATACTTAATTCATAGTTAAGTATGCCTTATCCCATGTATATACTGATTAGGAGAATAACCCCCTAAACACCAGTCCCGAAGACCGAAATCAACATCAGACTGGCACCTAGAGAATTACTCAACCCAACCAACATATATGATTCTAATTTACTTCTTTTCCATTCATATAATTTATATCATTTTTAATTTCACATTTCTCCTTCCCAAACCACTTAATTTAAGTATATCTTTACATATAAGTTATCTCATCTTCCTTATCATTTCCTATAACTTATCTTGTTCCATAAGTTATAATTTCCACCTATTATCCTTTCTTGCCTTATTCAAGTTTATTCATAACAGGTTATTAATCATTCCCCATTTCTTGTCATTAATTTTAGAATTTGACTTAACCCTCCTTATTAAAGTTTCCATGTCTTACACATGTCTTACTACGGTTAAGTCTACGTTAGTCATGTTTTACATCACTTGTCTTACAACAGTTAAGTCCACATTAGTCATGCTTTACATGTCATTTATATCATCCACTTAACCCTCTAACCATACCCATGTCACCCACGTGCCTTATTATGGTTATTATTTCTTTAATTTATTTATTATGCCATAACGATGTATGACCTCTCACATTAGACATCCGCTTTTGGTTGCTGGATTTGTCGGGCGGTTCCGTGCAGTCTTACACCACAAACGCGCCTAACCTCGTCTCATAAACTGTTACGCCTCTAGTTCTTGTCGTTGACCTCTCATATTAGACATCCTCTTGCGGTTGCTGGATTTGCCGGGCGGTTCCGGGCAGTCTTACACCACAAACGCGCCTAACCTCTTGTCGTAGGCGTTCATTAACAATCGTCTTTCACCCAAACCCCAAATTTATGTCATGTGTTCCAAATTCAACTTAATTACAATTCATTTTTCTATGCCTATTTCCAATTTATCATTAACTACACCAATTACATAATAGTTAGCCAAATTTCTTATTGCCCAAATTATCCAATTATAGCCAAATTCACCAATTCCATGTTATTCATACCCAAACATGCCAATTTCCAATATCCAATTGTACTCAATTTCATATAATCAATATTTTCCCAATATATATATATCCCAATATTCCCACGTTCATAGATATAATCTAATTCACCCTCTAAGCTTATTTTTCAAGTCACAAATAAATTTCACCAATCCATGTTATCCAATTACATGTTGTTAATATTAAATTATACCAATTCCATATCCAATCACAATTATGACAATTTACATAAATTCAACATTACAGTATAATTATGTCCATAATTCTATACAAAACCTTCCAATCCCAATATAATGCTCAAACCAACCCTTTTTCCCTTTTTTAATTTCTCGTTCCCATTAAAATGCATAAACCCATGATAGACATAGGCTCGAGATAGCCTAGCTATAAAAATAAAGAGGAAAAGAATAAAAAGGAGAGAACTCAAACGTAGGCATAAATAAAATAACAGATCTTATTGAATTATCATCATGTTCATTATGGGGAATGGTAAACGATAGAAGCAATATTATACAACAAATATAGTTCAAATCCACTCACAATGACTGGATTGGAGAAATAAACGATTTGTTGTTGATGTAGAACGCTGATTTAATCTTCTTTTTTGATTATTGGTGAAGAGCTTGAATTGTTGATGAAGAATTTCTAATACTATTTAGGTTTTAGAGGCGACGGCTAAGAGAATTGAGAGTTCGGCAGCACGGAGGCGTCTTGAGGAATTGTTATGAATTAGGTTTAGGTCTTGCTATGTATTTATAGGTGTAGAGAGTGTTTTAGAGCCCTTAAATTGACCTAGAAGCCACCAGATTTGTACAGCACATTAAAACACATCACAGGAATGAAATTGCCCAGATCTGGGAGGGGTAGTTCGACACCCAAGTCGACCTCCCTAGGGGTAGGTCGACCCCCTGGTCGAACTGCCTGGTTGATGGCGGGAAATTTCCCGCCCAACTGCCTGGGTCGAATTTCGAACTGTTTTGAATTTTAGTTGAATCTTCTAAAGGCCATAACTCATTCATACGGAGTCCGATCTACGCAAACTTGGACTCTATTCCAAGCAGAATTCCGAGATGAACGCAATGGTGATGTCCATTTTACTTAATTCCTGAAATTTAAATTAAATATCCTTATTTTATTATCATTTCCGTTACACACACTATTATTGAATTAATTTTTCCCTCTCTTCCATGTATTAATTAATTCTCATTGTACATCACCATTATTTATCCATCTATGCATATATATATATATATATATATATATTTACATTTTTAATTATACTAAAAATGCGGGGTGTTACATTCTCCCATCCTTAAAGAATTTCGTCCTCGAAATTCGATAAGAGTAAAATAGATAATCCCTCGCAATATTCATCCATCAAGTGTGCATTCAATTGTTGCAAACATTGTGCATATGTGCAAAGTGAAATACATCATAGTAAAGCATGTATGCCTAATTGGTACCACCTATATGTATGCAAACTTTTAAAAATGCTTTCTCAAATCATGAAGCTCACATCCTAAATATACTTGTAGTTCTATATGAATGAAAATTTGTTTTTGGAAAATTCTAAAATATTTTTCATCCAAATTTTCCCACACCCTTATAAAATAAGAGTGTAGTTCATCCAATTGCCACATCCAAAATCCTATCAATCACTTTTAAATTTCAAAATTCAGAAAAATCTAATTTTCCAAATTTTATTCCTTATGCATTTAACTGAAAAACCTATATTTTCCTGTTTTCTTTTAGCATTCTAGTTTAGTTAATTTAAATTTCTCATTTTTCTTTGCTTCATATATATATATATATATATATATATTCATGCCCAGCAAATTAGAATAGAAAATTTTCTAATTAAACAACTCATAGATTACGTCAAAGTAAATTCTAGTACGTTACTACAACTCGATAAAAGAGAAGCAGTCATACATTACATAATAAGATACTACCCTACTGATACAGTAATAGAGGTCAAGACCCTATCGGAAGAAACTATGAATGAGATCCTCTATACCACCAATCTTACTATCCAGATGCTTTATAAGTTGTCTAGCCCCCTCCTTAACCTTTAACTGCAAGTCCTGTAGCACAGCTCCTAACTGATTATAAGAGGTGCCCATCTCCTGTAGCATCTTCTGTTGAGTCTATCCCAACTCAACCTGTGTCTGGAGCATCACCTGCTGTGTCCTCAGGATGTCCTGGTGATCTCTAACTAACTGAGTTCGTTGCTCAGAAACTATTCTCAATTCCTCCCTCCAGTCTGACTCTCTGGAAATCCAAGGGTCCCACTCAGATGTACCAGAAGTACCCCATCCTGGAGCCTGGGAAGTCCAAGCACCTCCCCAAGCCTGCTCTGTCTGATATGGGTCTGATCCTGCCGGTGGTACATAATTGGGCTCTCCATCATGTCTGGGCTGATAGTCACCACCTTGCGGTTCCTACACATGCTCCGCCTGTACATGCTCCTCCTCCTCCTCATCTCCTCCATCATGCTCTATGGGCTGAGGCTCTAATAAATCATGTAGGTGAATATGCATCCTCGTCAGTGCGGCCAAATCTATAATACTGGAGGCATGAGAAGGAGGTGATATATAACCTTCCTTTCGCAGAGGAACATTGCTTCGTGTAAAAACTACGGTCCACAAATTTCCAAAAGAAATGTTTGACTACCTCGCCTCTCTAGTAGAGTCATAATACTGTAGGATGGTGCGAGCCCAATTTATCTTAATACCCCCAAAAATAGCATACGTGGCTCGTTTAACGATTTGTGTTATCCTATCAAATCTACCAGTCTGTCCAACAATATTATACTGTAAAATCCGAATAACAAATCTAGCTAACGGACGTAGATGGGTATAATCCCAAATCCTCTCGTACTCATCGTAGAAAATCCGACGCCATACAGCCAAGTCAGTCGTCTCAAAATCCCCTATCTCGTGTCCCGTACTACGGATGTTCAACATTTCCCCAAACTGTATTTCATTAAAACTAATGATGGTTCCCTTTACATCTGAATCATTTGTAATCAAACCCTCATTGTCTACCCCAACTTCTAAATTAGCATCAAAAAGTCTTACTAACCTCTTGTAGCCCTTTCGCTCTACTGTATTAACATCCAAAATAGCAATTAAACCCGCATCCGCAAATAAACCCTCCAAAGGTGTTCCAACAAAATCACCAAAATTAACCGGACGGCCTAACAACAACTTCAAACCAGCGATGTTGACATACGCCTCGACTATATCTCTCCGAGTGTTGCACCAAGCGAATTCTTGAGGCGTAAGTTGGGGAAAAGAGACAAGAAGGGAAGGTTGGTCCGCCATGGTGAATTAAGCTTGAATTGAGATGGGAAAGGTATAGATCTGGGAAGAGGATACTTCTAGCTTCGATTTGGGGGTAATTTTGTGCGAAATAGTGGAGATTTGAAGTGGTGGGAGGTGAAAAACGTGGTGGTGGAGGTGGGTTTCGTGCTCCCTGTAATGGAGCATGTGGAACGATCGAATGGAGCTGAAGGCCGTAGGCCTTCGGCCTTTTATTTTTTTCGCCCTGCTCTAGGCAGGTCGACCCTAGTGTCGACCTCCCTATGGACAGGTCGACACCCTGGTCGACCTCCCTAGGGGCAGGTCGACAAAAGTGTCGACCTATTTTTTTTCACTATTTTTTCGTTTCGCTTTTCTCCGTCTTCTTTCTCGATGGTTCACCTCCGTTTTTGTGCTATACTATTGGTCTAAACTTGACATGTTTACCGGCGACTGCCTATTCTTCTTGCACATGTTCCAATTCCATGAAATAGAAACTTAAGTGGAACATGAAGTCTTAAATATCCATTTTTATGTACACCTTTTGCTCTTTCAGAATTTTTTTTCTGATTTCCATTTTTAGTGTACGGGGGTAAAAATCTCATTCTTTTCCAGATCTATTTCTCAAGCGAGCTCCTATACGAACCTAGGCTTATATATTTATATATATAATATTTATATTTTTCTCAATAATACAAATACGCTCACTCATTATTTTTCCCTAGGAAAACTAAACCGAGGTTCTGATACAAATGTAACAACCCAAATTCCGACGGACCGATTTTTTTCCAAAAATCCAATCCACCGAAACCCGAGTTTGTTGCTCTGGTATCCTGCAGAAAAAGACAGAGAAAAGAGATATGTTAGAGTTCGGAAAACACCTCACAACGGAAGGAGTAAAATATAATATATTTAAAACATAATTTTACCTTAATCACAATACTGCTAAATCAGTATTCCTAGGGCTATAAGTCTCTTTCTAACCTGCAATTATTATTAGGAGGGGGTCAGAACATATGTTCTGTGTGAATGAATTTAAACTACACTTTTTGAATAATTTTACATATATCGTTCAATCACATTTTCTTATTTATTAGGTTATATGTGTTATTAGCACTCAAAGCTTACACACACGTCGCACCCATCTACTCCCTAATAGATTAACCTAATATAATGAATATGTAACTACCCCCAAACTGAGGTACACCCCATGGTACCCCACTCGCACGGTCTCCACCATATCATCGTAGTGATACACGCAGTCCCCCATCCTATGTCATAGTAACATACATTCCTCTTATGTGTAATACAAGACTACACCCGCAAAGGATTACTTATAACTATATTATGTAAACATAACGACTGCCATTATCGAATAATGCCCTCTAGTCTAGATACACCATTCAGAGCAGACATGGTTGTTCCTAAACTTTCACATGCACGTATCGTCAACCGTATTCGATGCCTAATCCGCACACCCATCGTGTGTGCGTGCCCAAGTTCCGTGGTAGGGCTACACAAGAAACACGGAACTCGGTCGGGTGTTTTCCTCATATCTATGTAAGGCCCGCCTTTAAGAGCCTTTAGCACAAATATCCCTATGGTATGTTTTCCATGGTGGCTATGGCCTCACCTCAACCCCTCCCTTAACTAGAGAAGACTACGAGAGCTAAGCGACAAGCCCCTAAGCAAACAATCTAAACATCCATGCGACGTCTCCCCTCAACCACCGTCCCACGATAGTGAATGGTTAATGCTATCTTGGGTCTAGATTTAGTCTTCCCGCATCCTACTGGCTGTGGTGACAGGCACTCGACAACCTACTACCCTTGTTAGTCCTGAGCCTCCACCTCCGTTGAGGTAGCCGCCGAATCACCTTTTCCGTCACCTCATACAGCATTCTGACTATCAAGTTATTCTTGCAGTCAAGGCCCACCCACCTAGTAGTTACGCGTAGACCCAGCCTCTGCGGGCATAGCCTGAAACATCTGCCACTACACAGAGGACTACTAGGAGCACCTTTTATGTCTCAGGAAGCCGCGTGCTTCCCCTTCCAGTCCGTTGGAGCCGCCAAAATAACGAACGTGCGCTCTCCTCGTGCCTTATGACACCGTGATGATCTACCTCGTTGGGTTATTCATCCTACAACGTACGGACTGCTTCAAGCGCCTTAGTTTTATATGTCATTAGACCCTAAGTCTAACCATTTATTTCGCACATGTGCCACCTCATCAACTTTCCCATTTAGCTTGGTTGTTCACATTAGCTTCCTTTTTCGTATTTACCAAGTTACCCTTGCTTATTAATTCAATTTATACTTGACCCACTTAAGTCCATTAATAAGCCCACAACATGTTATTTTCCAATTTCATGCATTATTCCCTTTTAGGGTTACAACAACATGTTATACTTAATTCATAGTTAAATATGCCTTATCCCACGTATATACTGATTAGGAGAATAACCCCCCAAAACATCAGTCCCGAAGACCGAAATCAACATCAGACTGGCACCCAGAGAATTACTCAACCCAACCAACATATATGATTCTAGTTTACTTCTTTTCCATTCATATAACTTATATCATTTTTATTTCACATTTCTTCTTCCCAAACCACTTTATTTAAGTATATCTTTACATATAAGTTATATCATCTTCCTTATTGTTTCCTATAATTTATCTTGTTCCATAAGTTATAATTTCCACCTAATATCCTTTCTTTCCTTATTCAAGTTTATTCATAACAGGTTATTAATCATTCCCCATTTCTTGTCATTAATTTTAGAATTTGACTTAACCCTCCTTATTCAAGTTTCCATGTCTTACACATGTCTTACTACGGTTAAGTCTAACTTAGTCATGTTTTACATCACATGTCTTACAACAGTTAAGTCCGCATTAGTCATGCTTTACATGTCATTTATATCACCCACTTAACCCTCTAACCATACCCATGTCACCCACATGCCTTATTATGATTTGTATTTCTTTAATTTATTTATTATGCCGTAACAATGTATGACCTCTCATATTAGACATCCGCTTGTGGTTGCTGAATTTGCCGAGCGGTTCCGAGCAGTCTTACACCACAAACGCGCCTAACCTCGTGTCATAAACCGTTACGCCTTTAGTTCTTGCCGTTGACCTCTCACATTAGACATCCGCTTGTGGTTGCTGGATTTGTCGGGCGGTTCCAGGTAGTCTTACACCACAAACGCGCCTAACCTCGTGTCATACGCGTTCATTAACAATCATCTTTCTTCCAAACCCCAAATTCATGTCATGCATTCCAAATTCAACTTAATTACAATTCATTTTTCTATGCCTATTTCCAATTTATCATTAACTACACCAATTACATAATAGTTAGCCAAATTTCTTATTGCCCAAATTATCCAATTATAGCCAAATTCACCAATTTCATGTTATTCATACCCAAACATGCCAATTTCCAATATCCAATTGTACCCAATTTCATATAATCAATATTTTTCCAATATATATATATATATATATATATATATATATATATATATATATATATCCCAACATTCCCACGTTCATACATATATTCTAATTCACCATCTGGGCTTATTTTTCAAGTCACAAATAAATTTCACCAATCCATGTTATCCAATTACATGTTAATATTAAATTATACCAATTCCATATACAATCACAATTATGACAATTTACGTAAATTCAACATTACAGTATAATTATGTCCATAATTCTATACAAAACCTTCCAATCCCAATATTATGCTCAAACCAACCCTTTTTCGCTTTTTTAATTTCTCGTTCCCATTAAAACACATAAACCCGTGATAGACGTAGGCTCGAGATAGCCTAGCTATAAAAATAAAGAGGGAAAGAATACAAAGGAGAGAACTCAAACGTAGGCATAAATAAAATAGCAGATCATATTGAATTATCATCATGTTCATTATGGGGGAATGGTAAACGATAGAAGCAATATTATACAACAAATATAGTTCAAATCCACTCACATTGACTGGATTAGAGAAATAAATGATTTGTTGCAGATGTAGAACGCTGATTTAATCTTCTTTTTTGATTATTGGTGAAGAGCTTGAATTGTTGATGAAGAATTTCTAATTTGATTTAGGTTTTAGAGGCGGCGGCTAAGAGAATTGAGAGTTCAGCAGCACAGAGGCGTCTTGAGGAATTTTTATGAATTAGGGTTACGTCTTGCTATGTATTTATAGGCGTAGAGAGTGTTTTAGAGCCCTTAGATTGACCTATAAGCCACCAGATTCGTACAGCACATTAAAACACGTCACAGGAACGAAATTGCCTAGATCGGGAGGGGGGGTAGGTCGACACCCAGGTCGACCCCCCTAAGGGTAGGTCGACCCCCAGGTCGCCTGGTCGACCTGACCCCCAGGTCGACCCCTTGGCCGACCTGCCTGGTTGATGGTGGAAAATTTCCCGCCTAGTTGCCAGGGTAGAATTTCGAACTGTTTTGAATTTTAGTTGAATCTTCTAAAGACCATAACTCATTCATACGGAGTCCGATCTATGCAAACTTGGACTCTATTCCAAGCAGAATTCCGGGACGAACGCAATGGTGATGTCTGTTTTACTTAGTTCCTGAAATTTAAATTAAGTATCCTTATTTTATTATTATTTCTGTTACACACACTATTATTGAATTAATTTTTCCCTCTCTTCCATGTATTAATTAATTCTCATTGTACATAACCATTATTTATCCATCTATGCATATATATATAAATATATATATATACATTTTTAATTATACTAAAAATGCGGGGTGTTACATTAGTACAGATGTCGTGTTAGTATATCATAAATGTTATTATTTATTTAAAGCCCAAAATCGAACGGAAGATGTATTAAAGTTATATGTCAATTCGATTGATGGAGGAGTTAGATGTTAATTAATTAAGGGATGATTAAAATAATAGTTAATGGGGTTGTCTGGCCTTAATTCGTTAACATTTAGGCAGTTGAGAAATATTTCAGGCTTTAACAAGTCTCCTCAGCCAAAGGATATAATATAGAATATAATGTAAATGTTGTGCTACATATATAAATAGCCTTTTCCATAATTCAATACAAACAATTTTATATTGTTTCTCTCATCTTACAATCCCCATCTCTTAACCGCGATGAAGCCCACTTTACATATTTTCAGCTTGAACAGAAGGAAGAGATTGTGGTTCTCCGAAAGGTCATTCTAACAAACAATGTGCTAGCTCTCGACAAGACCATTTCATTAGAAGGTAATGTTTTTATCTTCTTTAATTTATGTAAAAGTGTTCACTTATATCTTGATTTTGTTATATGTGTACTCGACCATTTTTTTATATATATTTTTTGTAATTATTTTAAGTTATCTTAGTCTCTCTCTCTCTATATATATATATATATGGGGTCGGCTATTTGAACACAAAATTAGACACAAAGTGAGAGACACAGAGCCTCAACCGTTGGATCCTTTTGTCTTTATATGGAGAGGTGCAATTCACGGGGTGATCCAATAGTCCAAATCAATTGTGTCACCATTTGTGTCAAAATTTTGTGTCTTCTTATACTTTCCCTATATATATATATATATGTGTGTGTGTGTGTGTGTGTGTGTGTGTGTGTGTGTGTGTGTGTGTGGCGGCTATTAGAACACAAAATTAGACACAAACTTAGAGACATAAAGCCTCAACCATTGGATTTTTTGTCTTTATGTGGAGAGGTGTAATTCATAGGGTGATCCAATGGTGGAGATTAGTTGTGTCACCAATTGTGTCTAAATTTTGTGTCTCAATAGACTTTCTCATATATATATATACACACACACATACATACATACACTATATTATAATTACTGAGTATTAAATGATGCGCTTTCATTCACTCTGGCTTTATTTAAATTGAAACGTCTCCCCGTGCTTTATTTTTTATACTCCTCACTCGCTTTATTATTCATATTATTCTTATTATTACCTAGTTATCCTTTCTTCATACTCAAGCGTCGTACTTCTCGCCTTTTCATTATCTCCCTATTTGTCTTCCGCTTTCCCTTTCCTTTCTCAACCCTAAATCGATCGCTATTCGATTTTCTCCAACCGATTGTCCGCCAATTCATTCTATTCTTCTTCCTCACAAGGTCAATGGCGGCTATCGCTTCTCTGAAACTTGCGAGCCCTAACCCTAGGCTGACGTCCTCAGTTTCATGATTTTGGACATCAAAGTCCATTCTTCGTGTCTTACCCAATTATTTGCTCATAGATCGATAGGTTTTCCTTCATTATCCTTTCTTTCTTTTCATTTCCATTCAGGTAAATCAAAGTTCTTGCTACCATCAGTTTGTATAATTTCTTATTACTTGATTTGTCAGTAGTTATGTTGTTTTCCCTTTTCCTGCGCAACTTTATCCATCTTTTTTGTAAAATAGTGAAACCTAATTTGCTCAGTTTGTTGTTAGAAGAATCTTTGAGTTGTGAGTTTAAGTTGAAATATCATTTTTTTTTACGTGCTCTGATTACTGAAAATAAGGGTTGGAATTTCACGAATATTTTGCATGCCTTGACGTTTGAATTGAAATTTCAAGTTGGATGAATATTCATTTTAATTTATAAGAAGCTAAATCTTCATTCTGTAATATGCAATAGAACAGTTTATGGTTTTCTCATTGTATCATCCATAGATTTGAGGAAAGAAGATTCTAATCGTGTTAACCATGAAGTTACCACATTGCGAATACTGGCAATATTATTTAATATCCTTCTATAATAGTAAATATGAATATCATGATAATTAAGCTTACTAATCACGAATTCATGATTTTCTTTGGACTTCGCTACTTTTTATGCAATGAATTCTTTCACATTTAATACGTTTTTTGTGGATTTTAACATCATACGTGAGTTCAAGCATTTGGAACCATCTTATTTATGGAATTTTGTTATGGGATTTTATTTGACTTTTATGGAAGAATTGTTCATCTTTTATGAAATAATTTGTTTTCTTGCATTAGGTACTTAATCACCCTTTGACTGCTGCTGTTTGATGTATATTATAACTTGGCAGGGATATTTCTATTCCAGGTAATTCTACATTTAATTCCATACATTGCAGCCTTAGCATTTTCCAAACAATTTTTTTCATGCACAAACTGGCATTATCATGTATCAATTAAGTTCTAATAGGGAAAAAAACAAGAGAATGACATAGGTTTGATGCTTAACATGCATTTTTTGGCCTATTTTTTCATCATTGCATTTATTCATGTACATATTTTTTTCTCTACTAGATTAGGGAGATTTCATTTGAAAATATTTATGTTAGTTTATTATGTAGATTTTAAAAAGTCACAATGCTTTTAAATTTATTTCTTCTCTTAATGGGCTTAAATTTACTACACATTTGTTCCTCCTAAATGAAAATTGGCATGCTATGGAAATCTATCAACATAATAGCAATGATTTTTTGAATTCAGTATGCAATTATCATTAGGTAATTTATATGAATTGTGTAGGTAGTTCACCGTGTAACTTTTCCGTCATTGTTAAAATCAACTTCATCATATATTTATGTTCTTATAACATTTTTTATTTCATGCTACCTTATTACATTATTGGCAAAATCATATCATTATTATTTCGTAACATTTTTTTTATTAGAACGATTGGTTTAGAGTAAATTAAGATGAAATCCTTTAAATAATAATTATTATACATAAATATGTGTAAGGGACATAATCACAATAGCTCTTTTTTCAATATGTTTATTCTATTTTGATAAACAAATATTCAATATGTCTCTTTCCTTTCTTATGTGAAGCAATCTTTTCATTTATTTTTTCTCCCTAAGTCTCGAACAATTTATGTAAACGTATTTCGTTTCATTCTTAATATACTTTTAATTCCATGTTTTGGAAAAACAATAATTAAAAAATGTATATCCCTGACCACTTTTAACTAATTTATGTTGGTTTTTTATATTGGAACCAATAATTTATTTATAAATTCCTTCCCACTTTTACCCATCATTGTAGCAACCCCATCGTTTTCATCATTTATTTCCTGTTTGTTAAAGATTAATACACTTATCAAAAATTTGTAACTCATTGAGAAGAACCCTAATTTTCGTTTAGTTCCATGTAAACATCATGATTTTCATTTATGTTTAGTACAATTTTTGTTTAATTATATTGTTTGACTTTGAAATCTTAGTAAGTTTTATTATTTATCTTGATCTTTAAAATCAAAACCAAGCACCTAATTTCAATAATTTTTATTACTGCTTTTCGTATACTAGATAAATTGTTTCTTCCTTGCAAATTTACTTCAATTTCGATCTTTATATTTGGCAACAGTTTTAAAAACTTGCTAATTTTAGGAAAACGATAATGAAAATTGCATTAATGTTGTTAACGATCGAGATTATCGTTAAAATGTAATTAATGAATGTTCTAGCTGCATCGATATGTTTTATGTATAGATACAGATTTGAGTTTTGTTTGCTGTTTTCACCATATTCATACTGTAATATTAAAATATCAAGTGTTAAGTCCCTTAACGTTGTCCCTTTTCCATCTCACCTGTGTGCTTTATAATTCATTTAATTTCAAAGCTTCTCACCTATTTGCTTGATAAAAGTGAGGATTATCTACTTTTATTGTCGGTAGTATGATGCACCAACCTATTTACTTTCACTATGTGTGATAGTTGTGTTTGATTAGCTAGATATCATGTAATCATTTTTGTGAAAGGTCAATCAACATAAATGATTATTCATTTTGCGCTATCAAATTTAGAATCAAATATAATAAAAGTCGTGTTTTGTTTTCTACATAAACAATGAATTTTGGTGCAAAAAATGAAAAGGCAAAAACAGAAAGGAAAAAAGGATAACTGCTAGGAAAAACATGAAGTGCTAGAAATATGATAATACCTACAGCCTACAGGCATGTATTTGCTGGCCATTGCTAAAATCAGTTAGGATAAATTTAGGGAATTGTTAAAGGGACTCCACATTTAGTTAAGGGGAGGACCAATTTTATTTATTGTATAATTGTTATGGGGAGGACAAAATAAATTAGCCTCCCCTTAAACATATAAATTAAATTTACAGTATTAACCCTCTATAATCTTCATTAATATAAACTATAAAGCCTAAAACTTAATTATTGGTTATAATTTAATGTTGCACATAAAAGTAAACAATGGATATAGTTAATGTAATAGAGAGGCAAGAAAATTTCATGGGTAATCAGAAGGCATCGAATTAGGTAATGAATTATAATTTCATATTGGAATTGGTATAATTAATTTTAAATGCAAAAACGAAAATTCTATTCTAATATGTTGTATCGAATTTATGTAAGGCAAATTATATTCATACACCGAAAATTACTTTATGTATACCACTATTTTGCTAAAAATATATATTACTAAATTACCTTCTTTTTTATTTCATTTTTTTTTACTTTTTTAATGATAACCCATCAAAATAAAACATTGTAATTAACGATATTTGATCAAATCTATGTAAAAGACTTTGAAGAACATAATGTATTTTTAAACGTGAAACCTAAAATTTGAATTACGATAACTTTTATAAGTAAGTGATAATTTAGAGTTATTTAATTTAAAAGCAGGGTCTCTTTTGCTGAAATTAAGATTTTTTTTTTGTACCATAGTAAATTGTGTACCGTACACTCAAAAAAAATAAAATCCATTTTACTAAATTTAAACTTTATTTAGTGCTATAGGTTTCCTATTTTATGTAAATAACTTTAAAGTTTTAGAGAGGGAAAAGGAAGAAAAAAATAAGACTAGTATTGTAAAAAAAAAAAGTAATTGAAAAGTAATTTTTAGTGTATAGTAGTTTATTTTATTTTATGGTGTATGTAAAGATGTTATTGATGTATGAATATAATTAGCCTTTTTGTAATTGAGATGTTTTGTAATTTGCACGTTTGTTAGTTGCGCTGAATTTAATAAGTTAGTGTTTAACATACGTGATGAATCAGGGGTAGTTAGGTCTTTTTTTTTTAATAAATCAAACCTCCCCTTAACAAAAAAATATTAAGCTGGAGTTCCCTTAAAATTATCCTCCCCTTAACCAAATTTGGAGTCCCTTTAACAATCCCCTAAATTTAAGTCAATATGAATCATAACTACTGTGGTAAATTCAATAAAACACAAGTACTTGCATCTTTAAACAAATGGATCAACTTACAATAGCATTTCACGTAATCAAGCATGTGTCTGGTTCTGTATGGTTGATATTATGTGTATAGCCACATGAAGGATGAACACACTTGGGATAATTTGCAGCCACTGTATTTGATTTATGTTTTTCTCACGTTCTTTGGAGATCTTAAAATTTTGTTTCCATTATTCCTCCACCGTTCTACTATAGTGCAATGTTTAAATTACCTTCTATTTTTGACTTCGTTTCGTTGCACTGTTTTGAATCTGTGTTTCAGTTTTGAAGTACCTGAAATTTTCGACAACCTATATGTTTGAATCTTTGATTAGAATAGACAAATAATTTTATAAGGCAAAAGGTAGTTTTTTTTTTCAAAGCGGTTAATGTACATTCCACCAAATAGTGAAATTTTAACTATCTTTGCATCAGATGAATTTTCTGTTTAGTATAATTGAATTTATTTTCATGTATATGTATATCACTATTTTGCAAAAAATACTGTTTGTTAAAGGATTAAGAAACAGTCATGTCCTAGATGGATTTAGTTTTTTAATTTAGTTAATTTCCTTTTCTGGGAAACATGCATGCTCTATGTTCAAGTAGAATGTATACCATGCCAAACCAGAATAATTTTATGCACTAAATGAGGATTGCAATATTCATTACTAATTTGCAGAAAGGAATTTTGAAATTAATCAAGTTCTAGCGATATCATGGGAACTTCTAAGTAGGGTTTAAAAAATATTTAGTTAACTATAACGATTTTGGGATGTTGGCATACTCCATCTTTGATTTATCCCCATGCTCCTTATCATGGCTCCATTATTTGTCTATTTTGTGACAAGTTCTTTGGTTATATGTCGATTTCCATGACTATCATTTAAAATTTAGACCTCATACATTTACATTTAAAATATAGAACTAGATAACTTAAAGCATGTTATACCCTTAAAAATTACTTCGTCCAGTTTGGATTTGGATTGTTGGTCATGAATTTTTGAGCTTGCTTTGTTTCCCAGTCGACCACTACTGTTTTTAAGGTATATATGTTTTGTAGTTTGGGTCTACACAATGGTTTGTTCTCCTTCAGAAAGGCCTAATTATGAAGTATGAGCTTCTATACAAGGATTAGCCCTCATATTTTTATTTTAGTGGGTTTTCAGAAGATTAAACCTAAGATACTGTCTTGCACTAGAGCATTCTTTTCACTCATTTTCAGGATGTGCGTGTTCATTATTTATCAATTGAACACGGTTTAGGTGGATCGATCTTTCTCAATTTTTGTTACTTACAAAAGCTTTTAAATTCACCTGGCCTTAATTTTGAAAATATTTATTTCAATTCCGTGAAGAAAAAATTGTATAGTTTGGTTGAATTTTTCTAAAGGAAAAACATGATGCATATTTTATTATTATTTATGAAGTACATTTGTGATTAATGTACCTTATTCTGTTTTTTATTGGTTTTTTCATATTACGGTTCTTTACGTAATATCATATGCTAAAATGTGGCACATTTCGATTCATTATGTACATTGTCGACACAAATGTATGTTTTCACATATTTCAAAATCAAGTACACCAGTTATAGCTTGACATATCAAAAGTAGCATATCCATTTATGCTCTTAATTTTGAATCCACCTATTTTCACTTCAAGTTCACATAACAGTAAAAAGATATGCAATATTATTCCAAATATTTAACTATCTATGGAGATATATTATTATCATGTTATACCTATCTCTCAAGTAGGTTTATGCAATTTTTATTATCATTTTTTTTAAATGCATGTAAAAGAAAAAAGTAGTACAGTCGGAATAGGTTCTCTAAATTAATTTTTAAATGAAATTTCAAACACACATTTGAATAAAATGTGAAAATATGAATAATGGTGTTTAGAGTTTTAGATGTGTATGCTCTAACTTCCATTTAGTTCAGTGTCTTCTTTTTAAAGCATGAATTCGGATTTTGGTATTTAATTAATGGGCCATTATTAATTGCAATTTTTTTATAAACCAATATTGTTCTTAATTTGCTATCCCAATATTGGACATCATTCAGAATTTCCTACCTTTAGGAAATTAACATATGTATTAATATCAAATTAACAAAAGTATTGAGTTATAATTACAATTGTACGTATGAAAGCTTAATTTATAACTCATCTTCACTTTATATTCATGTCATTTAATTTTATGTTCACTCTTGATTATTATAAAGAATGAACTCTTTAATCACCAGCATGATCTTGATCTGCTTCTTGAAAAACCCACAGAATGACTTCTATGATATAAAGCAATATCTTTCACAATTTATTATCGACATATTCGGCGTCTTTCACTATTTATTACCTTTATCAAAATTAATTCGACACATTAATATCAGATTTAACATTACCAACATAAATGGGATTATAGTTAATTATAAATGAAATTTAAGTTTAATTTCTAAGTTACCTGCACTTTATATTTATTTTGTTTGATTTTACATTCACTCCTTGGTATTCCATAGAGTTAATTCTTAAATCCCAATAATCAATCATCATTCTCTTCTTTGAGGACTTACTAGGATAAGTTTTTGTAAAATTATTTGCGATTCCTACATATTTTGCACATAAATTTTTGTCAGTGTTACATTATTCAACTGCAAAGCAATAACCTTCTCGCTTATTATTTTTATAATCATATTTAATCATATATGGAAACCTTTTTCAAGAATTATTTGTTCACATCTTCATAAATTAAATTTTTCCTTATTTTCATTACGTACGAATTAACTATAATCTTTCTTTTCTTAAAAACCTACCATATATTTGGATGTGATACCGTTTCATTTTCTTAGTAAACCATAATGGTGTATGCTTGCTCTTTCTTTCTGTTTCTCTTTCTATTGGAAGAATCTAAAGGTTGTATGAAATTACATCAACAATACTTTATATGGTTAGCACAAAGGATTTGAATTTACATATTTTCGTGTGTATGTGTGTGTGTGTGTTACGATATTCTTCATGTCGTTTGGACTTGAATACAAGTTGTGAATTTGCTAAGAAAAGAGGATGTGTTATATATAATATAACTATTAGACCACAGCTTCACATTGCAATTCAAGTGTTTTCCCCCTTTTTTTTCTTTGAATTCACCATTGTTTTCAATCATATTTCATTTGATCAGGTCATATGTTCTCTCCCTCCCCCTCCCCTCTCTTTTTTTGATTTCCCATTGCTTTTTATCAAACTTTTCATCAGATTTTACCAGTTTTTCTATTGGATATGTTCCTTTGTTACCCGAGGAAAAAGGTTTATTACCAGTTTTGCTATTGGAAATATTCCTATACTATAAAAATTTGAGTCTTATTCAGTTGGCGGTCGTTATTTACCGTTATTGATGATGAATTTTACTAATCGCATAGTCATGTTAGAGCTGTCACTTCTGAAAATATTTAGTGGCAGATGTAGCATTTGACCGCTAATTCCAGTTTAAAATATGACTACCAATTCCAGTTCAATTATCGTACTTTTTCTTAAATAAAATAGGCACTGTCTTTCAGTGGGTTAGGATCAATTTTTTTAAACCAGTACTAGCTGTCATTTGCGTTTTCTATGTTTCATATTTCACCTGCATTTTGTGTTTACATTGTTCTATAATTTTAAGCTTCAATAATATTACATCATGACATCTTGATAATGGTGGCAATGGTACTACAATGAAATGGCAACAGGGCATTGAAACAGAGGAGCTGAAACTGTCATAGCAGCAGCAAACATCTGCTTTCAACCTCTAGTAAGGAATTTTGAAGCCTGTACCTCCGAATTCAATAACCATCAACTGGGGTTTGACGACTTCTCATTTCAGTGACTATGATGTAAAATTCTCTGTACAGACATATCACATTTCTAATATTGCAGATGTATTCTTTTCTACCAATTATGGTACAAGCAATATTGTTATAACTGGTTACTGAAATAAAGTTATTATGTTTGCTACTTATGTTATGGATATAACTGCCATTTTATGCCTTGGAGTGCATGGTTGTAGAATCATTGTTAGTAATTTCAATATATATTAATAGCAGATAGTCATGAAACCCTAGATCCAAATATGTAACCATATTGATTTAATTGAGAACAAATCAGAAAATAAATAACTTGATTAGCGGAAGCGTACTTGAATCTGTATTTAATCAGTGCAATACCTGAATCCGTAGTCGGTTGTTAAACGAGAAGATGAACTAGGTTTGGTCTTCCAAATTGACACAAACCCTAGATCTGAAATCAGCTCTCCGTAGAAGAGGTTAGAGAGTTTCTAAGGCTTGTGTAATTCGGGGACCATAACCCCTTATTTATAGAGTTGGCATTTTGTAATTCGGCCCTTCAACAAATTATAAAACGCCCCGGTATCTACACATTAGGCCCATGATAACCAAAACTTTAAGCCTATTAATTCTAATCTAAAATTGGATCACTTTAATTAGGCTTTACACCAAAATAGCACAACACATTTTATTTTACATATGTGACCCAATTGTCGAAATATTCCAACAATCTCCCCCTGGGTTACATATGAAATAACCTTAAAATGTGTTTAACTTTATGAGCTCCAAAATTTGCTATTTATAACATATGGTGTATCTGAAACAATCTCATCTATTAATTGGGTTGACAAAGGATCAAAGCGGCATTCGTTACATTTATCGTAACTAAACCCATCAATGGTCACATATATCAATACAATCAAACGACATAGATCAATCATGGATGCGTAGCATGGAAATTACATGAAATGTGATCTATACATATCTATTTCCAGCTGGTCCTTCTTTAGTGAGATCAAAACGTTTAATATTTAAACAACCTGAGTGCAAAGAAAACTTCATTACTTTATTTCTGATCAGAAAAAGAACTTGATTTACATATATCTGTAACCGAAACATAGAGCAGTGAGTCATACGACAATACCAAATACAAACTCCCCCTGAACCAAAATATCCTTACATAAAAGTTACACCAATTGAGCTATATGCTCATGAAAGACCTTAGGTGATAGTCTTTTGGTAAGCGGATCTGCCATAATGGAGTTTGTCTAAATATGCTCTATGATTTACAATATATTTTGCACTCTTCCCTTATTGGAAAATAATATATACTTTACTGTCACAATATTACTTGGTCCTTCAATTCTTTATCAATAACTGGAGTCTTGTGACAAAATTTCATTATTATTTTCCATATTTGGATGCCTTATAATTAACCAAAGACGATATTTTCAAAGTGGTGAAAACTATAAGTGACACTTTTCCCTTATATAGTTTCACCCATAAAATATATTATTATTGCTAGAAGTGGATCTTTTACAGTAATGACATCCAAAATATCCGGATCGTAATTCTTTATGATCTCCACCCGATCCGATCTTTTATCTATGAGCATATAATCTTTTATTTTGTCTTTTAAAGATATATCATATATATCATAACCATTTTGGCTACTAAATCATTGATCCACTTTTAATATCAGTAAGGTATCTACCAAATAATACACGCATATCCATATGTGTATATACATTAGTATGCATTAGAATTCACACTGCAAATGCATGAGAAATCTTTTGCATCTCTTTAATTTCAAGGATGGTAGCATTTATCTGTTTGGTAAAAGAAAAACAACTGAATCGCAGTTTACATACCAAATCTTATAAGCATTTATCTTCCTAATTCTTTTGTAATAATCCAAATATCACCCCATGAACAATAATGGTGTATTCGAATCCCAAATACAAAATACTAATCCATAAATGAGTTTCTTAAGTAGTTTCACCAATGTCTCCATTGAGAAACATAACTTTAATCTCCATCAGATAATGCTCAAAAGTACAAAATGTAGTAAGCTCCAAAGCGATTAATTCTAAAGAATCGTTTACTAAGTCCAAAATGAAACATTCTTTAAAGAAAATAAAATTTCCTATTAATAATAGTGATTTCAATAAAAGTGTCTTATAAAATTCAATATTACCCACTTAATCCCTTTTGGCTTTGAATAGTTATTCATAACCAATGATCTTATTACTTAAGTTAGAGGGAGATTTCAAACTTTATTATCCATATAGATTTATGCTATATGTTCATTTCTTAAATCCACATTTTAAATTAGTACCTTACATGGATTGACGTAAGTCCATAGCATCATCTTTATCAATCCATTATTTATCTTTATGAAGAAATACTGCACAATAATCTGAAATAGCATTTCTTCCCATTTAGGTGGATTTCCATAGTGATCTTTGCATTTTGAGGTTATTGAGTTTGTTTTGTTGAAATAGTAACCTTAGCTTATAGAAAAAATTATCTTCAACATCGTCTTATTATAGTTCTTAATTTACTTCTTCCTAATAAAAGAAAATAAATCTTAAACTTTAAGCGAAGAAGCAACCGCAGTTGAATCAAAGATAATAGTTCTCTTTAAAGACAATGATATTACTTTATTTCTCCCCCCAAACTCAACATCCTCAAAATAACTATTGCAATTCCCGCTTTAAAACTTTTCCTTAGTGTGGGTTCATAAAAAATTATAAACTTTAAATCCCTTAGAATATCAATAAAGCATTTTCTTTCTTTATGATATCTCAATCTATAATTCCTCAGTAAAATAATACAAAAATTATATTATTCACCAAAACAAAATTTGAGATATCATTACATAAGTTATTTAGCATAAGTAGCCATAACTTATATGAGCTTCAATTACATAAGATTCTGAATTTATTCATAAATTAACATTACTATTTCTTGATGAGCAATAATAACCTAATATGTTCACGGTAGAAATATAAAACCAAAATCTGTCTAAATGACAGCATAAAAAATATCGAATAAATTCAAGCAGTTTGACTTAAATCTGAATAATAACTATAAAATATCAAGTATATTTTACTTTATATGTCTGCATATCTCATTAAAGAAACAACTATAAAAAAATATCCGTATGTTATTTCTTTTCTTTGAGATCCTTAGTGAATTCTTAATCCTTATTCATACATTTATTTACAATATATATCAAATGAGTACTTTTCAATCATAAAAACTTCAATCTCTATTTTAATTACCAAAGAGCTAAGTTAGCCCAATAAAATAACATATTATTCTTAAAATAATTTTAGTCTTTAAATGAATATACTGAAGATAGCACCAAAAATAACAATAACTTGAGCGTCTTTAGCTTTTGAAGCAATATTTTTTTCCGTATAGTACTCATCTATATTTCTTTTACTTTGACTTTATGTAATCAAGCACCACAAAGAGTGCTTGATTTCCCTTACTGTTTTCACAAAAACTGTTTCCATTCTCAGTAGATAATTTATACAAAATTAGTTATCGTTACCTATAGCACATCCTTGAAAACTTCTGAAGTATTTACTTAATGATCATTTAACTCTTGCCTTTGAGTTTTATCACCTTTCAATATTCTTCATAACATTATAAGAATATTTAACCGTAGTAGTGTTGGCTGTAACTCTCTTAGTTACAAGAGTTTATAAAGTTAAGAACAAATAACATGCTCTCATACAAATCCTTATATTTATCCCAAAACAAGATGGAAATATTCTTTAAATTGACAGATAAGTCAGTTAAATTAGCTGAAAATGAACAAAAATAAAATGAAGATTGACCGTATATGCTCATAGCCAAATATCAATCATAGTAAATTCAAATAATTGGTAAGTCTCTTCTCAAGATACCTAGTACACATTAATATCAAGTCTTTGGACAGTAATATTAACTGTAAGTGGTACTCTTGTTGTAATGATCAAACACTGACAATAAATTCAAGTCAAATAACAACCTTCCTTTGGACCGATTAATTATTCACTCGAAAAACCTTATAATTGTCACGTATTTATCATCACACATGTGTAAGTGATTCGGCCAAACATTAGCCTTCCTTTGGGCCGACTAATATTCGCATGAATAACTACACACAAATATTAAACATTTTCATGAACCACCAAAATATAGAGGTCACTTTGGTGACATATTATTTTAAAGTTAATTCGCTACTAATGTAAAATATTTACAGCTGTAAAGAGACACCAAAAAAATATATTTGAATTTGTTACTTTATGTGTGTACAATGTACTTTGAATGCCATGAAACAAATGACATCCGAGAATATACAAGTAACATGGTAAATGTCATACTGAATAACTTGGATGACTCAAGTAACATTTCTAAAACATAATATAGCTATACCGGATGCCACCGTATCACTTTAAGACATGAGTGCATCTACTTATACCATGATATTGTGTGAAAGATTAACCAAAAAAACATGCAGTAAACTCAAATATGTAATAACCTGAATCATGGGCATTTAAATTGCATACAAAATATATGCAACCCTCAAATAACCAGAACGTAACAAAATTTTGAACCAGGTGTCAATATAATGTTCTATATGTGGTGATACTTTAATTGCTTCGTCAAAAAATTCTAAACGACTGATGTTTGTCTGGTCAAAATGAAAAGCAAACCATACTTCATGCTTAGAGGAAATTTAACACACTGATTATGTCACCACGTATCTTTTTCCCTCAAGGAGCAATAATAATAATAATAATTATAATAATAATAATAATAGCCCACATGTAAACATGACATATTGGTTTGAACAGAGAATGAAATTGTGTTAGAACATCATAATTAACACATGAAAATGGGGTTAAATAAAAAGAAGCTGAAGATCTGCTCAGATTTGTTAAGCAATATATGAGTTATATATAAAAGAAATGTAACTGATACCATTCCATGAAAATAGCTAACAAAGAAAATGGCATCCTATTGATTCCCACGTGAATAGCTCAACAACCAGCTGGGTAAAAAATTTGATAACGTGTAACCCAAAGGTTTGCAAGAATATAATAGAAAAAGTCAAACTCAAATAACGCCTTTTCGAGCGGTATTATTTGCAGAGTTATAGGTCAAACATAATGACGGAATCAACTCTTAAAATATATGTTTATGCAGTTTCTAATGTGAAGACATGATTACATGAACTGGCATAATAATAATTTTACTGGGTCCTTACGTTGACCAAATCAACGAACTATGGATTAAAAAAAATGTATATATGACATATCTTATGTCCCATAAACAAATAGCAATCATTTTTTTTTAAATCGAATCTTAATCCATTAAATTGCTCAGTACACTAACACAAGTTGTACAAGACAAATAAAAAGGTAAACAACCTTCTCGTCAGGTAGCTTGAAAAAAATATGTATGAACAAACAAGTATTGAAATATGTATCCAGTGCCATGCAGGTTATAGTTTTGTACTTCAATCTGGAGACTATGATTGCAATATTAATCATATCTTATTATAGCATATTTTGTTTTCGTTCTTATACAAAAAAGCACCACATGAAAATAATAATTTTAGAAGATGGTTTGCACTGCCGATCCATAGAAAAGGGGAAAAAATACGATCATCTTTACAGATCAAAACAAAAAAAACATTTTTTTAAATCAATCTGCAATCTATAGTTGATCAAAATAGAAATAAGAATTTCTCAATTAATTCAATGATGGACGGCTCTAATACCACTTGTTAGGAATTTCAATATATATTAACAGCAGACAGTCATGAAACCCTAGATCCAAATATGTAACCATATTGATTTAATTGAGAACAAATCAGAAAATAAATAACTTGATTAGTGGAAGCGTACCTGAATCTGTATTTAATCAGTGCAATACCTGAATCCGTAGTCGGTTGTTAAACGAGAAGATGAACTAGGTTTGGTCTTCCAAATTGACACAAACCCTAGATCTGAAATCAGCTCTCCGTAGAAGAGGTTAGAGAGTTGCTAAGGCTTGTGTAATTCGGGGACCATAACCCCTTATTTATAGAGTTGGCATTTTGTAATTCGGCCCTTCAACAAATTATAAAACGCCCCGGTATCTACACATTAGGCCCATGATAACCAAAACTTTAAGCCTATTAATTGAAACACCCCACCTCCGTTAGGGTCACTCTCAAGGGGAATGCCCTAATTTTGGTGGAGGTTTATAAGTATAAGTCACAGATATACAAGACAGATATAATAACACATATTATTGAACAGCGGAAAACAACAACTTTTATTTCTTCAAAATACGTGTTACACAAACCATGCCATAATACTTCCCAAAATCATAACTGTCTTGATTACATTATTTAAAGAAGCATGAAGAAAACATAAATAAACTGCAAAAGCCCCCTAATTACTGTCCAAAGCCATAGTCCAAAACGGAAAAGATCCAAGCAATACATTCTTTCTCTTCAAGCTGGATGTGAAAACTGATCAGGCTGCGGTATTCCCTCCCTGAGAACCTGGGGGGGGGGACGAAAGAAAAAGAGGCGAAAGGAAAAGGGTCAGTCATAAAGACTGAGTAAGTTCTAGTGACTTTCAGTGTAGAAACGGTTAAAACAACCTGTCATATATGAACTGGAACTAAACTTAAGAATGGTGTCAAGGTGAACAAGATAGACTAAGGTGATCAGGATAAGTCAAGACAAGTCAAGTAAAGCATCACATGTTCGAGATTCGTTGCATCGACTGTACTAGTATACTAAGCCCATATCACAAGTTAACACGAAATAAATCCCACGGCCCAATGTCATGAAATGACCCTGAAACGGGGTCTGACCCAAGTACGGGGTCCTACGGAGCGATTATCTAGTCGATCGGCTCCCTACAAGTTCTAGCTCGTCAAGTGTCCGTGTCATACGGCTAATCACGAATGTAGTCACCTGTGCTGGGTCCACCTTCGGGTGTATCAGCCCTAGGGTGTCAACCCCTGACATGATTCAAGATGCACAGATAAATCTACGGATACCCAGTGTCTGCCCCGGATACGTGCACGATCATAGTCCGCCGAACCTACACTGGCGTACCCTACTGCCGTCGTTCACCTCTTACAATAAGCCCAGTAATCATGCCCCACCCGGTCTAGCCCCAGGGTACCTTGATACTTCTAGAGGGTTACTGCTGAAAGGGGTCGTGTCTAGGGTTTCGCCTAATAGATTAGGTCATGTAATTCGTGACCTAACCCGCCTAACAGATTAAGTCATGTAATTCGTGACTTAATCCTTTTCTAGTCTAGTCATGTCAAGATGGTTAAGTATGTCATTTCAGTTCGCGACTTAACCCGCCTACGTGTCATTTCAAGTTGGCTAAGTGTTGTCGTTTTCAAGTTCATGACTTAGCCCTACAAACCGTGTTCAAGTTAGTTAAGTTGTATTTTCATGTTCATGACTTAACCCTAATTGGCATTAATTGATTTGTTAATGCACCGAACCACTCACATTGGATCCTGTTGTTCGTAGCCACTGGATTTGCCGGACGGTTCCGGGCAGGTTTACGCTACGAACTCAACCCAACCTCGGGTTTCAAGCGCGATGTGACCAACTACCCACATTGGATCCTATTGTTTGTAGCAACTGGATTTGTCGGCCGGTTCCGGGCAGATTTACACTACAAACTCAACCCAACCTCGAGTTGGCCACTTTCTTGTTTTCTAAAGTCATGCCCATGTTCTTATCAGATTTTGCTATTTCCACATCATGTTCATATGTCAACTTCGTGCCCAACTAAGGCATGTTTAAAGTCAAGTTATGGCATGTTCAAGTCAAGTTTTCGTGCCATATTTCATGTTCTACTTATGCCAAATTTCACAGTTTGTGCTTATAATTAATTCAAGTTTTGCCTATTCTACCCAATCGTATCCCCAACGTATATAAACGTACTTCGTTCACAAGCATAAACAATTCAAGAGATAAAGGGGAATAACACCAAACATGTGATAGGCATATGTGACAATTCCAACATCACTTGCATAATAAACAGGCTATAACATATCACATGGTTTCAATACTAGTATGATGATAACTTGGCATAGTAATGATTCCAACTTAATTTAACATGATGATTTCAACTTTACATCATAGGCATAATAATCATTGCGGGCATAATAATAATTTTATTATAAACATTAAACATTAAAGGCATAGTAATCCTAATAGGCATAGTGGATTCCAATTTAGCATTTTTAACATAATAATTCTCATAGCCATAATGATTCCAATTTATCATAATGATTCTCATCTAACATTATAAACATAATGGTTCCAACTTAGCATTTTTAACATAATGATCCTCAACTAACATTATAGACATAATGATTCCAATTTAGCGTTTTTAACATAATGATTCTCAATTAACATTATAGACATAATGATTCCAATTTAGCGTTTTTAACATAATGATTCTCAACTAACATTATAAACATAATGGTTAAAATTTAGCATTTTAACATAATGATTCTCAACTAACATTATAGACATAATGATTCCAATTTAGCGTTTTTAACATAATGATTCTCAATTAACATTATAGACATAATGATTCCAGTTTAGCGTTTTTAACATATCTAACATTATAAACTTAATAATCCCAACTTTTCATCATAACCTAGCAATACCCAATTTTTCATTAATCATGATGGGTATATTAACATCACAGGCATAATTCCATCAATAGTCATAGCCATGGTTTAATTAGCATCATAGGCATGGTTTAATCAACATAAAGATTTCAATAAACATAGCGATTCCATGGACATGTATTAGTCCAACTTGCCAAACAATTAAGCCCAAGTGATTCATAACAACATCAAAATCATGACAAGTTTAATTTGCAACGTTGCCATAGCAATATCCCCAAATTATAATTCAAAGATAAACAATATAAACAATGGATTAACAATAGTTCCTAAATCCGGTTTCAATTCATGGCATGTCCATATTGTTTTAGCGTTTTTGCCTAAAAAGTAACATGGAACTTACAATATGAAGCAAATAACCCAAATAAAAATCCCAAATCAAATAGTCCCAAATTCGTTGTCTAAGGCATCGTAGTTGTTGTAGCTTCTAGTTGTAGCCTTCAAGAATCGTCCTCTATCTTCTATAATTTTATTCTTTGTATTTTTAATTCAGAGCTCTAGGTTTAATGGCGGCGGCCTGAGGTTAAAATGAGATAGTATGATTTAGGCTAGGTCTTAGGTCCTTTTTATAATGTTTGTGAGTTGTTTTAGACCGTCGATGGAGCTTGATTCAATAATAGCCGTTCATTTGAAGGAGCGTCCAATCCGGAGCTGACACCTAGCCCTAGTGACAAGGCAAGGCTCAGAAAATCGACTAAACATAGACCAGGCCAGCCAGGGTGGGCTGGGTTCGACCTGGCTCTGGGGCCAGGTCGACAGCCCAGTCGACACCGTGTCGACTTGGCAGTCGACACGGGTGTCGACAGCCCTGTCGACCTCTAGCCCAGGTCGACTGCCAAGTCGACCTGGGTGCCTTAGGCGGGAATTTTCCCGCCCTGGCCAATTGGGCCCGATTTTGAATTTTAAACTTGTTTTTCTGAGCTGCTTTCGTCTGTTTGAATTTTAAACTGAATTCTGAAACTTCCGGGGGTCATATCTTGGTCATACGGACTCCGATTTTCGAAAACTCGGACTCTATTTCGCGTATTTTTCCGAGACGAACACAAAGGCGTATCCCGTTTCCCTTAATTCTTTGATTTGAAATTAATTATACTTTAATTTGTGAATTTCACTGTTATAGAATACACGGGGTGTTACATTCTCCCCCACCTAAAAGGATTTCGTCCCGAAATCTTCAAGTTTAGGAAAAATATATATCCTAACATCCAAACATCCATCTACTCATCCATCAAACACGAGTATCCATTGTCCTTAAAAGACTTCTAATGCTTTATGATCATATGCGAAGTGTGTGTATATGTTCCTTAGCTAATGCTAATGATCAGGCCTGATTGATCTTCTAAATGCAAAATATGTTTAGTGAAATGAATCCAATATGTATGCAAATTTTTCCTATTATAATTCATAATTTCTACATGAGTGCCCAAACATTCAATCATATGCAACAATCAAATGATAGCACAACCAAGTTTCCAAAATAAACACTCATGCATATGCAACATGAAAATGTGCTTGAGCCGATCTAGTGCCTAATGTGTATTCATGCATCCACGAGCAACCACTTGCGACCACTTGCAACCATTTCGCAATCATAACATGTTTCAATTACATGTTTACATCCAAAAAGATTCTAACTATGGTTCTCAAGATAGGTCGAGGAGAGAAATAAGATAAAACAAAGCATCTAGAATAAGTTAACGATGTACCGCCAGAAGGTCCTGTCTGCTTCTCAGGGCAATCTTTGCTGATGTGTCCAGTCTTCCCACAATGAAAACATTCACCTTGCTTTCTCTTCCTCTTTCTACAATCCTTGGCTATGTGCCCTTCCGTACCATAGTAATTGCATTTCCTTTTATCGCGTGAGTTGTTGTTCTTGCCTCCCTTCTCGGAGTCTACCTTCTTATTCTTAGAATCGTTAGGCTTGACCTCTTTCTTCCCTTGAGAGCTTTCTGCCTCTGTCTCCTTCTTTCCCTTATCTTCCTCGTTCAGCAATGCCATCTGTACCAACCTTTCGTACGTAGCTCCCATGGGTATATGGGTCATGGCCAAACTGTGTAATGGCTCATTCAACCCTTTGACAAAGCGGAGAGCCTTTTTGTGCGGGGTGTTGACTAGGTCTAGTCCGAACCTAGCCAGCTCGTCGAACTGATTAACGTACTCTTTGACTGTCATATTTCCTTGCTTAAGAAATAAAAATTTCTCCAACTGCAAACTCCTTTCGGCTTCTGAGAGAAATTTAGCCTCAAACCTTACCCTAAAGTCCTCCCATGTTTCCACTGGTCTTTCTGCATTAGTGACTTCCCACCAGTAGGAAGCTTTGCCCTTTAGTAGCCACACTGCCAGTTGTACTTTCTGCCTATCTTCTACCTCAAAGATGACAAATAAGTCCTCGGTTTCTTTCAGCCAATTTCTAGCTGCCACGAAGGACTCCGTTCCATGAAATTCCTTTCCTCCCATAGCCTTAAAATCTTTACATATCTTAGAAAAAGTGTTTCCCCGCGGAGGAGGTGGAGGAAGAGGTGCTGCTGCAGCTGGATGATTTCCTGCAGCTGGGGGAGGAGGAATGGTAGGACCTGGCTGGGTGGCCCTTGCTTCTAAGAATCGTCTAAACCAACCAGGTATTGGTACACCCTCTGGCAAGTTAAGTTCTTCGGACATGCTGAAACAAGAAGGATAGATTCAAAACGAAGGATAAGAGATAGTACCTATGGCTTTGGGGGACTTTGCCTTTTTAAAATAAAATAAAATTTTATCTTTTAAAAATGCTTCTTTAAATTTTCTTTTGAAAATAAATTTTCAAAACTTTTTATCTTATCTGGTAAACCTATGCTCTGATACCAAGTGAAACACCCCACCTCCGTTAGGGTCACTCTCAAGGGGAATGCCCTAATTTTGGTGGAGGTTTATAAGTATAAGTCACAGATATACAAGACAGATATAATAACACATATTATTGAACAGCGGAAAACAACAACTTTTATTTCTTCAAAATACGTGTTACACAAACCATGCCATAATACTTCCCAAAATCATAACTGTCTTGATTACATTATTTAAAGAAGCATGAAGAAAACATAAATAAACTGCAAAAGCCCCCTAATTGCTGTCCAAAGCCATAGTCCAAAACGGAAAAGATCCAAGCAATACATTCTTTCTCTTCAAGCTGGATGTGAAAACTGATCAGGCTGCGGTATTCCCTCCCTGGGAACCGGGGGGGAACGAAAGAAAAAGAGGCGAAAGGAAAAGGGTCAGTCATAAAGACTGAGTAAGTTCTAGTGACTTTCAGTGTAGAAACGGTTAAAACAACCTGTCATATATGAACTGGAACTAAACTTAAGAATGGTGTCAAGGTGAACAAGATAGACTAAGGTGATCAGGATAAGTCAAGACAAGTCAAGTAAAGCATCACATGTTCGAGATTCGTTGCATCGACTGTACTAGTATACTAAGCCCATATCACAAGTTAATCACGAAATAAATCCCACGGCCCAATGTCATGAAATGACCCTGAAACGGGGTCTGACCCAAGTACGGGGTCCTACGGAGCGATTATCTAGTCGATCGGCTCCCTACAAGTTCTAGCTCGTCAAGTGTCCGTGTCATACGGCTAATCACGAATGTAGTCACCTGTGCTGGGTCCACCTTCGGGTGTATCAGCCCTAGGGTGTCAACCCCTGACACGATTCAAGATGCACAGATAAATCTACGGATACCCAGTGTCTGCCCCGGATACGTGCACGATCGTAGTCCGCCGAACCTACACTGGCGTACCCTACTGCCATCGTTCACCTCTTACAATCAGCCCAGTAATCGTGCCCCACCCGGCCTAGCCCCAGGGTACCTTGATACTTCTAGAGGGTTACTGCTGAAAGGGGTCGTGTCTAGGGTTTCGCCTAATAGATTAGGTCATGTAATTCATGACCTAACCCGCCTAACAGATTAAGTCATGTAATTCGTGACTTAATCCTTTTCTAGTCTAGTCATGTCAAGATGGTTAAGTATGTCATTTTAGTTCGCGACTTAACCCGCCTACGTGTCATGTCAAGTTGGCTAAGTGTTGTCGTTTTCAAGGTTAAGTATGTCATTTTAGTTCGCGACTTAACCCGCCTACGTGTCATGTCAAGTTGGCTAAGTGTTGTCGTTTTCAAGTTCATGACTTAACCCTACAAACAGTGTTCAAGTTGGTTAAGTTCTTTTCATGTTCATGACTTAACCCTAATTGGCATTAATTGATTTGTTAATGCACCGAACCACTCACATTGGATCCTACTGTTCGTAGCCACTGGATTTGCCGGGCGGTTCCGGGCAGGTTTACGCTACGAACTCAACCCAACCTCGGGTTTCAAGCGCGATGTGACCAACTACCCACATTGGATCCTATTGTTTGTAGCAACTGGATTTGCCGGGCGGTTCCGGGCAGATTTACACTACAAACTCAACCCAACCTCGAGTTGGCCACTTTCTTGTTTTCTAAAGTCATGCCCATGTTCTTATCAGATTTTGCTATTTCCACATCATGTTCATATGTCAACTTCGTGCCCAACTAAGGCATGTTTAAAGTCAAGTTATGGCATGTTCAAGTCAAGTTTTCGTGCCATATTTCATGTTCTACTTATGCCAAATTTCACAGTTTGTGCTTATAATTAATTCAAGTTTTGCCTATTCTACCCAATCGTATCCCCAACGTATATAAACGTACTTCGTTCACAAGCATAAACAATTCAAGAGATAAAGGGGAATAACACCAAACATGTGATAGGCATATGTGACAATTCCAACATCACTTGCATAATAAACAGGCTATAACATATCACATGGTTTCAATACTAGTATGATGATAACTTGGCATAGTAATGATTCCAACTTAATTTAACATGATGATTTCAACTTTACATCATAGGCATAATAATCATTGCGGGCATAATAATAATTTTATTATAAACATGAAACATTAAAGGCATAGTAATCCTAATAGGCATAGTGGATTCCAATTTAGCATTTTTAACATAATAATTCTCATAGCCATAATGATTCCAATTTATCATAATGATTCTCATCTAACATTATAAACATAATGGTTCCAACTTAGCATTTTTAACATAATGATCCTCAACTAACATTATAGACATAATGATTCCAATTTAGCGTTTTTAACATAATGATTCTCAATTAACATTATAGACATAATGATTCCAATTTAGCGTTTTTAACATAATGATTCTCAACTAACATTATAAACATAATGGTTAAAATTTAGCATTTTAACATAATGATTCTCAACTAACATTATAGACATAATGATTCCAATTTAGCGTTTTTAACATAATGATTCTCAATTAACATTATAGACATAATGATTCCAATTTAGCGTTTTTAACATATCTAACATTATAAACATAATAATCCCAACTTTTCATCATAACCTAGCAATACCCAATTTTTCATTAATCATGATGGGTATATTAACATCACAGGCATAATTCCATCAATAGTCATAGCCATGGTTTAATTAGCATCATAGGCATGGTTTAATCAACATAAAGATTTCAATAAACATAGCGATTCCATGGACATGTATTAGTCCAACTTGCCAAACAATTAAGCCCAAGTGATTCATAACAACATCAAAATCATGACAAGTTTAATTTGCAACGTTGCCATAGCAATATCCCCAAATTATAATTCAAAGATAAACAATATAAACAATGGATTAACAATAGTTCCTAAATCCGGTTTCAATTCATGGCATGTCCATATTGTTTTAGCGTTTTTGCCTAAAAAGTAACATAAAACTTACAATATGAAGCAAATAACCCAAATAAAAATCCCAAATCAAATAGTCCCAAATTCGTTGTCTAAGGCGTCGTAGTTGTTGTAGCTTCTAGTTGTAGCCTTCAAGAATCGTCCTCTATCTTCTATAATTTTATTCTTTGTATTTTTAATTCAGAGCTCTAGGTTTAATGTCTGCGGCCTGAGGTTAAAATGAGATAGTATGATTTAGGCTAGGTCTTAGGTCCTTTTTATAATGTTTGTGAGTTGTTTTAGACCGTCGATGGAGCTTGATTCAATAATAGCCGTTCGTATGAAGGAGCGGCCAATCCGGAGCTGACACCTAGCCCTAGTGACAAGGCAAGGCTCAGAAAATCGACTAAACATAGACTAGGCCAGCCAGGGTGGGCTGGGTTCGACCTGGCTCTAGGGCCAGGTCGACATCCCAGTCGACACCGTGTCGACTTGGCAGTCGACACGGGTGTCGACGGCCCTGCCGACCTCTAGCCCAGGTCGACTGCCAAGTCGACCTGGGTGCCTTAGGCGGGAATTTTCCCGCCCTGGCCAATTGGGCCCGATTTTGAATTTTAAACTTGTTTTTCTGAGCTGCATTCGTCTGTTTGAATTTTAAACTGAATTCTGAAACTTCCGGGGGTCATATCTTGGTTATACGGACTCCGATTTTCGAAAACTCGGACTCTATTTCGCGTATTTTTCCGAGACGAACACAAAGGCGTATCCCGTTTCCCTTAATTCTTTGATTTGAAATTAATTATACTTTAATTTGTGAATTTCACTGTTATAGAATACACGGGGTGTTACATTAATTATAATCTAAAATTGGATCACTTTAATTAGGCTTTACACCAAAATAGCACAACACATTTTATTTTACATATGTGACCCAATTGTCGAAATATTCCAACAAGCATTGCACATAAAAGAATTTCTTATCCATGTAACAACCCGAAAAATCTGGGCCAGTTTAAAATTTTTATTTTGGCAATTTTAAGCGAGTTTTGATTATTTAAAATGAATTATTTTAAATAATATCGGCGAGAAATTTATTTTGAATAGAACTCGAACGTATATATTATATACGTCGTCGTTAGAATATAAATATTTATATATAATTATAAATAGAATTGAAAATGGCGCGGTAGTTCGATAATTCGATTTCAAACTTCAATTGAATGTACCGGGTGCAAAACAATCCGGATTTTAGTGAAACCAAAAACATTAGAACCTAATTGATGATATCTTTCCAACGAATCCGAATAATCGAAATTTCATAGCGGGAATCAAAAGATATGTCCAGTTGAAAATTCTGAATAGTCGCTATGGAATTCAGGCCCTTAAAAATGGACATTTTGCAAATGACTTCGGATTTCGACGAAACCACTTTTGTTGGGTCCGTGATGTCGAATTATTGCTAGGTTTCAAATTTCATAATTTTTCGAATCAATAGGTGAGCGTGGCAAAGGAAAACGCGTTTGACCAGCTTCAGTTGATTTTAATCGACTGGAAAATGGCCATTTTTCTAACGGTCTCAGAATTCGACGAAACTAGTTTTGTTAGGACCGTATCGTCAATACGAAGCTAGAAAATATTTTTTCGAGAATTTTTAGAGTTAGTATGTGACCACGGTAAATGAAAATGTGCGTTTAAATTGAATATATAAAGAATTATACTTTAAATTCAACGAAAACTGACTCAAACAGTCGAATTGGCCTACGATACATATCCCATTGAGTTGGGAATGGGGGTAATTAGCTATGTGCGACAGTCGGTGGGTTTCGTTTGGAGTTCGAAAATGAAACTTGCTTTTTGGGATTTTAAAAGAATAAAATATATATATATATATATTTATTTATTTATAAAAGGACACCCTCCTTTTCTCCTTAACCATAGTCAACGCTCCCCCCCCTCATTATATCGTTCAGATCGAAAATGGAGAAAAAGAAAAAAAAAAGCAAACGACGGAGGAAGCCCGCCGTCCCTCACCACCACCGTAGGCGCGACGGCGCCCACCACCTCCGGCCATCGCAGGGCACGCCGCCGGGGCCCAGAAGCTCCAGCCCCTCCGTCCAACTCCTCCCCTTTCCCTCGATTCCCTCTCTCTCACTCCGACTGAACCCAAGCCAGATGCCCTAGCCCACGGCCCACCATTCGCCGGCCACCAGCAGACCGGACCCCCCTCTATCGCATGCTTCCTCTCTCTTCTCTCCTAAGTCCGAACACCCCAACCCCAAATTGACCGACGCCAAAACCCTACAGCCCGCCACCACCACGGGCTCAACTCACTCCGACCCTCCACCGCGATGCCAGCGCCGCCAGCACCTCCACGAGCTCCGGCGTGAGCAGCTCCAAACCCCCTTTTTTGCGAATCGGTGAGCTTTCCCTTCCTTTTCCTTTTCCTTTTTTTTGTAATAGCATGATGTTTATAAAACAGAAATTATATATAAAAAGATTAGTTTTTTTTTTATCATAAAGAAAAGCATACATTTTTGTTAGAAAGAAAAAGACCCCATTTTTGTTAGAAAGAAAAAGACCCCATTTTTGTTAGAAAGAAAAAGACCCCATTTTTGATTAGAAAAGAATAGAATTTTTAGCTAAGTAAAAATAGAAATTTTAGCTAAGTAAAAATAGAATTTTTAGCTAAGAAAGAATAGAATTTTTAGCTAAGTAAAAATAGAAATTTTAGCAAAGTAAAAATTAGAATTTTTAGAAAAGTAAAAATAGAAAGACGATATTTTTAATTATAGAAAGACGATATTTTTATTGGTTTAAAGAAGTGATAAAAATGTGATTCTTAATGTGAACAGCGGGAAAAGATAGCGATGGTACAGACGGTAATCAAAACAAAATCCGAGCGGTTCAGAAATTCAGAAATAAAGAATGGCGGAGTGGAACCCTCGGTGAGAACTTCTCACCTTTCAATTTAATTTTCTAGTTATATTTATATATTAGGATGCAGACGGTGCTTAGTAGCACCCGACACCCGTCATCCACAGACCATGGATGGCTTGTTTGTTAAATTGTTTGGTTGAGTAGTTAGTTAGAATATTTGATTGAATGGAAATTGTTTGGTGAAATGAAATTGATTTGATTGATGTGTGAATGGCGTGGGCCTTCACTAGACCGGGGACAAGGCTAGGCCTTGTCCCGTTTCTAGTATCGTGCCGTTATGCCGCCGAAATTTTCTAAAATATGTTAGAAAGATAAAAATATCATTTTATTTAAAGAATGAACTGAATAGAAATTCATATGTTAAAATAAAAGGTAGTATCGTTAAAAATATAATTTTTAACGTGAATATGAATATAGTGAAAGTGAATAAAATAAAATATTCATTTACAAACCGGACGGTTTGTTTATGTACACCTATTTGAAGGACATTGATTGGGTCGATAAATTTTACACATCGCCCAACATCACAAATAAAATATGTGTTTGATTGTTTGAAACCCCACACGGGTGTTGGGATGAAATTTGAAGTTCACTCATCCAGATTGATTAAATATGTCGATCGATTGATTGACAGGCTGTTACAAGCGTTGAATATCTATATTTGATGCTTATACGGTGTAGTGCACTTTGGTTGATGGTTGATTATTTTTCAATGCTATTATATGTGTGTAATGTATGAAAATCCATATAATTAACTTTATATGGTAATTGATTGGGCCTCATTCCAATTTGAAAAATAAAGGATATATAAAATAAAGGTTCATGTGTTGACAGTACTCATCCATTGAGATTGGTCATGTGTTGAACGAAATATTTTAGTAATAAAATTTACATCTTTATCAATATAAAATAAAGGTTCATGTGTTGACAGTACTCATCCATTGAGATTGGTCATGTGTTGAACGAAATATTTTAGTAATAAAATTTACATCTTTATCAATATAAAATAAAGGTTCATGTGTTGACAGTACTCATCCATTGAGATTGGTCATATGTTGAACGAAATATTTTAATAATAACAACTATTTTTAAAAAGAAATATTTGAAATAGAATATTTGAAAATAGAAATTTATAAAGCCGTGTTGGTTAGATTGACGCCATTTTGACGTGAACGATATTTATATCGATTTTAACGATTTCGAAATGAAATGAATTGAAAACGATTTCGAAATGAAATGAATTGAAAACGATTTCGAATAGAATTGAATTGAAAACGATTTCGAATAGAATTGAATTGAAAGCGAATTGAATGAATTCAAATTGAATTGAAATTTGAATTGAATAGAAATGAATTTTAAAACAAATTTATAAAGAAGAATTCAATTTTGATTTGAATTGAAATGGAAGTTGAAATTGCTTTTGAAACGAATTTAAAACTATTTATATAATTCGTTTTAAATAGAAATCGACGAAATATATATTATATATATTATATATATAATATAATGGCCTGAATAGAACGCGCCGCGGCGCGGCAGTTCGTGAATTTCGACCATTTATTTCAAACGGACATTACGGGAGATCCGACCGTCGGATTCTCCTAAAACCGGAACCGTTCGGTTCGTATCGAAAAGAGCTTTCTAACGAATGTTAGAAATTTGAAATCTAACGGTTGGATTTGGAGTTACGTCCAAATCAAATTTGAAAAAGGTCGCTGTAAGTGCAGTTCGATGGCCATTGATGGAAATCGACTGTACGGGCCTTGATAAAATTATTAAAAATAGTAATAATTTGTGTAAAATCATAAGAAATGATTTAGAAAGAATTGAGATGAAAAACTCTATATTTGAAAAGATAAAAATAGATTTTTATCGAAATGAACAAGTTTTGAACTAGAAATATAATTCTATTTATTTTTAAATAAATAAATTGAATTTGAAATGGTTTTGAAAATAACCAAAATTTCCAATGATTGCATTGAAATGGATTTGAATCGAAATTGTCTTCGGAATATTTCGATGTTGGATTTCGTGATTATACAAATGTTGTTATGGAAATTTGAAAGATATATATATATCGTCATTTCCAATGCGATATTTGTTAGTCGTAGAATTTGATATTGAATATAAGCCGGTATATTTTCTATTCAGAGCCTTGTATTGAATATCAAATGTGATTTGGGTTTGTCGTGAATGGTGTCTTCACTAACACTGTTCTGGAACCCAGTTGAGAAAAGATTAAATCTTTTTGTTTAGATTTAACGAAGTGTACCAATTAAATAATATTTAATTGGAATTGAATCGATATTGATCTTTGGGTTTATCGTGAACAGTGTTTTTAAATAACACTCGTTCTTTAACCCGATAATTAATGAATGTGATTTTGGGTTTATCGTGAACCGTGTTTTAAATGACACTGATTCTTTAACCCAGTCGAAGATTAAAACTAAGTGGAGTTTTAATGAATCTTTAATTAGATTGAAATGATCGAAAATGGAGTATCACCAGTTTTGCTCCAGGCGATAGTTAAATCTTTAATTAGATTTGAACGTGAAATGGTAATTGAATTTACCGATAACACTGTGGTGTTAGATATGAAGTATTACCAATTTTACTTCATGGGATGAATAGGTTGGGATGGGGAAATTAAAATAAATAATTTCTTCGGTAAGGTTCGCTAATCCCGACTAGTTTGAATTGAGATTCAAAAATAGAATAAAGAATAAATTCAAGGAATTTATCTTGGATAAAATTAATGGGAACCTTTCCCTATGAACGTGAAATTTAGAAACTAACTGTCGGTTAGCCAAGCAGAATGGTTTTCTGAATATTGATCTGATGTTGGTTTCGGCCTTCGGGGTTAATATTTGGGGAATTATTCTCTTGATTAATTTACGGTTAGTGACTAATGAATTGGAATGAGGCGTATGTTGTGTTTGTGTAACACTTATTTAAAATATACGCGAGTTATTCGGAAAGACCGGGTTTATCCCATTCTGAATAACTGATACGACGATAAGTCGAAGATGAAGACGATGGTCGAAGACCGGAGGTCTTCACGTCGTTTGGGTAATTACTGATGATCTTGATTGAGCTGTACACCCAAGAAGATGGAAACAGTTAGTGATCGTCCAGACGTACTTGGAGATCGATGGATATGCGGGGTACTAGGTGCCTCCGGTTTCGTTCAGCCCCAGAACGGACTTGTAAATGGACTGTGTGTCTGACATTGGATTTTAGTCCGTGTGATTGATCTCTATTAAATATATATCTGTTTGGCGGCGGAGAATTTATTCTCTTGCTTAACGCCCTTCTCTGAGACGTACGAGCTCAGGGGTTATATATTGATGGATATCAAACGCATGGAGTGAATTGCCTGTGTGGCATGCCTAAGTGGAAATTGATCGAGGCTTCTGTTGAAAAGCAAAGTCTTGTGGTGATGATCAAAGCACGGCCTTTGTGGCGTAGCTTTGTGTAACGTTTACTTCGCGAGTTTCACACCCGGTATGAACCAAAAACGGGAGACGGACCTCAAGGAGGGCATGCGTTTCCTTCTAGCTAAAAAGTGGCGTCAGTGGTTTTACACGCCCTGACGAGTTTGACTTATGTGGTTGTTGCTGTTGCGAGGCGCCTCGGTTTGATCGGACGATCCGGGTCCGATGGAGTCATTTGTTGGCTCATTGACGCCCCAAAGGGCGGGGAGACGTATTGTTCAGGCATAATAATCCACATCGGTGGACCGGCCCTGTCGCTCCAAGGCTTGCCTGCGCGCTTGCCTGAGACACGGGCTAGAGCGTCTCGAATCGGTAGAGGACGATCCCTGGCCTCGGTTCATAGACGGAAATCCAATTTCCAAATACGTGACATTTGCGGTTTTATTTGTAAACCTATATATGGCGACATGATATATGGTACCCATGCCGCCTATGATTGATACTTATGATTTGAAGTTGTTTTATACACTATGCACTTATAATAGTATCAAACAATTTGTTTTAAACGTATCAAGCATTCTTTGGCTGTTATAAGGGAAAACCCTATCCTCGGCTGCGTTGCATTGTGTGATGGGACCTGGGTCTTATAACAGCTTCATTTTTCTTTATTTAGCATTGCGCTGTTGGTTTTATGCACTGGTATTCTTGGGAGGAAACCCGTTCCGTGTTATACGGCGTGGTCCCTTGATTTACCTAACTTTTAAAATAAAGAATAATAACTGTTTTAGTTCTCACACCAGTCACATGACTGACCTGGAGTTTATTGTTTCAACCTAAACGCTGGGTGCCCCTATTTTCGACACGGGCAGCTAGTAGTTTTGGTTTTGCAGATTTATATTCACAGGATCCTGGTTTACAGCTGGAACGATATCCGGAAAGCTTTGTATCCGTATATCTCTTTCTAGTTGTGTATTGTATTATTTTCCGCTGCGATGTATTTAAATGTAATTTAAATCTCTGATATTTCTGTGTAATATTTATTCATTTATACTTTGTATATTCTTGTAATCTGATGTACTGTTGTATATATAGTGAAATGTTCTTTTGTATGCGTTCTGTTTTGTCCTGTTCTCAAACGATAGGGCGTTTCGAACGGCCTGGATCGGTTTAGCGACTGGTTCGGACCGAGCGAAATTCCTTGCCGTCACAATCCACCAAACTGTCAAATGGATATCTTTAGCTACATTCTTTGTCTTCATTTTCATATTTAAAAAATGTTCTTTTTTTTTCTTTTGCATCACGTCTAATACCTTCAAAATGCTATGCATGTGGTGGGATTTATGTAGATTTATGCCTATCACCATTTCGAACTGTTCTCTGTATCATCTGCAAATTTTGATAACTTCATCTTTTATCATAAAGGATGCATGTTTTGTTCAAATTGCAATATATTCCTATATTTTTAAATAGTGTTAACAACTATGACACCTTATCTTTTAACTTTTTTTCCAATTTTGGTCCAGTCAACTACATATCCTGCGTTGTAAACTCCTCTATTTCTGGTGGCTAGCCTTTCTAATGTTTACTCGGTCAGCTGCTGCTGCTTGAATTAAATATTTACCGTGCATCATAATTGAATGTTCAATCGTCACATCTTTGGTGGCATATCTCAACCGTGCACGTAGCACAGATTTATCGACTAAGGATTTGGGTGAGGCTGCCAAAGGTAAAACTAAGTCAGAAAATGTATCAAACCAAAATGCTAATAGACTAAATTCTATATATATATATATATATATATATATATATATATACTGAATTCTAAGTTTTGATATTGCATTTATTTATATAATCATACATCTATGTTAACTACTTACGATCATATTGTCTATACATATGAGAGTGTTATATATAATATTTTAAGGAAAGGGGGAATTAAAATCTTGATTTTATTCATTTTTTTGTTTAGTTTGGGCGATACATATGTGCTAAAATTGTTTATTTCTATCCTAATGCCAACATTTTCGATCTTGACCATGTGACCAAAATATTTTTTGTATTGTTTATATTATTATAGCTCATTTATATAAATGAGATATTGAATTGCAAGTTCAAATTTTAAAGAAGTGGTTGCAAAATTAATGGATGTATTATGGCATTCCATAAAATTAGTGAAAGCATCAAGAAAACAATTTATAGTACAGAATACTTTAATCACCAATTTAACTGCCGAGATAAGATAAATATTTTAATAACAACAACAACAAAGCCATATATCCCAAACAAGTTAGGGTTGGCTAGATATGGAACCCAAAATTAAAATGAAATAAAATTAATAATGATGAAAATACATATATATATATAAAGGGTTTAAAATAACCAATCAAATAAAAAGTCGTCCGATAAAGGTTTTTTTTAAATAATAATAATAAGTAAAAATGTTCAATAAAAGTGAAATAAAATCTAAAATAGTAAATAAAAAGTAAAAAGGTTAAGTAAACGTGAAATAAAGTGTGTGTGTGTGTGTGTGTGTGTATATATATATATATATATATATATATATATATATATATATATATATAAACCTATGGTTCTGATACATGGATTGCCAATTTCCATGCACTCCTATCAACTACCAGCTCTTCCGATAAACTCCAGTTACTTAAATCTCTCTTTATTATCTCCTCCCATGTCATTTTAGGTCGACCTCTACCTCTCTTTGGGCCTTCGGCGCGACCTAGAATTCCAACGCGTACAGGTGTATCGTATGGTCTACGTTGGATATGTCCAAACCATCTCAAGCGGTATTGGACTAACTTCTCTTCAATAGGTGCAACTCCAAGTTTTTCCCGAATATCCTCATTTCTAATCCGATCTCGTCTGGTATGCCCACAACTCCAACGCAGCATTCGCATCTCTGCTATACTTATCTTCTGGACGTGTTGCCTCTTAGTAGGCCAACATTCTGCACCATATAACATTGCAGGTCTGATTGATGTCCTATAGAACTTTCCTTTAAGCTTCTGAGGAATCTTCCGATCACAGAGAATGCCAGATGCTAGTCGCCATTTCACCCATCCTGCTTGAATTCTAAAACTAACATCCTTATCAATCTCACCATCAAACTGCAACATAGATCCTAAGTATCGAAACGATTCCTTCTTGGGTACTACTCTACCCGCCAGGGTAACATCTCCGTCATCTGACCTGACACTGCTAAACTCACACTTCATATACTCTGTTTTAGTTCTGCTAAGCCTGAAATCCTTTGATTCCAGGGTCTCCCTCCACAACTCCAGTTGTCGATTAACCCCTATTCTACTTTCATCAATCAGCACAACATCATCGGCAAAGAGCATACACCAGGGAATCTCCCTTTGTATATCTTTTGTGATTTCATCCATCACTAATGCGAAAATATAGGGGCTCAAAGCCGAACCTTGATGTAACCCTATGTTAATTGGAAAGTCTCTGGTCTCACCATCGCATGCCTTAACACTAGTCACAACTCCCTCGTACATATCCTTAATAAGGGTAATATACTTTGATGACACTCTCTTCCTTTCTAGCGCCCACCACATAACCCTCCTCGGTACTCTGTCATTAGCTTTCTCCAGGTCAATAAAAACCATGTGGAGATCTTTCTTTTGCTCCCTGTATCTCTCCTTAAGTTGCCTAACCAAGAAAATCGCCTCAGTGGTTGACCTTCCCAGCATAAAACCAAATTGATTCCTAGAGACACTTGTCAACCTCCTCAAACGCTGCTCGCAAACTCTCTCCCAAAGCTTCATTGTATGACTCATAAGCTTAATTCCTCTATAGTTTGTGCAACTTTGAATATCTCCTTTATTCTTGAAGATTGGAACTAAAATGCTTCTCCTCCACTCATCTGGCATTTTGTTTGATTTGAAAATATTGTTGAACAACTTAGTTAGCCATTTTATCCCTGCATCTCCAAAGCATCTCCACACCTCAATAGGAATATCATCAGGCCCTACCGACTTGCCTGATTTCATACGTTTCAACGCCCCCTTTACCTCAGCTTCTTGAAATCTCCGCAAAAAATGTCTATTGGTGCTATCGGTTACGTCTTCCAACTCGATCGAAGAGCTATCACTTTCTTCGTTGAAAAGCTTATCAAAGTATTCTCTCCACCTATTCATTATCTCATCTTCCTTCACCAAAAGTCTGTCATTTTCATCCTTAATGCATTTAACATGATTGAAGTCTCTTGTCCTCCTCTCGCGTAGCCTAGCTATTCTGTAAACGTCTTTTTCGCCCTCCTTTGTACTTAGCCTTTGATACAAATCTTCGTACGCTCGTCCCCTTGCTTCACTCACTGCTCTCTTTGCAGTCTTCTTTGCCACTTTGTACCTGTGCATGTTCTCTTCGCTTCTATGACGGTACATGCATTTGTAGCATTCCTTCTTCTCTTTGATAGCCTTTTGCACCTCGTCATTCCACCACAACGAATCCTTGGGTTCTCGCTTGCTTCCTCTTGTTATTCCAAATACCTCAGTGGCGACTCTCCGAATGCAAGTTGCCATCGCATTCCACATGACATTTGCTTCTCCTTCCACATTCCAAGCTCCTTCTCCCATCACTCTATCTTTAAACACCCGTGAAGCATCTCCTTTGAGTTTCCACCATTTCGTCCTGCTAATCTTCGCTCTCTTATCCTTCACCACCCGAAGACGAAACACGCAAGATGCTTTTATTTAAAATTTTAACACATTTATTTTAACAGAAAGATAAATTGGATTCATAGCTGAAGGAAAAGGGCAGCTACAGAATAGATAAAGGCAATAACACATTTATTTAAAATTTTGACTGTGAAAGTTAAGGTAGACGATCCACGTCAAGATGCTTTTAGTCTGAAAATATATTGGATTCTCCCAATAAACTTTTTCAAAAGACAATAATATTACTAACTATGGACTTCATATTTATATCTAAATATAAAACTGAGATTTTCTATGATTCATCGAAATCAGTTTTCAAAGGGAATGGAATGGGATACGCAATCCAAAATCTTGAAGTTTATAACGTAGTTCCATTTCCTTTTCTTTTTTTTAAATTATTGAAACATACAATACATTTAACTATGGTACTTTGGCACGGAACTCAAAAATCCAAAGTTTTTGAGCTTATAAAGGTAGGTAGTCAAAGTTAACGCTGCATTAAAGTGTTACTCCTACCAATTTAGACGGCTGCAGATTCATTTATCATCGCTGGCGCCAGCGATGACGACGGATGCATATCCATGACTCAGCGACAGCAGAAACACCTGATTTTCACCGCAAACGACAGGCGGCTTCACAGGTAAAGAGAGCTCAGCGCAGACGTATACGCACACATGCAGCCGGACCCACCGCAACAGCGACCATCCAACAATGCGGGTGCCAACAGACCCGGGCCCCACCACCCGTGGTTGTTTGCCAACCTAAAACGCTTTGAATGGATTTACCATTTATCAGCCCGTGATGGCAGAAACGTAATTACGCGGATGACTGTGGGTCAAGTTAGTAGGCCGCCAGCTTATTGGATAATCGCCGAGGCCTTGACAGGCTGTAGCGGCAGCTGTAATCCACCCATTTTACTTACTTTTATGCTATCCGTACAATTTAATTTATTTCCGAACCAATGCATGAGTAGCACACGTTTCATTTAATACTTATCTAAATCGTAAAAATCACATGGATGCATTTTAAAGGAATAGATAACTCCAACGTTTGAGCGAGTTACATGCAATCCACGCATAGACTGTTTGTATGTAAGTCGAATACATGGTTGAAACAAAACGAAATGAGTTGGAACTAAATAATAGTTATCAATTTAAATCTGGAATTAAAAAAAAAAAAAAAAAAAGTAGATGAACAATAAAAAAATGCAGAAATTAAAAAGTAAAAAATTGTAGAACATGAAATAACAAGCAGAAAACAAAATAAATTTTGTGATTACCATCGAAACTAATCGAACGACCAATCATAAGAAAAATAAAAAATAACTACTATGCTAGAACACATCCAATTGACTAGATAACAAAATTAACTATTAAAAAATGCAAGAGAAAACAAAGAAGAAAAAGAACTAAACTCTATTAAGGAAAGAAAAAAGAAAAAGGTATAATTTTTAAAATGAATATATATATATATATAGAGGGGATATAGTCTCCTCTCCATATGAATATATTTCTCTGGTCAAAGCCATATATATTTTATTTGTACAAAAAGAAATATCCTCTTTTCATGATAGCAAATTTGAGATTTTAAACTAAGATTTCATTCTTCCAATCTTTGACATATGGTATAATTTAACATAAACAGTGAAGATTAAGAGGTGATATGTTGATTGGTTGGAATCTAATTGAGATTAAGGATTGAATCTTCTTTGATAGTGATATCGTATCAAATCTTAATGTGTATGGAAGGTGAGATAGGAGATCATATGTGGATGTGAATAATTTAATTTCTCTTCCATGAGAAAACAAATGCATGCCTAATTTCAATTTTATATTCTAGTGTGTATATATACATACGTATACGCTAATATCACTAATGCCATATAACTATCAAATCATAGAGGGCAAGTAGGCAATTTCCAACTTTCTTTTCTTCAAATGAATAAGGCAATAATATGGATTGAGCTCAGCATGTTTTTTTTCTAAATATTCAACTTTTACTAAGGAACTACAACTTCTTTTGAGATTGAATCTCTAAGCATGAGCCTTTACTAGTGTTGACATGAAGAAGTATCGCTTTCTTTGCGGTTAGTCTTTTATTTTAATTGAAGTCAAGGAGACTTTTATTCAATAAGTTGTGAAAACAAATAAAAAATATCCGATGTAATATTTACTTGTACACAATAAAGTCAAGGTTTTTGGTTCGGTTGTGTCTCTGTTAATGGCAACAAGGGTCCCCTATCTCATCGCTTCTTCGCAATCATCTTTTCTTTGCTTCTCTGTCTCTAATTCCAACCTTGTAACAACCCGAATTCTACGCATCGGAGTATCGTAGAATATTTATTTCTTTCTTATATGAAGTCGTATGGTCATGTGGCTTTGGGAAACAACCATTGGGGTCATTTCCCATGTTCATGATTTTTGCCGATTTTTAAATGACCATTTTGCCCCTAGCTGATATTGTTTCGGCCATAACTTTTGATTGGAAGGGTGTTTTGACCTGAAACCACTTCCATTGGCTTCGGATGATGGTTTATCTTTCCGTAGAGTGGTCACATGTGGGAAACGGACTTACCGTTTGTGAGAAATGGCTGAAATAAGGTTTGGAAGGTGAAAAACTGCTTAACCGGGCCAAATAGGGTGATTAGTGAATGGGCCCGTAACCCATTTCGGGATTAAGGTTATGGGGAGGCTGAAAAGAGTTAGAGTTTCATTCCATTTTAGTTTTCTAGCCTCCACTTACCACTTAGAAACCCTAAAAATGGCCTCCAACCTCTAAATCACCTCCAAATCACTTTCTAATCAAGGATTAAGCTTAACAACATCAAATCAAGGGAGATCTTCACCAAATCAAGATTAGAGCTGCTGTTTAGCATTGGTATTCGCGCCATATCAGAGATTTATTTCAGATCTAAGGTTTATTTGTGGCTAAGGTGAGTGATTAGCATTGTTTTTCACTAATTATGGCTAATTAAGGGTGATTAGTGATAATTAGCGAATTTATGCATGTTAAAAATCTGGAAAAATATTTATAAATTCTTAAATGATGCTTTAGACCTCTGTTAGAAACTTGGGTTAATTTGGTTAAGTTTTTCTAATCCTATCATTAATTATGCTTGAACATGCTTAAGGGAAAATATGGGGTTTTGGCTATATTTGATCCATTTTAACCTATCATATTGATGTTTTGGTGTTTGAGGTCACTTCTATTTGTTGCTATGACTTTGTGGTATGATTTGTGATTGTCTAGAAGTGTTAGATTGGTCGAAAACGCCGTCGAATGGCGTAAACAGCTTGCTGGACAAACTGCAGGAAAGTACCCGAACCGATCGGATCGGATAGAAGCACGAACCGAACCGCTCACACTGGGAGCTTCCGACCCGATCCGCCTCTCGTGGCATGTACCACTCCGACCCGACCCGCATGACCACCTACGAACCGAACCGATGCATGACGATTGGACTTGAAGAACCCGACCCGATCCACCAGGAGGTGATGACGACCGATCCGAACCGATGCACTATGAAGGAGCTCGAGGTACCCGATCCGATCCAGTGAAGAGTATTAATTCACGAACCGTGTTGATGACTAGGAGCTGAAGGCCGAACCAAACTGATGGCTAGGAGGGGATCCGAACCGATCCGGTGATGACCAATAACCCGAGATGCAAAGGTAGTCCAAATGGAAGTTAGAGCTCAGGATCCAGTTGGGAACCAATGAGTTCACTTCATGATTGAGCTTTGTTGCGGGACGTGTGCTAAGGAGTTGTCGACGTCCATAACTTCGATTCACCACTGAAAAAGGAATGATAGGCTACGTATCAGTGCGGTAGAGTCACCGTGACTCGAGGGGCAAAGTGATCGTTGTAAGACTATGAGCCAGTGCAGTGGAGCCATTGTGACTCCATGGGGCAGAGTGGACATAGTAAAGGATTAGTAAGGCTATAAGCCAGTGCAATGGGGCGTGTACGACTCCATGGGGCAAAGTGGACATAGCGAAGGATTAGTGGCTATGGATCAGTGCAATGAAGCCGTTGTGACTTCATGGGGCAGAGTGATCATAGCAAAGTATTGGGTGATCGAAGTGGTGGATATCGTATGCTTTACGCACTGAGTGAGAGATGTGAGGATGGTTGCTATGCTTGATTGTTTTCCATCACTATGACATGCACACCCCCACCCCGTATGCTTGTACACCATATGTTAGTGGCACCTTAGAGTGTTGTACAGTATGTAGTGCTAACTCTTTGGTTGCAGGTCCAGGTTCAGGTATGGTTTAGTATACATGTTATTGTTCTGTTTAGCTGCTTATCGCTCATACCGGACTTTTGTCTGACCCAGAGTTTTATGTCTCTTCTTATTACTCTGGGTGCTCTCACGAGCAGACTAGAGACAGGTTAGCTGGTGATGCACGAATAGCTGATCCGGAGGCGAGCAGGAGGCTTCCACGCATGATATATATATATATATATATATATATATATATATATATATATATATATATATTCTCCCTGTGTCGTTGGTGGTCACTACTTCGGCATTAGTAGTGTACCTTCCTTATCTTGCTTTTAGAGACAGTTTTAAAAGTTGTAATAATGATGTTGTGGAACATAAGCTGTATTTGGATTTTCCGCTGCTACGATAGTTTGTTTCAGCTTATACACTGTCTCACCTGTTTTATGTCAAGTATATGTTATGATTATATTTTATTCCATGCGTTGTGAGACATGTTACAAGTTCTTTATTTGATTCTTTGTCTTCTTCCTTTTCTTCTGACGACCGTCCCATGCTAACTGGACATGTGTACAACGCACTTTTGGAGTAAATGTCAGTTGGTGCAGGGTGGGCCGTCTCATTTGGTATCAGAGCTCTAGGTTGCGTAGTTAACCTAGGGAAAAGACACTAGGGAGAGATAGTACGTATATGAGAGTGCGTATTTGTGATTACTTTGGTTTTCAAAAGCTATATATATATACTATTAGTAGTATAATGATGAATTCGTACTGCACTAGCACCACTATGGAGATAGTTAATCGTTTTCTCTTTACAGATTGAACGATGAGTCAAGACACGAGGGGTGCTGGTAGAGGGGCCAATAATGGGAATGCTCCTGACATGAGGACGATGTTCACTGACTTCATGAGAGAGATGCTTAGGGATGTTCAGGGAGCAGCTCCCAATGCCGGTAATGGTGGTGGTCCATTAGTGTAGGCGCCTAGGGCCGATTTCGCCAAGCTGTGCAAGGATTACACTAACCTTGGTGGGAAGCCGTTCCACGGAACGGAGTCGGCCACGGATGTTCAGGATTGGTTGGATAGCTGTGATCATAGCTTCGACGACTTGGGTATCGAGGATGCGATGAAGAGAAGGCTAGCGTCTCGTCAGCTGCAAGGGCGAGCGATGAATTGGTGGAATGCTATTAAGACAGCCACTCCAGAGGATCAGGTTACTTGGGATCAGTTTAAGGCTTGCTTTAGCGACAAGTTTATCCTAGCTGCTCAGAAGTCGGAATTGTTTAGGAAGTTCTTGGAGCTTAAGCAGAATGGTAGGACAGTCTCGGACTACATTGCTGAGTTCGACACTTTGTCGAAGTATGGATTATCCGTTATCGATAATCCTGAGAAGAAGAATGAGAAGTTCATTACTGGTTTGGATGGATACTTGGGGGAAAGGCTTATCAACCACATCGATGAGACTTTTGAATCGATTGTGGGGAAAGCTTTGAGATCAGAGAGTCTTTACCCTAAGTCAAAGAATGAGGTTGCATCTGCAGAAGGGCTGAAGCCACAAGCAGGCGGTGGAGGCAAGAATAACTCTCAGAACAAGAGGAAGCAGAACCAAGCTAAGGATGGCCAGAAAAAGAGTAAGAAAGATGTTGAGTGCTTCAGCTGTGGTAAGAAGGGCCATTATGCCAAAGAATGTTGGGCCAAGCCAGCGGATAGGAAGTGCTACAACTGTGGCCAAGTGGGACATCATAAGGATAAATGTCCACAACCTCTTAGAGAGAAGCAGATTGTGAAAGCATATGCTATTAATGTTGTTCCTTCTTCGTCGAATGCCCCAACTGCGGCGGAGAAAGGAAAGAATGTCGTCATTCAAGGTATGCTTTCTATTCTCGATATACCTGTTCGAGTTTTGTTTGATACTGGGGCTTCTCGTTCCTTCATATCTAGTGACCTGGTAGATAGGTTGGGACTAGAACCCGAGATAGTCGATAGACCATTGGTTGTGACGAACCCGATTGGTGGTTCGACTAACCTTAGTATGATTTGCCGAAATTTGGTCTTATCGAGTCATGGATGTATGTTTGTTTGTGATTGCTTTGTTTTGGGCTTTACTGGGTATGGCATTATATTGGGGGTCGATTGGCTCCAAAGATACGGGTGGTGGTAGACTGTGAGGGCTTTTTGGTGACAGTTAGGGCGGATGATGGGCGAAGGGTAGTGTTTGGTAGTCTACCTAGTGATGGGGTAATGGCTAGTTTTATAAATTCCCTCGACATCCCGCATGATGAGTTGTCAGATGTGCCCGTGGTTGGCCAGTATCCGGACGTCTTCGAGGAAGTGACCGGACTTCCACCACACCGAGAGATTGAGTTCCGTATTGATTTAGTGAAAGATGCCAGACCTATAGTGATGCCACTTCGTCGTATGGCACCAAGGGAGCAGCGAGAGCTCGAGGTGCAAGTAAGCGATCTTTTGAAGAAGGGGTTTATTAGAAGAAGTGTCTCCGAGTGGGGAGCACCAGTTGTGTTTGCCACTAAGGCAGATGGTTCCCTTCGTTTGTGTGTGGACTATCGCGAGTTGAATAAGGTGACGAGGAAGAATAAGTATCCTCTACCACGGATATATGATTTGTTTGATCAACTGGAAGGAGCAAGAGTGTTCTCCCAGTTGGACCTCGCAACAGGATTTCATCAACTCCGAGTAGCGGCTGAGAGTGTTCCGAAAACGACATTTAGGACGCCGTCTGGATTTTATGAGTGGTTGGTCATGCCATTTGGGTTGACCAATGCACCAGCATACTTCGTGGATCTTATGAATCGAGTATTTAGAGATCAGTTGAATAAGTTTGTTCTTGTGTTCGTAGACGACATCCTTGTTTACTCGAGGACAGAAGAAGAACACAAGGGACATTTGAGGATAGTGATGGAGGTGTTGAGAAAACACCAATTGAAAGCGAAATTTTCTAAGTGTCACTTCTGGAGGAGGGAAGTGAGATTCTTGGGCCATGTTGTTTCAGAGAATGGTATTGCTGTGGACCCTACGAAGGTGGCTACGGTACAGGATTGGTCTACGCCCAAGAATGCAACAGACGTAAGAAGCTTCTTGGGGTTAGCTGGATATTATCGTAAGTTTATGCAGGACTTCTCCAAAATAGAAGCACCGTTGACTCAGTTGACTAAGAAGAATCAAGCCTTCGTCTAGGACAGAGTGTGTGAAAATGCATTCAAGAGTCTAAAAGAAAAGTTGACCCGTGCGCCAGTGTTAGTCATTCCTAAAGGGAATGAAGAGATGACGGTATACACGGATGCTTGTGGTACCGGACTAGGTGCTGTATTGATGCAAGGAGGTAGGGTTGTAGCTTATGCTAGTCGGCAACTAAAGCCGCATGAGAAAAGGTATCTTACCCATGATTTGGAACTGGCAGTTATCGTGTTCGCATTGAAGATGTGGAGACATTATCTCTTAGGAGAGAGATTTGAGTTGTTTACCGATCATAAATCGTTTAAGTATCTCTTCTCTCAGAAAGATCAGAATCTCCGTCAGCAGAGATGGTTAGAGTTCTTGGCTTCGTATGATTTTGATATCGCATATACACCTGGGAAAGGCAATGCGGTAGCCGATGCCTTGAGTAGGAGACATGCCAGTTTAGGGGCTATGTTTCTTGAATGGAAGCAACTGGAGTATATCGCAGGGTATGATTTCAGACCAAAGTGCGAATTGGATCCAGAGATGTTAGCTAGTTTGACGATTAGACTCACTTTGATTGAGCGGATTGGTTCCAATCAGAGGGAAGATCCTATTCTATTGGAAATTATCTCCAAGTTAGAGATGAATATCGACGGTGAGGAGATGAATTTGTATGGGCTTGATCGAGAAAGATGGCTTCGAAAGAATGGAAGACTAGTTGTACCCAACGTGAATGGTCTGAGAGATGAAGTGCTTAGGGAATGTCATCACTCAAAACTGACTATACACCCCGGTGGTGATAAGATGTATAGAGACATGAAGCAGACTTACTACTGGGAAGGGATGAAAAGAGATGCTGGGAAGTTTATATCCAAGTGCATGAATTGCCAGCTAGTTAAAGCCGAGAAAAAGAAGCCTAGTGGTTTGTTGCAACCATTAGAAATTCCCGAATGGAAATGGGAGCAAGTCTCGATGGATTTCATTGATGGTTTACCAAGGACTAAATCGGGACATGATAGCATTTGGGTAATTGTGGATCGATTGACCAAGAGTGCAAGATTTATACCCGTCAAATCGACCAGAACGGCAGCTAAGTTAGCAGAACTGTATATGAAGTGGGTAGTGAGATTTCATGGAGTACCTAAAAGCATTGTGAGTGACCGAGACCCGTTGTTTACTTGTGGATTTTGGAAGAGCTTACAAGAGGCTCTAGGGTCGGAATTATATCTCAGTACCGCGTATCATCCTCAAACCGATGGTCAGACAGAGAGGGTGAACCGTATATTGGAAGATCTCTTGAGAGCTTGTATATTGGATTTTGGTGGATCATGGGATGACCATTTGCATCTAGTAGAGTTTGCATATAATAATAGCTACCAATCCAGTATCGGTATGGCTCCATATGAAGCTTTGTACGGAAGACCGTGCAACTCACCATCATGTTGGATAGAGACCGGTGAGAAGTTTGTGCTTGGACCAGATGTGGTAAAAGAAACTTCAGATAAGATTAAGACCATCCAACAACGGATGAAGGTTGCCCAGGATAGGCAGAAGAGTTATGCTGATAAGAGGAGAAGAGACTTAAAATTCTCCGTTGGTGACTTGGTGCTTGTCAAGATTTCTCCGTTGAAGAGCGTGATACGATTTGGTAGGAGAGGCAAGTTGGCACCAAGATTTGTTGGCCCATTCCCAGTTCTCGAACAAGTTGGGAATTTGGCGTATAGAATTGACTTACCCGAGAAGATGGCGGGAGTTCACAACGTATTTCATGTTTCCCAGCTAAGGAAGTTCGTGCATGACCCAGATATGACTATTTCACCTGAACAGTTAGAGACTTCGAAGTGGAACCCGAGGCGATTGGGAACCGCAAGCCGATTCGTATTGTCGAGCACGATACGAAGCAACTTCGAAGGAAGATGGTGAAGCTAGTCAAGGTTCAGTGGGGCGAGAACGAGAATGACTGTAATTGGGAGACTGAGGAGAGCATTAGGAAGACGCATCCAGAACTCTTTTCCTGGTAAGATTTACTTTTCAATTTAGTTATTCCGCATGCTAGGATAGACTTTTTTTGCGTGTTTGATTGTTGTTTTATGGCTGATAGGCATGCGGGACCCTTTGTGTGTTTTAGTTAGGGAATTTCTGGGGCGAAATTTCTTAAGGAGGGGAGAATGTAACAACCCGCATTCTACGCATCGGAGGATCGTAGAATATTTATTTATTTCTTATATGAAGTCGTATGGTCATGTGGCTTTGGGAAACAACCATTGTGGTCATTTCCCATGTTCATGATTTTTGCCGATTTTTAAATGACCGTTTTGCCCCTAGCTGATCTTGTTTCGGCCATAACTTTTGATTAGAAGGAAGTTTTGACCTGAAACCACTTCCATTGGCTTCAGATGATGGTTTACCATTCCGTAGAGTGGTCGCATGTGGGAAACGGACTTACCGTTTAGGAGAAATGACTGAAATAAGGTTTGGAAGGTGAAAAACTGCTTAACCGGGCCAAATAGGGTGATTAGTGAATGAGCCCATAACCCATTTCGGGATTAGGGTTATGGGGAGGCTGAAAAGAGTTAGAGTTTCATTCCATTTCAGTTTTCTAGCCTCCACTTACCTCTTAGAAACCCTAAAAATGGCCTCCAACCTCTAAATCACCTCCAAATCACTTTCTAATCAAGGATTAAGCTTAGCAACATCAAATCAAGGGAGATCTTCACTAAATCAAGATTAGAGCTGCTGTTTAGCATTGGTATTCGTGCCATATCAGAGATTTATTTCAGATCTAAGGTTTATTTGTGGCTAAGGTGAGTGATTAACATTGTTTTTCACTAATTACGACTAATTAGGGGTGATTAGTGATAATTAGCGAATTTATGCATGTTAAAAATCTAGAAAAATATTTATAAATTCTTAAATGATGCTTTAGTTCTCTGTTAGAAACTTGGGTTAATTTGGTTAAGTTTTGCTATTCCTATCATTAATTATGCTTGAACATGCTTAAGGGAAAATATGGGGTTTTGGCTATGTTTGATCCATTTTAACCTATCATATTGATGTTTTGGTGTTTGAGGTCACTTCTATTTGTTGCTATGACTTTGTGGTATGATTTGTGATTGTCTAGAAGTGTTAGATTGGTCGAAAACGCCGTCGAATGGCGTAAACAACTTGCTGGACAAACTGCAGGAAAGTACCCGAACCGATCGGATCGGATAGAAGCACGAACCGAACCGCTCACACTGGGAGCTTCTGACCCGATCCGCCTCTCGTGGCATGTACCACTCCGACCCGACCCGCATGGCCACCTCCGAACCGAACCGATGCATGGCGATTGGACATGAAGAACCCGACCCGATCCACCAGGAGGTGATGACGACCGATCCGAACCGATGCACTATGAAGGAGCTCGAGGTACCCGATCCGATCCAGTGAAGAGTATTAATTCACGAACCGTGTTGATGACTAGGAGCTGAAGGATGAACCGAACTGATGGCTAGGAGGGGATCCGAACCGATCCGGTGATGACCAATAACCCGAGATGCAAAGGTAGTCCAAATGGAAGTTAGAGCTCAGGATCCAGTTGGGAACCAATGAGTTCACTTCATGATTGGGCTTTGCTGCGGGACGTGTGCTAAGGAGTTGTCGACGTACATAACTTCGGTTCACCACTGAAAAGGAATGATGGGCTACGTATCAGTGCAGTAGAGTCACCGTGACTCGAGGGACAAAGTGATCGTAGTAAGATTATGAGCCAGTGCAGTGGAGCCATTGTGACTCCATGGGGCAGAGTAGACATAGTAAAGGATTAGTAAGGCTATGAGCCTGTGCAATGGGGTGTGTACGACTCCATGGGGCAAAGTGGACATAGCGAAGGATTAGTGGCTATGGATCAGTGCAATGAAGTCGTTGTGACTTCATGGGGGCAGAGTGATCATAGCAAAGTATTGGGTGATCGAAGTGGTGGATATCGTATGCTTTACGCACTGAGTGAGAGATGTGAGGATGGCTGCTATGCTTGATTGTTTTCCATCACTATGACATGCACACCCCCACCCCCGTATGCTTGTATACCATATGTTAGTGGCACCTTAGAGTGTTGTACAGTATGTAGTGCTAACTCTTTGGTTGCAGGTCCAGGTTCAGGTATGGTTTAGTATACATGTTATTGTTCTGTTTAGCTGCTTATCGCTCATACCGGACTTTTGTCTGACCCAGAGTTTTATGTCTCTTCTTATTACTCTGGGTGCTCTCACGAGCAGACTAGAGACAGGTTAGCTGGTGATGCACGAGTAGCTGATCCGGAGGTGAGCAGGAGGCTTCCACGCATGATATATATATATATATATATATTCTCCCTGTGTCGTTGGTGGTCACTACTTGGGCATTAGTAGTGTACCTTCCTTATCTTGCTTTTAGAGACAGTTTTAAAAGTTGTAATTATGATGTTGTGGAACATAAGCTGTATTTGGATTTTCTGCTGCTACGATATTTTGTTTCAGCTTATACACTGTCTCACCTGTTTTATGTCAAGTATATGTTATGATTATATTTTATTCCATGCACTGTGAGACATATTACAAGTTCTTTATTTGATTCTTTGTCTTCTTCCTTTTCTTCTGACGACCGTCCCGTGCTAACTGGACATGTGTACAGCGCACTTTTGGAGTAAATGTCGGTTGGTGCAGGACGGGCCGTCTCAAACCTCTTACAGGATCTCTTCCCCTCTCCTTCTCCCCTTGCTTTTGCCTGCATGGATACTCCACAAAACCTCAGTTATCAACATTTTTATCTAAACCCTCATCTCCTTTTCACCCACTTTTTTATTTGATCCTCTCCTTGAATGTTATTGACTCACCATCAAGCTCATGTCTTCCCTTCCTATCCATCGTGTGGTGGCCCTTCCGGGATTTATTAGGCTTTCTGATATTGCCTACGCAGGTAGATCTCATGAATCCCTACTGTTCGACATCTAATAATGTGCAGAACGAAGTTTCCTAATGAGTTCGGTCAATACATTGTCAGGTGGATTTATGCTCCGTGTTTGTCTGGCTCCTGTCAGGAGGTTTGGTGATGGATTTGGTGTTTTGTAGGTCTTATATACAATTTTCGTTAGTGGATTCTAGTTGTTCTGGTGGTGGTTTTGACTTGCTCAGTTCAGGGAGTATGGTTCCTTCGCGGAGCTTCTATGGTATGCAACAACTTCTCGCACCTTGAGTTGGTTTCGCGTCTCACTATCCTATGACCATGGTATGCTAAGTTCTTTTTTCCTTATTTATCAAGTATGTTGTGCTTTGTCTCTACGTGGTGAGCTGATGTGGAATTCCTTGGAAGCTCCGGTTTGTAGTTTGGTTATGTTGGGCTAGTTCGAGGTATTTGATATTCAATGTATCGGTAGATGTCATCTTGTTGGTTTCATTTTGTTAGCAATGTTGTCTTTATGGGTTGTTGGTTATCGTGTGAGCCTTAGGATTATTTATTTTGGGTGATAGGAGATGTGCTGAGTGCGAGCAATTTGGTTATTTGTTTTGGGTAATGTCGATGGACCTGTTTGGGTTGGTTTTGTATATAGGTGTACTGGTCCTATTGTATCTCCATCTCCTTTTTTTTGCAATCTAAGTGAAGCGTATGCTCTCGACTTTGCTGAATTTGGTGAATGTTTCTTTTCCTTCCTTATTCAACCGACTATGCTGGCCTTACCTGATGATAGCCTAGGTTTTTCCATGGCTACTTCTCCAATCTATTGTCATAATCTCGAATATGAAGTGGTTGGAACCTCCTGTAATACCCCAAAATTTAATACATTATAACCATACATTAGGATAATAAAATGTGTATTACTTAATTAGATATTTAGAATTAAGTAAAACCGCCATTACCGTTGCGTTCGTCTCGGAATTCTGGCTCAGATAGACCCCAAGTTTGCATAAAACGAATAACATATGAATAAGTTATGGGCATTAGAATCATGTATACATATAAGGAGCTTATGTATAAATATAGTATAAAAATATTCAAAAGAAAAATCAATGCGGGATTACGCGGGAAACCAGACTGTTGTGGCATGACCTGCAATCGGCCTGGGTAAACCCAAGGTCGGTTGGGTCGACCTCATGGGCTGGTGGGTCGACCCACTAACAATCTGGGTAGATTCGGATTTCTGTACCTGGACTGTTTTTCGAACTATATTTGTTGTTGACTTAGCACTACATGTACGGTTTGGATTAAAACCCTAAAATCTAAAGGTTGAGCTTGGCTCTGTTGAACTATAAATAGGTGGCTTCCCTCGTTCCAATACACACCATTTCTTCATATCTTTTGTCTCTATGAAATTATTCTAAAAATATAAACATACAACGAGGGAATGCCGCTGAAGCCTAGATCTGCAGAGACAACATTCAGGACTTGCATACATACAACAACTAAAAGTATTGGATTGGACTTTTCTACGACATATATTTATATATATAAGAGATTTAATCTCTTCTTCACCAAGACCCACTGTGAGTTCCCTGTCATTTTCAGATCTGATTTCTTAGACTATAACACGACAGTAATATAAAATTGCGTTAGGATATACAATGTTTATAAGATAAATGTTATACATGTTTTTTCATTGTTAATTACCTATGTCGTTGTGATAAGTAAAACATGTCTTTACTGTTGGATAAATAACAAGTTATATATATACCTATCTTCCATTTTCTTATTTCTATGTTTTAGTTTATTTCCAGTCTTGCCTATATGCCTGTGGGATTTGATTCTATTCTCCTTTCTTTGTTGTCCCTTTTTATATACACTAAGCCTAGGCTATACCCGATTAGAGTGTGCATATAAACTGGGGGGCAATAATGAGTGACATAAAAAGAGGAATTTAGGAATGTTATTAAATTGGGGAATGTTTAACTATAAATTGGGAAAGGGATAACATGCACATGTTTAGACTTGCTGTAAATTGGTAAAAAGGGTAATGTGCATATACTTGCTATAAATTGACAAAATGGATAATATGCATAAACCTATACATGTTGTAATTTGGGATCATAGTTGATGAATAGTATGCATATGAATTGGACATGTTAGATTTGACTTAATACATACATTAAGTAAATGACATGTTAGAATATTGTAAGTACCAGATGTAGGTTAATAAACTGAAACGCTGTAGAAATTGTATACATCTGGGCAGATGTTTCGGGGAAGGGTTGTACACACATAATGACATGTAATATTACAACCATGCTTATTAGTAAACCTAAACCTGCTAGGTTAAACATGAGTATTAATAAGCTAAGAGGTCCCTCGTTCTGCTGTTGTATCGGGTTTTGGGGACTCTTAAATCCTAGTTTTGGGGGCACAAGCTTAGGAGGTTTAGCTTGTGTCAATATTCTGTTTGGAACCCATATTAGTCAGTATCCCTGTTGGTATTTTGTTAGAGGGAGCCTCGCACTAGGTAGGGCCAGGGCACACTTTAGTGAACTGGATAATAAGAGGTTCACATGGGGAAGGTGGGTACAAGCGCGTTCCGGCGGGGACATGACCGTTCATGGGTCCGACTGTAAGTCTGTGTCATATAGTTGTTGGGTTAGGGAGTTATACACCCTACTTCCTGGGCTGACACAGGGTATTTACGTAGTAGGGAGCCGATCGCATGGGTATTAATTAGGGTACACCTAATCATGTTGTTATGTAGTTAGAGTAACACTAATCCTGTTATGTAATTAGGGTACGCCTAAACCTATTGTTGTGTAATTAGGTTAAACTAGGCTGACACATGGTATTTACGTAGTAGGGAGCCGATCGCATTTGTATTAATTAGGGTACACCTAATCATGTTGTTATGTAGTCAGAGTAACACCTAATACTGTTATGTAATTAAGGTACGCCTAATCCTGTTGTTGTGTAATTAGATTAAACACCTAATCCTGATTAATCCTGTTATACTAGTATTAGTGTAGACATACCTGTTTTAGGATATAAATGTGAAGCATTACTCGATCATAGTTTATTCCTATTATTCCTGCATATCCCACTGTTCTGTTTGGTTTAGTTTTACCATATATGACACTGTACCTTTCTCATCCAGTCTTGTTTACCTGTGTTGTCATTTCTATTTTATGCATATTTGAAAATCACTAGAACTCACCAGATTTTATGTCTTACCTCTTTATTTTTGGCTCTTTCTTCCTTTTCCCCCTTAGATCCTCAGAGTGGAAGCACTCAGCAGTGACTAGAACTTTCTCTTATAGCTTGGACTTTGATTACCTGAGGTGTACCGTTTTCGACTTGCTCTCTATTCTATTATGGCTTATGACGAGGAATATGATTTTATGTACTTTGATATTTTATGAGACAGATTTGATGTAACTGGTTTTGAGTAACCTGTTTGAGACTACGTTTTATTTTAACAATAAAGTTGAAATTTTCTGCTGCTTATTTTATATCTATCATGTGAATTTTTGTACTGTTTACCTATTGCACCTCATGAAACTTAATGCATTCTCTTACGAGTGACATTAACGAACGTGGGGTGTCAAATTTGGTATCAGAGCAAGGTTAACAAAATCAGAGAAAAAATTTTTAAAAATTATTTTCAAAAGAGAAGTATTTTCAAATAAAAAACTATTTTTGAAAAACATATCCCCTCAAGCCGTATTCAATATTCTCTCGATCTCTTGTTGAATCCTTTTTCTTTTCTTTTCATCATGTCTGGGTCACCTAATATTCCCGAGGGCATTCTGCTACCAACATGTTTTCGTAGGTATCTTGAGGCTACGACACCTGCTGGAGGTCAAGGAGATGCCCCACTCCCAGCTGCAGCCGTTGTTGCTCCACCTCTGTAACAACCCGGATTTTTACAACATGCTAAGATGAGAATCAAGGCAGAATTTAATTATAAAATCTGAATTAGGAGAAACAAGTTGAGCCATTGCGTTCGTCTCGGAAAAATACACGAAATAGAGTCCGAGTTTTCGAAAATCGGAGTCCGTATGACCCAGTTATGGCCCGTCAAAGTTTTCAGAAAAATTCAAGTTCAAAAACAGTTCGAAATTCAAATCTGGAGCCAAACGAACTGGGCGGGAAAATACCCGCCCAAGCCCCAGGTCGACTGGGGTGTCGACTGGGGAGTCGACACGCCCAGGGGGCAGGTCGACTGCCCAGTCGACACGGGTGTCAACCTGGGTGGTCCGACCACTTGGGCCTGGGTGCACCTGACTTGTTCCTCAAGACATGTTTTATGGGCCTGTGACGGATTTTGAGGGTTCAGATCTATCCTAGGGTTAATCTAAGGGCCTAAACTACTCCTAATCTCTATAAAAACGCCCTAGGACCTAACCTAAATCACTAAAAATCATTCTAGCAACTAAGTGCTGCCAAAATCTATCTTGATCATGGCCTCCATCTCCAACTCCAAGGGCTTATGCATTTAAATCGGGTACAAATCAAAAGGTGCAAGCTTTCTACATCAAATCGTGGAAGTATATGAACGTTGCTATGCAAATTTCATGACGATTCTTCAACAAAGGAGCCACCTTTCTTCGTCAAGACGATTCATGCTCCTAGCCCTCTTGCCACGCTATGTAAGTTCTAGCTACTTGTAGATTCTAACGGTGGTTCTAATGTGACATGGGATAAAATGCGATGAAACATAAGTGTGCTAGCCTATGTGAACCTAATTTTGCCCCTTTTCTACGATCTAGGACCTTAGGCTAAGTTTTAGCGACTTAATCATGCCACTCATGTTATGTTTAACCTAGTTTATCTTGCAAGTTTGAATCTTTGTCTATGGAATGTTAGCATGAACCTTTGGGAACCATTTGACTTGTGAAACATTGGCAAAGACTTGACTTTGGGGCTTATGCATGTAAATGAACACAAACCCCTTATGTTATCATGCATGTTTGTGGCCAAACTCCATTATGATACTATGCATGTTTGTGGCCAAACTCCCTTATGATACTATGCATGTTTGTGGCCAAATTCCCTTATGATACTATGCATGTTTGTGGCCAAACTCCCTTATGATACTATGCATGTTTGTGGCCAAGTTCTCTTATGGTACTATGCATGTTTGTGGCCAAACTCCCTTATGATACTATGCATGTTTGTGGCCAAATTCCTTTATGATATCTCGCATGTTTGAGGCCAATATGTTGGCATAATACCCCTACTATGTGACTCGCTTCCACTTGGGTTGGAAATACGTTTGGGTAATTTAGGAAAAACGTGAACATGACACGAAAATTTGACATGAGGTTTACATGAGAACATGACATTCATGATACACTTAAATGTGGTCATGACATGTAGGAAAACATGGAACTTGAGCTAGACATGTGTGGGTTGTAAGTGTAATAAGACACATGACTAAACATGGAAGTGGCCAACTCGAGGTTGGGTTGAGTTTGTAGCATAAATCTACCCGGACCCGCCCGGCTTAACTAGTAGCTACAAACAATAGGACCCAATGTGGGTAGTTGGTCATATAGCACTTAAAACACGAGGTTAGACTAGGTTGTGGTGTAAAGCTACCCGGACCCGCCCGGCTTAACTAGTAACCACAACAAAGTCTAATGTGAGAGGTTGGGGTGCATTAATCTAATTAATGCCACATGAAAAGGTTAAGTAATTTTGACTAATGACACTTAACCGATATGACACGAATGGGTAGGTTAAGTTAAACCGGACTTGATTTCTTAATGACACTTAACCATATAAGACAATTAGGGGATGGAGTTAAGTAATTTACACTTAACTAATCCGATTTGGTAATTAGATGGGGTTAAGTAATTTACACTTAACTAATCCGACTTGGTAATTAGATGGGGTTAAGTAACTTAGACTTAACTAATCTAAACACGGTAATTAGATGGGGTTAAGTAACCTACACTTAACTAATCTAAACACGGTAATTCGATGGGGTTAAGTTAAACACTTAACCAATCTAAATTTGGTAATTCAATGAGGTTAAGTAACCAATACTTAACCAACTTAACATGATAATTTAATGGGGTTAAGTAACTTATACTTAACCAATTATACATGATGATTTGATGAGGTTAAGTAACCTGTACTTAACCAATCTAATATGCGGACCTGATAGGGTTAAGTCACAAGAACTTTTAAATATACTTAACCATTGTAATATGATTAGTGGATGGGGTTAAGCTAACCAGCTAACCCATACTTAACCAATCCGACTTGATAATTTGATGGGATTAAGATAGTCTATGCTTAATCTATCTAACACGATAATCTGATAGGGTTAAGGCAAACAAATACTTAACCAATTTGACTTGATAGGGTTAAGTCATGAGCTTCTTGGTATACTTAACCAACTTGTAGGGCTAAGCCTTGAACTTAAATACTTAGACAATCTTGACATGATTCGTAGGCGGGTTAAGTCATGAACTTGAATGACAACAGTTAACCCATTAGACAAAACCCTAGCTCAGGGGACTAGGTTGAAAATCGTAGTTAACAAGGATAGCGGGAAGAGAAGCTAAGTGGTAAACCTTAGTTAAGGATAACTAAGTAATAATTCTTAGTCAAGGAAATTGGACCAGTTCACAGATAGATGAGTAACCCGATACGGTAGGTCATCGCTTGAACACACGTGGAGGAGTGAATTATCTGACTTAGATAAAGGCTCCAACGAATTGGGTGACGAAGTGGTAGCTTCGGGGGACGTGAGGATACTCTTGGTATCCCTCTGTGAGGTTGCAGATGATCCGCCTGGGCTCACAGAGGTTAAGGTCTGCGGTAGAAGAACCAAGAGTATGCCTTGGTTGCTGTGCGAGCAACCTAAATACGGGGATGGATTAGCGTGGAGTCGACGATACTTGATTTTTTCCCTGGATAGCGCATCGTCGACTACCTACCATCTTTAGTCAATCGTGTACGTAAGGAAAGGCAGAGAACTCCCAGCAGACCATATACTTGCTATCGAGTTATTGGTGAGGTTGGCCAATAGGAAAGTCGGGCTATAGTGGGGCCGGGATGTAGTTCTCATACATGATTTTTCTTGGATTGCCTTTCAGTAGTTGAGGGAGGGGTCACGTGGGACCATAGCCACGGATACAAAAACAGACCTTAATATCTGCACCGGCAGATGACTTAAAGCTCCCGACCGAATTCCGTATTTCTTGATTTGCCCTGGCACGGAACTCGGATGGCACATTGAGATACATGTGCATCTAGACATGGAAAACGATTCACGATACATACGTGGGATAAAGGGCGTGGTTGACGGGTGGCATAATCCCTAGTGGTCCTAGGTGGCTTGAACCCAAACCGAGACACGGAAACGTTTATTAGGTTGCATAATCCCTAGTGGTCCTAGGTGGCATAAATCCTAAGTGAACACGCGATAGTTCATGGTAAGAAAACATAACCAGATCAAGGGTAGCAGCCCAAAACAACTTCAAGAATAATATGGTACTACGTTGAGGTGGTATAAATTTACATGGGAAAGCCCGTACGGCCTACGGCAAAGGACTGAACTTATACATGGAAAGAAACATACGAGTGGGGAAAACCTACATATGCTATATATTAGGTTGACATGAACCATTACATGACATTGGGCAAGGTACATTCATAGTTAACACATGACGCGGGTTGGGATACTAGTACGAGAGGTGCAGAGCAAATATACATGATAAATACCTTGGGCTGTTATACATGATAGATACTTTGGGGATAGTATACTTGATAGAAACCTGACAATGTGATACCTTGATTTATCTTGACACCGTAGTTTATCATGATACCTTAGTTTATCTTGCTACAGTAGTTCATCCGGTTATCTTGGTTTAACTTATCTATCTTGTAGTTATCCTTATGTTTACTTTCAGTTTATGCATGTCATGTTACCTTTACCTGTTTTTATACTGGAAGTAGATAGGACTTACCAGTCTTTATGACTGACCCCGTTTTGTTTCGCCTCTTTGTCTTCCGTTTCCCCCCTAGGTTTTTCAGGGAGGAAATGCTGTTGTTTAGTTCGGACCTCTTATGCTTGAAGGTCATCATGTATAGCTTGGTTTTCTCTTGGCTATGGCTGCTTCACCACTTTATTTTGGGGAATAATTTATGAAAAGGTTTTATGCTTCTTTACTATTGCAAGACAAGTTTTGATGTATTCTGATGTAAAAGGCTTTAGACCTTATTTTATAAGGTAATGAAATTTGTTTTACTTCCGCTGTTTTAAATATGTTCTGTCTTGTAATATTTCTGTGCATGCTTACCTCGATAATACTTCACCAAACCTAGTGCATTCCCTTTGTGAGTGACCCTAGCGGAGGTGGGGTGTTACATTTGGTATCAGAGCAGAAGGTTACCAGACTGGGCAAAAGTTTTTAAAACCTTCTGAAAACTATTTGAGAAACCGTTTACAAAGAAGCATTTTTCAAGAAAAGTTTTTAAAGGCTATTCCCCAAAAGCCATTAGCACTATCCTTTGTTTCCTTGATTGAATCTCTTTTCCTTTCTTTCCTCCATCTGTAGTCACAGTAGTTTTAACTGCGATTAATCCTTGTCTAGCTACGAAGTGTTTTCCAGGAGATGGAGGTGGTTCTCGAGAGGCCTGTTACCGTGTTACAAGGAAGGGTAATAAGAGCAAGGATAAAGGACACAGATGTAAGGATAAGCAACTTGTTGGTATGGATTAGTCCACGAAGGAAGACAAGGACAAGATCAGCGAGAGGGCAATTGTATGCTCTCACTCCTAGCGTACCTAAGAGGGAATGGTATTGTTTCTGTTGAAGGTTTAGCCTTTCTTTTCTATCATCCCGTCTAGACTTTGTCTTGATCATCGCATCATTTAAGTCTGCTTCGATAGTTAAGTCTCTGCACCTTAGTACTAGCATGGTAGAAGATCCCACTTTTGTCCCAAAATCTGGTTGGAGAGTCGGTCCATTTATTCATGACTTGTTTGGAATTGAGAGTGTGAATGCCAAGTGTTGAGATTAGAAGCAATGCTTCTATTGTTGAGCTATGGATGGATTCTAGGGATGAAGTGGTTATCCAGTAAGGGATGCCATTCTCGGTTTTGAAAGGAGGGTAGTTAAACTCTTAACTTGCCTTGGTAATACCCTCGAAGTCTCGTGTAACCTTATGAGTTCTGTCATGGTTAGTTACCTAGAATCTCTTAATGCATTTATCGGAAATCTCTGATCCGATCGAGTAATGTTCGCCAATAAGGCGGATGGTTCATTCTGCTTAAGCATGGGCGGTAGGAATCACCCTAGTAAGTACACTGGGCAACATGGCTGGCATCAGTTGTTTTCAAGGGAAAGTTCTTCTGCGTGGAATACCTCTTAGTAGGTAAACGAGATCCAAGATTCGCTAGTGAATTGTTGGAAAGCTTGCATGAAACCATGAGTACGCAGTTACGGTTGAGCCAAGTATTCTAGAAAAGAATAAGTGAAAAAGGAACGAGAGGCGACAGTGAAATGAGTTCCGACTCATACCTTGGAAATAGGAATCAAGGAGCTACGAAATCATGAAGTCAAAGGCGGTCAAGGCACAACGGAATTAAGCTCATGGAAATGCGGCTTAGACGCGCGCATCATGTCTCTTTTTAAGAGTATATCGTTGATCCCTGGTTTTCCTGTAGAGCTTGCTTGCATGCTATCGCTTGGTGGATATCCTCTCAGTCCTGTTTCTGTTGCAAACCCCGTAAGGAGTTTGTCTTGTTTATCTTCTCGATCCTATCTTGGGAACCTTAGGTAGAACTCTATGGATGTAAACATGTATTTGAAACATGTTATGATTGATATGGTTGCAAATGGTTGCTCGTGGATGCGCGAATACACGTTAGATACTAGATCGACGCACTCACATTTTGCATTGCATATGCACGAGTATTTATACTTGGTTGAAAGTTAATGTGTTGTCATGCGGATATTGCATATGAATGAATGTTTGTGCATGCATGTAGTACTTATATGACTAGGACTATTTGCATACATGTTGGACTCATGGCACTAAACATATTTTGCATTAGAAAGATCATTCAGGCCTGATCATTAGCATTAGCTAAGGAGCATATACACACACGTTCTGCATATGTTCATATGGCATTAGAAATCGTCTAAGGACAATGGTTTCCTGTGGATGATGTTTTGAGTAGATGGATGATGGATGGTAGGATACATTCTTCCTAACTTGGAGATTTCGGGGACGAAATCCTTTAAGTTAGGGAGAATGTAACAACCCGAATTTTTACAACATGCTAAGATGAGAATCAAGGCAGAATTTAATTATAAAATCTAAATCAGGAAAAACGGGTTGAGCCATTGCGTTCGTCTCGGAAAAATACGCGAAATAGAGGCCGAGTTTTCGAAAATCGGAGTCCGTATGACCCAGTTATGGCCCGTCAAAGTTTTCATAAAAATTCAAGTTCAAAAACAGTTCGAAATTCAAATCTGGAGCCAAACGAACTGGGCGGGAAAATTCCCGCCCAAGCCCCAGGTCGACTGGGGTGTCGACTGGGGAGTCGACACGCCCAAGGGGCAGGTCGACTGCCCAGTCGACACGGGTGTCGACCTGGGTGGTCCGACCACTTGGGCCTGGGTGCACCTGACTTGTTCCTCAAGACATGTTTTATGGGCCTGTGACGGATTTTGAGGGTTCAGATCTATCCTAGGGTTAATCTAAGGGCCTAAACTACTCCTAATCTCTATAAAAACACCCTAGGACCTAACCTAAATCACTAAAAATCATTCTAGCAACTAAGTGTTGCCAAAATCTATCTTGATCATGGCCTCCATCTCCAACTCCACGGGCTTATGCATTCAAATCGGGTACAAATCAAAATGTGCAAGCTTTCTACATCAAATCGTGGAAGTAGATCAACGTTGCTACGCAAATTTCATAACGATTCTTCAACAAAGGAGCCACCTTTCTTCGTCAAGATGATTCATGCTCCTAGCCCTCTTGCCACGCTATGTAAGTTCTAGCTACTTGTAGATTCTAACGGTGGTTCTAATGTGACATGGGATAAAATGCGATGAAACATAAGTGTGCTAGCCTATGTGAACCTAATTTGCCCCTTTTCTATGATCTAGGACCTTGGGCTAAGTTTTAGCGAATTAATCATGCCACTCATGTTATGTTTAACCTAGTTTATCTTGCAAGTTTAAATCTTTGTCTATGGAATGTTAGCATGAACCTTTGGGAACCATTTGACTTGTGAAACATTGGCAAAGACTTGACTTTGGGGCTTATGCATGTAAATGAACCCAAACCCCTTATGTTATCATGCATGTTTGTGGCCAAACTCCCTTATGATACTATGCATGTTTGTGGCCAAACTCCCTTATGATACTATGCATGTTTGTGGCCAAATTCCCTTATGATACTATGCATGTTTGTGGCCAAACTCCCTTATGATACTATGCATGTTTGTGGCCAAGTTCCCTTATGATACTATGCATGTTTGTGGCCAAACTCCCTTATGATACTATGCATGTTTGTGGCCAAATTCCTTTATGATATCTTGCATTTTTGAGGCCAATATGTTGGCATAATACCCCTACTATGTGACTCGCTTCCACTTGGGTTGGAAATACGTTTGGGTAATTTAGGAAAAACGTGAATATGACACGAAAATTTGACATGAGGTTTACATGAGAACATGACATTCATGATACACTTAAATGTGGTCATGACATGTAGGAAAACATGGAACTTGAACTAGACATGTGTGGGTTCTAAGTGTAATAAGACACTAGACTAAACATGGAAGTAGCCAACTCGAGGTTGGGTTGAGTTTGTAGCATAAATCTACCCGGACCCGCCCGGCTTAACTAGTAGCTACAAACAATAGGACCCAATGTGGGTAGTTGGTCATATAGCACTTAAAACCCGAGGTTAGACTAGGTTGTGGTGTAAAGCTACCCGGACCCTCCTGGCTTAACTAGTAACCACAACAAAGTCTAATGTGAGAGGTTGGGGTGCATTAATCTAATTAATGCCACATGAAAAGGTTAAGTAATTTTGACTAATGACACTTAACCGATATGACACGAATGGGTAGGTTAAGTTAAACCGGACTTGATTTCTTAATGACACTTAACCATATAAGACAATTAGGGGATGGAGTTAAGTAATTTACACTTAACTAATCCGATTTGGTAATTAGATGGGGTTAAGTAATTTACACTTAACTAATCCGACTTGGTAATTAGATGGGGTTAAGTAACTTAGACTTAACTAATCTAAACACGGTAATTAGATGGGGTTAAGTAACCTACACTTAACTAATCTAAACACGGTAATTCGATGGGGTTAAGTTAAACACTTAACCAATCTAAACTTGGTAATTCAATGAGGTTAAGTAACCAATACTTAACCAACTTAACATGATAATTTAATGGGGTTAAGTAACTTATACTTAACCAATTATACATGATGATTTGATGAGGTTAAGTAACCTATACTTAACCAATCTAATATGCGAACCTGATAGGGTTAAGTCACAAGACCTTTTAAATATACTTAACCATTGTAATATGATTAGTGGATGGGGTTAAGCTAACCCATACTTAACCAATCCGACTCGATAATCTGATGGGATTAAGATAATCTATGCTTGATCAATCTAACACGATAATCTGATAGGGTTAAGGCAAACAAATACTTAACCAATTTGACTTGATAGGGTTAAGTCATGAGCTTCTTGGTATACTTAACCAACTTGCAGGGCTAAGACTTGAACTTAAATACTTAGCCAATCTTGACATGATTCGTAGGCGGGTTAAGTCATGAACTTGAATGACAACACTTAACCCATTAGACAAAACCCTAGCTTAGGGGACTAGGTTGAAAATCGTAGTTAATAAGGATAGCAGGAAGAGAAGCTAAGTGGTAAACCTTAGTTAAGGATAACTAAGTAATAATTCTTAGTCAAGAAAATTGGACCAGTTCACAGATAGATGAGTAACCCGATACGGTAGGTCATCGCTTGAACACACGTGGAGGAGCGAATTATCTGACTTAGATAAAGGCTCCAACGAACTGGGTGACGAAGCGGTAGCTTCGGGGGACGTGAGGATACTCTTGGTATCCTTCTGTGAGGTTGCAGATGATCCGCCTGGGCTCACAGAGGTTAAGGTCTGCGGTAGAAGAACCAAGAGTATGCCTTGGTTGTTGTGCGAGCAACCTAAAGACGGGGATGGATTAGCGTGGAGTCGACGATACTTGATTTTTGCCCTGGATAGTGCATCGTCGACTACCTACCATCTTTAGTCAATCGTGTACGTACGGAAAGGCAGAGAACTCCCAACAGACTATATACTTGCTATCGAGTTATGGGTGAGGTTGGCCAATAGGAAAGTGGGGCTATAGTGGGGCCGAGATGTAGTTCTCATACATGATTTTTCTTGGATTGCCTTTCAGTAGTTGAGGGAGGGGTCACGTGGGACCATAGCCAGGGATACAAAAACAGACCTTGATATCTGCACCGGCAGATGACTTAAAGCTCTCGACCGAATTCCGTATTTCTTGATTTGCCCTGGCACAGAACTCGGATGGCACATTGAGATACATGTGCGTCCAGACATGGAAAACGATTCACGATACATACGTGGGATAAAGGGCGTGGTTGACGGGTGGCATAATCCCTAGTGGTCCTAGGTGGCTTGAACCCAAACCGAGACACGGAAACATTCATTAGGTAGCATAATTCCTAGTGGTCCTAGGTGGCATAAATCCTAAGTGAACACGCGATAGTTCATGGTAAGAAAACATAACCTGATCAAGGGTAGCAGTCCAAAACAACTTCAAGAATAAAATGGTACTACGTTGAGGTGGTATAAATTTACATGGGAAAGCCCGTACGGCCTACGGCAAAGGATTGAACTTATACATGGAAAGAAACATACGAGTGGGGAAAACCTACATATGCTATATATTAGGTTGACATGGACCATTACATGACATTGGGCAAGGGACATTCATAGTTAACACATGACGCGGGTTGGGATACTAGTACGAGAGGTGCAGAGCAAATATACATGATAAATACCTTGGGCTATTATACATGATAGATACCTTGGGGATAGTATACTTGATAGAAACCTGACAATGTGATACCTTGATTTATCTTGACACCGTAGTTTATCATGATACCTTAGTTTATCTTGCTACAGTAGTTCATCCGGTTATCTTGGTTTAGCTTATCTATCTTGTAGTTATCCTTATGTTTACTTTCAGTTTATGCATGTCATGTTACCTTTACCTGTTTTTATACTGGAAGTAGATAGGACTTACCAGTCTTTATGACTGAACCCGTTTTGTTTCGCCTCTTTGTCTTCCGATTCCCACCCCCCAAGGTTTTTCAGGGAGGAAATGCTGTTGTTTAGTTCGGACCTCTTATGCTTGAAGGTCATCATGTATAGCTTGGTTTTCTCTTGGCTATGGCTGCTTCACCGCTTTATTTTGGGGAATAATTTATGAAAATGTTTTATGCTTCTTTACTATTGCAAGACAGGTTTTGATGTATTCTGATGTAAAAGGCTTTAGACCTTATTTTATAAGGTAATGAAATTTGTTTTACTTCCGCTGTTTTAAATATGTTCTGTCTTGTAATATTTCTGTGCATGTTTACCTCGATAATACTTCACCAAACCTAGTGCATTCCCTTTGTGAGTGACCCTAGCGGAGGTGGGGTGTTACAACCTCCACGAGTAGATAACTTTTCTAAGTTATGTAAACACTTATGCGCTATGGGTGGAAAACCATTCTTTGGTACCAAGAGCTTTGTAGAAGCACGGAATAGGCTACGAGAGACGGAGAACTTGATTGGTCTTTTCGAGATGGATGACAGAAGGAAGATACAGTTGGCCGCATGGCAGCTAAAGGATGAAGCTTTTTACTAGTGGGAAGTAACGCAAGCAGGACAACCAGTGGCTACTTGGGATGACTTCCGACATAAATTCGAGATAAAGTTTTTATCTCAGGTCAAAAAGGGATTACAATGGAGAGATTCTTGGCATTGAAATAAGGGGACATGTCTATTAAGGATTTATGTAAACAAGTTCAATCTGTTGGCAAGATTAGGACTAGACTTGGGAAATACGCCCCATAAAAAGGTGCTTAGATTTGCGAGAGGATTGAACCAACCTCTCCAAGGACTTGCTTTATCTCATATACTGATGGGGGGCGACATTTGAAAGGCTGGTTGACATGGCCCTTATGCATGAAGATGGCAAGGATGAGAAGAAAGGCAGTAAGACTGAAGAGACACAGGCTAAGGGAGAGAATCATAAATGGTGTCCCAAGAAAGGAAAGAAAAAGAAAGAGAAAGGTGGAAAGCTTGACAAGGCTCAGATCAAGAAAGATATCAAGTGTCATGTTTGCAGAGCTATGGGTTCTTTTGTGAAGGATTGTTGAAAGACAAAGAAAGCCTGCTTTAATTATGGACAAGTGGGACACTTCAGTAAGCAATGCCCTAGCAAGCAAGGACAAAGGGGCTAGAATTTCTGGACAAGTACATTCTTTAGAGGCTAGTGGACCTGATCGAGGTAGGAAAGACACGGTTGAAGGTCTGATTTCCATTTTTGACTATCTTGTTCGAACCCTGTTTGATTCTGGCGCTTCACATCCATTTATATCCAGTTCTTTAGTATATAGTCTGCACCTTAATACTAGTACAAGTTCTGATCCTGTAGTAGTCTCAAACCCTATAGGATGATCGGATCATTTATCCATGATGTGTAGGGGTTTGAGAATTTCTATCTTGGGCGTCGAGTTTGAATGCAACGCATACGTGCTGGGCCTTATGGGCTATGGTTTGATTCTAGGCATGGATTGGCTAGCATGTATGGTACCATTCTTGATTGTGAAAAGAGTAGTTAGACTTCTTATTTGTCATGATAGAACTCTCGAAATTTCCTGTGACCCACGGAGGTCAGTGATGCTCAGTTTTCTAGAATCACTTGATATTTCTGTTGACGATTTCCGATCTGTACTCATAGACAGGGATTTTCTGGACGTGTTCGAGGAGGTCAAGGGGCTACCTCTATGGCGTGATAAAGACTTCCACATGGCTCCTCGAGAGAGGAGGGAGCTTAACAAGTAAGTAGTGGAGCTATTCGAGAAAGGTTTTATTAAGAAAAGTATATCAGAGTGGGGAGCTCCAACCATCTTTGTAACTAAGGTTGAAGGCTCACTTCGTCTATGTGTGGATTATAGAGAGCTGAATAAGCTCATCAAAAAGAATAGTCACCCGCTACTAATAATTGACGACATGTTTGATCAACTAGAAGGCGAATCAGTTTTCTCGCAAATGGATTTGGCCATGGGATTTTATCAGCTAAGGGTGGTAGAGGACAACATTGATAAGACTGCATTCAGAACTCCAGATAGTTTCTTTGAGTAGCTGGTTATGCCTTTTTGGCTAACCAAGGCACCCGCCTACTTTGTGGACTTGATGAGTAGTGTGTTTAGGGAGTTTTGAACAAGTTTGTGGTGATATTTGTGTGTGACATTCTGATATTCTCAAAGAATGAGGAGGAGCATGCCCAACACTTAGAAGAGGTTTTAAGCACTGTTAGATCGCATCAGCTCAAGGAAAATTTTCTAAGTGTCATTTTTTGAGAAATGAAGTAAGGTTCTTAGGGCATGTAGTCTCCAAGGACGAGAAAGAAGTGGACCCCATCAAAGTCGTCGCAGTTCAATATTGGAGGGCTCCAAACAATGCGACGGAGGTAAGAAATTTTCTTGGGTTGACGGGCTATTATAGAAAGTTTATCAAGGACTTAGCAAGTGTATTGGTCCCGCTCACTTGATTGACGAAAAAGAACTTAGTTTTTCGTGGAGAATTGATTGTGAGGATGAATTTCAGAGATTGAAAAGGGCTCTGACAACAAGCTCAGTTGTGACGTTGAGATAGCTTATACCTGGGCAAGGGTAATGTAGTAGCGGATGCATTGAGTAGGCAGAGGATGACTTTGAGTCCTCTATTCGTAGAAAGGAGGAGCTTGTAGTACATCTCGACCTTTGATTTTAAGCCATCCATGGATTTAACATTAGGATTGCTAGCATTATTGGAGGTGCGACATACTCTATTGGAACGAGTTGGATCTACGCAGCGGGAGGACCCACAAATTTCAGATACCTTGGACAAGCTTGGTAGAGGAGAGACTTCTAGTCACCTTGATAGATATATCGTGGACGAGAAAGGGTGACTAAGACGAGATAGAAGGCTATGTGTCCCAAGTATGTGGAATTGCTGAAGGTAGTGCTTGAGGAAGTTCATCATTCTCGGATGACTATCCATCCGGGCGACGACAAAATGTATTGAGACATGAAGAGGGCTTTCTTTTGGACTGACATGAAAAAGGATGTGACGGAATTTGTAGCTCGATGCTTGACTTGCCAGCAAGTAAAGGGTAAACAAAAGAAATTAGGCGGATTACATCAGCCCTTAGATGTCCCATAATGGAAGTGGGAGAGCATCTCTAGGGACTTCATCGATGGATTTCCCCAATCGAGGAAGGGCAATATGAGCATTTGGGTGATAGTGGATAGACTTACGAAGAGCGCTCACTTTATTCATGTTAAGAGTAAGAGGACGACGACCTAGCTAGCATTAGTATGTCTTCGAGAGATAGTTCGATTGCATGAGGTACCTTCCCGTATAGTAAGCGACTGCGACCCCATCTTTACTAGTGAGTTTTGGAAGAGCTTACAAGAGGCATTAGGTACACAGCTACGTTTGAGCACAACATACCACCCTCAGGAAGACGAACATACTGAGAGGATGGATAGAGTTCCTTAGGATCTTCTAAGACCGTGTATCCTAGACTTTGGAGGGACTTGGGAGGAGCATCTCCAATTAGTGGAGTTTGCCTACAACAACAATTACCAATCGAGCATAGGCATGAGACCCTTCGAAGCACTATATGGATGACCTTGTAGATCGCTGACTTGTTGGTGCGAGTCTATAGACAGACTTCTACTTGGACCCGAGATGATTTGAGACACTCCCGAGAAGATTGATCTTATCCACCGAAGAATGAAAGTAACTCCAGACAGACATAAATCCTATGCCGATAAAATGAGGACCAATTTGAAATTAGAAGTGGGATATATGGTCTTCATTAAGTTACCACCGCTAAAGAATGTAGTCCGCTTTGGCTCAGTAGGGAAGTTGGCGCCAAGATTTGTAGAGCCATTCCATATAGTGGAGAGGATAGGTCAGATAGCATATAGGATTAAGCTAACCGATAAACTGGCACACGTACATGATGTGTTTCATGTTTCCCATTTAAGGAAATGTCACCATGATACGACAGAGATAGTAGAGCCGAGCACACTTGAAGGCGTTGTTTGCGAACAAATTGAACAATTGTAAACAACTGTTAAATTCATTTGGCTTTCCTAAACAATAAGGGTTGTTGTAGAGGGTGTCGAACTCTAGGACCAAAAACATTTTAATTAATAAATCCAACCAAGTTATTCCAAAATTTTGATTGGTTGTAAATTAATAGAAAATAAACAAAAAACGAGTTTTAATAATAAAAGAAAGCAATTAGGGAGCAATGACATAAACTAGATTAATATTCATCAATAGCCAATCGAATTAATACAGATCTAATTCATGTTTCTGTCACAAAAATAAATCAATGATAATTAGGTTTTTAGAAACAAATATGTGAATAACAACAAGTATAGCCTATGCACGAGCAAGCTCTTAAACAATTTTAGGCTATCAGGACATATTCACTATTTTATTTCTAAAACCCTAAATATTAGATCTAAATATGATAAACGTTAGATTGAACTCGAATATACCCTGTGAAGGAGCATAGCTCTTAATCGACACAGAATATGAAGGTTCAGATCTAACCCTTGGTTGAGATCTAGATCTATATACATGAAGTTCTAATCTCTTTGGCTATGTGATTCATATTGAATCTAATATAAGCGTCATCAACCCCTAATTAAAGGGGATTAGCAAGACATAGCTAAAAGAAAAGAATATAAAAATAAAATAAACAACATAAATAAATTACAATAAAAAGTAAAGAGAAAGGGATAAGAATGATTTTATTCCAAGAGAAGGATTACAGAATATGCAATTCTAAATGAACAAGATACAAGTGTATTTATAGCTAATATGACAAAGACTACTTGGCTAATTACACAATGTGGGACTATTGATTTAGCCCAAATAATACATAAGCCAGTGTGAATGCAGCTGTAGAGTGAAAGGCCTTGCAAATGAGCTAATGTGAACGTAGTGTTCATGCTGTAGAGTGAGAGGTCTTGCAAATGAGCCAATGTGAACGCATCATGAGTCTTTAGTGAGCCAAATCTACCTAACTGAACTCTATTTGCAATCGTTCTTCAAGCTTTAAACTCTTCAAGCTTTAGTAATTTCAAACTTCACTCTTTTTAAGCAAATTCTTCATGCTTTATCCATCAAGTGCTTTAAACCATGCTTTTTATCAACAATCTGAAAACACAGCTATAAATACACAATATTAGTTATTTTAAAGGGAAAACAAGATAAATAAACGGATAAAATATACACATTTATGCATATATCAAATACCCCCTCACTTATCTTTTTATTCGTCCTCGAATAAACTAAACTAAGATATGTCACACTTTCGTAGGAACACGATTGCATTTAGCGTATGCAACAAACCATTGAACCCCTAGGTGTCCCTAGTAGGACGAGTGTTGTCTCGTGAGGGTTTTCAGCGGATACCACCCACAAAATCCAAAGCGTCTTATGTACACGGATTAATCAAACAATATATTTAAGCTCTTTCACATTCCAAGGACTTTACCTAACTTTAATAATAACGGTTTATTCCCAAATTGTCTATCCTATTATTGGTGCAAAAATGAATAAAAATTTTCAAGCTGAATCATAATTCCTTAATAACATTGTAATTTCTTGAAGGTTAAGAGCGTGGTGTCAACCAAAGTTCTAATGTGCACCCAATCATTTATTCTTTTTTTTTTTGAATAATTTTGCACCAGTGTAACTATAATGTATTGGATGTGAGTTATGCATAGATGAAAGAACATTTTGTAAGTTCTAAAAATATTATTGATAAGAGGGCAAGTGTATTAGTTGAACTTCAAGCTATAAAAAGATAAAGTAATACTAAGGCACATATAAATATTTTTGTTTCCTTTCAGCTCTTCAACTACAATCCTTGCTTCTAAGTACGGTATGATGGATGTGGATGGAATGGACATGAATGCTTTATAGTCAAGAATGATGGATGACTATTTTATTCTGGGAGATTTTCTCTTTATATTTTTTTTTTCTTTTTTGATTTTTTTTACTTGATGAATGATGAGTGGAGATGGAATGGAATGATACCGTATATTATTTCATTTGATTCCTCCTCTATTAAGCGAATCATAACCAACACTTCATGAAAGGAAAGTTTTGTGCCCTGGTTACTTTAATTCTATAACCCTAATTCAACACAAAAATCTAGATTGGTGTTATATAAAAAACTGAAAGGAAAGATAAGCAAAGTTTTGTAAGATAGATAACCCATATAAAATAAGATGTAGTATATGGTTATCCTACCTTAAAACAAGTACGGAGTGGATAGTATAATATTGGTATAAAAAATGACGTGCTTTTAACCTTTAAACAAAAGGTTCTTAAGTATACCAACATTATAAAAACTTGTTGAAACATGGATGTAAATCGACTAAAACTTGGGTTTCAATAATGTGGGGTATCGAAGAAGAACGCTATAATGAGTCATTTCTCCTTAATTGGGCCAAGTGGATTTTAGAACTTACAATTTTGAAAATTTGAGTGAGAAAAAAAATATTATGCATGAAAACGAACTCAGAAAATCCAACAAATGTAAGTGCAAAATCATTATTATTTGATTTTTTTTTTTTGATTTTTTTACTTGCACATTCTAATATGTATAACAAGGGTTGACACGCTTTCTCCAGAACACGACTAACGTCTGCACAGTCTCAAGCTAGCATCTTAAAAAGACACATTACGACTCAATGAATAAATAATGTTCATTCCCGTCACCCAATAATTCAACTTATCAAACAAGAACCAAGGTGTTATTTATGAATTTTAAGTTAGTAGTAACACCCCGTGATTTTAAAACGAGACATAAGAGGTAATTAAAGAGTAATTAATCTTTAAAAGAAGAATTGGGTGAAACAGGTTACGCCATTGCGTTCATCTCGAAATTCTGCTTGAGATAGAGTCCGAGTTTGCGTGAATCAGACTCCATATGAAGCAGTTATGGAGGTTAGAAGTTTTCAAGTTTAAGCAGAAATTAAATTAATAATTAAAAAAATCGAGTTCAAAATTCAAATATGCAGAGAAGGCTAGGCGGGAAAAGTCCCGCCATAGGGTGTCGACCCCCTTAAGGGTGTCGACACAGATGTTGACCCCCCTATGGGGGTCGATTCCAGCGAGCTAATCTGGATAGTGACGATTTTCTGAGGTGTTAGGGCATATGTCTCATGTTATGGTTGGCTCTCTTGGGTTTGGATGGCTACTAGGTTGATCTAAAGGCCTATATTAATCCTAAACATCTATATATACATAGCTAAACCTAAACCCTAACCTCATAACCCTAAACTATGATGCCGTCATGCTATTCATCTACGAACTAACCTAGCCGCCACCATAACAAATCAAATTCTAGATTAAAGATAAAAAGATAAGAGATAAAAATTCAAAGCCTAGAAATTGCGAAAATGAATTCTAAAACAACAACGAACGAATCGACGCCTACATCAACGGATTAGCTTAGCAATTTCAGAAATCAGATCCCAGAATTCAAGATCCGTTTTCTGTGAGTGCAGTTACTTTCACAAGATAATTGTTTAAACGTAATTGTAATGAGTTATGAATTGGAATGTATGAAAATGTTTGTAAATCATATAAAGTTTATGTCTTTGAAAACTTTGTTTTGATTTATGCTTGATTTGATTCATTATATGCAAGTTATGTTCTATGTTAATTCATATGCCTAATTTCATATGCAAGTTATGTATGCAAGTTTGCTTGATCTATGCAAGTTATGAAAGATTATATGCAAGTCATGTTTATATACGTAAGATCATATTTTATATGTTCATATGTTTGGATCTATGTGTTTATATGATTAGATCCATATTAGTCCATATGTTTAGAACTATATGCATATGTTTAGATCTACATGTTTATATGATTGGATACATATCAGTCCATATGTTTAGAACTATATGTTCATATGTTTAGATCTACATGTTTATATGATTAGATCCATATCAGTCCATATGTTTAGAACTATATGTTCATATATTTAGACCTACATGTTTATATGATTAGATCCATACCAGTTCATATGTTTAAATCCATGCAAGTTTATGTTTAGATCTATGCTAGTTCGCATTCCATATGCTGATTGGATCTATTTTTATATGTTTACTAGATTTATGTAGCCTTAGATCTATATTGTTTATGCCAGTATGATGTCATGTGTTTCTTCCCTTTTTTCGATTTTTTATCAGTTGGGCTAATTGCGAGCCTAACGTATCACATGAACTATACGTACGAACGACGTGGGAATATTGGGGAAAAGTTTGGGTAAAAGTTGAATATTATGTGATTGGCATAAAAAGGGGTTGTAATCATATATTAATTTTGGGCATAACTAGAAAATGCAGCATAACTTGAATTGACCACACTTATGGATAATTTACATATAAACTTGGACATGAATGGTAAATATGTAAATTGGCTAAAAGATAAATGTGCCTAACCCGAGGTTAGATTGAGTTGCAGTGTAAGACTGCCCGGAACCACCCGGCACATCCAGCGACCGCAACAACATAGATCTAATGTGAGAGGTTAGTGCATTAAGCCCAAAAAACCTGAGGTTAGAATGAGTTTGCGGTATAAGTCTGCCCGGAACCGCCCGGCACATCCAGCAACCGCAAACAACAGTTCTAATGTGAGAGGTTGGTGCTTTAATGAATAAATTAAGGCTAAGGAACAGACATGCTAAAAATAGAAAGGTTAAGTAACATATGAACATGCGACACTTACCCAATACAACATGTTAGGTGGGTGGGTTAAGTTAACATGGACAAGAAGACAACTTAACCAATATTACATGAACAAAGTGGATAGGGTTAAGGCAAGCTTAACCAATAATACATATGGACTTGATAAGGGGAAGGGTTAAGTGAATCTTGGGTAAGTGGGTAATATTAGTATATATAGGCCCACAAACTTAACCGCAAAATAAACATGCGTGAATCAGCGAGAAGGTTAAGTAACATATGAATATGCAACACTTAACCAGTACAACATGTTAATTAAGCAAATGGGTGGGGTTAAGTTAAATTGAGAACACTTAACCATTATAACATGTTGATTAGGAAACCCTAATAACGGGGACCCATTTCAGCAGTAACCCACATAGATGTATCATGGTACCCTAAGCTAGGCAGGGTGGGGCACGATTACTGGGCTGATTGTAAGCAGTCAAAATAGAGGTGGGTGGTGCAGCAGTGTAGGTTCCGATGGAGTATGGGCATGCACGTGCTCCAGAGTGGAAAAACAGGTACTGAGCATCAGTAGTATACACTATGCATCTTGAATCGTGTCGGGTTTCCATCATGGGAATTGATACACCCTATGTTGGGGCCAGCACATGTATCTACATACAAGCGGGGCCGAATGACACAAGTAATGAATACATACAAGCGAGGTCGAATGACACAAGCAATAAATACATGCGAGTTAGGGAGCCGATCGAATGAGGAAGGTAGTGGGTACAACTCGTGGGGGTAGGAGCAAAAAGGGGCACCTATGATAGCAGCTAGGAGTACACGAAACTACCATTATCATGATTAGTAAGAGGGATCAACTTTTAGTATAGGACAAGTAAGGGTGCGGTGTAACTAGTAATGATACAGTGTTACTAGCACTGGTGCAGTGTAGTAATTATCTTGTAGTGATTAGAAGCGCAATCAACGTTATATCTTGTTCATCTTGTCTTCTTTTTCATGCCTGTTTATTCTACAGTCATTTCTTGCTTTCCAGTTTATGTTCTTATCCTGTTACTTTAATGATTATATTGTTAAAGTTACTGAACTCACCGGACTTATGTCTGACCAGTTTGTTTCGCCTCTTTTCTTCCGTTTCCCCCCTAGGTTCTTAGAGAGGAAATACTCAAGCTTAGTTCAGATATCACTTTCTTCCGGCTTGAAGTTGAAAGGTGTATTTCTTGGCTTTGATTCTGTGTATGACATTTCTCTGTGGGGGATTATGGCTTTGAAATTATGTACTCTGAAGGTTTTGCACAAGACTGATATTATGTACTTGATTTTGGTATTTGGAAATGTAATCAAACTTATTTCTATTTTCCGCTGCAATAAAATTTCAAAATTTTCAAGTACTACTTTTTCTGTCTTGTAATATTCCGTTCTTTTTACTAATAATGCTCCACGAAACTTAATGCATTCCCTTTGTGAGTGACATTAACGGACGTGGGGTGTTACATTAGTCCTTGTTCAACAAATGACCTAGTTCGTAAGATTTGATTGCTGATGTAATGTAAATCCCCCCCACACTTGAGTGTGACTGTGTCCCCACAGTCGTTAATCAGACATATCTTAGTGAAACGGAAATAAAATAAGAGGGTCTGCATGACTTACAAGGTACATGTGCGGGAAATAAGCAGTCATCGAATATATGAACCGGTCCTCAATGGACTAATGGATCAACCTCATTAAGATTGTGAGACATAGCTTAAGCATAGAAAACCAAATCATAAAGGATTTTATATTATGTGTCAGATTTGGGAAAACAAATTTTGTTTTTTCAAAAGTTTGAGTTACCAATTTTAAAATTTTGAGCTTACAATTGATCCTAAAATCGAATTGAATTTCTATAGAAACTAAAGAGAGGTCATCGAGCCGAGGTTCAGTAAAAGTTTTAAATACAAAATTTGATTTGTTCAGATAATGTATAAATTGAGAGACGTAAGCATCACTCTCACCCTCACACTTGTTTTGAGAAAATTGTTCCGTTTTGCTATGATATTTGTTTTTTTGTTCACTAAAGGTTCATTCGTAAATCTAAAGTCAAAACCAAACAAATGAATTTTCAATAAATTTCGAAATCGTGTTTTTTCAAAAATAGTATTATTCCAGAAAGAGTTCATATACTGTAGAAATTTATCATTGAAAAACAAGTGATCACAATGAGGTTCAGTTGAAACGATTAAGTCGTAAGGAGTTTCAATAGTTTCAGAAAAAATGTTATTGTGTTTAAGATCACATTCAGCAGTTTCATTTTTTTTCAAACTAAAGAATTTCAAAGTGTTCAAATGTTTTATTTTCAGTTTCATATCCAACAACATTATCATCAATCAGTTCAAGAAGTTTTCGCTCATCAAAGCCGTCCTCACCTAAACAGTTGTTACCAACTTTGTCTTTTATTTCAAGTTGACGATCTAAAGTTGCTAAATTTTCAAAAATTTCAGAATCTGAAAGAGGAAGATCAAATTGAAGATTGACATATTTGTTTTCAAGAGAATTTAAATTCAAATCAATTACCAAGATTTCAACAACATCATTAAGATTTTCATCAATTTCAAACGTTGTTAGTTGAAAATTTTCGATTTTAGTAAGAGTTGAATTTTCAGTAGAAGCATCAGTTTGAGTTTGAATTTCAGTTTCACAGAAATCAGTGTGTTGCACAAGAGATTTTTCAAAACTTTCATTTTCACCAACAGTCATATCGTCAGAATCATCAATAATCGTTATGTAATGTTGTGACGAAGTTACTGGCTGATTATTATTTTCAAAAGAAGCATTGGCAGAAACTTGTTTGTCACTAGATTGGAATTTATAATTGTTGTACAAGTTCATAACTTCAGTTTGAAGAAAAGAAATTGGATAAACGATCCTGTGAGATACACTTAGTTTGCTATCATTTATTCTTTGAACCAGTTCTTCGTGTTGTATATAACAGTGTTGTATACACAATTATATGATTTTTGTTTGATGATAACAACCAAATAAATATTATTTTAAATGTGTTTGTTACTGTACTGCTCTATTTTTACATCACAGACAGGAATATAATATTTATATTTAAATAGAATACGACTATACAGACATTCATATATTCATGCAGTATTTTATTTAAATTAAATATTATACTTCAAACAGTACAACTATTTATAACTCCATTATTTACAATTCACTTAAATATGTTTGAATATTTCTGACATGGCACATCACACATGAAATTGTAATATTGAAGGAATTCAAATAAAAAATAGACAGATTGAATTGAACACAGTAAAATAATATTTTATTTCAATCAAATCTGTTTATTACATATAATCAGTACAAATCTCTCACATCTCCTCACTACAGTTCATTTATCACTTATACAATCACTTTTATACGCTGACACTATCACTTAGTTGACATTTACACACACACACACACACACTGCTAAATAGATGAGTACAAGTGCATGTGCTTGTATGTGTGTTGATACAGGAAGTTTCAAGAATGATCAACACAAAACAGCATGGTGCAGTGAACATGAAGCTCAGTCCAGCAAAGTGGTGAAGCTCAAACAAATTTCGGGGTTCAACATTTGTGCAAAACAAACATACAAAAATTAATGCATGGATGGTTCAATACATGTTCAAAGACTCAAGGCAATTTACACAAAACAGTGTACACAGACAGTTAATGACACAAGCATGATAAAGCAAAACTGGTGTATGTGAGATAACAGTGGCTAATGCAAAATGAAGATACAGTAGTAAATTTATCAAGCAAGCAAAGTTAATTGTCACAACTTCACAGCAACTTCATGGCATATATACACAAGCAAAAATTCCAGCTGTGTGAAGCAAAACTCGGCTACAAGTTTGGTTCAGCAATAACAAGTTCAAGCGTGGTGAAATACAAACAGTTTTAAATAATGTGCGAGAAAGAACCAAAAGTATTCACCATAATAAGTTACCAAAAGTATTCAAGAATAGTGTCTGATTCAGCAAGCCGTGAATTTCAAAAACTCAAGTTCTTATTTCCAATATATGAAATTCCAGCAATTCACCAAGCAAAAACAAACAAAGCCGGTTAATGCAAAAAATGATATGAATAAGGCTAATCAAGTATAACAACAGTTTTTACTTGGCAAAGACCAAAAGCTTATGTAGTATCTTCTCTTATCAAATCATATATCAACAGTTCAAAGTCGAGAATGCAACAACAAGTTCAAGTGAAGGATTTATGAAAATCTGTTTATAGAGCAACTGTTCTTATCAGTTCAAAATTATCTGGCAAGATTCAAGTGTTGTTTCTGTTCAAAGGAAGATCAAGGTAGTGATTTTTTATATCAGTTTTAAGTGTGTACAAATTCAAGATATTTTTCATAAGTATGAATATATATGACATATTTAAATCGATATTATATAAGGAAGACCATATCAAAAATTCCAGAGCAAATTTGAAACTTTCAAAGACCACAATTCAAAAGCCAAGGATTTCAGCAACAAACTCACATGCAAGTATCAAATAAAGGTTGAAGTTTTCAAATCCAAAGATTTCAAAAAGCCCCAATATTTTCGTATATACCACGACCAAATCCATATGAAATCAGAGAAAAATTCGAACTTGAAACCCTATTTAAACACCAATCCTCATCGACAATTAACTATCCAAGTTCAAGCACAAATAAAAATAAAAAATTCAAATTGAAAATTCATACCAATATTTACTTGGATCTAAATTGAGTGGAGTTGCAAATCAAAGAACATCAGAGCGCGAGATCAACACCAAAACATCAGAGCACGAGATCGACATAGGAAAACATCAGAGCACAAGTACTGTAAATCAACGGATTCCAGAAGGAAACCCTTGATTAGAAATCAGCCACAGCCATTTTTAATTCTCAGAGGAAAAGAGAAGGGTTGAACCGAATTACAAAGGGGTGCATCACTTCGAAGTTGCCGGCCAAATTTTAACTAGAGAAAGGGATTTGTTTAATTCTTTTTTAAACTAGGGTTTTTGTTTTTGGTTTTCGTTTTGTTTGTTTTGAATTGTTTTTTCAATTTATAAACTATCAATCAATTTCTAGATCTGTAAAATCTAGGGTAGAAGAACTACGGGATTTGTAATTCGGAGAAATCTGGTTTCGGGGATAGAAACCAGTGCAGGGTTTTGAGCATAGGGTTAAGAACAGTTGGGATCGAGTGTCACGAGTTTACAGGAGATTGTAAGCATAGAGATTGTTTTAACTCCTAGTAGAAACCTTAGGGAATGCAGCAGTAGGCAGGGTTTTGCCGAAGCTGGGTATATCTGTGCGTTATTTATTTTCCGCATTTATTCTGATTATTATCTGTGCTGTGATTATTTAATTACTCTGTGAAAATCTGCGATAAACCCTAGTAACCCCCCTCTAGGGTTAATTTAGATCCTACACTTCTATGTAAGTCAAGCCAAGTATCATGGAATCCTCAAATTCATCAACATCATCAATTCCCTCAAGTAACAACTTTTCTAGATTTTGCCAAAGTTCAGTAGTGTATTGAGCCAGTTGTTCAATGATACACATGTTTTCGATATCTTTATTTTCATAATCTTGTTTTTCATCTAAAGTTCGTGCCCATTCCTTGATTTCCTCGTGATAATTCCAAATTTCATGCATTAATTGATCAATTTCACTCAGACCGACTTCAATAAAATTGGTAGACACATCAAACTTTAAAATGTTGTTTTTCAGAGTTGTCGTTCCTATCATCGTATGTGTTCCTCACTGGTTGACCTTAAAAATTCATCCACCTCATCTCTTAGAAGTTGTAACAACCCGGAAAATCTGAGCCCGTTTAAATTTTTTAATTTGGCTATTTTAGTGGATTTTAGATATTCAAAATAATTTATTTTAAATAATAACGATGAAATGTATGTTTGAATCGATGTTTGAAAATAAATATAATTAATTTAAATTATAAACAAGGCCTGAAATGGCGCGGTAGTTTCAAAATTGAAATTCAAACTTTGACTGACTGTACCGGGTGCAAAATAAAACAGATTTTAGTGAAACCAAAAATATTTAAATCTGTTAGTGAATATCTTTCTAACGAATCTAAGAAATCAAAGTTTCATAGCGGGAATCAAAAGTTATGGCCAAATGAATTTTCAGAAAGGTCGCTATAGAGAATATATCGCCCTTGAAAATAGACATTTTGCAAACGACCTCAGAAGTCGATGAAACCACTTTTGTTGGATCCAAGATGTCAAATTATTGCTAGGTTTCAAATTTCATAATTTTTGAAGTTAATATGTGAGCGTGGCAAAAGAAAATTTGTTTGGTGACTTTTTGTTAAATTGGATCGACCAGAAAATGGCCATTTTTCAAACGGTCTCAGAATTCGACGAAACTAGTTTTGTTGGGACCGTATCGTCAAAACATAGCTAGATTATTTTTATGGAATTTTTGGGATCAGTATGTGGCCCCGGCAAATTGAAATGTACGTTCAAATCAAATATTGAATATTTTATATTTTAATTTGAAGAAAAACTGACTGAAACAGTCGAATGGGCCTACGAAACATATCCCATTGTGTTTGGAATGGGGGTATTTAGTAGGGATGATAGTCGCTGGGTTTGGATTGGAGTTCGTATGAGATGAGTGGTATTTTTGGATTTTTAAAAAATATATATAAAAAAAATCTGATTGGCCACCTCACTTTTCTCTCTCCCCATATTCTCTCTCTCCCCATCGCGATATACGGCGGAAACCGCTTCCCCTTCCAGCCCCGATTTCGACCAATCCACGCCACGATAGTCCTCCCTCCAGTCGAACTTTTTGAAGAGCATCATCCACTCTTCAAATCAAGACAAGCCGCTCCCTCTCTCGTCGCCTGTACGAGGAGAACGACCGCCACGAAGTTGTCACCTTTCGAGCTCCGCCGTGCCTCCTGTGTTGCGTCGATCTGAGCAACTCCACCAGCGCCGTGAAGCCCCTTCCAAGCCCTTCGACGCTGCATAACCTGATCTAAGCAACATTGCACGGATTGGTCGCAAAGTGGAAACCTAGATTTGAACATTTTCAGAAGGTAACGGTTTAATTTATTTTAAACTGATTATAGCACTTTAAAGCGCTACAGTTTTGGATTTCACTGTATAAATCATATCTTTCTCGTTTGTTAACGAAATTCAGTGAAACAAGAGACATTGGACTCGTGTGGACATCTTCTACATTTTAGAAGAGACCGCATATTTTTCTGAGCCTTCTGCTATTTTTGGTGGAGTGGAACCCAATGTGTGATTTCTAATTTATAAACGATATGGAAAAAACTATGTATAAATTATATAGTCGATGTATGAGTTATATAAGCGTTGTACACCACATGTATAAGCGTTGTATAAGTTGTATGTTCGATGTATAAGTTATATATGCATTGTAAAAGTGATATATGAGTTGAAATAAATTGAAGTGATATTGAAATGAAATCGAAATATAGTTATATATGTATATATATATATGTATGTATACACCTGTGACGGCCCGCCCCGCACCAACCGACATTTACTCCAAAAGTGCATTGTACACATGTCCAGTTAGCACGGAACGGTCGTCAGAAGAAAAGAAAGAAGAGAATGGAAAGAAGGAAATGAACTAACAAGGAACCTGTAGAATGTCTCACAGCGTATAGAACAAAATATAATAATAACATACTTGACATAAAACAGGTGAGACAGTGCATAAGCTGGAAACAAACTAAGCATCATAGCAACGGAAATCCAAAATACAACATATTACAACTTTTCAAACTACTGTCTCAAAAGCAAAAGCAAGATAAAGAAGGTACACTACTAATGCCCAAGTAGTGACCACCAACGACACAGGGAGAATATCTATATATCATACGTGGAAGCCTCCTGTTCGCCTCCGAATCAGCTACTCGCGCATCACCAGCTAACCTGTCTCTAGTCTGCTCGTGTGAGCACCCAGAGTAAAAAGAGGAGACATAAAACTCTGGGTCAGACAAAAATTCTGGTATGAGCAATAAGCATCTAAACAGAACAATAACAGGTATACTAAACCATACCTGAACCTGCAACCAAAGAGTTAGCACTACATACTGTACAATACTCTAAGGTGCCACTAACATGTAGTGTAAAGGATACGAGGGTGGGGATGTGCATGTCATAGTGATGTCAAACAGTCAATATCATGAATGGTTGATTTGAAATGATTGATTGTGATTGAAATCCCAACAGGATTAGTATATGGGAAAATTCGTCGGCGTACGAACTAGATATTGAAAATCCCCATTGTCAAAAACCGCGAGGTTTTAAGGTAGAACGAGGAGCCGTACTAGGGACGGTCCCGGTTTTAACTACCCTGCCGTTATGCTGCCGAAATTTTCAATAATATTCATGTGTTAGAATTATTTTCATGTGTTGAAAACTATATTCAAGTGTTGAATAGAATTCCTGTGTTGAGTAGAAATTCATGTGTTGAATGAAGTTCATGTGTTGAATAAGTTCTTTGAAAGATAAAAATAACATTTTTATTATATATATAGACTATATAAAATATTAGTATTTTAAATAAATTGTTTTAACACCAAAAATAACATTTTTACCTTATGTATGAACTATATAAAATAATCGTGTTTTGAAATAAATTGTTTTACAATAAAAATCACAATTTTATTATATATGTAAACTGTAGAAAATATTCATGTGTTGAATAAAGGACTAGAACGATAAAAATCATATTTTTATCGTATGTGTGAAGTCGAAAACATTCATGTGTTGAATATATAGATTGAACAATAAAATCTACATTTTTATTGTGAATATGAAGTGCTAAAAATATTCATGTGTTGAATAAAGATTTTTGATGATAAAAATATCATTTTTATCAAATATATGAAGTAAATATAGTTTTGAAATCGAAGAATGAATTATATTTATATATATATATAAATATAAGTAAAATAAATCGAATAATGAAGCTGTAGTTCGTGTTTTGAAACCGTGATTTCAAACGATTAGTGTCGGAGATCCGATCATCGGATTTTCCCGAAACCGAAACCATTGGGTTCGCTCTGGAAATATCTTTCCAACGACACCCACTGTGTGAAGATCCAACGGTTGGATTGTCTGGAATGTTTAATTCAAATTTGGAGAAAAATAGCGCCAGAATCGATTATATATATATATATATATATAAATATAATTAAATTAAATCGAATAACAAAGTTGCAGTTCGTATTTTGAAATCGTAACTTCAAATGATTAGTGCGGGAGATCCAACCGTCGGATTTTCCCAAAACTGAAACCGTTGGATTTGTTTTGAAAGATCTTTCTAATGATATAAAATTTGTGAAGATCCAACGGTTATATTTTCAGATATGTGCAAATCAAATCTAAAGAAAAACAGCGTCACGACCGCGTTATGGCCTGAAGCGTTGTTTGAATGAATTGACTATTTTTAAATAAATAAAAATAGCGATAAATCGTGATAAAATATTATAAATGATATGGAATGGAAATAAACTGAATTTGCTCGGTTTATTTGATATTTGATGGTTGAATGTGTTTGGCGTGAAAATTACATTAAAGAACAGAATTAGCGATATCGAGAAATTTAAACATTGAAATGAATTGATTTGAAATTCTAAATATACGTGAATTATTGGAAAAGGCCGAGTTGATTCTCATTTCAAATAATTGATCGACGATTGAAAGTCGAAGATATGAAGACGGTGCAAGACCGATGATCTTCACGTCGAATGGAGGGGTGCTACTGATGCTCTTGATAGGAGTAGCTACCTTGAAGGGGCTGAAGTAGTAGCCGTCCGGACGTACTTGTTGATTGTACGAATATGCGAGGTATTGAGTGCCTCCGGTTTCGTTCAGACCCAGAACGAACTTGTAAATGGAATGTGTGTTTGACATTGGATTTTGTTCTGTGCTGATTGATCTCTATTTAATATATATTTGTTTGGTGGCGGAGAATTTATTCTCTTGCTTAACGCCCTTCTCTAAGACGTACAAGCTCAGAGGTTATATATTGATAGAAATCAGTCGCATGGAGTGAAATGCCTGTGTGGCATGCCTAAGTGGCAGATGATCAAGGCTTCTGTTGAAAAGCAAAGTCTTGAGGTGGATGATCAAAGCACGGCCTATGTGGCATAGCTTTGTGTATAATGTTGATTCGCGAGCCTCACACCTCGGTATGAACCAGAAACGGGAGAGGACTGCAGGGAGGACATGCGTTTCCTTCTAGCTAGGAGTTGTGTCGGTGTTTTTACATGGCCTGACATTTTACTTATGTGGATGATGGATAGTAAGGCGCCTCGGATATATCGTTCGATCCGGGACCGATGGAGTCATTGGGCTCATTTACGCCCCATAGGGCGGGGAAACGCAGTGTTCAGGCATTTTAATCCACATCGGTGGACTGGCCCTGAAGATCCAAGGGTCACTCGAGCTCTGATCCTGAGACATGGGGTAGATTGTCTCGAATTCGGTAAGGACTATCTTTTGCCTTGGTTCATGATGGAAATTCAATTTCCAAATACGACATCGTGCGGTTTTGATTGTATATATATATGGTGACATGATATATGGTACCCATGCCATCTATGATTGATAGTTATGATTGAAATTGTTTTTGAAACATATATACACTAGCAATAATATCAAATGATTTGTTTTGCTCGTATCAAGCATATTTTGGCCATTATAAGGTAAAACTCCATCCTCCGGTTTGTGTTGCATTGTGTGATGGGAACTGAGTCTTATAATGGCTTCATTTTTATAAAAAGCACTGCGATGTTTAAAAGATTTATTTGTTTTAAAGCACTGGCAATCCAATGGAGTAAACCCATTCCGCGAAAGTGGCGTGGTCCTGTGATTAGCCATATTGTAAGATGTGTTCAGTAGATTTCTCATACCAGTCCCATGACTGACTCGTAGTTTGTTTCACTCGCAAACTCGGGTGCCCTTTTTTCTACACGGGAAGCCTTATATTCAAGTTTTAGCAGGCTCTTTCTGGATAGCTGGAGCTGAAGATGGATTCTATCATTTATGTCTTTTTATGCTGTTCAGCTCCTATTGTACATATTATGTTTGTTTTTCACTGTAGACATTTAAGTATAGCTGAATTGTATTTGTACTAAGTATGATCCTGTATACTGTGTAACTCTGATGATTATGTTTATCCAGTGTATTCTATTGTACATTACCTTGTGTATTTATTTATTTCTGTTCTGCTGTTATCTGTTTATGTGTTATATTCCAAAGATTACCCTTGCCACCGTCCTACGGGGTTTTGGGTCGTCACAAACGTGGTATCGGAGCTTTGGTTAAGCTTAGTTTTGGAATATAACATATGAACGAACTCGTCAGAAATAGAACCAGTAGTGTTCTAGGACGAATAGCTCATTACAGATAGGATCATTCATGTCCTAGTATGAGTAAAGCATAATGAAATACACTCCGATAGACACATTTACATTCAAGTATATGTCTCTATGTTTTAAAATTACCTTTTCTGTTGGCCTAACACTTTGTCTGCTATTTGCAGAAATTGAAAAATGAGTGGCAGAAGTAGAAGAGGTAGGTTGGAACCAGATGTTGAAGCTCTACTTAAGAAATATAGAAACATGGGTGCAGTACCATTCTTGGGCGAAGAATCTATTATTAAAACACAAGCATGGATTCGTTCTGCTGAGAAAATCTTTGAAGGTTTAAAGCTGAGGGATGACCATAAAAGATTACTGGCATCTTGGGCTCTCAAAGACGAAGCTTTGTTCTGGTGGGATTCGATTGTTAAAGATAATCCAGAAGGTGATATCGCCTGGGATAGATTCAAATATATTTTCAGTGTAAGATTTATTCCTCCAGAAGCAACTGAGCGGTTATGTGATGAATTCTACTATTTGATACAAGGGGATATGAATATCCCATAATATCATAAGAGATTCAATGAACTTTCTCATTTTGCCCCTTATCTAATTCACGATCCAAAGAGGAAGAATCTGAGGTTTATTAATGGTTTACAAAGAAAATACCAGAATAAAGTAATGGGGCATGTGAAGCTTCCTTTTTCTGAAATGATATACATGGCTTATCAGTACGAAGATCTAAACAATCGAGGTCTTTTAGTCGACGAAGAGGAAGCTAGCTCTAGCAACAAAAGGAAATTTGAAGCTGATGGCCCAGAGGCGAGTACACAACTTAAGGCCAGTACGAAGTCTGAGTTCAGAAAGAAACCTAGATTCAAAGGAAAAAGGGTTATGTATGAAAAAGGACCCGTAACGACTACAATATGTAATAACTACAAGAAGCCATGGCATTTTCAAGGGAATTGTAAATCCTCGAAGAAAGAAACAAATGTTGGGTTAAAATCCAATAACAGGTTTCAAGAGAATAGAAAGTGCAATCTTTGCCACCAGGCGGGTCACCTCTCAAAGGCTTGCCAGCTATTCAGAAATTCAAAAGCAGTACAAGTGAATGAAGTGGCAAAAATTCTAGCACCCTCAGTTAGTCAGGAAAGGCCAGATGTTGTAGAAGGAACACTTAATGTCAAAAATATTCTGGTTAAAGTATTGTTTGATACGGGTGCATCACGAAGTTTTATTTCGACAAAGGTGGTAAAGAAATTGGATTTGAAATTGAAGAAGCTTAAAGAACCAATGACTGTTCATAATCCGGTTGGGGGTTCCCTTGATCTTAGTTGGGTTTGTGGGGTGCCGGTTTCCTTTTCCTGTTATCGGTTCCCTACTATCTCGATTGTCATGAATTTCACAGAGCTTGATCTTATTTTGGGATTGGATTGGTTAACTAAATATGAAGTGGAGCTTAACTGTGCAGAAAGAATTGTTAGAGTTAGAAAAAAGCTTGTCTATATAACCATTCCCTGTGAAGGCCCGAATTCTGACAGAAAAGATTTTTGGTCAGCTTTGGATGTTTCTCCTGCTCAATTAGAACCTGTTCCTGTCGCTACAGAGAATATTCCAGTCGACATAGAAAATATCCCAGTTGTCAAGAACTATGCGGATGTGTTCGAAGAAGTTGTTAGCTTACCTCCGCAGAGAGAAATTGATTTTAAAATCTCTTTAGTTCTGAATGCAAGGCCAGTAGTTCACGCTATTCGAAGAATGACGTTGAAGGGAAAAGAAGAGCTAGACAATCAAACTCGACAGCTTGTGTGGAAGGGTCTGATCAGGCCTAGTTTCTCTGATTAGGGAGCAGCAGTGGTGTTTGTCCCAAAGTCAGACGGTACTCTAAGACTATGTGTGCATTATCGTGACTCGAATAAGCAGACGCTGAAAAACAAATACCCATTGCCGTGAATTGATGATTTGTTGGATTGATTGAATGGCGTGCAAGTGTTTTCATGAATGGACCTAGCTACAGATTTCCATCATCTTCGTATTGCCGAAGAGTGTGTCCCTTTGACAGCATTCAGAGGTCCAGACTTATTCTACATGTGGTTAGTAATGCCCTTCGGCTTATGTAACGCTCCAGCATATTTTGTCGATCTAATGAACCGGGTATTCAGAGGAGTGTTGAATAAATTTGTTCTGGTTTTCATTGATGATATATTGATCTTCTCTAAATCAGAAAGCTAGCATGAAAAACATTTGGAATAAGTATTAGAAATTCTCAGAAAGAATGTTTTAAAAGCAAAGTTTTCCAAATGTATATTCTTGCAAGAAGAAGTCAAATTTCTTGGCCACGTCGTGTCAAAACAAGGAATTTCAGTGGATCCCAGTAAAATCACTACTATTCAGAATTGGAAACAACCTCGTACACCCACAGAAGTCAGAAGTTTTCTCGGATTGGCCAGTTACTATTGGAAGTTCGTTAAGAATTTTTCGAAGATATCCAGTCACTTAACAAAGCTTACTAAGAAACATTCGAGATTCAACAGAACTCCCGAATGTGAGGCAGCTTTCTAGGAGCTGAAGTTAAAATTGACGACTGGTCCGGTGCTCACAATTATTGACGACAATCAGGATTTAAAAGTCTGGATCGATGCTTCTAAAGAAGGCCTTGGCGCAGTGTTAATGCAAAGAGGCCATGTAGTCGCTTATGCTAGCCGTCAATTGAAACCACATGAAAAGAATTATGTAACTCACGATCTTGAATTGCTAGCTATCGTGTTTGCTATGAAAATCTGGAGGCATTATCTATTGGGTGAGAAGTTTGAATTATACACTGATCACCAATCATTGAAATATTTATTCACCCAGAAGGATCTGAATATGAGACAGCAACGTTGGTTAGAATTTCTCACGGCTTATGATCTTGATATCTTATATACTCTGGGGAAAGCTAATGTTGTGGCTGATGCGCTCAGCAGAAAAATGTAAGTATCGCCAGTCTTATCGTCACACCTTCATTGATTGATGACATATCTGCTCTTCAGAAGGATGATCACTTCATTCAGAAGATCAGAGAGAGAATTCAGAAAGGCGAGCCCTCGAGTTTTCAGGTAGATAACGAGGGGATTCTGAGGTTGAAAGTCGGAATATGTGTGCCAAACATTCCTGAACTCCGGAGAGAAGTATTAGATGAATGTCACAAAGCCAAGCTTAGTATCCATCCAGGAGTGAGCAAAATGTATAATGACATCAAACGCACTTTCTGGTGGAAATCTATGAAACGAGACATTTCTTTATATGTTAGCCGGTGTTCTACTTGTCAACAAGTCAAAAGCAATCAGCAGAAGCTCGCTGGATTGTTGCAACCTTTGGAAGTTCCAGGTGGAAAGTGGGAACAGATTTCTATGGATTTCATAGATGGTTTTCCCAGAACCAGGAAAGGAAATGACAGTATTTGGGTGATCGTGGATCGTTTCACGAAGACCGCCCATTTCATACCTGTCAAATCGAATAGAACTACTCAGAGTCTGGCGCAGATTTATTTCAAAGAAATAGTTAGACTTCATGGAGTTACCATGAGTATAGTTAGTGATCATGACCCGATTTTTGCTAGTAAATTGTGGGAAGCATTCCAAGCTGAATTGGGAACGAAACTGAAATTGAGCACCGCATGTCATCCTCAAACAGATGGTCAAACTGAGAGGGTGAATCGTATTCTAGAAGATTTATTGCAGGCTTATGTTATTGATTTTGGTGGATCATGGGAAGACCATTTGCATTTGACCGAGTTCTCATACAACAACAGCTACGAAGCGAGCCTGACAATGTCACCATTCGAAGAACTGTATGGTAGATCGTGCCGATCTCCTGCTTGTTGGGTAGAACCTAGTAATAGACTCGTATTGGGACCCGATATGATTCACGAAGCTGCAGATAAAGTCGATTTCGTTAAGAAACGATTACTATCCACCCAAAGCCGACAGAAAAGCTATGCAGATAAGAGAAGAAGAGATATATCATTTGCTGTTGACGACCACGTGTATTTAAAGGTATCTCCGATGAGAGGAGTTATCCAGTTCAGTAAAACAGGGAAATTGGCGCCCAAATTTATTGGTCCGTTTCCTATTCTGGAACGGGTTGGGACTCTAGCTTATAGGGTTCAATTAGCTGATTGGTTGCCTGGAGTACATAATGTGTTTCACGTATCTCAACTTCAAAAACATGTTCATGATCCAGACTTGATCGTGGAAGAAGCAGCGCAATGGGATATAGAAATTACTCCAAAATTGGCTGTGAGAAGAGAGCCGCTAAAGATAATTGGCAAAGAAACCAAAGAGCTAAGGAACAAGAAGGTTCACTTAGTCAAAGTGCAATGGAGTAGAGATCCGCGAGATTGTACTTGGGAAACAGAGGAAAGTATTAAGAGAGCCTATCCTAAGTGCAGGGTGGATATCTCTGATTGACTCTCGCGCAAGGTACATTTACCATAATTTGCATTACCATTTTGTTCTCTACTCTGCTGTTGTTTTCTGTTCATGCATGTAAACTTTTTAATTATATAGCTTGAATGTTTTTAAAAGGGTATATGAATTAATTAGTATATTTTTGAAAAGTTAAAAACAAATTGATTGTTGATTGTGTTGTGTGATTGTGGATTTGATTAATTAAATTATTAGAATGATAGTTAATTTAATCAATAAGAGAATGAATGGTAAATCTATGCAATTAAATCAAGTATTGAACTGATTTGAAATAGATAGAAATATATACATGTACATCATATATGTTTGAACAGGTAAATGGATTAGCTGTTGAGTAAAGAATTTATTTGCATGCCCGACAAATAGGAAAACCTGAATGAGTTGGATGTGCAATTTTATTTATTATATCAACTCCTGTGAATGCCATTGGATGCGGAGTGTTGGTTGTTCTATGTGTAATAATAAATGTCGCCATTGGATAGTAACAATTAATTTTGAACTACACCACATGGCATACTTCTTGAAGATAGGCATACTTCATCATATACCACATAAGCATTTGGAGCTTGTGTGATGAGGTTGAAGATTTACCATACGAGCGAGAGGCTTGTATGGCGATGATTATATTTTACAGGTTGAACTGATGACTGATATGGACTATGTAAAATATAACGGTAAATTGCCAGATTAATAAAAACCCCACACGGGTCTGGAGATGACAATAAACATGTCTCTCTGGTCATTAAGGAACAAAAACCATTTATAGGGTGACGAGAATTTATTCTCTGGAGTTATGATCTATACACACTCCTCTGTGGACACCGAAATATATCACTATAAATATGTGCATTCTTATTAGGATTTATTGGGTACCTAATACGGCCCAATAAATTTCCAAACACCTCCCCGTACAAAGGAGGTTATGGTGAAATTTTTCGAAAATTTAGGGTGTTAGCCAAATTTTTGAAGAATTTGAAAATTCTTAGAAACTGAAAAGTTGGAGAATGGAAGCCAGAAGGAAAGTAGAGTTGGTTAATTAAACCACTTTTGACTTTGTTCCTTTTCGGGGACAAAAAGTTTTAAGTGGGGAAGATTGTAACAACCCGGAAAATCTGAGCCCGTTTAAATTTTTTAATTTGGCTATTTTAGTGGATTTTAGATAGTTAAAATAAATTATTTTAAATAAAAACGATGAAAAGTATGTTTGAATTGATGTTTGAAAATAAATATAATTAATTTAAATTATAAACAAGGCCTGAAATGGCGCGACAGTTTCAAAATTGAAATTCAAACTTTGACTGATTGTACCGGGTGCAAAATAAAACGGATTTTAGTGAAACCAAAAATGTTTAAATCTATTAGTGAATATCTTTCTAACAAATCTGAGAAATCGAAGTTTCATAGCGGGAATCAAAAGTTATGGCCAAATGAATTTTCAGAAAGGTCGCTATAGAGAATATATCGCCCTTGAAAATAGACATTTTGCAAACGACCTCAGAAGTCGACGAAACCACTTTTGTTGGATCCGGGATGTCAAATTATTGCTAGGTTTCAAATTTCAAAATTTTTGAAGTTAATATGTGAGCGTGGAAAAAGAAAATGTGTTTGGTGAATTTCTGTTAAATTGGATCGACCAGAAAATGGCCGTTTTTTAAACGGTCTCAGAATTCGTCGAAACTGGTTTTGTTGGGACCGTATCGTCAAAACATAGCTAGATTTATTTTTCTAGAATTTTTGGGATCAGTATGTGGGCTCGGCAAATTGAAATGTACATTCAAATCAAATATTGAATGTTTTATATTTTAATTTGAAGAAAAACTGACTGAAACAGTCGAATGGGCCTACAAAACATATCCCATTGTGTTCGGAATGAGGGTATTTAGCTGGGGACGACAGTCGTTGGGTTTGGATTGGAGTTCTTATGAGATGAGGGGTATTTTTGAATTTTTAAAATATAAAAATATAAAAAAATCTGATTGGCCACCTCACTTTTCTCTCTCTCCGTATTCTCTCTCTCCCCATCGCGATATACGGCCGAACCCGCTTCCCCCTTCCAGCCCTGATTCCGACCAATCCACGCCACGATAGCCCTCCCTCCAGTTGAACTTTTTGAAGAGCATCCTCCACTCTTCAAATCAAGACAAGCCGCTCCCTCTCTCGTCTCCTGTACGAGGAGAACGACCGCCACGAAGTTGCCACCTTTCGAGCTCCGCCGTGCCTCCTGTGCTGCGTTGATCTGAGCAACTCCACCAGCGCCGTGAAGCCCCTTCCAAGCCCTTCGATGCTACATAACCTGATCTAAGCAACATTGCACGGATTGGTCGCAAAGTGGAAACCTAGATTTGAACATTTTCAGAAGGTAACAGTTTAATTTATTTTAAACTGATTATAGCACTTTAAAGCGCTACGGTTTTTGATTTCACTGTAAAAATCATATCTTTCTCGTTTGTTGACGAAATTCAGTGAAACAAGAGACAATGGACTCGTGTGGACGTCTTCTACACTATAGAAGAGACCGCATATTTTTCTGAGCCTTCTGCTATTTTTGGTGGAGTGGAACCCAATGTGAGATTTCTAATTTATAAACGATATGGAAAACAACGATGTATAAATTATATAGTCAATGTATGAATTATATAAACGTTGTACACCACATGTATAAGCATTGTATAAGTTGTATGTTCGATGTATAAGTTATATATGCGTCGTAAAAGTGATATACGAGTTGAAATTAATTGAAGTGATATTGAAATGTAATCGAAATATAGTTATATATGTATATATATTTATATATGTATACTCCCCTCGTCCACAGACCATGGACGATATATATTGGTTGTGATTTTGTTTGGATTATTGGTTGATGTGAAATTTGGTGAATTTCATGAATGGTTGATTTCAAATGATTGATTGTGATTGAAATCCCAACAGGATTAGTATATGGGAAAATTCGTCGGCGTAGGAACTAGATATTGAAAATCCCCATTGTCAAAAACCGCGAGGTTTTAAGGTAGAGCGAGGAGCCGTACTAGGGACGGTCCCGGTTTTAACTACCCTGCCATTATACTGCCGAAATTTTCAATAATATTCATGTGTTAATATTATTTTCATGTGTTGAAAACTATATTCAAGTGTTGAATAGAAATTCCTGTGTTGAGTAGAAATTCATGTGTTGAATGAAGTTCATGTGTTGAATGAAGTTCATGTGTTGAATGAAGTTCATGTGTTGAATAAATTCTTTGAAAGATAAAAATAACATTTTTATTATATATATAGACTGTTAGCCCACTTTGTGAACTGGGCAACACAAAGTCAAGAAACCAAACGTTGAAGGGTATTTTTAATTATAAGACTTCGGTTCGGATTGGAGGAAAACACTACAATTCAGATTGATAGCTACAGCTGTTCGGATCGGATAGAGTCCTCTGTTCGGATCGGGTTAGAGCAGCATATTGGTTCGGATCGGATAGAGTTCTCTGTTCGGATCGGTGATCTCTTACTGAATAGATTGGTAAGGTATATCCAATCGGATCGGAAGGCAACTAAATCTCGAATGGATCGGAAAGCCATCTGCTTGCCACAACACTGGAGCGGAGCGGAATAGGTTAGAGAAGGAGAGACACCCAAACCAATCCGGTTCGGATCGGATATCCCGATCCGAACCCCTTACCTACACGCCTCCGACCCGCACCTATGATCCATGTTAATCTCCTGTAAAATCGCCTGGAGAACCGGACCGGCTATGACTAATTCCTACCCCTAACGTCCTTCCCTTTGATGCGTTGTCAACCTGATAGATCATCCGAACCCGAAGAGAGTGCGATGGATGACACGTGGCCCGACCCGGATCAAGTCTCAAGCAAATTCATACCTATAAATACCCCATCTGGAGACAAAAAGAAGGATCTTTTTTCAGCACTTAAAGAATTCAATCACCTCCATCATCCGAACTCTATTACTCCCGGAGAATCCAAATCATCTTTTATTTCTTGTTTTAGTCAATTGAGTGAACAAAAGTGAGTTGTGAGTGAATCTTACATTGTATTTGCAACTGAATTATTGAATATAGTGAAAAATAAGTGGACGTAGGCATTTGTTCGCCGAACCACTATAAATCCTGTGTGTTCATTTTTATTTTTATCTCATTTTATCTTGTTTCAAATCAATTTGGGTGTTAGAACCACTTTTGGGTCTAACATTTTGGTGCTTTCACTGAGAATCCTCATCTAAATTCTATATTTTCCGGGATCTCTTTCTACTTTTTGGACCATTGAGTTCAAAGAAGTGAATCCTTAAGTTTCTCCGCTTTCTTACATTCGTTGAAGTAATTGTCAAAGACTCATGGCCAAAGGAAAAGGCAAGGAAGTTCAGTCTGTTCAAGGAAATGGAGCTGGCGAAGATCAGCAACATGCTGTTGTAACAAGGTCTCGGGGGCAGAGTTCAGCAGCAGGAAGAATCAATGCAGGAAATCCGAGCCGACAGCAGGAGGAGATGTGACGGCAAGGAATTTCGCTCGGTCCGAATCAGTCGCTAAACCGACCCAGACCGTTCGAAAACGCCTTATCGTTTGAGAACAGGACAAAACAGAACTCATACAGAAGAACATTTCATTGTATATTACAACAATACATCAGATTACAAGAATATACAGAGTATAAACGAATATTACACAGAAATATCAGAGATTTAAATTACATTTAAATACATCGCAGCGGAAAATAATACAATACACAACTAGAAGAGATATACGGATACAAAGCTTTCCGGATATCGTTCCAGCTGTAAACCAGGATCCTGTGAATATAAATCTGCAAAACCAAAACTACTAGCTGCCCGTGTCAAAATAGGGGCACCCAGAGTTTAGGTTAAAACAATAAACTCCAGGTCAGTCATGTGACTGGTGTGAGAACTAAAACAGTTAATAATCTTTATTTTTAAAGTTAGGTAAATCAAGGGACCACGCCGTATAACACGGAACGGGTTTCCTCCCAAGAATACCAGTGCAAAAACAACAGCGCAATGCTAAATAAAGAAAAATGAAGCTATTATAAGACCCAGGTCCCATCACACAATGCAATCGCAAGCCGGAGGATAGGGTTTTTACCTTATAATAGCCAAGAATGCTTGATACGTTGAAAACAAATCATTTGATACTATTATAAGTGCATAGTGTATAAAACAATTTCAAATCATAAATATCAATCATAGGCGGCATGAATGCCCCATACCACTATGTCGCCATATATAGGTTATACAATCGAAATCGCAAAGTCACGTATTTGGAAATTGGATTTCCGTCTATGAACCGAGGCAAAAGATAGTCCTCAACCGATTCGAGACTGCCTAGCCCGAGTCTCAGGATCAGAACGCATCGACCCTTGGAGCGACAGGGCCGGTCCACACGGAGTGGATTAAAAATGCCTGAGCACTACGTTTCGCCGCCCTTTGGGGCGTAAGCGAGCCAACTAAATGACTCCATCGGTTCGAGAACGACCGATCAATCCGAGGCGCCTCGCAACAGCAACAACCACATAAGTCAAACTCGTCAGGGCGTGTAAAACCACTGACGCCACTTCTAGCTAGGAGGAAACGCAGGCCCTCCCTGAGGTCCGTCTCCCGTTTTTGGTTCATACCTGGTGTGAAACACGCGAGGTAAACGTTACACAAAGCTACGCCACAAAGGCCGTGCTTTGATCATCACCACAATACTTTGCTTTTCAACAGAAGCCTTGATCATTTGCATCTTAGCATGCCACACAGGCAAACCATTCTATGCAACCGATATCAGTCACACAGAATGAAACCCGATGTCAGACACACAGTCCATTTACAAGTCCGTTCTGGGTCTGAACGAAACCGGAGGCACCTAGTACCTCGCATATCCATCGATCTCCAAGTACGTCTGGACGATCACTAACTGTTTCCATCTTCTTGGGTGTACAGCCCAATCAAGATCATCAGTTATCACCCAAACGACGTGAAGACCTCCGGTCTTCGACCATCGTCTTCATCTTCGACTTATCGTCGTATCAGTTATTCAGAATGGGATAAACCCGGTCTTTCCGAATAACTCGCGTATATATTATAAAAGTGTTACACAAACACAACATACGCCTCATTCCAACTCATTAGTCATTAACCGTAAATTAATCAAGAGAATAATTCCCCAAATATTAACCCCGAAGGCCGAAACCAACATCAGATCAATATCCAGAAAACCATTCTACTTAGCTAACCGACAGTTAGTTTCTAAATTTCACGTTCAAATCTAATTAAAGATTTAACTATCGCCTGGAGCAAAACTGGTGATACTCCATTCTCGATCTTTTCAATCTAATTAAAGATTCATTAAAACTCCACTTAGTTTTAATCTGTGACTGGGTTAAAGAATCAGTGTCATTTAAATCACGGTTCACGATAAACCCAAAGTCACATCCCATTAATTATCGGGTTAAAGAACAAGTGTTATTTAAAACACTGTTCACGATAAACCCAAAAATCAATATCCATTCAATTCCAATTAAATATTATTTAATTGGTACACTTCATTAAATCTAAATAAAAAGATTTAATCTTTTCTCAACTGGGTTCAAGAACAGTGTTAGTGAAGACACCATTCACGACAAACCCAAATCACATTCATTAATTATCGGGTTAAAGAACAAGTGTTATTTAAAACACTGTTCACGATAAACCCAAAAATCAATATCAATTCAATTCCAATTAAATATTATTTAATTGGTACACTTCATTAAATCTAAATAAAAAGATTTAATCTTTTCTCAACTGGGTTCAAGAACAGTGTTAGTGAAGACACCATTCACGACAAACCCAAATCACATTCATTAATTATCGGGTTAAAGAACAAGTGTTATTTAAAACACTGTTCACGATAAACCCAAAAATCAATATCAATTCAATTCCAATTAAATATTATTTAATTGGTACACTTCATTAAATCTAAATAAAAAGATTTAATCTTTTCTCAACTGGGTTCAAGAACAGTGTTAGTGAAGACACCATTCACGACAAACCCAAATCACATTCGATATTCAATACAAGGCTCTGAATAGAAAATATATCCGCTTATATTCAACATCGAATTCTACGACTAACAAATGTCGTATTGGAAATAACGATATATATATATATATCTTTCAAATTTCCATAACAACACCTGTATAATCACGAAGTCCAACATCGAAATATTCCGAAGACAATTTCGATTCAAATCCACTCCAATGCAATCATTGGAAATTTTGTTTATTTTTAAAACCCTTTTTAAATTCAATTTATTTATTTAAAAATAAATAGAATTATAATTCTAGTTCAAAACTAGTTCATTTCGATAAAAATCTATTTTTATCTTTTCAATTATGGAGTTTTTCATCCCAAACTTTCACAAATCATCTCTTATGATTTTACACAAATTATTACTATTTTTAATAATTTTATCAAGGCCCGTACAGTCGATTTCCATCAACGGCCATCGAACTGCACTTACAGCGACCTTTTTCGAATTTGATTTGGACGTATCTCCAAATCCAACCGTTAGATTTCAAATTTCTAACATTCATTAGAAAGCTCTTTTCGATACGAACCCAACGGTTCCGGTTTTAGGAGAATCCGACGGTCGGATCTCCCGCAATGTCCGTTTGAAATAAATGGTCGAAATTCACGAACTGCCGCGGCGCGGCGCGTTCTATTCAGGCCATTATATTATATATATAATATATATAATATATACTTCGTCGATTTCTATTTAAAACGAATTATATAAATAGTTTTAAATTCGTTTCAAAAGCAATTTCAACTTCCTTTTCAATTCAAATCAAAATTGAATTCTTCTTTATAAATTTGTTTCAAAATTCATTTCTATTCAATTCAAATTTCAATTCAATTTGAATTCATTTCAATTCGTTTTCAATTCCATTTGAATTCGTTTTCAATTCGATTCCTTTCGAAATCGTTTTCAATTCAATTCATTTCGAAATCGATCTCAATTCAATTCATTTCGAAATCGTTTTCAATTCAATTCATTTCGAAATCGTTTTCAATTCAATTCATTTCGAAATCGTTTTCAATTCAATTCATTTCGAAATCGTTCTCAATTCAATTCATTTCGAAATCGTTTTCAATTCAATTCATTTCGAAATCGTTCTCAATTCAATTCATTTCGAAATCGTTTTCAATTCAATTCATTTCGAAATCGTTTTCAATTAAATTCATTTCGAAATCGTTTTCAATTCAATTCATTTCGAAATCGTTCTCAATTCAATTCATTTCGAAATCGTTTTCAATTCAATTCATTTCGAAATCTTCGATTTCGAGATTACTTTTCAATATTCATTTTTAAAATGAATAAGATCGATATAAATATCGTTTACGTCAAAATGGCGTCAATCTAATCAACACGGCTTCATAAATTTCTTTATTTTCAAATATTTCTTTTTCAAATATTTCTTTTTAAAAACTGGAATGAGGCCCAATCAATTACCATATAAAATTAATTATATGGATTTTCATACAACACATGTATCATAGCATTGAAAAATAATCAACCATCAACCAAAGTGCACTACACTGTATAAGCATCAAATATAGATATCTAACGCTTATAACAGCCTGTCAATCAATCGATCGACATATTTAATCAATCAGGATGAGTGAACTTCAAATTTCATCCCAACACCCGTGTGGGGTTTCAAACAATCAAACACTGATTTTAGTTGTGCAGTTGGGCGATGTGTAAAATTTATCGTTCCAATCAATGTCATTCAAATAAGTGTACATAAACAAACCGTCCGGTTTATAAATGAATATTTTATTTTATTCACTTCACGTTAAAAATTATATTTTTAACGATAAAACATTTTATTTCAACCTATGAATTTCTATTCAATTCATTCTTTAAATAAAATGATATTTTTATTTTTCTAACTTATTTTAGAAAATTTCGGCGGCATAACGGCACGATACTAGAAACGGGACGAGGCCTAGCCTTATCCCCGGTCTGGTGAAGGCCCACGCCATTCACACATCAATCATATCAATTTTATTATGCAAACCACAAGATTTGGAGTAAGTGTCTAACCTAGCCTTACTCCTTCGCCTTATAACGGCGCACGTCTAATCCTAACCAATTTATCGATTTGATTTTTCACATCACAAACCACATTCAAACCAATATCGCAATCAATCACCAAACAATCAAACAAACAAGTCCATGGTCTGTGGACGATTGTGTCGGGTGCTACTAAGCACCGTCTGCATCCTAGTATATATATATATAACTAGAAAAATAAATTGAAAGGTGAGAAATTCTCACCTTTAGCTATCCTAGCTCCACGGCTCTTCATTGATAGAAAACTTCATTGCTATCGCATCTTCGTCATCTTCGTCGTCCGCTTTTACTACCTATGTAAAAATCGAATTTTGACTTCGTTATTCAATATATAAAAATCGAATTTTTAGTTCGCTATTCAATATATAAAAATCGAATTTTTATTTCAAAGTTCAATATATAAAATTCTATTTTTCTATCGAAGTTCAATATATAAAAATTCTATTTTTCTATCGAAGTTCAATATATAAAAATTCTATTTTTACTTCGAAGTTCAATATATAAAAATTCTATTTTTCTATCGAAGTTCAATATATAAAAATTCTATTTTTCTATCGAAGTTCAATATATAAAAATTCTATTTTTACTTCTCTATCTTCTATAAAGATCACATCTTTTTGCTAACGTTCATATAAGAAAATCGGATTTTATATTTATAAAAATCTATGTTTTACATACAAAAAGCATATATTTTTTTCTTCTAAAAATATAATCTTTTTCGTTATAAAAATATAATCTTTACAAAATAAAAAAAACATTTCTTTTCTTGTTTAGAAAAATAAATTCTTCCTTTAAGTTAAAAATCATAACTTCATACACAATAAAAATTCCGTTTTTTTTTCTATTTAAAACTATGATCTCTTCTATTCTAAAAATACGATATTGTCTATTTTAAAATTTAAAAATAAAATCAGTTTTTAAATGCTAAAAATTCAGTTTTTATGTCTTTTTAAAAAAAAAAAGAAGTCAGTTTTTAAAATAAATAAATAAAAAAAATCAGAATTGAAAATAAAAATAAAATAAAAAAAACACTTACTGTAATCAGAGGGGGGGGGGTCTTCCTAGCGCCGACGTCAGATCGGTGGAGGAGGAGGTGCTCGATGGAGGTGGGACTGGCGCAGGCGGGGTCGACTTCGGTGGTGGGGTCTCGGGCTTGGATTCGCGACTGGGGTCTCGCGATTGGAGGTGGGGGTTTCGGGCGTCGTCTGAAGGAGGAGACGAGAAGAGGAGGGGGCTGGTGGAAGAAGGGGCGGCGGCGATGGGTCACCCCCCCCTCGCGGCGCGGCGTCGACGATTAGGGCTCGAAGCCCTTATTTTTTTTTTTTTTTTTGTCTGAATCGATTTTTTTGATTTTAAAGAAACGAGGGGGGGGGAGTATATATAAATATGATTATTTTAATTAATATTTAGTTCTATTTTTCTTTTAAAAAGAGAATTTTCATTTAAACTCCAAATCAAACCGAACCAGTGTCGCCCCTAGCTAACTACCCCCATCCCGGACACAATGGAATAGGTTTCGTAAGCCATTTCGACTGTTACAGTCAATTTCCGTAAAATTTAAAATATAAATCTTTATATTGAATTTTAAACGTACATTTCAAATTACCGGGGCCACATACTAACTCTAAAAATTACAGAAAATTATTTTCTAAATTCGTATTGACGATACGGTCCTAACAAAACTAGTTTCGTCGAATTCTGAGACCGTTGGAAAAATGGCCATTTTCCAGTCGATTAAAATCAACTGAAACTGGTCAAACGCGTTTTCCTTTGCCACGCTCACATATTGATTCGAAAAATTATGAAATTTGGAATCTAGCAATAACTTATCATCACGGACCCAACAAAACTGGTTTCGTCGAAATCCGAGGTCGTTTGCAAAATTGCTATTTTTAAGGGCCTTAATTCCATAGCGACTATTCAGAATTTTCAACTGGACATATCTCTCAATTTTTAAAGTGAAATCTCAGTTTCTTACATCCGTTAGAAAGATATCATCAATTAGATCCTAATGTTTTTGGTTTCAATAAAATCCGGATTGTTTTGCACCCGGTACATTCAATTGAAGTTTGAAATCGAATTATCGAACTACCGCGCCATTTTCTATTCCTTTTATAATTATATATAAATATTTATATTCTAACGACGACGCGTATAATATATACGTTCGAATTATATTCAAAATAAATTTCTCGTCGATATTATTTAAAATAATCTATTTTAAATAATCAAAATTCGCCAAAATTGCCAAAATAAAAATTTTAAACTGGCCCAGATTTTACGGGTTGTTACAGGAGAGCTCCGATCCGATCCGGGTAGGAGACTCTGAAGCCGTGCATTCCCCCAATCTAAACCGACCCGAGCTGCTCGCTGCATACCGATCCGACCAGGCACCCCAGCTCCGATCCGATCCGACCTCCTACCTCCGACCCGACCCGATGCAGGGTGAAGCTGGAACTTCTACTCGAGTCCCTACAAATGCTCCAATTCCAGCTACCAGGGTTGGTGATCATGTCAATCCATCTGCGCCCATCACCCAAGGAGATTTCTCGCGTTTGCTTGATATGCTTGAGAGCACGAGGGAAGCCATGAAGGTTCACGAGCGCACTAATCTCATGATGCAGGAAAATATGAGGCTCATGAGTCGGGAGATCAGTGAGCTCCGTCGAAAAAGAACTCCATCACCGTTTCGTCACACACCGGTAGATCAATCTTCATCTTCCGAGGAAGAGAGGCCCCGCGAGCGGAGGCCACTCGAACGACCTCAGAACGTGGAGCAGCTGACATTTGGATCTTTGGGATCTCGCGAGGATATCGCACGAGCGTTAGGAAACGATGACCCCACTCGGGGGCAAAGACTCCAGTCCCCTCTTCCCGAGATCGACCGGGAGCACAGGGAAAGGAATCGAGCAGAGGCAGCTCGAAGAAGAAGGGCATCTCCTGAGCAAGAGCCCAAAAGGAACTCGGATACTAGGGCCAGGGAACCTGAGCAGCCCCTAACTAGTGCTGATGTACAGGCAATGGTTCGCCGAATTATGTCCGAGAGCCGGAATTATACAAATGAAGACTATGGCATTGAACGAAGCCATACTCCGTTCACCGACGATATCCTCGACTTCCAGTTTCCCCGACGCTTTAACTTGCCACAGATGGACAAGTATAACGGAAGGGCTGATCCGGGACAGCATTTGATGCGGTATTCGTGGCTCGTGAATGCCGCTGCTGCCCCTGATGAAGTGAAGTGCAAAGCATTCCCAATCTACCTAGAAGATGTGGCATTGTTCTGGTTTACCCGACTTCCTCCTCGTTCGATTTCTAATTACAAGGAACTAAGCGAGCGTTTCATGAACCAGTTCCGACTACATGCCCGAAAGTCCAAGAGTGTTATTGAATTATCGAGAATCAAACAGGCACCAGGAGAATCTCTAAGGGCATATCTTGATCGTTTTAACCAGGCTGTAACTGTGGTCAGTGACCCGCATGAGCCCACTATTCTGATGGCATTGAAGGAAGGAGTCGATCCTGAATCTGAATTTGAAGACTACCTTTCTGGGAAGACACCCCCACAAGGGAGATATTCTACGAAAAAGCCGATATTTATTTACGACGAGAGGAGGCCAGGGCCAACCGAAAAAGAAAGTCTGAGACGGCTTCAAAGGAGAATGTGCAGAGTAATATCGCCGTGAAACAGTCGGGGGAGAATTCTGGCAAGGTTGAAGTAAATGTAGGAAACAAGGGTGGAAACAACAATACTGGAAGTGGGGGAAACAACAACAATAACCGTAATTCAAGCAGTAACAGAAGAAACAGAAATAGGGGAAGTGACCCTAACAAGAGACCCCGATTCCAGAACTACGAGAATTATACACCATTGAATGACACCCTGGAAAATATTTATCTGGATACGTACAACGTGATACAGTACAAAAGACCGCCACCTCGTGATTCGACCGAGAAAGAAATGGCGACAGGGAAATTTTGCTTGTTTCATGGGACTCATGGGCATTCGACCAATGAATGTCGGCATTTGAGGGATGTAATTGAAAAGCTGCTGCGTGAAGGAAAGTTGGATGAGTACAAGGTGGCCCCGAGGGACAGGGGGCAAGGGGAGCAGGCTCCAAAACAAATCCTACCTGCTCCCAAGCCTACAGCGCAGCAGAAAGGTAAAGGAATTGTCATCAACTCCATTGTAGGCGGACCTCACCCGGCAATCCGAAGTTTTAGGTCAATGGACCAATATGTGAATGCTGCTAAGCATCTAGATGTGAATGAAGGTGACGATTTGGAAGATGTCGCCCCCATAAAACAACAGAAAACCATGTTCGACGACGTGGTATTTCGCAGCCGAGACAACACTGGGATACAATCTCCCACCAATGATCCGTTGGTTATTACTACCACCATTGGGCCGGCCTTGGTCCATAAGGTATTAGTAGACAACGGAAGTTCCGTTAATATTTTGTTCAAGAAGTCATTTGATCAGATGAAGCTTGAGCCGAAAGATCTGAAACCTTGTGAAGGATGGATTAGAGGCTTCAACGGAGCGACGACAGCTCCCATGGGATATATAGAGTTGCCTGTGACCTTAGGGCAAGGAGAATGTAGAAGAGTACGAATGCTTCAGTTCGTAGTATTGGACGTAGATTCGCCATATAACGCATTTTTAGGGAGACCTGCCCTCGCTGAATTTAGAGTTTGTATCGCCCCTTGGTGCTTGTTACTAAAGTTCCCAACCGAAGCCGGGACTGGAGTAATGAGAGGGGATCAGGTTTCTGGACGGGCCTACTATGTGGCCGAACTGAAGATGTTGATGAAAGGAGTTAATGCTGAGAGTAAGAATGCCTCGTCTCCCTCAAAGGGGGACTCGGCATAGCAATTAGAGAGATTGAACCCGAGGGAGTTGCCCAAAGGGACGCCAGAAGACCTGGATCCCAGAAAAGACGAGGAACCAAAGGCTAGGAATGCAACTCCTAACGAAGCGACAGTGGAAATTCCCATTGATAAAGCGGATCCAGCGAAAGTTTTGAAGATTGGTTCTCAATTGGATCCGCGTCGTGCTGAAGAACTGACGGACTTCTTAAAGGCAAACCTAGATGTGTTCGCCTGGACCCATGCTGACATGTGTGGGATATCACCTTCTATTATAAGTCACAAATTGAATGTAAATCCGAAGCATCCACCTGTGAAGCAAAAGAGACGCATGCTGGGCCCAGAGAGGTCGGCTGCTCTCAAAGAGGAAGTAGAGAAATTGAAGCAAAATGGATTTATTCGAGATTCGACTTATCCCGATTGGATATCGAATCCCGTCTTGGTAAAGAAGTCAAACGGAAAGTGGCGAACTTGTATTGACTTTTCAGATTTAAATAAAGCTTGCCCGAAAGATAGTTTCCCACTTCCCAGGATTGACCAGCTTGTAGACTCGACAGCAGGTCATGAACTTCTTTCTTTCATGGACGCATACTCTGGATACAACCAAATTCCTATGCACATACCAGACCAATAGCATACGAGTTTCATTACGAATTTGGGGCTATATTGTTTTGTTGTAATGCCGTTCGGGCTAAAAAACGCTGGAGCTACTTATCAGCGCTTGGTAAATAGAATGTTTTATGATCAAATAGGAAAAACTATGGAAGTTTATGTGGATGATATGCTTGTCAAATCAAAGCAGTCTTCCAGTCATACGCAAGACTTAGCGGAAATGTTTGGTATCTTGCGGAAGTATCGGATGAAATTGAATCCTCTGAAATGCTCATTTGGAGTGGCATCGGGAAAGTTCCTTGGCTTTATTGTGAGTTCCCGAGGAATTGAAATCAACCCTAGCCAGATAACAGCAATCAGAAACATCGAAGAACCGAGGAGAATTAAAGACGTCCAAAGTCTGGCAGGGAAGGTAGCGGCGCTGAGTAGATTCATCTCCAAAGCCACAGATAAATGTGTTCCGTTTTTTGATTTGATAAAAAGGGGAAAGAAGAACTTCCAGTGGACTCCCGATTGTGTTAAGGCCTTCCAAAATCTGTTAGACCTGCTAGAGAAACCGCCAATTTTGTCAAAGCCCGTAGATCACGAAGAATTATTTGTTTATTTGGCAGTCTCGGCCCACGCTGTCAGTACAGCCCTGGTTCGAGAAGAAGACAAAGTACAAAGGCCGGTGTACTATGTGAGTAAGAAATTAGCAGCGGCAGAGCGCAACTATCCGAAAATTGAGAAGCTCGCTTACAGCCTCCTGATTGCATCCCGAAAACTTCGTCACTATTTCCAAGCCCATCCGATAACCATATACACCGACCAACCCTTAAGGCAGGTATTGCAGAGACCCGAAGCATCAGGAAGGTTGATCAAATGGAACATAGAGCTAAGTCAGTTTGATTTGAATTTTCAACCACGAAAGTCAATCAGGGGGCAAGCGTTAGCAGATTTCATTGCGGAATTCACCATTCCAGAGGAGGAAACAATCAATGACCGAGTGGTTAAATCTGCGGAAGAACTAGAGATGAATCCGTGGAAATTATATACAGATGGAGCTAAGAATGACCGAAGGTCCGGAGCTGGAATTGTCTTAGTTACTCCCGAGGGACGGTCGTTATATTACGCCCTACGGTTAGAATTTTCGGCAACTAATAATGACTCCGAATATGAAGCCCTGATTGCCGGGCTGAAACTTGCTAAGGATCTTGGAGTAAAAATGATAGACATATTTTGTGACTCTAAAATTGTTGTTTGTCAAGTGCGAGAGGAATTCGCGGCTCGAGGACCTCGACTTGTCGCCTACCTCAAGAAAGTGAAAGAGCTATTAAATAGCTTAGAGCGGTACAACATAACACATATTCCCAGAGTTGAAAACCAGAAAGCGGATAGACTGGCAAAATTGGCTAGTTCCGACAATCCAGAAGAGACTGAGGTAATTCCAATTGAAACGTTGGAGTCGCCAAGCTTTGAGTCAATGGAAATTGAATTCGCTTTTGAAGCGGAACCAGAGAAGGAGTCATGGATGACTCCAATTAAGAATTTTCTTAAGAATGGGACACTCCCATCAAAGAAGAGTGAAAAAAGAGCTGTAGTGCGCAAAGCTACCAGATATGTTATACAAGACGATATTCTCTATAGACAAGGATTTTCTATGCCCCTGTTACGATGTATCGCACACGACGACATCAAGCGTGTACTAAGAGAAGTACACGAAGGTGAGTGTGGAGATCATACAGGAGGTCAAACTTTAGCAAAGAAAATATTGCGGTACGGATACTTCTGGCCTACGATCAACAAAGATGCAGCTGATTATTCACGACGCTGCGATAAGTGCCAGAGATTCGCCAAAATCCCCAGGGTACCGTCAACTCAGCTTAAATCGATGGTGAGTCCTTGGCCATTTGCCACATGGGGAATTGATATCATTGGAGTTTTACCAATTGCAAAAGGAGGAGCTAAGTACGCAATAGTAGCCGTGGATTATTTCACGAAGTGGGTGGAAGCTGAGCCCTTGACTAAGATCACAACAAGAAAGGTGATAAGTTTTGTGGTCAGAAATATTATATGCCGATTCGGGATCCCAAGGACGATTATTACTGACAACGGGACCCAATTTGATAGCATTGAATTCAGAAATTTTTGCCAGAAATATAAGATAGACAAACGGTATACTGCAGTTGCCTATCCACAATCGAATGGGCAAGTAGAGGCAATAAACAAGGTAATAAAATCCATCCTCAAGAAGCGATTAGAGCGTGCAAAGGCAAAATGGGTTGATGAATTGCCCCTAGCTTTGTGGGCATATCGAACAACGTTTAAAACGGCTACCGGTCATACCCCTTTCTCTCTCTCCTTTGGCTCAGAAGCAGTAATTCCAGTTGAACTGGAAGTTCCTTCCCACAGGGTGACGTATTATGACCCGATGACGAATCGGGCACTTTTACTTGAGTCTCTTGATGAAATCGAAGAGAAAAGGGATGAAGCAGACTTGCGTGCAGCAAGACATCGACGTCAGATGGCACGCTATTATGACAAAAAAGTTCGTCTCAGAACTTTTGAACCAGGAGATTTGGTGCTAAAGAGAGTTTTTCCATCCCTTCCTCACCTCGGCCCAAAATGGGAAGGACCCTTTGTCATCCAACGGAAACTTGAAAAAGGAACCTTCAAGTTAACGACCGTAGATGGCGAAGAAGTTCCTCGAGCATGGAATGCCCAACACTTAATGCGATATTTGGATTAGAAATGCTATACTTTTTGTTATTTTTTCTGTGAATTCTGTAACAAGACATGACTTGCCTTGGGAAAATCTGATGATATGAATAAAAGACTATAAAGTGGATGTAGGCTACGACTTAGCTGAACCACTATAAAAATATTGTGTGTTATTTATTTTTATGCATTTACATTCATTAGTTGTTCTGTTGTGATTATAAAATACAGGATAACTCTGAGCCTAAAAAAGGTTGAAAACAGTTTGGACATAAAAAGAAGCACAATGATTATTTGTGCAATAAGACTTAAAAGGATGAGAAAACGACATCCTAACTCTAACTCTCCAGAGAAAGAGAGAAAGTATAAAAGCGTCTCAGACTGAGCGCTGAAGAAGAAATCCTATTCTTAACTCTAACTCTCCAGAGAAAGAGAGAGAGTATAAAAGCGTCTCCGACTGAGCGCTGAAAAAGAGATTCTACTCCGAACTCTAACTTTCCAGAGAGAAAGAGAGTATAAAGGCGTCTCCGACCGAGCGCCGAGAAAGAAATCTTTTCCCGTTGAGAGACCGGGGAATGAATAGATAACTAAGCTCGAACTCTAACTCTCAAGAGAATGAGAGAGAGTATAAAAGAAATGCCAGGAAAAACAACAGGTATTGATGACACAGGAAATGCTATCCCGTTAGAGAATTGGGAGCATTCAGATTGCATGGTTAAGCGTTGAATAACTTATGGAAATTGATTGGGGACACATATACATACACATATTTCCCCCCTCCACAACTTTGTTTCATAACTATAGACATGCATTTTTACATAAGTGCAGAACTACTGACAAATAAACATTGCAAAAAGTGAATTATTTTTATTTACAAATGAATGAATTTGTACAGGGAAATAGCCAAAAAAGAAAGTGCGGAAGCTGTTTTTGTAGCAGCACTTATTGGTTCACAAAGATGCTAAAAAGATACAGGGGAACCCACTATTTGGGTTTGGGATGAGCCTTCGATTTCTTGGCAGCTTTCTCTGTATCCTTTGCCTCCTTCTCGGCTTCAGTCAAGATTCGTTTTGATTTCTTTTTCCCTGAAGATGTGGTACTGGAGCCAGCAGACTTCTTCCCGGAGGGCGGGGCACTGGAATCAAGAGAAGATTTTTTAGCAAGTTCTTCGGTAATAGATCTAGTTGAGAGCTTAACAACTAACCTTGAACCTGCATCCACAACTGCGAGGGGCTTGAGGACCTCAGGGTCTAGTTCTTCGGCCTTTAATTGCAAGCGCTTGTCTTGATCAGCCTTCATGGCAGCCAAGGTAACGTCATCAGCGCTTTTCGATTCCCCAGTTATTGCAACCTCCGGTTCCTCATCATGCCCCTCGTCTCCTCCGTCGTCTTTTAAAGCTGCAATCATTTCTTCATCATGGGGAGTAGTGACATTAGTTGGCTCACTTCTTTCCCCCAGGTCTGTGGAAGCAGCCTTGTCTTCCCCTTCTTTGACCCTATCAGCGGGCTTCGTCCCAGCAACAGCTCCTTGAGCTACATCTGTCTTTGCGGATGATTCAACGCCTACAAAATGAGAAACATCGGTTATCAACTCAGGCGAAAGCAAAGGATTTCTCATCGAACGTTCAATCATGTAGCCAAAGGTAGTAGTAGCCTTGGCAAATTGAGGAGAAAAGATAGGAATACCTTCTGAAGACTTTTCAGTGGGGGTGACTACTACCTCTGGAGTTATTTCAGGAATGGGAGATAGCAAAGTTGTCCGGGGAATTCCCGGGTTTTCGGGATCATACCCTTCTACTTCGGGAGTTGCAGGAGCAGAAGAAGAGGAGCCAGCTTCGGGAATGGTTTTCTGTTTAGACTTCCGCCTCTCTTCTTCCATGGCCTCAGCAATTAGACGGCGCCCTTCAGCTAGGCGCTCCGGTTCGTCGTCTCTCAAGTATTTCTCCATCAGCTTATCTTCATCAAGGGAATCGACCTTAAGTTCTTCTTTTTCCCACTCAACAATTTGATTCCACACTTGAACCAGAGTGGATGGATAGTTCTCGATCCAAGAAATGTTTCGACGACGAATAATGTGCGCGAAGAATTCAATCATTAGCTCGCCGAAGCCCTGAATATCAGCCTCCGCCTCTGATAGTTGTTTGCGGGTTTCCTCCGCAGATTTAATAGCGCACTCCACATTGCCCTCAGCCAGAGCAGCCCTGTTCTCTGCCTCCAACAATTTTGAAGCCAAGTCAGCGTTCTTCTTTTCTAATTCAGCACTCCTCTTCGCTAACTCGGCGTTTTTCTGCTCAAGCTCAGCATAAGCAAGGCGTGTCTTAGCAGCCTCTGATTTGGCCTCGTCAGCTTGCTTCTTCAACTCAGAACGCTCCTGAGTGTGGGATTCAAGCAAGTCATGATAGCGCTTTTGCATGTCCTCAAACTGTTGTTTGAAGTTAGAAGCGTTCTTTTGAGCAACAGCTAGTTGAGCTTGAGTGTCTTCTAAGTCTTTTCCTAAGGTTTTTAAGGCCTTAGTATCCTCCTCCGCGGTCTTTTGCATTGAGTTAGCATTTGTCATTAGAGTGCGGATGATTCTAGAAAGATTGCGTGAATACTTGAACATCTCGGAATATTGTTTTTCTACCAAATCAATTTTTGCCTTGGCCTCATCTGCCCAATTAGAAGAAATAGGTTCAAGGGTAGGTAGAAAGGTCAGAGTCTCGAAGTAGTGCTCGGGAAATTGCTCCTTTAAATATGCCAGCTTTACTGCGGTTCCCGCATCTGGTGGAGGAGGAGCGAGGATTGTTAATTCGGTGTCCCTTCCTGAAGAAGATTCTGTAGAACCCTTGTCTGTCCTAGGTCGTTTAGTAGCAGGGACTTTTTGCTTACTTCGAGACCCGGTTTCCTTTGGAGGAGTTTTCTCTCTACTCCGCTTTTCATGGGAGGAAGTGGAATCCTTAGATGGTGGTCTATCCTCCTCCCTACGACCTTGATAGCTCTTGTATTTCTCTTGTTCCGGTCGAACTGGTGAGCGGGAGCGTGAGGGCCGAGATCGATAGGGATCATAAGGTCTTCTCTCCTCCCTACCACGGTCATCCCGGCGATCATACTCGGCATCCTGAGGAGGATTGGAAATGCTGCGACGAAGCTTTCTTATATCATAATAGGATCGAGACATTGTACCTGCACGATAAAATAAACGAAGTTTAGAATCGATGGATTCATGGAGAAAGAAGTACAATGAATGCTAATGCTGCGGTGTAAAGTGCATCCTAAGTGGTGTGTATCCCCCCAACCAACCCGAGTCTGAAGCTAGACTGGTGCGGGCAGGCTCTTTGGCCTTGGCGGGAGTAGTTTCTTCAGAAGAGGTGAAGACTAAAGGGTCCTTCCTGAAATCCTCTGAAGTATATATAGTCTCAGGTAAGGGGAGATCCCCCAAACCCTGAAATATGTGTTCGTCAGTGCTAGGAACATCCCCTTCGGAAGCGTGAAGTGGCGACTCTTGGGAAGATTTTGACTTGTCTGGAGAAGTAGTTTCCTCGGGGGCAATATACCCTTCACGATGTTTTTCGGCCAGATTAGCCAGTTCGTCATCTTGTGTGGAAGAGGGAGAAGGTGAAGTTTGAAGAGGAGCTGTAGGAATTCCCGAGCCTTCTCCTATCTCTGGAACTGTTTCCACTGGAGGAATGTATGCATAAGGGACCGTCCCATGACCGATGCTACGGAAAACGGATAGCAGCCCGTGAAAATGAAGGTATTCATCTTTAAGGACCTCGTCGATAGTCAGGAATTTTTGATCGCCATTAAGAAGACGGTGCATCCGATCAAAGAACACCTGATCAGATATCTGTTTGGGATTGTCGACTGCAAACAAAAAGGAAAACAGGTCAGGGTGATGATTCAAGTGTATAGAGTCCGGGTTCAGAAAATCAATGCTTTACTTGATTTTGTCCATCTCCTGGCGCATCCAGACTGTTGCTTTATATAGAACCACTCTAGTCTGGAATCTCCAGCTTTACTACTAAATGGCGTAGAGATTATCTTCCTTTTTGGGACTGATTCAAAGTAACAGAAAGATGGAGTTTCTCTAGTCCGATGTTTGAAATTATAGAAGAAATGAACATCATCGAACGTGAGCTCTACGCCTAGAATTTCACGATATGCTATGAACAAGGTATGCAAATAAGCATATGAATTGGGATGCAACTGCATGGGGGCAATCCGCATTTGTCTTAAGAAATCAACGATGAAAGGCGAGAATGGAGGAATGGCGCCGACCATGCACATCAATCGAGTGACCGTCATGTATCCTTCTGGAGGGTTGTGGGGACGGTCAGAGCGTGAGGGCACTAGGGTGTCCCTTTTCATTATTCCATACTTTAAGCAAATTCGAACAAGTCGGTCGTTGTCGATTGTCGATTCTACGGAATCTGGAGGTGACTCCAATATAATGGCTGAGTCAAATTCATCGGGTGCTCGATTGTCACCAATCCCTCCTTCCTCCTCAAAGCCCAGGGAAACTTCATTCTCTGAAGACATTTCGTCGCTTTCCCGATGACCAACTCCGTAATCCGGACCCTCACTGTCCCATTCTGGATCAGATGAAGAAGATATATCCTCAAGAGTGGTTTTGTTGGGAGTTTCCGGGGCTTCTTTCCTCTCAGCTAGACGAGAAGAGCGTCTGGGCCTCATTGTCATGGAACTATTGAAGAAGCAATAGCACGGATTAGAGTGAATTATCCCGTGCCCCCCTTTGTGTATGTGTGTGAACTAAAGTGTGTGCAGCAAATATGGGAAATGCAAAATAAAAGTACAGCAATGTAAGACGAAGCTTTGAAGAGGAAGTGATAGTCGGAGTTGTTCTCAATTCTCGTTTATGTTCGCAAGGCACTATCCTAACTGTCCACGAAGTTATTGTCTAGAGTGAATGTTAGTTGAATTAGTTGGGTAGTCTTTGTGTGCCAAGTTTGATACGTTCGGTTCGGTTCGGATATGCATATGATAATTGGCTCAATACAAATACAGATATAGGGTCGGTTCGGATGCTTCATTAAAGCAAGGTCAGTTCAAGACAAGGGAAACAACGGGTTCGGAAGCAGGACTGATCTGATCGGATCGGGTGACCTGATCCGAACCGAACCAGCATCACTTAACCAGTCCATTTATTTCAACCTCTTATCCCATTCACTTCTCCGACCCGAACCGACATTTTCCTTCCTTCCCGTCTTTCTAAAGTATGCAACCCGAACCGATCCCCTTTCCTTCTCCTTCCTTTTTGCTCCTTCGTCTTCTACCCGAACCAACTCCAATTTGTCATCACGCTCTTCATCTTCTTCCTCTTTCCCCCCACTCACAAACAAATCCGTTCTATCACCAAAGCTCCAGTTGAGGACAAATATTTGCCCTCTCCAACCTCTCAACGCCACGAAGTGATGGCGGATCCACCAGTAACGATGTGGAGTTCAAGCAAAGCCCCGTGGCTAAACCATCCCAATCAACCACGAATTGAAATCAAGTACAGTTACAACGAAGTTATTCGAGATTAAAAAGCTACCTATATGTTCGATTTGAGAAATCTACAAGGAATGATTTCAGGATATTTGAGTTTCTGAAGTTTTCGATACTAGGGTTTGGAAGCGGCGGCAGAAAAGAAGAAGAAAAGAAAGAAGACGGTGGTGGATTTATATAAGGGGTAGTGTTGACTCCTCGTATTCCTATTCTTTCTCACCCGCTCGGACCGGAGAGAAGGCCCAGTAGCACAACTTTGCCTGAAGGCCCAATGTCCAAGAACCAAATCCACGAAAGCGCTTCGGATCGGAATCCGAACCGAATAAATTTCACACATTAATTTAGCATCCGACTCGAATTGAGTTCAAAAGAAGAAGAATAAAGGAAGGGTATGCCTGCAAGAAGCATTATATGTCGAGAAAAATTCCCAAATTTGCTCAGAAATGAAGAAAATGTGCATTCTTCTAACATCCGAACCGAATAGAAATCTGTGCATTCCTCCTGACTGTTCTGATTCAAGGACTGGCATTTAAAACGACATCAAAGCACGCTTCGTACAACAGAAGCATCCTTTGAGGGGGCAAAATGTTAGCCCACTTTGTGAACTAGGCAACACAAAGTCAAGAAACCAAACGTTGAAGGGTATTTTTTATTATAAGACTTCGGTTCGGATTGGAGGAAAACACTACAATTCAGATTGATAGCTGCAGCTGTTCGGATCGGATAGAGTCCTCTGTTCGGATCGGGTTAGAGCAGCATATTGGTTCGGATCGGATAGAGTTCTCTGTTCGGATCGGTGATCTCTTACTGAATAGATTGGTAAGGTATATCCAATCGGATCGGAAGGCAACTAAATCTCGAATGGATCGGAAAGCTATCTGCTTGCTACAACACTGGAGCGGAGCGGAATAGGTTAGAGAAGGAGAGACACCCAAACCAATCCGGTTCGGATCGGATATCCCGATCCGAACCCCTTACCTACACGCCTCCGACCCGCACCTATGATCCATGTTAATCTCCTGTAAAATCGCCTGGAGAACCGGACCGGCTATGACTAATTCCTACCCCTAACGTCCTTCCCTTTGATGCGTTGTCAACCTGATAGATCATCCGAACCCGAAGAGAGTGCGATGGATGACACGTGGCCCGACCCGGATCAAGTCTCAAGCAAATTCATACCTATAAATACCCCATCTGGAGACAAAAAGAAGGATCTTTTTTCAGCACTTAAAGAATTCAATCACCTCCATCATCCGAACTCTATTACTCCCGGAGAATCCAAATCATCTTTTATTTCTTGTTTTAGTCAATTGAGTGAACAAAAGTGAGTTGTGAGTGAATCTTACATTGTATTTGCAACTGAATTATTGAATATAGTGAAAAATAAGTGGACGTAGGCATTTGTTCGCCGAACCACTATAAATCCTGTGTGTTCATTTTTATCTCATTTTATCTTGTTTCAAATCAATTTGGGTGTTAGAACCACTTTTGGGTCTAACATAGACTATATAAAATATTAGTATTTTAAATAAATTGTTTTAACACCAAAAATAACATTTTTACCTTATGTATGAACTATATAAAATAATCGTGTTTTGAAATAAATTGTTTTACTATAAAAAACACATTTTTATTATATATGTAAACTGTAGAAAATATTCATGTGTTGAATAAATGACTAGAACGATAAAAATCATATTTTTATCGTATGTGTGAAATCGAAAACATTCATGTGTTGAATATATAGATTGAACAATAAAATCTACATTTTTATTGTGAATATGAAGTGCTAAAAATATTCATGTGTTGAATAAAGATTTTTGATGATAAAAATATCAATTTTATCAAATATATGAAGTGAATATAGTTTTGAAATCGAAGAATGAATTATATATATATATATATATATATATAAAATAAATCGAATAACGAAGCCGCAGTTTGTGTTTTGAAACCGTGATTTCAAACGATTAGTGCGGGAGATCCGATCATCGGATTTTCCCGAAACCGAAACTGTTGGGTTCGCTTTGGAAATATCTTTCCAACGACACCCACTTTGTGAAGATCCAACGGTTGGATTGCCTGGAATGTTTAATTGAAATATGAAGAAAAACAACGACAGAATCGATTATATATATATAGTTAAATTAAATCGAATAACGACGCTTCAGTTCGTATTTTGAAATCGTAACTTCAAACGATTAGTGCGGGAGATCCGACCGTCGGATTTCCCCAAAACTGAAACCATTGGATTTGTTTTGAAAAGATCTTTCTAATGATATAAAATTTGTGAAGATCCAATGGTTAGATTTTCAGATACGTGCAAATCAAATCTGAAGAAAAACAGCGCCATGACCGCGTTATGGCCTGAAACGTTGTTTGAATGAATTGGCTATTTTTAATTAAATAAAAATAGCGATAAATCATGATAAAATATTATAAACGATATGGAATTGAAATAAACTGAATTTGCTTGGTTTATTTGATATTTGATGGTTGAATGTGTTTGACGTGAAAATTACATTAAAGAACATAATTAGTGATATCGAGAAATTTAACCATTGAAATGAATTGATTTGAAATTCTAAATATACGTGAATTATTTGAAAAGGCCGAGTTGATTCTCATTTCAAATAATTGATTGACGATTGAAAGTCGAAGATATGAAGACGGTGCAAGACCGGTGATCTTCATGTCGAATGGAGGGGTGCTACTGATGCTCATGATAGGAGTAGCTACCTTGAAGGGGCTGAAGTAGTAGCCGTCCGGACGTACTTGTTGATTGTACGGATATGCGAGGTATTGAGTGCCTCCGGTTTCGTTCAGACCCAGAACGAACTTGTAAATGGACTGTGTGTCTGACATTGGATTTTGTTCTGTGCTGATTGATCTCTATTTAATATATTTCTGTTTGGCGGTGGAGAATTTATTCTCTTGCTTAACGCCCTTCTTTTAGACGTACGAGCTCAGAGGTTATATATCGATAGAAATCAGTCGCATGGAGTGAATTGCCTATGTGGCATGCCTAAGTGGCATGCCTAAGTGGCAGATGATCAAGGCTTCTATTGAAAAGCAAAGTCTTGAGGTGGATGATCAAAGCACGGCCTGTGTGGCATAGCTTTGTGTATAACGTTGATTCGCGAGCCTCACACCCCGGTATGAACCAGAAATAGGAGAGGACTGCAGGGAGGACATGCGTTTCCTTCTAGCTAGGAGTTGTGTCGGTGTTTTTACATGGCCTGATATTTTACTTATTTGGATGATGGATAGCGAGGCGCCTCAGATTTATCGGTCGATCCGGGACCGATGGAGTCTTTGGGCTCATTTACGCCCCATAGGGCGGGGAAACGCAGTGTTCAGGCATTTTAATCCACATCGGTGGACCAGCCCTGAAGATCCAAGGGTCACTCGAGCTCTGATCCTGAGATATGGGCTAGATTGTCTCGAATTCGGTAAGGACGATCTTTTGCCTTGGTTCATGATGGAAATCCAATTTCCAAATACGACACTGTGCGGTTTTGATTGTATATATATATGGCGACATGATATATGGTACCTATGCCGTCTATGATTGATAGTTATGGTTGAAATTGTTTTTGTAACATATATATTAGCAATAATATCAAATGATTTGTTTTGCTCGTATTAAGCATATTTTGGCCATTATAAGGTAAAACTCTATCCTCCGGTTTGTGTTGCATTGTGTGATGGGAACTGAGCCTTATAATGGCTTCATTTTTGTAAAAAGCACTGCGATATTTAAAAGATTTATTTGTTTTGAAGCAATGGCAATCCATTGGAGTAAACCCGATCTGCGAAAGTGGCGTGGTCCTGTGATTATCCATATTGTAAGATGTGTTAAGTAGATTTCTCATACCAGTCCCATGACTGACTCGTAGTTTGTTTCACTTGCAAACTCGGGTGCCCCTTTTTCTACACGGGCAGACTTGTATTTAGGTTTTAGAAGGCTCTTTCTGGATAGCTGGAGCTGAAGATGGATTCTATCATTTATCTCTTTTTATGCTGTTCAGCTCCTATTGTACATATTATGTTTTTTTCCGCTGTAGACATTTATGTATAGCTGAACTGCATTTGTACTAAGTATGATCCTGTATACTGTGTAACTCTGATGATTGTGTTTATCAAGTGTATTCTATTGTACATTTCCTAGTTTATTTATTTATTTCCGTTCTGCTGTTATCTGTTTATGTGTTATATTCCAAAGATTACCCTTGCCACTGTCCTACGGGGTTTGGGGTCATCACAGAAGTCGTCCATTATTTATTTTCCACAACCAACATCGCCAAAAATTTAGCTTATTCGCAACACAGTTTTCATATTCGATAATCCACATTTGACATCCACTCGAACTATGAAAATCATTTTGGCTTTCAAAAATTTTGTTATAACCCATGTTGCAATTGTTTTGATTTTCAGCACTTTGCTTATCCATTTGCGCTAAAAGTTGACGCACCTCAGATAAATTCTCCTCAATCGTAGAATGAAGTTCTTCATATTTGGGTGTAACCGTTTGATGAGATTTGTGGAAATTATTCGAAAAGTTTTCAGCTCGAAATTCATTCTGATTTTAATTGAAACCAAAATTATTTAAATTTTGAAAAGAATTGCAATTTTGGTTGTACATGAGGCAAGTGCACATGTACTAGAAGAAGAGAGTTTTTCGTTGAAAAATCAGTTGCAAAAGTTGTGGCTCTAAAGAAGCTCTTAAAAAAATATGTTAAAATTAACAACTTCAGATTATATGAATACAAGTCTGAGCTAGGTTCGGACAAGGATCATCAGTGTGCCACGAATCACCATAGAAACACGACTATAGGTTTAAGAACCTGTTTGAGTTCTATACTCTACCGTTCCTTAGACACCTCAGAGAGTATCAATCCTAATTGTCAATTTAACAAATATTTTGTCTTATGAGCTTTGGGAAATCCTCGATTTGATTTCAAAAATAATTTATTCCATGTTTGTTTTAAAATTTCCAATCACACATCAATAGGCAGAATAATCAATCACATAACAGTCACAGAATAATAAATTGCAGAAATAGTTTTTTTTACAAGCAAGCCGTGGCACCTATAGAAAATTTTACAAGCAATTTCTATATTTTTCAAGCTGCAGCAGTCCCTGTAGAGTTTAGAAAATTCTCAACTAGATCGGTAGTCCTTCCAGTGCAACTAAGTAGCGCTAGCGTGTTCACACCCCACTAGGTGTGCAACCACTCCAACAATTCAAATTCTACTAATTAGAAATTGCTTTGACCTTTGAAATCTTTTTTTTGCTTGAAATCTATTCAATCTTTGCTTTGATTTCGAATTCTTCTTTCGGTCTTGATATTTTTTTTATGAAGCAAGCGACAAAGCAAAGCACAACAATTCCATCTAAGCTTCGGGAACCTGAAAAGGTGTTGCACAAGGTATATATCTTCATTGGCAATGGAACATTTTATTAAAAAGAATATAATGACAAACAAACAAAGGCAAACAATTTTTTTTAGATAATTAAAAGAAACAAAGGAAATCTAAGACTAATTCAAAAAAAAGAAATCCAAGACTAATTCAAAAATTAAAACAAAAGAGATGATTTTTTTATTTTTTAAGAAAACACAAACAAAAGAAATAAAGTTAACTAAAAAAACAATGAACAAAGCAAAGAAAAGTGTTTTTTTTTCTTGGAAGGAGAGCAAAAGTTAAATAAAACTAAAGCTAATACTAATAATTAAACAAACTCAAGTTAAATAAAAACTCAGCCCATTTTGAAGCCCATAAAAGTAAAATTAAAATCCACGCACAATCTGAAATAGGGATACAATTAGTCAACAAGCTCTCCTTTCTTCTTTTATAAACGCCCAGAAACGGTTCCTCACAAATTAGTTGCCTAAAAGAAAAATCGGTTTCACAAAACACAACAAATCCCCCCTTTTTTTCTTCTGATTTTTCGAAGCGATTTTCGAACTGTGGTGGATTTGTTGTCTGGTTTGTGATTTCAGGTTTTGATGAGTCGATTGGTCCAGGAAAAATCGCAAGTTCGTGATTTAGGATGTGGCGACGCGGTGATGACAGTTGTGGAGGAACGTTGCGGTTTAAAGTTTGACTAGAGGGTGGAAATCAGTTTGACAGTTTGGGATATGTGAATGTTGAGCAGATGAGGCTTTCGAACTATTTAGGGCGCGATTGTGTTCAGGGTGTTTGGCTGCAATTTTCGAATTGATATTCGCTGATGGTTTTGGTGAGTGCTGTTGCGGAATTACGTTAGAGTTGGAGCTCAGTTGAATTGTTTTCGGTTTGGCGTGTGGGTTTTGGTTGGATGAAGGTGGAGTTTTGAGCTGTGGTAATTTTGTGGCACAAAGGAGTATACTGGAAGGCAGGGAGGGTAAGTTTGTGTAGGTTTGTGAATTAGTTGAGGGGTGCAACAGGTTAATGGCAGATTGAATTGGGGTAGGTGGATGTTGTCTGGTTTGGGGTTGTGTTGATGAACTGGGGATTTGAAGTGCTGTATGGGATGAGGAAGGTTGTTGAGAGGGTTGGTGGCCTGTTGGCAGAACTGGTATTGTGGTTGATTTTGTGATGAAAAATTGGTCAATTATTGAATTGGAGATGGACGTTGTGGATGTATGATGAGGATGGTTTTGGTGTGAAATATGGAAGTAGAGATATGGACGTGAATTTGGGAGGCAGAGAGAACTTTGTATTGGAATAGAAAAACAAAGAAGGAAAAAAGAGGATTTTTTTTAAAGAAGATTGTAAAAAGGAAAGAGTTATAGAAAATTAGAAAGAGATGAAATTTGTAAAACTTGAAACGAAGAAATATGTATTGGGAAAGAACTTGAAAAGAGAAATGAATCAGAAAAGAAATGGCAAGTAATATTTTTATTATTTTTTTAAGAAAAGAGAAAAAGGAAATGTAAGAAAATGGGAAGGAAGGTTGATAAAGAGAAGAAATCAAAGGAAATTTGGCATTTTTTTGTAAGAATTGAAAAAAAAATGTAGGAAAGAAATCGGAAAAGGAATGGCAGTAAACATATAAGAAGGAAAGATCCAACAATTGATAGAAATGCAAAGGATTTTTTATAGAAAAAAAGAAAAAATGGAAAAATAATGAAAAAAATAAAAAAATAAAATATAATCCGAAGGATTTACTAATAAAAATTATTTTGATCCTCGGCAACTGCGCCAAAATTTGTTTTGCGAACAAGTTGAACAATTGTAAACAACTGTTAAATTCGTTCGGCTTTCCTAAACAACAAAGGTTGTTGTAGATGGTGTTGAACTCTAGGACCAAAAACATTTTAATTAATAAATTTAGTCATGTTATTCCAGAATTTTGATTGGTTACAAATTAACAGAAAATAAACAAAAGATGAGTTTTTAATAATAAAAGAAAGCAATTAGGGAACAGTGACATAAACTAGATTGATATTCATCAATAGCCAATCGAATTAATACAGATCTAATTTATGTTTCTGTCACAAACATAAATCAACGATAATTAGGTTTCTAGAAACAAATATGTGAATAACAACAAGTATAGCCTATGCAGGAGCAAGCTCTTAAACAACCACAGGCTATCGGGACAGATTCACTATTTTATTTCTAAAACTCTAAATATTAGATCTAAATATGATAAACGTTAGATCGAACTCGAATATACCAAGTGAAGGAGCATAGCTCTTAAAAGACACAGAATATGAAGGTTCAGATCTAAACCTTGGTTTAGATCTAGATCTATATACATGAAGTTCTAATCTCTTTGGCTATGTGATTCATATTGAATCTAATCCCATCGTCATCACCCCCTAATTAAAGGGGATTAGCTAGACATAGCTAAAAGAAAAGAAGATAAAAATAAAATAAACAACATAAATAAATTACATTAAAAAGTAAAGAGAAAGGGAGAAGAATGATTTTATTCCAAGAGAAGAATTACAGAATAAAACCCAATGTGCTAAATGAACAAGATACAAGTGTATTTATAGTTAATATTAAAAAGACTACTTGGCTAATTACATAATGTGGGACTAAAGATTTAGCCCAAATAACATATAAGCCAGTGTGAATGCAGCTGTAGAGTGAGAGGCCTTGTAAATGAGCTAATGTGAACGCAGTGGTCATGCTATAGAGTGAGAGGCCTTGCAAATGAGCCAATGTGAACGCATCATGAGTCTTTAGTTAGCCAAATCTACCTAACTGAACTCTATTTGCAATCGTTCTTCAAGCTTTAAACTCTTCAAGCTTTAGTAATTTCAAACTTCACTCTTTTTAAGCAAATTCTTCATGCTTTATCCATCAAATGCTTTAAACCATGCTTTTAATCAGCAATCTGAAAACACAGCTATAAATACACAATATCAGTTATTTTAAAGGGAAAACAAGATAAATAAACTGATAAAATATACACATTTACGTGTATATCAGGCGTGGAAGTTGAGAAGGAAGCATCGGTGAGAAGAGTCCCTACTTATATCCTTGGATTAGAAATCAAGAAGCCACGAAACAAGAAAATCAAATTGGTGAAGGTGCAACGGGGAGAAGACCGCGAAGATGCAACGTGGGAACTCGAAGATCAGATTTGCGCTTCTTATCCTTTTCTTTTTGAAAGTATGTTCTTAACTCCTTTTTCCAAGCTTTTACTTTGCATTTGCTTCATCATTCAAGTTTATTTATCCTATCGTTCGAACCTTTCGATCCATTGGTAAAATCCAATGGTTGGAAACATATGTTTGAAACATGTTATGATTGATGGTTGCAAATGGATGCAAATGTTTGCTATTGGTTGCATACACACACACTAAGCACTAGATCGGCTCAGTCACTTACATATTGCATATGGATATGTGTGCATTTTAATTTTCTATGGATGGAAATGGGTGAATCATCGTATGGATGTTGCATTTTGATGAATGATTGTGCATACATATAGAGTTTATATGTTATAACGAGGATTATTTGCATACATTTTGGACTCATGGCACAAACATATATTGCATTAAGGAGGTCAACTGAATCAGTCGACTGCCAGATTTTCGCATTATGCAAGGACATATACACACAACACCTTTTCATATGTTCATATAAGGAATAGAAATTTCTTAAGGACAATGGATGCTTGTGGATGATGGATGAGTAGATGGTTGTAGGTGGCTATTAGGATTGTAACATTCTTCTTAACTTGGAGATTGCGGGAATGAAATCCTTTATGTAGGGGAGAATGTAACACCCCAAAATTTAATACACTATAACCATACATTAAGATAATAAAATGGGTTTTACTTAATTAAATAATCATAATTATGTAAAATCGGCATAACCTTGCATTCGTCTCGGTATTCTGGCTTAGACATATACCAAATTTGCGTAAAATGGATAGCGTATGAAGAAGTTATGGGCATTCGAAGTTTGCAAACATATAAGGAGCTTATATATAAATATAATATAAAAATATTCAAAGGAATAATAGACGTGGGCTTACGCAGGAAACCAGACCGTTGTGGGATGACTCACAATCGGCTTGGGTCGACCCTATGGGTCGGTTGGTCGACCCATTGACGATCTGGGTAGATTCAGATTTTGGCACTTGGACTGTTTTTCGGGCTATATTCGTTGCTGACTCAGCGCTACATGTACGGTTTTGATCAAAACCCTAAAATCTAAAGGCTGAGGTTGACTCTGTGAATCTATATATAGGTAGCTTCTCCCATTCCAATACACACCATTTCTTCATATCTTTTGTCTTTAAGAAATTTTCTAAAGATATAAACATACAATGGCGGAATGCTACTGAAGCCTAGATCTGCAGAGACAATATTCAGTTTTGCATACATACAACAATTAACAGGATTGGATTGGACTTTTCTACGGCATATAGTTATATATATAAGAGAATTTTATGCAGTTAAAGCCCCGCTAAAGCCTCGCAGTATCCCCACTATATCACGTAGCGCTCTTCAACCGCTACGATATTTCATTTTAGCGTTGATAACAGTAGATCTGATTTTATCCGCACTATTTTCCACTGCATCCGCTAAATCAAGGCTTTTCAGCGTCCGCTTTAGCAATATTAATATATAGAGCCTGATTTGACTAGTTCTCTTTTTAAAAAGTTCAGTAAAGTTAGAATAAAGAGCTAAATTTAAGATATATGTGCCTAATATATGGTTACAATCAATTACACTCATCAAATTTAGCATGCGTAACTATGATATTCGATGATTTTATTATGTAAGATTAATTAGGGCTGTTATGGTAACGGTAAATTTACAGTTACCGTACCGTCACCAAGCCAAAAGTTACCAATAATTTGTAGGATCAGCATACTAAATCTCTTGGTACGGTAACGATAAAATTACCATTTACTATGGTAAATAGGTCAGTAAGACAATGTGGAAACCGTCGGTAACGGTAAATTTACCGACAAGTTACAAAAAATAAAATATGCACTACTGATTAATAATGGCGGCTTAATTGTTTAATTTTTGGTTATTACACTTAAAAATGATAGATTTACATCTTCAAACAGCAGCCATTGGATTTTATTTACATTAGATCTTGACCTTCTGTCATTAGGTTTTCTCTTTTGTTTGCCCATCAAAACTAGTCGCAATTCACTGTCTTCCTCATTTACTACTTCTCTTCACCTTTTTACACTTTTACTGTTATACAACTTCACTTATCCAAAGAAAAAAAAATTCAAATTTATTCACTTTGTTACCTCGGTTTATATTTTTATTTACAACGAAGATGGAATCGGTTCACTTAAATGTTCCAAATCAAGTTGAAGGCTATGGAATTACTACTGAACCCGTTCCTACAATAAAGAGTGAAGCTCCCGAATCCATCGCTATTTCCTTAATAGGTATAATTGCAAATTAACTAATCCTATTGTTTCTATGCATTCAAATCAAAAGATTATTAAGAAGTATGTTCTAGTTGCCATAACTAATATGTTTAATTGGCCTGGATGGTTACAAATTGTTATTTGCAGCACCTGATGTAGTAAAATTTTATTGGAATGCTTTCTTTTTATTTTCACAAATTATTTGCAACATATTGTTTACCGGAATGCTTTCATTTATGACATATTATTGTAGCATATTGTTTGATGGAATTCATTATTTTTGTGCAGGCATGCCAAACTCACAAGTTTCATCTCCAGAACTACCACGTTCATCGCGCCCACTTGTTCACCCTCAAAGTTAAATTAATACATGGTTTCTCTTTTGGATGGTGCCTGGATGCTTGGACTGTTGCCATATTTTGTACAATACACACGCGCGCACACACACACACACATACACACACACACACACACACACACACACACACACATATATATATATATGGAAAGTACTGCATATGGTTCTCTTATATGATCATACCTGGAAATAAAGACATGCACTATTTTGTTGCCATATTTGGACTATTGAATATTTTGTTATGTATAAACTGTTGTCATATTCTATTATGTGCTAGTTTATAGAAGATGTTTTTCAGGCAGTTTTTCTTGGTAAATTGTTATGTTTTGTATTAACGCCTTACCTGGAAATGGAATGCTTAATCTATGTTACTGTTCTGAAAATATGTAGGCATGGTTTTTGTATTAGACTCTGAGACTTTCTGCAGAAAATTATTAATGTGTACATAGCCTAAATTTGGTGTTTGTCATGTTTTTATCAATGGTAAATTTACCGTTACCTAACACTGGTATACCGATATATCTATATACTGACTGTTTTGGTAACGGTAATGGTTCTGATTTTAGATTTACCGATAGTATTGGTATGGTAAAAAAGCGTATTGTTAACGGCAACTGTTACCGATATAGCCCTAAGATTATTTAATATTAGTTTCTTGTATACATATAACGTGGGAGAGATGATTAATTGATTTTCAAATATTTGGTTTTACATCTAATGAACCTTTTTGCACCTCCGTAATATTCCCGCTATTTCCCCGCTTTATCCCTGCTACACCTTTTTGCACCTCCGCCGCTATAGAACCGCTAAGCGCTTCAACTACACAGTAAGAGATTTAATCTCTTCTTCACCAATACCCACTGTAAGTTCCCTGTCATTGGGTTAGGATATACAATGTTTATAAAATAAATGTTGTACATGTTTTTTCACTGTTAATCATCTATGCCATTGTGGTAAGTAAAACATATGCCTTTACAATTGGATAAATAACAAGTTATATGTATCTATCTTCCTTTTCCTTGTTTTTATGTTTTAATTTATTTCCAGTCTAGCCTATATGCCTATGTGATTTGATTCTATTCTCCTTTAAGAACATATTTTCCCTTTTTATTTATGCTATGCATAGGCTATACCCGATTAGAGTGTGCATATAATTGGGGCAATAATGAATGACATAAAAAGAGGAATTTAGGCATGTTATTAAATTGGGGACTGTTTAACTATAAATTGGGAAATGGATAATATGCACATGTTTAGACTTGTTGTAAATTGATAAAAAGGGTAATGTGCATATACTTGCTGTAAATTGACAAAAATGGATAATATGCATAAACTTGTACATGTTGTAATTTGGAACATAGTTAATGAATAGTATGCACATGAATTGGACATGTTAAATTTGACTTAATACAGACATAAGTAAATGACATGTTAGAATATTGTAAGTACCTGATGTAGGTTAATAAACTGAAACACTATAGAAATTGTATACATCTGGGCAAGTGTTTTGGGGAAGAGTTGTACACACATAATGAAATTTAATATTATAACCACTCTTATTAGTAAACCCAAACCTGCTAGTTTAGACATGATTATTAATAAGCTAAGAGGTCCCTCATTCTGCTGTTGTATCGGGTTTTGGGGACTCTTAAATCCTAGTTTTGGGGGCACAAGCTTATAGGGTTTGGCTTGTGTCAATCTGCTATTTGGAATCCATATCATTCAATATCCCTGTTGGTATTTTGTTAGAAGGGGCCTCACACTAGGTAGGAACCAGGACAAGCTTTACCGAACTGGATAGTAAGAGGTTCACATGGGGAAAATGGGTACGGGCGCGTTCCGTCGGGGTCATGAGCATGCATGAGTCTGACTAGGGAAGATAAGCTATTGTAACACCAGTAAATAGGTATGTGTCATATAGTTGCTGGGTTGGGGTGTGATACACCCTACTGCCGGCGCTGACATAGGGTATTTACGTAGTAGGTAGCCGATCGCATGGATGGTAATTGGGGTACACCTAATCATGCTGTTATGTAATTAGGGTAACACCTTATCCTGTTATGTAATTAGGGTACGCCTAATCCTACTGTTAATTCTACTATAATGCAATTTGGTTAAACACCTAATCTTGATTAATCTTGTTATACTAGTATTGGTGCAAACATAACTGTTTTAGGATATAAATGTGAAGCATCACTCGATCATAGTTTATTCCTGTCTACCATGCTATTCTGTTTAGTTTAGTTTTACCTTATATGTCACTGTACCTTTCTCATCCAGTCTTATTTACCTCTCTTGGCATTTCTATATTATGCATATTTGAAAATCACTGGAACTCACTGGACTTTATGTCTAACCCCTTTGTTTTAGCCTCTTTCTTCCTTTCCCCCCAGGTCCTCAGAGTGGAAGCACCCAAAAGTGACTAGGACTTTCTCTTATAGCTTGGACTTGGATTACCTGAGATGTACCGTTTTTGACTTGCTCTCTATTCTATTATAGCTTATGGCGAGGGATATGATTTTATGTACTCTGATGTTTTGATGTTTTATGAGATAGATTTAATGTAACTGGTTTTGATATAACCTGTTCGAGACCTGCTTACTTTATATCTATCTTGTGAATTTCTGTACTGTTTACCTATTGGACTTCACGAAACTTAATGCATTCTCTTATAAGTGACATTAACGGACGTGGGGTGTCACACCTCTTGTCCTTATCATGCTTTGATGGGAATTTGTAGTGGTCACAGCTTTTGTGTGGTGCTCAAGTAATGGACACAGGCTTTCGTTGTAAGGTCCTTTCAAATTTAAGTTGTCTTGTACACTCTTGTTGTTGCAATTGTGCCTTGGGTATGCCGGTGTATCTTATATGCTGACTCTACTATCTTTTGATAAGTTTCTTTTTATATTTCTTCTTATTTGACAGTGTATGTAATATTCTCCCTACATGCAGTTTTAACTTGTAGTCTAGATGTAGTGTCTGGCTCCGATGTTGTACCCTATATAGGATGACGGCGAACGGTCCACCTTAAAAACCGTATTTGTAGTAGATTGCCATTCAGTCAATATCCTCTTTTTTCTCGTAATTATTATTTGTTAAAATAATAAGTGTTTGTGATCACTTTAAAACCGGTCGGCCTTGTCAAAAAAATAAATATAGATAAGATATCAGTGTAAGAATAAAGACTTTAACATGTAATTCAGATACTCCCACGCTTATTTTTTACTCGTGCTTGATTAAACAAATAAGAAACATTGTAACATCCCGTATTTTTAACATTTGAATAATTAATTTATTTAATTGTTTAATTATCTATTTGGTAATTTAAATGGCTTGAATTAAATAATATTGAATATTTGATTAATATAAATAGTGGAATAATATATTTATTTTCGAAATAGTTGAATTTGCAATGTTATGTGAATTGGATAATTTAAGAGATTTAATTGAGTTTATATTCGAGTTACAATAACGAGTTTATTAAAAAACGAAGTTTTAATGTATTAATTTATAATTAAATTTAAAACGAGCTCGTAACATCGCGGTAGTTCGTAATTTTACGTTTTGAACTTTAATTGAGTGTACATGATTCATTATAAGCAGGATTTCTTTGAAATAATAAATATTCGAATCCATTGAACTATATTTTTCTAATAGAAGAGAAAAATCATGATTTCATCTTGTAGATTGTAAGTTATGACTAAACCAATTTTTTTGAAAGTGGCTATGGAATCGTTTATAAACCATAACGATTTATTTTAATATAATAAATGGAATTTTATATGAATTGAATATCGATTTAACTTGGATTTTGAAATATCAAGTTGTAAATCCAAGTATGTTTATTTTGGAGCTATATGATATTCTATTTGGATATATATGATAATATTTATTTTTTTAAAATTGAATTGTTTTAGAATTAATTAACATTTTATTGGTTTTATTTAAGCCTTGAAAATAAACATTTTGCAAACGACCTCTGTTTTTGACTATACAAATTTTATTAAGTCTGTAATGATTAATTACTAGATTTCAAATTTTGCGCCAATCGGAGTTGTCTTGTGACCGGGCAAAATTAAAACGTGAAGAGATCAACAATTTGACTTTAAAATAACAATGTGTGAGAAAACAGACATGGATTTCGATGAAACAAGTTTCATTATGTTCGTAATATCAGAATATAGCTGTATGTCCATTACGAATTTTTAAACGACAAACAAAGTTAACAATCGAATAAAATAAAATATAATAATCGAATAAAAAAAATCATATACCTATGTATACCGTTTAACCATTTACAAACCCTCATTTTCATTCGTTGACAATCAAAACTCCATGCCTCCACTGCTGCCTCTTCTTCTTCTTCAAAACGTGAGGCTTTCAAAAATCATAGAAATTGAAAGAAAAATATGTAAATTACAATACATATATATATTTGAACTCGTATGAGCGTTCTCTTCGATCTGATATGGGTTTGGATAGGTGCGATGCAAAAAAATTTCGAACGTATTTAAGGCAACAACCCTAAGGTAGTTGAGTTTGTGAAATGGAGGCATCATTTAGGAATTCAGAATTCGTATTTGAATTCGTTGTACGATTTATTGATCGAATACAAATTTTAGGTGAAATCGACACAATTTGGTGTCGATCTTTTTTCGTGCAACAACGTAAGAAACTGGAGAACGCACTATTGTATGGCGTGCGATTTGAATGGTTTGTGATGGGGTGTTGGAGTGGTGATGAGTAGAAGCTTGTTAGTACTGGTCATTGGTTTAGTGGAGCGTAGCATAATATAAGAGGTGTAAAGTCTTCCATGTGCATTTTGATTTCTCCAGGTCTCGGCTGTGTATAGGAGGAAGACAATGAGGAAGTGATTAGGGAGCTTAATTAAGAGGTCAAGGATTTAATAATTATTTAATTAAATTAGTTAATGACCTTAAATTGTATACCAATTTATAAAAATTCATAACTTCTTCATGCATTATCAGAATTTGACGAAACAAGATCCGTTGGGATCGTATGCACATAGGCTACGCAATGGAGCTGGTTTGGAGCGATCTGGAGTTCATTACAGTTTATGGCATAATAAAACGCCTGATCGGATCTATTGACCAATTACCGTTTGTAAAGATAACGACCAAAGTGAGTAAACTCATTAATTCTGTCCAGTTTATAATTTTATAAATATATTTTAATGTCGATTAATGATGTTTGAATGTTGTGTGATGGTTGTTTGGATGAATTGCTAATAAATTTGTTGGAATTATAGATATAGTTATATATAACGTTGGTTAAATATTGATTCTATTTATCGTGATATCTCATATTGAAATGAAATCGATGTTATTTACGTTGATTAACATCTGCGAATGTAGAAAAACAGGTTGGAGGGATCTAAATGGACTTCTCAAAATTTATTACTGTTTGTTTGCATATATTGTGATATGATATGTTAAATGTTCTTTGACAGATTTGTTTTGTTTGGATGCTTGCCCTAAAATAATTGGTATTTAAATACCATAAAAAATTATTTTAAATAAATAAAAAAATGAATTTGTGTTTTAGAAGGAAAATCTATTTTTTGATATAGAAATTCAATTTCGAATAGGCTATAATATAATAACTTCTTTTTATTAATAAAAACAAGTGGTTTAATTTATAAACAATGTTTATAATTGATGTGAATAATTATCATTGGATAATTTGGGAATCTAAATTCAAGAATGAATTTAAAGGGAAGCTAGAAATCATTTTAAAAAGGAAACGATGAAATTAATTCTGATATTTGGAATGTGAATATAATTAAAATAAATCCATAAGGATTCATAATTGGAATTCGATTATGTTGAATTTTATAAAATAGTTTATTTTCAAAAATTATATATATTATATAATTCGAAACATGACAAGATAATTAATATTCGGTATGAAACAAATATTTTGTACTCGAATGTAAAATCGATATAGAATTATAAACTTATTAGATAAAATAGACTAGAAAGTTGATGTGTAAATGAGATTTGAAAATAAAAGGGGAATGTGAATGAGAAGTTCTAAAATGGATCGATAGATGGATTTTAACCTACAATGGTATTTATATTTTAAAACAAGATTTATATTATAAAACAAGTCTAGAATTCTATAAAGGAATATTATTCACATTTTGAAGTGAAAAATGGTTTAAAAGCAATCATTTTGCGGATTGGAATGATTATAAGGAAATTTGGTAAGGATTTGAAAGTGATGAATTCAAAGTGAATTTGGAATGAAAGATGGAAATTGAGTTAACCTGAAATGGTAATTTATTCTGAAGTTCAGAAAGATTATTGAATATAGATTATTTGAAAGAGAGTTATCGAATAGAGATTTATTCGAAAGCGAGTTATATATTGGAATCCTACTATGTCGGATTCAGGAAAGTACTATTTACTTTTTGTTTTACTCAAGATTTATTTATTTATTCAAATTAATGATAGATGGAAATGTTTTCCAATAATCGTGAGAGGACAAATAGTTTTTGAGAAATATATGGGAAAAGATATAGAAAACAGGAAAACGAGAAATTGGGAATGATAAATTAGTAAGAAATTAATTTGAAGGGCTCAATATTTCTAGATGCTTGACCAGTAGAATTTTCATTTGGAAATAGGATCATTGATTGTATGGATGTTTCCTTTGATAGTTAAATAACTAGTTATTAAACTTTTTTTGGGCCTATTTTATATTTCCATTGTCTATACGGAAAGACCGGGATTAATTTTATTATCTGAAAACCAATCTATATGGGCATAAGCGTAGCGAATCAGATTATGCTGAAGAAAATTGAAGATGGAGTATAGTGCAAGGGTTGTTCGGTTAATCCTAGGTAGAAATTGCCTAAGATGGATTGATGGGATGGTGAATTCGTTTTGTCCAATCCTAGGAAAATTTATGTAGATGAATGTCTGACAGAGTATGCCTAACAGTATCTCTTCAAACATATCTACGTTGGTGGCAGAGGAATTCGTTTCTCTTAGCTTTATGCCTGAGATATTTTTGGGGAAACCAATATATTAGTTGATGAGTTTAACGATGTGGCATAAAAAGTGAATGAAGATGTGACATGTCAAAAAGGTAAATACGACCTTAAGCCTCACAACCAGAAAATGACAAAAATCAGGTAGGCGACGTGGCTAAGTGGGTCATTCCCATACCTTGTCATAGTTGAAAAACCATTACCCAATAAGCACCCACGGTTTTGATTGTATACTATGTGCGTGGAGCGTAAGATGTAAGCATTCCGCTAGATTGCTGTTGATTTGATTAGACACTATTATAATATCTTAATAGTGTGGATGCAAAAAATATTTTGGGTTATCGTAAGGTAAAACCATATGTGTTTATGCGTGGATCGGTCTTACGATTATCCTTTCTTTTGAAAGAAAATTTAAAAGTTAAACCAAGTGGTTGGAGTTTACTCACACCAGTCCCAATACTGACCCTGAGTTTATTTTGTTTTGTTTTACCCTAAACTCTTAGGTTGCCAAATTCATATGGGCAGTCAAGTAGTCGGGATTTTATAGATATACTTGGAAGAGTTTGGAGTAGGAGGTTGCAGCATTAGATGGCTAATGTTTATTTCCATTGTGTATTATATTTGTATCGGGAAACAAGTGTTTATAACTGTTCCAGAAATAGTTGTTGTGCTCTGATTGTGATATTTATATACAGGCAGATTTGTATTAAAAAGTAATGTTATATAATATAATTTATTTGCTCCGTTGTGAGATTTGTGTCTACTCTGATTTTTTTGTAATTATGTTCTTTGTGTTCTTCTATTCTAACTTTCTTTCTTCCTATTTCTCACCATCTAACTTCTTTCTATTAACCTTCCGGTATTTTCGTACATGAAGGTTATCTTGTTATATAGTAAATGTATTTATGTCGATTTTCGAAGTCGAAAATCTCCTGGTTCGTCACTGTGGCATCAGAGCTTAAGGTTGAGTGATAACCTTGGCTTTGTGGTGTAACTCAATAGAAATGGGGTAAGTAATACCTTGGGTTTAGTTTGATGTATATATACGAGAGACCTACTTTTTGGTATTATAAAATGGTTTTATATTGTATTTGTTTATCAGTTGAATGGTATATGAATTCCATATTGATGCGTCTAGCTTACATGATCAATGAGGATTTATAAATACTTGGACAAGACAAATTGACATAATATTGCTTTACAGAGTTGGTAAGTGAAATAATTTTACCAAAATTTTATATATTTCATATACAAAGTTTTTGTAAACTAATTATAGTTTGATGGATGTTTGATTGGTTGGTCGTTATACTTGAATAGTCATGGATATTAACTGCCTAACGGGATAAGATGTTCTTATCTTTTATATGGGTTGGTTAAGAGATTTAACCTGATTAAAATTGTTTTGGGAAATGGATGTTTTAATTATTTTTAAGGAGTTTATGAAAGTAAATGGATTTAAAGGATTTCGTAAGCTTAATTCTTACTTGGGTCACTAGGAAATAATATCGTGTATGGTCATGAATGTCAACAGTGTTTATTTTCGAGTTTTTAAGTAAGATATTTGATTTTAAATAAATTGTTGGATTAAAACGATATTTAGTTTTGAATCCAGAATTTATGATTTTAAAACCCGGAGTTTGGTTTTGAAATTTTCAAAAAGTTTATTAAAATGAATTTGAGATGGTTATATATAACCCAATATAATTTGTATATAGATAAAATATACAAATGAGAAGAAATAAAATTGAAATTTGAACCAGAATATGGAATTTAAACCCCGAAATGTTGGAAAATATTTTTCAAAAGTGTTTTGAAAATGTTATTGAAGTATTTTAGGAAGGATTGAATAAGAATCATTCTAAATGGATTTTGAAAGTGATAAACACTGAAATCACTTCATTCGCTAGAAAACAATTCTAATGACGATCCCGACATCATCGGTGTTTATTTTCGAGTTTCTAAGTGACGAGTTGCTAAGATTGCTAACGGAAATTTGTTTGAGAAAACAAGTTTCTTCGAGAATTCAAAAGTTGTGAATTGCTATGGTTATGTATACGTATAAATATATATGATTTTAAACTAATTTGAAATAAAATCCGGGAATTTGAATTATGGAATTAAAATTTAACCTATGAAGTTAAATAGATTGAAATAGTAAAAGTGAATCAAATGGATTGAAATTTGACTTAAGCTAAGTTAAATGAAATTGGATTAGAGATAATCCCGAATGAAACTAAATATGGTGGAAAAGAGAAAAGTTTGAGAAACAAATTACTAAGATGAATTCAACTTATGCATAAGCAAGTTAAGTATATATTAGATGTTGTTAATTATTGAAATAAAATATGAACTCAAGCAGAATATGTGGATTGATTTTTGAAATAGAGATCAAATTTGGATTATAGAATAGAAGTGAACAAATCAGGAAGTTGATCAGTAACTTAAAAACAAAAAGTTGGATTGATTTGAAATCAACTGGAATGGATGAATATATGTTAGACAGGTATGGATTGAAGTGAATAAAGAAATAAAATGGTATGCTCAACAAAGGGTGCATATTTAATTCATTATGAGATTTTTATGAGCCTATTTGGAAAGCTGCTTGGCTTTTAGATTTTCTTTTGGATTGGAAAGGACCTAGAAAGGTGAGTTGTAGTTATACCGATTGAGTTGTACAAAAGAGACGTTGGAGAAATTTTCCAAAAATTTAAGGAGTTACAAAATTTCTAAGAAGATTTTTATAATTTGAAATCGACTTGTCAATTTTATATGAAATTAGAAACCTAGAATTGGTTAATAGGTTTTAAAATAGAATAATGAAGTTAATAAATTGATTTAAAATCAAATTGAATAGATGTGGGAATAAGCAGGAGAGCATATGGATTGAAGATAAGAATGTGATGATGGATTGTCCAACTTTTGACGTCAACACTTTGGCTTGCCAAGTTGGGGGCACAACCACCTTCAATTTCTAAGCTTGAAAGGATTTGGATAGTGTTGACGTCAAAAGGTTGTCTTATGATAATCAACCCCCAAAGTACATAATCCACACATAGATCATAAAGAAATTAAAGTGATAACAAGGAACACACAATATTTTTATAGTGGTTCGACTTAATCCAAGTCTACGTCCACTTTATAATCTTTATTTATACTATCGACTACAAGTTACAGTTGCTTGGTTGAAAGAAAGTAGAGAAAGAAGTGAATTATACACAAAAACTTTGTGTTACAATTCGGTTCGATCAGTTTATAGGGAAAGCTATTTTGAGGAAATCGAACCATGAACTTTTTTCAAGTCAGAATCCCACTCTTTCTATTTCTAGAATGAGGTATTTATAGGCCTAAATCTGGTTCGGTTCGACGAGCCACGTGGCGACTATCCTGGGTCGGGTCAGCCACGTTTCGTACGATCTAGAAATTTAGCGGTAGGTGGCGGGACCTGGTCTTTGCATGGGGAATAGTTCTTCTTGACTTTTGTGGCGCACATGTAGCTCAAAGCTTGGTTTGAGGAAATAGAGTAGGTTAGAGTTGACCAATAAAGTTGCCTCGAGAATAAGGCTTCGTTATGTAGCCTATGGTTCAGATTTGTGTTTTTGGGGTTGACTTATTCGATCGATCGATCTGATCCTTTGGGTTTGATCCAAGCCAGAAAGAGGTACTTCCATTTAGGGCACAGCTGGTTCGAGTCGAACCAAATTTAATGGACCCGAGCATAAGTCGCACCGGGAGATTGAGGCATTCTTGATAGAAATCTAAGTTGTGATGGCCCTGTTAAAAAGTGGGTCGACACTTTTCTCCCTAGAACGTATATTTCTTGAAAAAGGAAGATGCATTTTGGATATTCTGAATATTAATAATCCATAGAAGTCCAATATATATAAATCCAGAAAGCCACGATCACGCCGGGTCGTATTATATGATAAGAGAAAGCCATAAAACTCACGACCGCTAGGGATCGTATTATAAATGATTTCCAAGAATGTCGGGGATTCGCCGAGCCCATTCGATTACGATCATAATTTATACCTTTAAAGAGAATATGCAAATAAATGTGTCAAATCCTAATAACACCTCTTAACCTTTTTTAAGCTTAAACCATGCTTAGTCATCCGTTTTGAGTATCATCCATACTCGAGTAATAATTGAATCGTCCTGCCAAGTCTTGACAAGTTAATCCAACCCTTCAGCCATAAACCATACTTGGAAATCCAGTCCGAGTATAAGCCATACTCGGGGTATAATCCATACCGGGGGATCCAAGTTGAGCATAAGCCATACTCGTGTTTGGGTTGAGTTTCCTTGCCAAATCCTGACAAGATAATCTAATTTTCCCAAGTATAATCCATACTTAGGAATCCAGTTTGAGTATAATCCATACTCGTACCAACATAGAATAATGTTTGTCACATCCTGAAAAGTTGAGTTTATTCTTAGGTATAAGCTATAATCTGGTTATGATTAAGGATCCTGTCAAATCTTGACAAGATATTTACATTCAACAAACATAATTCGTGCTTGAAATAGGTTTTATTAATTCCATAAATTATTACAAAACCAAAACAAATTCTGATTGGTTTATGATTGAATCCATATCACGCGTTGGGATTAAATCCTAATCCCGTATGTGTGTACTTAAACTTAGCCATTTATTTGTCAGATGTTTATATTGTCGAGACCGCAGTATATCTGAGGATTAAAGCCTAACCCCCAAGCGTATGTGAGTCGATGTAGCCACTTGGAAGTCTTAAAGCAACAAAGATACATATCTTATATCCTAAGAAATGTGGTAAACCCAAAATGATCTAATCTAGATCAGTTAATGATGATGCCGTGATTGCTTGGCTCATGACCCTTCTCATTCCAAGGAGCATGGAGACCATTCTGGGGAGCATGAGGGTAGGCGGTGCGAACGTTGTAGATTTCTTAACATACTCAGGTAGCTGTCCACGTCTAACCCATTCTTCAATGAGATAAAGTAAGTGTCTGCAGTCATCGGTGCCAAGACTAGCCATATCATGGAACATGCAACACTTTCCAGACTCACACTCCTTCTGGGTTGGCTCCATTCTTGAGGCTTAGGAAAAGGAAGAGTTTCTCCCAGGTCGAGATGTATGTCCAATAGCGAAGAATTGAGCTCAGTGTAATTGTCATATTTGGCCTCTCTCTGGAACCGCACATTCCTATCGTTCTTTTCCGGAGCCTTCTCCTTCCTATTGTTCTAGTCAGTTATGGACGGTCCTCCATCCTTTATCGAAAGTACATCGAGACTATCCACCTCGATATTAGCATCCTCTTGCCGGAGGAACCTGTCTGCCTCATAGAAGAAATCTCCAATTTCTCTGGAGGGATCTTGCCGGAGGTAGATTTTGAAATCCCTTTTTTCCAAGATGTCGTCCATAACTAGCATTAGTACCATGGACGTTTCTGGCCGATTGAAGGATGCTACCGCCACGTTAAATCTTTCTAAAAAAGAGCGCAGGGTCTCTCCAGACAGCTATTTAACAGAAGTCAGGAACATGACGCTCTTCAACCAAGCTATACGAACCCTGAATTGCTCAATGAAGCGGGTGACCAACATATTGCAACTATTGATTGATTTATATGTTAGTTGCTGAAACCATATAGCAGTGATGTCGGTCAAATAGAGGGGGAAACACTTAGCCATGACGTTAACCAATGCCGATAGTACTTCCATGTGGCGCATGTAACACATGAAATGTATGATAGGGTCTGTTCGACCATTATATGGCTCGAGAGCAAGTAGCTGGAAGTCAGGTGAGTTGCGAGTCCCAGATTTCCCGCGTGAAAGGGATACGATGGACGTTATCCACAACATGCTGAGAAATGGTGCCTCGGGTGAAACGTTTAATAATATTGGCAATTTGATTCCCGTTTCCGAGAAGTTATTGCCATGAATTCAATTCTGCACCGGTGGCTTCAGCTCGAAGCTTAGCAGAGTGTGGAAGCATGCCTCGTGCGTTCGGGATTAGTATGGTGTTGCTCCCGAGCGATGGTTGGAGGTTGTCCCAAGCCTCAGTTGTTGGTTACAGATTGTTTGAGGTCCTTGGGTAGGCATGCGTGTTGGGCCGAGCCATGCCCGGGTTGGTGGAATCAAACCGACCTAGAATAACATTTCCATTTCTTGGCTCAGCGTTTCCCCCATTCGGGGCGATATGAGAGTGGTTTATAGTAGTGTTTCCCTCCTTTGCATTAGGAGCTGATGTGGTATTGCGTTGCTAGAGGAACGAAGGGTGGCTGCCTCCAACTATATTCGGATCGATCTACAGAGGAGGCCGAACTGGAGGTTGCATAATTCCAGTTTGTTATAAAATACAGGTCGAAACAAATGTTGCACCGAACCATTATTAGGTCGTCCTGGAGGCAACATCGAACCGAAGTATAATTGACCTAGAGGTAACACCGAATCTCCAGATCGGCCTATCATCTTGCCACGATCTGGCTTGACCCAACCTCAAGGTCGATCAGACTTTGGTTTGATGTTACCTTCGGGTTGACCAGATAATGGTTCAGTGCAACCTTCGATTCGACCCGATATCTTACCACAAGCTGGACTTACGCAACCTCTGATTCAGCCTTCTCTACAGATCAATCCAAACAAGGTCTGGGGCATCCACCATTCGTTCCTCTAATAACACAAAACACTACTGTAAACCACGCTTATATCGCCCCGGATGGGGGCAACGCTGAGCCAAGAACTGAAAAATCTATTCTAGGCCAGTTTGATTACATCGACCCGGGCATGGATCGACCCAACGTGCATTCCGATCCAAGGACCTTAGACAATCTGGAACCAACAACCAAGGCTTGGGACCACCTCCAATCATTGCTCGGGGGAAACACTAGAAAAAACCCGAATGCGTGAGGCTTGCTTCCACACTCTGCTGAGATTCGCGTTGAAGCCAGCGATGCAGAATTGGATTCGTGGAAACAACTTCTCGGAGACAGGAATCAAATTTCCAGCATTACTAAATAATTCACCTGAAGCGCCATCTCTCAGGATGACGTGGATAACGTCCATCGCAGCCCTTTCATAAGAGAAATTGGGAACTCTCGCAACCCACCTGATTTGAAGCTGCCCGTTTTGAGCCGTATAATGGCCGGACGGACTCTACCATACATCTCATGTGTTACATGCACCGCATGGAAGCACTATCAGCATTAGTTAGCATCATAGTTAAGTGCTTCCCTCTCAATTTGTCCGACATTACTGCCATGTGGTTTCGACAGCTAACATATGAATCAATCAATAGTTGGAATATGTTGGTCAACTGCTTCATCGAGCAATTCAGGGTCCATATAGCGCGGCCGAAGAGCGTCATGTTCCTCATTATGTTAAACAGCAGTCTGAAGAGACCCTGTGCTCTTTTTTTTGGAAAGATTTAACGCGGTGGTAGCATAGGTCGATCGGTTAGAACCGTCATGATACTAATGGAATCTGTGACCGACATATTGGATACGAGGGATTTCAAAATCTCCCTCCAGCTAGATCCCCCTCAGAGATCTTGGAGATTTCTACTTTAAGGAAGAAAGGTCCCTCCGGTAAGAGGATGCTAATATCGAGATGTATATTCTTGATGTACTTTCTGTTAGATTTTATGCCATAGAGGCAATCCATTGGATGTGATTAATAACGTTGTTGATGTTATTTTTTATTTGGAATAAAATATTATGTTATGTTATATTTTCTGCGTAATATAAATATTAACATAATAGAAGTCCTTAGAATAATAATACGGAATTACATAGTTTGAGCAAGACTTGAACTGAGATTGTATGATATGATAAGTATTGTAATTCTTAAATGTCCCTAGTCGAGTTTTATTGATTATATAGGACAACACTGAAATTTTGAGACTATATGTTGATTGACAGATGATCACATCTCGTTGATCATTAATATATGAGATATTAATGTTAAGACATAACTACGTATCGGAAAATAGCATATTGGGCTGACCCAACATGAGAAAACTACATGGAATATAATTAAAAGTATCATAAGTTATTCTCATAGTGATAGTGATGTGATGGTCCTCAGACCTGAAATCATTATAATTTTATTCGAGGATATATGTGTTTTGATATCATCAAAGGTTACTTGTAACAGAGTAGACGATAAAGGTGATTATTGGATACATCACGAGTCGAATGAAAATTATGAATGATCTAGATGGAATTTAACCCTATGATATATTTGTAGTGATATCCATGAGCCTCTTGATTGAGTGGGACTGTGAATTGCATGGCCGTGCTCAAATATTGATTTGTTTTAAACTGTCTACTCATCGATCAAGATAAACAGGTTAAATCATAAAGAGGGTGATACGTTATATGCCTCGAGTTTAATCTTGGATATGTTGGTTAAAAGGATTATATTACATTGATACACTGGTCGTTGAAAGGTTATATCGAAATGTCAATATTATTATAGCTTGGTTAGCAACGACGTACTGTTGGATGCCAATCAATGTTTATAATTTAAATACGATTTAAATTACTGCCAACGTTATAGTAACCTATAAGGTCACACACTTAGAACATTATAAGGGAAGAACACTAGTTGGATAAATAAAATATCAAACAGTTGATATTTTATCGAACGTTGGAATAGGAAAATCAGTAGGTTCCTATTATGGTGGTTCACGTTTATTTTAAAAGGCATATTTATTTTCTTTTAAAGGTTGCATGTGACTTATTTATTTTAGGGATAAGATCAAATCAAAAACCTAAACCAATAGTTTTGCCCCTTTCCAAAAGAACTCAAATCAATGGCGGCTAGCACCCAAAAAATTCTCTTTCTCTTTGATTCGGTCGAAGGGAATACATTTGTGTGGATACCTCTAGAGCCTCAGTGGCTTGTTCGGCTCTTCAGTTCAATCCATCAACCATCCAATTGTAATCCGTGGATTCAAGAAAGCATTAAAAGGGTATATCGTTTTAATTCAAATGTAATGGCCGGAAAATCCGTACCAATTTGAGCTGACTAATATTCTTCACATTCAACTCAAAGTGCACGAAAATTCAGATCATTAATAGAAAGAAATTAGCAGATGAGATAGAAAAGATAGAACTAATAGAATAGAAGAAGAAGAGTACAACTGAATAGAATTAGAGTAAACACGAAACTCACAGCGAAACGAATAAAATGTATTATATAACAAAATCTTGAAATACAAAACTGTATTGCATAGATACATACCATTATCAGAGTACAATACATTATATCACAGCGGAAATAAATCTCTAAATACTAACGGTGAAGCCTTCTGCTTTCAGCTCCTCCAAGTGTATCTGTAAAAGCCTGAAACACTTGACTGCCCGTACAAATTTGGGCACCTAAGAGTTTTAGGGAAAACAAACAAAATAATCTCTGGGTCAGTCATGGGACTGGTGTGAGTAAATTCCAACCATATCGTTTCACTTTGGAAATCCTTTTGAAACAAAAGGATAATAGTAAGACCAGCCCACACATAAACATGGGCGACTTTTACCTTACTATAACCCAAATTATTTTTGATATCAAAACCAGTGATATTATGATAATGTCTAAACAAATAATTATTCAAGTAGCAGAACGCTTGCATCTCACGCTCCACATATATATAGTATAAAATCATGAACCGCAGGGCGCTTATTGGAGATTGGATTCCAACAGACAAGGTATGGGAGCACCTACCGATCAGTGTACTTTAGAGGGTATACCCCTGGGTTCAATAAGAACGTCTTGCAACCCGGCCACACATGACTGACCATTCATTTAGCTTGAGTGTATCGAATATATTGCCACCACGGTTGTAGGCCATCCAACCGTCATCCGAAGATACAGAATCGAAAAGAAGTATAAATATGAATTTTCCATATATCGGTGACAATACACCCTGCTTGGGGATGACCCAACTAGCCATGCTGCCTAGCCCAACTTTTGTAACTTCCTGGTTGTGAGGCTAGAGGCTACGTCTATCTTCAGAACATCGAATCACCATTCACTTTGAATGCCACATCGTCAAATCCGTAATCACATATTGATTACAAAAATGCACACTGGGTGTAGAATAAAGAGAAGTTACCTTCTCCCCACCAACTTGGTATATTCGTAAAAATCAACGGTGTGACCGTTGGAAATACTCTGTCAGACACTCGTCCATACAAGTTGTCCTGGGACTGGACAAACAGAAAGCACCATTCTGGAACTGTACGACCCTTGCATTTAACTCTGTCTTCAATTTTCTTCAGCATAGTATAAATCGCAGCGCTTATGCCTATACGGAGTGGCTTCCGGATAATATATCCAACCGGTCTCTCCGTATTGACAACGATGGTCAAAACACTTCGATAGTCGGTTATTTAACCATCGAAGTAAAAACAACATCCATTCTAATGTATAACTAACATCACACAACCACGGGCACTTTTATTTAACATTCATTTTTATTATCCAAATTCCCATATCTTACCAGATATTTCTCAAATCCTGTTTTAGCCTTCTTACACTTCTTGGAAAACAATCCCAGTTATTATAAACTCTTATTCTCCCATGTCCGAGAAAACATACGTTATTAACGTTCGAAACATTTCCATTCTTTTCACGTTCTTTATTTTCTATACTTCGATAATATATCCTAACTACATTGAAAAATATTTCCAGCTTCATTTTAAACATTTTAATCTGCCAAGCGTTCACTTTAAATCATTATTCACTTTAAAATGTGAATATCATTTCTATTATAAAAATCTGAACATTTTTATCAAATAACTAATTATACCGTTATCTTGTTTTCCAAAATCTCTTTTATATTCCCATTTCACTTTGTAGACTCTGTTTCTAAGTCAGCTTCTTGTTAAATCAATATCAAGTTTATAACTAATATTGATTACATATCCTTCTATAATTTATTGGTCTAGACCTAAATATTAACTATCCTATCAGAATCATAATTCCTAAAAATAATTTACTTTTAATACATTCGACATCGTCGAATTCTAGTTCCAAATCATAATGGTTTAATTCAGTTCTAATCATATGATGTCATCGTTTTTCTGAAACGATTCTCCAATTCTTTTTCTAAACTCCTTCTTATATTTCTTTGAACAAACGTCGTTACTTATTACTCTAGAATAAGTGGATTTCAAACCAAACTGTTTTCATTTCCTAGGAAGTGCTGCTATATATAAAAATCACGCTTAAGTTTGGTTAACAGCGTTAATTTATCATTACAGTTCAAAACTTGTCATACGTTGTAATATTCTCCTTTATAACTAATCTTGACATAACAGTCACGCTTAAGCCTAGCCAACAGCGTTATCTTATCGCTATAGTTCTAAGACTTGCAATATGCTACTATATTTCTTTTGTAACAAATTTTGAAATCTCTTTTCCCATTACAACTGATACTATTTCTCGATAATAGTGAAGTCGTTCAAGTTGGGGTATTTTATTTACCTCTCGGACCTTGATCGACAACGTTCTTATCTCAGAACAGATATAAGTCTGTAACTCTAATCCCTTATTACTTATAATATCTATCAAACCGTATTTCCTTGTTTAATTTGAACTATGGTTTTATAACACCATATCCTTACTTTGAAACTCAGTTGTTTATGATTATTTATATTAAGCATTAACTCTTCGCTTTCTCCATTCCATAGTTCTACTTATCTTCTTAAATTAAATAGTAATTAAATCTCATTAATTAATTTATTTCTAAAACGTTTTCATTAGATTAATTAAAGACCAATTAATCTAATAATCATTTTCCAAATAAAAGTTGATTAAATCAACTTCATTACATTAGTAAATTCGTTAACTGATTTTAATTACTTCTTATCATCAGATTAATATAATTAATCTAATAATATTTCTTAACTTTTTTGCTTTAAAATAATTACCCAAATTATTCATTTACAGGATAATTATATCTTAATAACTTATTTAAATGTCAAATAATCGTTTATATTTACTTTCTAAAATACTGGTTTATAATAGAACTTCTATTATAAATTTGAATCTTCTCTTTAATTATAAGAATATAATTTTTATAATTAACTTCGTTGATTTGCCTGACGGCTAATCAACTTCTTAACAACACGACGGGTTTACGGTCGACTGTTACCACTTTCTTAATCGATATCGTTTATTTGTTTATCGAAGCAAATGCTGAATTTTCATTCAACATCAATATTCACACGGGGTTTTAAATGTAATTCGGGTTCAAACAGTGCATATAAGACAAACAATACATACAAATATCGAGGAATTCGGTCGGATTCCTCCAACTGGTTTCCCGCATCCACAGATGTTAGTCAACACAAATAACACTGATTCCATACTAGGGAATATTATAATCGATGGAATCAGTATCCAACATATGCAACGATATATATATTTCAACTAATTTAATTTTAAGCTACCTATACGACCACCACACAACATTCAAATATTATAATATTTTAAAATAGATCGGAGTTAGTGAATTTACTCACCGTCGCGCGTTAACCGTTAAATAACGATTTGCATTAGTTGGTTAAACCAGGCGTTTTATTCTGCCTCACATTCCAACGTGCTCTGAAACACTCCAATCCCCGTGTTACACAGTGGCATCTCCTTCCATTTACGAACTGATAAATCCGTTGCTCCATTCGCTGCGAATCCACACGCGCACCGACGGCAAGCTTCCCTCGTATACACGGTTCTTCTTCAAAGCACCTTCTAAACCGTTCCTTCATAGACATGCACCAAACTCCACCGTGCACACTTAACTTTACCGTGCATTTCAGCGATACCGTGCTCATCATTTATAACCGGCCCCAAACCCGCATGCACTATTTTCTTTTCATTGGCCCATTTCCCCAACCCAACAACCCTCTTTGGCCCGCTACCAACAGGAGGCTCTATCTTCCCTAAAACATGTTTTCACTTCCAGAAAAACATCCTGACATTTCCGCCAATTCGCCATTCCAAATGTTCGAACCTCTTTACCTCCATTTAAATTACACCCTGTTCTAATAACTGCTATGCTCGACCACCTTATTCATCATATATTGCATGCTTCATAACTCTTCTATCCCGCCTCAAAATCCTTCTGTCTTCTAACCATAAAAATTGTCGTCCCTCATGTCTCCTCCCAAACCCATATTGATGGCACCTACAGAACCCCTTCACTTTTGAAAAATACACACTCCATTTCACATAGGAACTTCATATTGAACAACATGCCACCCTGTTGCCATTTCTATGCCCCTGACCATGTTTTAGCTCCTTCATCCAGTACACAACTTCCACCTTTATCATATATATAGTATATAAGGCCTACGCAAAAGCTTCCGTCAGTCACAACCTTACTTCTCTGATCCCTTCTTGCTACATGGAAACATCTCTTCTTTACTATATTTCAAACTCATATCGCTAACTGCTTCACACCCAAGAGAAACTCCACTTGACCCAAAGTACACAGACTGGTCCTTGCTGCGGCTACAAGCATCCGCCGGTGCTGACCCTACCAGTCCTTTGCCTCATCCTCTCCACTGTCTCCTTACTAGCTTCCCCCCTTCCAACCAATACCGCAACTCATTTCACCCCCTTGAATTGCGGATTTCAGACCTATCCTTACTGCTCTTCTTTCCCAGCACACACTCCCACACAAAAATACTTCACTGAACTTCCAAATGAATGCCACCGTTGTTCACACTTGAAGACTCCATCTACTCCAACCTAATAAAATAGTTCAGCCATCCCATTGAAAACCGATGGCGAGCTTTCCCCTTCACTGTCAAAACTTGCGACAGTTTTGTGTAAACCATTTTCACAAAAAAATGTCTATGTCTACCCCTCACGTGATAACTCTTCCTGGCCGCTCCATCAAAGATTTTAAACCAGCTTCAAACGATTTCCAGAACCCACATCAGTAGCTTTCGACACTTCCTGCATCCGACTAGTCCATGCGTGCCACTTTACTTTGGAGCGCTTCATCTTTACTAAAGCACATGGACTCAGCACCATTGTTCTAATTAATAAAACCTACTCTGTTAAAATCCTTCATGCTGCTATAGCCGAACCATGCACGTGAATAACCAGTCCAGCCCACTCCAGCTTCTTTGTTATGGTTCATTTCTTCCTCTTACCGCTACACTACACTCCAGATATCCCACTCTCCACTTGTTTCAATGCAACAACATTCTCATCGTGTTCTCCCTCTTCCTTCGTTTGTTTTTTGGTGATTTATAATGGACGAAATATTTTGTTTCGATCTCTCTCGTTTTACCTCTGAAACTAGAAGAAGAACTTGTGTGTATTTATACACCATATTGCTTAAGTGCTAAGCGATAGCCATGTAGTTTAGAGTTTAGAGTAGCTATTATATATTTGCACTGATTTGATTTTTGATGGACTCTGCCATGCCATGCACGATTATAGCTTATACGGCTGTTGGTATTTGGATAAAGAAGCTTAAGTATTAAGTTTCCAGCAAGTAGTAGCATGTGCAGTAGGTATTTAGATAGATTATATTTCCAATATATATGTATATGTAGGCTGTACAGTTCCTTAGTGGGTAAGGAAAACATATATACTGAATTTATTATTTTGCATAGCCTCACTGTTATTCTATGGTCTGCGTTAGGGTCTATTTCTTAAATTCCATGCAATAGGTAATGGTAATGGCGTGTAATAATTGTTTATATATAGTTTGTCTTATATCAGATATTTATTAAGGTTACCTATCGCTTAAAATTTCGTTCACGTTCGAGCTGCTAAGGACAGAAATAGAAACGCCGTTGTGTCGAGCACTGCCTCACGACTCCAAAAATATAAAAATACCGGTAGGTTAACTTATATTGTAAAACCCCGAAATACCGATATAGGGTGCACAATACTCTTAATAAAAAAATTGCGTATTTAATTAATTAAAAATTACAGTAAAATTCTAAAAATAAATTATCACTATGTCTCAAAAGAACCTTGTCCAAATTCGAATCCGATATCTAGTTATTTCAAATAAGCCATTATGGCCACAAACGAATATACCGCTGTTTTTCTGAATATTTAATTTGGACATATCTTCTCATTAATTATACGAAATCTTGGTTTTTCACTTCTGTTAGAAAAATACAGTTCAACAGATTCCAACGTTTCTTGTTTCGAAGAAATCCGGTTTATAACGAGTCCTGAATACTCAGTTGAAGTTCAGAACGTTAAATTACGAACTGCCACGACATTACAGGCTCGATTATATTTAATATATATTTTTATACGTTCAACTTCATTTTAAATTAATATATAAATCCATTTATATTACGAATTCAATATTTAAACTGATTTAAATATTCATTTACAAACCAATAAAAATGCGGAACGTTACATTCCTTCCCCCTTAAAATAATTTTGTCCTCAAAATTGCTAAGATAGGGAAAATGCTATAAAGCTCTGTTATAAACAGGTTAAAAAATCTTTTTGGTTTACTTCATAATTTCAGTTTCAACTGAACTGATTAATTCCAATTAAAATAATAATTTCTTCTTATTTACGAATATTTCCCAAAATTCTGGAAATTTCCTAACACCCTAAATTTTCGGAGAATTTCGCCAGCATCTCCTCGGCATGGCTCATTTGGTACTACTACAACTCGTCATTCTGGGCCTTCTCCAAATCCAAAATAAAACAAACAGCCAACGGCTTTCCAAAGTAGTTCATCGATCTCATGCTCGAATATAAGGTCAACTTGTACCTTTTTGTTGGCATTTAATTCTATCTCTGCCATTTTCTACCACTTTAACATATATCCAAACATCCTTAGTTGATCTTCCATCAATCTATTCTCAAACCAATCTTTCGCTTTTACTAAGCCACATTTCTTTCGACTCCAATTCCATTTACTGGTTTATTTCTCAAATCAGTTACTTTCTTACACTCAAGCCATATTCCATTTCAAAAACTCTAGTTCCAATCTTAATTCCAAATTCCTACTCATCAATTCAATTCTGTTCCGGATCATCTCTAAACCAATCCAAATTTTATTTAATTCAAATCTATATATTCAGTTTTACCATTTTAATCCACTATCTTTATACGTTAAATTTCGGAATTCAAATTCCTGGGTCTTCATTTCAAGTAAGTTTGAAATCATATATATGTGTATATATTCATACATAACATAATTATTCAAAATATTTGAATTTTCGAACAATTTATTTCCTCAAAACAATTCAAAATAAAATCTTTGGTAGTAATCCGTCACTTAGAACTCAAAAATGAACACTGATGATGCTGCAGTCATCATCAGAATTATTTTCCAGAAATTGAAGTGAGTTTAATACTATATTACTTTCAAAACTCGTTTTAAAACACTTCCATTTGAAAATTAATTCAAATTATCTTTTATAGTGCTTGGAAAACAATTTCAAATCTCCCAGGATTTTAAAATTCCCATATATTAATCCAAATTTATTTCCAACTCTTTTCCAAGTTCTAGAGTTTTATTTCAATTCTGGGTTTAAGTTCAGATTCGGTTCATCTGAATTTTCATATTATACTTATATAATATTTCGATTTGTTACCTATATAACCAACTCAATTATAAATCTTATTTGATCATAATAACGATCAACACATCCAATATATATAATAATTCCAACATATATATTTCCTTTTATATCAAAATATATTTTTGGGTAAAATTATTTTATTTACCCTCTTTTAAAAACATACTGTGTCAAATTACTTTGTTCAAGAGTTTAGAAACACCTTTCAATGCATTTTGCATTACGGTTTTGACCAGAATTCATAAACCACTCGACTGACCAGTCAACACAATATAAAACGGTTATAATATCAATTTACACATACGCACTCATATATATACTCTCTAACTCAATCTAGAGTATTACTAACTCCATCTCTATTGAGTTACGCCACAGAGCCAAGGTAATAACTTAACCTTCAGCTCTGATACCAACTGTAATGGCCGGAAAATCCATACCAATTTGAGATAACTAATATTCTTCACATTCAACTCAAAATGCACGAAAATTCAGATCATTAATAGAAAGAAATTAGATGATGAGGTAGAAAAGATAGAACTAATAGAATAGAAGAAGAAGAGTACAACTGAACAGAATCAGAGTAAACACGAAACTCACAGCGAAACGAATAAAATGTATTATATAACAAAATCTTGAAATACAAAACTGTATTGTATAGATACATACCATTATCAGAGTACAATACATTATATCACAGCGGAAATAAATATCTAAATACTAAAGGTGAAGTCTTCTGCTTTCAACTCCTCCAAGTGTATCTGTAAAAGCCTGAAACACTTGACTGCCCGTACAAATTTGGGCACCCAAGAGTTTTAGGGAAAACAAACAAAATAAACTCTGGGTCAGTCATGGGACTGGTGTGAGTAAATTCCAGCCATATCGTTTAACTTTGGAAATCCTTTTGAAACAAAAGGATAATAGTAAGACCAGCCCACACATAAACATGGACGACTTTTACCTTACTATAACCCAAATTATTTTTGATATCAAAACCAGTGATATTATGATAATGTCAAAACAAATAATTATTCAAGTAGCAGAACGCTTGCATCTCACGCTCCACATATATATAGCATAAAATCATAAACCGCCAGGCGCTTATTGGAGATTGGATTCCAACAGACAAGGTATGGGAGCACCAACCAATCAATGTACTCTAGAGGGTATACACCTGGGTTCAACAAGAACGTCTTGCAACCCGGCCACACGTGAATGACCACTCATTTAGCTTGAGTGTATCGAATATATTGCCACCACGGTTGTAGGCCATCCAACCGTCATCCGAAGATACAGAATCGAAAAGAAGTATAAATATGAATTTTCTCTAGATCGGTGACAATACACCCTGCTTGGGGATGACCCAACTAGCCATGCTGCCTAGCCCAACTTTTGTTACTTTCTGGTTGTGAGGCTAGAGGCTACGTCTATCTTCAGAACATCTAATCACCATTCACTTTGAATGCCACATCGTCAAATCCGTAATCACATATTGATTACACAAATGCACACTGGGTGTAGAATAAAGAGAAGTTACCTTCTCCCCACCAACTTGGTATATTCGTAAAAATCAACGGTGTGACCGTTGGAAATACTCTGTCAGACACTCGTCCATACAAGTTGTCCTGGGACTGGACAAACAGAAAGCACCATTCTAGAACTGGACGACCCTTGCATTTAACTCCGTCTTCAATTTTCTTCAGCATAGTATAAATCACAGCGCTTATGCCTATACGGAGTGGCTTCTGGATAATATATCCAACCGGTCTCTCCGTGTTAACAACGATGGTCAAAACACTTCGATAGTCGATTATTTAACCATCGAAGTAAAAACAACATCCATTCTAATGTATAACTAACATCACACAACCACGGGCACTTTTATTTAACATTCATTTTTATTATCCAAATTCCCATATCTTACCAGATATTTCTCAAATCCCGTTTTAGCCTTCTTACACTTCTTGGAAAACATTCCCTATTATTATAAACTCTTATTCTCCCATGTCCCAGAAAACATACGTTATTAACGTTTGAAACATTTCCATTCTTTTCACGTTCTTTATTTTCTATACTTGGATAATATATCCTAACTACATTGAAAAATATTTCCAGCTTCATTTTAAACATTTTAATCTGCCAAGCGTTCACTTTAAATCATTATTCACTTTAAAATGTGAATATCATTCCTATTATAAAAATCGCAACACTTTTATCAAATAACTCATTATACCGTTATCTTGTTTTCCAAAATCTCTTTTATATTCCCATTTCACTTTGTAGACTCTGTTTCTAAGTCAGCTTCTTGTCAAATCAATATCAAGTTTATAACTAATATTGATTACATATCCTTCTATAATTTATTGGTCTAGACCTAAATATTAACTATCCTTTCAGAATCATAATTCCTATAAATAATTTACTTTTAATACATTCGACATCGTCGAATTCTAGTTCCAAATCCTAATGGTTAAATTCAGTTCTAATCATATGATGTCATCGTTTTTCTGAAACGATTCTCCAATTCTTTTTCTAAACTCCTTCTTATATTTCTTTGAACAAATGTCGTTACTTATTACTCTAGAATAAGTCGATTTCAAACCAAACCATTTTCATTTCCTAGGAAGTGCTGCTATATATAAAAATCACGCTTAAGTTTGGTTAACAGCGTTAATTCATCGTTACAGTTCAAAACTTGTCATATGTTGTAATATTCTCCTTTATAACTAATCTTGACATAACAGTCACGCTTAAGCCTAGCCAACATCGTTATCTTATCGCTATAGTTCTAAGACTCGCAATATGCTACTATATTTCTTTTGTAACAAATTTTGAAATCTCTTTTCCCATTACAACTGATACTATTTCTCGATAATAGTGAAGCCGTTCAAGTTGGGGTATTTTATTTACCTCTCGGACCTTGATCGACAACGTTCTTATCTCAGAACAAATATAAGTCTGTAACTCTAATCCCTTATTACTTATAATATCTATCGGACCGTATTTCCTTGTTTAATTTGAAATATGGTTTTATAACACCATATCCTTACTTTGAAACTCGGTTGTTTATGATTATTTATATTAAACATTAACTCTTTGCTTTCTCCATTCCACAGTTCTATTTATCTTCTTAAATTAAAAGGTAATTAAATCTCATTAATTAATTTATTTCTAAAATGTTTTCATTAGATTAGTTAAAGACCAATTAATCTAATAATCATTTTCCAAATAACAGTTGATTAAATCAACTTCATTACATCAGTATATTCGTTAACTGATTTTAATTACTTCTTATCATCAGATTAATATAATTAATCTAATAATATTTCTTAACTTTTTTGCTTTAAAATAATTACCCAAATTATTCATTTGCAGGATAGTTATATCTTAATAACTTATTTAAATGTCAAATAATCGTTTATATTTACTTTCTAAAATACTGTTTTATAATAGAACTTCTATTATAAATTTGAATCTTCTCTTTAATTATAAAAATATAATTTTTATAGTTAACTTCGTTGATTTGCCTGACGGCTAATCAGCTTCTTAACAAGACGATGGGTTTACAGTCGACTATTACCACTTTCTTAATCGATATCGTTTATTTATTTATCGAAGCAAATGCTGAATTTTCATTTAACATCAATATTCACACGGGGTTTTAAATGTAATTCGGGTTCAAATTGTGCATATAAGACAAACAATACATACAAATATCGAGGAATCCGGTCGGATTCCTCCTACCGGTTTCCCGCATCCACAGGTGTTAGTCAACACAAATAACACTGATTCCATACTAGGGAATATTATAATCGATGGAATCAGTATCCAACATATGCAACGATATATATATTTCATCCAATTTAATTTTAAGCTACCTATACGACCACCACACAACGTTCAAACGACATTAAAATATTATAATTTTTTAAAATAGATTGGAGTTAGTGAATTTACTCACCGTCGCGCGTTAACCGTTAAATAACGATTTGCATTAGTTGGTTAAACCAGGCATTTTATTCTGCCTCACATTCCAACGTGCTCCGAAACGCTCCAATCTCCGTGTTACACAGTGGCATCTCCTTTCATTTACGAACTGATAAATCCGCTGCTCCATTCGCTGCTAATCCACACGCGCACCGACAACAAGCTTCCCTCGTATATACGGTTCTTCCTCAAAGCACCTTCTAAACCGTTTCTTCATAGACACGCACCAAACTCCACCGTGCACACTTAACTTTACCGTGGATTTCAGCGATACCATGCTCATCATTTATAACCGGCCCCAAACCCGCATACACTATTTTCTTTTCACTGGCCCATTTTCCCAAGCCCACCAACCCTCTTTGGCCTGCTACCAACAGGAGGCTCTATCTTCCCTAAAACATGTTTTCACTTCCAGGAAAACATCCTGACATTTCCGCCAATTCGCCATTCCAAATGTTCGAACCTCTTTACCTCCATTTAAATTACAGCCTGCTCTAATAACTGCTATGCCCGACCACCTTATTCATCATATATTGCACGCTCCATAACTCTTCTGTCCCGCCTCAAAACCCTTCTGTCTTCTAACCATAAAAATTGTCGTCCCTCATGTCTCCTCCTAAACCCATATCGATGACACCTACAGAACCCCTTCACTTTTGAAAAATGCACACGCCATTTCACGTAGGAACTTTATATTGAGCAGCATGCCACCCTGTTGCCATTTCTATGCCCCTTGTAACAACCCGAAAATCTGAGCCAGTTTAAATTTTTTATTTTGGCAATTTTAGCGAATTTTGAACATTTAAAATAGATTATTTTAAATAATATCGACGAGAAACTTATTTTGAATATAAATTCGAACGTATATATTATATACGTCATCGTTAGAATATAAATATTTATATATAATTATAAATAGAATTGAAAATGGCGCGGTAGTTCGATAATTCGATTTCAAACTTCAATTGAATGTACCGGGTGCAAAACAATCCGATATTTAGTGAAACCAAAAACATTAGGATCTATTTGAGAATATCTTTCCAACGAATCCGAAAAATTGAAATTTCATAGCGGGAATCAAAAGATATGTCCAGTTGAAAAATCTGAATAGTCGCTATGGAATTTAGGCCCTTAAAAATGGGAATTTTGTAAACGACCTCGGATTTCGTCGAAACCACTTTTGTTGGGTCCGTGGTGTCAAATTATTGTTAGATTCCAAATTTCATAATTTTTCGAATCAATATGTGAGCGTGGCAAAGGAAAACGCGTTTGACCAGTTTCAGTTGATTTTAATCGACTGGAAAATGGCCATTTTTCAAACGGTCTCAGAATTCGACGAAACTAGTTATGTTAGGACCGTATCGTTAATACGAAGCTAGAAAATATTTTTATGGGATTTATAGAGTTAGTATGTGACCCCGGTAATTTGAAATGTACGTTTAAAATTCAATATAGCGATTTAAATGTAAATTCAACAGAAACTGATCAAAACGATCGAATCAGCTTACGATACATATCCCATTGTTTTTAGACCGGGGGTAAAACGCTATGGACGACAGGCGGTGGGCCTCGTTTCGAGGTCGAAATAAAAAGTCAACTTTTAGTAAATAAAATAATTAAATAAATAAAAAAAAATATTCCCCCTTCCTTTTCTCCTTAACCAACCCCCCCCCCCCCCCCGTTGAAATCATTTCAGAACAAAATAAAAAAAAGGAGAAGCCTCGATCGACAACCGCCCCCCCTGTTCACCGCGCCGCCTGCGCACGGCGACCCCACCCCGACGACCGACCCCCTTCCCTCGCGAACCTCCCCTCCGATCCTCCGCCTTCTTCTTCTCTCCTCCTTCTATCGCGTGAGACCGCGAAGCCTCCCCCCCTCTAATCGCGCCGCCGCGCGAGGCAGACCCCCCTTCCCCTGCGCCACCGCGCAACCAATCCCCCTGCCTCGAGCCCCCGCCTGAATCCAGCTCCCCTCCGGCCAGTGAAGCCCCCTCTCGCGTTGAACCAATCACAGTAAGTTTTCTTATTTAATTAAATAATTTATTTTCTAACTGATTTTATTTTATAGAAAAAAAAACTGATCTTTATATTATGAAAAGCTTTGGTTTTTAATTTATAGAAAGTAATGATTTTTAAAATAGAAAAGATCAGATTTTTAAAATAGAAAAGATCAGATTTTTAAAATAGGAAAGATCAGATTTTTAAAATAGAAAAGATCAGATTTTTAAAATAGGAAAGATCAGATTTTTAAAATAGAAAAGATTAGATTTTTATAATGATAAATTTGAAAAAGGCGAAATCTTTAAAATAGAAAAATTCGATTTTTATATATTGATTAGCATAGTAAAAATACAATTTTTATATATTGAATAACGAAGTAAAAATTCAATTTTTATATATTGAATAACGAAGTAAAAATTCGATTTTTATATATTGAATAGCATAGTAAAAATTCGATTTTTATATATTGAATAGCATAGTAAAAATTCGATTTTTATATATTGAATAGCATAGTAAAATTTCGATTTTTATATATTGAATAGCGAAGTAAAAATTCGATTTTTACATATGTAGAGAATACGGGCAACAAAGGTGATAGAAAGGCGAGAACGACGAAGACTTCTACAAAAGAAGAGTCGAGATGATTGAATAGCTACTGGTGAGAATTTCTCACTCTTTAATTTCTTTTTCTAGTTATATATATATATATATACTAGGATGCAGACGGTGTTTAGTAGCACCCGACACCCGTCATCCACAGACCATGGATGACTTGTTTGTTAAATTGTTTGGTTGTGTAGTTGGTTAGATTATTTGGTTTGAATTGAATTGTTTGGTCAAATGAATGGATTTGATTGATGTGTGAATGGTGTGGGCCTTCACTAGACCGGGGGTAAGGCTAGGCCTTGTCCCGTTTCTAGTATCGTGCTGTTATGCCGCCAAAATTTTCTAAAATAGTTAAAGAAATAAAAATATCATTTTATTGAATAAATGAACCAAATAGAATATTCATAGTTTGAATAAAATATTTTGGTCGTTAAAAATATTTTGGTCGTTAAAAATATAATTTTTAACGTGAAAGTGAATAAATAAATATTTATATACAAATCAGCGGATTTGTTTATATACACCGATTTGACTGATACTGGTTGGGATGATAAATTTTACACATCGCCCAACTGCACAAATAAAAATCTGTGTTTGTTGATTTGAAACCCCACATGGGTGTTGGGATGAAATTTGGCGTACACTAATCCCAATTATTTAATAGTATGTTGATCGATTGGTCGACAGACTGTGTAAGCGTCGATTATTTATATTTGATGCTTATGCAGTTGTGTGGTGCACCTTGGATGATGGTTGATTGTTTATCATTGCTTTTATATACATTTGTTGTATGGAATCCATATAATTAACATTATATGGTGATTGATTGGGCCTCATTCCAATCGGGAAAATAATGAATATTATAAAAGAACATTCATGTGTTGAATATGAAAATAGTCATGTGTTGACGATGTTCATGTGTTGAAAATATCCGTGTGTTGAGTAAAATATTTTAAATAATAAAAATTACATCTTTATCATATTTACAATTAGAACTACTTCACAGTGGAGTCTAATTAAAATCAAACGATAGATACCATAGTTTTATAAAATATTTTACATAACAAAAATAGTGATGTGTTGACGGTACTCATGTGTTGAGATTAGTCGTGTGTTGAAAGAAATATAGATTCATGTGTTGAATAGAATAAATATTCATTTGTTGAATAGAATAACGAATTTATTGAAATATATAAAGCCGTGTTGATTAGAGATGCGTTATTTTGACGCGAACGATATTTATATCGATTTTATTCGTTTTATAATGAATATTGAAAAGTGATTTCAAAATTTAATATTTTGAAATGAAATTCAAATTGAATTAGATTAAAATTCAAATTGAAATTTTATTGAATCAATTTGAAATGAATTTGAATCGAATAGAAAGTGAATTTGAATTCGAATTGAATAGAAATGAATTCAAATTGAATTAAATTGAAATTGAATTAAAACGAATTGAAATCGTCTTGAATGGAATTTAAAACGAACTGAAATTAAATTGAAATCAATTTGAAATGAATTCGAATTGAAGTAAATAGAAGGTAAATTCAAATTGAATTGAATTGAAATGAATTAGAATTAGGATTGAATTGAAACGAATTTGAATTCGAGTTAAATAAAATTGAAATGAATTCGAATTGAAATCAAATCGATTTGGAATTGGAAATAGTGCTGAAATGATTTTGAAAACGAATTTAAAACGATTTATAAAATACGTTTTAAAAGGAAATCGACGTAATATATATAATATATATATTATATATATATAATGGCCTGAATAGAACGCGTCGTGCCGCGGCAGTTCGTGAATTTCGACCATTAACTTCGAATTGACGTTGCGGGAGATTCGAATGTCGGATTCTCCTAAAACCGGAACCGTTGGGTTCGTATCGAAAAGAGCTTTCCAATGAATATTAGAAATTTGAAATCTAACGGTTGGATTTGGAGTTATGTCCAAATCAGATTCGAAGAAGGTCGATGTAAGTGCAGTTCGATGGCCGTTGTTGGAAATCGACTGTACGGGCCTTGATAAAATTATTAAAAATATTAATAATTTGTGTAAAATCATAACATGTGAATTGGAAAGAACTGGGATGAAAAACTCCACATTTGAAAGGATAAAAATAGATTTTTGTCGAAATGAACTAGTTTTGAACTAGAATTAAAATCAATTTATTTTTGAAATAAATAAATTGAACTTGAAAGTGATTTTAAAAATAATCAATATTCCCAATACGTGAATTGGACTGGAGTTGAATCGAAATTATCTTCGGAATATTTCGATGTTGGATTTCGTAACTATACAGATATTGTTATGGGAGTTTGAAAGATATATTTTATATCGTTATTTCCAATACGATATTTGTTGGTTTCAGAATTTGATATTGAATATAAGCCGATATATTTTCTATTCAGAGCCTTGTATTTAATGTCAAATGTGATTTGGGTTTATCGTGAATTGTGTTTTAGATGACATTGGTTCTTTAACCCAGTTAAAGGCAGGATATTGATTTTTGAAGAGATTGAAACTAAGTGGAGATTTAATGAATCTTTAATTAGATTAAAAGGTGAATTGATAATTTAAATTATCAAATCTGAAAGGTGATCGAGAATGGAGTACCACCAGTTTTGCTCCAAAGCGATAGTTAAATCTTTAATTAGATTTGAACGTGAAATGGTAATTAATTTTACCAATAACACCGTGGTGTTAGATGTGGAGTATTACCAGTTTTCTCCATGGGATATATAGGTTGGGATTGGGAAATAAAATAAATAATTACTTTGGTGTGGTTCGCTAATCCCGACTAGTTTGAAATGATATCCAAAGGAAGATTATAGAATAAATTTAGAAGAATTTATCTTGGATAAAATTAATGGGAACATTTCCCTAAGAATGTGATTTTGTGAATAAAAGAATAGTCCGAATTGGAATGAGGCGTTCGTTGTGTTTGTGTAACAATTGTTTATTGTATACGTGGGTTATTCAGAAAGGCCGGGTTATACACATTCTGAATAACCGATTCGACGAGATGTCGAAGATGAAGACGGTGGTTGAAGACCGGAAGTCTTCACATCGTTTGGGTGATTACTGATGATCTTGATTGGGCTGTACACCCAGGATGAGGGAAACAGTTGGTGATCGTCCAGACGCACTTGGAGATGGATGGATATGCGAGAAAAGTGCCTCCGGTTTCGTTCAGACCCAGAACGAACTTGTAAATGGATTGTGTATCTGACATTGGATTTTATTCTGTGTTGATTGATCTCTATTAAATATACATCTGTTTGGCAGCGGAGAATTTATTCTCTTGCTTAACGCCCTTCTCTGAGACGTACGAGCTTAGAGGTTGTATATCGATGGACATCAGTCGCATGGATTGAATTGCCAGTGTGGCACGCGTAAGTGGCAATTGATCAGGGCTTCTGTTGAAGAGCAACGTCTTGTGGTTGATGATCAAAGCACGGCCTGTGTGGCGTAGCTTTGTGTATAACGTGAATTCGCGAGCCTCACACCTCGGTATGAGTCAAAAACGGGAGATGGACCGCTGGGAGAGCACGACGTTTCTTTCTAGCTAGGGTGGTGTCAGTGACCTACCAGCCCTGACATTTATATACTTTTCACCTGTGTGGTTGTTGGAATGCGAGGCGCCTCGGATATAGGTCTGTAAGGACCGGGAAACGTGTGTTCAGGAATAACTAATCCTCAAAAGTAAGAGAGGACCGGCCCAGCCGATTCCAAGGATCAAAGTGGGGTCCTGGGACATTTGCTAGAGTGTCTCGAACGCGGAGAGGAGCTTGCCCCTTGCCTCGACTCATGATGGAATCCAATTTCCAATACGTGATATTGTGGTTTTAATTGTAGAACTAGTATGGCGACATGATATATGGTACCTATGCCGTCTAGGATTGATATTTATGATTGAAAATTGTTTTGACACTATACACCTATGATAGTATCAAATGATTTGTTTTAAACGTATCAAGCATTATTTGGCTATTATAAGGGTAAACCCTATCCTCCGGCTTGCGTTGCATTGTGTGATGGGACCTGGGTCTTATAATAGCTTCATTTTTCTTTATTTAGCATTGCGTTGTTTGTTTTATGCACTGGTATTCTTGGGAGGAAACCCGTTCCGTGTTATACGGCGTGGTCCCTTGATTTACCTAACTTTAAAAATAAAGATTAATAACTGTTTTAGTTCTCACACCAGTCACATGACTGGCCTGGAGTTTATTGTTTTAACCTAAACTCTGGGTGCCCCTATTTTCCACACGGGCAGCTTGTAGTTTTGGTTTTGCAGATTTATATTCATAGGGTCCTGATTTACAGCTGGAACGATGCTCGGAAAGCTCTGTATCCGTGTATCACTTCTGGTAGTGCTTTTGTATTATTTTCCGCTGCGATGTATTTAAATGTAATTTAAATCTCTGATATTTGTTGAATGTAATTTATTCATTTATACTCCGTATATTCTTGTAATCTGATGGAATTGTTGTAATAACAATGAAATGTTCTTCCGTCTGTGTTCTATTTTGTCCTGTTCTCAAAGCTATCCGCGCTTTCCTTCACGGGGAAGTTCGGGTCGTCTCAGTTTGGTATCAGAGCTTTGGTTTACAGAGCTCGAGAACAAGATACATTAGAACCATACGAAAGAATTCATCAGATATTTGATTATTAATATCCAATTAGAATGACTCGTTAGAGATAGGATCAGTAGTTTCCTAGAACGAGTGTGAAGAGTATATTTTTCAAACAAAACAATAATGTTTTGAAAATTTAAATCGTTTTATACGTATTTGATATTTATTTATTTTGAATATGGACAATCGAGTATATAAAGATTTCGCGTATATGCGTCATGAACGTATATTCGAAGTTTTAATATACTGGATAGATATAGAATCATATTCTAAACACCCGGGGATAATTCGGATGATGTGGCCACATCATCGGTATTTATGTTCGTGTTTCAAAGGTGTGATATCTATATATTTCCATTAGGCTGGTGTGAGAACCAAAACTAATATATCTAGAATACATTGTTGTGAATTGGCATCAAAACATGATTTTCTGTATATATCTCAAAATTATGAATTTGAAACGTTACATTCACTAATTGATTGATGTTTGTGTTGTTTGTTTATTTGTTTGATAATTTTGAACCATTTAGCCTAATTGAATCAAATATTGGACTATATTGAAAATTGGTCGCATTTGCTTGCATATACATATACTTACATTGAACAGGTCATAGCAAGGAGGCTAGAGCAGAGAATAAAATTTGTTTGCCCGACAATAGGTACATGTTTACTATAATTTACTGTTTTGTTTGGGTGATGATGATTTTATGAGCCTATTGGCTAGCCGCTTGGCTTTTTCTTTTTCTTTTTGAGATCAGAAGGCCTGTATGGCAATTTCGGGATTTTCCCGTGGCTCCCGGTGCAGGGGAGGTTATGGCGAAATTTTTCGAAAATTTAGGGTGTTAGCCAAATTTTTGAAGAATTTGAGAATTCTCAGAAACTGAAAAGTTGGAGAATGGAAGCCAGATTGAACGTAGAGTTGATTAATCAAACCACTTTCGACTTTGTACCTTTTCGGGGACGAAAAGTTTTAAGTGGGGGAGATTGTAACAACTCGAAAATCTGGGCCAGTTTAAAATTTTTATTTTGGCAATTTTAGCGAATTTTGAACATTTAAAATAGATTATTTTAAATAATATTGACGAGAAACTTATTTTGAATATAAATTCGAATGTATATATTTTATACGTCGTCGTTATAATATAAATATTTATATATAATTATAAATAGAATTGAAAATGGCGCGGTAGTTCGATAATTCAATTTCAAACTTCAATTGAATGTACCGGGTGCAAAACAATCCGGATTTTAGTGAAACCAAAAACATTAGGATCTATTTGAGAATATCTTTCCAACGAATCCGAAAAATTGAAATTTCATAGCGGGAATCAAAAGATATGTCCAGTTGAAAATTCTGAATAGTCGCTATGGAATTCAGGCCCTTAAAAATGGGAATTTTGCAATTGACCTCGGATTTCGACGAAACCACTTTTGTTGGGTCCGTGGTGTCAAATTATTGTTAGATTCCAAATTTCATAATTTTTCGAATCAATATGTGAGCGTGGCAAAGGAAAACGCGTTTGACCAGTTTCAGTTGATTTTAATCAACTGGAAAATGGCCATTTTTCTAACGGTCTCAGAATTCGACGAAACTAGTTTTGTTAGGACCGTATCGTCAATACGAAGCTAGAAAATATTTTTATGGGATTTATAGAGTTAGTACGTGACCCCGGTAATTTGAAATGTACGTTTAAAATTCAATATAGCGATTTAAATGTAAATTCAACGGAAACTGATCAAAACGATCGAATCAGCTTACGATACATATCCCATTGTGTTTAGACCGGGGGTAAAACGCTATGGACGACAGGCGGTGGGCCTCGTTTCGAGGTCGAAATAAAAAGTCAACTTTTAGTAAATAAAATAATTAAATAAATAAAAAGAAAATATTCCCCCTTCCTTTTCAACTTAACCAGGCCCCCCCGTTGAAATCATTTCAGAACAAAAGAAAAAAAAGGAGAAGCCTCGATCGACAACCGCCCCCTCTCGTTCACCGCGCCGCCTGCGCACGGCGACCCCACCCCGACGACCGACCCCCTTCCCTCGCGAACCTCCCCTCCAATCCTCCGCCTTCTTCTTCTCTCCTCCTTCTATCGCGTGAGACCGCGAAGCCTCCCCCCCTCTAATTGCGCCGCCGGGCGAGGCAGACCCCCCTTCCCCTGCGCCACCGCGCAACCAATCCCCCCTTGCCTCGAGCCCCCGCCTGAATCCAGCTCCCCTCCGGCCAGTGATGCCCCCTCTCGCGTTGAACCAATCATAGTAAGTTTTCTTATTTAATTAAATAATTTATTTTCTAACTGATTTTATTTTATAGAAAAAAAAACTGATCTTTATATTGTGAAAAGCTTTGGTTTTTAATTTATAGAAAGTAATGATTTTTAAAATAGAAAAGATCAGATTTTTAAAATAGAATAGATCAGATTTTTAAAATAGGAAAGATCAAAATTTTAAAATAGAAAAGATCAGATTTTTAAAATAGGAAAGATCAGATTTTTAAAATAGAAAAGATTAGATTTTTATAATGATAAATTTGAAAAAGGCGAAATCTTTAAAATAGAAAAATTCGATTTTTATATATTGAATAGCATAGTAAAAATACAATTTTTATATATTGAATAACGAAGTAAAAATTCAATTTTTATATATTGAATAACGAAGTAAAAATTCGATTTTTATATATTGAATAGCATAGTAAAAATTCGATTTTTATATATTGAATAGCATAGTAAAAATTCGATTTTTATATATTGAATAGCATAGTAAAAATTCGATTTTTATATATTGAATAGCGAAGTAAAAATTCGATTTTTACATATGTAGAGAATACGGGCAACAAAGGTGATAGAAAGGCGAGAACGACGAAGACTTCTACAAAAGAAGAGTCGAGATGATTGAATAGCTACTGGTGAGAATTTCTCACTCTTTAATTTCTTTTTCTAGTTATATATATATATATATATATATATATACTAGGATGCAGACGGTGTTTAGTAGCACCCGACACCCGTCATCCACAGACCATGGATGGCTTGTTTGTTAAATTGTTTGGTTGTGTAGTTGGTTAGATTATTTGGTTTGAATTGAATTGTTTGGTCAAATGAATGGATTTGATTGATGTGTGAATGGTGTGGGCCTTCACTAGACCGGGGGTAAGGCTAGGCATTGTCCCGTTTCTAGTATCGTGCTGTTATGCCGCCAAAATTTTCTAAAATAGTTAAAGAAATAAAAATATCATTTTATTGAATAAATGAACCAAATAGAATATTCATAGTTTGAATAAAATATTTTGGTCGTTAAAAATATTTTGGTCGTTAAAAATATAATTTTTAACGTGAAAGTGAATAAATAAATATTTATAAACAAATCGGCGGATTTGTTTATATACACCGATTTGACTGATACTGGTTGGGATGATAAATTTTACACATCGCCCAACTGCACAAATAAAAATCTGTGTTTGTTGATTTGAAACCCCACATGGGTGTTGGGATGAAATTTGGCGTACACTAATCCCAATTATTTAATAGTATGTTGATCGATTGGTCGACAGACTGTGTAAGCGTCGATTATTTATATTTGATGCTTATGCAGTTGTGTGGTGCACCTTGGATGATGGTTGATTGTTTATCATTGCTTTTATATACATTTGTTGTATGGAATCCATATAATTAACATTATATGGTGATTGATTGGGCCTCATTCCAATCGGGAAAATAATGAATATTATAAAAGAACATTCATGTGTTGAATATGAAAATAGTCATGTGTTGACGATGTTCATGTGTTGAAAATATCCGTGTGTTGAGTAAAATATTTTAAATAATAAAAATTACATCTTTATCATATTTACAATTAGAACTATTTCACAGTGGAGTCTAATTAAAATCAAACGATAGATACCATAGTTTTATAAAATATTTTACATAACAAAAATAGTGATGTGTTGACGGTACTCATGTGTTGAGATTAGTCGTGTGTTGAAAGAAATATAGATTCATGTGTTGAATAGAATAAATATTCATTTGTTGAATAGAATAACGAATTTATTGAAATATATAAAGCCGTGTTGATTAGAGATGCGTTATTTTGACGCGAACGATATTTATATCGATTTTATTCGTTTTATAATGAATATTGAAAAGTGATTTCAAAATTTAATATTTTGAAATGAAATTCAAATTGAATTAGATTAAAATTCAAATTGAAATTTTATTGAATCAATTTGAAATGAATTTGAATCGAATAGAAAGTGAATTTGAATTCGAATTGAATAGAAATGAATTCAAATTGAATTAAATTGAAATTGAATTAAAACGAATTGAAATCGTCTTGAATGGAATTTAAAACGAACTGAAATTAAATTGAAATCAATTTGAAATGAATTCGAATTGAAGTAAATAGAAGGTAAATTCAAATTGAATTGAATTGAAACGAATTAGAATTTGGATTGAATTGAAACGAATTTGAATTCGAATTAAATAAAATTGAAATGAATTCAAATTGAAATCAAATCGATTTGGAATTGGAAATAGTGCTGAAATGATTTTGAAAACGAATTTAAAACGATTTATAAAATATGTTTTAAAAGGAAATCGACGAAATATATAATATATATATATATATATTATATATAATGGCCTGAATAGAACGCGTCGCGCCGCGGCAGTTCGTGAATTTCGACCATTAACTTCGAATTGACGTTGCGGGAGATTCGACCGTCGGATTCTCCTAAAACTGGAACCGTTGGGTTCGTATCGAAAAGAGCTTTCTAATGAATTTTAGAAATTTGAAATCTAACGGTTGGATTTGGAGTTATGTCCAAATCAAATTCGAAGAAGGTCGCTGTAAGTGCAGTTCGATGGCCGTTGTTGGAAATCGACTGTACGGGCCTTGATAAAATTATTAAAAATATTAATAATTTGTGTAAAATCATAACATGTGAATTGGAAAGAACTGGGATGAAAAACTCCACATTTGAAAGGATAAAAATAGATTTTTGTCGAAATGAACTAGTTTTGAACTAGAATTAAAATAATTTATTTTTGAAATAAATAAATTGAACTTGAAAGTGATTTTAAAAATAATCAATATTCCCAATACGTGAATTGGACTGGAGTTGAATCGAATTTATCTTCGGAATATTTCGATGTTGGATTTCGTGACTATACAGATATTGTTATGGGAATTTGAAAGATATATTTTATATCGTTATTTCCAATACGATATTTGTTGGTTTCAGAATTTGATATTGAATATAAGCCGATATATTTTCTATTCAGAGCCTTGTATTTAATATCAAATGTGATTTGGTTTTATCGTGAATCGTGTTTTAGATGACATTGGTTCTTTAACCCAGTTAAAGGCAGGATATTGATTTTTGAAGAGATTGAAACTAAGTGGAGATTTAATGAATCTTTAATTAGATTAAAAGGTGAATTGATAATTTAAATTATCAAATCTGAAAGGTGATCGAGAATGGAGTACCACCAATTTTGCTCCAAAGCGATAGTTAAATCTTTAATTAGATTTGAACGTGAAATGGTAATTAATTTTACCAATAACACCGTGGTGTTAGATGTGGAGTATTACCAGTTTTCTCCATGGGAATATAGGTTGGGATTGGGAAATAAAATAAATAATTACTTCGGTGTGGTTCGCTAATCCCGACTAGTTTGAAATGATATCCAAAGGAAGATTATAGAATAAATTTAGAAGAATTTATCTTGGATAAAATTAATGGGAACATTTCCCTAAGAATGTGATTTTGTGAATAAAAGAATAGTCCGAATTGGAATGAGACGTTCGTTGTGTTTGTGTAACAATTGTTTATTATATACGTGGGTTATTCCGAAAGGCCGGGTTATACCCATTCTGAATAACCGATTCGACGAGATGTCGAAGATGAAGACGGTGGTTGAAGACCGGAAGTCTTCACATCGTTTGGGTGATTACTGATGATCTTGATTGGGCTGTACACCCAGGATGAGGGAAACAGTTGGTGATCGTCCAGACGTACTTGGAGATGGATGGATATGCGAAGAAAGTGCCTCCGGTTTCGTTCAGACCCAGAACGAACTTGTAAATGGATTGTGTATCTGACATTGGATTTTATTCTGTGTTGATTGATCTCTATTAAATATACATCTGTTTGGCGGCGGAGAATTTATTTTCTTGCTTAACGCCTTTCCCTAAGATGTACGAGCTCAGAGGTTGTATATCGATGGACATCAGTCGCATGGATTGAATTGCCAGTGTGGCACGCGTAAGTGGCAATTGATCAGGGCTTCTGTTGAAAAGCAAAGTCTGGTGGTTGATGATCAAAGCACGGCCTGTGTGGCGTAGCTTTGTGTATAACGTGAATTCGCGAGCCTCACACCTCGGTATGAGTCAAAAACGGGAGATGGACCGCTGGGAGAGCACGACGTTTCTTTCTAGCTAGGGTGGTGTCAGTGACCTACCAACCCTGACATTTATATACTTTTCACCTGTGTGGTTGTTGGAATGCGAGGCGCCTCGGATATAGGTCTGTAAGGACCGGGAAACGTGTGTTCAGGAATAACTAATCCTCAAAAGTAAGAGAGGACCGGCCCAGCCGATTCCAAGGATCAAAGTGGGGTCCTGGGACATTTGCTAGAGTGTCTCGAACGCGGAGAGGAGCTTGCCCCTTGCCTCGACTCATGATGGAATCCAATTTCCAATACGTGATATTGCGGTTTTAATTGTAGAACTAGTATGGCGACATGATATATGATACCCATGCCGTCTATGATTGATATTTATGATTGAAAATTGTTTTGACACTATACACTTATGATAGTATCAAATGATTTGTTTTAAACGTATCAAGCATTATTTGGCTATTATAAGGGAAAACCCTATCCTCCGGCTTGTGTTGCATTGTGTGATGGGACCTGGGTCTTAAAATAGCTTCATTTTTCTTTATTTAGCATTGCGCTGTTTGTTTTATGCACTGGTATTCTTGGGAGGAAACCCGTTCCGTGTTATACGGCGTGGTCCCTTGATTTACCTAACTTTAAAAATAAAGATTAATAACTGTTTTAGTTCTCACACCAGTCACATGACTGACCTGGTGTTTATTGTTTTAACCTAAACTCTGGGTGCCCCTGTTTTCCACATGGGCAGCTAGTAGTTTTGGTTTTGCAGATTTATATTCACAGGGTCCTGATTTACAGCTGGAACGATGCTCAGAAAGCTCTGTATCCGTGTATCACTTCTAGTTGTGCTTTTTTATTATTTTCCGCTGCGATGTGTTTAAATGTAATTTAAATCTCTGATATTTGTTGAATGTAATTTATTCATTTATACTCTGTATATGCTTGTAATATGATGGAATTGTTGTAATAACAATGAAATGTTCTTCCGTCTGTGTTCTATTTTGTCCTGTTCTCAAAGCTATCCGCGCTTTCCTTCACGGGGAAGTTCGGGTCGTCTCAGTTTGGTATCAGAGCTTTGGTTTACAGAGCTCGAGAACAAGACACATTAGAACCATATGAAAGAATTCATCAGATATTGGATTAGTAATATCCAATTAGAATGACTCGTTAGAGATAGGATCAGTAGTATCCTAAAACGGGTGTGAAGAGTATATTATTCAAACGAAACAATATTGTTTTGAAAATTTAAATCGTTTTATACGTATTTGATATTATTTATTTTGAATATGGACAATCGAGTATATAAAGATTTCGCGTATACGCGTCATGAACGTATATTCGAAGTTTTAATATACTGGATAGATATAGAATCACATTTTAACACCCGGGGATAATTCGGATGATGTGGCCACATCATCGGTATTTATGTTCGTGTTTCGAAGGTGTGGTATCTATATATTTCCATTAGGCTGGTGTGAGAACCAAAACTAATATAGCTAGAATACATTGTTGTGAATTGGCATCAAAACATGATTTTCTGTATATATCTCAAAATTATGAATTTGAAACGTTACATTCACTAATTGATTGATGTTTGTGTTGTTTGTTTATTTGTTTGATAATTTTGAACCATTTAGCCTAATTGAATCAAATATTGGACTGTATTGAAAATTGGTCGCATTTGCTTGCATATACATATAATTACATTGAACAGGTCATAGCAAGGAGGCTAGAGCAGAGAATAAAATTTGTTTGCCCGACAAATAGGTACATGTTTACTATAATTTACTGTTTTGTTTGGGTGATGATGATTTTATGAGCCTATTGGCTAGCCGCTTGGCTTTTTCTTTTTCTTTTTGAGATCATAAGGCCTGTATGGCAATTTCGGGATTTTCCTATAGCTCCCGGTGCAGGGGAGGTTATGGCGAAATTTTTCGAAAATTTAGGGTGTTAGCCAAATTTTTGAAGAATTTGAAAATTCTCAGAAACTGAAAAGTTGGAGAATGGAAGCCAGATCGAACGTAGAGTTGATTAATCAAACCACTTTCGACTTTGTTCCATTTCGGGGACGAAAAGTTTTAAGTGGGGGAGATTGTAACAACCCGAAAAACTGGGCCAGTTTAAAATTTTTATTTTGGCAATTTTAGCGAATTTTGAACATTTAAAATAGATTATTTTAAATAATATCGACGAGAAACTTATTTTGAATATAAATTCGAATGTATATATTATATACGTCGTCGTTAGAATATAAATATTTATATATAATTATAAATAGAATTGAAAATGGCGCGATAGTTCGATAATTCTATTTCAAACTTCAATTGAATGTACCGGGTGCAAAACAATCCGGATTTTAGTGAAACCAAAAACATTAGGATCTATTTGAGAATATCTTTCCAACGAATCCGAAAAATTGAAATTTCATACCGGGAATCAAAAGATCTGTCCTCTCCACTGTTTCCTTTCTAGCTTCCCCATTTCCAACCAATACCGCAACTCATTTCACCCATTTGAATTGCGGATTTCAGACCTGTCCTTACTGCTCTTCTTTCCCAGCACACACTCCCACACCAAAATACTTCACCGAACTTCCAAATGAATGCCACCGTTGTTCACACTTGAAGACTCCATCTACTCCAACCTAATAAAAAAGTTCAGCCATCCCAATGAAAACCGACGGCGAGCTTTCCCCTTCACTGTCAAAACTTGCGACAGTTTTGTGTAAACCATTTTCACAAAAAAATGTCTATGCCTGCCCCACACGTGATAAATCTTCCTGGCCGCTCCATCAAAGATTTTAAACCAGCTTCAAACGATTTCCAGAACCCACATCAGCAGCTTTTGACACTTCCTGTATCCGACTAGTCCATGCGTGCCACTTTACTTTGGAGCCCTTCATATTTACTAAAGCACATGGACTCAGCACCATTCTTCTAATTAATAAAACCTACTCCGTTAAAATCCTTCATGCTGCTATAGCCGAACCATGCACGTGAATAACCAGTCCAGCCCACTCCAGCTTCTTCGTTATGGTTCATGTCTTCCTCTTACCGCTACACTACACTCCAGATATCCCACTCTCCACTTCTTTCAATGTAACAGCATTCTCACCATGTTCTCTCTCTTCCTTCGTTTGTTTTTTGGTGATTTATAATGGATGAAATATTTTGTTTTGATCTCTCTCGTTTTACCTCTGAAACTAGAAGAAGATCTTATGTGTATTTATACACCATATTGCTTAAGTACTAAGCGATAGCCATGTAGTTTAGAGTTTAGAGTAGCTATTATATATTTGCATTGATTTGATTTTTGATGGGCTCTGCCATGCTATGCACGATCATAGCTTATACGGCTGTTGGTATTTGGATAAAGAAGCTTAAGTATTAAGTTTCCAGCAAGTAGTAGCATGTGCAGTAGGTATTTAGATAGATTATATTTCCAATGTATATGTATATGTAGGCTGTGCAGTTCCTTAGTGGGTAAGGAAACATATATACTGAATATATTATTATGCATAGCCTCACTGCTATTCTATGGTCTGCGTTAGTGTCTATTTCTTAAATTCCACGCAGTAGGTAATGGTAATGGTGTGTAATAATGGTTTATATATAGTATGTCTTATATCATATATTTATTAAGGTTACCTATCGCTTAAAATTTCGTTCACGTTCGAGCTGCTAAGGACAGAAATAGAAATGCCGTTGTGTCGAGCACTGCCTCACGACTCCAAAAATATAAAAATACCAGTAGGTTAACTTATATTATGAAACCCCGAAATACCGATATAGGGTTCACAATACTCCAAATAAAAAATTGCATATTTAATTAATTAAAAATTACAGTAAAATTCTAAAAATTAAATTATCACTATGTCTCAAAAGAACCTTGTCCAAATTCGAATCCGATATCTAGTTATTTCAAATAAGCCATTATGGCCACAAATGAATATACCGCTATTTTTCTGAATATTTAATTTGGACATATCTTCTCATTTATAATACGAAATCTTGGTTTTTCACTTCTGTTAGAAAAATACAGTTCAACAGATTCCAACGTTTCTTGTTTCGAAGAAATCCGGTTTATAACGAGTCCTGAATACTCAATTGAAGTTCAGAACGTTAAATTACGAACTGCCACGACATTACGGGCTTGATTATATTTAATATATACTTTTATACGTTCAACTTCATTTTAAATTAATATATAAATCCATTTATATTACGAATTCAATATTTAAACTGATTTAAATATTCATATACAAACCGATAAAAATGCGGAACGTTACATCAAAATTTGAATTCGATTGCATAATTAAGATTATTAATTTGTTAATTCTGTTGCATATTGATCATTGAAATCCATCAATGGTATCAGAGAAGGTTATACGAATTCAATTTATTTGGGTTAAATAATTTATCTGACCTTAAATGAATATGTATGAACTTGCGAGACTGTACAGTGATGAAAACACTGATTTTTTTTTGGACTGTAAAACATGAATACTCAAATAAACCTAGAAATTGTTTCTGTATGAGAAGGGTTTTGTATTTGATATAAAAACATAGGTTGAATTAATTGTTAATTTTGTGCTGAGTATCTTAAATTTACAAATGATAATATTCTGTTATATACTAGAATATAATTAATCTGCAAGCTATGTGTGAATTGATATTAAATAGAGTTATGAACTTTGGAATTGTAATGTTAGGGATCATATTTTTAATATCTAATGAACATGATAGTTAACAAAACCATTTTGAGTATCCAAATTATCTTATTTGATTGCAATAATGTTTAGGATAATTTGGTTATATGAACAGAAATATCAAATCAACAGTTTCAGGATATCATGAATTAGTATTTGATATTAATTTCGCTTCAAGTATTGCTAGATCCTATTTTATTAAATCTTATGTATACGAATGATACGTTAAATGTAAATATAATTCAACATGTTTTGAATCATAGTCATTCTTTATTATACAGTGAATAGATAATGCTATCATTACTCACGAATTAATCTTGGATTTAATTTACTATTTTGATTTCTATTGTCACATAAACATACTGCATATGATGTTGTTCATATGTGTTTGAAATTAAGTCCGGATCTAGTTTCATAATATTGAATATGTATCTATGAGTTATCCCAAAACCTTAGGGTATTGAAGTTTTCATTTTATTAGTTTTTTTTAAATAGATCTGTTATTTTAATAAATACATATAAATGATATGTTTTAGGTTGTAATTGTTTACAACCAAGGACACACTATAGATATGTGTGTGTGTGTGTATATGTAATAACCCGGAAATCAGCGCCAATTTAAAATTTTTATTTTGGCAATTTTAGTGAATTTTGAGTATTTAAAATGAATTATTTTAAATAATAGCGACGAGAAATTTGTTTTGAATAGAAATAGAACGTATATATTTATTTGAATCATCGTTAGAATATAAATATTTTATTTTAATTATAAAAGGAATTGAAAATGGCGCGGTAGTTTGAAAATTCGATTTCAAATTTCAGATGAATGTACATAATTCAAAATAAGCCGGATTTTAGCGAAACCAAAAATATTTAAATCTATTTGAAAATATCTTTCCAACGAATCCGAAAATTTGAAATTTCATAGCGAGAATAAAAAGATATGCCCAGTTGAAAATTCAGAATAGTCGCTATGGAATTCTGGCCCTTAAAAATGGAAATTTTGCAAACGACCTCTGTTTTCGACGAAACCACTTTTGTTGGATCCGAGATGTCGAGTTATTGCTATATTCCGAAATTCATAATTTTCTGAATCAATATGTGAACGTGGTGAAGTTAAATGTGTTTTGACAGTTTCAGTCAATTTCGATCGACTAGAAAATGGCCATTTTTCAAACGGTCTCAGAATTTGACGAAATTAGTTTTGTTAGGACCATATCGTCAATACGAAGCTACAAATAATTTTTCTGGAATTTTAAGAGTCCGTACGTGACCCGGTAAATTGAAATGTATGTTTAAAATTGAATATATAGATTTTAATTTTAATTTGAACGGAAACGGATCGAAATGGTCGAATTGGCATACGATACCTATCCCATTGCGTTCGGAATGGGGGTATTACGCTAAGGGCGACAGTCAGTGGGTCTCGTTTGGAAGTTGAGAATAAAAGTCAACTTTAGGGGATAAAAAAATAATTAATTTAATAAATATATAATAACTTTCCTCTCCCTATACTTCTCAGATCGGGTTTGTTTTAAAAATTGAAAAAAAAAAAACGACGAAGACCGCGCTGCTCCCTACCCTCCGCCCCCGCTGGAGGCGCGCACCCCACCACCATCGCCGTCGGTCAGGCGAGGTCCCCCTTTTCTCCTTCGGTTGTTGTGGCACCCTCCGCCTCCCCCATCTCGAAAAAACCCAAACACTCCCCCAAATCAGAGTGTGCCGCCATTGTAGGACCCCCTTCGCCAGCCGGACACCCTGTGCCGCCACCTGAATCCCCCCATCTCCGATGACCATCAACGAGCCCCCCCTACGCTGTAAGTTTTTATTATTTGTTTTATTTTATTTTTCTTTCTTTTTCTTTCTTCTTTTCTCTCTTTTTTTAGTTAAATAAAAATTGATTTTGTTTAGTAATAAAAACTGATTTTTTTTAGTAATAAAAACTGATTTTGTTTACTAATAAAATCTGATTTTGTTTAGTAATAAAAACAGATTTTGTTTAGTTTTAAAACTGATTTTTATTTTTATTTTATTTAGAAGTTAGGATTTTATTTTATGAAAGCTATGGTTTTTTTTATTAGAGAAAGATTCGATTTTTAAACACATAAAGGTAGGATCTTTAAGTATGTAAAAATATGATTTTTACTATCAATTGAACGTGAAGAAAAATATGATTTTTATCATATGAATAGCTATAAAAATTCAATTTTTATAATCTATGTAGCACTATAAAAGTATAAACTTTTATATATAAGTAGCGAAATAAAAGTACGATCTTTATCTATAGAGATTTGAAATAAAAATATGATTTTTATTATATGTGAAGAATAAAAATGTGATTTTTATATATGGAAAAGCGATATAAAATTATAATTTTTATTTGAATAGCAAAATAAAAATTCGATCTTTATATATATGATGGCGCTATAAAAATTGGATTTTTACATAGGAAGTAGCGGATTAAAAATAGAATTTTTATATAATAGAGAATATAGAAATATGATTTTTATAGATGTAGCGAAATAAAAGTCTGACTTTTATTATATATCTACCGTTGAAATAAAAATGTGATTTTTATAGCGTTGAAATAAAAATGTGATTTTTGATATGAACAGCGTAGAGAAGACTGCGTTGGTATTGCAAACGAATCTAAATTCAAACCATTCAAAGATAAGAGATGGAGGAGTGGATCCCAAAGGTGAGAACTTCTCACTTTTAATTTATTTTCTAGTTGAAATATGTACTAGGATGCAGACGGTGCTTAGCAGCACCCGACACCCGTCGTCCACAGACCATGGATGACTTGTTTGTTTGATTGATGTGCTGTGAAAGTTGATTGTGTGATGTGGAATGGAATAAAATATTTTATAGTTAAAAATATAATTTTTAACTTTGATGTGAATAAAATAGATATTCATTTGCAAATCAGAACGATTTGTTTATGTACTCCTTTTTGACTGACATAGATTGGGGCGATAAATTTTACACATCGCCCAACTGCACAAATAAAATATATGTTTGATTGATTGAAACCCCACACGGGTATTGGGATGAAATCAGACATACACTATTCCCAGTAATTAGCTGTATGTCGATCAATTGATTGACAGGCTGTTATAAGCGTTGAATATTTATATTTGATGCTTATATAGTGTAGAATGCACTCTGGATGATGATTGATTATTTATAGTTGCTATTATATACATGTGTTGTATGGAATCCATATAAATAATATTATATGGTAATTGATTTGGTCTCATTCCAATTTTGAAAATAAATTATATTCATGTGTTGAATAAAAAAAATAGTCATGTGTTGACAATACTCATGTGTTGAATAAAAGAAAATTCATGTGTTGAAGAAAATATTCATTTGTTGAATAGAATAATGAAGTTATTGAAAAATATAAAGCCGTGTTGATTAGATATGCGCCATTCTGACGCGAACGATATTTATATCGATTTTATTCATTTTTATAATGAATATCGAGAAGGAATATATTTCAAAATCTAACGTTTTGAAAATATTATCATTTATAGATTAATGATATGGAATATTCAATTTTGATTAGAAATTGAATATGAAGTTGAAATCGTTTTGAAAACGAATTTAAAACGATTTATAAAATACATTTAGAATTGAAATCGACAAAATATATATAATATATTTATATTATATATATATAATGGCTTGAATAGAACGCGCCGCGCTGCGGCAGTTCGCGAATTTCGACCATTGACTTTGAATGGATATTATGGGAGATCCGACCATCGGATTCTCCTAAAACCGGAAACGTTGGGTTCGTATCGAAAAGAGCTTTCTAACGAATATTAGAGATTTGAAATCTAATGGTTATATTTGGAATTATGTCCAAATCAAATTTGAAAAAGGTCGTTGTAAGTGCAGTTCGATGGCCGTTGATGGAAATCGACTGTACGAGCCTTGATAAAATATTTAAAAATAGTAATAATTTGTGTAAAATCATAAGAAATGATTTGGAAAGAATTAGGATGAAAAACTCCATATTTGAAAAGATAAAAATAGATTTTTATCGAAATGAACTAGTTTTGAACTAGAATTATAATCCATTTATTTTTAAAATAAATAAATTGGATTTGAAAGGATTTTAAAAGTATACATAATTTCCAATAATTGAATTGGAATGGGTTTTAATCTAAATTGTCTTTAGAATATTTCGATGTTGGATTCCGTGATTATAAAGATATTGTTATGGAGATTTGAAAGATATATTTTTATCATTATTTCAAATATGATATTTGTTGGTCGTAGAATTTGATATTGAATATAAGCCGATATATTTTCTATTCAGAGCCTTGTATTTAATATTAAATGGGATTTGGGTTGTCGTGAACGGTATCTTTAATAATACTGTTCTTAGACCAAACGGAGTTAAGAAAATCAGAAACTAACTGAAGATTAGTTAAGTTGAATGGTTTCCTGGGTATTGATCTTATGTTGGTTTCGGCCTTCGGGGTTATTACTTCGGGGATTGTTCACTTGCTAATTTACGTTTAGAGACTGATAGAACGGAATGTGATTTTGGGTTTATCGCGAACCGTGTTTTAAATGACATTGGTTCTTTAACCCAGTTAAAGACAGGATATGATTTCCCAAGTTAAGCAATCATTAATTTTAATTTTTGGGAAGATTAAAACCAAGTGGAGTTTTAATGAATCTTTAATTAGATTGAAATGACCGGGAATGGAGTATCACCAGTTTTGCTCTGGGCGATAGTTAAATCTTTAATTAGATTTGAACGTGAAATGGTAATTGAATTACCGATAACACCGTGGTGTTAGATATGAAGTATTACCAGTTTTACTTCATGGGATGAATAGGTTGGGATTGGGAAAATTAAAATAAATGATTACTTCGGTAAGGTTCGATAATCCCGACTAGTTTGGATAAACCATAATTTGGTTTTGAATTGATATTCAAAGGAAGATTAAAGAATAAATTTAAAGAATTTATCTTTGATAAAATTAATGGGAACCTTTCCCAAAGTATAAGAATATTTGAATAAAAGAATATTCTTAGTTGGAATGAGGCGTATGTTGTGTTTGTGTTACACTTATTTATTATATACGCGAGTTATTCAGAAAGATCGAGTTTATCCCATTCTGAATAACAGATTCGACGATGTGTCGAGGATGAAGATAGTGGTCGAAGACCGGAGGTCTTCACATAGTTTGGATAATTATTGATGATCTTGATTGGGCTGTACACCCAAGAGGAGGGAATCAGTTGGTGATCGTCCAGACGTACTTGGAGATCGATGGATATGCGAGGTACAAGGTGCCTCCGGTTTCGTTCAGACCCAGAACGGACTTGTAAATGGACTATGTGTCTGACATTGGATATCATTTTGTGTGATTGATGAATATCGGTTACATGGAGTGGTTTGCCTGTGTGGCATGCTAAGATGCAAATGATTAAGGCTTCTGTTGAAAAGCAGAGTCTTGTGGTTGATGATCAAAGAATGGCCTATGTAGCATAGCTTTGTGTAGCGTTGATTCGCGAGCCTCACACCCTGGTTGTGAACCAGAAACGGGAGAGGACCTCAGGGAGGACATGCGTTTCCTTCTAGCTAGGGTGGTGTCAGTGACCTACCATCCCTGACATTTATACTATTTTTTCACCTGTGTGGTTGTTGGATTGCGAGGCGCCTCAGATATATCGGTGACTATGTGGAGCCGATGTAGTCATTTGGCTCATTTACGCCCCAAAGGGCGGGGAAACGCAGTGTTCAGGCATTTTAATCCACATCGGTGGACCGGCCCTGACGATCCAAGGGCTCACCTATGTCTGGGTCCTGAGGCTTGGGCTAGACAATCTTGAATCGGTGAGGATGATGCCTTGCCTCGGTTCATAGATGGAAACCCAACTTCCAATACGTGACTTTGCGATTTTTGATTGTAGAGCCTAGTATGGCGACATAGTGGTATGGGGCACTTATGCCGTTTTTAATTGATACTTATGATTGAAATTGTTTTGACACTATACACTTATAGTACTAATAAAAGATGAAATTTAGCGTATCAAGCATTCTTTGGCTATTATAAGGTAAAACCCTATCCTCCGGCTTGTGTTGCATTATGTGATGGGACCTGGGTCTCATAATAGCTTCATTGTTCTTTATTTAGCATTGCGCTGTTGTTTTATGCACTGATGTTCTTGGGAGGAAACCTATTCCATGTTATACGGCGTGGTCCCCTGATTTACCTAACTTTAAAATAAAGATTAATAACTGTTTAATTCTCACACAAGTCACATGACTGACCTGGAGTTTATTGTTTTAACCTAAACTCTTGGTGCCCTTATTTCAACACGGGCAGCTAGTAGTTTTGGTTTTGCAGATTTATATTCATAGGAACCTGGTTTACAGCGGGAATGATATCCGGAAAGCTCTGTATCCGTATATCTCTTTCAGTTGTGTATTGTATTATTTTTCCGCTGCTATGTAATGTGTTGTAATCTCTGATATTTTGTGATGTATATTATTTATTCATACTCTGTATATTCATGTATTCTGATGTCATTGTTGTAATAAACAATGAAATGTTCTTCTGTTTGTGTTCCGATTTGTCGTGTTCACAAAGCAATCCGGGCTTTCCTTACCGGAGAAGTTCGGATCGTTTCAGTATATATATATATATATATATATATATATATATATATATATATATATGTGTGTGTGTGTGTGTGTGTGTGTCTATACACATATATACATCGTATATATTATATATATTTAATTGAAAGGATGGTGTTCATATTTGATATATGTAAACTTATATATATACCTGTATATACATATAAGTTGATTTTCCTGGTCAAATTTACATAATCTTTTAAATATGATTTAATACTAAGGTCTGGATAAATAAGTCCATCTTATAATATGTGATAAGAAATTCGATTAAGTTTTGTATACCTTAAATATACAAAATGTATGAACATATGATGAAAATAAAAGACCCTTGTTAATGGCGCCCGCTTCCTCTTCTTGCACCCTCTCTCCCTCGTCCTCCTTTAATCTTGATTCGTCTTCCTTCCCTCCCCTTCAATCTACTCGTCCTTTCCCTCATCCTGATCCTCCCCCTATCGCTATTATCACCGAGTCATCTACCCTTTCTTTAGATCAATCGCTTTTGGATCTTTGCCCAAGAAACTTGATGGTGCTAATTCTTCAATTTCTGGTTTATCTGATCTTTCTGATCCCTCTTCTGGTATTCTTCATACTGGTAATGATCTTGAAGACGTTAATTTGAACACTGGCATTCCTTCAAGCACCTTGAATATTTCTTTTGATCTCGCAAATGGTATTGGTAGTAGTCATGATGCTACTAATATTGTGAATCCTCTTTCCTCTTCACCATCTGATCTAGCATCTAAAGGCACCTCGTCCAAATATGTAAATTTCATTTTGCCAAATTCTTTATTTGCAATACCTCCTCCCAAGAAATCCGATTATCTTTCCCTATTCAATTCTCTACCTCGTAATGCTGGGATTTATAAGCCAATTCAATTTGACATTGAGAAGAATGGTAATTCAAAATCACTCCCAGATCTTGTCAAATCATAAGGAATCAAATTTTGGGGAAACCATCTGGTGGGCTTCTTCATTGATGGTACTCTTCCTTACTTGGCAGTGGTAAATTTTCTGCGTAATTTCTGGAAACTCCATGGTGAAGTAGAAATTAAATATGACGGGATGCATTTTTATTTTAAGTTCTCTAATGAGACGGATAGAGACAAGGTCTTAAGGGATGATCTTATTTTCATTAAGGGAAGGATATTTATAATAACAAAATTTGATCCCTCTATTGGAAATAATCAATCTCAAATTAAGAAAGTACCAGTATGGATACACTTGCATCGAATTCCTTTACTTCTGTGGACTCTTGTGGGAATAAACTAACTTGCATGTCATATGGGGTGCCTTATTTGTTTTGATTCAAATACTGCAAAAATGCATAGGATTAAGTATGCTAAGGCACTGGTGAAAGTTTCCCCTGATTCAGAATTACCTTCCAGTATTGAGATGGATTGTTTTCATGAGAAATGCCCTCCTGTGTCAGTCTCATATTACTGGCGTCCAAAATTTTGTACTCATTGCAGAATTTTTGGACATGAAACAACAAGATGTAAGCTGTTGATTAGGGAGGATGATTTTCATGGTAATCAGTTAGAAGGTTTAGGTGCAGATCAACAATTTACTAAACAAGTGAATTTTGAAGGGAGTCAATTCAATTCTAAGAGCTCAAAGGGTAAAGGTCATAACCCCTCTCAACAAAAAGGAAATAACAATGAATGGACAGAAGTAATTAACAAAAGGAAAAAAACAAGTATGGCAGAGAAAGCAGTCAGTTGTTGATGAGGTTGACAAAATCTTAGATGAAGTGGGAGAAGTTGTTGGGAGAGAAAATTTAATGGTTGATGAAACAAATAATAATGAGGAAATGGAAGTTAACATAGAGGAGATTGAGAAAAATCAGCAATAGGTATATAAAGTTGATAATGCTGGTTGTTGTCATAAATAAGGAAACACTGAGAATGGTAACTCCCCACAAGATAAGGTTCAAAAGGCAAATGATGATTTTGAAACCTTGTTTAAAGCTGTAGTTGATAAACTTCATTCTAATAACCCTTTTTCTATCCTTAATGATTCCACCAATTAGGAATCTTTGCTTTCTGGAGCTAGTTCATCATTAGCTTCATCTTCTTCTCTTAACAATTCTTCATCGATCGTCATGTCATGTTCTTCTTCTTTTAGTTCACAAACCCCTCTTTCAAACATTGTTAAGACAAATTCTTCAAATAGTGTTATGCCAAATTCTTCATCTCCATATTTGAACCTCAAACCTCCTCCTCACATTAGACTCCCTCCCTCTCAACTATCTTCCTCTAATTCCTCAACAGTCCCATCTTTGAGTGATCTCAAGAAATCTGGTAAGAGGAAAGGAAAATCTTCTGTTGTAGATGATTTAAATGAAGGAAAGGAATTCAGGCCTGAGGATGTTTTACCAGCTAATAACAAACTCAAATCCACAACTAGACACACAAGGAGTAATCCATCCACCCTCATTAATCCACTTCTTTTTAAATGATAAATAGGATCGCATTCTGGAATACCAGAAGTGCTAATCGGCCATCTAAACAAAGAGAAATTAAGGCTTTTATTCGGAATAATCATGTGCAATTGATGTACTTATTGGAAAAAAAGCTTGATGCTAACTCATCTGGGAGACTGGTTAAGCTAATCTCTTCCAATTGGATATATGAAGTTAATTTGGATCCAGTGAACTTCAGTAGAATTCTTATTTTTTGTAATCCTTCTTTTTTCATGCTCACTACTATCAGTAAATCGGATCAGTTTATACACACTAATTGTGTTCACATTCCATCTAACTCCCAATTTTTACTAACAGTTGTTTATGCTTAGAACGCTACGGCATTAAGGATTCCTTTCCTGGACAATGTTCATTCACTTAATAGCTCAGATTCTCCGTGGTTGTTAGGTGGTGATTTTAATTGTATGTACTCCTATCATCATAAACTTGGTGGATCTCCATTATCCGTCACTGATATCGCGCCTCTTAACTAATATATCATCAACTCTTGCGTTCTTCCCACCAGGTTTCATAGTTTGGAATATACTTGGTTTAATAGTTCCAGAACTAGTAATCCAACCTTTTGTAGACTCGACCATATTTTTGCAAACTCTCACTTTCTTAAGTTTTGGCCAAAATCCTTTTACTCATTATCCCTTTAACTCTTTCAGACCACGGTCTTATAGTGCTTGATTGGGGTATTGAAGATGTCATTAACACGGGTAAAACAATTTTCAATTTTTATAATTTTTGGTTACAATATGCAGATTTCTCTAATCTTTTATTGCAGGTTTGGTCAAATCAGTATCCATATGATCCTTTGAGTTCTTTGGTTTGTAAATTGAAGCAGCTAAAATTCCACTTGAGTGCTTGGTTTTCCTCTACTTTTGGTAAGGGGTCTGAGTTATCTTCATATGCAAGAGATGAACTATGTGTAGTACAGGTAGCTTTACAAAGGAGTCCTAATGATTTAGACCTTCAACAATCGGAATTGGCTCTAAAAATTAAGTTGAAATATTCTCTGGATTTAGAATTTCAAGCATTAAGTCAAGCATCATTTTTAAGGAAGGAAAAGGAAGCTGATAGAAATACAAAATTTTACCGTAATTATCTGAAGGTGAAGAAAAATAATCTGTTTTTCTTTATAAAGGATATTCATGGTAATCTGCTTAACAAAGAAAATGACATCAATGGAGACTTTGTAGATTATTTCTCCTCAATTTTAGCACCAACTGAACCCTTTCAAATTGATCCGGAGCCTTATAATAACTTGAATATGCCCTATCTTTCTTTGGTTCAGTCTCAAGACATTATTGCTGAAATAACAACAAATGAAATAAAAGATGCTGTTTTTGGTTTGGATGCTATAATAGCGGCGGGCCGGATGGATATAATGCCTTCTTACAGAAATGCTGGAATACTATTGGTGATGACTTAATAAAAGGGGTAAAATTCTTCTTTTTGAATAATTTTATGCCTTCTAGTTTAGTAGCTACTTCTATATCGTTAATTCCTAAAGTGGACTGTCCTGTTTCAATATCAGATTTTAGACCGATTTCATGTTGTAATGTGGTCTACAAGGTTATTTCAAAAGCGATTGCTAATAGATTACAGTTGGTCCTGCCTTCTATTATTTCTTCAAACCAATCTGCATTTGTGAGTGGAAGAACAATAAGAGACAATCTGCTAATAACACATGAATTATTAAGTGGTTATAATAGGAAATCTATTTCTCCTCGCTGTATGATTAAGCTAGATATTAAAAAAGCTTTCGATTCAGTTTCTTCGCATGCTATTCTTGCTGCTATGTCACGAATGAATTTTCCACTACCTTTCCTTTCTGGGATTTATACGTGCATATCCTCGCCATATTTTTCCATTTCAAGACAAGGATGTCTTCATGGGTATTTCAAAGGGACTAAAGGTGTAAGGCTAGGAGACCCAATATCAGCTTACATTTTTATTATTGTAATGGAACTCTTGAATTCTTTACTGAAGCAATAGGTTGAAGCTGGTCATCTTGAATTACATCCATGCTGTAAAAATCCTCATATCGTTCACCTCCTCTTTGCTGATGATCTTGTTATATTCACTAAACCAACTCTAGCCAACATTTAATGTATTCTTGCTACTTTGGAAAAATTCTACTATCTTGCTGGTCTCCAAATCAACTTGAGTAAATCTCATATTTTGATGGCAGGATTATCACAGAATAAAAAGGAAGAGATACTCAGTTTTTCTGGTCTGGTGGAGCTACCAAATATTCTTTGTATTTGGGTCTTCCATTAGTTTTCTCTCGTATGACTAAACAGAATTGCATGCCCCTTTATGAGAATATCATTCATTTGCTTCAACAATGGCCAAATTGTAAGCTATTACAAGCTGGTAGGTTAACTATAGTATAGTCAGTGGCCATTGCAATTACTACATACTGGAGTAGACATTTCATTCTGTCTATTAAATTAATCTCTATGATAACTAGTACGCTTAATAAATTTTTATGGCATGGAGATCCTTTTGTGAAGAAAATTGTTCTTGTATCTTATAATAAGCTATACGATGACAAGGAGCATGGAGGATTAGGCATCACTAATCTTTTTGTATGGAATAAAGCTGCTATTTCGTGTTATTTTCAAAAACTTTTTTTTGATGATGCATGTTTGTGGACGAGATGGATAAAGAACAACCAGATAGGAAATAAAGATTTCTGTTTAATGCCTATTCCATCTAATTGTAGCTGGAGTTGGCGATGTATTCTAAAACTAAAGGAACTTTTCTTCCTTTTATTTAATTTCATAGGAGGAATTTGGCGCATGTCTATTTTTGGAAGGATCGTTGGTTGAAGCCTGGTCTGATCTTGAATCAGATTGTATGTTACAGCTTGAAGGCTAACTCTGGAATACCAGATAATGCAGTGGTTAGTAATTGTTTTCATGATAGTCGTCTAGAATTGCCGTACTCTAATTCTACGAAATTAAGACAACTTTGGGGGTGATATTGCTGCTAACTAGAAAGTGATTGATGATAATGGAATCTTGTGGAATGGAAGGCATCATTCTATACAGTATGTTTATAAGCTGTTAAAGAATGACAAATTTTTCCTTAGTCTTCTCGTATATGGAATACTGGGAATCCAACAAAGGAGAATTTGCTTCTTTGGAAGGTAATGGCCAATGCACTCATTACAAAAGATAAGTTGTGTTCATTGGGTATTATACAAGATAATCAATGCTTGCTTTGTAGAAGTGAAGTTGAAATCTAATATTCATCTTTTCTTCGATTGTGCTTATGTGCATCAAATTTGGGATAGGCTTTTGGCAATTGGTGGATTTCATAGAATGGCAAATACCAGTATGGTAGAATGGTTTATCATATTTAAAGCTACTAGATGGTGGACTAATCGATCTAAAATTTTGCTAATCATTTTAAAGAAATTCATACATTATATTTGGTTGGAAAGGAAATGTAACACCCCGTGTATTCTATAACTGTGGAATTAACAAATTAAAGTATAATTAATTTGAAATCAAAGAACTGAGGGAAACGGGATACGCCATTGCGTTCGTCTCGGAAAAATACGCGAAATAGAGTCCGAGTTTTCGAAAAACGGAGTCCGTATGAAGAAGATGTGGCCTTCGGAAGTTTCTGAATTAAGTTTAAAATTTGAACAAAACAGTTTAAAAATTAAAACCGGGCCCAATTGGCCAAGGCGGGAAAACTCCCGCCTAAGACACCCAGGTCGACTGGGCTGTCGACCTGGTCTAACCAGGTCGACAGGGCTGTCGACCTGGTCCAGACCCAGGTCGAACCCAGTCCACCCTGGCTGGCCTATTCTATGTTGGTCGATTTTCTGTGGTCTGCTTTGTCATTAGGGCTAGGTGGCAGGCTCTAATTGGTCCCTCTTGCGAATGAATGGCTACGATCAATCCAAGCGACATCAATGGTCCTAATCAGTTCATAAACTCTATAAAATGACCCTAGACTCTACCTAGGTTTCTTACACAATTCTCTAGCCTCCATTGCTCTCTTCTTCTAATTAAAAATAAAAATGGCGTCTCTGCTCTGCTGGAATTAAAACTAGAAGATAATCAACATCAGCCTAAGCAACTCAATTCAAACTAGAGATTAAAGTTTCTGCAAAGATTCTACAAGAAGTTAAAGTTCTTTCTTTAATCCAATCAAGGCAAGTACAGTTATTTTCCGCTATAAACGTTAATAATAATTTTGATATGTTTTTGATTCTGAATCTGAGATTGTATATATATTTTCTTCTGTCAGATCTGTTTTTCTGTATCCCTTTTCTTCTTTTCTGTTTTTATAGCCAGGCTACCACGAGCCTGTGCCCAATCTCATAAAGAGATTAACGTATGAACGCAAAATTTGGGACAATTAATGAATGATGCGAAATTTGACAAGACTGAATTGAATGTATGACTTGAGGTCTGAGGCATAAAATATATTGGACATGTGACTTGGGATTGGATGCATAAATTTGACTATGAACATATAATTTATGCATGTTGTATGCATAGTTATGTTGTAATTTAGATCGGTAATTAATTAGAAAATAAGCATATAAACTAGTTTTAGACCTATGCATATTCTGTGATAAAAGAAGAAGAGGAACCATTGTAAGATTACATATGATTTGAGACTTTGGACAAAATGCATATAAAAGTCAAGATTGGATTTTTAGAAGATATGATTTAAAGATTTAGATTTTTGGGTATAGTTTGCATAATGATTCATGACTTAAAAAGAAGAAGATATGGAAGCTTAGGTGTAAAAGATTTGCATTAATTAGGATATCTATTATTGTGATTACACCTAAATAGGGATTTTTGGATATATGGCATGCATTGAAATTAATGGTTATATTTGGTATAATTTATATGTGAATCTGCTGTAAGATGCTAGTTTAACAAAAATTGGAACATATGTTATATGGCAAATTATGTCCATATTCTGGGCTATGTAACTTTATGCAAACATGGAGTATATGTTGTGAATCATGACAATTATGTAAGCATATGAATTTAGGCCAATTTATGATTGGGCAAGGCATGTAAATAGAACTTTTAGAAATATTAAATTTGCTAAATCTGCTAATGTGTCAAGTTTCCTAAACTACTAGTTTTGTTATATTTCCTAGACTGCTAATTAAATTGAGATGCCTAATCTGTTAAATTTGTCGGTTGAAATGCCTAACCTGTTATATGCCAAAATCTGCTAAGTTGCTAAATCTGTTAAATCCGTTAAGTCATATAAAATCTGTTATATGCTATGTTGATATAATCATCCTGTTATTGATATAATCTGAATTGGCATATATATTGGACGTGCGCATAAACGGTAAATTGTTAATTAATTGGCCGCAAAGATAAACATGGCTAACTCGAGGTTAGAATGAGTTTGCGGCGTAAATCTGCCCGGAACCGCCCGGCACATCCAGTGGCCGCAAACAATAGGTTCTAATGTGAGAAGTTAGTCATAACATGCGTAAGACACGAGGATAGGTCTGGCTTGTGGCAGAAGTCTGCCCGGAACCGCCCGGCATATCCAGCGGCCACAAGCTACCGACCTAATGTGAGAGGTCTGTGCATTAATAATTAATTAATGCAAAATCTAAGATAATAATGACGTCTAAAACGTATTGGGAAAAATAGGGTTAAACCAAAGGGATTAATAGATGTAGTAAAACCCGTCCATGAATCTGTAGGCCCAATACAAAGTTAGACAAATCTGAAAAATCTGTACATCTGACCTGTTAGTCTGAAAACTTGTTAACTTAATTTGTGAATTAGTAAATCTGAATTCTGTATGTCTGAACTTGTAAACAAGTTAATCTGAAATCTGTTAGTCTGGGGACACAAGGTTAGGAGGGGAATTACTTGTGTCATCTGTTGTTTGGGACCCATATTAGTCAGTAACCCTTTCTGGTATCAAAACTTTGACCCAACAGTAGGTAGGGTCCGGGCACGCTTACTGAACTAATTATAAGTGGTTCATTCTGATAATGGCGAGGGGTGTTGATGGTGCGTTCCAACCGGGTCATGTACGTGCATGGATCCCGGTCTGCCTCTGAGGATGTAAGACGCCGTGACATCTGTAAATAGGTCTGTGCCAATTGGTTGTCACTTTAGGGAGTGATACACCCTACTGTGGGGCCGAAAAAAGATATTTATGTATTAGGGAGCCGATCGCTTGGGGTAGGGTTTTAGGGTACGCTTAGTTCTGTCTGTTTCTGTTGGTACCGTCTGTTTCTGTTGGGTGGTAACACCTGTCTGTTTCTGTGTGGTACCGTCTGTTCGGGTGGTAAAGGCCCATTACTAGTGTACACCTAATTCCACATTCTGTCTCCATAGGGATAAATCTGTTTCTTCTTCTGTCTGTTTCTGATCGGGTAGTAAAGGCCCATTATTAGCATTCTGTTTCTGTTAAAGTATTCTGTACCCGTTCCTGCTTCAATTTAGACATTAGGGTGACACCTAATCCGGCTATACTAGTATTAGTGCAGAGAAGTGTAAAACAATAGTTTATATCATTCTATTTTTCTTTTATATCTGCTACACCTGTTATAGTTATCTCACATCCAGTTTTATGTTCATATCATATTATTATTATCTGTTCATATGCTGAAAGTCACTGGACTTGCCAGACTTTTTGTCTGACCCTTGTTGTTTTCGCCTCCTTTCTTCCGTTCCCCCCAGGTTATCCAAGGAGGGAAATACTTTAGCTTGATCCGGATTTCTCTTTGCTTGAAGTGCTTAAAGTATGGCTCGGCTCTGTATAGCTTCCGTTCCATGGGGATTATGATTTTAAACTATGCATTTTGAAGTCTTTTGTACAAGACTGATATTTTGTACTTGAATTCTGAAATTGAAAGGATGTAACCATATTAATTTTCTGTTTCCACTGTAATAAAGTTAAAATTTTTCAAGTACCGTTTTATCTGTCTTGTAAGTTTCTGTTCTATTTACTAAAATGCTCCACCAAAGTTAAGGCATTCCCTTTGTGAGTGACCTTAACGGAGGTGGGGTGTTACACTTGGTATCAGAGCTGAAGGTTACCAGATTGGGTAAAGTTTTTGAAAACTATTTTCAAAAAGGTTTTGAAAGGAAGTATTTTCAAAAATAAAGCTTATTTTGAAAAACATGATCCCCAAGAGCCATATATCTTTCTTTCAGTCCTTTTTGTATTGAACCTTTCCTTTTTCGTTTCAGCATGTCTGAAGCATCTGAGATACCAGAGGGTGTCCATGTACCCGGTTGGTTTCGTCAATATCTTGAGGCTAGGACCGCCGCTGCAGGTCCAGCAAATGATCCCCCTCCTCCACCCCCTCCTCGTACAATTGCTTTCTCAAAGATCTATAGAGATTTTAGGGCCATGGGTGGGAAGGATTTCAAAGGAACTGAATCATTCGTAGAAGCAAGGAATTGGCTCAAAGAAACTGAGGATCTATTCGTTATCTTCGAGGTGGACGATAGGCAGAAGGTACAGTTGGCAGTATGGCTACTCAAAGACGAAGCTTCCTACAGGTGGGAAGTCACTAACGCCGAGAGGCCGGTTGAGACATGGATGGATTTCAGAACAAGGTTTGAGACAAAATTTCTCTCGCAAGCTGAACGAAGTTTACAATTGGAAAAGTTCTTGTCTCTTAAGCAAGGAAGTATGACGGTCAAGGAATACGTCAACCAATTCAACCAACTAGCAAGATTCGGATTGGATTTAGTCAACACTCAGCATAAAAAGGCTCTCCGCTTTGTTAAAGGATTGAATGAGCCACTGCACAGCCTAGCCATGACCCATGTACCCATGGGAGCAACTTACGAGAAATTGGTGGATATGGCACTACTGCACGAGGAAGACAAGGGCCCGAAAGAGACAAAGAAGGAAGAACCACAGAATAAGAAAGCGGGGCCCAAAAAGGAAACACAAAAGAAGGATGAGAAGTCTGAAGATAAGAAGGGGAAAAAGTGCTTTACTTGTGGGAGCTCAACTCATCTGAACAAGGATTGCAGAAAAAGGAAGGGCGCTTGCTTCAACTGTGGGGAGATGGGACACTTCACTAGGGACTGCCCAAAGAGACGAGGACAAGGAGGGCAGGCGAACACTCTTGAGGCTAGTGGCTAGGATAGAAATAGGAAATTTTCTATAGTAGGTTTAATTTATTTATCTGATTATGAAGTCAAGACTTTTTCTGATTCTGATATTTTGATTTTGTAATCGATACTCTGCACTTTAATACTAGTATTATTTCTGAATTCCGCTGTAGACTCAGACCCATAAGGGTTATGGATCATCTATTTGGGACTGGGGTTTGAGGGATATCTGTGTTAGGTGTCAAGTATGACGCATACATTCTGAGTTTTCATGGGGTATTAATTTAATGTTGGTTTCGGTCTTTGGGGCCGATACCTAGGACCTATGTCTAATAGGAACCAAATTTTCGTTCTATCTGTACTCGCTTCCATCATTTGACTGTATCCTATCGATCGAATATTTGAACTTTAGGTAGAAACTAATGGGTGTAAACATGTGTTTGATACATGTTATGTTTGATGGTTGCAAGTGGATGCAAGTGGTTGCTAGTGGTTGCCCGTGGATGCATATACACACACTAGGCACTAGATCGGCTCGAAAACACTCTCATACTGCATATGGATGGGTGAGCATTTTTCAATTCTTGTGGATGCAAAATGGGTGATTCAGCACATGGATGTTGCATTTGAGTGAATGATTGTGCACTCATATAGAAATAATATATAACATCAGAATTCTATTGCATACATGTTGGACTCATGGCACTGACATAATTCGCATTAAGGAGGTCAACTGAATCAGTAGACCGCCTGATCTTTGCATTAGATAAGGAACATATACACACACTTTAGCATATGTTCATACAGCATTAGAAGTTTTCTAAGGACAATGGATGCTTGTGGATGATGGTTGAGTAGATGGGTGATTGGATGGTAGGACACATTCTTCTTAACTTGAAGATTTCGGGGACGAAATCCTTTTAAGTGGGGGAGAATGTAACACCCCGTGTATTCTATAACTGTGGAATTAAAAAATTAAAGTATAATTAATTTGAAATCAAAGAACTGATGGAAACGGGATACGCCATTGCGTTCGTCTCTGAAAAATACGCGAAATAGAGTCCGAGTTTTCGAAAAACGGAGTCCGTATGAAGAAGATGTGGCCTTCGGAAGTTTCTGAATTAAGTTTAAAATTTGAACAAAACAGTTTAAAAATTAAAACCGGGCCCAATTGGCCAAGGCGGGAAAACTCCCGCCTAAGACACCCAGGTCGACTGGGCTGTCGACCTGGTCTAACCAGGTCGACAGGGCTGTCGACAGGGCCATCGACCTGGTCCAGACCCAGGTCGAACCCAGTCCACCCTGGCTGGCCTATTCTATGTTGGTCGATTTTCTGTGGTCTGCTTTGTCATTAGGGCTAGGTGGCAAGCTCTAATTGGTCCCTCTTGCGAATGAATGGCTACGATCAATCCAAGCGACATCAATGGTCCTAATCAGTTCATAAACTCTATAAAATGACCCTAGACTCTACCTAGGTTTCTTACACAATTCTCTAGCCTCCATTGCTCTCTTCTTCTAATTAAAAATAAAAATGGCGTCTCTGCTCTGTTGGAATTAAAACTAGAAGATAATCAACATCAGCCTAAGCAACTCAATTCAAACTAGAGATTAAAGTTTCTGCAAAGATTCTACAAGAAGTTAAAGTTCTTTCTTTAATCCAATCAAGGCAAGTACAGTTATTTTCCGCTATAAACGTTAATAATAATTTTGATATGTTTTTGATTCTGAATCTGAGATTGTATATATATTTTCTTCTGTCAGATCTGTTTTTCTGTATCCCTTTTCTTCTTTTCTGTTTTTATAGCTAGGCTACCACGAGCCTGTGCCCAATCTCATAAAGAGATTAACGTATGAACACAAAATTTGGGACAATTAATGAATGATGCGAAATTTGACAAGACTGAATTGAATGTATGACTTGAGGTCTGAGGCATAAAATATATTGGACATGTGACTTGGGATTGGATGCATAAATTTGACTATGAACATATAATTTATGCATGTTGTATGCATAGTTATGTTGTAATTTAGATCGGTAATTAATTAGAAAATAAGCATATAAACTAGTTTTAGACCTATACATATTCTGTGATAAAAGAAGAAGAGGAACCACTGTAAGATTACATATGATTTGAGACTTTGGACAAAATGCATATAAAAGTCAAGATTGGATTTTTAGAAGATATGATTTAAAGATTTAGATTTTTGGGTATAGTTTGCATAATGATTCATGACTTAAAAAGAAGAAGATATGGAAGCTTAGGTGTAAATGATTTGCATTAATTAGGATATCTATTATTGTGATTACACCTAAATAGGGATTTTTGGATATATGGCATGCATTGAAATTAATGGTTATATTTGGTATAATTTATATGTGAATCTGCTGTAAGATGCTAGTTTAACAAAAATTGGAACATATGTTATATGGCAAATTATGTCCATATTCTGGGCTATGTAACTTTATGCAAACATGGAGTATATGTTGTGAATCATGACAATTATGTAAGCATATGAATTTAGGCCAATTTATGATTGGGCAAGGCATGTAAATAGAACTTTTAGAAATATTAAATTTGCTAAATCTGCTAATGTGTCAAGTTGCCTAAACTACTAGTTTTGTTATATTTCCTAGACTGCTAATTAAATTGAGATGCCTAATCTGTTAAATTTGTCGGTTGAAATGCCTAACCTGTTATATGCCAAAATCTGCTAAGTTGCTAAATCTGTTAAATCCGTTAAGTCATATAAAATCTGTTATCTGCTATGTTGATATAATCATCCTGTTATTGATATAATCTGAATTGGCATATATATTGGACGTGCGCATAAACGGTAAATTGTTAATTAATTGGCCGCAAAGATAAACATGGCTAACTCGAGGTTAGAATGAGTTTGCGGCGTAAATCTGCCCGGAACCGCCCGGCACATCCAGTGGCCGCAAACAATAGGTTCTAATGTGAGAAGTTAGTCATAACATGCGTAAGACACGAGGTTAGGTCTGGCTTGTGGCAGAAGTCTGCCCGGAACCGCCCGGCATATCCAGCGGCCACAAGCTACCGACCTAATGTGAGAGGTCTGTGCATTAATAATTAATTAATGCAAAATCTAAGATAAGAATGACGTCTAAAACGTATTGGGAAAAATAGGGTTAAACCAAAGGGATTAATAGATGTAGTAAAACCCGTCCATGAATCTGTAGGCCCAATACAAAGTTAGACAAATCTGAAAAATCTGTACATCTGACCTGTTAGTCTGAAAACTTGTTAACTTAATTTGTGAATTAGTAAATCTGAATTCTATATGTCTGAACTTGTAAACAAGTTAATCTGAAATCTGTTAGTCTGGGGACACAAGGTTAGGAGGGGAATTACTTGTTTCATCTGTTGTTTGGGACCCATATTAGTCAGTAACCCTTTCTGGTATCAAAACTTTGACCCAACAGTAGGTAGGGTCCGGGCACGCTTACTGAACTAATTATAAGTGGTTCATTCTGATAATGGCGAGGGGTGTTGATGGTGCGTTCCAACCGGGTCATGTGCGTGCATGGATCCCGGTCTGCCTCTGAGGATGTAAGACGCCGTGACATCTGTAAATAGGTCTGTGCCAATTGGTTGTCACTTTAGGGAGTGATACACCCTACTGTGGGGCCGACACAGGATATTTATGTATTAGGGAGCCGATCGCTTGGGGTAGGGTTTTAGGGTACGCTTAGTTCTATCTGTTTCTGTTGGTACCGTCTGTTTCTGTTGGGTGGTAACACCTGTCTGTTTCTGTGTGGTACCGTCTGTTCGGGTGGTAAAGGCCCATTACTAGTGTACACCTAATTCCACATTCTGTCTCCATAGGGATAAATTTGTTTCTTCTTCTGTCTGTTTCTGATCGGGTAGTAAAGGCCCATTATTAGCATTCTGTTTCTGTTAAAGTATTCTGTACCCGTTCCTGCTTCAATTTAGACATTAGGGTGACACCTAATCCGGCTATACTAGTATTAGTGCAGAGAAGTGTAAAACAATAGTTTATATCATTCTATTTTTCTGTTATATCTGCTACACCTGTTATAGTTATCTCACATCCAGTTTTATGTTCATATCATATTATTATTATCTGTTCATATGCTGAAAATCACTGGACTTGCCAGACTTTTTGTCTGACCCTTGTTGTTTTCGCCTCCTTTCTTCCGTTTCCCCCCCAGGTTATCCAAGGAGGGAAATACTTTAGCTTGATCCGGATTTCTCTTTGCTTGAAGTGCTTAAAGTATGGCTCGGCTCTGTATAGCTTCCGTTCCATGGGGATTATGATTTTAAACTATGCATTTTGAAGGCTTTTGTACAAGACTGATATTTTGTACATGAATTCTGAAATTGAAAGGATGTAACCATATTAATTTTCTGTTTCCACTGTAATAAAGTTAAAATTTTTCAAGTACTGTTTTATCTGTCTTGTAAGTTTCTGTTCTGTTTACTAAAATGCTCCACCAAAGTTAAGGCATTCCCTTTGTGAGTGACCTTAACGGAGGTGGGGTGTTACAGGAATAACAGAGCATTTGGGCGTGGCTTTTCACGGTAAGTCAATTGCTTACTTTAATTCAAAACAAGCTGCAAAGGATGCTCTAGTTAAGATGAATATATGTAGTTTTCTCACTGTTCTGGGAGTTCAGGCAGTTCTATTAATATAGTTTTCTTAGTTGATGATTTACATGTGCTGAGTTTTTTTCTAAATTTCATGTATATTGTTAGTGTTTTTTTTCTTAGTATATTTTTAGTTGAGTAATCTGTGAATATTGTAATATAGGTATTCTTTGTACAATAAACTCTTGTAGTTGGTTCATGTGAATAATAAAATTGCCTTTCTGAAAATGTATGAACATATCGAAAACTGTTTACAGTTGTGTTTACATTACAACTGGATGTTCCATACCAATTTGCTTGAGATATGATTTTGGATTAATAAATGGGCATTTGGTTTTACCCCTATATATGGTCAGTATGCATGTCAAACATTCTAACGAAGTATATGTATATATATATACACATATATGTATCTGTCTGCGTGTGTGTGTGTGTGCGTGTGCGCGTGTGATATGTAATGTAAAGATGCATGTTAATATTAGTTATCTGATCATATATTTATAATGATAAATATATATCTATATGCTGCAGTTATTTTAATTCTTTTAGGAAATATAATCTTTTGTTTTGATTCATACTATTTTTAGAGATAACAGTTTTCTTAACAAAGATGCCTTTGAAAATTTCTTTAAAAACACAACTATAATGTACTTGTACCAGTATAAATATAGACCATATTCCTATGCATGTGCACATATGTATATGCTGCCTGTGACTTAAAATGGGTCAATATGAAGTGTTCATACTAATGAATAACATAGCAAACGATGATGTAGGACTAGTGGTTTAAAATATCATTAATATTCAAACAATTTGATATATATGTATATATATATATATAAACAGTAGAAAATTTGATATGCCAACTAAATATATATATATATATACACACATAGATAGATAAATCTCAATGTTAGATTGTTATATGAAATATATCTCTGTTATGTTTTAATATTGGGACTAAAACAAAAGAAAAACCATCTTTAATTGAGTATTTAATCTGAAAGGATAAATCACTATATTTGATGCAATGATGCAGATATGATTTAGATTGAACACGTGTGACTTGTTTTAAGTATTGATTCTTAACCATGTGAACATAAGTTACTTCAAATTATTTAATAACATATTTTTATATGTACAATGCATTATGGGTTTTCTGTTAGAAGATGTATCAAAACTGTTTGATCACATGGTAATGAATATTGTGAACTTGATAAATTCAGCTACATGTTGTTTAAATTTCTCATTACTTCTGAACTATGGAAATTCAAATCAGTTAGACTGATTTTATTTTCTATGAGTCACAGTACAGATATTTATATGATAGGAAGATGTCTAATCCTTTTCATACACCATTTTGTCTGCAGTGCCAAGTATAAGGTCATGGGTATAAATACATATTGTCTAATGACAGAAGTGTAGTTTTATAAGCTTAGAATTCGTATTTGACATATTCATAGCACACCACTAAAACTTACTATTGTGCATAAATATTAGGAACTGGAAATGTGTTTTAAGCTTGTATTATGGATATGCATGTCTGACCATAATGGATACATTTATACACTGATATTTTAAAGTCAACAGTAAATATATATAAATACATACCAAGTGTTAATATATATACACTGATGATAATATGTCATTAATAAATAATGATGACATAACATTTATGTATATATGTTTGATTCACATATAAGGTAGAATATGATACTAACTTCTTTGATCATTTATCTATTGTAAAGAGATATAAAATGGAGTTGTTATGATATAACCAGTTTAATGACTTTGGTGCAAATCAGAGTTACAACAATATGTTAGATATACATATGATGTATATAAGTTAAAGCGCATATATTATATATACATTTGATGTATATATGATTTACTGCAATTGTATGATATACATTTGATGTATGCTGACACCTATGAATTAAATCAATTTTAACAGGGTGAAAGTTGTGCTTGCTGAAACTGTTTCGTCAGGAAATGCGACTCCATTACAAGCTGCGGGACTGGTCGAATACTATAGTTATATTTTGAGAGATAAACAAATGGGACTTTATTTTTCAAAAAGTTTTATCTTAATATTACTGCATAAATAAATTGAAATAAAAGATTCCATTGTAATAATATATTTGTACATTTGTTTGACTGATTACAACAGTCCATGTTGCATTTTGTTTTTCTTTGAATTAAATGTATAGTAGAGTGCATATTCTATGTGACATACAAATATTGGTTCCTACATATTCAAAGTTATATATATATATATATATATATTGAATAATGTATTCATTGAATTACTAGTATATATATATATTAATAGTTCGATAACTGTTAGCATTTTATAAGTTTTATGAGTGTGCCCTATACACTAATGATTGGATTATAATAGAACGAAATGGACTTGGATAGTTAGGGCCTGGATAACTATCATCTATAATACTAACATGTGGTGAACAAATTTTGGCAGTACAAATGTTGAAATGTATTTTATGTTTTGAAATGTTCAAAAGAAAATTAAGCACGATACCTATATATATATATGTATTGTTGAACTTAAATACATAAATATTGTCCATATATTTTATTTGAATCCAATTAATGTTATGAATATATAATACATGTATTTTAATACGTGTATATAAAACTGATATTGTTCACCAATATGAATTATAAAATTTCCTTTAAAGCAAACTTTGTTATATTAAGTCATGGTGATATATTCCAATAATACACCCATCAATGCCATTCTCATTGGATGTAACTAACGCCAAAGCGATGTGCACCTTTTATTTTGGTTATATGAGTTAGGAGTAATTGTGGTGCTTCGAATGTATTATTGGGTCTGATTTAACTAAGGCTGCATAATATGATTATGGCCTGAGAGAGAGTAATGTGAATAATTCTATATTTTGAGCAAATGAATAATACTGAACAATATTTTCATCATGCGATCCAATAGTTATATATACGATATAATTGAGGTAAGATGTCTACCTAAAAGGTTGTGTTTTGGGTTATTAGCCAAAACAAGGTCATGGCATGACTAGATATGGATCTTGGAACACCATTATGTCTATATATATATATATATATATATATATATATATATATATATATATATATATATATAACAGAGGGATGTTAATTTGAGTGGGAACGTATTTAGTTTAAAATTATACATTTACGTAAATATAAATTTTGATCGTCAAAATTTGTATTTATATTAAATAGATATTACAGAATAGGTTATCATTTATTATCTACTATAGATATTAAATAATAAATTACTCCGATAATTTAAATTAATCCGTAAGAAGTATAAATTGTATTAAATCAAATTTCTTGACTAACATTGAAATTTGAGGATTGTTCTCAAACAAATTAAACGTAATTGTTTTGGAAACTTAGAGAAGATCTAAAAGTAAGTTGAAGTATGACTTGAACCGAATAAGATGTAAATGTTATTACAATCTACTTACACATCTCTAGTATTAGATACTAGATATGAATCACATAGAAGTATGTGAATTTGCAAGAATTGTAAAACAAGTAGATATCCAACAAAAAGACAAATGGACTTACGATTGGAAATGAAGCAAATGTTGCTAGATTATCCAAAGGAAATTGCTTTTGTTCTATGTATTGGCTTAATTAAATAATTAAAGTAATTGGTACTATGAAAAAAAATTCCATTTAAAATAAATGTTATAATGTATTTTGTTTAGACGAGTTTAAAATTTCATTTATAATAAAAGAACAATTGTTATTCATTTTATTTAAATGAAATATTTATCGGAATTTCACAAATAGTTAATGATCTTTGTAAATCCTAAACTATAATGTACTTGACATAACTACTGAATGGATTAAAATTATTGATTTAAATCCAATATACCTTTAGTATTGTTAGTTAGCCCATATAAACAAGAAAAGCACATCAAAACTTCATTATGACGGAGTTTTGAAATTATTTGATTTTGAATCGTATGAAGAGTGCAACTCTTGTTTATTAGGCAAAATAACCGAATCACCTTTCACTTAACAAAGTGAATGGGTGATAAGTATTGGGTCTCGTACATATTTATTTATATGGAGCAATGAATACATAAGCTAGAGGCAGGTTTGATTACTTCATATATTTACTGATGATGTCGGTAGATAAAGATATGTGTATCATATGAAATACAAATCATACTTTGATAAGCTCAAAGAATTCAAAAATGAAGTTCAAAACCTATTTTGATAGAAAATAAATTCTCTTCGAACAGATCGAGTGAATATTTAAGCCAATTATTGAATGACTGTGCAGATGAGTTTGAAATTATTTCACAACTCACTCCATCTAGAACACTATATTGGAATGGTGTGTATGAAAGGAGAAATCACACCTTATACGATATAGTAAAATTAATAATAAGTCATACAGACCTTCCAATAAATTAAATTTAGAACAGTTGTAATAAAATCCCACTAAACCGATTCTGAAGACGCCATATAAGATATAGACTAGAAAATGTCCTAGTGTGTCTAATACAAAGATTTGGGATGTAAGACGTCTGGTAAACATTTTTCCACTGATAAGATCGAACCCAAATCAAATAATTATTTTGTGGAATATCCAAAAGAAGCAAAAGGATATTATTTCTATAAATCCTCTGGGAATAAAATGTTTATTGCTCGAATTGGTATCTTTCTAAAGCAGAACTAGTCTCTAAGATACCGAAGGGAATGAAATAGAATTAGAAATGTCTCAGAAACCACAAAATACCATTGAATCTTGTATAGACAAGAAATTGAGTGGGAGTGATGCAATAATTCTAATGTTATATATTGATAACACATTAACTATTGTGAATAATATTATCTTAAAAAAAGTAGATACTGATTCTAAGAAAGAAAATGTTTGGATTAGGAAGTTCATAATTGAACTTAATTTATTGTTGATCCAATGATTCACATTGCGATAACAATGTGGCTATTACTCAGGCCTAAAACCTTAAAATCATTATCGATCCAAACATATATTTAAGAAATAATATTTCTTATGAGAAGTTATTCATAGAGGAAATAAACATATCTACAAAGTTGCAAAAGTTGTAATGTTGCAGACCTACTGAATTAAACTCTGTTGCAGCAGAAGTTTAATAGTCACACTAGTTTCATGAGTATACAATACGTGAATGATTGACTCTAGTGCAAGTGGGAGATTGTTAGAGTTTATTCCCTAGAGTCAATCCATTCGATGTGATTAATAACATTATTGATGTTATTTTTTATTTGGAATAAAATATTTTGTTATGTAATATTTTCTACGTAATATAAATAATAACATAATAGAAGTCCTTAGAATAATAATACGGAATTATATATTTCGAATAAGACTTGAACTTGAGACTGTATAATATAATAAGTATTGTAATTCTTAAGTGTCCTGGTCAAGTTTTATTGTTTATATAGGACACAATGAAATGTTGAGACTAGTATGTCGATTGACAGATGATCACATCTCATTGATCATTAATATATGTGATACTAATGTCAAGACATTAATACGTATTGGAGAATAGCATATTTGGCTGACCCAACAGGAGAAAACTACAAGGAATATAATTAAAATTATCATAATTTATTCTCATAGTGACAGTGATGTGATGGTCCTCAGACTTGAAATCATTATAATTTTATTCGAGGATATTTTTGTTTTGATATCATCAAAAGTTACTTGTCACAGAGTAGACCATAAAGGAGATTGTTGGATACATCTCAAGTCGAATGAAAATTATAAATGATCTAGATGGAATTTAACCTGATGATATATTTGTAGTGATATCCACTGGCCTCTTGATTGAGTGAGACTGTGAAATGCATAGCCATGCTCAAATATTGATTTTTTTAAACAATCTACTCATCGGTCAAGATAAACGGGTTAAATCATAAAGAGGGTGATATGTTCCATGCCTCGAGTTTAATCCTGGATATGTTGGTTAAAAGGATTATATTACTTTGATACACTGGTCGCAGAAAGGTTATATCGAATCGTCAATATTATTATTGCTTGGGTAGCAGTGACTTATTGCTAGATGCAATCGCTGTTTATAATTTAAATACGATTTAAATTATTGCCAACATTATAGTAACGTATAGGGTCACACACTTAGAACGTTATAAGGGAAGAACATTAGTTGGATAAATAAAATATCAAACAGTTGTTATTTTATCAAACATTGGAATAGGAAAATCGGTAGGTTCCTATTATGGTGGTTCACATTTAATTTAAAAGGGATATTTATTTTCTTTTAAAGGTTGCACGTGACTTATTTATTTTAGGGATAAGATCAGATCAAAAACCTAATCCAATAATTTTGCCCATTTCCAAAAGAACTCAATTAAATGGTGGCTAGCACCCAAAACAATTCTGTTTCTCTTCGATTCGATCAAAGGCAATACGTTTGTGTGTGTTCCTCTAGAGGTTCAGTGCCTTGTTGGGCTATTCGATTCAATCCATCAACCATCTGTTTCTAATTTGTGGATTCAGGAAAGCATCGAAAGGTGTATCATTTTAATTCAAAATTTTGAATTCGATTGCATAATTAGGATTATTAATTTGTTAATTCCGTTGCATATCGATCAGTAAAATCCTTCACTTTCAATGAAGGATGGAGGACTATCCGCAGCTGACCAGAACAAAGGGAAGAGGAAAGCCCCGGAAAAGAATGACAGGAATGTGCGATTACGGAGAGAACCCAAATATGACAGTTACACTGAGCTCAATTCTATGTTGTTGGACATATATCTCGACCTGCAAGAAAATCTTCTTTTCCCGAGCCTCCCAAGAGGGAACCAACCGAAAAAGAGTGCAAGTCTGGAAAGCGCTGTGTTTGTGAACAAATTAAACAATTGTAAACAACTGTAAAATCCGTTCGGCTTTCCTAAACAACAAGGATTGTTGTAGAGGGTGTCAAACTCTGGGACCAAAAATATTTAAACTGTTAAATCCAATCAAGTTATTCCAGGATATTGATTGATTGAAATCACAGAAAATAACAGCAATTAAATAAAAAGAGTAATTTATATAATTAAAGAAAGCAATTAGGGGATAATGACATAGATTGGATTCATACTCATCAATAGCCAACAAATAAATATGGATCTAATTCATGTTTCTGTCACACACATGAATATACAATAATTAGGTTCTTAGAAACAAATAAGTAAATAACAACAAGCATATCCTATGCTGGAGCTGAGCTCTTAAACAACCATAGACTATCAGGACAGATTCACTGATTAATTTCTAAAACCCTAAAATTAGATCTAAATATGATAATTTTTAGATCGAACACGAATATACCCTGTGAAGGAGCATAGCTCTTAAACGACACAGAATATGACGGTTCAGATCTAACCCTTGAATCAGATCCAGATCTACATGTATAAAGTCCCCATCTATTTGCTATGTGATTCATATTGAATCATATCTATTAGCATCATCACCCCCTAATCAAAGGGGATTAGCTAGATATAGCTAAAGAAGAAGAGAAAAGAAACTAAATAACATGAACATAAATGAAATAAAATAAGAACAGAGAGAAAAGGAGAAGAAGAGTTTTATTCCAAGAAGAGAATTACAGAATAAAACTATGTGTGTTTTTTACATGAAGGAGATACAATGTATTTATAGTTGCTTTGGCAAATACTAGGAGGCTAATTACACAATGTGGGACTAAATATTTAGCCCAAACAACACATAAGCCAGTGTGAACGCAGCTGTAGAGTGAGAGGCTATGTAAGTGAGCCGATGTATGGATTTGCAATTGGCATAGCTTGCGGGCATCAAATGGCATCAATTTCAATTGTTTTGAGCATGAATAGGAACTCCGTATCATCTGCAACAAGCTATCTTTTTGAAAAGACATTGGATTATTAAAATGTGCGGCTGAAGGTGTTTGAACAACAACATTTCTTCAAGCTTTAATCTAACTCTCAAAATCAACACTCTTCATACACCAATTCTTCAAGCTTTTCAACAATTAAGTGCATTAATCCATTCATCATAAATAATCTGAAAACACAACTATAAATACATAGTATCAATTATTTTAAATATAAAATAGGATAAATTAGTGGATAAAATATACACAGTTACGTGTATATCAAATACCCCCACACTTATCTTTTTATTCGTCCTCGAATAAACTAAACTAAGATATGTCACACTTTTGTAGGAAACACGATTGCATTTTGCATATGCAACAAGCCGTTAAACCCCTAGGTGTCCCTAGTAGGAAGAGTGTTGTCTCGTGAGGGTTTTCAACGTATACTACCCATAAAATCCAATGCGTCTTAAGTACGCAGATTAATCAAATGATATTTTTAAGGTCTTTCAAATTCCAAGGATTTCACCTAACTTCAATAATAACGGTTTAGCCCCAAATTGTCCATCCTATAATTGGTGCAAAAATGAATTAAAATTTTCAAGCTGAATCGTAATTCCTTGATAACACTGTAATTGTCTTGAAGGTTAAGAGTGTGGTGTCAACCAAAATTCTACACATCGACAATGTGCACCCAATCATTTATTCAACTTTTTTTTTTGAATAATTTTGCACCAGTTTAACTGTAATGTATTGGATGTGAGTTATGCATAGATGAAGGAGAATTTTGTAAGTTCTAAAAATGTTATAGATAAGAGGGCAAGTGTATTAGTTAAATTTCAAGCTACAAAAGATAAAATAATACTAAGGCACATATGGACATTTTGTTTCCTTTCATCTCCTCAACTACAATCCTTGCTTCTAAGTACGGTATGATGGATGTGGATGGAATGGAAATGGATGCTTCATAGTCAAGAATGATAAATGACTATTTTATTCTGAGAGATTTTCTCTTCAGTTAATTTTTTTTCCTTTTTCTTTTTCTTTTTCTTTTTGCATGATGAATGATGAGTGGAGATGGAATGGAATGATACCGTATTGTTTCATTTGATTCCTCCTTTGCTAAGCGAATCATAACCAACACTTCGTGAAAGTAAAGTTTTGTGCCCTAGTTACTTTACTTCTATAACCTTAATTCAACACACAAGTCTGAATTGATGTTATATAAAAAGCTGAAAGGAATGATAAGCAAAGTTTTGTAAGACAGATAACCCATATAAAATAATATGTGGTCTGTGGTTATCTTACCTTTAAACAAATATGGAGTGGGTAATGTAATATTGGTATAAAAGTGATGTTTTTACCCTTTGAAAATGAAAGGTTCTTAAGTATACCAATATAAGAAAAACTTTTCGAAACATGGATGTAAATCGACTAAAACTTGGGTTTGAATAATGTGGGGTATCGAAGAAGAATGCTACAATGAGTCATTTCTCCTTAATTGGGCCAAGTGGATTTAGAACTTACGAATTTGAAAATTTGAGTGAGAAAAAATAATATGCATGAAAACGAACTCAGAAAATCCAACAAATGTAGGTGCAAAATCATTTTTATTTCATGATTTTTTTTGATTATTTTTACTTGCACATTCTAACATGTATAACAAGGGTTGACATGCTTACTCCAGAACACGACTAACGTCTGCACAGTCTCAAGCTATCATCTTAAAAAGACACATTACGACTCAATGAATAAATAATGTTCATTCCCATCACCCAACAATTAAACTTATCAAACAAGAACCAAGGTGTTATTTATGAATTTAAGTTAATCCTTGTTCAATGAATGACCTACTTCATAAAATTTGATTGTTGATGTATTTTAAATTCCCCCCACACTGGAGTGTGACTGTGTCCTCACAGTCGTTAAGCAGACATATCTTAGTGAAAGGGAAAAACAAATAAGAGACTATTTACATATGTATAAAAGAGGGTTAGTGCGTCTTACCGAATGTAATGTGGCTCATGGAGGACCATGAGCTCTTCCTCTTGGTTTAGTATTGGTTCCAAGTAAGGTTTAAGGCATTGACCATTGACCTTACATGATGATCCATCGGTTGGATTCTCAATTTCTACCGCACCATACGGAAAAACAGTCCGTACAGTGTAAGGTCTTGTCCATCTAGATTTTAACTTACTCGGAAATAAATGCAATCTTGAGTCATATAACAAAACTTTTTGACCTGGCATGAAAGTTTTACGTAAAATGGATTTATCATGAAAAACTTTCGTCTTGTCCTTGTGAATTCATTCATTTTCATAAGCATCATTTTGAATTTCATCGAGTTCATTAAGTTGATGCTTCCTAAGTTCACCTGCTTTCTCTAAGTCAAGATTTAAAGTTTTTATGGCCCATAATGCCCTATGTTCTATTTCAACTGGCAAGTGACATGGCTTACCAAAAATCAACTGATAAGGGGACATACCTAAGTTTGTTTTGAAAGCAGTGCGGTAAGCCCAAAGAGCATCGGTTAACTTTTGGGACCAATCTTTGCGATTTTGATTCACAGTTTTCTCAAGGATCTTCTTAATCTGCCCACTGGATACTTCAACTTGCCCACAAGTTTGAGGATGGTAAGGAGTGGATAACTTGTGGGTTATCGAATACTTTCTCATGAGATCTTCAAAAGAACGATTACAGAAGTGTGTTCCATTATCACTGATTATTGTGCAGGTGTACCAAACCTGGAGAAGATGTTTTCTTTCAAGAAGCGCACAACAACCTTGTTATCGTTTGTTTTGCATGGAACAGCTTCGACCCATTTAGAAGCATAATTGACAGCTAAGAGGATGTAAAGGTTCCCAAAAGAATTAAGGAAGGGTCCCATGAAGTATATACCCCAAACATCAAAAATTTCGACTTCTTGAATTGGATTTAGGGGCATCATATTCCATTTAGAAATTTTCCCTAAGAATTGACATCGATCACAAGTTTTGCAGAATTCGTAAGCGTCTTTGAAAAGGTTAGGCCAGTAGAAACCCGATTATAGAACCTTTTCGGCTGTCGTTTTGGGATTGAAGTGACCACCACAGGCTTGGTCATGACAGAAAGAGAGGACACTGCGAGTTTCGGTGTCGGGAACACACCTTCGAATGATTTGGTCTGGACAGTATTTGAAAAGATAAGGGTCATCCCAATAAAAATGTTTCACTTGGGAAAAGTATTTGTGTTTATCTTGCTTAGACCAAAAATAAGGGGTCTGCTTGGTGACTAAGTAGTTGACAATGTCAATGAATCAAGGATCAGTGGACAATGAAAGGAGTTGTTCATCCGGGAAGTTCTCGTCGATCGGAAGAGAAGAAGACGGGGCATTTGGAAGACGAGACAAGTGGTCTGCAATAACATTGCCGGATCCTTTATTATCCTTAATGGTAATGTCAAATTCTTGAAGTAAAAGGATCCAACGAATAAGACGAGCCTAAGCATCCTTTTTAGAGAAAAGGTACCTAAGTGCGGAATGATCAGTATGAACGGTGATGTGTGAGCCGACTGGATATGGTCTGAATTTTTCTAGAGCGAAAAAGGACTTCCAAGAGTTCTTTTTCAGTGGTCGTATAATTGATTTGAGCGTCATTCAGAGTCTTACTCGCATAGTAAATGACATGGAGAATCTTATCGATACGTTGTCCTAAGACAGCGCAAACAGCGAAATTCGAGGCATCAGACATGATTTCAAAAGGCAGCTTCCAGTTGGGAGAGTAGATGATCGGGGCAGAGACAAGTTCATTTTTAAGATGCTCAAAAGATGAAATGCAATCAGAATTGAAGTCAAAAGGAACATCCTTACCAAGATGACTAGTCAAAGGCCGAGTGATTATGCTAAAATCTTTTATAAAGCGACGGTAAAAACCAGCATGACCTAAGAAGGATCGGATGTCCTTAACGGATTTGGGAATGGGAAGATTAGAGATAACTTCGATTTTGGATTTGTCTACTTCAATTCCTCTATTAGAGATGACATGTCCTAGAACAATGCCATGTTTGACCATGAAGTGACATTTTTTCCAATTAAGAGTCAAGTGTTTATCTTTGCAACGGTTGAGAACAAGATCAAGGTGATGTAAACACTCAGTATAAGAGTCCCCAAAGATGGAGAAATCATCCATGAAAACTTCCAAAAATCGCTCGATCATATCAGAAAAATGCTAATTATGCACCTCTAGAAGGTTGCGGGTGCGTTACAGAGATCGAAAGGCATACGACGATACATAAATGTATGGAAAGGACAAGTGAAAGTGGTTTTCTCTTGGTCCTCAAGAGCGATAGGGATTTGATTACAGCCCAAGTACCTGTCAAGGAAACAATAGTAGTCGTGACCGGCTAGTCGTTCTAACATTTGATCGATAAATGGTAGAGGGAAGTGATCCTTACGTGTTGCAGCATTAAGTTTCCTATGACCAATGCAAACACGCCAACCAGTCTGGGTATGGGTTGGGATAAGCTCGTTTGCTTCATTTTGGATCACGGTTGTCCCTGATTTCTTAGGTACGACATGAATCGGACTAACCCATTGACTATCGGAAATTGGGTAGATGATTCCATTGTGAAGACATTTGAGGATTTCAGCACGAACTGCTTCTTTCATGATGGGGTTTAGACGACGCTGGGGATCACGAGTGGGCTTGGCATCATCTATAAGGTGGATTCGATGTTGGACTATCGAAGGACTAATCCTCGTAATATCAGCCATGGACTAACCTATTTCTTCCTTATTTTTCTTAAGGATGGGAAGGAGCAATTGTTCCTACTTTAAAGTAAGGTCAGAAGCGATAATGACAGGAAAATTTTCATTGTCTCCTAAGTAAGCGTACTTAAGATGACTGGGCAACATTTTGAGTTCAGATTCTGGGGATGACTCAACCGAAGAAATTGGTTGAGGAATAGGCTCAATTGTGAGCGGCTCGACAGGAGTTGAATCAGAGACATTTTTGAGAATATCTTGAAATAATGTTTCATAATTTGATTCAATTTCGTTGTCAGATGATCGAGCTCAGGGTCATTGTCATGGACCGCATGGATTTCAGAAAATCGATCCACATAAGAGTTAGGAGAGTTTTTGGTTCTAAAGATGTTTAGTTCGACGGTCATGTTACCGGAAGAAAGTTTCATAGACCCATTTCTACAGTTGATAAGAGCATTAGATGTCGCTAAGAAGGGTCGTCCTAGAATTAAAGGGATCTGGTTTGCAGGATTGCTTACCTATTGAGTTTTTAAGACAATGAAATCAACTGGAAAGATGAATTCGCCTATTTTGATCAACACATCCTCGATTTCTCCCACAGGTTTCTTAATTGAACGGTCAGCAAGCTGAAGGGTAACCTTGGTGGGTTTCAGTTCTCCTAGCCCTAATTGGCGATAGACGGAATATGGAAGTAAGTTAACACTAGCAACTAAGTCTAGCAGGCATCTATCGATTTTCTTGTCCTCAATCGTACATGATATTGTGGGGCAACCAAGAACTTTGTATTTCACCGGCATTGATTGGGACAAGACTTCGCTTAGAGTTGCCGCTAGAAACACTTTTTTAGATACATGTGTATGACATTTCTGAGTGCATAAATCTTTTAGAAATTTAGCGTATTGTGGAACTTGTTGTATAATACCTAAAAGAGGAATGTTCACTTTAACTTGCTTAAATATTTCAAGGATCTTTTCAAGCTGATCCCTTTTTTTCTAGGTCAGAGTCTATGAGGAAATGGAGCAGACAACTTAGTAGGTTGGGCTACTTGAGTTCGAGGATGACCCTTGTCAGAATTGGGCTCAATGTTTTGATCTGAGTTGGTCGAATTTTCGATCGGGCATGGAAGATTGTTTGGTAAATCGTTTGGGTTGACCACATGGTTGTCAATCTTTTTGCCAGATCTAAGAGTCGTGACCGCATTCAAGTGACCAACGTTTGAATCTTGAATGATGTGAACTTGATTGGAGTTAGGATTTTGATGGTTGGGGTTTGGAATGGGTTGACTCGGGAAAGTGTCTCTTTCTCTTTCACTTATGGAGGTGGCTAATTGACTCATTTGCGTTTCAAATTTAGCGATTGAATGACTCGTGTGTTGCATGTGCGAAGTCAATAAATTTTGAAGATTGCTATTTGATTGGATATTTTGAGTCGTTGCTTTAGTCAATGCTTTAAGAGTTTTCTCAAGTGATGTCAATCGTTTATCATCTTGAGGTACAAAAGATTGTTGCGCTTGATTTTGGGAAGGTGGCGTAAGATTTTGGAGTTGAGTTTGTTGAAAGGAAGGATTCGAAGTATTATTCGAAAATGGTTAAAAAGGAGGTCGAACTGAATTCGAATTTGCTTTGTTTTGGGCCCAAGAGAAGTTAAGATGGTTTCTCCAACCTGGATTGTACGTTGGGGAGAATGGGTCGTTTCTAGCTTTGTTAAATGCATTGAGTTGTTCCAATGAATATGGGCATTGATTGGCTATGTGGTTAGGATTGTTACATTTGTAACATGAGATCTGAGACGCTTGAGCTTGATTTATTTGTGTTGATGAAAGGACATTATCGAATTTGGTTATCATCGCGTCTATTTTTGCTTCTAAGGCTACTGATGATCCTACCGAATGAGCGTTAGATCGCGAATAAATCGATTTCTCATTGGATCTTTCCCATTGAGCTGATTTTTTGTCCAAATTTTCAAGAAATTGCCAAGCAGCATTGTGATCTTGGGCTAGAAAATTTCCTTGGCACATCAATTCGAGCATGATTCTAGAGTTATTTTCAAGTCCATCGTATAAAATTTGACAAAGAGTCCATTTTTCGAAATTGTGATGTGGACATTTGACTAGAAGCTCTTTAAATCTTTCGAAATATTTTGCAAAAGATCCAACCCCAAATTGATGAAAATTGGCGATTTCGTTTCGAATTATGGATGTTTTTTCTAAAGGGTAAAATTTCTTTAGAAAAATGTTCACAAATTCACCCCAAGTTCCAATCGTATTTGAAGGCAAGCTATACAACCATTTCTCAGTATAACCGGTAAGTCCAAATGGAATTAACCTAAGTTTGATTCCATCGTCACTTAATTGTTGAAATTTCATGGTTGCACAAACTTGTTCAAATTTGGTTAAGAAAATATAAGGATCATCACATTCAAGATTGCAAAACTTTGGAAGAGTATTTTGGTGATTCTAATGAATTTCAAAGTGGTTACCCGTTGGGGCGGGCAATATGATACAAGAAGGAATAGAAACCAGATCGGGGAAGTATCTATCCATAAGAGATCAAAGGGGATTTTCTTTAGCCATGGTTAAAGGAATGTTTGTTCAAACTAAACGATTATCCGAAGGATCATGAGTCCAATTACGCATGCACTAGTGAGAAGAATAAGGGAAGACAAGAAAAAACAAATTTGAGAAGCGAATAGAAGCAAATTTTTTTTACATAACGAGAGTTGTTTTTTTTAGAGAAAAAAAAATTAGACACAAAATAAAATTGTTTTTTTTAAAAAAGGATGAACCTAATGCAAATTACTTATTTACAATTTTTCTAGAATTATACAATGACGGTTATATTTATTTCAACCAAAGATTTCTCAGCCAGTTAACGGACAGGAGTTATCGGTGCACCAAGAATCACCCTAGCAATGCAGCCGAAGGTTTAAGTACTTTCAGAGGAACAACCGATATAATATTTACGAATCACCATAATATTTATAAACGGTCATTACTCTACCGTAGACTAGACACCGAGAAATAATCCATTAGAACTAAACCAGTTTGTCAAAATATAATGAAGTCCTTAGAAAATAAAAACCAAAACTAGGATGAATGCGATTTTTTTTAATCAGTCACAGAACAGGCAATTGTAGAAATAATTAAATTTTTTACATGCAAGCCGATGCCCTACAGAAGATTTTTACAAGCAATGTCTATATTTTTTATTTATTTGCAGCAGCAGTCCCTGTAGAGTTATATAATACTCACCTGGATCGGTAGTCCGTCAAGTGCAATTAAGTCGCGCTAGCACATTCACACCCCACTTGGTGTGCAACCGCTCGAACCCTGAATCGTCCGCCGCTTCTTGTTGTTGTCGGCTCCTTTTTTTAAAAAAAATTTCCACTGTACCCATTTTCGAAAAATTTCTCCTCTTTTTTTTCTTTTCAAAAGAAGAACAAAATGAAACTAAAACCAAAATAATTGAAAAAGAATAGGAAATAAAAACTAAAAGCAAACGAAATGAACTTGATTTTTTTTTACGAATGATAACACAAAGAAAAATAAATTACCTTTTTTTAGAAAAGTAGAATGAAAACAAAATGAAACTAAAAAAATGAGTGAAAAACTAAATGAAAACAAAACAAAAATACAAGCCAAATTAAACTAAGAAACCAAATAAATATGAATTGAAAATAAGGCTATCCCACTGGCCCACTATAACACAAGCCCACGTTAAAATCACTTAATATCCCACAAATCACTCATGCTGAAGCCCTGTAAATGCTAAAACCGTTTATCAGTAACCTAATTGAAGTTTCTTATCCCGAAATTCGATAATCTCTCCCCCAATAATCTTCCTCCCTCCCGTTAATTCGAAGATCGGCTTTGGTCAGTTTGCAATAGTCAGAAGTCGTGATAATTTGGTGAAGGCTGGGTTCTGGTGAAGACAGAAGGGCGGTCGTTCGTTGTTGATGCGTTAGGGGATGGTCGCGATTCTTGGTTTGTGTGTTGAGTTCGAATTCGATTTCAAAGTGGGGTTGACGGTTGAGGTTCTGGTGGCTCACGATTTGGTTGAAGAAGTTAATGGCAGCTTCAATTTGGGGGTGCAGATTGTATGAAAGGACTTTGTATTGGCAGGAGATCGAAGGATGATAGTGATCATGGAAGGGGTTTCAAAGCGGATTGTATGAAAGGACTTTGTTTGAATTGGTGAGTATGGCGTGTGTAGCCAATGACTTGTGAGGCGAGGGAAGGTTTGTAATTTTGGGATAATGGGGGATGGGAGGGTGGCTTGACTGTGGTGAATCAATGAAGTTTATGGACGTGATTTTTAGTTTTTGAGACTCTTCTGGTAGTTGATGGTAAAGTAGGGGGGTTGATATTTGAAGTAGGTGATGGTTTGGGAAGTGAGTATTGGAGGGTGTAGCTTGTGGATGGGAAATGAAGGGTTTATGGATGAAATTTCTGTTTGTTGGTACACTGTTTTGAATAACTTTGTAAGCTTGGTACAGTTTGATCAAAGTATGGCAAGGATGATCGAGAAGAATAAGGCAAGTGCTGTAAGGGTTTGGTTTGGTGGTAAGAAGTGTAGTGAGGTCTGGAGCGGATTGATGTAGAATGGTTGGCAGCGAAAAGAACAAGGTTTTTGTGATGTAGCTAGATAGTGCTTGAGGCTTTTTGTGGGGTAGAAGGATGAATTGCAGGAGTAGGTGAATTGGTGGACTGGGGGAGTGATTATTTTGATGAAACGGCGTTTTTGTTTGTGGGTTTGGAAACGATTTGCAGAGGCTTTGAAAATGAATGGCGAAGTAGGTGGATATTGTTAGAGGAAGGATGGTGGTTTGATGGTGTGGTACAAGGACTGCTTTGTTGGAAATTTGTTGTTCGATGTTGGCGATTTGTTGGATCCGATCAAAAGGTTTTTTTGTTTTTTTAAGTCGGATTGGGTTGAATTCTGATGATGGAGGTGGTGAAGGGAAATTTTGGAAGTAATGGATTATGTGGATTTTGTAGATGGATGATGGCAAAGAAAGGTGGTCTGTGAACTAGGGGATGGTGTAAATGTGTTCGTGGTGTGGTGGTGTGACAGAATTTTCGAATTGGTTTTGATGATCCGATAATGAAACTTTGTGATGAGGTTGGAGATGATCTGAAACCGTGGGTTGGAGATTAGTCACTTTTTGTTGAGGCAGATCAAATTTCGCTCCGAATAGTAAGAAGAAATACAAAAGAAATCTATGTAAATCTTTTTTTATTTGTAAAGAGAGAAGAGAGAAATTTGTAGAAAATTCGAAAAGAAATAATTGAAAGACAGGGAAAGAAATTGAGAACAAAATCTGTTAAGAATATTTTTTTTCTCTTATTTAGTATATTGTGGTATCATAGATCAAATACCAAATCAACTAACAAGTTTTTTTTCTATCTATGCTAGAAAACAAAAGGAAACCAAATAAAATAAAAATATTTTTGAGTTTTTTTTAATGAAAGAAAACTACAGAGAAAATAAAATAAAAATAAAAAGTAAATATAACCCGAAGGATTTAAAAATAAAAATTATTTTGGTTCCCGGCAACGGCGCCAAAATTTGTTTGCGAACAAATTAAACAATTGTAAAGAACTATAAAATCCGTTCGGCTTTCCTAAACAACAAGGATTGCTGTAGAGGGTGTCGAACTCTGGGACCAAAAATATTTAAACTAGTAAATCTAATCAAGTTATTCCAGGATTTTGATTGATTGAAAACACAGAAAATAATATCAATTAAATAAAAAGAGTGATTTATATAATTAAAGAAAGCAATTAGGGGATAATGACATAGATTGGATTCATACTCATCAATAGCCAACAAATAAATATAGATCTAATTCATGTTTCTGTCACACACATAAATAAACGATAGTTAGGTTCTTAGAAACAAATAAGTAAATAACGACAAGCATAGCCTATGCAGGAGCTGAGTTCTTAAACAACCATAGACTATCAGGACAGATACAATGATTAATTTCTAAAACACTAAAATTAGATCTAAATCTGATAATTGTTAGATCGAACACGAATATACCCTGTGAAGGAGAATAGCTTTTAAATGACACAAAATATGAAGGTTCAGATCTAACCCTTGAATCAGATCCAGATCTACATGTATAAAGTCCTCATCTATTGGCTATATGATTCATGTTGAATCATATCTAGTAGCGTTATCACCCCTTAATCAAAGGGGATTAGCTAGACATAGCTAAAGAAGAAGAGAAAAAGAAACTAAATAACATGAACATAAATGAATTAAAATAAGAACTGAGAGAAAGGGAGAAGAAGAGTTTTATTCCAAGAAGAGAATTACAGAATAAAACTAGGTGTGTTTTTTACATGAAAGAGATACAATGTATTTATAGTTGCTTTGGCCAATATTAAGAGGCTATGTGGGACTAAAGATTTAGCCCAAACAACACATAAACCATTGTGAACGCAGCTGTAGAATGAGAGGCTATGTAAGTGAGCCAATGTGAACGCAGTGTGAATGGATTTGAAATTGGCATAGCTTGCGGGCATCAAATGACATCAATTTCAGTTGTTTTGAGCATGAATAGGAACTCCATATCATCTGCAACAAGCTATATTTATGAAAAGACATTGGATTATTAAAATATGCGGCAGAAGGTGGTTGAACAGCAACATTTCTTCAAGCTTTAATCTAACTCTCAAAATCAACACTCTTCATACACCAATTCTTCAAGCTTCTCAACAATTAAGTGCATTAATCCATTCATCATAAATAATCTGAAAACACAACTATAAATACACAGTACCAATTATTTTAAATATAAATTAAGATAAATAAGCGGATAAAATATACACATTTACATGTATATCACGCTGCATACTCCATGATATGGCAGGTTATGACACCCATGACTGTAGACATTTATGTGATCTCATCAAAGAGCGGTTATACATGGAGAACTACCCGAGTATGTCAAGAATTCTACGGTGTCCGCACCACACCTGCTGCCCCCTATGCTCCTCAGAATGGTCCCTATGCTACTCGGAATGAGAGGGGCCATGAGCCAAGCAATTGCGGTGTCATTATTAACTGATCTGGATTAGATCATCTTGGATTTACCACATTTCCTAAGGTATAAGATATGTATCTTTGTTGCTTTAAGATTTGTGGAGGGCTACGTCGACTTACATATGCGTAGGAGTTAGGCTTTAATCCTTGGACATACCATGATCTCGACAATAAAACCATCCGACAAATAAATGGCTAAGTTGAATTACACACGTACTGGATTAGGATTTAATCCTAAGGCGTGCTCTGGATTCAATCATAAACCAATCAAGATTTGTTTTGGTTTTGTAATAATTTCTGGAATTAATAAAACTTATTTTCAAGCATGAATTATGTTTGACGAATGTAAATATCTTGTCAGGATTTGACAAGATCCTTAATCATAACCAAAGTATGGCTTTTACATAAGAATAAACTTTACTTTTTAGGATGTGACAAACATAATTCTATCTTAGTATGAGTATGGATTATACACAAACTGGATTCCTAAGTATGGATTATACTCGAAAAATTAGATTACCTTGTCACGATTTGTCATGCAAACTCAATCCAGACACATGTATGGCTTATGCTCAGCTTGGATCCCCTGTTCTGGATTATAACCCGAATATGGCTTATACTCGGACTGGATTTCCAGGTATGGTTTATGCCTGAAGGGTTGGATTACCTTGTCAGGACTTGGCAGGATGATTCAATTATCACTCGAGTATGTTTTGTACTCAAAACAGACGACTAAGCATGGTTGATGCTTAAAAAAGGTTAAGCGGTGTTGTTAGGATTTGACACATCTATTTGTCTAATCTCTTTGCAGGTATAAATTATGATCATAATCGGATGGGCCTATCGAGCCCCCTGCTTTCTTGGAAATAATTTGTAATATGATCTATAATGATATGGGGTTTTCTGGCTTTCTCCTATCATTTAATACGATCCGTCATGATCATGGCTTTCTTGATTTCCATATATTAGACTTCTATGGATCGTAAATATTCAGAATATCCAAAATAGAGAACACATCTTCCTTTTTCAAAAAAGAAATGTTTTAGGGGGCAAAGTGTTGACCCGCCTTTTGGCAAGGCCATCACAACTTAGATCTTTATCCAGACAAGCTCTCAAAATTATGGAATTATCATGCTTAGATCTCTCGATTTGACTTCTGCTTGGGTCGATTAAATTTAGTTTGACTCGAACCAGCTGTTTTATGAATGGAAGCACCCTCATTCTAGCTTGGGTGAAACCCAAAGGATCATATTAGTCGATAGAATAAGTCGACCCCAAAAACACCGATACGAACCGTGCGCTACAACAAAGCCCGATTCAAGAGGCAACTTTATTGGTCAAATCTGACCTACTCTATCTCCTCTAACCAAGCTTTGAGCTACATGTGTGCCACGAAAGTCAAGAAGAACTATTCCCCACGCTAAGACCAGGTCTCGCCACCTATAGGCAAAATTCTAGATCGTACGACACGTGGCCGACCGGACCTAAGATGGCCATCACATGGCTCATCAAGTCGAACCAGATTTTGGTCTATAAATACCCATTATAGAAATGGAAAGGCAGGGAATTCTAACTTGAAAAAAAGTTCATGGTTCGGTTTCCTTAAATAACTTGCCATATAAACCGATTGAACCAAATTGTAACACAAGAATTTTGTGCATAAATCACTTGTTTCTCTACTTTCTTTCAATCAAGTAAATGTAACCTGTAATCGACGGTATAAACAAAGATTATAAAGTAGACGTAGACTTAGATTAAGTCGAACCACTATAAAAATATTGTGCGTTTCTTGTTATAGCTTTAATTTCTTTGTGATCTTTGTGTGGATTATGCACTTTGGGGGTTGACTGTCATAAGACCAACTTTTGACGTCGACATATTTATATATATACATGTGTGTGTTTGTATAGTGTGATAATTTTTTTATATCAACTAACATGGAGCTTTTGAACAAAAACCAAAGTAAAGACCAAACCTAACATTAGTTCTTATCATCAAACAAAAGAGATAGGAGGCAACAGATTATTTTCAAATTCGAGAACAAGGAACTATAGGGGAATATTCACAAAATATCAAACTTAAATCGTGTTAAAAGTGCCAACAAAGAGAATCATATTTCCAAATATTGCCAAAATAGTTTTTTTAGAAATATGAATATACGACAAGTATTAAATCTATATTTTTAGAAGGGAAAGATTCAAATTGCCAAACCAATATCGCAAGAATAATTCAAGCCACGTGAAGAATCGAGAATCGGAGAATTTCGGGTTTGAAACCCTAGTTATACAACAATTCATCATTGGCTTTAATAGGTCGAAACCAAGCAATCAAATTTGAGTGTAAAATAAATCAAATTAGAGGATCTCACAAAGGTTTCAATCATCTGCAGCACCAAATCAGATGACCAAGGAGCATTTAATAATCAAAGCCATCAGAGAACAAAATCAAATCAACGTTGAAGTCGCGATTTGGAAGGAGGAGCAAAACCCTATTTTTCCATTCGGTCACCATTGATGAATAATTGAGGAATCCAACATTTAAGTGACATAGCAAATAATAAAAGGAGCCGCCAAATGTGAAGTGGTTTATTATTTAAAATCGGGTTTTTTATTTTGTTTTAAGTGTTTTTATTTTTTACTCATTTTGAAGTTTACTAGTTTTCTAAACTAAGGCGTACGAGTTACGGATTTGTAATTCGGGGAAATCTAATCTTGGGGAAAATGATCAGTGCAGGGTTTTGAGTTTACATGGGATTGTTAGCTTAGAGATTGTTTTAATACCTGGTAGAAACCATGGGGAATGTAGTAGTTGGCAAGGTTTTTCCGAAGCTAGGTAAATTCTGTGTTGTTTCTTTTTCCACATTTATTCTGACTATTATTTGTCTTTTTATTATTTATTACTCAGCGAAAAACTGCAATAAACCCTACTCACCCACTCTAGGGTTAATTGAGATCTTACAAGTGGTATCAAATAAAGTATTTTTAAACTGTAGAGTCATGAGTTTGTCTAATAATGCTTTTTCTAAAGGACAATCCATAGCTAGGCCACCTAAGTTTAATGGAACTGATTGTGTGTATGGAAAGCTAGGATGAAAATTTACTTAATTTTGATTGATTATGATGTGTGGGATATTATTCAAACAGGTTATATGTCTCCCATTGTGATTATTAATGGTGTTGAAATTCCTAAATCAAAAGACAAGTAGGATGCTAATGATAAAAAATTATTTTCAACTAATGCTAAAGCAATGAATGCTTTAATCTTTGCTCTCGATAAAACTGAGTTTAACTGAATATCTCATTGTTTAACTGAGCAGGAAATATGACATATGTTAGAGGTCACACACAAAGGAAGATCTCAAGTTAAGGGATATCGTCTTGTTCTACTCAGCAATGAATATGAAAAAAAATATGCAAAAAGATGAAGATATAAAAGAGATACTTGGTAGTTTCTCATCACTGGTTTATAATGCAAAAGCTCTTGACAAAGTTTACACTATAGTGGAATTAGTTAGAAAAATACTGAGAGTGCTACCAATGAATTTTGAAGCTAAAGTGACGGCTATTCAAGAATCAAAAGACCTAAATAAATTAAGCATGGAGGAGTTAATTGGAAATTTGATAACTTATGAGATGGAGCTAATAATAAGAAAAAAAAGAAAAAAAACCTAAATTGAAGAAAAAGACGATTGCTCTAAATAGTACTATTGAAAGTGATAACGAAGATCCTATTGAAGAGCTAGCCTTGATTTTTAGGTAGTGGGCTAACAACAATTACAAGCTGCACAAGAAAAATTCAAAATCTAACAAGTCCAAAAAATCAGATAGCTCAGATGATGAAGTTACTTACTACAATTGCAAGAAACTAGGACATATCAAACCAGAATGCCCACGGCTTCAGAAAGAAAAGGGAAAGAAGAGAAAGAAGAAAAAGGCATTTGCAGCTACATGGGATGATAAGGAAGAAGTAGAAGTTTCTGACAGTGATGACGAGGAAGCTAATTTGTGTCTTATGGCATGGTCTAATTCAGAAAATAGTGAAGAGGACTCAAGTGAGGTACCAAATTTCACGTACAAAAATTTAATTTTAATGTGGTACGATCTCACAAAAATTGTTGACTCTCTTGAGGTAAGAGTTAAGAAATTAAAAGCAGGTAGATCAAAATTAGTTCAAGAAAATAATAGATTAGAAAGTAAACTTGAAAAGTAAAGAATTCATAGATTTCAGAATGCAAAAAGTGTTAGATTTTGAGTGATGATCTTTTGAATTTCAGAACTAGCTTTGAGTTACTTGAAAGTGAAAATGCGAATTTGAAAAACGATAATTCTGAATTTATTCAATTAAATCAAGATTTTCAAAAGGAAATTGAAGAGCTTAAAGAGGTCGAAAAACTTGAAATTGAAAAGCGTAAACAGTTTGAAACTGAAATTTCTGAGTCCAATGCTAAAATTAAAATGCTTGAAAACGAAAATATGGTTTTGAAACAAAATGATTCTGAAAAGAGAAAGATCGCTATAAATCATTGTTTGAATTTATGAAAGAAAATAGTGATCAAAATCTGAAATTCAACGACTTGAATCAATATTGGCTAAATTTTCTAAAGGAGAAAAATCGTTGAATATATTGTTAAAAAACCAATTTTTTACTAAGACTAAGAAAGGACTCGATTTCGGCAGAATTGATCAAGTTGAAAAATGAAATTCTAATGATTTTAAAAACCCTTCAAATAGCTTTGGAAAAGATCAAACTGCAAATTTGGACTTTAACAATTTCAAAGAGTTTTTAAATCAAAAACTAGTTGAAAACTTGTTTAGAAACTATCCAATTAAACGAATTTGGATCACAAAAGGAAGTAAAATGAATACAAGTAAAATTAAATGAATTTGGGTTCATAAGGGTACTCTAGTGGATGTTAATGGATTGTTATATAAATGGGTTTGGGTACCAAAACAATTAAACGAAGTTGGGAGTGGTCAAACATCTTTCGTTAGACCACTCGATCCTGTCAACAATTAGGTACTCAAGGAAGGCTAAGGAACAACTTTGCGAAAGAAAGGTAAAACTCAAGTTGTTCCATATTATTGAATAATTCAGAGTTCCTTAGCCATGGATTTCTGAGTTGGAAATTCATTGGTTCACATCGATTATGGTAAGTTAGGTATGATCTCTAAACTCGTGTTTTTTTTTGTTTTTTTAATGTTGATTTGTATTGACACTATCACAACAATTTTGACATATCTTGAGCTTCCTAACTTAAAATTTCAAAATTCTTGATTTTCTGGTAATCAGATTCAATTGTCTATAACTTTTATGTTTTGAGTATGTAACACCCCGAATTTTCTATTAACAGTAATTAAAAAATTAAAGTATAATTAATTCTAAATGATAGAATTAAGGAAAACGGGTTATGCCATTGCGTTCATCTTGGAATTCTGCTTGAGATAGAGTCCGAGTTTGCGTAAATCGGACTCCGTATGAAGGAGTTATGACCTCCGGAAGTTTCAGAATTCGATTTAAAATTCAAACAGCCCGAAAACAAGTTCAAAATTCAAAACTGGACCAGAACTGGGCCGGGCGGGAATTTTCCCGCCCATGACCCAGGTCGACTAGGGGGTCGACCTGAGAGTCGACCTGGGTACCCAGATCGACCATATAGTCGACCTGGGGGTCGACCTACAGGTCAACCTGCTTGGTCGACCTGACCTGCTTAGTCTGGTCCTGGCTCGGTTTCTGGGGCTTGGCTGTGTCACTAGGGCTGATTTGTCACTTTCTGATTGGCTTCTCTTTAGACGGATGGCCTTGATTAACTCTAGCTTCATCGACGACTCTAATTAGTTTGAAATTCTATATAAACAACCTTAGTCTCCAACCTAAATTCACACAAATAAAATAGAGCTAGAGCCGTCATGCTGCTGGAAGGAAGCCATGAGTAGCCTCCACTTGAAGAAAGCTTAGAGACGAGCAAAACTAAAGTAAAAACAAGATTCAAACAACATTTATCTACCCAAAGGAAAGAATTGGAAATTCAGAACTCAGAATCCAGAATTCAAGTTCGTCGTTTGTTGTAAGTATAGTGATTTTTCCGATGGGAATACAATTGAGACTTGATTCGATGTAGAATGGAAATGGGATTTTACTATTGTATAACGATGATACTAATTCATATCTGTATTGCAATGATTGTATGGTAAATGGTTGGGATGTTTGTGGTATAATTGATTTGATGTTGATCCTATTGTACGTTTAGAATGAAAGCAACATCACATACAAGTATATGGTTAATGTTAGAATTTACACCTATATGTTTATATGTTTAATATAGGTTGTATGTGTTATGTCCAAGTTAAGATCTCATGTATATACTTTATGCTAAAACCTCTATGCCTAAATGATTAAGTTCATATACATGCTCATATGTTTATACAAAAGTTGCAAGTTCATAATTGGATCCATGCCAAGATCCATTTTAATACAAGTTTCATGTTATAGTAGTAAACATGATTGGATCTGGTTCACACATGTGATAAAATTATACATACTTTATGGACATGTCATATTCTTTTCATATGATAGTGATGTTCGATGTTATGCCTAGATCTAAACATGTTTAGGCTTATGTTGTCTAAGTCATATGCTAATTCATGTGACACCTATTTAGTTAGATCCCTATTTCAATGCAAGTTCACATATATGTAAGTTGATTTAGTCTATGTTGCAAATTCACATATATGTATGTTGATTTAGTCTACGTTGCAAGTTCACACCTATGATATTCATGTTGACTATTTTGCAAGTTCACACCTATGATGTTCATATTAACTATGCCGAAAATGCCAAGTTTACACCTATGTCATGTTTATGTTAATGAATTTCTTTATTCCAATTTTGTGTACGCTAAATTAGGTTAAGTTTTTAGCCTAATATTATATGTTAAAAATCATGCGGACGAAAAATTAGGCTAAGATTGTTAGCCTAATATTTAGACGGGGTAACGTTGGGAAAAATTGGTAATTATAGGAAACTTGACATATATTGGTGAAAAATATATGTATTGGCATGTTTGGCACATGCCAATAATTGGTGGCACTTAAATGGTATAAAATTCTTATACCGAAAATGATGAACTTGGATAGTGGGCCACAACATTTAATTGTTAACAAATTTACATATAACAAGTAATAGAGACAAATATGTAAATTTAGAAAATATGAGTATGCTTAACCCAAGGCCGGATTAAGTTGTGATGTAAACTTGCCCGGACCCGCCCGACTGTCCAGTAATCACAACAATACCTATCCAATGTGAGAGGTTAAGCATTGAGCCCAATAAGGACCCGAGGTTAGACTGAGTTACAGTGTAAATGTAACGACCCGCATTCTACGCATCATAGGATCGTAGAATATTTATTTCATTCACATATGAAGTCGTATGGTCATGTAACTTTGGGAGACGACTAGTGGGGTCATTTCCCATATTCATGATTTTTCCGGATTTTTAAATGACCATTTTACCCCTAGTTGGCACTGTTTTGGCCATAACTTTTGACTGGAAAGGAATTTTGACCTGAAATCACTTCCATTGGCTCCGGATGATGGTTTCTCTTTCCGTAGAGTGGTCACATTAGCCAAACGGACTCACCGTTTGGGAGATATGGCTGAACCAAGTTTCAGATGGTGAAAAACAGCTTAATTGGGCTTAACCGGGTGGTTAGCAGCTAGGCCCAGAGGGGAATTTCGGGTTTAGAGGTATAGAAGGACTGATTAGGGTTAGGAAATCACTTCCATTTCATTTTTGAGCCGCCACAAAACTTCTTGAGACCTTAGTAATGGCTTCCATCCTCTAAAACCACTCCAAAACATATTTTTAGTGAAGATTAAGCCTAAACTACATCAAATCAAGGCCAAATAGCAATAGAGCAAGGTTGGAGCTGCTGCTATACATAGGAATTCGATCCAAACAGAGAGTATTTCAGATTTGGTGTTTTAATTTGTGGCAAAGGTGAGTGATAACATCGTTTTGACACTAATTACAGTTAATTAAGGGTAATTAGTGAAGATTAGCGAATTTATACACCAATAAATTCTGGAAAAATGTTTAGAAATTCTTAAATAATAATTTATGCCTTTGTTACAAATTTTTCTCGATTTAGTTAAGTTTTATTAATTCTATGATTAGTCTTATTTAATCATGCTTAAGGGAAAAATAGGATTTTGGGCATCTTTGATCCATTTTGACATGCAAATTCATGATTTTGGTGTTTGTGGTTGCTCTTACATGTTGCTATGACTCTATGATATGTTTTATGATTGATTAGAATAGTTAAATTGGTCGAAAACGTCGTCGAATGGCGTAGAAAGCTCGCTGGAAAGTTGCAGAAATGTGTAGGTTCCGAACCGGTTCGGATCGGAGTTGGGGGTCGGATCGGATTAGTTAACTGACCAAGGGAATCCGAACTGGATTGGGACTTGTCACTGGAGGAGGCTAGGTGAGAAGGAAGGCCGTTTGCTTAGAGTTGGAGTGGACAAGCGGATCAGATCGGAAGAATAATGGAGGCCAGATCGGATCGACTTGGAGACGCAGGGCTCGGATCGGAAGTAAACTCTTTGGAGGATTAGCAAGAGGGAAAAGCCACGCGGATCAGACAGCAAGTGGGGATCGGATCGGAATATGTGAAGAAACGAGGGATCAGATCGGAATACGTGAAGAAACGTGGGAGCGGATCGGAACACGAGAAGGAAGACAGCAACCCGACCCGACCCGAAGGAGGACACCGACCCGACCCGAAGTGAAGTACCCGACCCGAACCGAGCTAGAAAAGGACCACTGACCCGAACCGAGCTAGACGAGGAGCACCGAACCGAACCGTACATGGGCTATTACTACTACGCGATGACTCTTCTGAAGACCCACTCCAATTCGACCAAACCCGAGATGCAATGGAAGTCCAAATGAGAAGTTAGAGCTCAAGATTCAAATGGGAATCAATGAGTTCGCTTCATGGTTGGGCTTTGCCGCGGGACGCGTGCTAAGGGGTTTACGACGTTTGTAGCTTTGGACCACTATGGTAGGAGGTACGGAGGCGGATTCAGGGCCATTATGGCATTGGTAGAACCAAGGGCTACGATCAATGAAATGGGTCATTGAAATGTTTGGTCATGACTCCATATGTTTAGCTTGGTCACAGCAGGGTTACTACAAGTCGGGATCCGTCGTTACCTCAATTTGTCTAGTATTCCAAGGTGGTAGATGTCGTATGCTTTACGCACTGAGTGAGAGATGTGAGGATGGTTGCTATGGATGATTTATTTGCTATCATTATGACATACACACCCCACCCCCGTAATCTTACACTATTTGCTATGGCACCTTAGAGTACTGTACGGTATGTGGTACTAACTCTTTGGTTGCAGGTCCAGGTTCAGGTATGGTTTAGTATACCTGTTATTATTCTATTTAGATGCTTATCGCTCATACCAGGCTTTATGTCTGACCCAGAGTTTTATGTCTCCTCTTATTACTCTGGGTGCTCACACGAGCAGACTAGAGACAAGTTAGCTGGTGATGCGCGGGTAGATGATCCGGAGACGAGCAGGAGGCTTCCACGTAATATATATATATATATTCTCCCTGTGTTGTTGAAGATCGCTACTTGGGCATTGGTGGTGCATCTTCCACTTTAGCTTTCTTTTGTTAGAGACAGTTAATTTGGAAAGTTGTAATAAGCTGTATTTGGATTTCCGCTGCTCTGATGTTAATATTGATTATTAGTTATCAGCTTATGCATTGTCTCACCTGTTTTATGTCAAGTATGTTATCCTTATTATATTTTATCCCATGCGCTGTGAGACATTCTACAGGTTCCTTGATTAGTTCATTCTCTTCTTTCCTTTCTCCTGACGACCGTCCCGTGCTAGTCGGGCATGTGTACAGCGCACTTTTGGAGGAAATGCAGGCTGGTGCGGGGCGGGCCGTCACACTTGGTATCTGAGCTCTAGGTTGCGTAGTTAACCTAGGGAAGTTATCAGGGAGAGATAATATACGTATACGAGAGAGCGTATTTGTGATTACTTTGGTTTTTAAAAGCTATATATATACTATTACTAGTATAAGGATGAAGTCGTACTACACTAGCACCACTATGGAGTCGTTAATCGTTTCCTTTTTCAGATTGACGATGAGCCGAGATACTAGAGGTGCTGGTAGGGGAGCCAATAATGGGAATGCTGCTGACATGAGGACGATGTTTACTGACCTCATGAGAGAGATGCTTAGAGATGTACGGAGGGCAGCTCCCAATGGTGGAAATGGTGGTGGTCCAATAGTGCAGGCGCCAAGAGTCGACTTCGCCAAGCTGAATAAGGATTATACTAGCCTTGGTGGGAAGCCGTTCCACGGAACGGAGTCGGCCACAGATGTTCAGGATTGGTTGGATAGTTGCGAACGTATCTTCGAGGATTTGGGTATCGAGGATGCAATGAAGAGAAGGCTAGCGTCCCGTCAGCTGCAAGGCGGGCAATGAATTGGTGGAATGCTATAAAGGCAGCTACTCCCGAAGATCATATTACTTGGGAGCAGTTTAAGGCTCGCTTTAGCGAGAAGTTCATTCCAGCTGCTCAGAAGTCAGTGCTGTTTAAGAAATTCTTGGAGCTCAAGCAGAATGGCAGAGCTGTCTCGGAGTATATTGCTGAATTCGACACTTTGTCAAAGTATGGGTTATCTCTTATTGATACCGCCGAGAAGAAGAATGAGAAATTCATAACTGGGTTAGATCAGTACTTAGGGGAGAGGCTTATTAACCACATCGATGAGACGTTTGAGTCTATTGTGGGGAAAGCATTAAGATCTGAGAGTCTCTACCCTAAGCCGAAGACTGAGGTTGCATTCGCAGATGAGCCAAAGCCACAAGCAAGTGGTGGAGGCAAGGGTGGTTCCCAGAATAAGAGAAAGCAGAATCAGACTAAGGATGGCCAGAAGAAAAAGAATAAGCAAGATGTTGAGTGCTTCAGCTGTGGTAAGAAGGGCCATTATGCTAGTAATTGTCGGGCCAAGCCAGCGGATAGGAAGTGCTTCAATTGTGGCCAAATGGGACATCACAAGGACAAGTGTCCGCAACCCCCTAAAGAAAAGCAAATGGTGAAAGCATACGCCCTTAATGCTATTCCTTCTTCGTCGAACGCCCCAACTGCGGCGGAGAAGGGAAAGAATGTCGTCATTCAAGGTATGCTTTCTGTTTATGATGTTCCTGTTAGAGTTTTGTTTGATACCGGAGCTTCCAGTTCTTTCATATCTAGTGACCTGGTAGATAGGTTGGGATTGGAGCCCGAGATTGTCGATAAACCTTTAGTTGTGACGAACCCGATTGGTGGTTCTACTAGCCTTAGCATGATTTGTCGTAATATGGTCTTATCGAGTCATGGATGCATGTTTGTTTGTGATTGCTTTGTTTTGGGCTTTACTGGGTTTGGCATTATTTTGGGAGTAGATTGGCTCCGAAGATACGGGGTGGTGGTAGACTGTGAGGGCTTTTTGGTGACAGCTAGAGCGGATGATGGGCGGAGGATAGTGTTTGGTGGTCTACCCAGTGAGGGGGTATTGGCTAGTTTTCTAAACTCCCTTGACATCCCACATAGCGAGTTGTCAGGTTTGCCCGTGGTTGGCCAGTATCAGGATGTTTTCGAGGAAGTGACCGGACTTCCACCACACCGAGAGATTGAGTTCCGTATTGATTTGGTTAAAGATGTCAGGCCTATAGTGATGTCACTTCGTTGTTTGGCACCAAGAGAGCAGCAAGAGCTCGAGGTGCAAGTCAGCGATCTTTTGAAGAAGGGATTTATCAGAAGGAGTGTTTCTGAATGGGGAGCACCAGTTGTGTTTGCTACCAAGGCGCATGGTTCCCTTCGTTTGTGTGTAGACTACCGCGAGTTGAATAAAGTGACGAGGAAGAACAAGTATCCTCTACCGCGGATAGATGATTTGTTCGATCAGTTGAGTGGCGCGAGAGTATTTTCTCAGTTGGATCTCGCGACAGGTTTTCATCAGCTTAGAGTGGAAGCTGAGAGTATAGCTAAAACGGCATTTCGGACGCCGTCTGGATTTTATGAGTGGTTGGTCATGCCATTCGGGCTGACCAATGCCCCAGCATATTTTGTGGATCTTATGAATAGGGTATTCAGAGATCAGTTGAATAAGTTTGTCCTTGTGTTCGTTGATGATATTTTGGTCTATTCAAGGACAGAGGAAGAACACAAGGAACATTTAAGAGTAGTGATGGAGGTGTTGAGAAAACACAAATTGAAAGCAAAGTTTTCTAAGTGTCACTTCTGGAAGAGGGAAGTGAGGTTCTTGGGCCATGTTGTATCAGAGAATGGTATTGCCGTGGACCCGGCAAAGGTGGCTACGGTACAGGATTGGCCTACGCCCAAAAATGCAACAGATGTAAGAAGTTTCTTGGGGTTAGCTGGATATTATCGTAAGTTTATCCAAGGTTTCTCCAAGATAGCAGCACCATTGACCCAGTTGACCAAGAAGAATCAAGATTTTGTCTGGGATGAAAGGTGCGAGAATGCATTCAAGAGTCTAAAGGACAAGTTGACAAGCGCACCGGTGTTAGTCATTCCTAAGGGGAATGAAGAGATGACGGTATACACGGATGCCTGTGGTACCGGATTGGGTGCTGTATTGATGCAAGGCGGTAGGGTTGTAGCTTATGCAAGTCGGCAATTGAAACCGCACGAGAGAAGATACCCTACCCATGATTTGGAATTGGCAGCGATTGTGTTCGCGTTAAAGATGTGGAGACACTATCTCTTGGGAGAAAGATTTGAGTTGTTTACAGATCATAAGTCGTTGAAGTATCTCTTCTCCCAGAAGGATTTAAATCTCCGTCAGCAGAGAAGGTTAGAATTCCTGGCTTCCTATGACTTTGACATCGCATATACACCGGGAAAGGGCAATGCGGTGGCTGATGCATTGAGTAGGAGACATGCCAGCCTAGGGGCTATGTTTCTAGAATGGGAGCAACTGGAGTACATCGCTGGGTATGATTTCAGACCAAAGTGCGAATTGGATCCAGAAATGTTAGCAAGTTTGACGATCAGACCCACTTTAATTGAGCGAATCGGCTCTAGTCAGAGGGACGATCCTAACCTATTGGAAATCATCTCCAAGTTAGAGATGGGTATCGACGAGGAGATGAACAAGTATGGGCTTGATCGAGATGGATGGCTTAGAAAGAATGGAAAGCTTGTTGTACCCAATGTCGATGGATTGAGAGATGAAGTGCTTAGAGAATGTCATCACTCAAGACTGACTATACATCCCGGTGGTAATAAGATGTATCGAGACATGAAGCAGACTTACTACTGGGAAGGGACGAAAAGAGACGTTGGGAAGTTTATATCTAAGTGCATGAATTGCCAGCTAGTTAAAACTGAGCAAAAGAAGCCTAGTGGGTTGTTACAGCCATTAGAAATTCCCGAATGGAAATGGGAGCAAGTCTCGATGGATTTCATCGATGGTTTACCAAGGACTAGATCGGGACATGATAGCGTTTGGGTGATTGTGGACCGATTGACCAAAAGTGCAAGATTTATACCAGTCAGATCGACCAGAACGGCAGCTAAGTTAGCAGAATTGTATATGAAGTGGGTAGTGAGATTTCATGGAGTACCTAAAAGCATTGTGAGTGACCGAGACCCGTTGTTTACTAGTGGGTTTTGGAAGAGCTTACAAGAGGCTCTAGGATCAGAGTTACATCTCAGTATCGCATATCATCCTCAGACCGATGGTCAGACGGAGAGGGTGAATCGTATTTTGGAAGATCTCTTGAGAGCATGTATATTGGATTTTGGTGGATCATAGGATGACCATTTGCATCTAGTAGAGTTTGCATATAATAATAGCTACCAATCCAGTATCGGTATGGCTCCGTTTGAAGCTTTGTATGGAAGACCGTGCAACTCACCATCATGTTGGATAGAGACTGGCGAGAAGTTTGTGCTTGGACCAAATGTGGTGAGGGAAACTTCAGATAAGATCAAGATCATTCAACAACGAATGAAGGCTGCCCAAGATAGGCAGAAGAGTTATGCTGATAAGAGGAGAAGAGACTTAAAATTCTCCGTATGCGACTTGGTGTTTGTCAAGATTTCTCCGTTGAAGAGCGTAATAAGATTTGGCAGGAGAGGCAAATTAGCACCAAGATTTGTCGGCCCGCTCCCTGTTCTTGAACTAGTCGGGAATTTGGCATATAGAGTTGGCTTACCAGAGAAAATGGCAGGCGTTCACAACGTATTTCATGTTTCCCAACTAAGGAAGTTCGTTCACGACTCAGAAATTACAATTTCACCTGATCAGTTAGAGGACTTCGAAGTAGAACCCGAGGCGGTTGGGAACCGCAAGCCGGCCCGTATTGTCGAACACGACATGAAGCAACTTCGGAGGAAGGCGGTGAAGTTATTCAAGGTTCAGTGGGGCGAGGACGAGAATGATTGTACTTGGGAGACAGAGGAGAACATTAGGAAGACACACCCAGAACTCTTTGCTTGGTAAGATTTTGACTTCGATTTAGTTTTCTGTATGCTAGGATAGGCTTGTTTGCTTGTTTTGCATGTTTGATTGTGGTATGTGGTTGTTAGGCATGCGGGATCCTTTGTATGTTTTGGGTTAAGGAATTTCAGGGACGAAATTTCTTAAGGGGGGGAGAGTGTAACGACCCGCATTCCACGCATCATAGGATCGTAGAATATTTATTTCATTCACATATGAAGTCGTATGGTCATGTAACTTTGGGAGACGACTAGTGGGGTCATTTCCCATATTCATGATTTTTCCGGATTTTTAAATGACCATTTTACCCCTAGTTGGCACTGTTTTGGCCATAATTTTTGACTGGAAAGGAATTTTGACCTGAAACCACTTCCATTGGCTCCGGATGATGGTTTCTCTTTCCGTAGAATGGTCACATTAGCCAAACGGACTCACCGTTTGGGAGATATGGCTGAAACAAGTTTCAGATGGTGAAAAACAGCTTAATTGGGCTTAACCGGGTGGTTAGCAGCTAGGCCCAGAGGGGAATTTCGGGTTTATGGGTATAGGAGGACTGATTAGGGTTAGGAAATCACTTCCATTTCATTTTTGAGCCGCCACAAAACTTCTTGAGACCTTAGTAATGGCTTCCATCCTCTAAAACCACTCCAAAACATATTTTTAGTGAAGATTAAGCCTAAACTACATCAAAACAAGGCCAAATAGCAATAGAGCAAGGTTAGAGCTGCTGCTATACATAGGAATTCGATCCAAACAGAGAGTATTTCAGATTTGGTGTTTTAATTTGTGGCAAAGGTGAGTGATAGCATAGTTTTGACACTAATTACAGTTAATTAAGGGTAATTAGTGAAGATTAGCGAATTTATACACCAATAAATTCTGGAAAAATGTTTAGAAATTCTTAAATAATATTTTATGCCTCTGTTAGAAATTTGTCTCGATTTAGTTAAGTTTTATTAAATCTATGATTAGTCTTATTTAATCATGCTTAAGGGAAAAATAGGATTTTGGGCATCTTTGATCCATTTTGACATGCAAATTCATGATTTTGGTGTTTGTGGTTGCTCTTACATGTTGCTATGACTCTATGGTATGTTTTATGATTGATTAGAATAGTTAAATTGGTCGAAAACGTCGTCGAATGGCGTAGAAAGCTCGCTGGAAAGTTGCAGAAATGTGCAGGTTCCGAACCGGTTCGGATCGGAGTTGGGGGTCGGATCGGATTAGTGAACTGACCAAGGGAATTCGAACTGGATTGGGACTTGTCACTGGAGGAGGCTAGGCGAGAAGGAAGGCCGTTTGCTTAGAGTTGGAGTGGACAAGCGGATCGGATCGGAAGAATAATGGAGGCCAGATCGGATCGACTTGGAGACGCAGGGCTCGGATCGGAAGTAAACTCTTTGGAGGATTAGCAAGAGGGAAAAGCCACGCGGATCAGACAGCAAGTGGGGATCGGATCGGAATATGTGAAGAAATGAGGGATCGGATCGGAATACGTGAAGAAACGTGGGAGCGGATCGGAACACGAGAAGGAAGACAGCAACCCGACCCGACCGGAGGAGGACACCGACCCGACCCGAAGTGAAGTACCCGACACGAACCGAGCTAGAAAAGGACCACCGACCCGAACCGAGCTAGACGAGGAGCACCGAACCGAACCGTACAAGGGCTATTACTACTACGCGATGACTCTTTTGAAGACCCACTCCAATTCGACCAAACCCGAGATGCAATGGAAGTCCAAATGAGAAGTTAGAGCTCAAGATTCAGATGGGAATCAATGAGTTCGCTTCATGGTTGGGCTTTGCCGCGGGACGCGTGCTAAGGTGTTTACGACGTCTGTAGCTTTGGACCACTATGGTAGGAGGTACGGAGGCGGATTCAGGGCCATTATGGCATTGGTAGAACCAAGGGCTACGATCAATGAAATGGGTCATTGAAATGTTTGGTCATGACTCCATATGTTTAGCTTGGTCACAGCAGGGTTTCTACAAGTCGGGATCCGTCGTTACCTCAATTTGTCTAGTATTCCAAGGTGGTAGATGTCGTATGCTTTACGCACTGAGTGAGAGATGTGAGGATGGTTGCTATGGATGATTTGTTTGCTATCATTATGACATACACACCCCACCCCCGTAATCTTACACTATTTGCTATGGCACCTTAGAGTACTGTACGGTATGTGGTACTAACTCTTTGGTTGCAGGTCCAGGTTCAGGTATGGTTTAGTATACCTGTTATTATTCTATTTAGATGCTTATCGCTCATACCAGGCTTTATGTCTGACCCAGAGTTTTATGTCTCCTCTTATTACTCTGGGTGCTCACACGAGCAGACTAGAGACAGGTTAGCTGGTGATGCGCGGGTAGATGATCCGGAGACGAGCAGGAGGCTTCCACGTAATATATATATAGTATTCTCCCTGTGTTGTTGAAGATCACTGCTTGGGCGTTGTTGTTGCATCTTCCACTTTAGCTTTCTTTTGTTAGAGACAGTAAATTTGGAAAGTTGTAATAAGCTGTATTTGGATTTCCGCTGCTCTGATGTTAATATTGATTATTAGTTATCAGTTTATGCACTGTCTCACCTGTTTTATGTCAAGTATGTTATCATTATTATATTTTATCCCATGCGCTGTGAGACATTCTACAGGTTCCTTGATTAGTTCATTCTCTTCTTTCCTTTCTCCTGACGACCGTCCCGTGCTAGTCGGGCATGTGTACAGCGCACTTTTGGAGGAAATGCAGGCTGGTGCGGGGCGGGCCGTCATAGTAAACCTGCCTGGAACCGACCGGCACATCCAGTAACCGTAACAATACCTATCTAGTATGAGTGGTCGGTGCTTTAAAAAGCTAAGGACAGACAAGTCAGGATGATAGGGTTAAGTTAACAAAAACACTTAACCAATTCAACATGCTAATTAAACTGATGGGTGGGGTCAGGTAAATACAGACACTTAACCACTTAACATGTTTGATTAGAAAACCCTATTAATGGAGACCCATTTCAGCAGTAACCCAATTAGGTATCATGGTACCCTGAATCTAGGCAGGGTGGGGCACGATTACTGGGCTGATTGTAAGCGGTCAAAAGCGACGGCGGTTGTTGCAGCAGTGTGGGTTCTAACGGAGTGCGGTCGTGCACACACTTCAGAGCAGACAAACAGGGCACTGGGCACCAGTAGTATAACCTATGCATTCTAGGATTGTGTCGGGCCGCCACCATGGGACTTGATACACCCCATGGTGGGACCAGCATAGGTATCTACAATCATTGGGTGCCGTATGACACATATGATTTTGCGAGTAGGATTCGATCTTTAGAAAGGGGATCACTTCACCCCGATCATGGGGTGCCAGTTGAGACAATACAAGTAGGTGCAGAGATATAGTGTGGGGTGCGATAGTATATTCGGTTCAAACTGCTTTATCTTAGTTTATGATACTTTCCTATTTCCAGTTTATACCTATCATGCCCTTTTTCTTATTTTCATACTGAAGAGTCACTAGACTTACCAGGCTTTATGTCTGACTCTATTTTTCTTTCGTCTTCTTTTCTTCCGTTTCCCCCCTAGGTCCATAGGGAGGAAACAACCTAGCTTAGTCAGACTCTTTGCAAGCTTCAAGATAGTAGATGTATGGTTTGGACTCTCTTTCCTTGGCTATGGCTTTTGGACACGTTCTATGGGGATTTATGCAGCTTTTATTTTGTTTTATGCTTCTTTATTTAACAATCAAGACAAAAATGATGATGTAATGTTTTGGAAGTTATTATGAGGCAATTATGGAAATGTTTTGTATGAACACGTATTTATGAAATGAAAGTCTGTTTGTTTTCCGCTGCTTATACATATGTGTTTATATCTGTCTTGTGTTTTGTCTGTGACTTTTACTTATAAAACCCCCACCGAAGTTAAGGCATTCCCTTTGTGAGTGACTTTAATGGAGGTGGGGTGTTTCACTTGGTATCAGAGCACAGATTTACCATATTAGATAAAGATTTTTGAAACTATTTTCAAAAAGAAGTTTAAAGAAGCATTTTTTTAAGAAAAAGCATTGTTTTTAAAAAAAGCATATTCCCCCAAAGCCATATGCACTATCTCTCTATCCTTTTGTCTTGAATACTTTCCTTTTTTGTTCCAGCATGTCTGGAGATCTTAACCTTCCAGAAGGAGTACCGACACCTGGCTGGTTTCGAAGGTACCTAGAGGCTAGGGCCAATGGTGCGGGCCCAGAAGACATTCCTCCTCCCACAGTGGCAGCGGTTCCTCCTCCTCCTCCTCCCCGTGTAAATACTTTCGCTAAGAGGTGTAGAGACCTCAAGGCTATGGGTGGAAAGGACTTTTATGGAACTGAATCCTTTGTGGTTGCAAGGAACTGGCTGAAGGATACCGAAGATTTGTTCGTCATCTTCGAAGTTGACGACAGGCAAAAGATACAGCTAGCAGTGTGGTTGCTTAAAGATGAAGCTTCCTATTGGCGGGAAGTTACCCATGCTGAGAGGCCAGTGGAAACTTGGGAAGATTTTAGGATGAGGTTTGAGATGAAATTCCTCTCCCAAGCTGAAAGAAGCCTGCAGATGGAGAAGTTCCTAACTCTTAAACAAGGGAGTATGACGATCAGGGAGTACGTCAATCAGTTTAATCAGTTGACCAGATTTGGGCTGGATTTAGTAAACACCTAACACAAGAAGGCCCTTCGCTTCGTCAAAGGTCTGAATGAGCCTCTACACAGCCTTGCTATGAACCATATACCCATGGGAGCGACTTATGAAAGCTTGGTGGACATGGCGCTGCTACACGAGGAAGATAAATGCAAGAAAGAGGCAAAAGCAGAAGTGCCTCAAGACAAGAAGGGGGAAGGGTCATAGAACAAGAAGGCTGATTCAAAGAAAGGCGGGAAGAACAACAAACCCTGTGAAAAAAGAAAGTGTAATTTGTGTGGCATTGTTGGACATATAGTGAAATTCTACAGAAAGAAGAAGGCGAAGATGAATGGTGGTTGTTTCCATTGCGGCGAGACTGGACACATGGCTAAGGACTGCCCCAAGAAACGGGGGCAGGGACAGAGAACTGGATCCACTTCAGGGGGACAGGTTCACGTGCTGGTGGCACCTCCGCAGGAACGAGGTAGAAATATTTCTATAGAAAGCTTAGTTTATCTCTATGATCATCCAGTTCGCACTCTCTTTGATTTCGGTGCATCACACTCCTTTATTTCATCTGCTTTAGTAGAATCTCTGCACCTAGACACTAGTATGATAGAAGATCCCTTGTTGTTTCAAATCCAATTGGGGGCTCATCTTATTTGTCAATGGTTTGTTTGGATTTGAAAATCTCTGTTCTAAGTGTTGAGTTTAGATGTAGTGCCTTTATTTTGGGCTTCTAGGGATATGGACTGATCTTAGGCATGGACTGGTTATCCAGTAATGGTGCCATTCTTGATTGTGAGAAAAGAGTGGTTAGACTCTTGACTCGGCTAGGTAACACTCTAGAAATTTCTTGTAATCCCTTGAATGCTGTTATGCTTAGTTATCTAGGGTCGCTTGATGCTTCTGTTGAGAACTTGCAGTCGGTTAGAGTAGTCCGTGAATATCCGAATGTCTTTGAAGAGGTGAAGGGTTTACCTCCGAGGTGGGAAATAGACTTCCGCATATATCTTGTTGATAATGCAAAGCCCGTAGCTTTACCTGTCAGGCACATGGCTCTAAAGGAGCACATGGTTCTAAAGGAGAGAAAGGAGCACAGTAAGCAAGTTAAGGAGCTTCTCGAGAAGGGGTTTATAAGGCGGAGTATCTCGGAATGGGGTGCTCCAGTGGTGTTCGCCACATAAGCAAATGGGATCACTAGAAGTACGACCCACTCTTTTAGACTCAATAGGGCGGCACAATGTGAAGACCCTCAGCTTGTGGATGCGATTGATAAACTAATTAGGGGTGAAACTTCCAGTCACCTCAATAGGTACTCCATCGATGATAAGGGTTGGCTGAGGCAAGATGGAAGACTATGCGTCCCACAAGCAAGGGATTTAGTAAAAATGGTTCTTGAGGAAGCACACCATTCCAAGATGACAATACACCCAGGTGGAGACAAGATTTACAAAGACGTAAAGAGAGTTTTCTTTTGGAGTGGCATGAAAAAGGATGTGGCAGATTTTGTTTCTAAGTGCGTGATATGCTAACAGGTCAAGGCGGAACAAAAGAAGCCTGGAGGACTGCTTCATCCTCTAGAAGTCCCGCAATGGAAGTGGGATAGCATTTCAATGGACTTCATTGATGGGTTGCCTAGGTCAAAAAGGGGCAATACTAGCATTTGGGTAATTGTAGACAGGATCACAGCAAGCGCCCACTTTATACCTATCAAGAGTAGAAGGACTGCCTCATCTCTAGCTTCTCTTTATCTCAAGGAAATAGTTCGACTCCATGGAATACCCTCTAGCATAGTGAGTGACCGAGATCCTATCTTTACAAGCGAATTTTGGCGGAGTCTGGAAGATGTTGTAGGCACACAGTTATGCTTCAGCACAGCCTATCTCCCCCAAACTAATGGTCAGACGGAAAGGGTGAACAGAGTATTAGAAGATCTTCTGAGACTGTGCATTCTTGACTTTGGAGGAACATGGGAGGATCATCTTCCTTTAGTGGAATTCGCCTACAACAACAGCTACCAAGCCACCATCGGCATGGTGCCCCTCGAAGCTTTGTATGGAAGACCATGACGATCACCAACTTGTTGGTGGGAGTCTACAGACAAGCTTATACTTGGGCCAGACATGATTGGAGAGACTTCAGAAAAAGTGGACTTGATACGAAGGAGAATGAAGACTGCCCAAGATAGACAAAAATCCTACGCAGACAAAAGAAGGACCAACCTTAAGTTTGAGGTTGGAGACAGGGTTTTCCTTAAGGTATCTCCCTCAAGGAACATCGTTCGCTTTGGATCCGCAGAAAAGCTAGCACCAAGATTTGTAGGACCGTTCCCTATCATCGAGAAGATTGGGAAGATGGCTTATAGAGTAGAGCTGCCCGAAAGGTTGGCTGGAATTCACAATGTCTTTCACATTTCTCATCTCCGGAAATGTTTACATGAATTTGCGGAAGTGGTGGAGCCAAGCATTCTAGAAGAAGCTGAAGTGAAACGCGAAGCACCTGTGAGGAGAGTTCCAACCCGCATCCTAGGAACTGAAGTGAAAAAGCTATGCAACTACGAAGTCAAGCTTGTCAAAGTTCAGTGGAGCGACTCCGAGGAAGACGCGACTTGGGAAACTGAGGACACAATACGCGCGGCCTACCCTTTTCTTTTTGAGGGTACATCTTTGGTTTCTCTTTTTCGTTAAGTTGTGCTTGTATATATCTTTTTAGGTATATCTCCTCGATATTATCCTTTATCCTTAGGTAGAAACCCCTTTGGATGTAAACATGTAATTGAAACATGTTATGATTGATGGCTGCAAGTGGTTGCTAGTGGTTGCTCGTGGATGCATATACACACACAACCTAGGTTTTAGATCGGCTCAGTCACTTCATATTGCATATGCATATATGTATTCATATTTGTATGTGGTTGAAACTTGATATGTTGTCATATGGATGTCGCATTTGTACGAACGATTGCGCACTCATGTAGAATTATGAGTAAGGGAAAATTTTCATACATAATTGATTCATGACACTTACATGATTCGCATTAAGGAGGCCAACTGAATCAGTAGACCGCCTAATTTTTGCATTAGATAAGGACATATACATACACTATGCATATGATCATGAAGCATTAGAAGTCTTGTAAGGACAATGGACGCTTGTGTTTGTTGGTTGAGTAGATGGACGATTGGATGTTAGGATATACGTTCTTCTAGACTTGAAGATTTCGGGGACAAAATCCTTTAAGGAGGGGAAAATGTAACACCCCGAATTTTCTGTTAATAGAAATTAATAAATTAAAGTATAATTAATTCTAAATGAAAGAATAAAGGGAAACGGGTTACGCCATTGCGTTTGTCTCGGAATTCTGCTTGAGATAGAGTCCGAGTTTGCGTAAATCGAACTCCGTATAAAGGAGTTATGACCTCCGGAAGTTTCAGAATTCGATTTAAAATTCAAACAGCCCGAAAACAAGTTCAAAATTCAAAATCGGACCAGAACTGGGCTGGGCGGGAATTTTCCCGCCCAGGACCCAGGTTGACCGGGGGTCGACCTGGGTACCCAGGTCAACCATGTAGTCGACCTGGGGGCCGACCTACAGGTCGACCTACAGTTCGACCTGCTTGGTCGACCTGACCTGCTTGGTCTGGTCCTGACTCGGTTTCTGGGGCTTTGCTATGTCACTAAGGCTGATTTGTCACTTTCTGATTGGCTTCTCTTGAGACGGATGGCCTTGATTAACTCTAGCTTCATCGAAGGCTCTAATTAGTTTGAAATTCTATATAAACAACCTTAGTCTCCAACCTAAATTCACACAAATAAAATAGAGCTAGAGCCGTCATGCTGCTGGAAGGAAGCCAAGAGTAGCCTCCACTTGAAGAAAGCTTAGAGACGAGCAAAACTAAAGTAAAAACAAGATTCAAACAACGTTTATCTACCCAAAGGAAAGCATTGCAAATTCAGAACTCAGAATCCAGAATTTAAGTTCGTCGTTTGTTGTAAGTATAGTGATTTTTCTGATGGGAATAAAATTGAGACTTGATTCGATGTAAAATGGAAATGGAATTTTACTATTGTATAACGACGATGCTAATTCATATCTGCTTTGCAATGATTGAATTGTGAATGGTTGGGATGTTTGTGGTATAATTGATTTGATGTTGATCCTATTGTACATTTAGAATGAAAGCAACATCACATACAAGTATATGGTTAATGTTAGAATTCACACCTATATATTTATATGGTTAATATAGGTTGTATATGTTATGTCCAAGTTAAGATCTCATGTACATACTTTATGCTAAAACCTCTATGCCTAAATGACTAAGTTCATATACATTCTCATATGTTTATACAAAAGTTGCAAGTTCATAATTGGATCCATGCCAAGATCCATTTTAATACAAGTTTCATGTTATAGTAGTAAACATGATTGGATCTAGTTCACACATGTGATAAAATTATACATACTTTATGGACATGTCTTATTCTTGTCATATGCTAGTGATGTTCGATGTTATGCCTAGATCTAAACATGTTTAGGCTTATATTGTCTAAATCATATGCTAATTCATGTGACACGTATTTAGTTAGATCCCTATTTCAATGCAAGTTCACATATATGTAAGTTGATTTAGTCTATGTTGCAAATTCACATATATGTATGTTGATTTAGTCTACGTTGCAAGTTCACACCTATGATATTCATGTTGACTATTTTGCAAGATCACACCTATGATGTTCATATTAACTATGCCAAAAATGCCAAGTTTACACCTATGTCATGTTTATGTTAATGAATTCCTTTATGCTAATTTTGTGTACGCTAAATGAGGCTAAGTTTTTAGCCTAATATTATATGTTAAAAATCATGCGGACGAAAAATTAGGCTAAGATAGTTAGCCTAATATTTAGATAGGGTTACGTTGGGAAAAATTGGTAATTATAGGAAACTTGACATAAATTGGTGAAAATTAAATGTATTGGCATGTTTGGCACATGCCAATAATTGGTGGCACTTAAATGGTATAAAATTCTTATACCAAAAATGATGAACTTGGATAGTGGGACACAACATTTAATTGTTAACAAATTTACATATAACAAGTAATAGAGACAAATATGTAAATTTAGAAAATACGAGTACTCTTAACCCGAGGTTGGATGGAGTTGTGATGTAAACCTGGCCGGACCCGCCCGACTGTCCAGTAATCCCAACAATACCTATCCAATGTGAGAGGTTAAGCATTGAGCCCAATAAGGACCCGAGGTTAGACTAAGTTACGGTGTAAACCTGCCCGGAACCGACTGGCACATCCAGTAACCGTAGCAATACCTGTCTAATGTGAGTGGTCGGTGCTTTAAAAGGCTAAGGACAGACAAGTCAGGAGGTAGGGTTAAGTTAACTAAAACACTTAACCAATTCAACATGTTAATTAAACTGATGGGTGGGGTTAGGTAAATACAGATACTTAACCACTTAACATGTTTGACTAGAAAACCCTAGTAACGCGGACCTATTTCAGCAGTAACCCAATTAGGTATCATGGTACCCTGAAACTAGGCAGGGTGGGGCACGATTACTGGGTTGATTGTAAGCGGTCAAAATTGACGGCGGTTGGTGCAGCAGTGTAGGTTCTAACGGAGTGCGGTCGTGCACACACTTCGGAGTAGACAAACAAGGCACTGGGCACCAGTAGTATAACCTATGCATTCTAGGATTGTGTCGGGCCGCTACTATGGGACTTGATACACACCATGGTGGGACCAGCATAAGTATCTACAATCATTGGGGGCCGTATGACACATATGATTTTGCGAGTAGGAGCCGATCTTTAGAAAGGGGATCACATCACCCCGATCATGGGGTGCCAGTTGAGACAATGCAAGTAGGTGCAGAGATATAGTGTGGGGGTGCGATAGTATATTCGGTTCAAACTGCTTTATCTTAGTTTATGATACTTTCCTATTTCCAGTTTATACCTATCACGCCCTTCTTCTTATTCTCATACTGAAGAGTCACTAGACTTACTAGGCATTATGTCTGACTCTATTTTTCTTTCGTCTTCTTTTCTTCCATTCCCCCCCAAGGTCCACAGGGAGGAAACAACCCAGCTTAGTCAGACTCTGTGCAAGCTTCAAGATAGTAGATGTATGGTTTGGACTCTCTTTCCTTGGCTATGGCTTTTGGACACGTTCTATGGTGATTTATGCAGCTTTTATTATGTTTTATGCTTCTTTATTTAATAATCAAGACATAAATGATGATGTAATGTTTTGGAAGTTATTATGAGACAATTATGGAAATGTTTTGTATGATCACGTATTTATGAAATGAAAGTCTATTTGTTTTTCGCTGCTTATACATATGTGTTTATATCTGTCTTGTGTTTTATCTGTGACTTTTACTTATAAACCCCCACCAAAGTTAAGGCATTCCCTTTGTGAGTGATCTTAATGGAGGTGGGGTGTTTCAGAGTATTTCCAGATTCTGAATTTAAATTGATGAAAAACTGCAATTCATTTTGAAGTTTAATTTTAGACTGGTCCTGAATTGATGACAATGCTATAGTATTCTGATCATATCATGTACATTATTACTTGGAATTCTAAAAAAATTGATATTCTGAAAAGCTAATGAAATTTCAGTCATCATTGTGTTTTTGAGTTTCTTCTAATTCACCTTTGAAAATATTGAAAAACGACACTCATTACAACACACTACTTGAAAGATATGATTGATAAATGGTGATAATTTCATAGTTTTGGGCTTGGCTTGACTATTTTAGTTTTGAAATCCTTTTTGATTGACGGTATGTTGAATCTCATGGATTATAATACAGGGATTTTAATTTTGAAAATAAATTTCATCCAGTGATTTCAGATAACTAGCTTTTGATTTGAATCATCGATTGTCCTTGTGCTTGTTAAAAATTTCTCTTATAAATCCTGCTTTGAAACTGGTTTTTTGCTACTTTGATAAAAGAAATTAATGTGTTTGAGTAAATTATATGACTGCATGATTAGTTGAAAAATCAGTGACTAGATTTCATTGAATTCCATAGTAAATCCAGAATTACAAGTTTTTTTTAAAGAAATTGTCTTGGAGCAATTTGTTTAAGTACCATTAGTTAATTTCACACTCAACTAAATGATTTTTTTTAAACAAATTTTTTAGTTGCATAAATATTTCAAAAACCCCTCTTAAAATTAGTATTTTCAGTTTTAAAATCATTTTTGTTTATTTATTCTTAAACTGAAATTATTGACCAATTTGAACCATTTTGGAACTCATCAAAATTATTATTAGGTTTATGAAAATATGATGAGTTGTGAAAATATACTAGTATTCCTTACTATAGTTCATTCAGTATCAATCAGTTTGCACATACAGACTCATATTCACACACTGAATCTTCTTGTGCTCCAATCCAATCCAATCACCTGTATACCTATCGCAGAATCACACAGTAAAATGGAACAAAAATAGATTTAACTGTAAGCGAATATAAATATCATTTTAAATTTTATTTGCCTTAGATATTTGGTGTGTTTCTCATCATTTTTCTAGACTTGGTATGATATATACAATTATTTAAGTCTAGAATGCTTATGATATTCACAGTAGTTTACTATAATTACCATAAGGTAGAGTAAATCTCTAATGCCTGTTGATCTGCCTCAACACAGCTACAGTGGTCTGCTGATCAAGACCAGCCTCGACTCACATTTGTTGTAACACCCTTATTTTAACAACATTAAAAATGATAAATTAAAGGATAATTAATTTAATATTCAGAATTAAGGGAAATAGACTGCGCTATTGCGTTTGTCTTGGAATTCTAGTCAAAATAAACACCTGGTTTACGTAAAACGGAAAACGTATGAAGAAGTTATTAAGATTTGAAGTTTATATACGCATAAGACTAATATATATATGAACAAAATCTATCCAGAAAATTAAAAAAAGTTTAAAATCTCAGAAATTAGGGGAGCAAGAAAATTCCCGCCCAGGGGTGTCGACCCCATCAAGGGGGTATCGACTCCTGGGTCGACCCCATAAGGAGGTGTCGACCATTAGGTCGACCCCATAAGAGGTGGGTGTTCCTATCATGTTTGTGATGAACTAGCTGCTGCCTTTGCCTAGATTAAATCAAGTCTTTTCTTCTTCTGCAATCAAGACATTCAAGTTTAGAGATCTGTGATTCAACATGAGCAATTCTTTCTTCTATTTTTTAGATCCAATCATAGTGAGTCTGTGTTAATTTTAGATCTAAATATTTAAAAAGTAAATCTTAATATGACTATAACTTGGATATGTGCCTCTGACTATTTCAATCGTATCAGATCTTCTATAACCTGTTTATCTAAGTTATTCTGACTTGACTATGAACTAGATCTGAACATATACCTATTTATCATGTCAGATCTGCCATTGTTTGTAGATCTAATACACTGTTTAGATCACCTCATGCCTGTTCCTATCATGTTTGTGGCTAAATCGGATTGGTTATTTGTTGGATATATAATTCATTGTTTAGATCTCATCATGCATGTTTAAGATGTCCCTATTATATTATAATCAGTTCTATTGTCACACGTTCATCAGATCTTCCCCTATATGCCTATCTTGTCATTATGCCTAATTCTGCCATTATACGTCAAACTTACTAGTATGATCATTTCTGTCCTCTTCCCTTCATCTTTTCCCTTTTATTTTTATAGCCAGGCTACCTTCGAGTCTAGGCATGTCGCTGAAATATGTGAACACGTTAAATTGGGAACGAGAGGAAAACGTTAAAATTTGGGGCATAACTTGAATGAAATATATGAATATGAATTTGGGGGCATAAATCAAACTGTGATTAAAGACCTTAATTTAAGGCATATAGTTCATTATGAACAAAACTTGGAAAGAGGCATGAAAACCTATAACGATATAGGAGCAGTTAGTTAATAATGGAAATGCCTAGAATTACATTAATTAGAAACTGCAATCGCACTTAGACATGAGGTTAGATTACACTTATGGTGGAAGTCTGCCCGGAACCGACCGGCATATCCAGTAACCACAAGTGATGAATCTAATGTGAGGGGTCTAAGTGCAAAAACACGAGACATGCTAAGACACGAGGTTAAGTCCGACTTATGGAAGAAGTCTGCTCGGAACCAACCAAAATATCCTGCATCCACAAGTGGTAGGCTTAATGTGGGAGGTCTGGTCCATTATAACCATAAATGAATATGGTAATGAATTGGAATACTTAACCTAGTTGAATCCATAGGGATTGTATAAACATATAACTTGAGTAGGGGTTAAGTAAACTTGTTTAAAATAGTGAGTGGGTTGTAAATCTTGGGTACGTGGGTAATATTTTTATATATAGACCCACAAACTTAACCTGTGGGTTTATACAATCTTTTACTCTGGTATGGCATAACCTGTGGAAACCCTAGTGGGGATGCAAGTGTAGGGGGAAGCTTGTATCATCTTGTGTGTGGGACCCGTTCAGTCAGTAACCCATATATAGGTATCAAATGAGTACTCCGAACTAGGTCAGAGTCGAGGCACGCTTACTGGGCTGATTGTAAGAGAACCAAACGCGGGGGGACAGTGTGGGCGGCGCATTCCGACGGGGTCATGTGTGTGGATGGGTCCGACAGAGGAGGATTAGATGCTGTGACACCTGTAGATATAGTTGTGCACATCCTGAAAACGAAGGGTTGCCACTTTAGGAAGTGTTACATCTTATTATGGGGCCAACACAGGGTGTCTGCGGAGTAGGGAGCCGATCGATTAGGGTAGTAATTAGGGTACATCTAGACTTTGGTATGTTGGGGAGCCTGTTAATATTCTTAGGGGTAACTCCGGTATGTTGGGCTGCCTGTTGATTGTATGGGCGTGAAAACCTCTCACTGGAAGTACACCTAATTCTACCATCTTATACTTGTTAGGGATCATCTTATTAATAAGACACTAGCATTGGTGCAGAGAAATTTTTAGAGAAGCGCAATATACTCTATCATGTTGATCCTGTTTACCTTGTCATATCTGCCCTTTTTTGATGTTTTCCCTCTTATCTACTTTATTCGCCTGTCATGATACTTTTACTTATTTATATGCTAAAAGTAACTAGACTCGCCAGACTTTACTCTGACCCATTTTGTTTCCTCTCCTTTCTCTTCCGTTTCCCCTTAGGTTCTCGTGGTGGGAATACTCAAGCTTGATCAAGATTCTTCTTGCATTCTGCTTGGAGCTGCTTAGATGTATTGCTCAAGTTCTTATCTCTTCTACTATGGCTATGTTATGGGGATTTTGCTTCTTTTATTACTGTACTGTGATGGTTTAAGTATAAGATAGAAATTTTAATGATGTATTGGGTTTCATGCTTTTCAGACATATGATGTAACCATGTTTTGAACTACGATGCTTTATGATTAATAAAGTTTTAAATTTCTTTGCTATTTTATATATGTCTTGTAATGTTTCTGTTTACCTATAACGCTTCTCGAAACTTAATGCATTCTCTTAATGAGTGACATTAACGGACATGGAGTGTCACACGTGGTATCAGAGTTGAAGGTTACCAGATCGGATAAAGTTTTTGAAATTTATTTTCAAAAAGGTTTTAAAAGAAAAAAAATTCAAAAAGAAAAGTCTGTTTTGAAAAACATATTCCCCAAAGCCATATGTAATATCTTTCGATCCTTTGTCTGAATCCCTTTCTTTTATCTTTTCAACATGTCTGGGGAACCTAATATTCCTGTGGGCGTTACGATACCAGGCTGGTTCCGTAGGTGTCTAGAGGCCATGGCGCTTGCCGGTGGTCAAGCTGACGTTCCTCCACCAGTCACTCCCGTCGTTACTCCTCCTCCTCGGCGTGCAGATAACTTCTCTAAGATCTGCAAATATTTCTTTGCTATATGAGGAAAGCCATTCCGTGGAACTGAGACATCCGTACAGGCAAGGAATTGGCTCAAAGAGACGGAGGACCTGTTTGGAATTTTCGAAGTGGACGATCATAGGAAGATTCAGTTAGCCACTTGGCTACTGAAAGATGAAGCTTCATTCTGGTGGGAAGTGACGTAAGCAGGGCATCCAGTGGAGACTTGGGATGATTTTCGATAAAGGTTTGAAATGAAGTTTCTTTCTCAAGCTGAGAACAGCATGCCAATGGAAAGATTTCTGGCACGCAAGCAAGGAGGCATGACTGTCAAAGAGTATGTTAACAAATTCAACCAATTAGAAAGGTTTGGATGGGCGCTAGTGGATTCTCCGCATAAGAAAGCTTTGCGGTTTGCTAGAGGAATGAATGAACCACTTCATGGGTTAGCCATGTCTCATATTCCGATGGGAGCAACTTTTTAAAGGCTCGTTGATATGGCCCTGATGCATGAGGAAGATAAAGCTGAAAAGAAAGAAGTTAAGGTTGAGGAAACACAAAACAAGAAAATATGGCCCAATAAGGGATGACAACAACAACAACAAAAGAAAGGAAAAAAGAATGACGAGGCTAAGGATAAGAGGAAGTGCCATAATTGAGGTCGCGAGGGTCATTTGATCAAGGACTGCAAAAGAAAGAAGAATGCTTGCTTCAGTTGTGGAGAGGTCGGACACTTTTCGAAGGAGTGCCCAAAGAAGCAAGGACAGGGTCAAAGGGTAGGATCTTCTGGAGGGCAAGTGCATGCTCTCGCAATCAGTGCCCTAGATCGAGGTAGGAAAGTTTTCGTGGAAGGTTTGATTTCTCTTTCCAATTATCATGTTAGGACTCTTTTTGATTCTAGCGCTTCACATTCATTTATATCTAATTCTGTAGTTGAGTCTCTGTACCTTAATACTAGTATGGTAGTGGATCCCATTGTTGTCTCAAACCCCATTGGTGGTTCGGCTCATTTGTCTATGATTGTCGGGGTTTGAGAATATATATGTTAGGCGTCGAGTTTGAGTGCGATGCATATTCGCTCGATTTTATGGGCTATGGTATGATTCTAGGGATTGATTGGCTAGCCATGTATGGTGCCATTCTGGATTGTGAGAGGAGGGCCGTTCGACTTTTAAACTGCCATGGGAGGACCCTCGAGATTTCTTGTGACCCTAAGGGGTCTGTCGTGCTTAGTTTCCTAGAGTCTCTTGACGCATTTATTGATGATCTGCGATCAGTGCAAGTAGTCCGTGAGTATTCTGATGTTTTTGAGGAGGTTCGAGGCTTACCTCCGAGGCGCGAGATCGATTTTCATATATACTTAGTAGACAATGCAAAGCCAGTTGCATTGCCTATGCGCCATGTGGCTCAAAGGGAAAGGAGGGAGCTTAGTAAGCAAGTAGGGGAGCTACTTGAGAAAAGGTTTATTAGGCGAAGCATATTTGAATGGGGTGCTCTGGTGGTATTCGCAACTAAGGCGGATGGCTTTCTTCGCTTATGTGTAGACTATAGAGAGTTGAATAAACTCACAAAGGAGAACATGCACCTACTCCTAAGGATAGATGATCTGTTTGACTAGCTTGTTGGTGCATCTTTTTTCTCTCGGTTAGACTTGGCCACGGGGTTTCATCAGTTGAGGGTGGCTGAGGGAAATGTAAACAAGACTGCTTTTAGGGCTCCAGATGGTTTCTTTGAATGGCTCGTTATGCCTTTTAAGTTAACGAACGCACCCGCCTATTTTGTTGATCTGATGAGTAGGGTGTTTCAGGAGTTTCTAAATAAGTTCATCGTGGTATTGGTTGATGATATGCTAATCTTCTCAAAGAGCGAGGAAGAGCATGCCCAACATTTGAGAGAGGTTTTGAAAACTCAACATGCGCATCAGCTTAAGGAGAAATTCATCAAATGCCATTTTTGGAGAAAAGAGGTGAAATTTCTAGGGCATGTGGTCTCTAAAGACGGGATAGCAGTAGATCCCACAAAGGTAGTTGCAGTTCAAGATTGGAAAATTCCTAAGAATGCAACGGAAGTGAGAAGCTTTCTTGGATTGGCAGGCTACTATATGAATTTCACTAAGGACTTCGCAAAGATATCAGGCCCACTCACCAGGCTGATGAAGAAGAATGACGTTTACATGGGATATAGGTTGTGATGTTGCTTTCCAGCGATTGAAGAGGGCTCTGGCAACAGCCCCAATCTTGACCTTGCCTAACGGGAGCAAGGTGTTCGCAATATACACTGATGCATGTGGTACAGGGCTTGGTGCGGTTCTGATGCAAGAGGGAAGGGTATTATGTTATGGGGGTAGACAACTAAGGGTTCATGAGAAGAACTACCCTACCCATAACTTTGATCTAGAGGCCATAGTATTCGCGCTTAAGACGTGGCGTCATTATTTGCTCGGAGAGAAGTTTGAGTTGTACACCGATCATAAATCTCTCAAGTACTTATTCTTTCAAAAGGATCTTAATTTAAGGCAACAAAGGTGGATGGAGTTCCTAGCATCTTATGACTTCGAGATTGCTTATACCCCTGGCATGGGTAATGTGGTGGCAGACGCACTGAGTAGGCAGAGGATGGCCTTATGTCCTCTGTTTGTAGAGAGGAAAATCTTGGTGTTTATATCAAATTTTGACTTTAGACCCTCCATCTGGTTTTTTCCTGGCTTATTGGCATCACTGAAGGTGCGACCTACTCTTATGGATTAGATAGGAGCTTCACAGTGAGAGGATCCACATATTTCAGACATCTTGGATGGGCTCAGAAAGGGGAGACTTCTAGTCACCTCAGTAGATTTTTCATAGACGATAAAGGTTGGTTGCGATGAGATGGGAGGCTTCGTGTTCCCCAAATTGGGAGTCTTTTGAAGACAGTCCTAAAGAAAGCCCGTCATTCTAAGATGGCTATTCATCCAGGTGGCGACAAGATGTATAGGGATATGAAGAGGGTTTTCTTTTGGGCTGGGATGAAGAAAGATGCGGTGAAGTTTGTTTCTCAATGTTTGGTTTCCCAACAAGTTAAAGCTGAGCAAAAGAAGCCCGGTGGTTTACTTCATCCTTTGGAGGTTCCATAGTGGAAGTGGGAGCGTGTCTCTATGGATTTCATAAATGGCTTGCCTAGATCGAAGAAAGGCAACACCAACATTTGGGTTGTAGTAGACAGACTTACTAAAAGTGCTCATTTCATCCTAGTTAAGAGTAAGAGGATAGCAGCATGGTTGGTAGCAATTTACATTTGTGAGATAGTCAATCTTCATCGAGTACCTTCCAGTATCTTAAGTGACCGTGACCCCATTTTCACCAGAGAATTTTGGAAAATCTTGCAAGAAGCATTCGGTGCACAGTTATGTTTGAGCACCACTTATCACCCTCAGACCGATAGACAGACATAAAGGGTGAATAGAGTTCTCGAGGATCTTTTAAGACTGTGTATCCTAGACTTCGGAGGAACTTGGGAAGAGCATCTTCCTTTAGTGGAGTTCGCCTATAACAACCGTTATCAAGCTAGTATCGGCATGGCACCCTTCGAAGCATTGTATAGACGACCCTGTAAATCACCAACTTGTTGGTGGGAATCTACAGAAAGATATCTACTTGGACCAGATATGGTTAGAGAGACCTCCGAAAAGATTGATCTTATCCGGAGACGAATGAATACAGCCAAGTATAGGAAGAAAACCTACGTAGATAAGGGAAGGACTGACATTGAGTTTGGGGAGGGAGACATGGTTTTCATTAAGGTGTCACCTTTGAGGAATGTGGTTCGCTTTGGATCTATAGGGAAATTGGCACCAAGATTCTTAGGACCATTTCCCATAATAGAAAGGATTGGCCAAATGGCCTATAGAGTAAAGCTAGAGACTGTCCGGTGTTCATGATGTTTTCCACGTTTCTCATTTGTAAAAGTGCTTGCATGACACTGTAGAAGTAGTTGAGCCGAGTATATTGGAAGAAGCAGAGGTGGAACGGGAGGCGATAGTTAGGCGAGTTCCTACCCGTACTCTTTGATCAGAAGTTAAGAAGCTACGCAACTGAGAACTCAAGTTAATGAAGGTTCGGTGGGGAGATAACCAACATGATGCAACTTGGGAGACCAAAGACAAGATTCGTGCTTCGTACCCTTTTCTTTTCGAGGGTATGTTCTTAACCTCCTTTCCAAAGCTTTTATTCATGCGTGTTTCTATCATTTGAGTATATCCTATCGATCAAATCTTCGACCCTTAGGTAGGAAACCCATGGATGTAAACATGTGCTTGAGACCTGTTAAGTTTGATGGATACAAGTGGATGCAAGTGTTTGCTAGTGGTTGCTGGTGGATGCATATACACACACATTAGGCACTAGATCCGCTCAATCACTTTCATACTGCATATGGATGTGTGTGCATTTTTCTTCTTTTAATGGATGATTGTGGATGTATCATCATATGCATGTTTCATTTGGATGGATAATTGTGCACACATATAAAACTTTCATGCTATAATAGGATCATTGGCATACATGTTGGATTCATGGTACTTACATACATTGCATTAAGGAGGTCAACCGAATCATTAGACCCCTTGATCTTCGCAATAGTATTGAGACATATACACACACCTTTGCATATGTTCATGTAAGCATTAGAAATCTTTTAAGGACAATGGATGCCTGTGATTGGTGGATGAGTAGATAGTCGTGGATGGTAGGATATACATTCTTCTTAACTTGGAGATTTTGGGGACGAAATCCTTTGAGTAGGGGACAATGTAACACCCTGTATTTTAACAATATTAAATATGATAAATTAAAGAATAATTAATTTAATATTCAGAATTAAGGGAAACAGACAGCGCCATTGCGCTTGTCTCGGAATTCTGATTAAAATAGTGAGCTGGTTTGCGTAAAACGAACACCGTGTGAAGAAGTTGTTAAGGTTTGAAATTTGTATACGCATAAGAAGAATATATATGAATAAAATATATCCAAAAAAGTTTAAAATCTCAGAAATTAGGTGAGCGGGAAAATTCCCGCTAGGGGTGTTGACCCTATTATGGGGGTGTCGACCCATGGGTCGACACCATAAGGGGGGTGTCGACCCATGGGTCGACCCTATAACGGGGGGTCGACCCCTTATAATAGATTTGGGCAGATTAGGGTTTGGTGACAGCTATATATGGCCTCATTTTTCTTATTTCTCCACACCAAAAATAATGGAGAACTAGATGCTGCCTCTTCCCAGATTAAATCAAATCTTTTCCTCTTCTGCAATCAAGTCATTCAAGTTTAGAGATCTATGACTCAACATCATCAATTCTTTCTTCTATTTTCTTGATCCAATTACAGTGAGTCTATGTTAATTTTAGATCTAAATATTTATAAAGTAAATCTTGACATGACTATAACTTGGATCTATGCCTGTGACTATTTGAATCAAATCAGATTTACTATAACCTGTTTATCTAAGTTATTTTGACATGACTATAAACTAGATCTGAACCTATACCTATTTATCATGTTAGATCTGCCATTGTTTATAGATCTAATTCACTACTTAGATCACCTCATGCCTGTTCCTATCATGCTTGTAGCTAAATCGGACCAGTTATTAGTTGGATATCTAATTCATTGTTTAGATCTCATCATGCTTGTTTAAGATGACCCCATTATATTAGAATCAGTTCTATTGTCACATGTTCATCGGATCATACCCTATATGCCTATCTTGTCATTATGCCAGTATATGTTTATGCCTATTTCTGCCATTGTATGTCAAACTTATTAGTATGATCATTTCTGTCCTCTTCCCTTCATCTTTTCCCTTTTATTTTTATATTGTAACAACCCGGAAAATCTGAGCCAATTTAAAATTTTTAATTTGGCTATTTTAGTGAATTTTAGATATTTAAGATAAATTATTTTAAATAATAACAACAAAAAGTATGTTTGAATTGATGTTTGAAAATAAATATAATTATTTTAAGTTATAAACAAGGCCTGAAAAGGCGCGGCAATTTCAAATTTTCAATTCAAACTTTGAATGATTGTACCGGGTGCAAAATAAAACGGATTTTAGTGAAACCAAAAATATTTAAATCTGTTAGTGAATATCTTTCTAACGAATCTAAAAAATCGAAGTTTCATAGCGGGAATCAAAAGTTATGGCCAAATGAATTTTCAGAAAGGTGGTTATGGAGTTTATATAGCCCGTGAAAATAGCCATTTTGCAAACGACCTCAGAATTCGACGAAACCACTTTTGTTGGATCCGAGATGTCAAATTATTGCTAGGTTTCAAATTTCATAATTTTTGAAGTTAGTATGTGAGCGTGGCAAAGGAAAATGTGTTTGGTCAATTTCTGTTAAATTGGATCGACCAGAAAATGGCCATTTTTCAAACGGTCTCAGAATTTGACGAAACTAGTTTTGTTGGAACCGTATTAACAAAACATAGCTGGATTTATTTTTCTGGAATTTTTAGAATCAGTATGTGGCCCCAGCAAATTAAAATGTATGTTCTAAATAAATATTGAATGTTTTATATTTTAATTTGAAGAGAAACTGACTCAAACAGTCGAATGGGCCTACGAAACATATCCCATTGTGTTCGGAATGGTGGTATTTAGCTAGGGGCGACAGTCGTTGGGTTTGGATTGGAGTTCGTATTAGAAAACCCCCTTTTAAAATTTTACATAGCTCCCGGCCAATCAGATTTTTATAAAAATTAATTCACTTTATAAAATATTTTCTCTCTCCCCGTCTGACTCCCGATCTGAAGGCGGAAATGCATCCACCGCTTCCCAGCCCGATTCCGACCAAACCACAGCGAGATAGACCCTGCCACCACCCACGTTTTTAAGCCCTCTCCTTCCTCTTCAAATCAGCACCGACCTCGCCTCCTGCCATCACCCCACCGTCGAGAACCAAGCCCTCAAAGGCGCTGACTTGCGAGCGCCTCCACGATCGGAATCCGCCATCGCAGGGGACCCCACCACCACGCGCGGAGGTGCCCCTCCTCCATCTTCAACATGGCACAAGCCGATCGCATCCAAGCTTCACGGATTTGCAGAAAATCCTCGACCTAGTTTTGAACATAATAGCGAGGTAATGGCCTTATAATTTCTGAACTGATTTCAACACCTTTAAAGTGTCGCAAACTTTTATTTCACGATAAAAATCATATCTTTTTCGTTTCTTGATGAAATTCAGTGAAACAAGAGACAGTGGACTCATGTGGACGTCTTCTAAATTCTAGAAGAGACCGCATATTTTTCTGAGCCTTCTGCTATTTTTGGTGGAGTGGAACCCAATGTGAGATTTCTAAATTATAAACGATATGGAAAACAACGATGTATAAATTATATAGTCGAAGTATGAGTTATATAAGCGTTGTACACCTCATGTATATGCGTTGTATAAGTTGTATGTTCGATGTATAAGTTATATATGCGTTGTATAAGTAATATATGCGTTGAAATAAATTGAAATGATATTGAAATGAAATCGAAATATAGTTATATACATATACATATGTATATATATATACACACACACACACTCCCCTCGTCCACAAACCATGGACGATATATATTGGTTGTGATATTGTTTGGATTATTGGTTGATGTGAAAATTTGGTGAATATCATGAATGGTTGATTTGAAATAATTGATTGTGGTTGAAATCCCAATAGGATGAGTATACGGGAAAATTCGTCTGCGTACGAACTAGATATTAAAAATCCCCATTGTCAAAAGCTGCGAGGCTTTAAGGTAGAGCGAGGAGCCGTACTAGGGACAGTCCCGGTTTTTACTACCCTGCCGTTATGCTGCCGAAATTTTCTGAAATATTTCTGTGTTTGATTTAAATTCATGTGTTAAATGTTGAAATAAAATTCATGTGTTGAATGTTGAAATAAAATTCATGTGTTGAATAGAAATTCATGTGTTGAATGGAGTTCGTGTATTGAATAAATTCTTTGAAAGATAAAAATAACATTTTTATCATATATATAGACTATATAAAATATTAGTGTTTTAAATAAATTATTTTAACACCAAAAATAACATTTTTATCATATATATAGACTATATAAAATATTAGTGTTTTGAAATAAATTGTTTTATAATAAAAATCACATTTTTATTATATATATCAACTATAGAAAATATTCATGTGTTGAGTAAAGAACTAGAACGATAAAAATCATATTTTTATCGTATGTGTGAAGTAAAAAACATTCATGTGTTGAATATATAGATTGAACAATAAAATCTACATATTTATTGTGAATATGAAGTGCTAAAAACGTGGTATCAGAGCTTTGGTTAAGCTTAGTTCTGGAATATAACATATTAACGAACTCGTCAGAAATAGAACCAGTAGTGTTCTAGGATGAGTAACTCATTACAGATAGGATCAGTAATATCCTAGGATGAGTATATCAAAATGAAATACACCCCGATAGACACAATTACATTCAAGTATATGTTTCTATGCATTATAATACCTTTTCTGTTGACCTGACACTTGATCTGCCATTTGCAGAAGTACTAGAAAATGAGTGGCAGAAACAGGAGAGGGAATACCGAACCAGATATTGAGGCCCTAGTAAAGAGTTATCGAAATCTGGGTGGATCACCATTCTTGGGAAAAGAATCCATTTTGGAAACACAAGCTTGGATTCGTTCTGCTGAGAAGATCTTTGAAATTTTAAAGTTGATAGATGACCAGAAAAGATTGCTGGCATCTTGGGCACTCAAAGAAGAAGCTTTGTTCTGGTGGGATTCGATTATTAAGGATAATCCAGAAGGTGATATCACCTAGGATAGATTCAAAGAGATTTTCGGTGAAAGATTTACTCCTCCAGAAGAAACTGAGCGGTTATGTCAGGAATTCTGTTATCTGATACAAGGGGATATGAGCATTCCAGAATATCATAAGAAATTCAATGAACTTTCTCACTTTGCCCTTCATCTAATTCAAAATCCAAAGAGGAAGAATTTGAGGTTTATTAACGGGCTTCAAAGAAAGTACCAAAGTAATGTAATGGTGGCATGTGAAGCTTCCTTTTTCTGAAATGATATACATGTCTTATCAGTATGAAGATCTCCATAAGAAAGGTCTCTTGAACGACGAAGAGGAAGTCAGTTCTAGTAATAAAGAAGAGTTTGAGACTGATAGTCCTGAGGCCAGTACGATGTTTGAGGCCAGTAAGGAGCCCAAAGCCAAGAGGAAAAGGGTTAAATCTGAGAAAGAACCGATAACGACGGCCACATGCTCTAACTGCAAGAAACAAGGGCATTTGACTAGGAATTGTAAATCCTCGAAGAAACGAAAGAAGGATGAGTCTAAATCCAAGGGCAAGTTTCAAGTGGCTCGAGAGTGCAATCTTTGTCATCAGGCTGGTCATATAAAGCGAGTTTGTTGGCTTTTGGAAGAGGTCAAAGTGGCTCAAGTAAACGAAGTGGCAGAAACTTCAACACCCTCAGCTAGTCAGGGAAGTTCTGATGTTTTATAAGGCACGCTTACTGTCAAGAACATTCCAGTTAAAGTGCTGTTTGATACAGGCGCGTCGCGAAGCTTTATTGCAAAGAATGCAGTTAAGAAGCTGAATTTGAATCTGAGAAAGCTCAAAGAACCCATCACTATCCATAATCCGGTTAGGGGATCCCTCAATCTTAGTTGGGTTTGTGGGGTGACTGTCTCTTTTTCCTGTTATAAGTTCCCTACCATCTCTTTCGTCATGAATTTTACTGAATTCGATCTTATTTTGGGATTGGATTGGTTAACCAAATATGAAGCATAGGTTAAATGCGCCGAGAGAGTGGTCAGGGCAAAGATTAAATCAGGGAATTATATAACCATACCACGCGAAGGTCCGAATTCAGATAGAAAAGACTTTTGGTCAGCTCTTGATGTTCCTCCTGCTCAGATAGAAAATATCCTTGTAGTCATAGAGAATATTCTGGACCTCATAAAAGATATTCCCGTCGTCAAGAATTATGCAGATGTGTTCGAAGAAGTTGTTAGCTTACCTCCGAAGAGAGAAATTGATTTCAAGATCGCTTTAATTCCGAATGCAAGGCCAGTAGTGCACACTATCCGGAGAATGACTCTAAAGGAGAAAGAAGAATTAGACAATCAGACTCGACAGCTTGTATGGAAGGGTCTGATCAGGCCTAGTTTCTCTGACTGGGGAGCAGCAGTAGTGTTTGTCCCAAAGTCAGACGGTACTCTTCGACTATGTGTGGATTATCGTGACTTGAATAATCATACATTGAAGAACAAATATCCATTGCCGCTGATTGATGATTTGTTGGATTGATTGAATGGTGCACAAGTATTTTCAGGAATGGACCTAGCTACAGGCTTCCATCAGCTTCGTATTGCCGAAGAGTGTGTTCCTATGACAGCATTCAGAGGTCCCGATTTATTCTATGAGTGGTTAGTAATGACGTTCGACTTATGTAACGCTCCTTCCTATTTTGTGGATTTAATTAATTGAGTATTCCGCGATGTCTTGAATAAATTTGTTCTGGTTTTCATTGATGACGTATTAATCTTCTCTAAGTCAGAGAGCGAGCCCGCGAAATATTTGGAACAAGTGTTAGAAATTCTACGAAAGAATGTCTTGAAGGCCAAACTTTCCAAATGTATATTCTGGCAAGAAGAAGTCAAGTTTCTGGGCCATGTTGTATCAAAGGAAGGAATTTCTGTGGATCCTGGTAAAATCACCACTATTCAAATTTGGAAGCAGCCTAGTACTCCCACAGAAGTTTGAAGTTTTCTTGGATTAGCTAGTTATTATCGGAAATTCATCAAAGATTTTTCGAAGATATCTAGTTCCTTAACGAAGCTTACCAAGAAGCACACAAGATTCAAGTGGACTCCCGAATGTAAGGAGGCTTTTCAGAAGCTAAAGTTAAGATTAACAACGGCTCCAGTGTTAACGATAATTGATGGCAATCAAGACTTTAAAGTTTGGACAATTGCCTCTAGAGAAGGCCATGGTGCAGTATTAATGCAAAGAGGTCAAGTGGTTGCTTATGCAAGCCGTCAGTTGAAGCCCCATGAGAAAAATTACGTTACTCATGATCTTGAGTTGTTAGCTATCGTATTTGGTCTAAAAATCTGGAGACACTATCTTTTGGGTGAGAAATTCGAATTGTTTACAGATCATCAGTCGCTAAAGTATCTGTTCACCCAGAAAGACTTGAATCTATGGCAGCAACGTTGGCTAGAGTTTCTTGCAGCATACGATTTTGAGATTTTTTACACTCCAGTGAAAGCCAATGTTGTGGCCGATGCGCTAAGTCGAAAGAATGCAATAATCGTCAGCTTTATTATTACGACTTCCTTGATTGACAAAATATCTATTCTTCAGAAGGATGATAATTTTATTAAGGATATGATCAGAAGGATTCAGAAAGGCGAACCCTCGGGTTTTCAAATAGATAACGATGGGATCCTGAGATTAAGAGGAAGGATTTATGTTCCTGACATCCCCGAGCTCAAAAGGGAAGTGTTAGATGAATGTTGCAAGTCCAAGCTGAGTACCCATCCAGGTGTGACCAAAATGTATAACGATCTCAAGCGAACATTCTGGTGGAAGGCTATGAAAAGGGATGTTTCAATATATGTTAGTAGTTGCGCTACTTGCCAACTAGTCAAAAGCGACCTACAGAAACTGGCTGGATTGTTGCAACCGCTGGACATTCCAGGTTGGAAGTGGGAACATATTTCCATGGACTTCATAGATGGTTTGCCCAGAACTAAGAAAGTAAATGACAGTATTTGGGTGATCATAGATCGCTTTACGAAGACCGCCCATTTTATACCTGTCAGATCCAATAGAACTGCTCAGAGTCCGACACAAGTTTATTTCAAGGAAATTGTTAGGCTACATGGAGTGCGGATCAGTATAGTTAGTGATAGAGATCCAATATTTACTAGCAAATCCTGGGAGGCATTTCAAGTAGATCTGGGAACGAAGCTGAACTTGAGCACCGCCTATCATCCTCAGACATATGGTCAAACTGAGAGGGTGAATCATATACTAGAATATTTATTGCGGGCTTGTGTTCTTGATTTTGGTGGATCATGGGAAGACCATTTGCATTTGGCTGATTTTTCCTACAACAACAGCTACCAAGCAAGCCTGACAATGTCACCATTCAATGCATTGTATGGTAAACCGTGCTGATCTCCTGTTTGTTGGGTAGAACCTAGTAATAGACTTGTATTGGGACCTGATATGATCCCTGAAGCTGTAGACAAAGTCGATTTCGTTAAGATACGATTACTCGCCGCTCAAAGCCGACAGAAGAGCTGTGCTGATTCGAGAAGAAGAGATTTAGCTTTTTCTGTTGGTGATTATGTGTATCTACGGGTTTCTTCGATGAGGGGAGTGGTCAGGTTTGGCAAAATTGGGAAGTTGGCCCCCAGATTTATTGGTCCATTCCCTATACTTGAACGGATTGGAACTCTCGCTTATAGAGTTCAATTACCTGATTGGTTGCCTGGAGTACATGTTGTATTTCACGTTTCTCAACTTAGAAAGCATGTACAGGATCCGGACTCGGTTGTGGAAGAAGCCGCACAACAGGAACTGGAAATTACTCCAGAATTGGCTGTGAGAAGAGAGTCGATAAAGATTATTGGCAAAGAAACCAAAGTGCTGAGGTACAAGAAGGTTCACTTAGTCAAAGTGCAATGGAGTGGAGATCCGCGGGATTGTACTTGGGAAACAGAAGAAAGGATTAAGAAAGCCTAACCTAAGTTCAGGGTGGATATCTCTGATTGACTCTGGTGCAAGGTACATTTACCATATTTTGAAATTTCCATTATGTTCTCTACTTTGTTGTTATTTTCTTTTCATGGATGTAACTTTTAATTCTATAGTCTGATTATTTTAAAAGAGTATATGAATCGATAAGTATATTTTTGAAAGGTTAAAAACAAATTGATTGTTGTTTGTGTTGTGTGATTGTGGATTTGATTAATTAAATTATTAGAACGATAGTAAATTTAATCAAGAAGAGAATGATGGTAAATTTATGAAATTAAATCAAGTATTGAACTGATTTAAAAATAGATAGAAATATATACATGTGCATTATGTATGTTTGAACAGGTAAGTGGATTAGCTGTTGAGTAAAGAATTTATTTGCGTGCCCGACAAATAGGTAAAACTTAATGAGTTGGATGCGCAATTTTATAATTATATCAACTCCTGTGAATGCCATTGGATGCGGAGTGCTGGTTGTTCTGTGTCCAACAATAAATGTCGCCATATGATAGTAACAATTAATTTTGAACTACACTACATGGCATACTTCTTGAAGATAGGCATACTTCATCATATACCACATAAGCATTTGGGGCCTGTGTGACGAGGTTGAAGATCTACCATATGAGCGAGAGGCTCGTATGGCGATGACTATATATTACAGGTTGGACTGATGACTGATATGGACCATATAAAATGTAACGGTAAATTGCAAGATTAATAAAAACCCCACACGGGTCTGGAGATGACAATAAACACGTCTCTCTGGTCATTAAGGCACAAAAACCATTTATAGGGTGACGAGAATTTATTCTCTGGAGTTAGGATCTATACACACTCCCCTGTGGACACCGGAATATATCACTATAAATATTTGCATGCTTATTAGGATTTATTGGGTACCTAATATGGCCCAATAAATTTCCAAACCCCTCCCCGTACAAAGGAGGTAATGGCGATTTTTTTTCGAAAATTTAGGGTGTTAGCCAAACTTTTTGAAGAATTTGAAAATTCTCAGAAACTGAAAATTTGGAGAATGGAAGCCAGATTGAAAGTAGAGTTGGTTAATTAAACCACTTTCGACTTTGTTCCTTTTCGAGGACGAAAAGTTTTAAGTGGGGCAGATTGTAACAACCCGGAAAATCTGAGCCAATTTAAAAATTTTAATTTGGCTATTTTAGTGAATTTTAGATATTTAAGATAAATTATTTTAAATAATAACGACAAAAAGTATGTTTGAATCGATGTTTGAAAATAAATATAATTATTTTAAATTGTAAACAAGGCCTAAAAAGGCGCGGTTGTTTCAAATTTTCAATTCAAATTATGAATGACTGTACCGAGTGCAAAATAAAACGGATTTTAGTGAAACCAAAAATTTTTAGATCTATTAGTGAATATCTTTCTAACGAATCTGAAAAATCAAAGTTTCATAGAGGGAATCAAAAGTTATGGTCAAATGAATTTTCAGAAAGGTCGCTATGGAGTTTATATAGCCCGTGAAAATAGCCATTTTGCAAACGACCTCAGATTTCGACGAAACAACTTTTGTTGGATCCGGGATGTCAAATTATTGCTAGGTTTTAAATTTCATAATTTTTGAAGTTAGTATGTGAGCGTGGCGAAGGGAAATGTGTTTGGTCGATTTCTGTTAAATTGAATCGACCGGAAAATGGCCATTTTTCAAACGGTCTCAGAATTCGACGAAACTAGTTTTTTTGGGACCGTATCATCAAAACATAGCTGGATTTATTTTTCTGGAATTTTTAGAATCAGTATGTGGCCCCGGCAAATTGAAATGTACGTTCAAAACAAATATTGAATGTTTTATATTTTAATTTGAAGAGAAACTGACTCAAATAGTCGAATGGGCCTACGAAACATATCCCATTGTGTTCGGAACAGGGGTATTTAGTTAGGGGCGACAATCGTTGGGTTTGGATTGGAGTTCGTATTAGAAAACCCCCTTTTAAAATTTTATATAGCTTCCGGCCAATCAGATTTTTGTAAAAATTAATTCACTTTATAAAATATTTTCTCTCTCCCCGTCTGACTACCGATCTGAAGGCGGAAATGCATCCACCGCTTTCCAGCCCGATTCCGACCAAACCACAGCGAGATAGACCCTGCCACCACCCACGTTTTAAAGCCCTCTCCTTACTCCTCAAATCAGCACCGACCTCGTCTCCAGGCATCACCCCACCGTCGAGAACGAGGCTCTCAAAGGCGCTGACTTGCGAGCGCTGCCACGATTGGAATCCGCCATCGCAGGGGACCCCACCACCATGCGCGGAGGCGCCCCTCCTCCCTCTTTAACATGGCACAGGCCGATCGCATCCAAGCTTCACGAATTTGCAGAAAATCCTCGACCTAGTTTTGAACAGAATAGCGAGGTAACGGCCTTGTAATTTCTGAACTGATTTCAACACCTTTAAAGTGTCGCAAACTTTTATTTCACGATAAAAATCATATCTTTTTCGTTTCTTGACGAAATTCAGTGAAACAAGAGACAGTGGACTCGTGTGGACGTCTTCTACATTCTAGAAGAGACCGCATATTTTTCTGAGCCTTCTGCTATTTTTGATGGAGTGGAACCCAATGTGAGATTTCTAAATTATAAACGATATGGAAAACAACAATGTATAAATTATATAGTCGAAGTATGTGTTATATAAGCGTTGTACACCTCATGTATATGCGTTGTATAAGTTGTATGTTCGATGTAAAAGTTATATATGCGTTGTATAAGTGATATATGCGTTGAAATAAATTGAAATGATATTGAAATGAAATCGAAATATAGTTATATACGTATATCTATATGTATATATATACTCCCCTCGTCCACAGACCATGGACGATATATATTGGTTGTGATATTGTTTGGATTATTGGTTGATGTGAAAATTTGGTGAATATCATGAATGGTTGATTTGAAATGATTGATTGTGGTTGAAATCCCAATAGGATTAGTATATGGGAGAATTCGTCTGCGTACGAACTAGATATTGAAAATCCCCATTATCAAAAGCTGCAAGGCTTTAAGGTAGAGCGAGTAGCCGTACTAGGGACGGTCCCGGTTTTAACTACCCTGCCATTATGCTACCGAAATTTTCTGAAATATTTCTGTGTCAGATTTAAATTCATGTGTTGAATGTTGAAATAAAATTCATGTGTTGAATGTTGAAATAAAATTCATGTGTTGAATGGAGTTCGTGTATTGAATAAATTCTTTGAAAGATAAAAATAACATTTTTATCATATATATAGACTATATAAAATATTTGTGTTTTAAATAAATTGTTTTAACACCAAAAATAACATTTTTATCATATATATAGACTATACAAAATATTAGTGTTTTGAAATAAATTGTTTTACAATAAAAATCACATTTTTATTATATATATCAACTATAGAAAATATTCATGTGTGGAATAAAGAACTAGAACGATAAAAATCATATTTTTATCGTATGTGTGAAGTAAAAAACATTCATGTGTTGAATATATAGATTGAACAATAAAATCTACATTTTTATTGTGAATATGAAGTGCTAAAAATATTCATGTGTTGAATAAATATTTTTGATGATAAAAATATCATTTTTATCAAATATATGAAGTGGATATAGTTTTGAAATCGAAGAAAGAATTATATTTCTATATATTTATATAAATATAATTCAAATAAATCGAATAACGAAGCTGCAGTTCGTGGTTTGAAACCATGATTTCAAACGATTAGTGCGAGAGATCCGACCTTCGGATTTTCTCGAAACCGAAACCGTTGGGTTCGATTTAGAAATATCTTTCCAACGACACCCACTTTGTGAAGATCCAACGGTTGGATTGTCTGGAATGTTTAATTCAAATCTGAAGAAAAACAGCACCAGAATCGATTATATTTATATACATATATAAATATAATTAAAATAAATCGAATAACGACGCTGCAGTTCGTATTTTGAAATCGAAACTTCAAACGATTGTACCGGGAGATCCGACCGTCGGATTTTCCAAAAACTGAAACCGTTGGATTCGTTTTGAAAAGATCTTTCTAATGATATAAAATTTGTGAAGATCCAATGATTAGATTTTCATATATGTGTAAATCAAATCTGAAGAAAAACAGCGTCACGGCCGCGTTATGTCCTGAAGCGTCGTTTAAATGAATTGGCTATTTTTAAAAGAATAAAAATAGCGATAAATCATCATAAAATATTATAAACAATATGGAATGGAAATAAACCGAATTTACCCGGTTTATTAGATATTTGATGGTTGAATGAGCTTCGTGTGAAAATTACATTTGATAACAGAATTATTGATGTCGAATAATTTAACCATTGAAATGAATTGATTTAAATTCTAAATATACGTGAATTATTTGAAAAGGCCGAGTTAAATCTCATTTCAAATAATTGATCGGCGATATGAAGTTGATGATGAAGACGGTGGTTGAAGACCAGAGATCTTCACCTCGGTTGGATGATAACTGATGTCTTGATTGGGAGGCATCCCGAAATATAGATAATAAGTGGCCATCGTCCAGACGTACATGGACATCGATGGGTATGCGAGGTATATAGTGCCTCCAGTTTCGTTTAGACCCAGAATGAACGTGTAACTGGACTGTGTGTCTAACATTGGATTTTTTTCTGTGCTGATTGATCTCTATTAAATATATATCTGTTTGGCGGTGGAGAATTTATTCTCTTGCTTAACGCCCTTCTCTAAGACGTACGAGCTCAGAGGTTATATATCGATAGAAATCAGTCACATAGAGTGAATTTCCTGTATGGCATACCTAAGCGGCAGATGATCAAGGTTTCTGTTGAAAAGAAAAGTCTTGTGGTTGATGATCAAAGCACGGCCTGTGTGGCATAGCTTTGTGTATAATGTTGATTAGCAAGGTTCACACCCCGGTATGAACCAGAAACGGGAGAGGACATCAGGGAGGGCATGTGTTTCCTTCTAGCTATGGTGGTGTCAGTGACCTACCAGCCCTGACATTTATATTATTTTCACCTATGTGGTTGTTGCTGTTGCGAGGCGCCTCGGATATATCAGTGACTATGTGGAGCCGATGGAGTCATTTGGCTCATTTATGCCCCAAAGGGCGGGGAAACACAGTGTTCAGGCATAATAATCCACATCGGTGGACCGGCCCTGACGATCCAAGGCTTGCCTGCGCGCTTGCCTAAGACTTGGGCTAGATAGTCTCGAAGTCGGTAAGGACTATCTTTTGCCTTGGTTCATGAGGGAAATCCAATTTCCAAATACGACTTGTGCGGTTTTGATTGTATACCTATATATGGCGACATAGTGGTATGGGGCATTAATGCCATCTATGATTGATACTTATGATTTGAAATTGTTTTTGAAACATATAATCACTAGTAATAATATCAAATGCTTTTGTTTTATTCGTATCAAGCATATTTTGGCCATTATAAGGTAAAAACTCTATCCTTCGGTTTGCGTTGCATTGTGTGATGGGAACTGAGTCTTATAATGGCTTCATTTTTATAAAAAGCATTGCAATGTTTAAAAGATTTACTTGTTGTAAAGCACTGGAAATCCAATGGAGTAAACCCGTTCCGCGAAAGTGGCGTAGTCCTGTGATTGGCCATATATTAGAATATGTTAAGTAGATTTCTCATACCAGTCCCATGACTGACTCGTAGTTTTTTTTACTTGCAAACTCGGGTGCCCCTTTTTCTACACGGGCAGCCTTGTATTCAGGTTATAGCAGGCTCTTTCTGGATAGCTGGAGCCGAAGATGAATTCTATCATTTATCTCTTTTTATGCTGTTCAGCTCTTGTTGTACATATTATGTTTTGTTCTCCGCTGTAGACATTTATGTATAGCTAAATTGTATTTTGTACTAAGTATGATCCAGTATACTGTGTAACTCTGATGATTATGTTTATCCAGTGTATTCTATTGTACATTATCTGGTGTATTTATTTACTTCTGTTATGTTGTTTTCTGTTTATGTGTTATGTTCCAAAGATTACCCTTGCCACCGTCGTACGGGGTTTTGGGGTCGTCACATATAGCCTGGCTACCTTCGAGCCTAGGCATGCCGCTAAAATATGCGAACGCGTTAAATTGAGAACGAGGGAAAAACGTTAAAAATTGGGGCATAACTTGTAATTGGAAATTTGGGAATAAATTTAATGAAATATATGAAGCATAAATCAAATAGTGATTAAAGACCATAATTTGTGGCATATGGTTCATTATGAACATAACTTGGGAAAGGGGCATGAAAACCTATAACGACATAGGAACATTTGGTTAATAATGGAAATGCCTAGATTTACAGTAAGTAGAAATTGTAACCGCGCTTAGACACGAGGTTTGATTACACTTGTGGTGGAAGTCTGCCCGGAACCGACCGGCAAATCCAACGACCACAAATGATGAATCTAATGTGAGGGGTCTAAGTGCATAAACACGAGACGTGCTAAGACACGAGGTTAAGTCCGACTTGTGAAAGAAGTCTGCCCGGAACCGACTGACATATCCAGCATTCACAAGTTATAGGCTTAATGTGGGAGGTCTAGCACATTATAACTATAAATGAATATGGTACTGAATTGGAATACTTAACCTAGTTGTATACATAGGGATTGTATGAACATAGAACTTGAGTAGGGGTTAAGTAAACTTGTTTGAAACAGTGGGTGGGTTAAGTAAATCTTGGGTGGGTGGGTAATATTTTTATATATAGGCCCACAAATTTAACCAGTAGGGTTATGCAATCTTTTACTCTGGTATGGCATAACCTGTTGAAAACCGAGTGGGGATGCAAGCGTAGGGGGAAGCTTGTATCATCTTGTGTGTGGGACCCTTTTCAGTCAGTAACCCATATATAGGTATTAAACAAGTACTCCGAACTAGGTCGGAGTCGGGGCGCGCTTACTGGGCGGATTGCAAGAGATCCAAATGTGGGAGGATGGTGTGGGCGGTGCATTCCGACGGGGTCATGTGCATGCATGGGTCCGGCAGAGGAGGTTTAGAAGTCGTGACACCTGTAGATATGGTTATGCACATCCTGAAAATGAAGGGTTACCACTTTAGGAAGTTACACATCCTACTGCGGGGCCAACATAGGTTATCTACGGAGTAGGGAGCCGATCGATTAGGGAAGTAATTAAGGTACATCTAGACTCCGGTATGTTGGGGAGCCCGTTAATATCCTTATGGGTAACTCCGATATGTTGGGCTGCCTGTTGATTGTATGGGGTGAAAACCTCTCATGGAAGTACACCAAGTCTACCATCTTATACTTTTTAGCAATCATCTTGTTAATAACACACTAGTATTGGTGCAGATAAATCATTAGAGAAGCGCGATATACTCTATCATGTTGATCCTGTTTACCTTGTCCTACCTGCCTTTTTTTGATGTTATCTCTCTTATCCACTATATACGCCTGTCATGATACTTTTACTTATTTATATGCAAAAGTAATTGGACTCGCTAGACTTTTTGTCTGACCTATTTTGTTTTCTCTCCTTTCTCTTCCGTTTCACCCCTAAGTTCTTAGGGTGGTAACACTCAAGCTTGATCAAGATTCTGCTTAGAGCTGCTTAGATGTATTGCTCAAGTTCTTATCTCTTCAACTATGACTTTGTTATGGGAATTATGCTTCTTTTATTACTGTACTCTGATGTTTTAAGTTCAGGTCAAATTTTTTAATGATGTACTGGGTTTTTTGTTTTTTAGATATATGATGTAACCATGTTTTGAAATACGATGCTTTATGATAAAGTTTTAAATTCCGCTGCTATTTTATATCTGTCTTGTAATGTTTCTGTTTACCTATAATGCTTCATGAAACTTAGTGCATTCTCTTAGTGAGCGACATTAACAGACATGGGGTGTCACGTTTGTGGTATGCTAATGTTGACCAGCTACGACACAACGTATAGTGGTCTACTGATTTAAATAAATAAATAAATTCATGTCTGTAATTCAAATAACTCACATATAAAAAATTTAAAAATTGCACATTCACGAAACTTGTTTTCACACATAAATGTGCTGTATATACGTATATATAATGTAATTTGCACATGCATAAGTCGAGCATATAAGCAACATGTCAAGTGTGGCAAACAACAACTAGCAAGCACAATACACAATATATGCAGTAGTGAATCGGATGGGTTTGACAGCATCAAGTATTACATGCAAAAACATTTCAAGGAAGCGCAAAGTAAAAGGATACATGCATCACAAATGGAAAATGGACAAGGTGTATATTGCATGACCAAGTAAGCAAAGAAATGAAGCACACATATATTTCAGTTCAGCCCCAAGAATCAACTCAAGGCGGTAATGATACAAGTGCGCAAACAAGAAGGTGCACATGCAAATCACATGTATAGCATGTCATAAACAAGAGCTCTTTACATGGTAGCAACATGGGTGTAACACCAAGCCAGTAGTGTTTCAAGTCCAACATCAAAGCAGTTAAAACATAATTGCAATAAATGGGTGAAGCAAGAGTGGAGAAACTACACAAACACATTGTTAAGCTTAACAAACCAGAAATAGAAAGAAAAAGGAAGATACAAGATTCAACAGAAGAATGATACTTAGCTTAAGGAATAGAAGTTACATTTCCAAAAGCCAAGTGCACTATACAACTAGCTAAGCATAGCTAGAGTACAAGCACCATAGCAATTCAGTGTACAAGTAGGTGAATACAATGTGACTTGGATAAGCAAAGTTCCAAATACGTGGATAATGCAAGCATGAAGTGCACACTAATAGGCCATACGCAAGGGCAATGAAGAGCCTCAAACAGATGCATATGGTAAATGAAACAAGGCACACAAATTTGGTGCAAAAACATGTCACGTTTAAGTGCACATGTGTGCAAATATTAGCACAGTTCAACATAAACAAGGCATCGAAAAGCATGAGCACAAAGGAGAAACAGAGTAAATGGTGCAACAACATAGCATAAAGGATGCAAGGAGCAGCCAATGCCAACACACATACATACACAAATAATATATATATACACACACACAAATATATATATATATATATATATATGTGTGTGTGTGTGTGTGTGTGTGTGTGTGTGTAAATAGCGCGTGTATTGATAAAAAATTTATAACAACTAACATGTAGGCAGTGAACAAAAACCAAAGTAAAGACCTAACCAAGCATTTGTTCTTATCATCGAATACAAGATATAGGAGGTAGCATATTATTTTTAAATTTGAGACACGGGAATTACAGGGGAATATTTGCAAAAAACCAAATTTAAAATTGTGCTGAAAGTGTCAAAATGAGAACCAAATTTCCATGAATTGCCAAAATAGTTCTTTTCTAGAAATATGAATATACGACAAGTAGTAGATCTATAATTGCAGAAGGAAATGATTCGAATTGCCAAACCAGTATCACAAGAGTAATTCAAGCCACGGGAAGACTCTAGAATCAGAGAATTTCAGGTTCAAAACCCTATTTGTACACCAATTCATCATCGGCTTTAATCGTTCGAAACCAAGCAATCAACTTCGAGTGTGGTAGAAATCAAATCATAGGAGCTTATAAATTTTTTGATCATCTGAAGCACCAAATTAGACGACTAGGGAGCATCGAATAATCGATGCCATCAGAGAACAAAATCATATCAACATGATGCCGTGATTTGGAAGGAGGAGCAAAACCCTATTTTTTTTCCATTCGGTCATCATTGATGAATAAAGGAGAAGCCGACATTTAAGTGACATAGCAAACAATAAAAGGGGTTGGCAAATTTAAAGTGTTTTAATTTTTAAAAATGGGTTTTATGTTTAATTGTTTTTATTTTGTAATCATTTTGAAGTATACTGGTTTTCTAAACTAGATTTTATGAGCTACGAGTATGTAATATGAGGAAATCTAGTCTTGGGGATAAAGATCAGTACAGGGTTTTCAGCGTATGATTAAAACAGTTGGAAGCAGGTGTTGCGAGTTTGCAGGGTATTGTAAGCATAGAGATTGTTTTAATACCTAGTAGAAACCTTGAGAAATGCAGCAATAGGCAGGGTTTTGCCGAACCTTTGTAAATTTTATGTTGTTTCTTTTTCCGTATTTACTCCGATTACATTGGTATTATTTATTACTCAACGACAAACTGCAATAAACCCTATTCACCCCTTACCCTTCCAGGGTTAATTTTTTTCCCTACATGGTGAAGTTCAAGTTCTCTTCCGTGAAAAACTTTGGAATGAAAAGAATTATCCTATGTTAAATCAAGCTAAGGTTTACGCTCTCATAGGAGATTCATTAGGATAAAGTATTAAAGGAGAAAGGAAAAGGTACAATGCTTGGAGGTATGATTTCAGTATCATATATATATTTGTGTGTGTGTGTGTAAGATTTCTATTAGATAGTGGTATTACTCACTCATTCATAACAAAAGGCTTGGTTGATAAATTAGGAGTCCTCCTTGTGTGTGTTAATTCGATTGGTGGACATGCCACTCTTGGGTAAAGGTGCACTAATCATGAATTTGACATGTGTAGAATTTGTTTCGTTTACAATTTATATGTGTTAGACTTCGTAAGGTATAATGTGGTTTTGGATATGGATTGTTTAGTCAAAAATGAAGGTAGGATCTATTAGGTAAATAGGATTATTGTTCTACAGAATCCTAGGATAGAAAATAATGTTGTCTATTGAGAATAAAGGCATAAAGAAGTAACAGGCAGAAATTAAGTGTAGGTATTTTGTCAAACTGTTGAGTTTGTCATGAAGAGAATCCACAGTATTCATAAAGGAGTTGGACAGGAATTTACAAAAGTGGGTAGCTGAAGATTTAGAGACACCATTATAGGGAGAACAATATGAATTGTATGTATATCATAAATACCTTATGTACATATTTTCTTAAAATAAGCTAAATATAAGCAGCAACAGAGATGGTGACATTGTTAAAGGAACATGATTTTAAAATATAATGTACAAAAAGAAAGAGAAATGAGGTTTTAGATGCTTTTGAGTTGGAAACATTAGAATGTAATGTTGGTTATAATTTAGAAATATAGAACTTTACGTATATGTTAGCCAAATATGTGTGCACCATTGGAAGAATATCGAATCAAGTAGAAGTCCAGATGTGTTATCAAGTTAGAGTTACGTCAAACAGTGGTAGGAAAGAATAACAACAAGGCAAAGAGAAGATCTATTAAGTGCCAAAATGGTTAGGTGATTAGATATGGGTATGGATGCTAAAAATTTGAAAGGACTCCATATGGACTTGAAGATGTAAAGAGAGGTATAAGTAAACTGTAACAATCTCAATTTTATTTGGTGTTCATAATTAAGGGTTTGATTTGAATTTAAATTTTAGGTAGTTAGAATTTCAATTTACTTTGAATTGAATGTAGTAGATGAATTGATTTAGGTAAATGAACAATAATAGTGAACATTAAACAGTGAAATTTAACAACTGTCAATATGAGTGTAACTGCTTAACAATTTCGATTTGTCTTAATTAAATTTATGTAAGTTTGTAAAAGAAAAAAATTGAATTAATGAATATATTGGCATTCCAAATCTATTGAAATATCAAATTTTCTAGAAAAGTCAGCTTTGCGTCCAATTGGGTTGAATTTGAATTATTGTCAAAATTTGAATTCATATTTTTTTTATAAATTTATACTTAATTCTGAGATGACCAGAATTTTTCGTCTACTTTAGATATGAGTTTTTATAGTTTGCCAAACGCGCAAACGGACATTTTGTGTGTGTTCTTACTTACACGTCTTCTTTGGCATTATTGATATGTTTATTTGGCTTCTTGGGAAAGCTTTGCCACCCCACACCTCATTAATAATTTTACATTTGAATTTCATATGTCTTTTGAAGAAATAGAGGTACATTATTCTTTTTTTCTCAACTTCTCATTTTTATTTCCCCGAAGCTCTCTTCCATTCTCCGTCTTCCTCTTCAAATCTATCTTCTTATTTGATTTTTTTTTCTTTGACAGATTAATCCCTAGATAAATTCTATTTTTTTTTAAAAAAAAATCATAATCTCTATCTCTATTTTCTGATGCATTTAAAATTCAATTGATTTGGGAATTGTATAAACCTAGATCTAAAAATGCAAACAACCATCCAAAACTTTATTGTCCTTCATCCCCTTTACCATCGCTGCTACCTAGGACCTCCACCACTGACCTGACCATACATGGCCAACCTTCCTCCACCTCCAGCACGTGGATTCAACCTGAAAACCCTAGCTATTACCACTTTTCCATTTGAAACCAAGGACTCTTATTTTCTGATTTTTCCCATATTTTGACCTATATTGCAGTGCTTATAACTTCCTATTACATGAATTCACTTATTTTTATTAATATTAGGTGAAATTGAAATAACTACAATTTTTGAGTTGAACACTTTTTCAAATTTCGAAATTTTCTAGGTCAAAACTCCCAATCTTTCAATTGCAATTTTGGATCTAGATTTTTGAATTAAAGTTTTGGTTGTTGTTCTAGTCATATATCCTACAAATCTTACCAAAAAACAGATTTTCATTTTTTTTAAATTGAAGAGAAAAGGATTGGTAAAAACTTTATGTTTATTACTTTTTCAGATTCTATTGTTTACTGATCCAAAATTTTATTTTAAGATGAACAAAAATTTGTTCACTTCTTATAAAATATTTGTAAAGATCTAAATTCATCATCCTAAGCCAAAACCTTTCTACTTCCTTCATTTAAATTGCTTAGGATATAGATTTGTGAATCTATTCATACCATGGTATTAAAGAGAGCTTAATTGTGCTTATAGTTGGAATGGTGTAGCATGCTTTTCATATCTGCGTTTGTATCAACCTGCGCCATCTTCCTTTTATTTTGCACACAAGGTGAGAATCCTCACAAAGTAATAATTTCAATATACGAATTGATATCAATTGAAATGACATATGAAATGTTAGGATTGCACTAGAAAACCCGATTATTTGTTTGTGCGCATGTGACATACAAAATTTTGACACATATGATACGAATTTAATTGTTATGATGATGTGTGTTGACTTATATGTGTCATTTGAAATGTTATATTTTATTTTGCTCTCAAACTGCAAGTTCCCTATTCATGTTCAAAACCGTTATGGGTTGAAATGTTATATACCTGAATCATTGTATAGATTTAGGAATTGAAAATGATTTTTTTAATAAAATTATATGGTATAAGTTTTAAATATACAAGTTAATATATGTTTCAATTTAAATTGAGATTTTAAGTTATAATATCTTTTAGTTTTAAATTTTATATAATATAAATTATTTTATAAGTAAATTAATATATCTTTTAGTATAATATAAGTGCTATTTAAATTCTAAAACTTTATATAAAATAAATTTTATAAAATATAAGTATATAAAAACGGTTTAAAGAGAAGTTAGAAATTTAATGATAATTTTATTTGTTAAATGACATTATAGAATTACAATTTATCAAGTAAGATAAATAAATTTTAAGACGTGAATTTCATTTAATGAAATAGGTTATATGAAATTGTTATGATTATAAAACTTAGTAAATTAATTTGATAATAATTTATTAAGTAATGTTTTGAATCTAAATATAACTGTAGTAATAAATTTATAATCGATTAAATTGAAATTTACATTTAATTGATATAAACGTTATAAAATGGGTGATGTGAATGTAATTTTAATTCTTAAGAATAAAAATTTAGTAACCAAATTTAAATACTATTTTGAAATAATTTGGACTGAAGAATATATTGTTTAAAGTTTAAAAATTGATTGAAGTAAATTTGTTGAATTTGAATTTATGAAATTGAAATTTAGAAATTTGGTTGAGTGGTTTGGATTGGACTATTTTAAATTATTTAAAATCAGTACTATTCAGTATTAAATTTATATAAATTATATTATTTAAATTTGAAATTTTACTTTATTTTTTTATGATTTAACTTAGTTACGATATTTTTTTTGTAACTATTTCAATCATATTATTTTTCTTTTAAATATAATCATAATTTATTTTATAATTATTTTAAATCAAATTATTTTATATGAATATAATAATTATTTTAAATAAAATTACTTTTATTATATTAACTATTTTAAATAAGAAGTTGTTCCAATCCAAACTATTGAATCTGGTACGTTAATAGGAAGATTTTTTGGAAATATGAAATTTGAGATATAGAAGTGTGAATTCAAAATGTAATTTTGTTTATGAAGTGTTTTAAAAATATAAATTTGAATCTTGAACTTAATCCAATAATCAGAAAATTTTAATTAAGATTTATTTACTTAATCGAATAATGAATTGGTTTGAAATATGATTTACAACGTTGAAATATTTGAAATTAATGATTTGAATATAAATAAATATCGTTATTATTTGAGTTGTGATGTTTTAAAATATGATTTATGACCTTGATCAATTTGAACGTAACCATTTTAATATTTACAAATGTTATTATTATACTGATTTATGATACTTGAAAATGATTTTTTAAAAGCAATTTTGAATATAAATGGCCACGGTGTGAAATAAGAGTTTGGTTGTTAAAGAGACCGAGGCCGGATATTGTCACACTCTCTGCCAATATTGGGAACCACTTTAACATCTATGCACGTGGTGCAGAATCCAAGATGAAGTAGGTTGGATTTGTAGGCTGTTGCTGAATTTGAAGAAAGAGAACGATGATGGATAGCCTTGACCTTTGGGTCGTAATCAAAATGACTAAAACAATAGCCATACCCAGACCAATTGAGTTAGCTCCTCTTAGCGGACATGCTTCTTCGATACTATCTATTCTATTGTGATGTGATTGGGGCTCCATTAACTTTAGGAGTATTCCCTGAGTTAGGCGTTAGTTACGGCTATGCTTACCACTAGTCTGGATCCATAATTCGATAGAATCCTACTTATGGGTATTTCCTCGATGACTTGTCATATTATCTTGATCGAGCGTCCTAGGATTTTGATATGCCTTACCTATGGAGTGCCCTCTGATAGCAACTAGTTTACGCTGGACTTTATGATATTCGTATAGACGACGACATTATAAACGGTGTAAGGGTAAGAATGTTAATCTCGCTCACGCTATTTTCAATAGTATATTTAGCCATATACACTATTATAATAGTGTATTGTATTTTATAATATCTAGTTTAATGGATCCTTAAATAATGGAATCCGAAACATTATTTAAGTTACTGATACATTTCATTTGAACATTTTACTTGAGTTGATTCACTGTTGAGATAGTTACTCATAATCCGAGTGTTTTGTTTTGACTTTATGCTCGATCAGACTGTGGAGTTCAGCTTGGCGATTCATCTTTTGAGAGCTGGAGATCTATTGGAGATTCATCTTATTATCTACTATTACTATCTTGGTGAATCAGTTATTCCATTTTCATTATTTGTTTATATACTTGGCATTTATGTATCTTAGATTTTCTAATGTATTGAGTATGACTCTGATACTTATATATTTATTTTTGAGATTTTGTAATCAATAACTTCATGAGCTACTAAGTTATTTATTTCGCTGTGAGTTATTCTCCTATTTTGTATCTTTGATCTGTTTGGCTTTTATGATTTTAATTTATTAAACTCTAAAGTTAAAACAATCTTCTTTTTTCAAACTATTTGAGTTGGTTCTATTATCGACTTAAATGGTAAGAAAAGGCAGAATGTTACATATGGTATTAGAGCTTTGGTTTAATCAAAAACCTTAGCTTTTGGGGTTTAAAACTCATTTTAGATAGGATAATGATACCCTAGAATTAATAGAATCGGTCGCAGAACCTTACTTGAGAGGGCGTACTTTGAAAAGTACAAATAATTTTAAAAAATGGTTTTAGATATTTTGAAATTATTTTGACATAAAAATTGTTTTAGATTTTACATTTTTGAAGTGTCTCCATCTTTTGAATTCGTTCCGTTAATTAGAATTCTCTTAGATTCGGTTCTCCTTAGTTAATATCTCGACCTTTGTCCTAAAATATATATCCTTTGAAGTTCATAGTTTATAGCTTTCGAAGTCCTTATCATTCTCTAATTTGTGTTGAATATGGTCTTCTTCTTCTTCATAGATTCCATTGGTTAGGTTCTTTTGTTGGTTCAGTTTTAGCTTCTTTTCAAATTTATCTTTGAAACTAACTGAATAATGAAAAATGTAAGTATAAAATAGTATCAAGAATTAGTGTGAAATTGTGTATGTGTTAATAACTTAGTTATTTAGTGTTGAAATAAATATTATGAGAAGTAATATAGGTTCAAAACTTCAGATAATATACTAAGTGAACCTATACTAATAAGATTATAGGATAGCAATTTGCAACATGATGTTTTGAAAGTGCTAACCATATTTTATTTTTAATAAATGCAAAATATTAGTTTGTGTGGGAAAAAATTGTAATACAAATTTGTACATAAAAAAGGATATTTATGAAATTAAATTTGTCCAATTTATCTCGATCTAGAATTTATAAAAACAATGACTTGTGAGTAATATATATATATTAGACTTATGAATTTTATGGATTATGAGAGTGATTTAAGAAACATTATGAGAGTGATATATTAGACTTATGATATTTATCAGTGATGAAGTAAGTGATAAGAGGAAATTAATGTATCAAATTGTTGGTGATAACATTGAGCTTATTCAAACTGGTGAAGTAGGTGAGACTGAAAATCGACATAAATACATTTCCCATACCTCATGTCGACCATCCAAACACCGAAAACACTAGAACGTTATTAGAAAGGATTTAGAGGGTGAGATAAGAAAGAAAGAAATATAATAATAGAAGAAGAAGAAGAACCAACACGACACAGAGTCAGAGTCTCACATCCCAGCGGAACAAAATATAATACAGAAATAAAACTTTTTTGAGAGCTTTTAAAAATACTTACAATATCAGAGTACATCAACATCTCTGGACAGTTATAAAAATCTATCCCATATACAACACACAGCAGAATAGTAGCTATATAGTATCATACGTCTAGACTCTTCCAGCTCGTCTCTTCACAGCACTAAGTAACCTAAACCTGTACACCCCGGGCTAACCCGAGCATTTACAAAACACCGGGTCAGTCTGGTGAACCAGAGTGAGAAAAACTCACATAGTATTAAGGGTGTCACACAACTTGATTTTTAAGTCAAAATATTTTTGAAAGAAAAGAATAATCGTAAGACCAAATCCACTCATAAATACAAATGGTTTTTACCTTACGATAATCCAAAACATTTCCGAAATCAATATCTTTTCTGATATTATAATAGTGTCTAAATACAAGTAGATATCAATCTAGCGGAACTCTTGCATCTCATGCTCCACACACACACACACACACACACACATATATATATATATATATATATATATATATATATATATACAAACAAAACCATGGGCACTTATTGGAGATTGGGTTCCGACTATGACAAGGTATGGGACCACCTACCGATAGTGTATCTCTAGAGGCGAATACACTGGGTTCAACAAGAACGTCTTGCAACCCGACCCACACATGACCGACCACTCATTTCGCTTGAGTGTGTCGAATGTATATCACCAACAGTTGGGCTTAAACCACCGTTTCCCGAAAAGGGACACCATCGAAATAGATTAAATAAGCAAAAGGAATTTCTCTAGATAGGTGATTATACACCTAATGGGAGCGATCCACATAGCCATGCAGCCTTCTCGATTTCTGTAATTTCCTGGTTGATGAGGCTTGAGGTTTGAAATAACTTTTGAACATCGGGTCATTACTCACTTTGAATGTCACATCGTCAGATCCGCCAGATATCACTGATTGACGTCCACAAAAATACTCTAGTTATCAAGCTAAGAGAATGTTCACTTCTCCGCCATCAACTTGGTACGTTTGAAAATATCAGCGTACGCGACTCCTTTGGAAATACTCTGTCAGACATCCGTTCATACAAGCCATCCAGAAATAGGATGAATCGAAGGTACTCTCCTACTGCATCCAATATAGGAATCACCCCATGGATCAGTAGCGAGAAGTCCTTGCAACCCGTAGATTTCAACCACGACAGAACCACAGTTTATCTCTGGCCGCTAAACCGGAGATTTGTAGCGGTTCTTCCATTTGTGAAGATCTACGGTCTTCAATGCTCCATCTAAATCATCTTCTAATATCACCACGTATTTTTTGGTTGGAATGGTTTTCGAATATAAATTTGATCCCGGTCTTTCCGTGCCAACAATCGTATTGGACAGATTTGATAGTCGGTGATTTAACTATCAAAATAAACAGTGTTTTAATCATGATAACCCAATGAGTTCACGGGTTCAGCATTCAACACCAGTTGGCCTTTTAATTAAAACAAATGTAAATTCAAACTCTTAAATATTTCGATATTATAAATATAGTTTTCTCGCTTCTTATTTAACATAATATTATTCTATAAACAAATCCATTTTAACACTTAGGAAAATCTTATATCATATTTAGTTTCTATTTTCACTTTCAAACATTAGCCACGTTATTATCAAATATTGGGAAATCATTTCAACTTATTACTCGTAAAACAAAGTTATGGAATATCTTTTATTCATGACTTGAAAACAACAACCCACGCTTATTCTTATAGAGTAGAATAAAATTCAACTTCACGTCCCCTTTTTAATCTCGTGAATATCGCTAAATCTTCACGCCATCCCCCTTAAATTTCCCTTTTCCTTGAGATCATTATTATGTCTATATTTCCCAAATTTTCACCAAAATGTTGCGTTATTATTTATCTAATGAAATAATAACTTTACTAATCTCTTTTACCATTACAACTTATATCATCCTCAGATAATTCTGAAGTCGTTCAAGTTGGTGTATTTTAGTTACCTCTCAGACCTTGATCAACAACGTTCATATCTCAGAATAAACACGAGTTGTAATTAAAAAACGAATATTCCATTCTAATATCAATACAAATACCATTTAACTAATTTATTCAAATTACGGTTTCCTAAAATCTTCTTACCTTTTTGAAATCTCTTTCTCTAGTATAACCATTATTACTTACTTTAATGATTATGTAATCTAGTATAGAACACCACTTTTAACCTTTACCCTTTTTTAAACAATTTCATTTGATAATTCAGATTTTTGTTTACAAAATCTGATGATCCATTTCTTTTACCAATTTCACTTCCACAAATTCTCCCTCAACCCATTCAACCATTCCTGGTTTGGAAATTTGATTATAATTTCCCCTTCTTACTTAATCTCATTATTAAGTAACTTTAATTTAAAATTAACGATATAACACTTCAATCTCTTTTATAAAACTCTGGTTTATTATAAAACCCCTTTTTCTAAATTCCCCTTTACTTAATTCAAATAATTAAGTAGCATATAATTTACGCTATAATAGTCGCTTAAAAATTCCTTTTATAACTTTGTTATAAAACTCAGATTTTAAACAAAACCTGTTCACGAACTTCTTTCACCATTGCATTGGATTTCATTTTCCATTGCAGTTACTTTCTAAGTGATTTTCAATTAGAAAGTAATTATCTAAATTATTATTAATAAAAATAATAATTTACTTCCATTATTAACTACTTCTATAGTAAATTTCTTTATTAACTAAAATGAATAGTAATTCCATTTTTAAAACCCTATTAAAATTAAAAAAATATTCTTTAAACAATTTTATTAGATTAATCCAAACAAACTAAATAATAATTTATTCCAGTTAAAAATGGTCCATTTAGTCAACTCTAAACACAGTTATCTCGTTAATCGATTTCAATTTGTTTTCCCTTTAAATTAATCAATAATATAATTAATTTAAAATAATTCCATTTAATTGTTTCTTAACAAAACAATTATCCAATTTAGTCATTAGGTTAATTTTCTTACTCACATTTACAAATCTGATTAACATCAAAATTGTCTTTGTAAAATCAATTTATAATTAATTATAAAAATAATTATTTATTCCCTTTAAAAAAACCTTTATTCAAAACATATATATTCAAATCTATCTTTAGCTATAAAATAAATTTTATAACTTCCGTTCTATCAACTTACCTGGAGGTAGATAGATATAAATAAAACAATTTACTTTCAGGCCATTTACTGTCGATTACTCAACCAAGACTGCCCGTTGGTTAAAACACAATACAGGTTGACTTTTCAGTCAACGATCACTACTAAAATCCATTACCCAATCATGACAGTTCATATATGATAATATGAAAATAAATAATATACTTGAGGAATCCCGTTGGATTCCTCCAACCTGTTCTTCCCTGTATTCAAATGGTTATCTCCAAACAGGTCATTCAGTTTCATTTAACTGATAACAATAAATAACGACCATTAACACCAACCAATTCACAAGCAATTCAAATCATTCAAACAATTTAAACACGTTTAATTTATAAACGTGACTAATCAAGGTGAGTCACCTTCATTGGAACCAACACGATTGGGTATTTCACTGAAATTAAATGACAGTTTAATTTCATCAGTTAAATCAGCAAATAAATTAGCAAACAGTCAACCATTGGCAAGCAAAGCACACAAAATCAAAACCCAATTTATATAAAATATAAATGGGTAAAACTGAGTGAGTTTAACTCACCTTGATTTGATTCTGTTGTAGCGGTTCGTTTACAGTTAAATTAAACAGTTGTTTAATTTAACTGAAAAATCATGTTGTCCCCATCTCTGTCCAACTATTCCAAAAGTTCTGTTCTTTGATACAGTTCCAGTGTAATTTGTCCCATCTAATTCTGTTAAGATATGAACGAATTATAATTACTTTAAGTTATGATTTTAATTAACTATTTAATTATAATTAAAATCCTAATTATTGATAAATAAATTAATTACATCTCAATATAAATTAATTACATCTCGATCAAAGATCTGCAATTTCTTTTTACTGTGCACCGGATTTTGCTCCAGACCCTCTGCTTTAAACCTGTGATGGTTTAGCATGATTAGTTTTATCATATATGGTAAAAATTTAGTTTAATTATAACTTACTTAAATCTAATTACATGATTAGTTTCAAAATGATTAGTCCAGGCATATCTTGTTCACGGTGGTGCCTTTATTAACCCACTGACCACCTGTACTGGCGTATTAGCCCATCCTAGTAACTATAACAAATAAGCTTTAGTTATTTTTCTTAATTAAATACTTATACGTTAACTTATATAATAATGCTTAACTAATAACTTTGTTTAACTGTGATTAGGCCTATACTGATTTCGCTGTTAGATTTGGATACCCAGGTCGCTCTCTCCCTTCTTTCTAATCTTTCTCCTCGTCCTGCTTATTCACGCTGAACAACTCAAATACTCATTGCCTCACTTCCCAATGTCGCGCCGCCTTCCACCATAGACCGGAACCCCATCTAAACCCACGGCGTGTGTGCCTGACCACACTCCCCTTGGCCTCGAATAACACCTCGCCTGGACCTACCAATTGTCGGCACTAGTCCTTCGAATGCAGCAGCCGTCGCACCAAATTTTGGTCACTAGGAGGCACGAATTACGATCGCCGCCATTCAGTGGCGAGATCTCGCTGAGAAAAATGATATTTCAGTTGAAGAATTTGGGTAAAGGCTCATGGATTAGCAAAATTTTGAGGTGGGAGTTTGTGAATTAGGGTTCGTCCATTTAGAACGATGGTGGAGGCGTTGTTTCAGGACTCATTGACCACTCGCAAGTGAAAGAAAGGGCTTGACCGCACCATATTGTATTTATAGAATTGAGGATATAAATAAAATAACCTTTCTGAAACTTCACGCTGAAGTAACGTGTAAAAAGCACCACATATGATCTCTATTTACTGATAAAAATGCTAATTCTAGCATAAAAAATATCCCGGACCCAATGGGATAGGTTTCGTCGAAATCTGACGTCGTTTGAAAATTTTTCCTTTATAAAACCAAAAATAAACACGTGTTTAAATTTTCCACGATCACTGGATAAATTCGATCAACTTGAAACTTTGAAATCCTACCATAATTAATCAATACGAACCCAACGACACCAATTTCGTCGCATTCTGAGACTGTTTTCCCGGTAGGCTATTTTTACGCGCACCGCAATGCCATTTTAGACACAAATTACCCAGTCTCCAAAAATAACAAACTATACACCTATCTTGGCTCTAATCGACGATACGAACTCAGCGGTACTAGTTTCGTGGCTTAATTCGATCGTCTGCTCAAGTTACACTCGTATATCCCTTTATTACATTAATTACGCGCTATAGAAAATAACTGGGCGTTTACGGCTGTCGTGGTCACATACGACATTGGTTTGCCACTCAATTTGATTTTCTTACAATAGTTTAGTGATACGGTCCCAATGAACTAATTTCATTGAAAACGGAGACTATTTGCAAAAATGTCAATTTTTAACGCAATAAAAATATCGAATAAATATAAATTAAATTCCAAATAAATCAAAATAAATTATTTTCAACATATATATCCAAACAGAATATATATACAATTCTAAATATAATTTATACAACTCAATATTGTCAATTTTGAGTTAAATGATTTGAATTTCCTATTTAAATATATTAAATAACGTTATATTTTAATAACGATTTTCCATAGCGACTATTTCAAATTTTGATTTAGCCATAACTAACAATCTATAACACGAAATCTGAAACTTTCTCTTTCATATGAAAATTATTATCAATACGGTTCCAACGCTTCTCGTTTCACAGAAATCCGACTTATATCGGACTCTGTATATTCAATTGAAGTTCAAAACTCCATATTACGAACTGCATCGCCATTTCGAGCTTGGTTTATAATTATATATAAAATATATATTCAAACTTCGTTTTAATTACGAATTTAATGTTAAAATCCAATAATTTTCCAAATAAAATATTTAAAATATATAAATTAATTAAATCTTTGACTGCTAAAAATACAGGTCGTTACAATAATTTTGAACCTAGAATTAGCTGAAAATAATAGTAATAATAATAGTTTAAAATTGGTAATATTAGGCATGATATAGAATAATATTGTGGTGGATCTAAGATATTGAGTTAGGATTTAATATATACTTAATTAATCTGATCTTATAGATGATTAGATTGAGTGTCTTTAGTGATAATATGGAATGTAAGTGTAGGATTTAGAAAAGAAAAGGTATGAACTAAGAATTAAGTAAGTGGTATCCTATAAGAAATGAAAACATATGTTAAGAAACAAATATGATTAGGAATAACATTTATGTTATTATAAATTTGCAATAATTATAAAATGACTGAAGTTAAATTACAACAAATAAATGAGTGGGGGAGATTTATATTGTTTTGCCTTTATGAAATTTATAATAAAAAATAATTTGTAAGATATTTTATATATTTGAAAAGTTCACATAAGAAGAGTTTTAAGCATTATTTGATGTTAAGATTGGATTGTCATGTATGTAAAGATATTTTTTTGGCAAAGCTGACCGGTTTTTAAAGTGACCACAAATACTTATTATTATAACAAATAATAATTTCAATCATTACAAGAGCTAGGCTAATTACCAGCCTACTAATTGATTTTATTGTAGACTGTCCACAACGAACTATTTCTAAAGTGGACTGTCTACTACAAAAAACCAGCTTAAAGTACCAGGATAGATAGAAATATCTAGATAACTAAGTTTCTAATCCTAACACTCCACGCAGGGTGGTAGCACAGATTTTGTACAAAAAATACACATGTTCCAATGCAAAGAATGACTCACAATTTCTTGAGCCAAACTAAGTTATTGCAGCAACATAAAGTGTCATAGACACTAACCATCAAGTTGCACCCATCCTAGCTCAGCATTCCAAATAGAGCTCAAGGCTTCCATTCAAAACTACGTACGAGGCTCCACCAGAGGAGAGACACAGTACAACAGGAAGAGGACATTACATATCCAATGACGAACACTAGGTATTACACAACAACTTGCACCTACCTTTACAAAGCCTTGCAAATCTCCACAACTGGAGCCACAACAAGGCACCTTTACATTTTGCTTGACACAAAAGAGCTTGACATGAATAAATGACTTGATAAAGTGACTTGATCGGTTTCAACTATGGCCAGAACTTGAGGGAATAAGAAACTATAACATAAGGCCACCAAAATTCTACAACAAATTGAGAGAAACATTCACTTGTATGCATTGAAAGAGGGCAGCCAAGCATGACCAAACCTCAAACCCCTAAATCCTGTAACCAATACAATCAGCACCCCAAAGTTCCAAGAAGATAATCCAAACAACCAAAAACTGCAGAATTAATAACCTAAACAACACAATAGCCAACAAAACAAATTGCACAAGAAGAAATCCTTACCCTTATTGAATATCAAACACCGTTTAATACCTTCATAGCCCAGAAGGCGAAATGCGAAACTAAACATGCGTGAGAAGATACTGTGAACAAGGACAATCTACGTAGGAGCCACACCTTCAAGACCAAGAGAAGTCGAACACCACCATAGCTACACAACTAAATGCCATATCTAACACACGCGACCCAACAAACTCCACTTCGTCCCCATTCCTCATGACATAGGTCAGACTTGCACCGAATAATGGACACTTGGCAATGAAAGATATAACTCTCTTGGGAACCTAATGAAGCACATTACATGAAATCGTACAAAGAGGATCGTGAAATGAGCGAGGTAGGGCGATGACAAAAAGCAGATGAAACCATGTGGGTCACCATGCGAAGGAGAAGAAGGGGTGACTGTAGCGAGATTGGCTATAAGTTAGAAGTATAAGCGAGGATTGGGGAATTTAGTGGAATGTTGAGGAGTAAAAGGGGTAAATCTAAAATTGAAAAATCAACACGGATCCATGGCCACGCAGGCGAAAACAGGAAGGATGAGAAGAGGATATGAAGAGGGGTGAATCGATTAGAGTGGAGGCGAAAGAGAATGAACATAGAATGCAGAGAAAAGAAAAAAGGGGAAGAGTTTCCTATTGCCATTAACGACTTAGATCCGCACTGAACCTTTTGATGTTGTGAGTATTTAACGATATTAGTCATGCATTTGGCCAATGTATGTACTAATTTTTGTATATATGTAACAGATAGTGCAAGATCTCACTCAAGTTTCTTGAAAATGATTTTGAGGATTGCTGCAACATCACCAGCATTTATTTTTAAGTTTCGAAAGTGAGATACATACATTGCCAATTGAGACAATGAGTGAATACTTAAAACTATATTTGAAATTTTGGAAAATATCTAAAAAAATATATTCTCATATATTGATCTAAGTAAGTTAACAATTTTTTATAACTTTTATTTTTATTGCCCTGCCTCTTTCCTTTCCGAGGACGAAAAGGTTTAAGTGCGGGAGATTGCAACTACATCAATTTTATTTGGGTTTATAATTAATGATTTGAATTTAAAATTTTAAGCAGTCAAAATGTCAATTTATTTTGAATTGAATGTAGTAGATGAATTGATTTACGTAAACGAACAATAATAGGTAACTTGAACAGTGAAATTTAGCAACTGTCAAATATGAGTGTATCTGCTTAACGGCTTTGACTTATGTTGTAACAACCTAAATTTTTAACAAACCACAACTAATTAATGAAGTAATTAAGGATTAAGTTAAGAAAATAAATATTAATTGGAAGATAGTATTGGAAATTGAAAAATGGGTTGCACGATTGGGTCCGTTACGAAATTTTGTTTAAGATAGACATTTGGTTTACTGAAATCTGACTTAAAACAAAGAAGATATAAAAGAAAAAAGTTTGAAATTCGAATTTGAAATTGGAATAAAGAATGAATTAATAGGTAATTATAATCAGCCGAAAATCATGTAGTTCTTAGCTAGGTCGACCCAGGGGTCGAGCTAGACCCCAAGTGGGCCGACCCAATCCAGTAATGTGCGCAACCTGGTGCACACATTTTAAGTGTGATTCCGATGGCTTCGGGTGCTTTTTTCTAGGACTTCTTCTAATCTGATGGATCTAAATTCTAAACCTAAAATCTAACGATTCAAAATCGCCTAGCTATGTTATAAATATGACTCCAAACATAATCCTATTTCTCCCTGTTCCATTTCCTCCATTCTCTGCCTTTACCTTACACAACTTTCTTCTTAAATATTTTAATGGAATTCTAAGGCTTGGGTTTGCACATATATTTGGGGAATACTTATAGATGGAGATTTCCTGCCAGGGATAAATTGGATTTGCTTAAAATTGGTAAGTGTTTTATATGATTACAATATTTTTAAAAAGTTGAGGTTAAATTTATTCAATAGTAGTTGTAGTGCTTACAAATTTGAATTTTTCTATAGTTGTAAACAAATCTAGTTTATTTTTGGTTTATTTACAAATCTACTTATTCCTAAACCTTTTTACGTAATTCTTCTATTTATTCCTATTGATTTTGTATAATCAATATTCAGATTTCAGTTTTCATTTCTGTGAATAATCTATGATCTGATTACTGCTTCTATCCTTTCTTCTATCAATTTAATTAATCTATTCTGTTACTGTATATTTATTCAGTTTACCTTTACCTCTTTTCTTCACATGTAATTTGATTACAGTTAAGACTCAGCCCTATTTCTATTTCAAATATATTCTTATTTACGTGAGCCTATGCCATGCAAGGATCTAGTCCATTGTACTTTTTATATTAGCACTGAGTTTTGGCCTTTAAGAGCCTACTTATTCATGCATGGCCCCGGTTAAAAATATGAGTTTTACAATAAAAGAGCAATTGGGGGGAATAAGAAATATGTATAAAAATGATAAATTGGGCTTATTGGACTAGTGAAACAAAAAGATAATTGAACTATAACTTCATTAAGCTGAATAAATGTCATTGGATTAGATGCTATTGGCGGAGGGGAAGTGGGTTGGGTTGTGCAATGAAATTAAACAAAAATGATGTTTATAGACCACCTGTAAATTAAAGTTTAAATGCAACCTATGATATGATAAAAGTTACATAAAGAAGAGAGATTTATAAATGAACTTCATATTGGCACTAAGTTTAAATTAAAAAAATTAATAAGCTCTTAGACACGACAAAAAGCCGTATTAAAAAATGGCGTGTTAAATTTTTAGATATGTAACACCCCACGTCCATTAATGTCACTCACAAAGGGAATGCATTAACTTCTATGGAGGTTTTAGGTGAATATAGAACAGTAAAATTTCAACAAGACAGATATAAAATAGTACTTGGAAATTTAAAAACTTTATTTCAATTGCAGCAGAAGTCAAAACATGTTTGATTACATCATAACACCATAATCAAAGTCAAGTACAATATCTATCTTGATAAAACAAGTACATAATCCCATTACATAAATAGCCATTAAAAAGAAAGATAACAAGCTGGACTTTACTTCAGCAGTCCACGCTTTCCAAGAGATAAGCAATCCAATCAGACTCCACTGGAACTTGGCCCAACCCGAGGACCTGAAGGGAGAAAAGGATGAAAAAGAGTGGGGTCAGACATAAAGTCTGGCGAGTATGATAATTCTACAATACTATTATCAAAATAACTGGACTAAGGCATAAGCTGGAAAACAAGGAAATGTCTATGAAAGAGCAGATTAAGGACATAGACAATCGCTAAAGGAAACGTTATAGGCGCTCCTAAATACTAAAGGATAAACACTATACTGCACCACACCAGTCACCCTAAAGATTGATACCACTTAGCTTCACTTAGAAACATTCTTAATGGCTTTACGTACTCCTATCTGACTACATAGGTGCCACCTGCCCCTATCTCCACTAGGTGTACCCCACTTTCTATTTTTCGATCGGCTCCCTACTCGTAGATACCCGTGCTGGCCCCACAGTGGGGTGTATCATTCCCCTAAAGTGGCAACCCGATATAACGGAGATGCACGGCTTATACCTACATGATGCAACAACATCTTACCTACCAGCCCGGGTCCACACACGCATATGAAACCCGTTGGACTTGCGTTGCCACCGCTCCCTGTTTTGGCCTCTTATAGTCAAACCCAGTATGCGTGTCCCGTCCTCGACTTGGGTCGAGCCCACAAAGATACGTTTTGGGATACTGGTTGAAATGGGCCCCCGTTATCTCCCACAAGCATTCCACCTAAGCTTGTCCCCTCACGTAACCCACTACTACTCATGTTCGTTACATGTGTGTTTGGTTAAGTCTAATCGTATTTCAAATGCCTCTAAAGGAAACCACTAGATTCCTGATGCCACCCAAGGCACCTACTTAACCCCCATGTCCCACCTTACATGATTATCTGGTTAAGTATTTCTTAATTTTTTAAGGCCATAACCTCATAAAGACCTCTCACATTAGACTGGCATTTATGGAAGCTGGATTTGCCGGGCGGGTCCGGGCAGTCTTACACGATAAAAGAGTCTGACCTCGTGTCTTTACAACTGTTATGCTTTAGTTTGGGCCTAGGACCTCTCACATTGGGCCGACATTTGTGACTACTAGATTTGTCGGGCGGGTCCGGGCAGGTTTACGTCACAAACGGGTCCAACCTCGTGTCCTAAGCATTGATTATTATTAATCATCCACTTTCCCTAATTTTAATAATTTCCTATTTGAATTATTAATTAATTCCAAATTTAGCAATGTCCATAATTGACTCAATTATGGACATCCATTTAAGGCATGCAAAATCATATCAATTGCACCCTAATTTATTAATTTCCTAATATTACCCCTACCCCACGTTTGAACGTTTATTCGCAAAATGTATGCTAGACCCGATTAGTCTAACTCATAGCATAAAAGAAAATATTCACAACAACAACATATATATGTGACTAAATGAATACTAACAAGGGGTGAAGCTTGCATATTTCAAAATTACAACTTGCATAAGGTTATACATGTCATGGGTCTAAGGGTGTCAACTTATTCATAATTCACATAATATGATTTTGATCAAGTTCCATAAACTTGTATTGGACATGTGTGAATCAACATCATTAACAATATGGTTTTATATGGGTACACCTAACTCAATAGGCAAATTCCCAAAAATCAAAATTTATTTAATCATAGATTCATGTATATGGGTACACCTAACTTAATAGGCAAATTCCCATATTCAAGATCTATTTTAAAAAAAAACATAAACTTTAAACATGATCCAATTCGCATAAATAATAACATCATGATTTTACAACTTGCATGATTCAACACAACTTAACATGACATCATTATCATATAACATAAGTATTTCAACATATATGATAATATGAGATCTACAACATATGTAAGATTTACAACATAGCATATCATAATTTGCAACATAGCTTGATATGATTTACAACATAGCATAGCATAATCTACAACATGGCATAACATGATTTATAACATAGCATAGCATGATTAATCACATATGACATAGCATAGGATTATTTACAACATAATCACTACAACATAGCAATATATATATATATGATAACATAATAGCATAAGAGATCCACAACAAAATTTACAAATACATAACAATTCATATCACTTTCTTGTGATCCAATTCATAACTTAATCGAATTATTTTATAATAACATTGTGAGAATCAGCATACTCACAATTTTAAAGAAGAGAAATAGAGAGAGAGAGAGCTTTTGATTTGATTTGAGTAGATTTAGTTTGTAGATTAGGCCTTCTTCTTCTTTAGTTTGTGACGGCTATGCTGAACTCCATGGCAACGGCATGTCAGTAGCTCTCCAATTTTTCAAGTGTTTTAGGGTTAGAGTCTACCCACTTATTTATAGATGTTAGGATTCATTTAGGCCATCAGATTTAACCTAGAAATAACCGCAACCATTCAGACCAGATGGGGTTTATCTTATTGACTCAGCAATGAGTCAGAAGTGACTCAGCAAACACTCAGCAAATTAATAAACTTCTATTCATGTTCACATTAACTGCCCATATATATATAAATATATATATATACACACGCACCTATTCATGAATTCAAATTAATCCATAATTAAATTATGACCATTTCTACACATTAATTTTCCAATTAATGTCTTAATTCCATTTTTCGCCTTTTAAGGCAATTCACATATCTCAAATTTGTTATATGCCTTTTTAAGGCTATTTCGTGCAAATTCTCAATATTAATTCTTTTAATTTGTGAATATTAGTATTAACTGATTTACGGGGTGTTACATTCTCCCCTCCTTAAAAGATTTCGACCCCGAAATCTTCAAATCAAGGAGAATGTTTAACCTAACATCCAATCAACCATCTACTCAATCATCAAACACTGGCATCTACTGTCCTTATAGACTTCTAATGCTTTTATGTTTAAATGCATAGTGTGTGTATATGTCCGTATCTAATGCAAAATTAGGCGTTCCACTGATTCAGTTGACCTCCTTGATGCAATTCATGATAGTGCCATGCATCCATTATGTATGCAAAAGATCCTAATTGCTTACATACTACTTCTATATGCGTGCACATCCATTCAACCGAGTGCAGCATTTATATGATGGTACAACCATTATACATCCATTATACTAAATACATTCATTTATGCAATATGCAATATGTAGTGACTGAGCCGATCTAGTGCCTAAAGTGTGTGTATATATGCATCCACGAGCAACCACTAGCAACCACTTGCATCCGTTTTGCATCCATCATACATAACATGTCTCAAACACATGTTTCAATCATAGGATTATCCTAACTAAATGTCAAAGATACTAATGAGAGGACATACTAAAGATAAGATAAGATAAGCTAAGCGATAATGGAGAAATTAAAAGACATGCCCTCAAAAAGAAAAGGGTACAACGAACGCATCTTCTCTTCTGTCTCCCAAGTAGCGTTGCTCTCATCATCTCCCCATTGCACCTTAACTAGTCTGACCTCTCGATTCCTCAACTTTTTGATCTCCGACCCAAGAGTGCATGTAGGAGCTCGTCTAATTGTTGCATTACGCTCTATTTCCACCTCTTTAAGCAAGCTCGGCTCTACCACCTCCGCGGTCTTGTGCAAACACTTCCTCAAATGTGATACATGGAATACGTCGTGTACTCCACTAAGTTTCTCAGGCAACTCTACCCTATACGCCATCTTCCCAATTCTGTCTTTTATAGGAAACGGCCCTACAAACCTTGGTGCTAATTTCCCAACGGACCCAAAGCGAACAACATTCCGTAACGGAGATACTTTGATAAAAACCATGTCCCCAATGTCAAACTCAAGATCTGTCCTCCTCTTATCAGCATACGATTTCTGCCTATCTTGTGCTGCTTTCATCCTCCTTCGAATCAAATCAATCTTCTCCAAGGTTTCCCTAACCATATCGGGCCCAAGTAGGATTTTATCGGTAGATTCCCACCAACATGTAGGCGAATGGCAAGGCCTTCCATAAAGAGCTTCGAAAGGTGCCATGCCAATACTAGACTGAAAGCTATTATTATATGCGAATTCTACCAACGGAAGCTGCTCTTCCCATGTACCCCCAAAGTCTAGGATACAAAGCCTTAAAAGATCCTCTAGAATACGATTCACCCTCTCGGTCTAGCCGTCCGTCTGAGGATGATATGCGGTGCTCAAACATAGCTGAGTCCCTACCGCCTCTTGTAAACTCTTCCAAAATTCGCTAGTGAAGATGGGATCACGGTCGCTTACTATACTAGAAGGAATACCGTGCAAACGAACTATCTCTTTAATGTATACAGAAGCCAACCACGGAGCAGTCCTCTTACTTTTCACGGGAATAAAATGGGCGCTCTTAGTAAGTCTATCTACTATAACCCAAATCCTCGTATTACCCTTCCTTGATCTGGGTAATCCATCCACACAATCCATTGAGACACTTTCCCATTTCCATAGTGGAACTTCCAATGGGTGAAGCAACCCACCGGGTTTCCTTTGTTCTGCTTTTACTCGTTGGCACACCAAGCATCTAGCGACGTACTCGGCCACATCCTTTTTCATACCGGCCCAAAAGAAAACTCGCTTCATATCTTTGTACATCTTGTCTCCGCCGGGATGAATGGTCATCTTTGAGCGATGAGAATCATCAAGAATGGCCTTCCTCATGTCTTCGTCTTGTGGTACACAAAGTCTATTATCCCTTCGTAACCAACCCTTATCGTCTAGGGTATACCTATGAAGATGGCTAGACGACTCCCCTCCTTTGAGCTTTTCTACTATCTCAACCAACTGTGGGTCGTCTTGCTGTGCCTCACCAACTCGTCCTAGAAGTGTAGGTCTAACCTCCAAGGATGCTAACAAACCAGGTACTAGGTCAACGGAGGGTCTAAAGTCAAACATGGAGATGAATTCTAAGCTTCATCGTTCAACAAACAACGGACTCAAGGACAACCTTTTCCTACTTAAGGCGTCTGCTACCACGTTACCCTTGCCCGTGGTATATGCTATTTCAAAATCGTAGGAGGCTAGGAATTCCGTCCACCGTTGCTGCCTTAAATTCAAATCCTTCTGAGAGAATAAGTATTTTAATGATTTGTGGTCAGTGAACAGTTCGAATTTCTCACCAAGAAGATAGTGACACCAAGACTTAAGCGCGAAAACAATTGCGGCAAACTCAAGGTCATGCGTAGGGTAATTCTTTTCATGAACCCTCAACTGCCTTCCACCATAGGCTATTACTCTTCCCTCTTGCATGAGGACCGCGCCAAGTCCCGTCCCACAAGCATCATTATAGATGGTAAACAGTTTATTCCCTTCTGGCAGCACTAAGACTGGGGCTGAAGTTAAGGCTCTCTTTAAACGTTGGAACGCATCATCACAATCTTCGTCCCACGTAAAGACCAGGTTCTTCTTCGTTAACTGTGTTAATGGAGCTGATATTTTTGCGAAGTCTTTGATAAACTTCCTATAATAGCCAGCCAACCCCAAGAAACTTCTTGCTTCGGTTGCATTTTTAGGGACCTTCCAATCTTGGATGGCCACCACCTTTGCGGGATCCACTGCTATCCCTTCCTTGGAAACCACGTGCCCTAAGAACCGTACTTCTTTCCTCTAGAAGTGACACTTAGAAAATTTTTCCTTAAGATTATGCGCTGGAAGGGTTTCCAACACTTCCCTAAGATGTAGGGCATGCTCTTTTTCATTCTTAGAAAAGACTAAGATGTCATCCACAAAGACTACCACGAATTTGTTAAGGTACCTCCTAAACACCCTACTCATCAAATCAACAAAATATGCGGGGGCGTTTGTCAAACCAAAGGGCATCACTAGCCATTCATAGAATCCGTCAGGAGTCCTAAAAGCAGTCTTATCTATACTATCCTCAGCCACTCTCAGTTGATGAGAGCCAGTGGCTAAGTCCAACTGCGAAAACACTGAGGCGCCAATTAACTGATCAAAGAGATCGTCAATCCTCGGCAGTGGGTGTCGGTTCTTTTTAGTCAGCTTGTTTAGTTCTCTATAGTCCACACAAAGTCTAAGGGACCCATCCGCCTTTGTAGCAAATACTACTGGAGCACCACACTCCGATATACTACGTCTTATGAACCCCTTCTGAAGCAACTCCTTCACTTGCTTATTGAGTTCCCTCCTTTCACGAGGAGCCATGTGGCGCACTGGCAAAGATACGGGTTTAGCATTATCCACAAGATAAATTCGAAAGTCTATCTCCCGCTTTGGAGGTAAGCCCTTCACCTCCTCAAACACATCCGGATATTCCCGGACCACCTCTATCGATCGCAGATTCTCTACAGACGCGTCAAGCGATTCAAGATAACATAGCATAACGGAATTTATGGGATTACAAAAGATGTCGAGAGCATTACCAAGGCGAGTCACAAGCCTAACTACTCTCCTTTCACAATCAAGAATGGCCCCATTTCTAGATAACCAATCCATTCCTAAAATTAGCCCATAGCCCGTGAAGCCCAATACATAAGCATCACATCTAAATTCAACGCTAAGTATAGATATTTTCAAATCCAAACATATCATGGTCAAATGAGCCGAACCCCCAATTGGATTTGAAACAACCAAGGGATCCTCTACTAAACTGGTGTTCAAGTGCAGTAATTTAACTAATGATGCAGAGATAAACGAATGAGATGCGCCAGAATCGAATAACGTACGGACAGGATGATCAAACAGAAAAACTAAGCTTTCAACAGAAATTGTTCTACCTCTTTCTTGCAGCAGTGGGGCCGCAATAGCCTGAACTTGCCCCCTTGCCTGCCCTGGTGCCATAAGAGCCTGCACCTGTCCTCCCGAGGTAGACCCTGCCCTCTGCCCCTTCTTTGGGCAGTCCTTCACCAAATGTCCTGCATCTCCACAATGAAAACAACCAGTCTTCTTTTTATTTCTACAATCTTTGCTGAGATGGCCAGGCGTCCCACAATTGAAGCATCTCTTCTTCCCTTTGCCATTATTGTTTTTACCACCCTTCTTATTTTGCTGTTGGGGTTTCTTCTGATCCCCTTTCTTTTCAACTGCCTTATCCTCATGCATAATTGCCATTTCTACTAGCCTTTCAAAGGTGGCTCCCAAAGGGATGTGGGTCATAGCCAACCCTTGCAACGGTTCATTCAAGCCTCTAACGAACCTCAAAGCTTTCTTCTCTGGCGTGTTCACCAACTCCAAGCCAAACCTTGCTAACTGATTAAATTTATTGACATATTCCTTCACTGATAAGCTCCCTTGCTTTAATGCCAGGAATTTTTCCATATTTAAATTCTCCTCTGCCCTTGCAAGAAACTTTGCCTCAAACCTTCGTCTGAAATCCGCCCATGAATCAACTGGACGTTCCCCGTTAGTGACCTCCCACCAAAACGAGGCCTCTCCCTTCATTAACCAAGCAGCTAAACGGACTTTCCTCCCATCTTCCACTTCAAAGATATCCAACAATTCCTCAGTTTCCTTAAGCCAGTCTCTGGCCTCCACAAACGTCTCAGTCCCTTGAAAAGTTTTTCCTCCCATAGCCTTAAATTCCTTGCACGTCTTTGCAAAAGTGTCAACACGAGGAGGAGGAGGAGGAATGGGAGCAACTGGGGGTGGAGGAACATCTGCTGGGCCTGCAGTGGTGGCCCTAGCCTCCAAATATCTCCTAAACCACCCTGGAATCATCACACCTTCTGGGAGACTAAGATCTTCAGCCATGCTGAAACGAAAAAGGAAAGATTCAAAATGGAGAATTCGAAAGATAAAGATAAGGATATGGCTATTTGGGATTATGTTTTTCATAAAAACTCTCTTTAAATAACATGTTTTTGAAAGCACTTCTTCCAAAAATACTTTAGAAAAATATTTTTCTAAAAATTTTATCTGTTCTGGTAACCTTATGCTCTGATACCACATGTAACACCCCACGTCCATTAATGTCACTCACAAAGGGAATGCATTAACTTCTATGGAGGTTTTAGGTGAATATAGAACAGTAAAATTTCAACAAGACAAATATAAAATAGTACTTGGAAATTTAAAAACTTTATTTCAATTGCAGCAGAAGTCAAAACATGTTTGATTACATCATAACACCATAATCAAAGTCAAGTACAATATCTATCTTGATAAAATAAGTACATAATCCCATTACATAAATAGCCATTAAAAACAAAGATAACAAGCTGGACTTTACTTCAGCAGTCCAAGCTTTCCAAGAGATAAGCAATCCAATCAGACTCCACTGGAACTTGGCCCAACCTGAGGACCTGAAGGGAGAAAAGGATGAAAAAGAGGGGGGTCAGACATAAAGTCTGGCAAGTATGATAATTCTACAATACTATTATCAAAATAACTGGACTAAGGCATAAGCTGGAAAACAAGGAAATCTCTATGAAAGAGCAGATTAAGGACATAGACAATCGCTAAAGGAAACGTTATAGGCACTCCTAAATACTAAAGGATAAACACTATACTGCACCACACCAGTCACCCTAAAGATTGATCCCACTTAGCTTCACTTAGAAACATTCTTAATGGCTTTACTTACTCCTAGCTGACTACATAGGTGCCACCTGCCCCTATCTCCACTAGGTGTACCCCACTTTCTATTTTTCGATCGGCTCCCTACTCGTAGATACCTGTGCTGGCCCCACAGTGGGGTGTATCATTCTCCTAAAGTGGCAACCCGATATAACGGAGATGCACGCCTTATACCTACATGATACAACAACGTCTTACCTACCAGCCCGGGTCCACACACGCATATGAAACCCGTTGGACTTGCGTTGCCACCGCTCCCTGTTTTGGCCTCTTATAGTCAAACCCAGTATGTGTTTCCCGTCCTCAACTTGGGTCGAGCCCACAAAGATACGTTTTGGGATACTGGTTGAAATGGGCCCCCGTTATCTCCCACAAGCATTCCACCTAAGCTTGTCCCCTTAGTCAATCCCACTTAACCCACTACTCATATTCGTTACATGTGTGTTGGGTTAAGTCTAATCGTATTTCAAATGCCTCTAAAGGCAACCACTAGATTCCTCATGCCACCCAAGGCACCTACTTAACCCCCATGTCCCACCTTACATGATTATCTGGTTAAGTATTTCTTAATTTATTAAGGCCATAACCTCTTAAAGACCTCTCACATTAGACTGGCATTTATGGCAGCTGGATTTGCCGGGCGGGTCCGGGCAGTCTTACACGATAAAAGAGTCTAACCTCGTGTCTTTACAACTGTTATGCTTTAGTTTGGGCCTAGGACCTCTCACATTGGGCCGATATTTGTGACTACTGGATTTGCCGGGCGGGTCCAGGTAGGTTTAGGTCACAAACGGGTCCAACCTCGTGTCCTAAGCATTGATTATTATTAATAATCCACTTTCCCCAATTTTAATAATTTCCTATTTGAATTATTAATTAATTCCAAATTTAGCAATGTCCATAATTGACTCAATTATGGACATCCATTTAAGGCATGCAAAATCATATCAATTGCACCCCAATTTATTAATTTCCTAATATTACCCCTACCCCACGTTTGAACGTTTATTCGCAAAATGTATGCTTGACCCGATTAGTCTAACTCATAGCATAAAAGAAAATATTCACAACAACAACATATATATGTGACTAAATGAATACTAACAAGGGGTGAAGCTTGCATATATCAAAATTACAACTTGCATAAGGTTATACATGTCATGGGTCTAAGGGTGTCAACTTATTCATAATTCACATAATATGATTTTGATCAAGTTCCATAAACTTGTATTGGACATGTGTGAATCAACATCATTAACAATATGGTTTTATATGGGTACACCTAACTCAATAGGCAAATTCCCAAAAATCAAAATTTATTTAATCATAGATTCATGTATATGGGTACACCTAACTTAATAGGCAAATTCCCATATTCAAGATCTATTTTAAAAAAAACATAAACTTTAAACATGATCCAATTCGCATAAATAATAACATCATGATTTTACAACTTGCATGATTCAACACAACTTAACATGACATAATTATCATATAACATAAGTATTTCAACATATATGATAATATGAGATCTACAACATATGTAAGATTTACAACATAGCATATCATAATTTGCAACATAGCTTGATATGATTTACAACATAGCATAGCATAATCTACAACATGGCATAACATGATTTATAACATAGCATAGCATGATTAATCACATATGACATAGCATAGGATTATTTACAACATAATCACTACAACATAGCAATATATATATGATAACATAATAGCATAAGAGATCCACAACAAAATTTACAAATACATAACAATTCATATCACTTTCTTGTGATCCAATTCATAACTTAATCGAATTATTTTATAATAACATTGTGAGAATCAGCATACTCACAATTTTAAAGAAGAGAAATAGAGAGAGAGAGCTTTTGATTTGATTTGAGTAGATTTAGTTTGTAGATTAGGCCTTCTTCTTCTTTAGTTTGTGACGGCTATGCTGAACTCCATGGCAACGGCATGTCGGTAGCTCTCCAATATTTCAAGTGATTTAGGGTTAGAGTCTACCCACTTATTTATAGATGTTAGGATTCATTTAGGCCATTAGATTTAACCTAGAAATAACCGCAGCCATTCAGACCAGATGGGGTTTATCTTATTGACTCAGCAATGAGTCAGAAGTGTCTCAGCAAACACTCAGCAAATTAATAAACTTCTATTCATGTTTACATTAACTGCCCATATATATATAAATATATATATATACACACGCACCTATTCATGAATTCAAATTAATCCATAATTAACTTATGACCATTTCTACACATTAATTTTCCAATTAATGTCTTAATTCCATTTTTCGCCTTTTAAGGCAATTCACATATCTCAAATTTGTTATATGCCTTTTTAAGGCTATTTCGTGCAAATTCTCAATATTAATTCTTTTAATTTGTGAATATTAGTATTAACTGATTTACGGGGGGTTACAAGATACGCCTATAAACCGTGTCTCACTAGTGATAACATACGGCTTGTATCCGTATCTAAATTGTATTCAGTAACGGCCTTTGACCATATCTAATTATATCTATGTGTGCACATATATATATATATACACATGCATATATATATATATATATATAAATAGAAACTGTAGCACATATTTTTCATAACACAACAAATATACCATAATTTATACACAAGAATAACACAATTTATATATATACTCAAAGCATTAGAGATTTTTCATAACATGAACACAATGTATAGCATACATACATATACAAAGGAAACTGTCAAAGATTTTCATAAGAGTACGAACTAGCAAAAAAAAGGTAAAAACATATGATCAGCCTGATATAACTCCAGTTGAGGCTCGGAAGATTGAGCGTACGTGCTGATCATGCTGATGAAATCCATGTGTTTGCTGTAAATCAAAGCAGTATGAGAATAAGCTAGCTCATGATGCTGATACAGTTTGTTTTTCATTCTCCAAAATCTCTACAAACAAGATTCTAACATAATGACTCACTAATTCGCTCTAAAAGTATTAAACCACAAACTTATTATAATTCTCCTTATCACTTGGCTGCAATGTAGATATAACATTGTTATAGCCTTGCCCTTTCTATTCTATCACCTTATCTAATGTAGTGTATCCGAGATGAGGGGGATGGAGAAAAGCAAGATATTACCTGAAGTTTATATCAAATGCTCTGATTTTTCCTACTAAGTACCATGAAAAAAATCCCAATCCAGCACACCCTACACAATTATGGTTTTACTGCATAGTTATAACCCATACGGTTCAAAACACTAACAACTTCTCGTATTACATGAGGGTTGTACCATGACAGAATTACCTGAATAAAAATGTTATTGAAATAAACATTGCCAACAAAATGAGCATATTGATCGCTACCACAGGTATTAACCTTGAGCCTCCTTCAACTCCTTCCCATATGGAATTGCACTCTTTGCTCATCACCCCACAGGTTCAACAAAAATCCATATAAAGCATAAGTAATATGTAAGAGTGCTATAATAAGCATGCATATATCCTAGCATCATTACTACATGAATGGAAGTATCGCATTAAGCATCGAACTAGAAACCTCTGTAAGTATGTTGAGATATGAACAAGTAACAAAATCAAAAGCTAGAGTGACACATAAAGAGATATGAACAAGTAAAAAAGAATTACCTGAATGTAACAATACAAGTTAAGAATAAGTTGATCTTTTTCATGACTTATACCATTTCTGAAGTGTGTTACACCAAAGTCCACAATCTTCAGATTACCTATGATACTGATATGGCAAGAGTTGAATAGCATAAAATTTAGGAATCTTCCCAATTTCTATGCTATTCCACTCATTGCCTCATCAATATCATTTAGACCTTATACCACATTGACAACTTCTATATTTCACTTCAGTTAAGCCTGTAATTAGAATTACAGAGTAAACCTCATCATTGGCTCCACACGTAAGACATTAAGAGGATGAATTTGAAAAACCAAGCTTTGAGCTAGTTAGATCATTGGCGTCATTAACATTTACAGTGGCTATTGTAATGTAAGGTCCCCTTGAGAAGCCTGTTCATCAAATCAAATTCCAGTTTATAACTGAATTAGGTAAAGAACGACTACTTATAATTATACCTGGGACTTTGATGAAGATTGATTAGCACATTGGAATGATGGCAATGATCTAACTAGCATAAAGCTGGAGACACAAATCGAATCATCATCTTCGGATCATAAGGGTTGTCGCGTTTCTGTCGAAGGAGAGGGTTGTTCACCCCTGCCAGAGGAGGAGATTCCAGAGAAAGGTGAGGCACGATTTGGTGACCGAAAACCCTAATTTGGGTTTTCAGTCAACATTAAAGTAAAACAAAAGGAAAAGGGAGCGACCAAAATTTGTGTTCAGAGTGCCTAATGGGATGCACAATGTGATACACATTAGATTTGGCCGAAGGCCATGTCAAATTAACTGATCCAGAGCTTGCTCGATGGACAGTTAGATTTAGGGTGTTTAGGGTGGCGTGGATCGCAAAATGTAGTTTGATACGGATTTAAGCACTATAAAATATGATACAGCTATAACCCTTGTTTTATCTCTGTAGGGTTGTGCCAAAAATGGCTGTTATGGTGTAGTGTAAGGGGCTCGTAGTATTGGTCCGTTCTGGCCGTAGGGTAGACTGATTAAGGAATATAAGAGGCTAATTAAAATAATCAATTTTTAGTGACCTAGGCGTTGTTGACAATACTATGGGGTCTAGGGTAGCTAGGTGGTCAACAAAAATTCTATGGAGGCCTTGACACTTGTAAATTAAATTGGGGACTAAGTCTTGGGGTAACTTATGTCAATTTGTATTTTTGGTTGAGGATCCATATATGTTAGTATTCTTTTTCATCACACTGCACCTGTTAGGGAACGCGAAATGAGGATCTTAAGGCAAAACTACGACTAGAAGGGGGTGAATAGTGTTTTCAAAGAATTTAATAAAATTTAAAACTTATATGATCTACTATATGAATCACACACCATAGAGATGATCACAGACAGATAATTAAATCCGAACACAAAAATAAACAAAATAAAAAGCAGAAAAGTAAAGAACACACCGTATTTTATACTGGTTCGGATTACTCCTATGCCTAGTCCCACATAACGCTGAATTGCACAAAGTTATATTACTAGATCGATATCTAAGTACAACCCCCTTGATTTTATATCTACAAGGTTAACACCGATTCCACTACCCTTGATACGGCTACAAGGTTAGCAATGTTTCCTTTCCTTGATTTCAGGGCTACAAGTAACACACCCTTTCCCAAACAATCCCAAATGATTACAACATACCTATAACTCTTCAAAAGAACTTCAATTCAGAGAGTAATTAATAGAGAGTGAGAAAAGAAGAGGTTTTATGAATTTAGAATAGTAATCGACAGAAGCGAAGTGCAGAAATCATAAAAATATGAAATAATAATGGAGGAATGAAAATGGATGAGGATGGAGAAGAAGAATTGTTAAATTTTTTGAAATCAACCACTATTTATAAGATTTGAAAGGTTGCAATGCTTCAGGAACGTTACAAATAGTGAAAAGTCACTTCCTTTCAAAGCTAAAAATATGACTGTTGTATGTCGACATATGCTCCTATGTATGTCGACTCATATGTTTTAAAATTTTGAATTTTGAATATTTTTCAAGTGTTTCACAATATATATAATTCTGGAAATTCTTGAATTAAAACATAATGATATAAATGAGTATTATAAAATAGAAAATCATACGAAATCATGAATATAAATTACATAAACATATATATAAAATTATAAAGTTTAAAGTTATATAAACATAAAATTATAAAATTATATAACTATACAAATATATTAAAACTAATAAGCTTTGAAACTTAACTTTAAAATCAAAGGTAAGATAGAAAAACTAATTAAAATTATAATTTGAAATTTGAAAATAGAATTTGAAATTTGAAAATCAGAGTTTAAAAAAAAACAAATTTTGAATTTGAACCCGGAGTGCTATTAAGAGTCTTACATATAATCTAGACTCTATTACTGTATTTATCTTGAACTATAGATTTCTTGATTACTCATGAGTCTTGAATCTTCTTTGAATTCTGAATCTCTAAAACTATACAGTCTTCTGTATTAATTCCTATACATAAATCATGCATATATATATATATATATATATATATATATATGTGTGTGTGTGTGTGTGTGTGTGTGTATTCTAGATAGAGATGTTAGTATATATTATAATCAATTGATAAAAAAAGGTTGTTGTCATCAAAACTCCATTCTCCAATAATCTTCCCCTCTTTGATGCTGACAACCTTAGTTATAAAATATTCATACATGTTGATACCTATTATGCTGATCCTTCTGATACTCCCCTGTCACTATGAATCATATATATTCTACTTAAACTAAGACTATATTTTATAATTTCTTCCCCTTCGGCATTATCAAAAAAAATTCTAAAAATACTCCCCCTAATTCCTATATCCACATATCCTATAATTGATTCTATATAACTCCCCCTAAATTTATTCTTATATTATACTTAGTATATAAACAAATCAATCCAAATATCATAATTACATATGACTCACATAAAAGTATTCAATCCAATAAATCCAAGCAAACTAATCCAAGCAATATTTACATATGTTTTAATATATATAGGTTTTAAGTCAAGAAATTCAAACCAATCAATACATAAGTTCAAACAAATGTAGACAAATCTAACCAATCAAATTTTACCAAACAATCAAACGTTTCTTGGAACTTCTACCCATCCGTCTTCTCCAAAGATTAGATCCCTCTTGATGACTTCTCAATCACACTCTTCTTTTGTTGGTGGTGCCTTAGCGAGATTGTTGTCTTCATCTCTGAAAAGAGATGAAATTAGCCAATGGATGGCATCAAAGTGCTTCTTTTGTTGTTTAAACATCTTTATTTAGCTTAATTCAAGATGACACTGGTTTCGTAGTACAATGGAAAGAATGTTCTTAAAGGAATTCAATGTCTCTTCAAGATTTTCACTCAAGTTATGAATTGAATTTGTCATAGTTTTGATAAGAATTGAATAGAGAAGAAGGAAAAATGATATAATAATTTTTTTAAGTAGGCTTAAATAGGGTCTTGAATTCGTTGGATTTGAATGGACATGAGTTAGTTATTCAAATTTAAATTTTGAAGAATTTGAAAAACCGGCAGTTATATGTCGACGTAAGCAATTATGTACGTCGACATACATAAGAATTTTTTTGAAAATTTTCATTTTTAGTTATTTGTTAATATACTATACTAATATATTTAACTCTAACGTTTTTACAGTAACTTAAAGATGGTTTTTACATAAATAAAACTCCATTCATTACTACGTAAAAAGCAAATACATCCAACTAATTCTAAGACACTAAATACGAGATTCAAAAGCAAATACAAGCAAACAATAAAGATAACTTAAATTAGATAGGTTAGTTTTCAGCGGATGATGAGGAGGAAGATGAAATTCCAAGTTTTCTTCCTATCTTTCCCATAAAATTAGTTATTTTGGTAAGAGTCTTTTTGAGCTTCTTTTGATTTTTGACTATTTTCACTTGATTTTGAACAAGTGTCTCTTTGGAAATGGTTCTAGTGTTGATTGGACACTCAACACTTTCAATAGAAGTTTCTTCTTCTTCGATGAACATAGGCTCATGTTCTTGTTGCATTCGAGCTTTTTTGTCCTGTCTCATAAGGCTTAAAATGGGGTGGAATTTGCATAATATGTATGTTTGTGGAATCAAACACCTTGGTACAAATTCTTACCCATGAAGATCAACTCCGAAATACTTGAAAATATAAGTGAGATAAACTCCATAGTAAAGAGTGCTTTCTCTTATTGATGTTTCTATGGGCTTGAATTCTTTCAAGGTCATGTCGGCCCAATTGATGTCATAGCCACCAATAATAGCAAAGAGTGATTCTTGGACTTTGAAAGCTGGGTTATTAAAATTTCTAGAACGAGGAATGATGGTATATTGAAGGAGAAGGTTTATGATTCCATTTTTTGGGAAGAAAAAGCAATTTTTGAATTCCAAGAGAGCATCGTTTTCGAATATGTGGTGATAAATTTCTAAACCGGTTTCATTCATTTTGAAATCCAAAAAATCCGAGCCCATGCTTCTATAATTCAAGATATTGCCCAAGATTTTGCAATCTAGAACATTTTGTGTTCCTTTTACTCTACTCCAAATTTGATTTTCGTTCCCTTCGAAAAAGCCATGATTAAGATTTGCATAGAACATTTTATCAAGCTTCGGGTAACACACTTCATTGTTATCCCAAGAGTCAATTAAGCTCAATACTTCATTGTGATTGAAAAGAGAAGTAAGATCATAGGATGGAAAGTCTCCAATGATGGAAGAAGCACCTGTATTGACTTTTGCATTTTCTATATAGGTTTTAATTTCCTCTTTATCATTGTGGAGATATCCTTTGATGGTTTTGGTTAATTTCAATTTCTGAGATGTGCTTGAGGAAGCCATTGGAATGTTTGTTTTAAGGAGTATAGATATGAAGAATGTATTTTGAATTTTGAATGATAGGTAGAGAGAATAGATATATATATATATATATTGAATAGATATGAATTGAATGGATACAACTTTTTAGAAACCAGTGACACCTTTTCAGACCTTGGGAGTTTGTGAAAAGCTGGAGGGAAGTTTAAAAGTTTAAACCTTTGAAATTAAAATTTTGAATTTCATTTTACAGGTTGATATTTCAACATATGGACTTATATATGATGTCATACATGCTCAATTTCCAAGGAATATGGTCTTTGTGACTTTTGGTTTAAATTATCGATATATATTTCAGGTTTAACTATTTCCTGAAATAATACTAATCCAAGCAAACATCCAAAATTTATTTTATTGTTTTACTAACTATTATTTTAATGTTATTATTTTTAATTTCAAAATTTGAATTTGAATTTTAAGTTTCAAGTTTGAATTTTAAAGTTTTTTGAATTTCAAATTCAGAACAAAGCAAAAAATCAAAGCAATCAAAATATTCATTCAACCAAAAGATTTTAAAAATAAATTAAAGCGTACCCGGTTTTTAGATCCATTTCTTCGATATTTTCTGAATTCTGAATTACTCTGAAACACATATTTGAGTTTCTGGTTTTTGGCTCTTCATCGCTTGATGATGAATGTGAATCATCTGCATAAGGACACATCCTTTTTATATGGCCTAGTCAACTTGGCGTCAAAATTTTGAATTTGAATTTTGAATGAAAGGACGCTTCAACTACTATAATCCCGAAAGTCATATCCCTTTACAAACTCTTCTTTTGATGAACAATCATCTTGGTGTCTTTTGACCAATAGTCATTAGATATAACTACTTTTCATGCAAAACAACATACCTTTTCAAAGAATCAAGTGACTTTTCAAGATAACTAATTGTAATTTGAGATAATAACATCATGATGATTTTGTGATATATCCATTTAAACTTTTCAAGAAATCATGTCATGATAACTTGATTTTTTCAAAAAAATTGTGTTAATGATTGCGGAAAGGGTCGTTAAGGAAAACAAAACACTAGAGTGGGGTGAATAGTGTTTTTGAGAATTTAACGAAAATCTAAAACTTATGTTATAAACTATATGAATCAAATACCACAGAAACAATCTCTGACACAGAATCAAATGCAAATGCAAAATAAACAGAAATAAAAATGTAGAAAAGGAAAGAACACACTGGATTTTATACTCGTTCGGAATTGCTCCTACGTCCAGTCCCGCGCAACGCTGGATTGCATAGAGTTTTATTACTATATTAATATCCAATTACAACCCTTCTTGATTTCGACTACAAGGGATACCACTGTTTCCATCCATACACTTGATCAAGTATACCTTCCTTGATTTCACGGCTACAAGGGATACCACCGATTACCCGTCCTTAATTTCATGGCTATAAGGGATACCACCGAATACCGTCCATGATTTCAAGGCTACAAGGGATACCACCGATTCCTTTACTCAACCAAACAATTACAAACAGCCCTATAACTCTTCAATAGCACTTGATTCAGAGAGTAATGAGTAGAGAGCGAGAAGAGAAGTAGTTTGATCAAAACCGAATTGAATTCGGCAGAATATAAGTGTAGAAATCATAAAAATGATTAAGAATAATGGTGTAATGGAAGAGAGCGAAGTTAGAGAAGAAGAGATGGTAAAAAAATTTGAATTCAAGCCCTTTTTATAGTGTACGAAAGGATGCCACGCTTCAGAACCGTCACAATTAGTGAAAAGACTCTTCCATTCAAAATTGAAAAAACGACAGTTATATGTCGACATAGAGTTTTTTATATGTCGACCTACATATAGAGTAAAATTAATTTTTGAGCATTTTTCAAGTGTTTTGATAAAAATATAATTCTGTAAATTCTTGAATTAAAATATAGTGTTATAAATAAATATTATAAAGTAAGAAATCAAATTAAAACATAAATATAAACCTTATAAACATATTTATAATATTATAGAATTAAAACTATATAAATATAGAGTGTATAAAAGTATAAATATATGAAACTTATAAAACTTGAGTTTGAAAACAAAAGTAAAGCAAGAAAGGAAGATAGAAAGGATAAAAAATAAGCTAGAGAGGATTGAAGATAGAATTTGAATACAGAATTTGAAAATCAGAATTTGAATTTGAATCGGAGTGCTATTTAGAGTCTTACATAATCTAGACTCTATAACTATATTAGTCTTTGTAACAACCCGAAAAATCAGAACCAATTTAAAATTTTTATTTTAGCAATTTTAATGAATTTTGAATATTTAAAATGATTTATTTTAAATAGTAACGACTAAGAATTTATTTTGAATAGAATTAGAATGTTTAAATTTATTTAAATCAACGTTGTAATATAAATATTCATTTTAATTATAAAAGGAATTGGAAATGGCATGGTAGTTTGAAAATTCAATTTCAAATTTCAAACGAATGTACAGGAAACCGGATTTTAGCAAAACCAAAATATTAGAATCTATTTGAAAATATCTTTCCAATGAATCTGAAAAATCTAAATTTCATAGCGGGAATAAAAAGTTTTGCCCAGTTGAAAATTCAAAATAGTCGCTATGGAAATATGGCCCTTAAAAATAGCGATTTTGCAAACGAGCTCTGTTTACGATGAGACCACTTTGGTTGGATCCGGAAAGTCAAATTATTGCTAGATTCCAATTTTCATAATTTTTGGAATCTATATGTGAGCGTGGTGAATTTAAACGTGTTTGGTAATTTCAGTTTGAATTTAGTTGATTGTCAAATAACCATTTTTCAAACGGTCTCCAAATTCGACGAAATTAGTTTTGTTAGGACCGTATCATCAAAACATAGCCAGATTTATTTTTCTGGAATTTTTGGAGTCCGTACGTGGCCCTGGTATATTAAAATGCACGTTTGAATTTAAAATATAATGATTTATATTTTAAATTTAGTGTAAACTGATCGAAACGGTCGAACTGGCTTACTCGATATATCCCATTGTGTTCGGAATGGGGGTAATTAGTTAGGGGCGACAGTCGGTGGGTTTGGTTTGGTGTTTGAAAATGAAAGTTGCTTTTTATAAATTTAAAAGGATTAAATATTATAAATTATATAATCTCCTACATACCCCCCTTCCTTCTCCTCGAAGTCAACGACAGTAAAAAAAACAAAAAAAGGAAAAGAGAAAACGCGCAGCCCCCCACACCTTCCCCATCGACGTCCATCGTCGTGCCCCCCCCAAGGGTGCCCCATAGCGCCAAAAACCCTCCCACTCTCCTCCTCAAGCGCCACCATCTCTCCCCCCTTTCCCCTTTCTACCTCCAAACCTGCACCCAACCGCTGCCGCTGGCTAAGACCCGGTAATGACCCGCATTTTCCATGGGTATAATAAAATTAATTTAATTATATAAATAGTGATTTAGGGAATTTAATCATCGTTAACTAAATAATATGGAATATTTAATTAAATTAAATAATATATTTAATTCAGAAATAATAAAAAATATTGGGAAATCACAATATTCTGTGAACAGGGTCGTCCCTTCAATTCAGTTCAGCTTAGAGTTGAACTATATTGACGAATATATTCAATTGACGACAGTTTGAAACGTATAATTATAATATAATTAAAACAGAGCTTGAAATGGCGCGGCAGTTCGCTATTTGGCGATTCGAACTTCAACTGAATATACAGGATTCGTTTTAAGCCGGATTTCTGTGAAACAAGAAACGTGTGGAGCTGGTGGAGTATATCTTTCTAGTGAAAGAGAAAAATCGGGATTTCGTCAGGTATATTTTGATTTACGTCCAAATCAAAATTCAGAAAAGTCGCTGTAGAGTTCCTTTATATTTTGCAATGCTTTATTTACGTTATAAAAGGGTTTTCGATATAAACTGAATATCGATAAATCTAAAATCTGAAATATCAAACTGTAAATTCTGATATGATATTCTGGAGCTGTACGATATCATATGTAAAGATATACGATAATATAAATTTATTTATATTTAATTTAATTATATTTAAATATATTTATATATTTAAATGGGTCATCCAAAGCTTTAAAAATAGCCGGTTTTGCAAACAGAGTCGGAATTCGACGAAACTAATTTTGTTGGATCGGCAATGTCAAATTATTGTTAGATTCCAAGTTCCGTGATTTTTAGAGTCACTGTGTGACCGAACGGATTTTTAGAGTGAGAAACAGTCAGTATTTCGACGGTTAAAAATACGCTGTGTGAGCATACGGAGTCAGAATTCGACGAAACCAGTTTCGTTGGGACCGTAATGTCCAACTCTAGCTACATGTCCAGTTTGGTGATTTTTGGATATCGTATGTGACTACACAAATTTCTAGAATGATAAATTGAGTTAGAGACCAAATAAATTAATATTAAAGAAATGGAAATCACACCCTATAAATAGCCTACCCTCTTTCCCAATCCTAGAAAAAAACAGTTCCCTCAGTCAACACAAAATCAAGCCGCCGCTCCTCTTCATCTTTTCAGCTAAAAACGTGAATTCGAAAATCCTCAAATAAATCAAAGTAAATTCCCATAAATCGAAACCTATAGATTTCCGAACTCCTATCAACGGGTACTTCAATCTCGTATAAGTTTCGGGATGTTCGATGGCTACAATCGATCGCTGGAAATTCATGGCGTGACCTAAGCTAAGAGTTTTGAGGAATATCTGGGCTTCGATTCACGAATATAAGGTCGGTTTTGTGGTTGTGATGGATTTCCGCCAAGATTTGGTGAATATTGATGTCGTGAGTTCCGTAGCAGCTGCGAGAGGTTTAAAGGGGTGCGATACCTTGTAGTGGGTCGCGATGTTGCCACGAGGGTCAAATGACACCTGGGTTCGTCGGAGAAGTTGGGATTGGGAGAGGAAGTATTGGCAGTAGTGTTGAACTAAAACTGGAGACGTCGTTTTGAAATACAGGAAGAAGAAGTTACGGTTTGAAATTGTGAAGGGAAGGGAGTTTGGCCTTCACGGCAACAACATGAACAAGGTGAAGGATTTATGTAGGGATTGTTTTTCTTGTATTCGAACTGAGAATTTAGTTGTGAATTGTATTGGGTATTATACTGTTAACGTGGAAGAAGGATGCTGTGAAAGGGGGGTTGGGTGCAGGTCGTATTTGGGAGCCTGGAGGTGATCAAGAGCTCGTTTGAAAACTACAAAGAAAATTGGTTAAAACACCTAAGTATGGTTTAAGTACTTATGGTGGAGGTGCTTTCATATGTTAATGGAAAGAGGAGTTAGCACAAGCAAAAGGGGTTAAAGCAGGTCTGACGTTCATGCAGAACGATGGTACAGGATTTGAGAAGTATTAGTGGAAATTCCCCATCATTTTTCTTAATGATAATTATGGTAATCAACTCCTAGTTACTACTTAGTTCATAAACTATTTAATTAATTTATGTAAATGTATAACAAGCATAATTATCTCATCTTATATCAGAATCAAACGAAATCGATAACACTGAAGTCGTAACGACGATATCTACGTTATGGAACTGACGGAGAGCGAATCCGAGCTCATTACAATTTATGGCGAAATAAATTGTCCGTCGAAATCAAATAACGCAAACCGTTATTTAACGGTTCACGCGCCAATGTGAGTAAAACTCACCAACTCTGAACAGTTATATTTTTATAATGTATTTTTAGAACTGTTAATCATCTGTTGATTGCTGTGTGTTGACTGTTTGATTGAACTGCTAGTCAGTTAGTGAAAATTATATATATATATATATATATGTAATTATATATATATATATATAAATCGTTAAATATTTATATATTGATTCTGCTATCAGAATAATTTATATTGAACTGAAAGTGATGATAATCATATTGTGTAACATCTGTGGATGCAGGGAAACAGGTAGGAGGAATCCGACTGGATTCCTCAACAGTTATTTTATTGTTTTTCATATATTGTTATATGATGGGATATAAAATCTGTGGGCGATTATCTGTGCTTGGACGATATTGAACATCGTGATTTGATATGATTGAATACCATAACATACCGAAATGTTGATAAGGGGATTTTCAAAGTGATATTGAAAATAGGATATTTATAAATTGGAATATTTATAAATAAGAGATATTTATAAAGTGGAATATTTATAAATAAGAAATGTTTATAAATTGGAATATTTATAAATAGGAGATATTCAAAAAGGAAATAATTTCAAACCATTTTCTTTTTGAATGGAAAGGCCTGTGTGGCGGGTTTGGGGATTTTCCCGATGCTCCCGTTACAAAGGAGGTTATGGCGAATTTTTCAGAGAATTTAAGGAGTTAGAATATTTCAAGAATAAATTTGAAAAGGAAATATTTGTAAACCATTTACAAATTGAATTGAAAAGGAAACGTTATAAAAAGGAAATCATTTTTAAAGTGTAGAACCGTTATTTAAAAGTAAATCTTTTCAAATGAATAAAACATTGTTAAAAAGGAAATCTTTATAAAGTGAATAAAGTAAATCGAATATGGTATTCGAAAGGAGTTAAATCGAATATTGTATTCGAAAGGAGTTAAATCGAATATGGTATTAGAAGGGAGTAAATCGAATATGTTATTCGAAAGTTAGTAAAACGAATATGCTATTCGAATGGGGTTAGTAGAGTTGAGTTAGTTGAATAGAGTTAACCAGTTCAGTAGAGTTAACCAGTTGGGTTAAGTAAGTCGAGTTTACCAGTTGGGTTAAGTAAGTCGGGTTAATCAGTTAGAGTTAACCAGTTAGAGTTAACCAGTTAGAGTAAATCAGTTAGAGTTAAAACGAACTAGAGTTAATCAAATATAGTTATTTGAGACAGAGTTAGTCAAACATAGTATTCAGGGAAAGTTGCCATCTCGTACGACTGCTAGCGTAATTCGCAGGGCTGTAAATTGCCTACGGTGGTCGGATGTTTCCTAAGGGAGTCAGGCGTAACCATTGTGATCGCTGCGATCTAGAGTCAAGCGAATGAAGTTAAATCGAATATTAGTTATTCGATAGGAGTTAAGTTCTTGAGTTAGATTATCGAGATAAGTTAATCGAGTTAAGTTCTTGAGTTAGATTATCGAGATAAGTGAGTCAAGTTAAGTTCGTCGAGTTAAATTAATCGATGTTAGTTTCATCGAAAGGAGTTAATCGATGTTAATTTCATCGAAAGAAGTATCTATGTTAGTTTCATCGAAGGGATTTATCGATTAGTTAAATCAAAAGGAGTTATCGATTAGTTAAATCGAAAGGAGTTATCGAATTTAGTTATTCGAAAAGGAGTTATCGATTTGTTAAATCGAAAGGGAAGATTATCGAATATCGTTTATTCGAGAGGAGATTATCGAATGTAGTTTATTCGAAGGAGTTATCGATTATTAGTTAATCGAAGTGAGTTATAGAATATTAGTTAAATCGAAGGAGTTATGGAATATAGTTTATTCGATGGAGTAAATCGATTAGAGTTAAATCAAATGAGTTGATCGAATATAGTTTATTCGAATAGAGAAAATGAGTTAATCGAATATAGTTTATTCGAATAGAGTAAATGAGTTAATCGAATATAGTTTATTCGAATAGAGTTAGAGGAGTTATCGAATATAGTTTATTCGACAGGAGTTAAGTGAATTAGTTAAGTTAAACTAAGTGAATTAGTTAAGTGAATTGGTTAAGTTAACCAAAGTGAATCAGTCGAGTTAATCAAAGTGATTAGTTCAGTTAATCGAGATAAGTAAATCAAGTTAGGTTAATCGAGTTGAATTAGTCAGTCGAGTTAATAAATTGAGTTAGTCAAACCAAGTAAAACCAGTTAGAGTTAATTAATTAAGGTTGACCAGTTAGAGTTGATCGGTTAGAATTAACCAGTTAGAGTTAATCAATCAGAGTTAATCAAATAGAGTTAAGTAAAATTAGAACTGACTAGAGATTAGTAAATTGAATTGTTTTCTAAGTACCTATCTGATGTTGGTTTCGGCCTTCGGGATTTATACTTAGGGGATTGTTCTCATACTAGTTTACAGTCAGGGAATGATAGTTGGGGAAGAGTAGTGATTTGTAAATAAGCAAATGGAAAACGTTTTCTAGTGTTAATAACATATATTTTCTAAACATAGAAAATAAGGCAATGTGAATATATATATATATATATAGATATATGTTGATGATTGATCGATATAATTTCCATTTGGGAATGATATCGTTGTTTGCACACTTGTTTTTCTTTGATGGTTAAATCACAGACTATCGAAGTTTTGACCATTTTAACGTTGTTAATATGGAGAGACCGGTTGGATTATTATCCAAAGAACCACTTTGTATTGGCATAAGCGTCGCGAATCATATATGCCAAAGATAATCGAAGACGGAGTAAAATACAAGGGCTGTTGTATAAGTCTTAGATAACAGTGACTAAGATGGATATACAGAATAGTGCCTTCGGTTTGTCCAGTCCCAGGACAACTTGTATGGACGAAGGTCTGACAGAGTATATCCAATGGATCGCGTAAGTTGATCTGTTCAAACGTATTCATGTTTGGTGGCGGAGGAATTCGTTTCTCTAAGCTGTATACCCGTGTTATTTTTGGATAAATCAATTTGTGATTTGGCGGGTATGACAATGTGACATTCTAAGTGAATGAAGATGAATGTCCGACAGAGTATTTCCAGAAAGGTCACGTACCTTGATTTCTTCGACCGTACCAAGAGTGGAAGCGGAGAAGGAAACTTCTTTTAGCTGACACGTAATGTACTGTTGTAGACGTCAATTAGTGATTTTCGATGGATCTGACAATGTGGCATTCGAAGTGAATCTGATGTAATGATAAAGCGTAGCTTCTAGCCTCATCAACCGGTAAATGACAGAAATCGGGCAGGCAGCATGGCTAAGTCGGTCGCACCGAAGTAGGTTGTATAATTACCTATCTAGAGAATATTCATTTGTTTCTTAAATCTATCGATGTTGTCCCATATATATACGGGAACGGTTGCTGATCCCAACCGTTGGTGATATACATTCGATACACTCAAGCAAAATGAGTGGTCGGTCATGTGTGGCTGAGTTACAAGATGTTCTTGTTGAACTCCAGTGTATCGTTCCTAGAGTACACTGATCGGAAGGTGGTTCCATACCTTGTCATAGTTGGAAATCCATTATCCAATACGTGCTTGCGATTTTGATTGTATACTATATATGTAGAACGTGAGATGAAAGCGTTTCTGCTATTTTATATCTATTTGTACATAGACATTATTATAATATCCAAAGGTTTTTGATATAAAGATATTTTGGATTCTCATAAGGGAAAAACCCGTTCCGTTCTGCGGCGTGGTCTTATGCGATATCGTTTACTTGTTCATATGCCTGTTTTAAACTGTTTTACTCATACCAGTCCCATGACTGACCTAGAGTTTATTTGTTTTGTTTTCCCTAAACTCTTGGGTGCCTAATTTTGTACGGGCAGTCAAGTAGTCAGGAATTTACAGATATACTGGAAGAGCGTGGAGCAGGAAGCTTCAAGATCATATAGTTATAGTTATTTCCGCTGTGTTGTAAGTGTTGTACTCTGATAAGTGCTATTGTATACATAACTGCTATATTTCAAAGTTATGTTATCTATTATAAGTTATTCGTTCCGCTGTGAGGTTCGTGTTACTCTGATGTTGTGTTCTTCTTCTTCTTCTATTCTAAGTTTCTATCTTATCTATTCTCACCTTCTAATTTCTTTCATTAATTACCGGGATTTTTCGATGTTTTGGTTATCGACATCGAGCTTATGTCGATAACCAAAGTCACTCAAAATCCGGGTCATTACAGACCCACCACCCACGACCACCAACAACCGGCCGCCACCCTCTGACCACCTGCGACGCCTCCGACGCCCCCGCTTCCAACCGAGCCTCTCCGATTAAAAAGAAAGGTGATATTTTCTACGTTTTTATTTTATTTTATTTATTATATATAAAAAAATATAGTTTTTTAAAAGCTATGAAATTTGGTTTTTTTTAGATTATAAAAGCTAGGGTTTTTATATGAATAACGTTTGTAAAAGATATGATTTTTAATTTAGGAAAGATACGATTTTTGTTTATGAAAAGATAGGATTTTTATTTACATACTAGAATCATAAAAATACGATTTTTAACTAGTGCATGGTATGAAAATATTTGTAGAAGGATAAAAATATGAATTTTATCGTCTGTATACTATTTAGAAAATAGAAAAGCTATGAAAATATTTTCAACAAAATAAAAATGGGATTTTTATTCATATAGAAGAGAAATAAAAGTATGATTTTTATATATACAGTAGTGACATAAAAATATGATTTATATATATATATATATATATATATATATATATATGAAGTAGTGATAGAAATGTGATTTTTATATATATGAAGTAGCGATAAAAATTCGAATTATTTATATATGAAGCAGCGATAAAAATTCTATTTTTATATATGTGAAGTAACGATAAAAATTCAATTTTTATATATATGAATTAGCGATAAAAATCTGATTTTTTTATTATATATATAACGAAGTAAAAATATGATTTTTAGTTTGATAAAAATATATAAACATCATACTGAGAATGTGATTTTCAACATGAACAGCGTGGAAAAGACCGCCTTGGATTTCGAGAAGATCCAAGCTATTCAGAAATTCAGAAATGAAATGGAGGAGTGGATCCCAAAAGTGAGAACTTCTCACTTTAATTTATTTTCTAGCTGGAAATATATACAAGGATGCAGACGGTGCTTAGCAGCACCCGACACCCGTCGTCCACAGACCATGGACGACTTGTTTGTTTGATTGTGTTGTGAAAATTGTTTGTGATGTGAAATGGACTGAATAAAATAATCATCTATTGAAATAAATATTTTATCGTTAAAAATATAATTTTTAACATGTATATGAATAAAATAAATATTCATTTACAAATCGGATGATTTGTTTATGTACACTAATTTGACTGATATTGATTGGGACGATAAATTTTACACATAGCCAAACTACACAAACAAAATTCATTATTTGTTGATTGAAAACCCCACATGGGTATTGGGATGATATTAGACATACCCTAATCCCAATATTTAGTTGTATGTCAATCGATGGGTTGACAGGATGTTGTAAGCGTTAATTATTTATATTTAACGCTTATGCAGTTGTGTAATGCACTCTGGATGATGGTTGATTGATTTTGATTATTGTTGTGTACATGTGTTGTATGAAATCCATATAAATAACATTATATGGTAATTGACTGTGTCTGATTCCAGTTCAGAAAGAACGAATATTTTAAAATAATATTCAGTAAAAGATCAAAATCTGATTTTGATGTCCGATTTGGGATGGACACGAATATATTTAAATATATAAAACCGTGTTGATTAGATTAACGCCATTTTGACGTGAACGATATTTATATCGATTTTATTCATTTTTATAATGAATATAAAAAAGGAAGTGATTTCAAAATTTAATGTTTTGAAAATATTATCATTTATATATTAATGATATGGAATATTCAATTTTGATTTGAAATTGAATATGAAGTTTAAATCGTTTTGAAAACGATTTTAAAACAATTTATAAAATTCGTTTTAAATGGAAATCGACGATATATATAATATATATATTATATATATTTAATGGCCTGAATAGAACGCGCCGCGCCACGGCTGTTCGCGAATTTTGACCATTGACTTCGCATGGACATTACGGGAGATCCGACAGTCGGATTCTCCTAAAACCGGGACCGTTGGGTTCGTATCGAAAAGAGATTTCCAACGAATATGAGAGATTTGAAATCTAACAGTTGGATTTCAAATTATGTCCAAATCAAATTTGGAAAAGGTCATTGTAAGTGCAGTTCGATGACCGTTTATGGAAATCGACTGTATGGGCCTTGATAAAATTATTTAAAATATTAATAATTTGTGTAAAATCATAATAAATGATTTGGAAAGATTTGAGATGAATAATGTAACACCCCACGTCCGTTAGTGTCACTCACAGTGGGAATGCACTAAGTTCTGTGGAGCATTTAGGGTAAAAGATGTAGATAAATTACAAGACAAACAGAAATTAAACAGCGGAAAATAAAACTTTGCTTTATTGATAAAATAGTTTGTACAGTGGTTTCTTTACAATATCAGAGTATCATCTGTCTTACAAAATAAAGAAGCATAGAAAAAAATAGCATTTATATTCCCCCATTTTAGCAAGAGCCAGCCACAGCATCTGAAAAGAGAATCCAAGCAAACTTCGACAAATCATCAAGCTGGGAAAGAGTGGCAGTCCAACTTAACCTAAACTAAACTATTCCCTCCTTTACTACCTGGGGGGGGGGGGGGGAGGGGAACGGAAAAGAAGACGAAAGAAAAACAGAGTCAGACATAAAGCCTGAGTAAGTTCAGTAACTTCTAGCATGTGAACATCAAAAAACAAAACGACATGAATTAACTGAATACAAGATTACACCATGACGATAGGGTCAACAAGATTAGACAAGGTAGTCACAAGATATGCTAAGATAAACTGGATACGCTCTAATACTTTCGCCGCTTCGCTATTTCCTTGTTATACTGGTTTCTATATCTCTGCACCACCTAACTAGTGTTCCAACTAGTAACGACAACGTGATCCCAACTCCTGTAGTTTCCATTGCCTTCAGGCATACATTTATTATTTATTACCTAGATCTAATCTATGGTTTTCTATCAAGTGCTTTCTATATTTAACTAGAGTTTTACGCTATCTGCTGAACGCTTTTCGAGTTCAGGGTTTATGCCACCTAGTCCAACTGGGGATTAGGCTACCTGACGAACGACGCCCCCAAGTCTAGGACACACTACCTAGAGTGGTATATGTTTCTAGGCTTCCCCACGCATGTATCGCGAATCGTTATCGCTTTTCTAGATGCACATGTCCTGTAATGTGCGGTCCGAGTCCTGTGACAGGGCAAATCAAGGAATACAGAACTCGGTCGGGAGCTTTCAGATATCTGCCGATGCAGATGCTAAGGTCTATTTTCATTCCAGTGGCTATGGTCCCACTTGACCCCTCCCTCAACTAATGAAAGGCACACCTTGTAAAATGAGAACTATACGCCGACCCCCGGTGCCCCACTATCCTATGGCCATCCGCAACCATAACTAGATAGCAAGTATATGGTCTTTTGGAGTTCTCCGCCTTTCCGCTTCACGTATCTCGATTGACTCAAGATGGATGCTAGACGACGAGTCGCTATCACAGGGCTACCGTTTGCTTGCCGAATCACGCCGGTCCATCCTAATCTTTAGGTTGCCATGTATTGCAACCAAGGCATACTCCTGGTTCTTCTACGCAGACCTTAACCTTTGTGGGCCCAGGCGGATCATCTGCAGCCTCACAGAGGGATACCAAGAGTACCCTCACGTCCCCTCGAAGCCTCGGGCTTCGTAACCCAATTCGTTGGAGCCTTCTTTTTAATCAGACGGACGTTCGCTCCTCCTCGTGTTATATTAAGAATTACTACTTAGTTTTGTCAACTAAGGTTTACCATTTAGTTTCCAGAATCGTTGTTTTCTTAACTAAGGTTTACTACTTAGTTCTCTTTCCCGTCAATTTGGATTGGTTAAGTGTCATTAGTCACTTCAAGCTAACTTAACCCCCCTCATTTATCCTGTTAAACTGGTTAAGTGTTATCAGTAATTCATGTTGACTTAACCCGACCACAAACCAAGTTATATTGGTCTTAACCCTACCCATTATCCTGTATTGGTTAAGTGTTCAAGTTTACTTAACCCTACGGTCTAGCCCAGCTAACATATCAAATTGGCTAAGTGTATTAACTTTACTTAACCCCACCTTCTTAGTCAAGTTAACATGTTAATTTGGCTAAGTGTTTTCTTAGTTACTTAACCCCTACAAATCTTGTCTTGCTACCTTAAGTTTGGTTAAGTGTCTCTATGGACTTAACCCTCCCATCCTAGCTTAACTGTGTTGAGTTGGTTAAGTGTTCCAATGGACTTAACCCTCTCATTCTAGCTCAACTGTATTAAGTGTCAGTCTGAACCTATCCCCACCCATCAGTTTAGTTATCATGTCGAACTGGTTAAGTGTCTTAGTTAACTTAACCCTACCATTCTTGTTCAAGCTTTAACTAAATAGATTAAAGCAGCAACCACTCACATTAGACAGATATTGTTGCGAATACTGGATGTGCCGGTTGGGTCCGGGCAGGTTTACATCACAACTCAGTCTAACCTCGGGTTAGGCATATTCGTGTTTTCTAAGTTCAAAGGGTTTTGATTAATTTTCAAATCAGGTTTTGAAAGTAACCATCCCGTCCGTCGGATCAGTTAGGGATAGCCAGGGAGAGCAGGAAACTTGTATTTTCCAAACCCAAGTCTAGACACTATCCTCTCTGTCACCCTAGAACTTTCTGGTGTTTCATTAAAAGAGATGTCGTTAATAAATCTTTAATTTGTCTAAATTTGCCTTTCTCATTTAGGACAAATTCTATAAGTAAATTATTCCTAATTTACTTATTTCCCAATTACTCTTTTAATGTAATCTGTCTACATTTATTTCTATGGCCCATTTTCCCCTCTATATCATATTTATGCTTTTTGGTATGTAAACTATACCAAATTAAGTGTCACTAACGATGATTTTGCTAAACCTGACAGTTATTCCCAATTATGGCCAATTTCACATTTATGCCAATATACTTACCGTGCCAAATTAGCTAATCCAATTCCGATTCAACATTCTAATTCACGTCAAGCTAGACTTATTACTCTAGTTCACTATTCATGTAAAAGCTAGATTTACACGTCAATACTAGGTTCAAATTACACATCTTATAATTTATGTCAAATTTATCCAATTTACATTCCTATAAACATGCCATAATACATGTTCCCAATTTATGCCAATTTTCAAGTTAAACTACGTTTTTAGTAAATTTCATGTTTTGCCCAAACCGCATTCCCATCGTTCGTATAATCGTGATTCAGTCTAGATTATAAATAAAGCTAGGTTCGTAGAAAATAGGGAATGAACCAAAGATGCAATGCAACAGATAAACATACTAACTGGCATAAAGAGGGTTGAACAACGACGTCGGTTCAAGAACATGGGTATACCTAACTTAATAGGTAAATTCCCAAGGTCTAAAACCAAAGAAAACCAAGAATAGACAGAATAGAGACGTAGGTTCAAGAACATGGGTAGACCTAACTTAATAGGTAAATTCCCAAGGTCTAAAACCAACGAAAACTAAGGATAGACAGAATAGAAAGATCAGGTTTAGACCCAATTTCACAGCAACACTTTCCTAGTCAGAAATCATAGGTGTTTAGTCACAGATGTCCTTGTTATGTCATAGGCAATAGTTTATGTTTCCAAATCAAAAGCATAAGCTTAGTCAAGGAAAAAATTCTCATAGTCACAGTCACAGTCATAGGCAATGTCCATAGTCATAGGCAATGTTCATAGTCATAGGCAACGTTCATAGTCATAGGCAACGTTCATAGTCAAAGAGGCATATGGTTCTAAGGTCCATAGTTTCATAGTCACAGTCTTATTTGTCCTTGAATCATAACAGTTCTTGATTAGGTCCAAGAATATAGGCGCTGATTCAAATAGAGAGAGAGAGAGAGATTTGGCATATTCTTTTATTCCTTTAATTTCATGTCATGAACAAAGAAAAACGTTCAAATCTAAAAATAACTGACTTACAGAGATTTAGATTTGAAAAGAAAGATGGCGTGGCTATGATTCGTGCGACGTTAGCCTTTGATCCTTATCTTGAAGCTTTAATCTTGATTCGAATCTCTTCTTGAAAGTCTTAGAGCAGCATCACCTCGTCTTGATTTATTATATATATATTATTTTATTTATTATTTATTTTAAGTGGAGGAGAAGTAGCCATGTTTACTCAGAATCTTTGCAGCATAAGGGTAGAGAAGAATTGTGAATAGAGGAGGAGACTAGTGCTGTTTATATAGTTGCTCAAGACCTTATCGTACACGCAGCACTGAGTCAGCATTGAACCTAGTTAAGAAAACAGTCCAGGTTCGCAGATGAATCTAGCCAAATCTTATCGTAAATGCAGTGTTAAGTCAGCATTGGGTCCCACAAGCTGTTTTGGCACAAAAATTTGAATTTCGAATGTTTGAATTGTTTTGACGTAGAAATTTGATTTTCGAACTTTTGAATTTCTAGAATTTATTTAACTGTTTTATTCACATGAAATATTCTTATATGTATACAATTCCTTTAACGACCATTTTTACGCGTATATATATATGCACAACTTTCATTTTTTTTCAAAATTCAAACGATGTTGCACCGTTATTTAATTCTTGCCATATTTCATTTACTATAGCCTTATCTTAAATTTTATCTTTCGTATACATATATTTCTGCACATATATATATATTCTCATGTATATACATATATTTTCTTTATTTCCTTATATCTACGTTCTTATCCTTTCAAATTTTGAATTTGTATATGTACATATATTTGCATGTTCAGTTGGCCCTCTTTAAAACAGAGATAAAAATTATGCTGTCGCCAGGGTTCTAACCCCCGACCTCCATGTTACAAATCCAATGCCTTAACCAACTGAGCTACAAAGTCTTTTGTTAATAAGTCTTAGAAAAATGATAATTATTGTTCTTTCCTTACTTCTCTTTTTCATGTTAGTTGCAATACTTAAATTAAACTAATGCATGAATCTTTTTCTTTTAATGTTAATGCATTATTTTTGCAAATCAGTGCATGCAACATATTTACATCGCATGCAAACAATCCTTTCTTTCTTTCATATATTAATTAATTTTCATTATACATCACCATATTAATCCTATCTGTGGATAAATATACATTTTTAATTACATTAAAAATACATGGTGTTACAAATAATTCCATAGTTGAAAAGATAATTTTTTTTATCGAAATGAACTAGAAATATAATCCAATATTTTTTTAAATAAATAAATTGGATTTGAAATGGTTTTAAAAATAACCAGAATTTCCAATATATGAATTGGAATGGATTTGAATCGAAAGTATCTTTGGAATATTTTGATATTGGATTCCGTGATTATACAGATATTATGGAGGAACTTGGAAGATATATATCGTTATTCCAATACAATATTTGTTGATTTCAAAATTTGATATTGAATATAAGCCGATATATTTTCTATTCAAAGCCTTGTATTTAATGTCAAATGGGATTTTGGGTTTGTCGTGAACGGTGTCTTCACTAAAACTGTTATTAAACCCAGTAGAGAAAAGATAAAATCTTTTTATTAAGATTTAATGAAGTTTACCAATTAATTTACGTTTAATTGGAATTAAATTGAAATTGGTTTTTGGGTTTATCGTGAACGGTGTTTTAAATAAAACCGATTCTTTAACCCGATTAACAATGGAATGAGATTTTGGGTTTGTCGTGAGTGGTATCTTTAACAATACTATTTTAAACCCAATGGAGTTAAGAAAATTATAAACTATTTGGAGATTAGCTAAGTTGAATGGTTTCCTGGGTATTGATCAGATGTTGGTTTCGACCTTTGGGATTAATACTTAGGGAATTCTTCTCTTACTAGTTTATGGTTAGAGACTGATGGAATGGTGTCTTCAGTAGCACTGTTCTTAAACCAAGTGTGAAAAGAATAAATCTTTTACTCAAGATTTAAAGAAGAATTACTAATTAATTAACATTTAATTGGAACTGAAAATGGAATGTGAATTGGGTTTATTGTGAACTGTGTTTTTAACGGCATTCGTTCTTTAACCCGATTTACGGTGAAATGTGATTTGGAGTTTATAAATTTGTTTATTAAGATTTAACGGGATTTTTCCAAAGTAAAGTTTTCCAATTTCATATATTAAATTGGAATTGAATGGAATTCGATTGATAATAATCGAAGTGAACTTCTGTGGAGGAAGACTGTTAATACATATGGAATTTAAAAGGCTTTGTCGTTATTCCATTTATATTATTAGTCGGATACAGAAATTGATATCAATTATATATTGATTTGTTTTTCCGTGAAGATTCCATAATTAATGGAATGTGATTTGGGTTTATCGTGAACTGTGTTTTAAATGACATTATTTCTTTAACCCAGTTAAAGGCAGGATTACATGTCTATCATTGTATTTCGAACTGCATGGTTGATCTCTACTAAATATATATATGTTTGGTGGCAGAGAATTCGTTCTCTTTCTTAACACCCTCCTCTAAGACGTACGAGCTTAGAGGTTATATATCGGCAGAAATCAATTGTATGGTGTAGATTGTTGATGCGACATGTTATTATTTCCAAAGTTAAATAATCATTAATATTGATTTTTGGGAAGGTTGAAACTAAGTGGAATTTTAATGAATCTTTAATTAGATTGAAATGTGAATTGATAATTTAATTATCAAATTTGGGAAATGATCGAGAATGGAGTATCACCAGTTTTACTCCTAGCGATAGTTAAATCTTTAATTAGATTTGAAGGTGAAATGATAATTTATATTTACCGATGACACCGTGGTGTTAGATATGCAGTATTACCAGTTTTGCTCCGTGGGATGAATAGGTTGGGATTGGGAAATTAAACAAATGATTACTTCGGTAAGGTGCGCTAATCCCGACTAGTATGGAAAACCTTAATATGGTCTGAAATGATATCCAAAGGAGGATTAAAGAATAAATTTTAAAGGATTTATCTTTGATAAAATTAAAGGGAACCTTCCCCAAAGGATATGAGTATTTAAATAAAAGAATATTCAGAATTGGAATGAGGCATATATTGTGTTTTTATAACACTTGTTTATTATTGTTGACACACTTTTTGGTAAAAGAGGTCACACATGAAATATCTGGATAACAGCATGCGCCGGCACTGAAAACATCGTCAGTAGACATGAAGCAGTTTGACCGAAATTGCATCACAAACAAAGAATGGCCCGAAACTCCTATCAGCCGACCTATTTTGGTCCCGAAAATAGCAATTACAAAGTTAAGCTCTGTAACTCTTGTAGCCCTCTGAATCAGCTTCAGGTTGAGCTTTCGTTTGGCTCAATCGAACTTACGGTTTGGAAGTTATGCCCGTTTCCTTAAACTAGTGTAATCTGGCAATCGCTTGGACGAAGTGACGAAACATCAGAAAGTTCAGAATATGGATCGGCTCGTGGGACCCACCTTGGCTTCGTGGGATCTACTCCGACTCGTGAGCAGGAACCTGGATCGCCCCCCTCAGCTCGTGGACTAGGGCTCGCCTTCTCCTTCCACTCGTGAAGATCCCCCTAGCTCGTGGAGCTCAGGTGGACCACGATCCCCATTACCACGACCCGATCGTGGACACCAGCTTCACCATACCGCTCGCGACCAAACCTCGGTTCGTGAAGGCCTCGTCACGACCCGACCCTATGACCACGAACCGATCCCCGAATCTGCTGATACACGCATTGATCTTGACTTGTTTCTCAAGGCTACTTCTACTCCTACTTACCCGGATCGGGTGCCACGTACCCCATCACGAACCGGTCTTCCCAGAAGCTCACCTACGGCTATAAATACACAATTTGAAAGCATTTTCAAGGATCTTTTCGCTCTAACTCCTTACGTCTTCCACCATTGCTCTCTGCAAAACATTTTCAGCAACAAAAGAGCCCAATTACACACTACACCACGAGGATTTCATGTATAATCTTCATTTTTCTCACTTCTATTCATTGTAAACACGAGGATTTCGTGTATAACCCGAGATAATTGTACTCGTAAATTCTTAGGATTTAAGAAGAGATAAAGTGGACGTAGGCTTGCTTTGAGCCGAACCACTATAAAAACTTCGTGTATCTCCTGTTATTTACTGTTTTCTGCATTTTAGTCATCTATGATCTGCATTAGGGTGTTAGGCCCAGATTTTGGTCTAACATTTTTGGCGAGCCAGGTGGGGGGCACATGACAACTTCAACTTCTTCTTGGAATTTTTGGCTACTGGATCAATGGTTAAAAGAAAGAAGGATGGAACTTTCTTCCGTACTGAGGGTGCTGAGGATGTTGGCAATGAAGGCACGAGAAATGAGGCAAGCCATGAGGCTTCCTCTCATGAAAATCCATCGGCATACTTAACTAGAGACGAGATGGACGCCGTTCTCACTGAGTTGGGAGATCAGTCGGCAAGGCAAGACGATCTCCTTCGAAAACAATAGGAGATGATGGACGCGGATTCTTTGCTCGGATGGATGGAAGGCCGAGCAACATTGAAGTTAGTGGAAACGAAGCCATTGAAGCGACTCGTGTATCACCCGGACTCAATGAAATCCCCTCGCTCAGCATCAAAACTCGGCTCGTGAGACACAGCCTGGAGCAGCTCGTGAGGCAGAATCAGGAGCGGTCCGTGATGGGAACCCACGACCGGGTCGGGTCGCTCCCCTCGAACCACGAACCGACCTTCACAACCCTGGATCGCGAGCCGCGAGCCCCATGCTCCATGAACCAGCCTCCGCGACCCGCTACCAACTGCTTACCAATAGCTTCCATACTCTCCAGCACTCAACGATGGGGGCACAAGCTCTGATATCGGCAATCTGCAACAAATTTTTGAAGGCAATCGACTCGCTAGCCTGATTGAACGCCTCTCGAGGGGCCGCACTTATAAGAATGATGTGGACCGTTCACACAGGAAATCAGGAATTCTCGCAATCCCCCAGATTTCAAACTTCCACAACTGGAGCCCTACAACGGTAGGACCGATCCAACCATGCATCTGATGCGCTACAAACGTCATATGGAAGTTCAGTCGGCATTGCAAAATGTCATGGCAAAGTGTTTTCCCCTCACTCTGACTGACATAGCCGCTATGTTGATTCGGCAGCTAGAAACATAATCGATCAGCAGTTTGAACATATTGGTCGCATGCTTTATCGAACAATTTCGGGTTCACATTGCACGACCCAAGAATGTCATGTCACACACTACAATCAAGCAGAAGCCCAGAGAAACTCTGCGTTCGTTCCTGGAAAGATTCAATGTTGCAGCAGCATCAGTTGATAGCCCTGAACCATCAACGGTACTGATGGCAGCGGTATCGGGTGTATTGGATAACTCGGAGTTCAAGAAGTCTTTGTACCGAGATCCACCGTACAATCTCAGCGAATTCTACCTCGAAGTAGACAGATTTCTGTGGAAAGAAGATGCAACTTCTGAGAAACGCGTTCTCGACGTCAACATGGTTAAAGACGGAGAACCGTCCGATTCTGGAAATGACAAAGAAAAAGCCACCATCAAGAATGACTGCAACACTCAGCCCCGGAGAGGGCCCAGATATGAAAAGTACACTGAACTCAATGCCCCACTCTCAGACATCAATCTGGACACGAACGGTGCTATCTTGTCTGGATATGGAAAGATCCTCAACCTTGGTTAAAGTATGGCTTATACTTATTTGGAAACACTAGGTGTGCATTACTCTTAAGGTCGAACTATCTTGTCAGGCTGTGGAAGACATAGTTTTCTCTGGATATGAGTATGGATGATACTCAGATTGATAACTAGAGTATGGTTTATACTCACTTTGGAATCATAAGTATGGATTATACTTAGGAACGACAAATGGTCTTGCCAGGATGTGACAAAGGAAATCGGGTATGGATTGTACTCGTTTTGAACTTCTAGGTATGGATTATGCCAAGAAAGTTTGGTCCCTGGCAGGATTTGGCAGGATGACTCTATTTCAGGACTGAGTATGGTTTATACTCACTTTGGACTCCTAAGTATAGATTATACTTAAGAATAACAAAGGGTATTGTCAGGATGTGACAAAGGAAAGCAGGTATGGATTATACTCGGTTTGAACTTCGAGGTATGGATTATGCCTAGAAAATTTGGCCCTTGCCAAGATTTGGAAGGATGACTTAAACGTCTCTTGAGTATGGTTTATGCTCATTTAACATCGAAACATGGTTTATGCTCGGAAAGTTTTAATAATACTGTCAGGATTTGGCACATTTGTTTTACCATTATCCCTTAACAGATATAGATTATATTTGTAGCTGGCAGACCTGGCGAGATCATGGCGTTGTCGGATTTCTATGGCTTATAGATTTCCTGGATTATCCGGAACACATCTTCCTTCAACCACTAAGATATGTTCTGGGGGGCAAACTTGTTGATACAGTTTTTGGTAAAAGAGGTCACACATGAAATATCTGGATAGTAGCAGGCGTAGGCACTGAAAACATTGTCAGCAGACATGAAGCAGTTTGACTGAAATCGCATTACAACCAAAGAATGGCCCGAAACTCCTATCAGACGACCCATTTTGGGCCCAAATCAAGCAATTACGGAGCTGAGCATAATAAATCATGTGGCCCTCTGAATCAGCTTCAGGTTGAGCTTTTGTTTGGCTCAATCGGACTTACGGTTTGGAAGTTATACCTGTTTCCGTAAACTGGTGTAATCTGGCAATCACTTGGATGAAGTGACGAAACATCAGAAAGTTCAGAATATGGATCGGCTCATGGGACCCATCTTGGCTCATGGGATCCATTTCGACCCGTGATCAGGAACCCGGATCGCCCCCCTGGGCTCGTGGACTAGGGCTCCTTTTCCTTCCAATCGTGACGACCCCTCTGGCTCATGGAGCTCAGGTGGACCACGATCGCCATTACCACGACCCCATCGTGGACACCAGCTTCACCATACCGCTCACGACCAGACCTTGGTTCGTGAAGGCCTCATCACGACCCGACCCCATGACCACGAACCGATCCCTGCATCTTCTGATACACGCGTTGATCTTGACCTGTTCTCAAGGCTACTTCTGCTCCTACTTTCCCGGATCGGGTGCCACGTACCCCATCACGAACTGGTCTTCCCAGAAGCTCTCCTACGGCTATAAATACACCATTTGAAGGATTTTCAAGGATCTTTTCGCTCTAACTCCTTACGTCTTCCACCATTGTTCTCTGTAAAACATTTTCAGCAGCAAAGGAGCCAAATTCCACACTACAACACGAGGATTTATCGTATAATCTTCATTTTTCTCACTTCTTTTCATTGTAAACACGAGGATTTTGTGTATAGACCGAGATAATTGTACTTGTAACTTCTTAGGATTTAAGAAGAGATAAAGTAGACGTAGGCTTAGTTTGATCCGAACCACTATAAAAACTTCGTGTGTCTCATGTTATTTACTATTTTCTGCATTTTTATGATCTGTGATATGCATTTGGGTGTTAGGCCCAGATTTTGGTCTAACATTTTTGGCGTGCCGGGTGGGGGGGGAGGGGGTGGGCACGACAACGTCAACTTCCTCTTGGAATTTTTGGCTACTGGATCAATGGTTAAAAGAAATAAGGATGGAACTTTATCCCATACTAAGGGTGATGAGGATGTTGGCAATGTAGGCACGAGAAACGAGGCAAGCCATGAGGCTTCCTCTCATGAAAATCCATCGGCATACTTAACTAGAGATGAGATGTATGGCGTTCTCGCTGAGTTGGGAGATCAAATGGCAAGGCAAGATGATCTCCTCTGAACACAACAGGAGATGATGGACGCGGATTCTTCGCTCGGATGGATGGAAGGCCGAGCAACATTCAAGTCACTGGAAACGAAGCCATTGTAGTGGCTCGTGTATCACCCGGACTCGGGGGAAACCCCCTCGCTCCGCATCAGAACTCAGCCCGTGAGACACAGCCTGGAACTGCTCGTGAGGCAGAATCAAGAGCGGTCCGTGATGGGAACCCACGACCTGGTCGGGTCGCCCCCCTCGAACCACGAACCGACCTTCACAACCCTGGATCACGAGCCGCAAACTACGAGCCCCTTGCTCCACAAACCAGCCTCCGCAACCCATTCCCAACAGCTCACCAACAGCGTCCATCCTCGCATGCACTCAACGCTGGGGGCACAAGCTCTAATATCGGCAGTCTGCAACAACTTTTTGAAGGCAATCGACTCGCTAGGCTGATTGAGCGCCTCTCGAGGGGCAGCACTTATAAGAACGACGTGGATGACATCAATCACAACCCATTCACACATGAAATCAGGAATTCTCGCAATCCCCCAGATTTCAAACTTCCACAACTGGAGCCCTACAACGGTAAGACCGATCCAACCGTGCATATGATGCGCTACAAACGGCATATGGAAGTTCAGTCGGCATCGGAAAACGTCATGGCAAAGTGTTTTCCCCTCTTTCTGACTGATATAGCCGCTATGTGGATTCGGCAGCTAGAAACATAATCGATCAGCAGTTGGAACATATTGGTCGCACGCTTTATTAAACAATTTCGGGTTCACATTGCACGACCCAAGAACGTCATGTCACTCACTATAATCAAGCAGAGTCCCAGAGAAACTCTGCGTTCGTTCCTGGAAAGATTCAATATTGCAGCAGCATCAGTTGATCGCTGTAACACCCCACACCCGCTAAGGTCACTCACTAAGGGAATGCCTTAACTTCGGTGGAGTATTTCAAGTGAATATAGAACAGAAAAATTACAACAAGATAGATATAAATGATACTTGAAATCTAAAACATCATTTCATTGCAGCAGAAGATAAACATGTTTAGTTACAACGCCATAAAAGAAAAGTTAAGTACCAAATATCCATCCTGGTAAAAACATAAGTACATAATCCCACTACATAAACTAATAGCCATAATAGAAAAGATAAGCTGGGCTTTACATCACGGTCCAAGCTCCAAAAGATAGATAAAGAAATCTGATCAAAGCCCACTAGTGCTAGGCTCAACCTGAGGACCTAAGGGGGAAAAAGATAAAAACAACGGGGTTAGACATAAGTCTGAGTGAGCCCTATAACTTTAACAACACAATCATTAAAGTAATTAGGGTATGATATAAACTTGGTACGGGATGACTGGGGATAAATGACTACACTAAGTAGCCAACTAGACATAGGATGTACTAAGATAACGGTAAAGACGCATCTACCCACCCAAGGGTAATTACTAACTGCACCACACCAGTCATTCCTACTTAAAGGTTGATCCCACCCAAGGACATAGAAAATTTACCCAGTAGTTTCGTGTACCCCTAGCTGACTACATAGGTGCCGTCTGCCCCTATCTCCACTAGGTGTACCCACTACTCCCCAAGCGATCGGTTCCCTACCGTAGATACCCGTGCTGGCCCCACGGTGGGGTGTATCACTCCCCAAAGTGGCAACCCGATACAACCAATGGTGCACGGCTTATACCTACACGATGCAACAACGTCTTACCTACCAGCCCGGGTCCACACACGCATATGAAACCCGTTGGACTTGCGTTGCCACCGCTAACCCGTTTTGGCCTCTTATAATCAAGTCCAGTACGCTTGTCCCGTCCTCGACATGGGTCGAGCCCAATAAGATACATATGGGTTACTGGTTGAAATGGGCCCCCACAAGCTACCCACCTAAGCTTGTCCCTTTTATCTAGTGCATCCCACTTAACCCTTTAATCATGTTTATTTACATGTTTCCACTTGGTTAAGTATTCAAATCGTATTTTCTATTGCCACCCAAGGCAACCCACTAGATTTCCACATGCCACCCAAGGCACTTACTTGATTTCCACATGCCACCCAAGGCACCCACTTAACCCCTCATGCCCACTACATGCTTATCTGGTTAAGTGTTTCTTAATTGATTAAGAACGTAACCGTTGTAAAGACCTCTCACATTAGACTATCATTTATGGCAGCTGGATTTGCCGGTTGGGTCCGGGCAGACTTACGCCATAACCGAGTCTAACCTCGTGTCTATACACTTGTCACGTATTTAGTTTGTTCCTAAGACCTCTCACATTGGGCCAATCATTTGTAGCCGCTGGATTTGCCGGTCGGTTCTGGGCAGTCTTACGCTACAAAAGGGTCCAACCTCGTGTCTTAGTCGATTAATTACACCATAATTAATCAACCCTATATTTCGAATTAATTTTCCCTAATTAATTCCAATTTTAACGATGTACATAATTGACTCAATTTTGTCCATCCACTTTATGGTATGCATAATCATACCAACTTCACACCATTTCATTAACATGTATATTAACCCCATCGTTCCCCACGTAATTCGCTAACATGACATAAAAGGGAAGATTCATCACAAATACAATGGGTTCAACTTGCATAACATTAGCATCAACATGGGTTTAAAGGTGTCAACATGCATATAGCATCAAACCCAACTAGCATAAATAATCAACCCAAACTTGCATGAATCACATATGTCATAAAGAGGTTAACTTGCATAAGTTTCTTACGTCATACAAAGGGGTAAACTTGCATATGTATGTATGACATACAAAGGGGTTAACTAGCATATGTATGCATATCATACTAAGGTGTAAGCTTGCACATGTTACTTGCATATAATCAAACACCAAACTTGCATAACATGTCATATATGAACATGCATATAATCAAACACCAAACTTGCATAACATATCATATATGAACTTGCATATAATCATACACCAAACTTGCATGATCATGGTGTCATAATGGATCAATGTTTATCATAGTGATTTGCATAACTAGCATCATGAACACATAGCATATGACTTGCATAACTTGCATAACATCATGATCACTTAGCATATGACTTGCATAACTTGCATAACATCGTGAACACTTAGAATATGACCTGCATAACTTGCATAACATCATGATCACATAGCATATGACTTGCATAACTTGCAAAACATCATGAACACATAGCCTATAACTTGCATAACATCATTAACTCATAGCATATAACTTGCATAACATGCATAACATCATTAACACATAGCATATAACTTGCATAACTTGCATTGATCCACATTCATAGCCATAACCTCATTATATCCTATCATAATCATTTCAACAATTGGTCATTAAGGCTATAGAAACTCACAACTTGTTGATTAGCACTCCTATGAAGAAGATTAAGTTGCTAGAGTTGATTAGAGGTTGATTTGAGAGGCTATCTTCTTCTACAAATTGATGGAGGCTCCTTCAAGTTGCATTTTGACGGCATAACGGTGTTGTATCTATTTTTAGTATGAATTAGGGTAGTCTTAGGGTGTATTTATAGATTAGTTAGGTGTTTTAGGCCATTAGATTAACCCTAAATCAGATTAGAGCCGTCAGATCCTGTCCTAGCCACCAAGCACAGCCCCAAAGCCAAGATGGTACACCCAGGTAACACAGACCGACAGGGGGGCCGACCCCTGTGTCGACCCCTAGGTCGACCCCTGGGTCGACCCCTAGGGAGGGGGTCGACACCCACGTCGTCCCTAAGGTCGACTCCCTCTGCCTGGCGGGAATTTTTCCGCCACTTCTGAAATGTGAAATTTTTGTATTTAAACCTGTTTTGAATTTTCTGAAAACTTCTTCGGGCCTTAACTGGGTCATACAGACTCCGATTTTCGAAAACTCGGACTCTATTTCGCGTATATTTCCGAGACGAACGCAATGGCATAGCCCGTTTCCCCTAATTCAGATTTTAAAATTTAATTCTGCCCTGTTTTATATTATAGGAAGTTATTCAACATACGGGGTGTTACAATCGCCTTGAATCATCAATGGTACTGATGGCACCGGTATCCGGTGCCTTGGATAACTCGGAGTTCAAGAAGTCTTTGTACCGAGATCCACTGTGCAATCTCGGTGAATTCAACCTCGAAGTAGATATATTTCTGCGGGAAGAAGATGCAACTTCTGAGAAACGCATTCTTGACGTCAACATGGTTAAAGATGGAGAACCGTCCGATTCTGGAAATGACAAAGAAAAAGCCGCCGTCAAGAATGACCGCAAAACTCAGCCCCGGACAGGGTCCAGATATGAAAAGTACACTGAACTCAATGCCCTACTCTAAGACATTTATCTGGACACGAACGGTGCTATCTCATACCCAAAGCGTCCCAGGAGGGAGCCATCACAAAGAGAACGCGATTTTGGAAAGCATTGCATATTCCACGATATGGACGGACATGACACAAATGACTGCAGGCATCTTCATGATTTGATTGAGGAACGGGTTAGACGTGGAGAGCTGCCTGAGTATTTGAAACTACCAACAGCGCCTGCACCTGCGCAGCTACCTCCTGCTCTCTGGAGAGGGAATGACCCTGGATCGAGCTGTCGTGGGCTCATCATCAACTGATCGGGATGAGATCAACTTTCATTTTCTGCATTTCTTAGGCTTTAAGCTTTTTTTTTTGCTTTCATAAGGTTTTCCTATTGGTTGAATCGGAGTACACATGTACGGGGTTAGGTTGTAGCAACTAAGCGTGCTCTGGACTTGGTGTCAAACCAATTAGGATTTGATTTGGTTTTGCATTTTGAATTGAATAAGGAAGGATTTTCCAAGCATGGATTATGTTTGGTGAATTTGAGTATATTTTCAGGATATGGCAAGATCCTCAACCTCGGTTAAAGTAGGGTTTAAACTTATTTTGAAACACTAGGTGTGGATTACGCCTAGGGTCGAACTATCTTGTCGGGCTGTGGCAAACATAGTTTTCTCTGGATATGAGTATAGATGATACTCAGATTGATAACTTGAGTATGGTTTATACTCATTTTGGAATCCTAAATATGGATTATACTTAGGAATGACAAATGGTCTTGTCAGGATGTGACAAAAGAAATCGGGTATGGATTGTACTCAGTTTGAACTTCTAGGTATGGATTATACCTAGAAATTTGGCCCCTGCCATGATTTGGCAGGATGACTCTATTTAAGGACCGAATATGGTTTATACTCACTTTGGACTCCTAAGTATGGATTATACTTAGGAATGACAAAGGGTCTTGTCAGGACGTGACAAAGGAAATCGGGTATGGATTATACTCGTTTTGAACGTCTAGGTATGGATTATGCCTAGAAAGTTTGGCCCTTGCCAGGATTTGGCAGGATGACTCAAACGTCTCTTGAGTATGGTTTATGCTCATCAGATGTCGAAACATGGTTTATGCTCGGAAAGTTTGAATAATACTGTCAGGATTTGGCACATTTATTTTGCCATTATCCCTTTACAGATATGGATTATATTTGTAGCTGGCAGACCCGGCGAGATCATGGCATTGTCGAATTTTTATGGCTTATAGATTTCCTGGATTATCCAGAACACATCTTCCTTCAACCAACAAGATATGTTCTGGGGGGCAAACTTATTGACAAACTTTTTGGTAAAAGAGGCCACACATGAAATATCTGGATAACAGCATGCGCAGGCACTGAGATCATCGTCAGCAGACATGAAGCAGTTTGACCGAAATCGCATCACAAACAAAGAATGGCCCGAAACTCATATCAGACGACCTATTTTGGGCTTGAAAACAACAATTACGGAGCTGAGATTGGTAAATCTTGTAGCCCTCTGAATTAGCTTCAGGTTGAGCTTTCGTTTGACTCAGTCGGACTTACGGTTTGGAAGTTACGCCCATTTCCGTAAACTGGTGTAATCAGGCAATTGCTTGAATGAAGTGACGAAACATCAGAAAGCTCAGAATATGGATCGGCTCATTGGACCCACCACGGCTCGTGGGATCCACTTCGACTCGTGAGCAGGAACCTGGATTGCCCTCCTTGGCTCGTGGACTAGACCTCGGTTCGTTAAGGCCTCATCACGACCCGACCCCATGACCACGAACCGATCCCTGTATCTGCTGATACACGCATTGATCTTGACCTGTTCTCAAGGCTACTTCTGCTCCTACTTTCCCGGATCGGGTTCCATGTACCCCATCACGAACCGGTCTTCCGAGAAGCTCTCGTATGGCTATAAATACACCATTTGAAGGCATTTTCAAGGATTTTTCTTCTCTAACTCCTTAAGTCTTCCGCCATTGCTCTCTGCAAAACATTTTCAGCAGCAAAGGAGCCAAATTCCACACTACAACATGAAGATTTCATGTATAATCTTCATTCTTCTCACTTCTTTTCATTGTAAACACGAGGATTTCGTGTACAAACTGAGATAATTGTACTTTTAACTTCTTAGGATTTAAGAAGAGATAAAGTGGACGTAGGCTTGGTTTGAGCCGAACCACTATAAAAACTTCGTGTGTCTCCTGTTATTTACTATTTTCTGCATTTTTGTGATCTGTGATCTGCATTTGGGTGTTAGGCCCAGATTTTGGTCTAACATTTTTGGCGTGCCAGGTAGGGGGGCACACGACAAATTCAACTTCTTCTTGGAATTTTTAGCTACTAGATCAATGGTTAAAAGAAAGAAGGATGGAACTTTCTCCCGTACTGATGGTGCTGAGGATGTTGGCAATGAAGGCACGAGAAACGAGGCAAGCCATGAGGCTTCCTCTCATGAAAATCCATTGGCATACTTAACTAGAGACGAGATGGACGGCGTTCTAACTAAGTTGGGAGATGGCAAGGCAAGACGATCTCCTCCGAAAACAACAGGAGATGATGGACGCAGATTCTTTGCTCGGATGGATGGAAGGATGAGCAACATTCAAGTCACTGGAAACGAAGCCATTGAAGCGGCTCGTGTATCACCCGGACTCGGGGGAAACCCCCTCGCTCAGCATCAAAACTCAGCTCGTGAGACAGAACCTGGTGCAGCTCGTGAGGCAGAATCAGGAGCGGTCCGTGATGGGAACCCACGACCGGGTCGGGTCGCCCCCCTCGAACCACGAACTGACCTTCACAACCCTGGATCACGAGCCACGAACCACGAAACCCATGCTCCACGAACCAGCATCCGCGACCCGCTCCCAACAGCTCACCAACAGCTTCCATCCTCTCTTGCACTCAACGCTAGGGCCACAAGCTCTGATATCGGCAGTCTGCAACAAATTTTTGAAGGAAATCGACTCGCTATCCTGATTGAACGCTTCTCGAGGGGCCGCACTTATAAGAATGACGGGGATGACATCAATCATAACCCGTTCACACAAGAAATCAGGAGTTCTCGCAATTCCCCAGATTTTAAACTTCCATAACTGGAGCCCTACAATGGTAGGGCCGATCCAACCGTGCATTTGATGCGCTACAAACGGCAGATGGAAGTTCAATTGGCATCGGAAAACGTCATGGCAAAGTGTTTTCCCCTCTTTCTGACTGACATAGCCGCTATGTGGATTCGACAGCTAGAAACAGAATCGATCAGCAGTTGGAACATATTGGTCGCACGCTTTATTGAACAATTTAGGGTTCACATTGCATGACCCAAGAACGTCATGTCACTCACTACAATCAAGCAGAGGCCCAGAGAAACTCTGCGTTCGTTCCTGGAAAGATTCAATGTTGCAGCAGCATCAGTTGATCGCCCTGAACCATCAGTGGTACTAATGGCAGCGGTATCCGGCGTCTTGGATAACTCGGAGTTCAAGAAGTCTTTGTACCGAGATCCACCATGCAATCTCGGCGAATTGTACCACGAAGCAGACAGATTTATGAGGGAAGAAGATGCAACCTCTGAGAAACGCGTTATCGACCTCAACATGTTTAAAGACGGAGAACAGTCCGATTCTAGAAATGGCAAAGAAAAACCCGCCGTCAAGAATGACCGCAACACTCAGCCCTGGGGAGGTCCAAGATATGAATAGTACACTGAACTCAATGCCCCACTCTCAGATCTCTATCTGGACACGAACGGTGCTATCTCATACCCAAAGCCTCCCAGGAGGGAGCCATCACAAAGAGAACGCGATTCTGGAAAGCATCCATATTCTACGATATGGATGGACATGACACAAATGACTGTAGTCATCTTCATGATTTGATTGAGGAACGGGTTAGACGTGGAGAGCTGCCTGAGTATGTGAAACTACCAACAGCGCCTGCACCTGCTCTGCTACCTCCTACTCCCCGGAGAGGGAATGACCCTGGATCGAGCTCTCGTGGGCTCATCATCAATTGATCCAGATGAGATCAACTTTCATTTTCTACATTTCTTAGGCTTTAAGATTTGTTTTTGCTTTCATTAGATTTTCCGATTGGTTGAATCGGAGTACACACGTACGGGGTTAGGATGTAGCCCTAAAGTGTGCTCTGGACTCGATGTCAAACCAATCAGGATTTGATATTGTTTTGCATTTTGAATTGAATAAGGAAGGATTTTCCAAGCATGGATTATGTTTGTTGAATTTGAGTATATTGTCAGGATATGGCAAGATCCTCAACCTTGGTTAAAGTATGGCTTATATTTATTTTGAAACACTAGGTGTGGATTATGCCTTAGGTCGAACTATCTTGTCAGGCTGTGGCAAACATAGTTTTCTCTGGATATGAGTATGGATGATACTCAGATTGATAACTCGAGTATGGTTTATACTCATTTTGGAATCCTAAGTATGGATTATACTTAGGAATGGTAAATGGTCTTGTCAGGATGTGACAAAAGAAATCTGGTATGGATTGTGCTCGGTTTGAATTTCTAGGTATGGATTATGCCTAGAAAGTTTGGCCCCTGCCAGGATTTGGCAGGATGACTCTATTTCAGGACTGGGTATGGTTTATACTCACTTTGGACTCCTAAGTTTGGATTATACTTAGGAATGACAAAGGGTCTTGTAAGGATGTGACAAAGGAAATTGGGTTTGGATTATACTTGGTTTGAACTTCTAGGTAGGGATTATGCCTAGAAAGTTTGTCCCTTGCCAGAATTTTGCAGGATGACTCAAATGTCTCTTGAGTATAGTTTATGCTCATCAAACGTCGAAACATGGTTTATGCTGGGAAAGTTTTAATAATACTGTCAGGATTTGGCACATTTGTTTTACCATTATCCCTTTATAGATATGGATTATATTTGTAGCTAGGAGACCAGACGAGCTCATGGCATTTTCGGATTTCTATGGCTTATAGATTTCCTGGATTATCAAGAACACATCTTCCTTCAACCAACAAGATATGTTCTGGGGGGAAAACTTGTTGACACACTTTTTGGTAAAAGCGGCCACACATGAAATATCTGGATAACAACATGCGCAGACACTGAAAACATCGTCAGCAGACATGGAGCAGTTTGACCGAAATCGCATCACAAGCAAAGAATGGCCCGAAACTCCTATCAGACGACCTATTTTGGACCTGAAAACAGCAGTTACCTACTTGAACTTGATAACTCTTTTAGCCCTCTGAATCAGCTTCAGATTGAGCTTTTGTTTGGCTCAATCGGACTTACGGTTTGGAAGTTATGCCCGTTTCCGTAAACTGGTGTAATCTAGCAATTGCTTGGATGAAGTGACAAAACATCAAAAATTCAGAATATGGATCGGCTCGTGGGACCCACGTTGGCTCGTGGGATCCACTTCGACTCGTGACCAGGAACATGGATCGCCCCCTCGGCTCGTGGACTAGGGCTTGCCTTCTCCTTCCACTCGTGAAGACCCCTCTGGCTCGTGGAGCTTAGGTGGACCACAATCGCCATTACCACGAACCGATCGTGGACACCAGCTTCACCATATCGCTCGCAACCAGACCTCGGTTCGTGAAGGCCTCATCACGACCAGACCCCATGACCACGAATCGATCTGTGCATCTGCTGATACACGCGTTGATCTTGACCTGTTCTCAAGGCTACTTCTGCTCCTACTTTCCCGGATCGCGTGCTACGTACCCCATCACGAACCGGTCTTCCCAGTAGCTCTCCTACGGCTATAAATACACCATTTGACGGCATTTTCAAGGATCTTTTCGCTCTAACTCCTTACGTCTTCCACCAGTTCTCTCTGCAAAACATTTTCAGCAGCAAAGGAGCCAAATTCCACACTACAACACGAGGATTTTGTGTATAATCTTCATTTTTCTCACTTCTTTTCATTGTAAACACGAGGATTTCGTGTATAAACTAAGATAATTGTACTCGTAACTTCTTAGGATTTAAGAAGAGATAAAGTGGACGTAGGCTTGGTTTTAGCCAAACCACTATAAAAACTTCGTGTGTCTCCTGTTATTAACTATTTTCTGCTTTTTTGTGATCTGTGATCAACATTTGGGAGTTAGGCCCAGATTTTGGTCTAACATTTTTCGTGCGCCAGGTAGGGGGGCACATGACAACTTCAACTTCTGCTTGGAGTTTTTGGCTACTGGATCAATGGTTAAAAGAAAGAGGGATGGAACTTTCTCCCGTACTGAGGGTGCTGAGGATGTTGGCAATGAAGGCACGAGAAACGAGGCAAGCCATGAGGCTTCCTCTCATTAAAATCCATCGGCATACTTAACTAGAGATGAGATGGACGGCATTCTCGCTGAGTTGGGAGATCAAATGGCAAGGCAAGACGATCTCCTCCGAAAACAACAGGAGATGTTGGACACGGATTCTTTGCTCGGATGGATAAAAGGCCGAGCAACATTCAAGTCACTGGAAACGAAGCAATTGAAGCGGCTCGTGTATCGCCCGGACTCAGGGGAAACCCCCTTGCTCAGCATCAAAACTCGGCTTGTGAGACACAGCCTGGAGCAGCTCGTGAGGCAGAACCAGGAGCGGTCCACGATGGGAATCCACGACCGGGTCGGGTCGCCCCCCTCTAACAACGAACCGACATTCACAACACTGGATCACGAGCCGCGAACCGCGAGCCCCATGCTCCACGAACCAGCCTCCACGACCCACTTCCAACAGCTCACCAACAGCTTCCATCCTCTCCTGCACTCAATGCTGGGGGCACAAGATCTGATATCGGCAGTCTGCAACAACTTTTTGAAGGCAATCGACTCGCTAGCCTGATTGAATGCCTCTCGAGGGGCCGCACTTATAGGAATGACGTGGATGACGTCAATCACAACCCGTTCACACAAGAAATCAGGAATTCTCGCTATCCCCCAGATTTCAAACTTCCACAACTGGAGCCCTACAACGGTAGGACAGATCCAACCGTGCATCTGATGCACTACAAATGGCATATGGAAGTTCAATCGGCATCTGAAAACTTCATGTCAAAGTGTTTTCCCCTCTTTCTGACTAACTTAGCCGCTATGTGGATTCGGCAGCTTGAACATATTGGTCGCACGCTTTATTGAACAATTTCGGGTTCACATTGCACGACCCAAGAACGTCATGTCACTCACTACAATCAAGCAGAGACCCAGAGAAACTCTGCGTTCTTTCCTAGAAAGATTCAATGTTGCAACAGCATCAGTTGATAGCCCTGAACCATCATTGGTACTGGTGGCAGCGGTATCCGGTGTCTTGGATAACTCGGAGTTCAAGAAGTCTTTGTACCGAGATCCACCGTGCAATCTCGGCGAATTCTACCTCAAAGAAGACAAATTTCTACGGGAAGAAGATGAAACTTCTTAGAAACGCGTTCTCGACGTCAACATGGTTAAAGACGGAGAACCGTCCGATTCTGGAAATGGAAAAGAAAAAGCCGCCGTCAAGAATGACCGCAACACTCAGCCCCGGAGAGGGCCCAGATATGAAAAGTCCACTGAATTCAATGCCGCACTCTTAGATATCTATCTAGACACGAACGGTGCTATCCCCAACCCAAAGCCTCCCAGGAGGGAGCCATCACAAAGAGAACGCGATTCTGGAATGCATTGCATATTCCACGATATGGACGGACATGACACAAATGACTGCAGGCATCTTCAAGATTTGGTTGAGGAATGGGTTAGACATGGAGAGCTGCCCGAGTATGTGAAACTACGAACAGTGCTTGCACCTACGCTGCCACCTCCTACTCCACGGAGAGGGAATGACCCTGGATCGAGCTCTCGTGGGCTCATCATCAACTGATATGGATGAGATCAACTTTCATTTTCTGCCATCCTTAGGCTTTAAGATTTGTTTTTTCTTTCATTAGGTTTTCCGATTGGTTGAATCGGAGTACACATGTACGGGGTAAGGATGTAGCCCCAAAGCGTGCTATGGACTCGGTGTCAAACCCATCAGGATTTGATTTGGTTTTGCATTTTGAATTGAACAAGGAAGGATTTTCCAAGCATGGATTATGTTTGGTGTGAGTATCTTATCAGGATATGGCAAGATCCTCAACCTCAGTTAAAGTATGGCTTATACTTATTTTGAAACACTAGGTGTCGATTACGCCTAAGGTCGAAATATCTTGTCAGGCTGTGGAAAACATAGTTTTCTCTGGATATGAGTATGGATGATACTCAGATTGATAACTCGAGTATGGTTTATACTCAGTTTGGAATCCTAAGTATGGATTATACTTAGGAATAACAAATGGTCTTGTCAGGATGTGACAAAAGAAATCGGGTATGGATTGTACTCGGTCTGAACTTCTAGGTATGGATTATGGCTAGAAAGTTTGGCCCCTGCCAGGATTTTGCAGGATGACTCTATTTCAGGACTGAGTATGGTTTATACTCACTGTGGACTGCTAAGTATGGATTATACTTAGAAATGAAAAAGGGTCTTGTCAGTATGTGACTAAGGAAATCGGGTATGGATTATACTCGGTTTGAACTTCTAGGTATGGATTATGTCTAGAAAGTTTGGCCCTTGCCAGGATTTGGCAGGATGACTCAAACGTCTCTTGAGTATGGATTACGCTCATCAGACGTCGAAACATGGTTTATGCTCGGAAAGTTTGAATAATACTGTCAGGATTTGGCACATTTGTTTTACCATTATCCCTTTACAAATATTGATTATATTTGTAGCTGGCAGACCCGGCGAGATCATGGTGTTGTCGGATTTCTATGGCTTATAGATTTCCTGGATTATCCAGAACACATCTTCCTTCAAGCAGCAAGATATGTTCTGTGGAGCAAACTTGTTAACACACTTTTTGGTAATAGCAGTCACACAAGAAATATCTGGATAACAACATGCGCAGGCACTGAAAACATCGTCAGCAGACATGAAGCAGTTTGACCGAAATCGCATCGCAAACAAAGAATGGCCCGAAACTCCTATCAAACGACCTATTTTGGGCCCGAAAATAACAATTATGGAGCTGAGTTAGGTAACTCTTGTAGCCCTCTGAATCAGCTTCTGGTTGACCTTTCGTTTGGCTCAATCGGACTTACGGTTTGGAAGTTATGCCCGTTTCGGTAAACTAGTGTAATCTGGCAATTGCTTGGATGAAGTGACAAAACATCAGAAAGTTCAGAATATGGATCGGGTCGTGGGACCCACCTTGGCTCGTTAGATTCACTTCGACTCATGAGAAGGAACCTGGATTGCCCCCCTCAGCTCGTGGACTAGGGCCCGCCTTCTCCTTCCACTCGTGAAGACCCCTCTAGCTCGTGGTGCTCAGGTGGACCACGATCGCCATTACTACGACCCGATCGTGGACACCAGCTTCACCATACTGCTCGCGACCAGACTGTGGTTCTTGAAGGCCTCATCACGACCCGACCCCATGACCACGAACCGATCCCTGTATCTGCTGATACACGCGTTGATCTTGACCTGTTCTCAAGGCTACTTCTGCTCCTACTTTCCCGGATCGGGTTCCATGTACCCCATCACGAACCGGTCTTCCGAGAAGCTCTCGTATGGCTATAAATACACCATTTGAAGGCATTTTCAAGGATTTTTCTTCTCTAACTCCTTAAGTCTTCCGCCATTGCTCTCTGCAAAACATTTTCAGCAGCAAAGGAGCCAAATTCCACACTACAACATGAAGATTTCATGTATAATCTTCATTCTTCTCACTTCTTTTCATTGTAAACACGAGGATTTCGTGTACAAACTGAGATAATTGTACTTTTAACTTCTTAGGATTTAAGAAGAGATAAAGTGGACGTAGGCTTGGTTTGAGCCGAACCACTATAAAAACTTCGTGTGTCTCCTGTTATTTACTATTTTCTGCATTTTTGTGATCTGTGATCTGCATTTGGGTGTTAGGCCCAGATTTTGGTCTAACATTTTTGGCGTGCCAGGTAGGGGGGCACACGACAAATTCAACTTCTTCTTGGAATTTTTAGCTACTAGATCAATGGTTAAAAGAAAGAAGGATGGAACTTTCTCCCGTACTGATGGTGCTGAGGATGTTGGCAATGAAGGCACGAGAAACGAGGCAAGCCATGAGGCTTCCTCTCATGAAAATCCATTGGCATACTTAACTAGAGACGAGATGGACGGCGTTCTAACTAAGTTGGGAGATGGCAAGGCAAGACGATCTCCTCCGAAAACAACAGGAGATGATGGACGCAGATTCTTTGCTCGGATGGATGGAAGGATGAGCAACATTCAAGTCACTGGAAACGAAGCCATTGAAGCGGCTCGTGTATCACCCGGACTCGGGGGAAACCCCCTCGCTCAGCATCAAAACTCAGCTCGTGAGACAGAACCTGGTGCAGCTCGTGAGGCAGAATCAGGAGCGGTCCGTGATGGGAACCCACGACCGGGTCGGGTCGCCCCCCTCGAACCACGAACTGACCTTCACAACCCTGGATCACGAGCCACGAACCACGAAACCCATGCTCCACGAACCAGCATCCGCGACCCGCTCCCAACAGCTCACCAACAGCTTCCATCCTCTCTTGCACTCAACGCTAGGGCCACAAGCTCTGATATCGGCAGTCTGCAACAACTTTTTGAAGGAAATCGACTCGCTATCCTGATTGAACGCTTCTCGAGGGGCCGCACTTATAAGAATGACGGGGATGACATCAATCATAACCCGTTCACACAAGAAATCAGGAGTTCTCGCAATTCCCCAGATTTTAAACTTCCATAACTGGAGCCCTATAATGGTAGGGCCGATCCAACCGTGCATTTGATGCGCTACAAACGGCAGATGGAAGTTCAATTGGCATCGGAAAACGTCATGGCAAAGTGTTTTCCCCTCTTTCTGACTGACATAGCCGCTATGTGGATTCGACAGCTAGAAACAGAATCGATCAGCAGTTGGAACATATTGGTCGCACGCTTTATTGAACAATTTAGGGTTCACATTGCATGACCCAAGAACGTCATGTCACTCACTACAATCAAGCAGAGGCCCAGAGAAACTCTGCGTTCGTTCCTGGAAAGATTCAATGTTGCAGCAGCATCAGTTGATCGCCCTGAACCATCAGTGGTACTAATGGCAGCGGTATCCGGCGTCTTGGATAACTCGGAGTTCAAGAAGTCTTTGTACCGAGATCCACCATGCAATCTCGGCGAATTGTACCACGAAGCAGACAGATTTATGAGGGAAGAAGATGCAACCTCTGAGAAACGCGTTATCGACCTCAACATGTTTAAAGACGGAGAACAGTCCGATTCTAGAAATGGCAAAGAAAAACCCGCCGTCAAGAATGACCGCAACACTCAGCCCTGGGGAGGTCCAAGATATGAATAGTACACTGAACTTAATGCCCCACTCTCAGATCTCTATCTGGACACGAACGGTGCTATCTCATACCCAAAGCCTCCCAGGAGGGAGCCATCACAAAGAGAACGCGATTCTGGAAAGCATTCCATATTCTACGATATGGATGGACATGACACAAATGACTGTAGTCATCTTCATGATTTGATTGAGGAACGGGTTAGACGTGGAGAGCTGCCTGAGTATGTGAAACTACCAACAGCGCCTGCACCTGCTCTGCTACCTCCTACTCCCCGGAGAGGGAATGACCCTGGATCGAGCTCTCGTGGGCTCATCATCAATTGATCCAGATGAGATCAACTTTCATTTTCTACATTTCTTAGGCTTTAAGATTTGTTTTTGCTTTCATTAGATTTTCCGATTGGTTGAATCGGAGTACACACGTACGGGGTTAGGATGTAGCCCTAAAGTGTGCTCTGGACTCGATGTCAAACCAATCAGGATTTGATATTGTTTTGCATTTTGAATTGAATAAGGAAGGATTTTCCAAGCATGGATTATGTTTGTTGAATTTGAGTATATTGTCAGGATATGGCAAGATCCTCAACCTTGGTTAAAGTATGGCTTATATTTATTTTGAAACACTAGGTGTGGATTATGCCTTAGGTCGAACTATCTTGTCAGGCTGTGGCAAACATAGTTTTCTCTGGATATGAGTATGGATGATACTCAGATTGATAACTCGAGTATGGTTTATACTCATTTTGGAATCCTAAGTATGGATTATACTTAGGAATGGTAAATGGTCTTGTCAGGATGTGACAAAAGAAATCTGGTATGGATTGTGCTCGGTTTGAATTTCTAGGTATGGATTATGCCTAGAAAGTTTGGCCCCTGCCAAGATTTGGCAGGATGACTCTATTTCAGGACTGGGTATGGTTTATACTCACTTTGGACTCCTAAGTTTGGATTATACTTAGGAATGACAAAGGGTCTTGTAAGGATGTGACAAAGGAAATTGGGTTTGGATTATACTTGGTTTGAACTTCTAGGTAGGGATTATGCCTAGAAAGTTTGTCCCTTGCCAGAATTTTGCAGGATGACTCAAATGTCTCTTGAGTATAGTTTATGCTCATCAAACGTCGAAACATGGTTTATGCTGGGAAAGTTTTAATAATACTGTCAGGATTTGGCACATTTGTTTTACCATTATCCCTTTATAGATATGGATTATATTTGTAGCTAGGAGACCAGACGAGCTCATGGCATTTTCGGATTTCTATGGCTTATAGATTTCCTGGATTATCAAGAACACATCTTCCTTCAACCAACAAGATATGTTCTGGGGGGAAAACTTGTTGACACACTTTTTGGTAAAAGCGGCCACACATGAAATATCTGGATAACAACATGCGCAGACACTGAAAACATCGTCAGCAGACATGGAGCAGTTTGACCGAAATCGCATCACAAGCAAAGAATGGCCCGAAACTCCTATCAGACGACCTATTTTGGACCTGAAAACAGCAGTTACCTACTTGAACTTGATAACTCTTTTAGCCCTCTGAATCAGCTTCAGATTGAGCTTTTGTTTGGCTCAATCGGACTTACGGTTTGGAAGTTATGCCCGTTTCCGTAAACTGGTGTAATCTAGCAATTGCTTGGATGAAGTGACAAAACATCAAAAATTCAGAATATGGATTGGCTCGTGGGACCCACGTTGGCTCGTGGGATCCACTTCGACTCGTGACCAGGAACATGGATCGCCCCCTCGGCTCGTGGACTAGGGCTTGCCTTCTCCTTCCACTCGTGAAGACCCCTCTGGCTCGTGGAGCTTAGGTGGACCACAATCGCCATTACCACGAACCGATCGTGGACACCAGCTTCACCATATCGCTCGCAACCAGACCTCGGTTCGTGAAGGCCTCATCACGACCAGACCCCATGACCACGAATCGATCTGTGCATCTGCTGATACACGCGTTGATCTTGACCTGTTCTCAAGGCTACTTCTGCTCCTACTTTCCCGGATCGCGTGCTACGTACCCCATCACGAACCGGTCTTCCCAGTAGCTCTCCTACGGCTATAAATACACCATTTGACAGCATTTTCAAGGATCTTTTCGCTCTAACTCCTTACGTCTTCCACCAGTTCTCTCTGCAAAACATTTTCAGCAGCAAAGGAGCCAAATTCCACACTACAACACGAGGATTTTGTGTATAATCTTCATTTTTCTCACTTCTTTTCATTGTAAACACGAGGATTTCGTGTATAAACTAAGATAATTGTACTCGTAACTTCTTAGGATTTAAGAAGAGATAAAGTGGACGTAGGCTTGGTTTTAGCCAAACCACTATAAAAACTTCGTGTGTCTCCTGTTATTAACTATTTTCTGCTTTTTTGTGATCTGTGATCAACATTTGGGAGTTAGGCCCAGATTTTGGTCTAACATTTTTCGTGCGCCAGGTAGGGGGGCACATGACAACTTCAACTTCTGCTTGGAGTTTTTGGCTACTGGATCAATGGTTAAAAGAAAGAGGGATGGAACTTTCTCCCGTACTGAGGGTGCTGAGGATGTTGGCAATGAAGGCACGAGAAACGAGGCAAGCCATGAGGCTTCCTCTCATTAAAATCCATCGGCATACTTAACTAGAGATGAGATGGACGGCATTCTCGCTGAGTTGGGAGATCAAATGGCAAGGCAAGACGATCTCCTCCGAAAACAACAGGAGATGTTGGACACGGATTCTTTGCTCGGATGGATAAAAGGCCGAGCAACATTCAAGTCACTGGAAACGAAGCAATTGAAGCGGCTCGTGTATCACCCGGACTCAGGGGAAACCCCCTTGCTCAGCATCAAAACTCGGCTTGTGAGACACAGCCTGGAGCAGCTCGTGAGGCAGAACCAGGAGCGGTCCACGATGGGAATCCACGACCGGGTCGGGTCGCCCCCCTCTAACCACGAACCGACATTCACAACACTGGATCACGAGCCGCGAACCGCGAGCCCCATGCTCCACGAACCAGCCTCCACGACCCACTTCCAACAGCTCACCAACAGCTTCCATCCTCTCCTGCACTCAATGCTGGGGGCACAAGATCTGATATCGGCAGTCTGCAACAACTTTTTGAAGGCAATCGACTCGCTAGCCTGATTGAATGCCTCTCGAGGGGCCGCACTTATAGGAATGACGTGGATGACGTCAATCACAACCCGTTCACACAAGAAATCAGGAATTCTCGCTATCCCCCAGATTTCAAACTTCCACAACTGGAGCCCTACAACGGTAGGACAGATCCAACCGTGCATCTGATGCACTACAAATGGCATATGGAAGTTCAATCGGCATCTGAAAACTTCATGTCAAAGTGTTTTCCCCTCTTTCTGACTAACTTAGCCGCTATGTGGATTCGGCAGCTTGAACATATTGGTCGCACGCTTTATTGAACAATTTCGGGTTCACATTGCACGACCCAAGAACGTCATGTCACTCACTACAATCAAGCAGAGACCCAGAGAAACTCTGCGTTCTTTCCTAGAAAGATTCAATGTTGCAACAGCATCAGTTGATAGCCCTGAACCATCATTGGTACTGGTGGCAGCGGTATCCGGTGTCTTGGATAACTCGGAGTTCAAGAAGTCTTTGTACCAAGATCCACCGCGCAATCTCGGCGAATTCTACCTCAAAGAAGACAAATTTCTACGGGAAGAAGATGAAACTTCTTAGAAACGCGTTCTCGACGTCAACATGGTTAAAGACGGAGAACCGTCCGATTCTGGAAATGGAAAAGAAAAAGCCGCCGTCAAGAATGACCGCAACACTCAGCCCCGGAGAGGGCCCAGATATGAAAAGTCCACTGAATTCAATGCCGCACTCTTAGATATCTATCTAGACACGAACGGTGCTATCCCCAACCCAAAGCCTCCCAAGAGGGAGCCATCACAAAGAGAACGCGATTCTGGAATGCATTGCATATTCCACGATATGGACGGACATGACACAAATGACTGCAGGCATCTTCAAGATTTGGTTGAGGAATGGGTTAGACATGGAGAGCTGCCCGAGTATGTGAAACTACGAACAGTGCTTGCACCTACGCTGCCACCTCCTACTCCACGGAGAGGGAATGACCCTGGATCGAGCTCTCGTGGGCTCATCATCAACTGATATGGATGAGATCAACTTTCATTTTCTGCCATCCTTAGGCTTTAAGATTTGTTTTTTCTTTCATTAGGTTTTCCGATTGGTTGAATCGGAGTACACATGTACGGGGTAAGGATGTAGCCCCAAAGCGTGCTATGGACTCGGTGTCAAACCCATCAGGATTTGATTTGGTTTTGCATTTTGAATTGAACAAGGAAGGATTTTCCAAGCATGGATTATGTTTGGTGTGAGTATCTTATCAGGATATGGCAAGATCCTCAACCTCAGTTAAAGTATGGCTTATACTTATTTTGAAACACTAGGTGTCGATTACGCCTAAGGTCGAAATATCTTGTCAGGCTGTGGAAAACATAGTTTTCTCTGGATATGAGTATGGATGATACTCAGATTGATAACTCGAGTATGGTTTATACTCAGTTTGGAATCCTAAGTATGGATTATACTTAGGAATAACAAATGGTCTTGTCAGGATGTGACAAAAGAAATCGGGTATGGATTGTACTCGGTCTGAACTTCTAGGTATGGATTATGGCTAGAAAGTTTGGCCCCTGCCAGGATTTTGCAGGATGACTCTATTTCAGGACTGAGTATGGTTTATACTCACTGTGGACTGCTAAGTATGGATTATACTTAGAAATGACAAAGGGTCTTGTCAGTATGTGACTAAGGAAATCGGGTATGGATTATACTCGGTTTGAACTTCTAGGTATGGATTATGTCTAGAAAGTTTGGCCCTTGCCAGGATTTGGCAGGATGACTCAAACGTCTCTTGAGTATGGATTACGCTCATCAGACGTCGAAACATGGTTTATGCTCGGAAAGTTTGAATAATACTGTCAGGATTTGGCACATTTGTTTTACCATTATCCCTTTACAAATATTGATTATATTTGTAGCTGGCAGACCCGGCGAGATCATGGTGTTGTCGGATTTCTATGGCTTATAGATTTCCTGGATTATCCAGAACACATCTTCCTTCAAGCAGCAAGATATGTTCTGTGGAGCAAACTTGTTAACACACTTTTTGGTAATAGCAGTCACACAAGAAATATCTGGATAACAACATGCGCAGGCACTGAAAACATCGTCAGCAGACATGAAGCAGTTTGACCGAAATCGCATCGCAAACAAAGAATGGCCCGAAACTCCTATAAAACGACCTATTTTGGGCCCGAAAATAACAATTATGGAGCTGAGTTAGGTAACTCTTGTAGCCCTCTGAATCAGCTTCTGGTTGACCTTTCGTTTGGCTCAATCGGACTTACGGTTTGGAAGTTATGCCCGTTTCGGTAAACTAGTGTAATCTGGCAATTGCTTGGATGAAGTGACAAAACATCAGAAAGTTCAGAATATGGATCGGGTCGTGGGACCCACCTTGGCTCGTTAGATTCACTTCGACTCATGAGAAGGAACCTGGATTGCCCCCCTCAGCTCGTGGACTAGGGCTCGCCTTCTCCTTCCACTCGTGAAGACCCCTCTAGCTCGTGGTGCTCAGGTGGACCACGATCGCCATTACTACGACCCGATCGTGGACACCAGCTTCACCATACTGCTCGCGACCAGACTGTGGTTCTTGAAGGCCTCATCACGACCCGACCCCATGACCACGAACTGGTCCCTGCATCTGCTGATACACGCGTTGATCTTTACCTGTTCTCAAGGCTACTTCGGCTCCTACTTTCCCGGATCGGGTGCCACGTACCCCATCACGAACCGGTCTTCCCAGAAGCTCTCCTACAGCTATAAATACACCATTTAAAGGCATTTTCGAGGATCTTTTCGCTCTAACTCCTTACATCTTCCACCATTGCTCTCTACAAAAAAAATTCAGCAGTAAAGGGGCCAAATTCCACACTACAACATGAGGATTTCGTGTATAATCTTCATTCTTCTCACTTCTTTTCATTGTAAACACAAGGATTTCGTGTATAAACCGAGATAATTGTACTTGTAACTTCTTAGGATTTAAGAAGAGATAAAGTGGATGTAGGCTTGGTTTGAGCCGAACCACTATAAAAACTTCGTGTGTCTCCTGTTATTTACTATTTTCTGCATTTTTGCGATCTGTGATCTGCATTTGGGTGTTCGGCCCAGATTTTGGTCTAACATTTTTGGCGTGCCAGGTAGGGGGGCACACGACAACTTCAACTTCTGCTTGGAATTTTTGGCTACTGGATCAATGGTTAAAATAAAGAAGGATGGAACTTTCTCCCGTACTGAGGGTGCTGGGGATTTTGGCAATGAAGGCACGAGAAACGAGGCAAGCCATTTGGCTTACTCTCATGAAAACCCATCAGCATACTTAACTAGAGACGAGATGGACGGCTTTCTCTCTGAGTTGGGAGATGGCAAGGCAAGACGATCTCCTCCGAAAACAACAGGAGATGATGGACGCGGATTCTTCGCTCGGATGGATGGAAGGCCGAGCAACATTCAAGTCACTGGAAACAAAGCCATTGAAGCGGCTCGTGTATCACCCGGACTCGGTGGAAACCCCCTCGCTCAGAATCAAAACTCGACTCGTGAGACACATCCTGGAGCAGCTCATGTGGCAGAATCAGGAGCGGTCCATGATGGGAACCCACGACCGGGTCGGGTCGCCCCACTCGAACCATGAACCGACCTTCACAACCCTGGATCACGAGCCGCAAATCGCGAGCCCTATGCTCCACGAACCAGCCTCCACGACCCGCTCCCAATAGCTCACCAACAGCTTCCATCCTCTCCAGCACTCAACGCTGGGGGCACTAGCTCTGATCTCGGCAGTCTGCAACAACTTTTCGAAGGCAATCGACTCACTAGCCTGATTGAACGCCTCTCAAGGGGCCATACTTGTAAGAATGACGTGCATGACGTCAATCACAACCCGTTCACATAAGAAATCAGGAATTCTCGCAATCCCCTAGATTTCAAACTTCCACAACTGGAGCCCTACAACGGTAGGACCGATCCAACTGTGCATCTGATGCACTACAAAAGACATATGGAAGTACAATCGGCATCGGAAAATGTCATGGCAAAGTGTTTTCCCCTCCTTCTGACTGGCATAGCCGCTATGTGGATTCGACAGCTAGAAACAAAATCAATCAGCAGTTGGAACATATTGGTCGCACGCTTTATTGAACAATTTCGGGTTCACATTGCACGACCCAAGAACGTCATGTCACTCACTACAATCAAGCAGAGGCCCAGAGAAACTCTGCGTTCGTTCCTAGAAAGATTCAATGTTGCAGCAGCATCAGTTGATCGCCCTGAACCATCAATGGTACTAATGGCAGCGGTATCCGGTGCCTTGGATAACTCAGAGTTCAAGAAGTCTTTATACCGATATTCACCGCGCAATCTCGGCAAATTCTACCTCTTAGTAGACAGATTTCTGCGGGAATAAGAAGCAACTTCTGAGAAACGCGTTCTCGACGTCAACATGTTTAAATACGGAGAACCGTCCGATTCTGGAAATGGCAAAGAAAAAGCCTCCGTCAAGAATGACCGCAACACTCAGCCCCGGAGAGGGCCCAGATATGAAAAGTACACTGAACTCAATGCCCCACTCTCGGACATCTATCTAGACATGAACAGTGCTTTCTCCTACCCAAAGCCTCCCAGGAGGGAGCCATCTCAAAGAGAACGCGATTGTGGAAAGCATTGCGTATTCCACGGTATGGACGGACATGACACAAATGACTGCAGGCATCTTCGTGATTTGATTGAGGAACGGGTTAGTCGTGGAGAGCTGCCCGAGTATGTGAAACTACCAACAGTGCTTGCACCTGCACTGCCACCTCCTACTCCACGGAGAGGGAATGACCCTGGATCGAGCTCTCGTGGGCTCATCATCAACTGATATGGATGAGATCAAATTTCATTTTCTGCCATCCTTAGGCTTTAAGATTTGTTTTTGCTTTCATTAGGTTTTCCGATTGGTTGAATCGGAGTACACATGTATGGGGTAAGGATGTAGCCCCAAAGCGTGCTATGGACTCGGTGTCAAACCCATCAGGATTTGATTTGGTTTTGCATTTTGAATTGAACAAGGAAGGATTTTCAAAGCATGGATTATGTTTGGTGTGAGTATCTTGCCAGGATATGGAAAGATCCTCAACCTCGGTTAAAGTATGGCTTATACTTATTTTGAAACACTAGGTGTCGATTACGCCTAAGGTCGAAATATCTTGTCAGGCTGTGGCAAACATAGTTTTCTCTGGATATGAGTATGGATGATACTCAGATTGATAACTCGAGTATGGTTTATACTCACTTTGGAATCCTAAGTATGGATTATACTTAGGAATAACAAATGGTCTTGTCAGGATGTGACAAAAGAAATCGGGTATGGATTGTACTCGGTCTGAACTTCTAGGTATGGATTATGGCTAGAAAGTTTGGCCCCTGCCAGGATTTTGCAGGATGACTCTATTTCAGGACTGAGTATGGTTTATACTCACTATGGACTGCTAAGTATGGATTATACTTAGAAATGACAAAGGGTCTTGTCAGTATGTGACTAAGAAAATCGGGTATGGATTATACTCGGTTTGAACTTCTAGGTATGGATTATGTCTAGAAAGTTTGGCCCATGCCAGGATTTGGCAGGATGACTCAAACGTCTCTTGAGTATGGTTTACGATCATCATACGTTGAAAAATGGTTTATGCTCGGAAAGTTTGAATAATACTGTCAGGATTTGGCACATTTTTTTTACCATTATCCCTTTACAAATATTGATTATATTTGTAGCTAGCAGACCCGGCGAGATCATGGCGTTGTCGGATTTCTATGGCTTATAGATTTCCTGGATTATCCAGAACACATCATCCTTCAAGCAGCAAGATATATTCTGGGGAGCAAACTTGTTAACACACTTTTTGGTAATAGCGGTCACACAAGAAATATCTGGATAACAACATGCGCAGGCACTGAAAACATCGTCAGCAGACATGAAGCAGTTTGACCGAAATCGTATCACAAACAAAGAATGGCCCGAAACTCCTATCAGACGACCTATTTTGGGCCCAAAACAGCAATTACAGAGCATAGCTCGATAACACTTGTAGCCCTCTGAATCAACTACAGGTTGAGCTTTCGTTTGGCTCAATCGGACTCACGGTTTGGTAGTTATGCCCGTTTCCGTAAACTGGTGTAATCTGGCAATTGCTTGGATGAAGTGACGAAACATCAGAAAGTTTAGAATATGGATCGGCACGAGGGACCCACCTTGGCTCGCGGGACCCACTTCGACTCGTGAACAGGAACCTGGATCACCCCCCTTGGCTCGTGGACTAGGGCTCGCCTTCTCCTTCCACTCGTGAAGACCCCTCTGGCTCGTTAAACTCAGGTGGACCACGATCCCCATTACCACGACCCGATCGTGGACACCAGCTTCACCATACCGCTCGCCACCAGACCTCGGTTCGTGAAGGCCTCATCACGACCCGACCCCATGACCACTAACCGATCCCTGCATCTGCTCATACACGCGTTGATCTTGACCTGTTCTCAAGGCTACTTCTGCTCCTACTTTCCCAGATCGGGTGCCACGTACCACATCACGAACCAGCCTTCCTAGAAGCTCTCCTACGGCTATAAATACACTATTTGACAGCATTTTCAAGGATCTTTTCGCTCTAACTCCTTACGTCTTCCACCATTGCTCTCTGCAAAACATTTTCAGCAGCAAAGGAGCCAAATTCCACACTACAACAAGAGGACTTCGTGTATAATCTTCATTTTTCTCACTTCTTTTCATTATAAATACGAGGATTTCGTGTAATAACTTCTTAGGATTTAAGAAGAGATAAAGTGGACTAGGCTTGGTTTGAGCAGAACCACTATAAAAACTTCATGGGTCTCCTGTTATTTACTATTTTCTGCATTTTTGTGATCTGTGATCGGGATTTGGGTGTTAGGCCCAGATTTTGGTCTAACATTTTTGGCTCGCCAGGTAGGGGGCACAAGATAACTTCAACTTCTGCTTGGAATTTTTGGATACTGGATCAATGGTTAAAAGAAAGAAGGATGGAACACTCTCCCGTACTGAGGGTGATGAGGATGTTGGCAATGAAGGCACAAGAAACGAGGCAAGCCATAAGGCTTCCTCTCATGAAAATTCATCGGCATACTTCACTAGAGACGAGATGGACGGCATTCTCGCTGAGTAGGGAGAACAAATGGCAAGGCAAGATGATCTCCTCCGAAAACAACAGGAGATGATGGATGCAGATTCTTCGCTCGGATGGATGGAAGGCCGAGCAACATTCAAGTCACTAGAAACGAAGTCATTAAAGCGGCTCGTGTATTACCCAGACTCGGGGAAAACCCCCTCGCTCAGCATCAAAACTCGGCTCGTGAGACACAGCCTGGAGCAGCACGTGAGGTAGAATCAGGAGCGGTCCGGGATGGGAACCCACGACCGGGTCGAGTCGCCCCCCTCGTACCACGAACCGACCTTCACAACCCTGGATCGTGAGCCACGAACCACGAGCCCCATGCTCCACGAACCAGCCTCTGCGACCCGCTCCCAACAGCTTCCATCCTCTCCTGCACTCAACGCTAGGGGCACAATCTATAATATCGGCAGTCTGCAACAACTTTTTGAAGGCAATCGACTCGCTAGCCTGATTGAACGCCTCTCGAGGGGCCGCACTTATAAGAATGACATGGATGACGTCAATCACACCCCGTTCACACAAGAAATCAGGAATTCTAGCAATCCCCATATTTCAAACTTCCACAACTGGAGCCTTACAACGGTAGGACCGACCCAACCGTGCATCTGATGCGCTACAAACGGCATATGGAAGTTCAACCGGCATCGGAAAACGTCATGACAAAGTGTTTTCCCCTCTTTCTGTCTTACATAGCCGCTATGTGGATTCGGCAGCTAGAAACAGAATCGATCAGCAGTTGGAACAAATTGGTCGCAAACATTATTGAACAATTTTGGATTCACATTGCACGACCCAAGAATGTCATGTCACTCACTACAATCAAGCAGAGGCTCAGAGAAACTCTGCGTTCGTTCCTGGGAAGATTCAATGTTGCAGCAGCATCAGCTGATCGCCCTGAACCATCAATGGTACTGATGGCAGCGGTATCCGGTGTCTTGGATAACTCGGAGTTCAAGAAGTCTTTGTACCGAGATCCACCGCGCAATCTCGGCGAATTCTACCTCGAAGCAGACAGATTTCTGCGGGAAGAAGATGCAACTTCTGAGAAACGTGTTCTCGACATCAACATGGTTAAAGACGGAGAACCGTCCGATTCTGGAAATGGCAAAGAAAAAGCCGCCGTCAAGAATGACCGCAACATTCAACCCCGGAGAGGGCCCAGATATGAAAAGTACACCGAACTCAGTGCCCACTCTTAGTTATCTATCTGGACACGATCGGTGCTATCTCCTACCCAAAGCCTCCCACGAGGGATCCGTCACAAAGAGAACGCGATTCTGGAAAGCATTGCATATTCCATGATATGGACGAACATGGCATAAATGACTGCAGGCATCTTCATGATTTGATTGAGGAACGGGTTAGACATGGAGAGCTACCCGAGTATGTGAAACTACCAACAGCGCCTACACTCGCGCTGCCACCTCCTGCTCCCCGGAGAGGGAATGACCCTGGATCGAGCTCTTGTGGGCTCATCATCAACTGATCTGGATGAGATCAACTTTCAATTTCTGCATTTCTTAGGCTTTAGGATTTGTATTTTCTTTCATTAGGTTTTCTGATTGGTTGAATCAGAGTACACACGTACGGGGTTAGGATGTAGCCCCAAAGCCTGCTCTAGACTCGGTGCCAAAGCAATCATGATTTGATTTGGATTTGCATTTTGAATTTAATAAGAAAGGATTTTCAAAGCATGGATTGTGTTTGGTGAATTTGAGTATCTTGTAAGGATATGGCAAGATCCTCAACCTCGGTTAAAGTGTGGCATATACTTATTTTGAAACACTAGGTGTGGATTACGCCTAGGGTCGAACTATCATGTCAGGCTGTGGCAAACAAAGTTTTCTCTAGATATGAGTATGGATGAAACTCAGATTGATAACTCGAGTATGGTTTATACTCACTTTGGAATCCTAAGTATGGATTATACTTAGGAACGGCAAATGGTCTTGTCAGGATGTCACAAAAGAAATCAGGTATGGATTGTACTCGGTTTGAACGTCTAGATATGGATTATGCCTAGAAAGTTTGGCCCCTGCCAGGATTTGGCAGGATGACTCCATTTCAGGACTGAGTATGGTTTATACTCACTTTGGACTCCTAAGTATGGATTATACCTAGGAATGACAAAGGGTCTTTCCAGGATGTGACAAAGGAAATCAGGTATGGATTATACTCGGTTTGAACTTCTAGGTATGGATTATGCCTAGAAAGTTTGGCCCTTGCCAGGATTTGGAAGGATGACACAAACGTCTCTTGAGTATGGCTTATGCTCATCAGACATCGAAACATGGTTTATGCTCGGAAAGTTTGAATAATACTGTCAGGATTTGGCACATTTGTTTTACCATTATCCCTTTACATATATGGATTATATTTGTAGCTGGCAGACCTGGCGAGAACATGGTGTTATCGGGTTTCTATGGCTTATAGATTTCCTGGATTACCCAAAGCACATCTTCCTTCAACCAGCAAGATATGTTCTAGGGGGCAAACTCATTGACACACTTTTTAGTAAAAGCGGTTACACATGAAATATCTGGATAACAGCATGCACAGGCACTGAAAACATCGTCAGCAGACATGAAGCAGTTTGACCGAAATCGCATCACAAACAAAGTATGGCCCGAAACTCCTATCTGACGACCTATTTTGGGCCCGAAAACAGCAATTGCGGAGCTAAGCTTTGTAATGCTTGCAGCCCTCTGAATCAGCTTCAGGTTGAGCTTTCATTTGGCTCAATCAGACTTACGGTTTGGAAGTTATGCCCGTTTCCGTAAACAGGTGAAATCTGGCAATCACTTGGATGAAGTGACGAAACATCAGAAAGTTCAGACTATGGATCAGCTCATGGGACCCACCTTGGATCGTGGGATCCAGTTCGACTCGTGAGCAAGAACCTGGATCGCCACCCCTCGGCTCGTGGACTAGGGCTCGCCTTCTCCTTCCACTCGTGAAGACCCCTCTAGCTCGTGGAGCTCAGGTGGACCACGATCCCCATTACCACGACCCGATTGTGGACACCAGCTTCACCATACCGCTCTCGACTAGACCTAGGTTCGTGAATGCCTCATCACCACCCGACCCCATGACCACGAACCGATCCCTGCATCTGCTGATACACGCGCTGATTTTGAATCTGTTCTCAAGGCTACTTCTACTCCTACTTTCCCGGATCTGTGCCACGTACCCCATCACGAACCGGTCTTCCCAGAAGCTCTCCTACAACTATAAATACAACATTTGAAGGCATTTTCAAGGATCTTTTCGCTCTAACTCCTTACGTCTTCCACCATTGCTCTCTGCAAAACGTTTTCAGCAGCAAAGGAGACAAATTCCACACTACAACACGAGGATTTCGTGTATAATCTTCACTTTTCTCCTTTCTTTTCATTGTAAACACGAGGATTTCGTGTATAAACCGAGATAATTGTACTTGTAACTTCTTAGGATTTAAGAGGAGATAAAGTGGATGTAGGCTTGGTTTGAGCCGAACCACTTTAAAAACTTCGTGTGTCTCTAGTTATTTACTATTTTCTGCATTTTTGTGATCTGTGATCTGCATTTGGGTGTTAGGCCCAGATTTTGGTCTAACATTTTTGGCGCGCCAGGTGGGGGGCACACGAAAACTTCAACTTCTGCTTGGAATTTTTGGCTACTAGATCAAGGGTTAAAAGAAAGAAGGATGGAACTTTCTCCCGTACTGAGGGTGCTGAGGATGTTGGCAATGAAGGCACAAGAAACGAGGCAAGCCATGAGGCTTCCTCTCATGAAAATCCATCGGTATACTTAACTAGAGACGAGATGGACGGCGTTCTCGCTGAGTTGGGAGAGCAAATGGCAAGGCAAGATGATCTCCTCCGAAAAAAAAGGAGATGATGGATGCAGATTCTTCGCTCGGATGGATGGTAGGCCGAGCAACATTCAAGTCATTGGAGACTAAGCCATTGAAGCGGCTCGTGTATCACCCGGACTCGGGGGAAACCCCCTCACTCAGCATCAACACTAGGCTCGTGAGACACATCCCAGAGCAGCTCGTGAGGCAGAATCAGGAGCGGTCCACGATGGGAACCCACGACCGGGTCGGGTAGCCTCAATCGAACCGCGAACCGACCTTCACAACACTGGATCGAGAGCCGCGAACCGTGAGCCCCATGCCCAACGAACCAGCCTCCGCAACCCGCTCCCAATAGCTCACCAACAACTTCCGTCCTCTCCTGCACTCAACGCTGGGGGCACATGCCCTGATATCGGTTGTCTATAACAAATTTTTGAAGGCAATCGACTCGCTAGCCTGATTGAATGCCTCTCGAGGGGCCTCACTTATAAGAATGACGTGGATGACATTAATCACAACCCGTTCACACAATAAATCAGGAATTCTTGCAATCCCCCAGATTTCAAACTTCCACAACTGGAGCCCTATAATGGTAGGACCTATCCAACCGTGCATCTGATGCTCTACAAACGACATATGGAAGTTCAATCGGCATCGGAAAACATCATGGCAAAGTGTTTTCCACTCTTTCTGACTGACATAGTCGCTATGTGGATTCAGCTGCAAGAAACAGAATCGATTAGCAGTTGGAACATATTGGTAGCATGCTTTATTGAACAATTTCGGGTTCACATTGCACGACCCAAGTACGTCATGTCTCACAGTACAATCAAGCAGAGGCCCAGAGAAACTTTGCGTTCGTTCCTGGAAAGATTCAATGTTGCAGCAGCATCAGTTGATCGCCCTGAACCATCAACGGTACTGATGGCAGCGGTATCTGGTGTCTTGGATAACTGTAGTTCAAGAAGTCTTTGTATCGAGATCCACCGTGCAATCTCGGCGAATTCTACCTCGAAGCAGACAGATTTCTGCGGGAAGAAGTTGCAACTTCTGATAAACGCTTTCTCGACGTCAACATGGTTAAAGACGGAGAACCGTTCGATTCTGGAAATGGCAAAGAAAAAGCCGCCGTCAAGAATGACCGCAACACTCAGCCCCGGAGAGGGCCCAGATATGAAAAGTACACTAAACTCAATGCCCCACTCTCAGACATCTATCTGGACACGAACGGTGCTATCTCCTTCCTAAAGCCTCCCAGGAGGGAGCCATCACAAAGAGAACGCGATTCTGGAAAGCATTGGATATTCCACAATATGGACGGACATGACACAAATGACTGCAGGCATCTTCGTGATTTGATTGAGGAACGAGTTAGACGTGGAGAGCTACCCGAGTATGTGAAACTACCAATAGCGCCTGCACCTGCGCTGCCACCTCCTGCTCCCCGGAGAGGGAATTACCCAGGATTGAGCTCTCGTTGGCTCATCATCAACTGATCTGTATGAGATCAACTTTCATTTTCTTCATTTCTTAGGCTTTAAGATTATTTTTTCTTTCATTAGGTTTTCCGATTGGTTGAATCGGAGTACACACGTACGGGGTTAGGATGTAGCCCCAAAGCGTGCTCTGGATTCGGTGTCAAACAAATCAGGATTTGATTTGTTTTTGCATTTTGAATTGAATAAGGAAGGTTTTTCCAAGCATGGATTATGTTTGGTGAATTTGAGTATCTTGTCAGGATATGGCAAGGTCCTTAACCTCGGTTAAAGTATGGCTTATACTTATTTTGAAACACTAGGTGCGGATTACGCCTAGGGTCGAACTATCTTGTCAGGCTATGGCAAACATAGTTTTCTATGGATATGAGTATGGATGATACTCAGATTGATAACTCGAGTACGGTTTATACTCACATTGGAATCCTATGTATGGATTATACTTAGGAACGGAAAATGGTCTTTTCAGGATGTGACAAAAGAAATCGGGTATGGATTGTACTCGGTTTGAACTTCTAGGTATGAATTATGCCTAGAAAGTTTGGCCCCTGCCAGGATTTGGTAGGATGACTCTATTTCATGACTGAGTATGGTTTATACTCACTTTGGACTCCTTAGTGTGGATTATAATTACAAATAACAAAGGGTCTTGTCAGGATGTGACAAAGGAAATCGGGTATGGATTATACTCGGTTTGAACTTATTGGTATGGATTATGCCTAGAAAGTTTGGCCCTTGCCAGGATTTGGCAGGATGACTCAAACATCTCTTGAGTATGGTTTATTCTCATCAGACATCAAAACATGGTTTATGCTCGGAAAGTTTGAATAATACTATCAGGATTTGGCACATTAGTTTTACCTTTATCCCTTTACGAATATGGATTATATTTGTAGCTGGCAGATCCGGCGAGATCATGGCATTGTCAGATTTCTATGGCTTATAGATTTCCTGGATTATCCAGAACACATCTTCCTTCAACCAGCAAGATATGTTCTGGGGGGAAAACTTGTTGAAACACTTTTTGATAAACGCGGTCACACATGAAATATCTAGATAACAACATGTGCAAGAACTGAAAACATCGTCAACAGACATGAAGCAGTTTGACCGAAATCGCATCAGAAATAAAGAATGGCCCGAAACTCCTATCAAAAGACCTATTTTGGGCCCGAAAACAACAATTACAGAGCTGATATCGGTAATTCATGTAGCCCTCTGAATCAGCTTTGGCTTGAGCTTTCGTTTGGCTCAATTGGACTTACGGTTCGGAAGATTTCCCCGTTTCCATAAACTGGTGTAATCTGGCAATCACTTAGATGAAGTGACGAAACATCAGAAAGTTCAGAATATGGATCGGCTTGTGGGACCCACGTTGGCTCGTGGGATCCACTTTGACTCATGAGCAGGAACCTGGATCGCCCCCTCGGCTCATGGACTAGGGCTCTCGTTCTCCTTCTACTCATGAAGACCACTCTGGCTTGTCGAGCTCAGGTGGGCCACGATCCCCATTACCACGACCCGATCGTGGATACCAGCTTCACCATACCGCTCGCGACCAGACCTCGGTTCATGAAGGTCTCATCATGACCCGACCCCATGACCACGAACCGATCCCTGCGTACGCTGATACACGCGTTGACCTTGACCTTTTTTCAAGGCTACTTTAACTCCTACTTTCCCTGATCGGGTGCCACGTACCCCCATCACGAACCGGTCTTCCCAGAAGCTCACCTACGGCTATATATACACAATTTGAAAGCATTTTCAAGGATCTTTTCACTCTAACTCCTTACGTCTTCCACCATTGCTCTCTGCAAAACATTTTCAGCAGCAAAAGAGCCAAATTCCACACTACAACACGAGGATTTCGTGTATAATCTTCATTTTTCTCACTTCTTTTCATTGTAAACACGATTATTTCATGTATAAACTGAGATAATTGTACTTGTAACTTCTTAGGATTTAAGAAGAGTTAAAGTGGACGTTGGCTTGGTTTTAGCCGAACCACTAGAAAAACTTCGTGTGTCTCCTGTTATTTACTATTTTCTGCATTTTTGTGATCTGTGATCTGCATTTGGGTGTTAGGCCCAGATTTTGGTCTAACATTTTTGGCATGCCAGGTGGGGGGCACACGACAACTTCAACTTCTTCTAGGAATTTTTGGTTACTAGATCAATGGTTAAAAGAAAGAAGGATGGAACTTTTTCCCGTACTGAGGGTGCCGAGGATGTTGGAAATGAAGGCACGAGAAACGAGGCAAGGCATTAGGCTTCCTCTCATGAACATCCATCAGTATACCTAACTAGAGACGAGATGGACGGCGTTCTCGCTGAGTTAGGAGATCAAATGGCAAGGCAAGACGATCTCCTCCGAAAACAACAGGAGATGATGGGCGCGGATTCTTCGCTCGGATGGATGGAAGGCCGAGCAACATTCAAGTCACTGGAAATGAAGCCATTGAAGCGGCTCGTGTATCACCCGGACTCGAGGGAAACCCCCTCACTTAGCATCAAAACTAGGCTCGTGAGACACAGCCTGGAGCAGCTCGTGAGCCAGAATCAAGAGCGGACCGTGATGGGAACCCACGACCGGGTTGGGTCGCCCCCCTCGAACCACAAACCGACCTTCACAACCCTGGATCGCGAGCCGCAAACCGAGAGCCCTATGCTCCACGAACCAGCCTCCGCGACCTACTCCCAACAGCTTACCAATAGCTTCCATCCTCTCCTGCACTCAACGCTGGGGTCACAAGCCCTGATATCGGCAGTCTACAACAACTTTTTGAAGGCAATCGACTCTCTAGCCTGATTGAACGCCTCTCGAGGGGCCGCACTTACAAGAATGACGTGGATGACGTCAATCACAACCCGTTCACACAAGAAATCAGGAATTCTCGCAATCCCCCAGATTTCAAACTTCCACAACTGGAGCCCTACAATGGTAGGACCGATCCAACCCTGCATCTGGTGCACTTCAAACGGCATATGGAAGTTCAATCGGCATCGTAAAACGTCATGGCAAAGTGTTTTCCACTCTTTCTGACTGACATAGCCGCTATGTGGATTCGGCAGCTAGAAACAGAATCGATCAGCAGTTGGAACATATTGGTCGCACGGTTTATTGAACAATTTCGGGTTCAAATTGCACGACCCAAGAACGTCATGCCACTCACTACAATCAAGCAGAGGCCCCGAGAAACTCTGCATTCATTCCTGGAAACATTCAATGTTGCAGCAGCATCAGTTGGTCGCCCTGAACCAATAATGGTACTGATGGCAGCGGTATCCGATGTCTTGGATAACTCGGAGTTCAAGAAGCCTTTGTACCGAAATCCACCGCTCAATCTCGGCAAATTCTACCTCGAAGCAGATAGATTTCTGCGGGAAGAAGATGCAACTTCTGAGAAACGCGTTCTCGACGTCAACATGGTTAAAGACGGAGAACCGTCTGATTCTGGAAATGGCAAAGAAAAAGCCACCGTCAAGAATGACCGCAACACTCAGCCCCAGAGAGGGCCCAGATATGAAAATTACACTGAACTCAATGCCCCACTATCAGACATCTATCTGGACACGAATGGTGCTATCTCCTACCCAAACCCTCCCAAGAGGGATCCATCACAAAGAGAATGCGATTCTGGAAAGCATTTCATATTCCCCGATATGGACGGACATGACACAAATGACTGCAGGCATCTTTGTGATTTGATTGAGGAACGGGTTAAACGTGGAGAGCTGCCCGAGTATGTGAAACTACCAACAGCGCCTGCACATATGTTGCCACCACCTGCTCCCCGGAGAGGGAATGACCCTGGATTGAGCTCTCGTGGGCTCATCATCAACTGATCGAGATGAGAACAACTTTCATTTTCTGCATTTCTTAGGCTTTAAGATTTGTTTTTGCTTTCACTAGGCTTTCCGATTGGTTGAATCGGAGTACACACGTATGGGGTTAGGATGTAGCCGCAAAGCGTGCTCTGGACTCGGTGTCAAACCAATCAGGATTTGATTTGGTTTTGCTTTTTGAATTGAATAAGGAAGGATTTTCCAAGCATGGATTATGTTTGGTGAAATTGAGTATCTTGTCAGGATATGGCAAGATCCTCAACATCGGTTAAAGTATGGCTTATACTTATTTTGAAACACTAGGTGTGGATTACGCCTAGGGTCGAACTATCTTGTCAGGCCGTGGCAAACATAGTTTTCTCTGGATATGAGTATGGATGATACTAAGATTGATAACTCGAGTATGGTTTATACTAACTTTGGAATCCTAAGTATGGATTATACTTAGGAACGACAAATGGTCTTGTCAGGATGTGACAAAAGAAGTCGGGTATGGATTGTACTCGTTTTGAACTTCTAGGTATGGATTATGCCTAGAAAGTTTGGCTCCTGCCAGGATTTAGCAGGATGACTCTATTTCAGGACTGAGTATGGTTTATACTCACTTCGGACTCCTAAGTATGGATTATACTAATTAATGACAAAGGGTCTTATCAGGATGCGACAAAGGAAATTGGGTATGGATTATACTCGTTTTGAACTTCTAGGTATGGATTATGCCTAGAAACTTTGGCCCTTGCCAGGTTTTGGCAGGATGACTCAAACATCTCTTGAGTATGGTTTATTCTCATTAGACGTCGAAACATGGTTTATGCTCGGAAAGTTTGAATAGTACTTTTAGGATTTGGCACATTTGTTTTACCTTTATCCCTTTACAGATATGGATTATATTTGTAGCGGGCAGACCCAGTGAGATCATGGCGTTGTCGGATTTCTGTGGCTTATAGATTTCCTGGATTATCTAGAACACATCTTCCTTCAACCAGCAAGATATGTTATGGGGGGCAAACTTGTTGACACACTTTTTGGTAAAAGCGGTCACACATGAAATATCCGGATAATAGCATGCGTAGGCACTGAAAACAACGTCAGCAGACATGAAGCAGTTTGACCTAAATCGCATCACAAACAAAAAATGGCCCGAAACTCCTATCAGACGACCTATTTTGGGCCCAAAAAGAGCAATTACGGAGCTAAGCTTGTTAAATTTTGTAGCCCTCTGAATCAGCTTCAGGTTGAGCTTTCGTTTGGCTCAATCGGACTTACGGTTTGGAAGTTATGCCTGTTTCCGTAAAATGGTGTAATCTGGCAATCACTTGGATGAAGTGAAGAAACATCAGAAAGTTCAGAATATGGATCGGCTCGTGGGACCCACCTTGGCTCGTGGGATCCACTTCAACTCGTGAGCAAGAACTTGGATCGCCCCCTCCCGGCTCGTGGACTAGGGCTCGCCTTCTCCTTCCACTCGTGAAGACCCCTCTAGCTCATGCAGCTCAGGTGGACCACGATCCCCATTACCACGACCCGATCGTGGACACCAGCTTCACCATACCGCTCACGACAAGACCTCAGTTCGTTAAGGCCTCATCACGACCCGACCCCATGACCACGAACCGATCCCTGCATCTGCTGATACACGATTTGACCTTGACCTGTTCTCAAGGCAACTTCTGCTCCTACTTTCCTGGATCGGGTGCCGCGTACCCCATCACAAACTGGTCTTCCCAGAAGCTCTCCTACAGCTATAAATACACCATTTGAAGGCATTTTCATGGATCTTTTCGCTCTAACTCCTTATGTCTTCCACCATTGCTCTCTGCAAAACATTTTCAACAGCAAGGGAGCCAAATTCTACACTACAACATAAGGATTTCGTGTATAATCTTCATTTTTCTCACTTCTTTTCATTGTAAACACGAGGATTTTGTGTATAAACTAAGATAATTGTACTTGTAACTTCTCCGGATTTAAGAAGAAATAAAGTGGATGTAGGCTTGGTTTTAGCCGAACCACTATAAAAACTTCGTGTGTCTCCTGTTATTTACTATTTTCTGCATTTTTGTGATCTGTGATCTGCATTTGGGTGTTAGGCCCAGATTTTGGTCTAACATTTTTGGCGTGCCGGGTATGGGGCACATGACAACTTCAACTTCTGCTTGGAATTTTTTTCTACTGGATCAATGGTTATAAGAAAGAAGGATGGAACTTTCTCCCGTACTGAGCGTGCTGAGGATGTTGGCAATGAAGGCACGAGAAACGAGGCAAGCCATGAGGCTTCCTCTCATGAAAATCCATCGGCATACTTAACTAGAGATGAGATGGACGGCATTCTGGCTGAGTTGGGAGATCAAATGGCAAGGCAAGACGATCTCCTCCGAAAACAACAGGAGATGTTGGACACGGATTCTTCGCTCGGATGGATGGAAGGCCGAGCAACATTCAAGTCACTGGAAACGAAGCCATTGAAGCGGCTCATGTATCACCCGAACTCGGGGGAAACCCCCTCTCTCAACATCAAAACTCGGCTCGTGAGACATATCTTGGAGCAGTTCATGAGGTAGAATCAGGAGCAGTCCGTGATGGGAACCCACGACCGGGTCGGGTCGCCCCCCTCGTACCACGAACCGACCTTCACCACCCTGGATCGCGAGCCGCGAACTGCGAGTCCCATGCTCCACAAACTAGCCTTCGCGACCCGCTACCAGCAGCTTACCAACAGATTCCATCCTCTCCTGCACTCAACGCTGGGGGGGCAAGCTCTAATATTGGCAGACTGCAACAACTTTTTGAAGGCAATCGACTCGCTAGCCGGATTGAACGCCTCTCGAGGGGCCGCACTTATAAGAATGATGTGGATGATGTCAATCACAACCTGTTCACACAAGAAATCAGGAATTCTCGCAATCCCCCAGATTTCAAACATCCACAACTGGAGACCTACAACGGTAGGACCGACCCAATCGTGCAACTAATGCGCTACAAACGGCATATGGAAGTTCAATCGGCATCGGAAAACGTCATGGCAAAGTGTTTTCCACTCTTTCTGACTGACATAGCCGCTATGTGGATTTGGCAGCTAGAAACAGAATCGATCAACAGTTGGTACATATTGGTCGCACGCTTGGTTGAAAAATTTCGGGTTCACATTGCATGACCCAAGAACGTCATTGCATTCACTACAATCATGAAGAGGCCCAGAGAAACTCTGCGTTCGTTCCTGGAAAGATTCAATGTTGCAGCAGCATCAGTTGATCGCCATGAACCATCAATGGTACTGATGGCAGTGGTATCCGGTGTCTTGGATAACTTGGAGTTCAAGAAGTCTTTGTACCGAGATACACCGCACAATCTTGGTGAATTCTACCTCGAAGCAGACAGATTTCTGCGGGAAGAAGATGCAACTTCTGAGAAACGCGTTCTCGACATCAACATGGTTAAAGACGGAGAACCGTCCGATTCTGGAAATGGCAAAGAAAAAGCCGCCGTCAAGAATGACCGCAACACTCAGCCCCGGAGAGGGCCCAGATATGAAAAGTACACTGAACTCAATGCCCCACTCTCAGACATCTATCTGGACACGAATGGTGCTACCTCCTACCCAAAGCCTCCCAGGAGGGAGCCATCACAAAGATAACGCGATTCTGGAAAGCATTGCATATTCCACGATATGGACGGACATGACACAAATGACTGCAGGCATCTTCGTGATTTGATTGAGGAACGGGTTAGACGTGGAGAGCTGCCCGAGTATATGAAACTACCAATAGCGCCTGCACCTACGCTGCCACCTCCTGCTCCCCGGAGAGGGAATGACCCTGGATCGAGCTCTCATGGGCTCATCATCAACTGATCTGGATGAGACCAACTTTCATTTTCTTCATTTCTTAGGCTTTAAGATTTGTTTATTCATTCATTAGGTTTTCCGATTGGTTGAATCAAAGTACACACGTACGGGTTAGGATGTAGCCCCAAAGTGTGCTCTGGACTTGGTGTCAAACCAATAAGGATTTGATTTGGTTTTGCATTTTGAATTGAATAAGGAAGGATTTTCCAAGCATGGATTATGTTTGGTGAATTTGAGTATCTTGTCAGGATATGGCAAGATCCTTAAACTCGGTTAAAGTATGGCTTATACTTATTTTGAAACACTAGGTGTGGATTACACCTAAGGTCGAACTGTCTTGTCAGGATGTGACAAACATAGTTTTCTCTGGATACGAGTATGGATGATACTCAGATTGATAACTCGAGTATGGTTTATACTCACTTTGGAATCCTAAGTATGGATTATACTTAGGAACGACAAATGGTCTTGTCAGGATGTGACAAAAGAAATCGGGTATGGATTATGCTCGGTTTGAACTTCTACGTATGGATTATGCCTAGAAAGTTTGGCCCCTGCCAGGATTTGGCACGATGACACTATTTCAGGACTGAGTATGGTTTATACTCACTTTGGACTCCTAAGTATGGATTATACATAGGAATGACAAAGGGTCTTGTCAGGATGTGACAAAGGAAATCGGGTAAGGATTATACTTGGTTTGAACTTCTATGTATGGATTATGCCTAGAAAGTTTGTCCCTTGCCAGGATTTGGCAGGATGACTCAAACGTCTCTTGAGTATGGTTTATGCTCATCAGACGTCGAAACATGGTTTATGCTCGGAAAGTTTGAAATATACTATCAGGATTTGGCACATTTGTTTTACCTTTATCCCTTTATAGATATGAATTATATTTGTAGCTGGCAGAACCGGCGAGATCATGGCGTTGTTGGATTTCTATGGCTTATAGATTTCCTGGATTATCCAAAACCCATCTTCCTTCAAACAGCAAGATATGTTCTGGGTGGCAAACTTGTTGACACATTTTTTGGTAAAAGCAGTCACACATGAAATATCTGGATAACAGCTTGCGCAGGCACTGAAAACATCTTCAGCAGACATGAAGCAGTTTGACCGAAATCGCATCACAAACAAAGATTGGTCTGAAACTCCTATCAGACGACCTATTTTGAGCCCGAAAATAGAAATTACGATGCTAATGTCGGTATCTCTTGTAGCCCTTTGAATCAACTTCAGGTTGAGCTTTCGTTTGGCTCAATCGGACTTACGGTTTGAAAGTTATGCCCGTTTCCATAAACTGGTGTAATTTGGCAATCGCTTGGATGAAGTGACGAAACATCAGAAAGTTCAGAATTTGGATCGGCTTGTGGGACCAACCTTGGCTCGTGGGATCCACTTCGAATCATGTCCAGGAACCTGGATCGCCCCCCGGCTCGTGGACTTGGGCTCGCCTTCTCCTTCCACTTGTGAAGACCCCTCTGGCTTGTGGAGCTCAGGTTGACCCCGATCCCCATTACCACGACCCGATCGTGGACATCAGCTTCTCCATACCGCTCGCGACCAGACCTCGGTTCGTGAAGGCCTCATCATGACCCGACCCCACGACCACGAACCGATTCGTGCATCTTCTGACACACGCGTTGATCTTGACCTATTCTCAAGGCTACTCCTGCTCCTACTTTCCCTGATCGGGTGCCACGTACTCATCACAAACCGGTCTTCCCAGAAGCTCTCCTACAGCAATAAATACACCATTTGAAGGAATTTTCAAGGATATTTTCGCTCTAACTCCTTAAGTCTTCCACCATTGCTCTTTTCAAACATTTTCAGCAGCAAAAGAGCCAAATTCCACACTACAACACGAGGATTTCGTGTATAATCTTCATTTTTCTCACTTCTTTTCAATGTAAACATGAGGATTTCGTGTATAAATCGAGATAATTGTACTTGTAACTTCTTAGGATTTAAGAAGAGATAAAGTGGACGTAGGCTTGGTTTGAGCCGAACCACAATAAAAACTTCGTGTGTCTCCTGTTATTCACTATTTTCTGCATTTTTGTGATCTGTGATTTGCATTTGGGTGTTAGGCCCAGATTTTGGTCTAACAATTATATACGAGAGTTATTCAGAAAGGCCGGGTTTATACCCATTCTGAATAACTTATTCGATGATAAGTCGACGATGAAGACGATGGTTGAAAACCGGAGGTCTTCACATCGTTTGGATGATTACTGATGTCTTGATTGGGCTGTACACCCAAGACGAGGTAATAAGTGGTGATTGTCCAGACGTACTTGGAGATCGACGGATATTCGAGGGCCTCTCTCCTGTATTGGGCATATGGAACGAGGAATAAGGTGCCTTCGGTTTCGTTCAGACCCAGAACGAACTTGTAAATGGATGTGTGTCTAACATTGGATTTTATTCTGTGTTGATTGATTTCTATTAAATATATATCTGTTTGGCGGCGGAGAATTTATTCTCTTGCTTAACGCCCTTCTCTGGGACGTATGAGATCAGATGTTATATATCGATAGATATCAGTCACATGGCATGAACTGCCCGTGTGGCATGCTGAGATGCAAATGATCAAGGCTTCTGTTGAAAAGAAGAATCTTGTGGTTGATGATCAAAGCATGGCTTTAATATAGCATAGCTTTGTGTATAGTGTTAATTCGCGAGCCTCACACCTCGGTATGAGTCAAGAACGAGATAAGGACCGTTAGGAGAACATGACGTTTCTTTCCAGCTATGGGTGGTGTCAGCGTTTTGCAAGCTCTAACATTGTTATATTTTTACCTATGTGGTTGTTGCAATGCGTGTTCGCCCCGGATATATCAGTCCCTACGGAGCCGATGGATATAGGTCCAATAGGACCGGGAAACGTGTGCTCAGGAATTGCCAATCCACTAACATAAGTGTGGACTGGCCCAACCGATTCCAGGGGTTACCCAGAGTGTGTAGTCCTAAGACATTTGCTAGAGTGTCTCAAAGCGGTGAGGAGCCATCCCTGGCCGCGACTCATGACGGAAATCCAATTTCCAATACGTGATATTCGGTTTTATTTATAGAGCCTTGTATGGCGACATAATGGGATGGGGCACTATGCCGTCTATGATTGATACATTTATATTTGAAGTTGCTTTCATACACTTTACACTATAATAGTATCAAAATGATTTGTTTTAAACGTACCAAGCATGTTTGACTATAATAAGGTAAAACTCTATCCTCCGGCTTGCGTTGCATTGTGTGATGGGACCTGAGTCTTATAATAGCTTCATTTTTCAAAAAGCATTGCGTTGTTTATAACTGTTTATGCGCTGGTATTCTTGGGTGGAAACCCATTCCGTGTTATACGGCGTGGTCTCTTGATTTACTTTATTTTTAAAGTAAAGATTTAATAACTGTTTTAGTTCTCACACCAGTCACGTGACTGACCTGGAGTTTATTGGTTTAACCTAAACTCTAGTTGCCCCTATTTTCCACACGGGCTGCTAGTAGTTTTGGTTTTGCAGATTTATATTCACAGGATCCTGGTTTACAGTTGGAACGATATTCAGAAATCTCTGTATCCGTTTATCTCTTTCATTTGTATTATGTATTATTTTCCGCTGCTAAGTAATGTATTTTAATCTCTGATATTTTACAAAGAGTAATATGTATCCATGCTCTGTATATTCTTGTACTCTGATGTAAATTTTTGTAATAAGCAATGAAATGTTCTTCTGTTTGTGTTTTGATTGGCCCTGTTCTCAACTCAATCCGGGCTTTCCTTTACGGAGAAGTTTGGGTTGTTACACGTAGTATCAGAGCTTTGGTTTACAGAGCTCGAGAACAAGACACATTAGAACCAAACGAAAGAATTCATCAGAGATTGGATTAGTAATATCCAATGAGAATGACTCGTTACAGATAGGATCAACAGTATCCTAGAATGAGTTCAAAGAGTGTTATTTTTAAAATAAAAATGAAAACCAATTTTGTTTTGAAAATTTAAACCATATTCAACATATTTAAATATTTATTTTATATTGAATTTGGACAATCGAGTATATAAAGATTTTGCATATATGCCTTGCATACGTAAGTTCGAAGTTTTAATATACTGGATAGATATAGAATCACACACTAGTCGCCTAGAGATGAATCTAATGATGCCGCGGCATCATCAGCATTTGTGTTCGAGTTTCGAAAGTGGGAATCTGTATAATTCTAATTGGCTGGTATGAGAACCAAAACTCGATAGGGTTTGTTGTTGTGAATTGGCATCAAAAACATGATTTTTATATATATATCCAAAAGTTATGTGTTTGAAACGGTTATCACTAATTGATTGCTGATTGTGTTGTTTGATTAATTAAAATTTTGAACCATTAAGCCAAATTGAATCAAATGTTGAATTGACTTGAGAATTTATTGAAATTGCATGCACATACATGTATATACATTGAACAGGTCATAGCAGAGGAATAAAATTGTATGCCCGACGAATAGGTACATGTTTACTAATTTATTGGGTTGGGATGATTTTATGAGCCAATTGGCTTTTTCTTTTTCTTTTTGAGATGAGAGGGCCTGTGTGGCGGTTTGGGGAATTTCCCGGTGCTCCCTGTACAAAGGAGGTTATGGTGAAATTTTTCAAAAATTTAGGGTTTAGCCAAATTTTTGAGAAATTAGAAATTCCTAGAAACTGAAAAGTTGAAGAATGAAAGCCAAACTGAAAGTTGAGTTGATTAGTTAAACAACTTTCAGCTCCGTTCCTTTTCGAGGACGAAAAGATTTTAAGTGGGGGAGATTGTAACAACCCGGAAAATCAGAACCAATTTAAAATTTTTATTTCAGAAATTTTAATGAATTTTGAATATTAAAAATGATTTATTTTAAATAATAATGACTAGAAATTTATTTTGAATAGAATTAGAACGTATAAATTTATTTAAATCGAAGTTGGAATATAAATATTCATTTTAATTATAAAAGGAATTAAAAATGGCGCGGTAGTTTGAAATTCGATTTCGAATTTCAAATGAATGTACAGGATTCAAAATAAACTGGATTTTAGCGAAACAAAAAATATTAGAAACTATTTGAAAGTGTCTTTCCACGAATCTGAAAAATCCAAATTTCATAGTGGTAATAAAAAGTTATGCCCAGTTGAAAATTCAGAATAGTCACTATGGAAATATAGCCCTTAAAAATAGCAATTTTGCAAACGACCTCTGTTTTCGACGAGACCACTTTGATTGGATCCAGAATGTCAAATTATTGCTAAATTCCAATTTTCATAATTTTTGGAATCAATATGTGAGCGTGATGAATTTAAACGTGTTTGGTAATTTCAGTTTGAATTTAATCGACTGGAAAATGACCGTTTTTCAAACGGTCTCCAAATTCAACGAAATTAGTTTTGTTAGGACCGTATCATCAAAACATAGCCAGATTTATTTATTTTTTGAATTTTTGTTGCCCGTATGTGGCCCCGATAAATTAAAATGCATGTTTGAATTTAAAATATAATGATTCGTATTTAAAATTTAGTGTAAACTGATCGAAACAGTCGAATTGGCTTACCGGACATGTCCCATTGTGTTCGGAATGGGGGTAATTAGTTATAGACGATAGTCGGTGGGTTCGATTTGGAATTCGAAAATGAAAGTTGCTTTTTAGAAATTTAAAAGGATTAAATATTATAAATTATATAATCTCTCCTGTCCCTCTCTCCCCAACTTCTGTCAACTCCGTTCAAAATAAAAAAAGGAAAAGAGAAAATGTGCAGCCCCCCACCCGGATGACGTCCATCGTCGCCCCCCCAGGGTGCGTCGCCACGCTGGAAACCCTCCCCCCTCCTTTCCTCCTCAGGCGCCACCATCTCTCCCCCTTTTTCCCCTTTCTACCTCCAAACCCGCAACCAACCGTCGCAGCTGGCTCAGACCCGCCACCCACGACCACCAGCAACTAGCCGGCACCCCCCAAACCACCTGTGATGCCTCCGACGCCCCCGCCTCCAACTGAGCACCTCCGATTAAAAAGAAAGGTGAGTTTTTCTACGTTTTTATTTTATTTTATTTATTATATATATATATATATATATATCTGATTTGTTTTAAAAGCTATGAAGTTTGATTTGTTTTAGATTTTAAAAGCTAGGGTTTTTATATGAATAACGTTTGTAAAAGATATGATTTTTAATTTAGGAAAGATACGATTTTTGTTTATGAAAAGATAGGATTTTTATTTACATACTAGAATCATAAAAATTCGACTTTTAACTAGTGCATGATATGAAAATATTTGTAGAAGGATAAAAAAATGATTTTTATCGTCTGTGTACTATTTAGAAAATAGAAAAACTATGAAATATTTTCAACAAAATAAAAGTGGGATTTTTATTCATATAGAAGCGAAATAAAAGTATGATTTTTATATATACTGTAGTGACATAAAAATTTAATTTTTATATATGTAAAGTAGCGATAAAAATGTGATTTTTATATATATGAAGTAGCGATAAAAATTCGATTTTTATATATATGAAGTAGCGATAAAAATTCGATTTTTATATATATGAAGTAATGATAAAAATTCGATTTTTATATATATGAAGCAGCGCTAAAAATATGATTTTTTTATCATATATATAGAAAAGTAAAAATATGATTTTTAGTTAGATAAAAATATACAAACATCGTATTGAGAATGTGATTTTCAATATGAACAGCGTGGAAAAGACCGCGTTGAATTTCGGGAAGATCCAAGCTCTTCAGAAATTCATAAATGAAATGGAGGAGTGGATCCCAAAATTGAGAACTTCTCACTTTAATTTATTTTCTTGTAAGAAATTTATATTAGGATACAGACGGTGCTTAGCAGCACCCGACACCCATCGTCCACAGACCATGGATGACTTGTTTGTTTGATTGTGTTATGAAAATTGTTTGTGATGTGAAATGGACTGAATAAAATATTCATGTGTTGAAATAAATATTTTATCGTTAAAAATATAATTTTTAACGTGTATATGAATAAAATAAATATTCATTTACAAATCGGACGATTTATTTATGTACACTGATTTGACTGTTATTGATTGAGACGATAAATTTTACACATCGCCCAATTGCACAAATAAAATTCATTATTTGCTGATTGAAAACCCCACATGGGTATTGGATGATATTGGACATACATTAATCCCAATATTTAGTTGTATGTCAATCGATGGGTTGACAGGCTTTGTAAGCGTTAATTATTTATATTTAAGGCTTATGCAGTTGTGTAATGCACTCTGGATGATAGTTGATTGATTTGATTATTGTTGTGTACATGTGTTGTTCGAAATCCATATAAACAACATTATATGGTAATTGACTGTGTCTGTGTAACGAAAAAGAATTTCGCTCGATCCGAATCAGTCGCTAAACCGACCCAGACCGTTTGAAACGCCTGATTGTTTTGAGAACACGACAAAATAGAAACGCAGATGGAAGAACATTTCATTGTTTATTACAACAATTCCATCAGAATACAAGAATATACAGAGTATAAGTGAATAAATATTACACAGAAATATCAGAGATTTAAATTACATTTAAATACATAGCAGCGGAAAATAATACAATACACAACTGAAGGAGACATACGGATACAAAGCTTTTCGGATATCATTCCAGCTGTAAACCAGGATCCTGTGAATATAAATCTGCAAAACCAAAACTACTAGCTTCCCGTGTCAAAATAAGGGCACCCAGAGTTTAGGTTAAAACAATAAACTCCAGGTCAATCATGTGACTGGTGTGAGAACTAAAACAGTTATTAATCTTTATTTTTGAAGTTAGGAAAATCAAGGGACCACGCCGTATAACACGGAACGGGTTTCCTCCCAAGAATACCAGTGCATAAAACAAACAGCGTAATGCTAATTAAAGAAAAATGAAGCTATTATAAGACCCAGTTCCCATCACACAATGCAACGCAAGCCGGAGGATAGGGTTTTTACCTTATAATAGCCAAGAATGCTTGATACGTTGAAAACAAATAATTTGTTACTATTATAAGTGCATAGTGTATAAAACAACTTCAAATCATAAGTATCAATCATAGGCGACATGAGCGTCCCATGCCACTATGTCGCCATATATAGGTTTACAAATAAAACCGCAAATGTTACGTATTTGGAAATTGGATTTCTGTCTGTGAAATGAAGCAAAAGATAGTCCTCAACCGATTCGAGACTGTCTAGCCCGAGCCTCAGGAACAGCCGCAACTGCCACTTGGATCGTCAGGGCAGGTCCACCGATGTGGATTATTATGCCTGAACACTACGTTTCCCCTCCCTTTGGGGCGTAAATGAGCCAACGAATGACTCCATCGGACCCGGATCGTCCGATCAAACCAAGGCGCCTTGCAACAGCAACAACCACACAGGTGAAAAGTATATAAATGTCAGGGCTGGTAGGTCACTGACACCACCCTAGCTAGAAAGAAACGCATGCCCTCCCTGAGGTCCTCTCCCGTTTCTGGTTCACAACCGGGGTGTGAGGCTCGCGAATTCACGTTACACAAAGCTATGCCACACAGGCGGTGCTTTGATCATCAACCACAAGACTTTGCTTTTCAACATAAGCCTTGATCATTTGCCACTTAGGCATGCCACACAAGCAATTCACTCTATGCGTTTGATCTCCATCAGTATATAACCCCTGAGCTCGTACGTCTCAGAGAAGGGCGTTAAGCAAGAGAATAAATTCTCCGCCGCCAAACAGATATATATTTAATAGAAATCAATCACACAGACTAAAATCCAATGTCAGACACACAGTCCATTTACAAGTCCATTCTGGGTCTGAATGAAACCGGAGGCACCTAGTACCCCGCATCTCCATCGATCTCCAAGTACGTCTGGACGATCACCAACTGTTTCCATTTTCTTGGGTGTACAGCCCAATCAAGATCATCAGTAATTATCCAAGCGACGTGAAGACCTCCGGTCTTGGACCACCGTCTTCATCTTCGACACCACGTCAAATCAGTTATTCAGAATGGGATAAACCCAGTCTTTCTGAATAACTCGCGTAAAATAAATAAGTGTTACACAAACACAACATACGCCTCATTCCAATTCAGAATATTCTTTTATTCAAATATTCCTATACTTTGGGAAAAGTTCCCATTAATTTTATCAAAGATAAATTCTTTAAATTTATTCTTTAATCTCCTTTGAATATCAATACAAACTAGTCGGGATTAGCGAACCACGCCGAAGTAATCATTTATTTTATTTCCCAATCCCAACCTATTCATCCCATGAAGTAAAACTGGTAATACTTCATATCTAACACCACAGTGTTATCGGTAAATTCAATTACCATTTCACATTAAATCTAATTAAAGATTTAACTATCGCCTGGAGCAAAACTGGTGATACTCCATTCTCGATCTTTTCAATATAATTAAAGATTCATTAAAACTCCATTTAGTTTTAATCTTTAACTGGGTTAAAGAATCAGTGTCATTTTAAAACACGGTTCACGATAAACCCAAAATCACATTCATTAATTATCGGGTTAAAGAACAAGTGTTATTTAAAACATTGTTCACAATAAACCCAAAAATCAATACCAGTTCAATTCCAATTTAATATTATATAATTGGTACACTTTATTAAATCTAAATAAAAAGATTTAATCCTTTCTCAACTGGGTTCAAGAACAATGTTAGTCAAGACACCATTCACGATAAACCCAAATCACATTTGATATTAAATACAAGACTCTGAATAGAAAATATATCGGCTTATATTCAATATCAAATTCTACGACCAACAGATATCGTACTGGAAATAACGATATATATATCTATATCTTTCAAATTTCCGTAACAACATCTGTATAATCACGAAATCCAACATCGAAATATTCCGAAGACAATTTCGATTCAAATCCATTCCAATTCAATTATTGGAAATTCTGGTTATATTTCAAAACCATTTCAAACTCACTTTATTTATTTTAAAAATAAATAAATTACTATTCTAGTTTAAAACTAGTTCATTTCGATAAAAATCTATTTTTATCTTTTCAAATATGGAGTTTTTCATCCCAATTCTTCCCAAATCATTTCTTATTATTTTACACAAATTATTACTATTTTTAATAATTTTATCAAGGCCCGTACAGTCGATTTCCATCAACGGCCATCGAACTGCACTTACAGCGACCTTTTTCAAATTTGATTTGGACATAATTCCAAATCCAACCGTTAGATTTCTAATTTCTCACATTCGTTAGAAAGCTCTTTTCGATACGAACCCAACGGTTCCGGTTTTAGGAGAATCCGACGGTCGGATCTTCCGCAATATCCATTCGAAGTCAATGCTCGAAATTCGCGAACTACCGCGGCGCCGCGCGTTCTATTCAGGCCATTATATTATATATATAATATATATATATATATATATATATATATATATATATATATATACTTCGTCGATTTCCTTTTAAAACGTATTTTATAAATCGTTTTAAATTCATTTTCAAAACGGTTTCAACTTCATATTCAATTTCAAATCTAAATTGAATATTCCAATATAAATTCGTTTTAAATTCATTTCAAATTGATTTCAATTCAATTTCAGTTTAATTCAAATGCAATTCCTTTCAATTTCAATTCGAATTCAATTCTATTCAATTTCAATTCGAATTCATTTCTATTCAATTTCAATTCGAATTCACTTTTATTCAATTTCAATTCGAATTCATTTCTATTCAATTTCAATTCGAATTCATTTCTATTCAATTTCAATTCGAATTCACTTCTATTCAATTTCAATTTGAATTCATTTCTATTCAATTTAATTCAAATTTCAATTCTTTTCAAAATTTCAGATTTTGAAATCACTTTCGATATTCGTTATAAAATGAATAAAATCGATATAAATATCGTTCACGTCAAAATGGCGTAAATCTAATCAACACGGCTTCATATATTGATATTTTCAAATATTCCATTTTGAATATTTCTATTTCAAATATTCTATTTCAAATATTTCCTTTTCAAATATTTCTACCTCTAAACTGGAATGAGGCCCAATCAATTACCATATAATGTTAATTATATGGATTTTCTACAACACAGGTATATATATCAACAAAGATGAATAATCAACCATCATCCAAAGTGCATTCCACACTGTATAAGCGTCAAATATAAATATTCAATGCTTATAACAGTCTGTCAATCAATCGATCGACATACAACTAAACAATCGGGATTAGTGTATGTCAAATATCATCCCGATACCCGTGTGGGGTTTCAAACAATCAAACACAGATTTATTTGTGCAGTTGGGCGATGTGTAAAATTTATCGTCCCAATCAATATCAGTCAAATGTGTGTATATAAACAAATCGTCCGATTTGTTTATTTTTATTTCCTTTCATATACACGTTAAAAATTCTATTTTTAACTATATAAATATTTTATTTCATTTCACATCACATCACATAATCAACTACACATCAAAATCAAACAAACAAGCATACAAGCCGTCCATGGTCTGTGGACGACGGGTGTCGGGTGCTGCTAAGCACCATCTGCATCCTAGTATATATATATATAACTAGAAAAAGAAATTTAGAGTGAGAAGTTCTCACCAATAGCTAATCCAATCATCTCGACTCTTCTTTTGTAGAAGTCTTCGTCGTTCTCGCCTTTCGTCACTTTCGTTGCCCGTAGCCACTACATATATAAAAAAATCGAATTTTTACTTTGCTCTTCAATATATAAAAATCGAATTTTTACACCGCTACTATATAGATAAAATTCTATTTTTACATTGCTACTATATAGATAAAAAATCTATTTTGACATCGCTACTATCTATATAAAAATTCTATTTTTACATTGCTACTATATAGATAAAAATTCTATTTTTACATTACTACTATATAGATAAAAATTCTATTTTTACATCGCTACTATCTATGTAAAGATTTTGCCTTTTCAAATATAAAGATTTCGCCTTTTCAAATATAAAGATTTCACCTTTTCAAATGTAACGACCCGCATTCTACGCATCGGGGGATCGTAGAATATTTATTTCTTTCCCATATGAAGTCGTATGGTCATGTAACTTTGGGAAACATCCATTAGAGTCATTTCCCTTGTTCATGATTTTTGTCGATTTTTAAATGACCATTTTGCCCCTAGTTGGTACTGTTTTGGCCATAACTTTTGATTGGAAAGTAATTTTGACCTAAAACCACTTCCATTGGATTCGTTTAATGGTTTACCTTTCCGTAGAGTGGTCATAATAGCCAAACGGACTAAACGTTTGGGAGATATGGCTGAAATAAGGTTTGGAGGGTGAAAAACTGCTTAACCGGGCCAAATCGGGTGATTAGTGAGTAGGCCCATAACCCATTTCGGGATTAGGGTTATGGGGAGGCTGAAATGAGATAGAGGATCATTCCATTTCGGTTTTCTAGCCTCCACTTATCACCGAGGAACCCTAAAAATGGCCTCCAACCTCTAAATCACCTCCAAATCACCTTTTGGTCAAGGATTTGGCTTAGCAATCTCTAATCAAGGAAGATCTACACCAAAGCAACATTGGAGCTGCTGTTTAGCATTGAGATTCACATTAAATCATAGCTTTATTTCAGATCTTAGTTTATTTTGTGGCTAAGGTGAGTGATTTGCATAGTTTTGCACTAATTGTGGTTAATTAGGGATGATTAGTGTTAATTAGTGAATTTAAACATGATAAAATTCTGGAAAAATGTTTATAAAATTTGGAATGATGTTTTAGACCTCTGATATGAATTTGGGTTAATTTGGTTAAGTTTTGCTAATCATATCATAAGTTTCACCTAAACATGCTTAAGGGGAAATATGGGATTTTGGCTATGTTTGATCCATTTTAACCTATCATATTGTTGTTTTGATGTTTGTGGTTGATGATGCATGTTGCTATGACTGTATAAAATGCTTTGTGATTGGTTAGAATAGTTGGAATGGTCGAAAACGCCGTCGAGGGGCGTAATCTGCTCGCTGGAAGAACTGCAGGAATCTGCCCGAACCGGACCGGATCGGTGGGCATAGGGGCGATCCAACCCGAAGACAGCGATCTGTATGGCCACCCCCGATCGCGAATCCTCTCCACAATCCGATTCAGCTTGATGAGGTGCCACGATCCGAAGGGAGGAGCACGACCCGATCCACTTCAGAAGCTCACGAGCTGACGACCTAGGAAGATGCACCCGACCCGATCCGAATGGGTAACCACGACCCGATCCGTATGGGTGACCATGAGCTGATGACGTGACTCGATCCAAACCGTGGTGACGAGGGGAAACTGGACTCCGAGCCGAACCACTATGACCTGAAAGCTATGACCCGATCCGATCTGGTGATGACCAGTAACCCGAGATGCAAAGGTAGTCCAAATGGAAGTTGGAGCTCAGGATCCAGTTGGGAACCAATGAGTTCACTTCATGGTTGGACTTTGCTGCGGGACGTGTGCTAAGGAGTTGTCGACGTTCATAAATTCGATTCACCACTAAAAATGAAGGATGGCTACTTATCAGTGTAGTAGGGTCATTATGACCTGAGGGGCAAGGTGATGGCAGCAAGACTACGTTATCAGTGTAGTAGGGTCATTATGACCTGAGGGGCAAGGTGATGCGTAGTAAGACTATGAGCCAGCGCAGATGGGGTGAATAACTCCATGGGGCATGTGGACATAGTAAGGATTGGTAAGGCTATGAGCCAGCGCAGATGGGGTGAATAACTCTGTGGGCAAGTGGACATAGCGAGGAATTAGTGGCTACGTTATCAGTGCAGTGAAGCCATTTATGACTTCATGGGGTAGAGTGATCGTAGCAAGGTATGTTGGGTGATCGAAGTGGTGAATATCGTATGCTTTATGCACTGAGTGAGAGATGTGAGGATGGATGCTATGCCTGATAGTTTTCCATCATTATGATATGCACACCTTCCCCACCTCCGTATCTTTACACCGTTTGATATGGTACCTTAGAGTGTTGTACAGTATGTAGTGCTAACTCTTTGGTTGCAGGTCCAGGTTCAGGTATGTTTTAGTCTACCTGTTATTGTTCACTTTAGATGCTTATCGCTCATACCAGGCTTTATGTCTGACCCAGAGTTTTATGTCTCCTCTTATTACTCTGGGTTCTCACACGAGCAGACTAGAGACAGGTTAGTTGGTGATGCGCGAGTAGCTGATTCGGAGGCGGGCAGGAGGCTTCCACGTATGATATATATATAAACACATTCTCCCTGTGTCATTGGCGGTCGCTACTTGGGCATTAGTAGTGTACCTCATTTATCTTACTTTTGCTTCGAGATAGTTTGAAAAGTTGTAATAAGCTGTATGTTGGATTTCCGCTGCTATGATGTTTAGTCCTGATTTTCAGCTTATGCACTGTCTCTCCTGTTTTATGTCAAGTATGTTATTATTATATTTTATTCTATGCGCTGTGAGACATTCTACAGGTTCTTTGTATGTTCATTTCCTTCTTCCCTTTCCTTCTCACGACCCATTCCGTGCTAACTGGACATGTGTACAACGCACTTTTGGAGTAAATGTCGGTTGGTGCGGGGCGGGCCGTCACATCAAATATAAAGATTTCACCTTTTCATAACATAAAGATTTCGCCTTTTCATAACATAAAGATTTCGCCTTTCATAACATAAAAATTTCGCCTTTTCATAACATAAAGATTTCGCCTTTTCATATTTAAAGATTTTATTCTTATTCTTCTACAATATAAAAGATTATATGTTTCATCTTTCTATATGATAAAAATTATATCTTTCATCTTTCTATATAATAAAAATTATATCTTTCATCTTTCTATAAAATAAAAATTATATCTTTCATCTTTCTATATAACAAAAATTATATCTTTCATAGTTAAAGATCAAACCTTTCAAAAAAACTATCTTTTGGTGTTTATAAAAATCATGATCGTTTATTCACATTTTTCATAAGTAAAAACTGATTTAATAATATGGTTTAAACATAAAGAAACTGATTTAAAAACATTAAATAAACCAAATACAAGTAAATAAAAACTTACAGGCTTGGAGGGGGTGACAATCGGCGGAGATGGAGGGGATGAACGGAGAAGAAGAAGGAGAGGGGGCGGCTGGGGGGAGGGGGGGAGGTTGGGTCTCGTCACCGGCGGTTAAGGGGATTTGCGGTTTTTGGTTCGGGAAGGAGGAGAAGCGCGAGAGGGTGGAGAAGAAGGGAGGAGACGCGAGAGAGGGGGGGCTGACACCGCACAGCGGTGGTGGGCGGCGCCACCTGCGTCGGTGGGGGGAGGGGATCGCGCGGCTGCGCTGCGCTGTTTCCTTCCCCTTTTTCTCTTTTTTTTTTATTTCGTCTGATTTGGGAAAAGAGAAACACGGGGGGGGGGGGGGGGGGAGGGGCTCTATATAAATATATATATATTTATTATTAAATTAACTCTAAAAAGCAACTTTTATTTTACCTCTAAACGAGGCCCAGCGCCTGTCGTCCATAGCTAATTACCCCCATTCCGAGCACAATGGGATATGTATCGTAAGCTGATTTGATCGTTTCGATCAGTTTCCGTTAAAACCAACATATAACTCTATATATTGTATTTGAACGCGCATTTCAATTTACCGGGGTCACACACTAACTAGAAAAATTCCATAAAAATATTTTCTAGCTTCGTATTGACGATACGGTCCTAACAAAACTAGTTTCGTCAAATTCTGGGACCGTTGGAAAAATGGTCATTTTCCAGTCGATTAAAATCAACTGAAACTGGTCAAACGCGTTTTCCTTTGCCACGCTCACATATTGATTCGAAAAATTATGAAATTTCATACCTAGCAATAATTTGATATCACGGATCCAACAAAAGTGGTTTCGTCGAAATCCGGGGTCGTTTGCAAAATTTTCATTTTTAAGGGCCTGAATTCTATAGCGACTATTCAGAATTTTCAACTAGACATATCTTTTGATTCCCGCTATGAAATTTTGATTTTTCGGATTCGTTGGAAAGATATTATCAATTAGATTCAAATATTTTTGGTTTCACTAAAATCCGGTTTATTTTGCACTCGGTATGTTCAATTGAAGTTTGAAATTGAATTATCAAACTACCGCGCCATTTTCAATTCCTTTTATATTTCAAAATAAATATTTATATTCTAACGACGATCTATATAATATATACGTTCGAATTTCATTCAAAATAAATTTCTCGTCGATATTATTTAAAACAATTCATTTTAAATAATCAAAATTCACTGAAATTGCCAAAATAAAAATTTTAAACTGGCCTAGATTTCCGGGTTATTACAATCTCCCCCACTTAAAACTTTTCGTCCCCGAAAAGGAACAAAGCCGAAAGTTGTTTAATTAATCAGCTCAACTTTCAGTATTTTCACTACGGCTTAAGTTCCTCAACTTTTCAGTTTCTAAGAACTTTTCAAATTTTTCAAAAATTTGGCTAACACGCTAAATTTTCGAAAAATTTCGCCATAACCTCCCCTGCACCGGGAGCACGGGAAAATCCCGAAATTGCCATACAGGCCCTCTGATCTCAAAAAGAAAAAGAAAAAGCCAAGCGGCTAGCCAATCGGCTCATAAAATCATCATCACCCAAACAAAACAGTATGTTATGATAAACATGTACCTATTTGTCGGGCAAACAATTTTATTTCTCTGCTCTAGCCTCCTTGCTATGACCTGTTCAATGTAAGTACATGTATATGCAAGCAAATGCGACCAATTTTCAATACAATTCAATATTTGATCAATTTGGCTATATAATACAAATTTTAATTAATCAACAAATAATCAACAACACAACCATCAATCAATTAGTTGATTAGCTTTTCAAATCCATTACTTTGATATATAGTCAAAAAATCAGATTTTTGATGCCAAATCACAACAATAGGCCCTATCTAGTTTCGGTTCTCACACCAGTCAATAGTAAATATATAGAAAGCCCACTTTCGTCACTCGAACATAAATTCTAATGATGGAGCTCCATCATCAAAATCATCTCCGGGCAATTAGAGTGTAATTCTATATCTATCCAGTATATTAAAATTTCAAATACATGTTTGCAAGGCGTATATTCTAAATCTTTATATATTGGACTGTCCAAATCAATACAAATAAATAATCAAATACGAATAATTGATTTAAATTTTCAAAACAAAATTTGTTTTCACTTTAAAAATATACTCTTCACACTCGTTCTAGGATACTACTGATCCCATCTCTAACGAGTCATTCCCATTGGATATTACTAATCCAATATATGATGAATTCTTTCGTATGGTTCTAATGTGTCTTGTTCTCTGAGCTTTGTAAACCAAAGCTCTGATACCAACTGTAACGAAAAAGAATTTCACTCGATCCGAATAAGTCGCTAAACCGACCCAGACCGTTCGAAACGCCTGATTGTTTTGAGAACACGACAAAATAGAAACGCAGACGGAAGAACATTTCATTGTTTATTACAACAATTCCATCAGAATACAAGAATATACAGAGTATAAGTGAATAAATATTACACAGAAATATCAGAGATTTAAATTATATTTAAGTACAAAGCAGCGGAAAATAATACAATACACAACTGAAGGAGACATACGGATACAAAGCTTTCCGGATATCATTCCAGCTGTAAACCAGGATTCTGTGAATATAAATATGCAAAACCAAAACTACTAGCTGCCCATGTCAAAATAAGGGCACCCAGAGTTTAGGTTAAAACAATAAACTCCAGGTCAGTCATTTGACTGGTGTGAGAACTAAAACAGTTATTAATCTTTATTTTTGAAGTTAGGAAAATCAAGGGACCACGCCGTATAACACAGAACGGGTTTCCTCCCAAGAATACCAGTGCATAAAACAAACAGCGCAATGCTAATTAAAGGAAAATGAAGCTATTATAAGACCCAGTTCCCATCACGCAATGCAACGCAAGCCGGAGGATAGGGTTTTTACCTTATAATAGCCAAGAATGCTTGATACGTTGAAAACAAATCATTTGATACTATTATAAGTGCATAGTGTATAAAACAACTTCAAATCATAAGTATCAATCATAGGCGACATGAGCGTCCCATGCCACTATGTCGCAATATATAGGTTTAAAAATAAAACCGCGAATGTCACGTATTTGGAAATTGGATTTCCGTCTGTGAACCGAGGCAAAAGATAGTCCTCAACCGATTCGAGACTATCTAGCCCGAGCCTCAGGAACAGCCGCAACTGCCCCTTGGATCGTCAGGGCCGGTCCACCGATGTGGATTATTATGCCTGAACACTACGTTTCTACGCCCTTTGGGGCGTAAATGAGCCAACGAATGACTCCATCGGACCCAGATCGTCTGATCAAACCGAGGCGCCTCGGAACAGCAACAACCACACAAGTGAAAAGTTTATAAATGTCAAGGCTGGTAGGTCACTGACACCACCCTAGCTAGAAAGAAATGCATGCCCTCCCTGAGGTCCTCTCCCGTTTCTGGTTCACAACCGGGGTGTGAGGCTCGCGAATTCACGTTACACAAAGCTATGCCACATAGGCGGTGCTTTGATCATCAACCACAAGACTTTGCTTTTCAACAGAAGCCTTGATCATTTTCCACTTAGGCATGCCACACAGGCAATTCACTCTATGCGTTTGATATCCATCAATATATAACCCCTGAGCTCGTACGTCTCAGAGAAGAGCGTTAAGCAAGAGAATAAATTCTCCGCCGCCAAACAGATATATATTTAATAGAAATCAATCACACGGACTAAAATCCAATGTCAGACACACAGTCCATTTACAAGTCCGTTCTGGGTCTGAACGAAACCGGAGGCACCTAGTACCCCACATCTCCATCGATCTCCAAGTACGTCTGGACGATCACCAACTGTTTCCATCTTCTTGGGTGTATAGCCCAATCAAGATCATCAGTAATTATCCAAGCGACGTGAAGACCTCCGGTCTTCGACCACCGTCTTCATCTTCGACACCACGTCAAATCAGTTATTCAGAACGGGATAAACCCGGTCTTTCTGAATAACTCGCGTAAAATAAATAAATAAGTGTTACACAAACACAACATACGCCATATTCCAATTCAGAATATTCTTTTATTCAAATATTCCTATACTTTGGGTAAAGTTCCCATTAATTTTATCAAAGATAAATTCTTTAAATTTATTCTTTAATCTCCTTTGAATATCAATTCAAACTAGTCGGGATTAGCAAACCACACCGAAGTAATCATTTATTTTATTTCCCAATCCCAACCTATTTATCTCATGAAGTAAAACTGGTAATACTTCATATCCAACACCACAGTGTTATCGGTAAATTCAATTACCATTTCACATTCAAATATAATTAAAGATTTAACTATCGCCTGGAGAAAAACTGGTGATACTCCATTCTCGATCTTTTCAATCTAATTAAAGAATCATTAAAACTCCACTTAGTTTTAATCTTTAACTGGGTTAAAGAATCGGTGTCATTTTAAAACACGGTTCACGATAAACCCAAAATCACATTCATTAATTATCGGGTTAAAGAACAAGTGTTATTTAAAACATTGTTCACAATAAACCCAAAAATCAATACCAGTTCAATTCCAATTAAATATTATTTAATTGGTACACTTTAATAAATCTAAATAAAAAGATTTAATCCTTTCTCAACTGGGTTCAAGAACAGTGTTAGTCAAGACACCATTCACGACAAACCCAAATCACATTTGATATTAAATACAAGGCTCTGAATAGAAAATATATCAGCTTATATTCAATATCAAATTCTACGACCACAGATATCGTATTGGAAATAACGATGTATATATCTATATCTTTCAAATTTCCATAACAACATCTGTATAATCACGAAATCCAACATCGAAATATTCCGAAGACAATTTTGATTCAAATCCATTCCAATTCAATTATCAGAAATTCTAGTTATATTTCAAAACCATTTCAAACTCACTATATTTATTTTAAAAATAAATAAATTACTATTCTAGTTCAAAACTAGTTCATTTCGATAAAAATATATTTTTATCTTTTCAAATATGGAGTTTATCATTCCAATTCTTCCCAAATCATTTCTTATGATTTTACACAAATTATTACGATTTTTAATAATTTTATCAAAGCCCGTACAGTCGATTTCCTTCAACGGCAATCGAACTGCACTTACAGTGACCTTTTTCAAATTTTAATTGGACATAATTCCAAATCCAACCGTTAGAATTCTAATTTCTCACATTCGTTAGAAAGCTCTTTTCGATACGAACCCAACGGTTCCAGTTTTAGGAGAATCCGACGGTCGGATCTCCCGCAATATCCATTCGAAGTCAATTGTCGAAATTCGCGAACTGCCGCGGCGCGTTCTATTCAGGCCATTATATTATATATATAATATATACATCATCGATTTCCTTTTAAAACGTATTTTATAAATTGTTTTAAATTCATTTTCAAAACGGTTTCAACTTCATATTCAATTTCAAATCTAAATTGAATATTCCAATATAAATTCGTTTTAAATTCATTTCAAATTGATTTCAAATTGATTTCAATTCAATTTCAATTTAATTCGAATGCAATTCCTTTCGAATTCAATTCGAATTCAATTCTATTCAATTTCAATTCGAATTCATTTCTATTCAATTTCAATTCGAATTCACATCTATTCAATTTCAATTCGAATTCATTTCTATTCAATTTCAATTCGAATTCATTTCTGTTCAATTTCAATTCGATTTCACTTCTATTCAATTTCAATTTGAATCCATTTCTATTCAATTTAATTCGAATTTCAATTCTTTTCAAAATTTCAGATTTTGAAATCACTTTTGATATTCGTTATAAAATGAATAAAATCGATATAAATATCGTTCACGTCAAAATGGCGTAAATCTAATCGACACGGCTTCATATATTGATATTTTCAAATATTCCATTTCGATTATTTCTATTTCAAATATTCTATTTCATATATTTCCTTTTCAAATATTTCTACCTCTAAACTGGAATGAGGCCCAATCAATTACCACATAATGTTAATTATATGGATTTTCTACAACACAGGTATATATCAACAAAAATGAATAATCAACCATCATCCAAAGTGCATTCCACACTGTATAAGCATCAAATATAAATATTCAACGCTTATAACAGTCTGTCAATCAATCGATCAACATACAACTAAACAATCGGGATTAGTGTACGTCAAATATCATCCCGATACCCGTGTGGGGTTTCAAACAATCAAACACAGATTTTATTTGTGCAGTTGGGCGATGTGTAAAATTTATCGTCCCAATCAATATCAGTCAAATGTGTGTATATAAACAAATCGTCCGATTTGTTTATTTTTATTTCCTTTCATATACACGTTAAAAATTCTATTTTTAACTATAAAATTTTTTTAACTATATAAATATTTTATTTCATTTCACATCACACAATCAACTACACATCAAAATCAAACAAACAAGCATACAAGCCGTCCATGGTCTGTGGACGACGGGTGTCGGGTGCTGCTAAGCACCATCTGCATCCTAGTATATATATATAACTAGAAAAAGAAATTTAGAGTGAGAAGTTCTCACCAATAGCTAATCCAATGATCTCGACTCTTCTTTTGTAGAAGTCTTCGTCGTTCTCGCCTTTCGTCACTTTCGTTGCCCGTAGCCACTACATATATAAAAAAATCGAATTTTTACTTCGCTATATAAAAATCGAATTTTTACACCGCTACTATATAGATAAAATTCTATTTTTACATTGTTACTATATAGATAAAAATTCTATTTTTACATCGCTACTATCTATATAAAAATTCTATTTTTACATTGCTACTATATAGATAAAATTTCTATTTTTACATTGCTACTATATAGATAAAAATTCTATTTTTACATCGCTACTATCTATATGAAGATCGATAGGATCAGACGTAATTACCTTTGGAATGGTACACCGTCTTGTAGAGGCTATAAATGCTTAGTTAACTGGGAAACGTGTTGTAAACCAAAGGAAGAGGGAGGACTAGGGATCATTAACTTATATAAGTTTAATTCTTCCCTTATAGCCAAATGGCTATGGAAGTTTAGATGCCCTGATGTGAAGGCATCATGGAAATTAATTGTTTCCAAAGCATATTATTCTAGAGATGAATTTATTGTTGGAAATACTATAGGTTGGCTTAATAGGTTATGTCACTTTTGGAAGTCTGTCTTAAATTGTTATGATTTTTTTTAGTTTAGGATGTAAGGTGACAGTCCATTCAGGTAATCTTGCTTATATTTGGCATGATGCTTGGATTTCTTGTGTACCACTAAAAATTGAATTTCATAAGCTTTTTAATATTAGTAGATTTAAAAACGCTTTAATTAAAGATGTTTACACAGTTGATTTAGATCCTCCATGGGAGTTGGCCTTTAACAATATATTAGAGGGGGATTTATTAAGGCAATTGGCCTTAGTGAAAGCTAAGTTAGCATTGTATCATTTAGATGAAAATGGTGATACAATTTGTTGGAATTTAGATAAGAGTTTAGTATACACTATCAATAGCATGTATAATTTTATTAATTTTTCTGTGTATATTTGCACCCCTTTAAATTTTTATGGAAGGCTAATTCTCCTCCCAAAGCCAAGTTTCTTATGTGGCTGATCGTTCATAAGAAGCTTAATACTTTTGAACTTTTGAGAAGGAAGAATATAATTTTTAATGTCAAATGTTGTTTTTGTAGTATTATGGAGGAGGACGTAGATCATCTATTTTTTTCTTGCTATTTAACCTTTTTTATTTTTAATATGATCTTAAGGTTATTTACTTTTGACTGTTTTAGTTCTTTCAGTAGTTGCATTGAATATTGGGATTGTTATAGATTTAGATATAATCCCAGTCAGAGATATGTGTTGGATTCGCTAGTTACTATCATAAGTTGGTTCGTCTGGATAGAACGGAATCAGAGGTGTACTCATTCTAATTCTGTTTCTGCTGATAATTTAATCATTAATATAGTTAACTTCTGTTTGGGTTGGATGTCTAACTCACACTACAAGCTTTATGGTGATTTGAGATTTGGGTGTTTTTTGAATAAGGTTAGATCTAACCTGAGTTTATTTATAAGAATTAATAGTTATTTTAGAGTTAATAGACCTCGTATTTGTGGTTGACTTTTTTTGTTTTATTTATTTCTTTTGTTTTTTTGTTTTGCACGTATAAATATGGGTATATGACTATATATATGGTTATATGTCAATGTATATATATATATTTATATATATATATATACACACACTCTTATATATAATCATATATATGGTCATTTCCTTCAGATTAGTTCTTTGGTTTTTTGTTTTTGCATATGTATATATGGTTATATGCCCATATATATATACACACATATATATATACATGTATGCATATACTCATATATACATATAAGCTACTGATAGTTTGGTTCAGTGGTTTTGATTCTAGGTTGTTGATGTAGCAGAGGAGCTCTTTGGATCACTGTATGGATTGACCATTGTTACTTGCTTGGGACTCATTTGTATTTCAGATTGTAGATGAAGCTGTGGAGCTTTTGGGTTATGCTGCTTTGGATTGATCATTTTTGGCTTGCTTTGGATATATTGGTGTATAAGGAGTAGGAGTGTCTTTATTTTTTGGTGATCTATTACACCATTTGTTTTTTAGTTTATTTTATGTATGGGAGTAGATATACTTCTTATCGGGTGGTGGCCTTGCTGGAATTCGATAACAAAGTATGATGGGTGGTGGCCTTGCCGGAACTCATCTATCTACTGTCCCTTACATTCCTTATTGTGACTCTTGTTTGTGGGTCTGTGTTTTTTGGGGTATGTATTTGGATACTTGTACCACTCTATTTTTATTATATATATGTGTGCTCTCTTCCCCCTGGAAGACCACACATTTTTGTTTCAAAAAAACATTTTTATAACTACGCTTTTTTTTTATAAAAATCTCTCTAGTTATAAAATCAAAACTTGTTTTAAATAAAAATCTAAACTTGTTATAAAAATATATCTTTCACATAATAAAAAAAATGCTATACATATATATATATTAATAAAAATTATATTTCTATCCTAAAATTATATATATAAAAACCATACAAATGAAGACTATAATGTTATAGCATAAAGAAATCATATTCAAAGAGAATAAAATAGAAAAACTCACATCCAAGGGGGGGGGGAGAGGTTCGCTGTTGAAATTGGAGATATGAGGGGATCGCAGGGGTCGCGTCGGGATCTGGAGGTGGAGGGGGTGGGAAAGACGGTCGGGTTGGTGGCTAGGGTTTATGCGACGGTGCTGATTTGGGTTCGGGTTCTCGCTTGAGTGGGGGGGGGGGGGAGGATCACAATGGGGTGGAGGAAGAAGGGGGAGGAGTTCGACGTGGGGAAGGGGGTGGCGCGCTGTGGTTGGAGGCGCAATAGAAGCAAAGTGGGGGGGGGGGGGCGACGAGGGTTTTCTAGTTTTTTTTTATTTTGATCTGTAAAGGAAGAGAGAGAGAGGTGAGTGTATTAATATATAATTTAATTATTTATTTTAATTTACTTCTCCTTTAGAGTTGAATTTTCATCCGAACCCCGATTCGAACCCAACGACTGTCGTCCCTAGCGTATTACCCCCATTCCGAACACAATGGGATATGTATCGTAAGCTGATTCGACTGTTTCGATCAGTTTTCGTCCAAATGAAAATATAATTCTATATATTGAATTTGAATGCACATTTAAATTTACTGGGGCCACATACTAACTAGAAAAATCCCAGAAAAATATTTTCAAGCTTCGTATTGACGATACGGTCCTAACAAAAGCAGTTTCGTCAAATTCTGAGATCTTTTGAAAAATGGCCATTTTCCAATCGATTAAAATCAACTAAAACTGGTAAAACGCGTTTTCCTTCGCCACGCTCACATATTGATTCGAAAAATTACGAATTTTGGAATCTAGCAATAACTTGACATCACGGATCCAACAAAAGTGGTTTCGTCGAAAACCGGGGTCGTTTGCAAAATTCCCATTTTTAAGGGCCAGAATTCCATAGCGACTATTCTGAATTTTCAACTGGGCATATCTTTTTACCCCCGCTATGAAATTTCGAATTTTTCGGATTCGTTGGAAAGATAATCTCAATTAGATTCAAATATTTTTGGTTTCACTAAAATCCGGTTTATTTTGCACCCGATACATTCATTTGAAATTTGAAATTGAATTATCGAACTACCACGCCATTTTCAATTCCTTTTATAATTATAAATAAATATTTATATTCTAACGTCGAGCTATATAAATATATAAGTTCCAATTCTATTCAAAATAAATTTTTCGTCAATATTATTTAAAATAATTCATTTTAAATATTCAAAATTCACTAAAATTGCCAAAATAAAAATTTTAAATTGGCTCAGATTTCCGGGTTATTACATAACCCTTCCAAGCTTTTCTCATATGCTCATCAATGCATTTTTTGGTTGTCTCATCATTTAGGTTAATGTAAAAATGTTCCTTTAAATAAAATACTATTAACTACAAGTATTACAAATATGAATGTAACATAGTGAAATTACTTACTAAAAGATAATGTCGCAATTGAGCTCTCACATCTTCAGGGACCATTCTCCACTCTTTATAATGAAATGTACCATGATTTCGAATAATGATGCCAATCTCATTATTAAATTTCTCGGCATTAGTACAAATTGGTTGACGACATTCAGCATCAAAAATCACTGACAACTTTCCACTTGACGCTTCCTTAGCTATAGTTGTCAAGCCACGAGTAGCTCCATGTGCCTTGAAAGAAGGTGTTTGACTTATGGTACAAAATATTCTTAGTTAATGTAAGTAGAATTACAAAAGAAATGAACATGAATAACATTAAATTTACCACATGGAACTTGAGAAGATTGATTATTATTTTCGATATCAAAATGGGTTGTCATATTGACTTGTTCACTTTGTACTATAGAGTGCACGGAGCCTTGAGGGTGTTCTCTCTCTACATTAGATTGGGTGGTGGTTCTATATTGTTGACTTTGTACCCTAGATCGAGTGGTGCGACATAATTGTTGATTCCCTAAAGTTGAGCGAATAGTGCGACCAACTTGTGTAGTTTGAGCAGGCAAATCAATGGTTGGTTCAACTTGTTGACTTTGAGCAGTAGATCGAGTGATGCGACAACCAAGTGCCATGATAGAAATTCTGTGAAAAAATCAAAAATAAAGTGAGTAAAGAGGGAATACATCAATAGTAGAAGAATTTGTGAATTTAAGTACATTGAAGAGTAGCTTTTAGGAAAAAAATAACTTACATTTTGTGGGAAAAGAAAATAGTTGTTAATGATACATGCCACACTTATTCTGATATGCACACATGTGAAGTCAATCCATTATTTTAGCAGTCAGAATTAAAATAAAAAAATAAAATACCAATTACATATTTTGTGCATATAATATTATCTATAGAAGCACAATAGTTCCTCTAACTTCGATTATTACCACTAAAGGAAACAAAATAAAATAATCATATTTCCTACTGATGCCCAACTATGAATTAAGATTCTACATCATCATCGCATTCTGATTCTGTATCACTTTTATCGTCATCACTTAGGAGAAATGTTTCATTACTACAAAATATACTTTCATCATCTAATTCTTCAGCAAAGTTAGCTTCTTTGTCAACATCTTGATTTTGGTTTGAAATTAAATCTGCAACAAACTGTCCCGAGAGAGCTAAAGATGGAACATCTAATCGAACTAAAGATGAACTTTCAATGAAATCCTCGGTTGGTTGGAAAGGTTGTAACTGAAATTATGCTTCTTCTTGAAAAACGTCATCAATTATTGTGTCTTCCGCAATTTTAGGAATGTCATAAATAGATCAATGATTTTCTTTTTGAACAGTCCTCCAATTCGAACCACGCTTCATATCAATCAAATAGAAAACTTGTTGCGCTTGAGATGCCAAAATAAATGGTTCATTAGAATACCAATTAGTAGACGTATTGATGGAAGTCAAATTATGATCCACAACAATTGATCTACCTTTTGGATTGGAGTTATACCACTTGCAGCGAAATAAGAACACCTTTCGATCCAAAATAAACGACAACGGTAGAATCTCAATCCGGACACCATAATATATGATATTAATATTATCATGATCACCCTCAGTGCAAACTCCAAAACATTGCGTCTTAAGAGTATCATCACGTTCTTTACATCGAAATCGAACACCGTTTACAATACAACTTTGGTAGACGTTGTATCGTTCAAGTGGACCTTGAGATAAAGAATACAAATCATCGTTGACAAGAGATGAGTTTTGAACTCTCATTTGAGATACCTATCATATGGAAGAATTTATATTATGAATGAAAAATATCACAACTTAAGAAGTTAATAAATAAAAACATTAATGATAATTTATCACCTTTTTTTAAACCATAAAGGAAATTGTTCTTTGTGCTCTTACGCGACTTCTGAATTCGTAAGACCCTTTTCTTCTAGCAACCTTATATGATCACTGCATGTCGAATGCATTTTTATGACTAAGTGAATGATATAAGACTAAGATAATTTAGAAGAAGGAAAATGTTGTTACTTACTCAAGAAAATCTTGGATATCATCTATATAATTGTTCAATATATACCACAGAATGATTTTTCTCCAATTTTGTAGCAATTTGACAGTTGATGCCCTTGACGGGCGAATATTTGAGTTGAAAATGTCTATCTTATGATTTGTAGAGGGTATACCTCAATTTCGTTCGGGTCTTGTGGATCTTATCTCTACGTTAGAAATATATCTTAACAAGAAATTTATAGCTTCATCTACAACAAAAGCTTCTGCTATAGAACCCTCGGGCCGAGACATGTTTCCCACATATTTCTTATACAAACCCATATGGTATTCTGTCCCAAACATCCATCTCGAAGAAACTAGACCACCCAACAACACTTGATCAGGTAGGTGAACACGAAGATGAACCATAATGGTAAAAAATGACGGAGGAAATATTTTTTCCAACTTGCACAGAATGATTACAATTCCATCTCTCAGTTTTACTATGCCAGAAGTTTGTAAAGTTTTGGCACAAATTTTTTGGAAGAACTGGCAGAGTTCAATCAAAGCACCACGAATGTTTTCTGTCAAAAAGGGAAGTAATGCAGCTAGTAATTTCTTATGAAGTAAAACATGGCAATCATGAGTTTTCATTCCCCTTAATTTGTCATTATCTATCACACATCGACTAATATTTGAATCATATCCATCTGGTAGTCTAACACATTGAATGAATTTACAAAACTTGCATTCTTCTTTCGTCAAAGTGTAACTAGCATGAGGTTTATCAAGCTTATTATTAGAAGGATCCATCTTTAGCGAAAGCTCTTTACGAATATTTAGATTTTCCAAATCCTTACAAGCTTTCAAGTTATCTTTCGATTTACCTTCAATGTCTAAAAGTGTTCCAATAATGTTATCACATACATTTTTTTTCTATATGCATCACATCAAGATTGTGACGCAGCAAGAGCTTTGACCAGTATGGAAAATCAAACAAAACACTTCTTTTACACCAATTTAGTTCATTCTCTCCACGTTTACGTTTTTTGGAAGAATTATTTGGTGCTTTACCGGTGGTACGAAAAGGGATTTCATCCAACTGATTTATAATGTCATCACCAGTAAAAGTTCTAGGAGGACCACCTAATTCAGTATATCCATCATATTCTTTACTCCTCCAAGAATGGTCTATTTGAAAATAGCAACGATGTCCCATGAAACATTGTTTGTCAGTTATTTTTCTAGATTTTGTATCTTCCAAACAAACAAGACAACCTAATTTACCAATAGTGCTCCACCCAGACAAGTATGCATAAGCGGGGAAATCACTAATTGTCCACAAGACTGCAGCACGAAGTTTAAACATGCACTGACCATATATATCATATGCATTAACTTCCTCCCACAATTCTTTCCACTCTTCAATTAATGGCTTCAGGAACACATTATAATCTTTTCCAAGAGATTTCGGACCTGGAATGAGCAAAGACATAAGGTAGTTTGTTCCAATAGGAGAATCCCAAGGTGGCATGTTATACGGAATTAATATCACTGGCCACAAACTATAAGTTGATGTCATATTAGATAAAGGGTTAAACCCATCTGACGCCAACCCCATTTATACACTTCTAGAATCAGCTGTAAAGTCAGGATAAACATTGTCGAAATGCTTCCAAGCATCCCCATCAGTAGGATGACGTAAAATCCAATCTTCATTTTTTCATACCTCTTTATGCCATCACATATCTTTAGAGGTATGCTTCGAACTAAACAATCGCTTCAATCGTGCCTTGATAGGGAACCATCTAAGTCATTTATGTGGGATTTGATTTCTTACATAACGATTGGACTTGCATACAGGACATGACACAACATTTGCATTCTCACCATAGAATAACGCACAATCGTATTGACAAACGTCAATTTGCTCATAACCTAATCCCACCTCACAAAGAAGCTTCCTTGTCCGATAATAATTAACTGGACAACGATTACCCTCTGGAAAAATCTCTCTCTAATACCCCAAAAGATTGTCGAATGATTTATCTGTCCATTTGTTAATTACTTTGATATTCATCAACTTCACCATTGCACTTAAGACAGAGAAACCTTTACAGTTACTGTACAAAGGCTTAAGAAGTGATTCAAACAATGCAACATATTTGTCATCCACATTAAATGAGGATTCATCATTGAAGTCACTAGCTAAACCAATTTCAAAATACTTACTACCAATAACATCATGAAGACCTGCAACCAAATCATCATGCTGATCTGAATTTTCAATATTATCCTCAATATTGAATTCTCCTCCATCTTCTTCTTCCTCTACTTGCTCACCATGGTGATACCACCTTGTGTAAATATTAAGAAAACCATGAGTGATCAAGTTCAACTTTATCACATGCATTGTGATTTCTTATTCACACATAGACAACAAGGACATAACACCATCCCATTAGAGTCCATAGAGTGCCTTGCAATACTAATGAATTCATTAACTCCAGCAGCATATTCCGCTGAAAGTTTATTTGGTATATTTATCCAATAACGATCCATGATACAAAAAATAGCTAGGTAGAACTGATGATGAACCTATTAGAAAAGAGGTCGATAAGAAAGATTATTTGATACATTATATATTGCTAACCTACTACATATGACAAAAAAGAAGCGTTGCATACAATATGTGCATATGCATGTAGTAGCAGATGGCATGCACACATAAGGACAATATGCAGAGGAAGGAATAAGATTCAGAATAACTAGAGTTCATGTCCATAAATGTGCATACAGCTGGAATCAGTGGTTGGCGTAGCCAGTGAAAATGTTGGAGTAGGCACAAAGTGGAGTATGGTTTGAGAACATAAATAGTCGTAGTTAGTATTTACAGTATTAGAGGCACAGTAAGGTGCCTTTAATTATTTGATCTTTAGCAGTGGTATTTCAATTTTTCAACGTGTGCCAATCTGCTCATTAGCATTTTAAGAATCCGAGTAAAAGTAATATAAAAATTTTAGTGACCTCCGATAGAACATAAATAGATTTGGTTAGTACCAAGAAGGGAATAAAACAAAAAAAGATTCAATGTTATAAACTACATCACAGTAATGATGTTTTAAATCCTATTATCAAACTTTTGATATATGATACATCTCACGTCAAAAAGATGCATTTTATGCGAATATAACAAGTGATGCTCTGCTCCTACGAATTTTAACACCTAAAGACAAATGCATAATAAAGGCCTTATATAAAAACTGATGCTATTATTGTTATTATATAGTCAAAATAACATATTTAGTTCACATATAATGAAAGGTGGAATAAAAAGAAGTGACTCACAAAATTTATTGGATGAAATTTAATAATTTATAGTTCGACAATGATGATTCATTGGACGAAATTGGATGATTCTACTATTGACTTGTTCGCCTTATGGACATATGAGCACATGAACAAAGAAGAACATATTTTATACTCATAACTTAATGACTCCGTATATGACTTATGAGCCTCTTCCAATAGAAACCAGAGGACATAATTCTGCTACACTAAAAAATCAAACTCATATGTTCCTTTACTCTAAAATACACAGTCCAGTTACATTAAAAATTGAAGTTTTTCATACATGTTATTATGTTAACATATATAGCCATTGTACATATGGTATAATCATGCTAGTTTCATATAGGTAGTACTATATTTATTTTAAAATACTGTTAAACAAAGATTTGTTACAAACAAGGGAAGATTTAGCCCTGGGCTACAGCCCAGGGTTAAAAAAAATTAGAAGAAGATTTTCCGCAAAGCATAACGTACCCAGCCCAAAAATAAAGGAAGGTCTAGTGCTTGTTGTTCTTCCTCTCAGGTTCCCAGATCGTGAAACGCACGGAGGAAAGAAATGATGCCTTTTAATGTCGACTGCGAGGTCCACGACTATATTTCAATATTAAAGTTTGATTCAGTCAATTATTCAGGTGATTTTTCATTTATTTGCAAATCACTAAATAGTAAATTAATGATTTTGATCGAAAACCCTAGCTGTAGAACTTTTCATGTCTCAGACCTCAAATTTATTGCAATTTCCATTATTACATACATGTTTTTAGACTATAGGCTAGTTGATTTCTAATATATTTCTATCTGCTAGTTTGTAATATGAATAGAAAAGAAAACATTTTGTTTAATTGTATTTGATTGTTTTCTCTAAATGAAAGTTAAACCGGCTAATGTTTTGCTTGATAACTTAAATGGTAGCATACTTCAAAGTTGGTGCTAAATTATGTTTTTGTCAATACAGTTTATGTAAAATGTGATTGAAAATTATTGATAATTTTCTCAAAGAATAATAATTAAATACCTTATTGTTGAGATTCAATTCTCTTTAAAGAAAGAAAATTACATTAGTAAACTATTGTGATTGTTGTTTTGTTAAATTCGGTAACATCTAGTTTTGCTAATTATATGACATAATATTTAATAGCTTATATTAAAATATTGAACAAAAAAATAAGAAAGATACTGAAACTCTTCTCTTTAAGAAAAAGAAAAAGAAAAAGAGTAATGATAATGTCAATTGATTATCAACATGATGCCAAAAGCGGTCCTTGGTTCGAAAATATGACAACACTTGGTTGATTTTGTCAATTGTTATTTGTAATAAGAAAGGTTGAGATATGTTAATTGATTATTGTCTTGTGCTAACTCTATATGTCACTACCGTAAATACTGAAAGGACATTTTTCAAGTATGAAGCATGTCAAAATGATGATCCACAATGCTACGGGGATGAATTTCTTTTTGATTGCTTGTCACTTTATTTAGATGTGATTTTGATTGAAAGATCGATTTGGGTTCCGAAGTTAAGAAATTTGACTCTGTAAAGGGTAGCATAATTAAGCTAAATGTTATGCAGTGAAAGTGAAATATGAATCTAGATCTTATTATTAATATTTTTTTATTATTATTACTTTCTAGTAGCATTTTGAATTGCGTAACTTGAAAAAAAAAATAGTGTTAAAGTCAGCCCACCGTTGTGTCAATTCCCAGATCCGCCCTTGGTTACAAATCTATGTTATAACTCATTAACAAAAAAGTTTTTCTACATCATATTAAAACAAAAAAGTGCCATACTAAGTGCAAATTTGCAACAAGTTCTGCTGAAGTTGAAATCTAAATTCGGTTTTCTTTTAAATAATGTTTTTTTCAATGTTTTTTCTAATTGTTTGTACACTTTATAAGTTTGTTCGTATTCAAGTTCTGCTATGTAAAGCACTTTTCTCAAGGGTCTAAAAAATAGGGAATATAGAAGGATAAAATAATTTGGGGGATTATCAAAGGGACTATGAGAAGCACTTTTGAAATTTATGAATCGTCATTGTTGTATTACTTAAAAGTTCCACTCCTGTTGCAAAAAATTTGTATGGGCACTCACAAGTTCATATGTTAAACACAAGTTCTTGTCCCAGGACACTTTCAAAGGCCCATTTCTATTAAAATCGTAAATTCTTTCTTGCAATTGCAAGCAACATTTTCAATTGTTAAATTACTAGATTTACTTTTCCATTAAAACATTATGTATGATTTAAGCGATTCCCAGACCACACTACAGTGGAGAAAAGCTTCAAACAGATAAGATTCAAAGTGGCTCAAATTGTGAGAAGTCAGCAACAAATTTGGTGTCCCGAACACTCAACCAATAAGCAATATCATATTTTGCATTCGTTTATTGGTACTTTCTAAACACAAACACAAATTTTTGGGTCTTATCCTCTTTTGGACCAGCTCTGTAGATAACTTAAATACAGTTTTAACTTAATGTCAACTAAAAACATCAAGTAAAATAAAATAAAAACAATGTATAACTTCTTAAATATAGTGGAAACAATTATAAGAAACCTTCCTAGGAAAGCAGCAGCAAAAGTTAAGAAATTACATAATTTTGGTCTTATAAACACTAGTTTCATATTTCAGTAACACTTTGTACAAAAATATGACCTGATCTTCTATTTGTAAGGATACAGTTGTTCCATAATTATAAGAATATGTTAACATTCAATGTACATATGATATTTGAAACCGAAAATACCAAGAGAAAAAACGATAGATTTAGATTTAGTAATCCACAGGTTAACAAAATCAACAAAAACAGTTAGCAAAGCACTCTAAACAGAGACGTGAAGAGAGAAAAACAATTACAGTAATATCTCAACTTCTGCAATCAAAAAGAAAAAAATCAATTTTTACAAATAGATTAATATTTCAAGCCAATTGCTAAAAAAAATAAAACCTTTTGAAAATCGAAGAAGATTCATGTGCTAACAGTAATGATAAAGTCGCTGGTCGCAATTTGAATTTCAAAGTCTAAAGTCGTTCATAATCAAAAATCATTGACAATACCCTACTAAAACAAGCATTAAATCTCAAAAAAATTATGTGCTGCAATCAAAAAAACAAAATCAAAAGAGAGAGACAAACAGAGAATTAAAATTTTACCTCGACTTTGAAGGGAGCAGATCCGAAATTGAGTTGTACAAAAATTTTCAAGCATGGTTAAGTTGAGAAGAACATAGAAATTACAGTGCGAGAATGCGAGTAAATTGATAAGAGAAGAACAGAGAAAATAGAGCGTGAGAACGCGGTTAAATTAAGAAAGGAGAGAGATTTGGCAAGTAAAATCGCGTTTTGCAGATCTTGTTATCAAATTTGGAAAAACAGCCGATTTTGCTTTATTAATAAAATAAAAGTTCAACAATTAACATTTGGATACTTTGCTATTTTTACCTTATTTTGGCAATTAATAATTGACGCTCAAATTTTTCTGGTGGTTATTGGTATCAATTAAAGACTCCCCTCTCATTGAAATTAAACCGTTATTTTTGTGGTTATAATATTAAGATATGTTGATGATTATTATTTGGTTAAACATTAACATTCAAAAATTCTATTAGCACCCCTATTTTTGTTTTCCACACCCCGTTGAAAACTAATAAAATAAAATAATAAATGTAGCCTTATATATTATTCAAGTTATCTAATTCACTTTTGCATTCTGCTATTGAAAAATACAATTATACTAATATATTTTGAAAAGACAAATGATTCTGATTAAGAAAATAATGTTTTTTCCCAAGAAAATGATGTTTTATTTTAAATTTACTCTTTTCAACTTTTATGTCTCTTTTCTTAGCGTTGTTTGATTTTATGATTTTTAGTGTAATATATATTTCAGTTATAATTAATTGAAATGAAATGTAACTTTTTTAGATTGCAAAACGAATAAAAATAAATAAATATGGATTACTGTGTTATTGTTTCTAAATTTATCTTTCATTTCTTTTCATTGCAAACGTATAATTATTTGTTTGTGAAAATATAAAGTGAAGGGTAGCTTTGGTAACTTTTGGGGTGTGAAGAGCAAAAAATGGAATGAAATGTTTTCTGTTTAAATAATGGGGTGTGAAAGACAAAATATGGGGTGCAAATATATTTGGCCATTTAAATTTTGTAGGTAGTGTTTTGTTGAAAATATTTGGACCATATTTAACGTTTATAATATTTAATATGTAAACATAGCAATTATAATAAATAATTGTATTATTGGTATTTATTTGTAGTGGCAGTTTTTGTGGTTTATACCGTGGCCAATCAAAAGAGAGTACGTGGATTGAGGCCACAAAAAAGATCATGTGGATTGAGATTTGTACCGTTGGATTTGATTTAGAATAAGCCGTTAATTTTATAACCGGAGAGAATGGTATGGATTGCCTCTCTGCAATAAAATAGAGAAAATGTGTTTTAGCCATTTCAAATGATGACATATTAATGTGAAATTGTGAAACATTTCAGAAAAAAATTAAAGTTAAAACTTTTGTAGTCAATTATTTAAAAAAAATGTATGATAAATTATTAACGAATGATTATTTATACTAATAATTTATAATTTAATTATTATTTATCAATTCACTAACTGTTAATTATTTTATATTTCAAAATTAATTATTAATAATTAATAAAGAAACAATTAAAAAAAACATTGTTAGGATATGTAAATGAAATCTTTAATTTATAAAAATTGCTAGAATATACTTTTTTGACACATCATCACATAAATCAGCATTATATTTAACGAAAGGTTTGCTACACTATACTTTTTTGACACATCATCAGACAACTCAGCATTATTTTTAACAAAAGGTTAAAATGATATCCGAAAAATGTAGGAGCTAATTGCAGGAAAACTTATTCCTCTATATATGTGTAGATAATACATTTTACCTACCAATAATTATTGGTAGATAAACATCCTTCAACAAGTTTATAACATTTACAATATTTACCTACCAAAAAATTGTACCATTAAATATTGGTATATAAAGGTTATTTTTACTTAATCTTATTTATTGGTAGGTAAAATATTGGTAGGTAAAGGTCAAATTTCTTGCAGTGTGGTTTCGGCCTTTGGGATTAATACTTAGGGAATTGTTCTCTTAGTAGTTTACGGTTAGAGACTTATGGAATGTTGTCTTCAGTAGCACTGTTCTTAAACCCAGTGTGAAAAGAATAAATCTTTTAATTAAGATTTAAAGAAGAATTACCAATTAATTAACATTTAATTGGAACTGAAACAGAACATGAATTGGGTTTATTGTGAACTGTGTTTTTAACGACATTTGTTCTTTAACCCGATTTACATTGAAATGTGATTTGGAATTTATAAATCTTTTTATTAACATTTAACTGGAATTTTCCAAAGTAAAGTTTTCCAATTTAATATATTAAATTGCAAATGAATGGAATTCGATTGATAATAATCGAAGTGAACTTCTGTGGAGGAAGACTGTTAATACATATGGAATTTAAAAGGCTTTGCCGTTATTCCATTTATGTTATTAGTCGGATACGGAAATTGATAACGATTTTGATTTGTTTTTCCATGAAGATTCCATAATTAATGGAATGTGATTTGGGTTTATCGTGAACTGTGTTTTAAATGACATTAGTTCTTTAACCCAGTTAAAGGCAGGATTACATGTTTGTCATTGTATTTTGAACTTTATGGTTGATCTCTACTAAATATATATCTGTTTGGTGGAGGAGAATTTATTCTCTTGCTTAACACCCTTCTCTAAGACGTACAAGCTTAGAGATTATATATCGACAGAAATCAATAGTACGCTGCAGATTGTCGATGCGACATGTTAGTGTTTCCAAAGTTAAATAATCATTAATATTGATTTTTGGGATGGTTGAAAACTAAGTGGAGTTTTAATGAATCTTTAATTAGATTGAAATGTGAATTGATAATTTAAATTATCAAATTTGGGAAATGATCGAGAATGGAGTATCACCGGTTTTGCTCCTAGCGGCATTTAAATCTTTAATTAGATTTGAACGTGAAATGGTAATTAATATTTACCGATAACACCGTGGTGTTGGATATGGAGTATTACCAGTTTTGCTCCATGGGATGAATAACTTGGGATTGGGAAATTAAACAAATGATTACTTTGGTAAGGTGCGCTAATCCCGACTAGTTTGGAAAACCTTAATTTGGTTTGAAATGATATCCAAAGGAAGATTATAGAATAAATTTTAAAGAATTTATCTTTGATAAAATTAATGGGAATTTTCTAAAGGATATGAATATTTAAATAAAAGAATATTCAGAATTTGAATGAGGTGTATGTTATGTTTCTATAACACTTGTTTATTATACACGCGAGTTATTCAGAAAGGTCGGGTTTATACCCATTCTGAATAGATGATTCGACCATAAGTCGACGATGAAGACGGTGGTTGAAGACCGGAGGTCTTCACATTGTTTGGATGATTACAGATGTCTTGATTGGGCTGTACACCCAAGACGAGGTAATAAGTGGTGATCATCCAGACGTACTTGGAGATCGATGGATATGCAAGGGCCTCTCTCCTGTATTGGACATATGGGACGAGGAATAAGATGCCTCCGGTTTTGTTCAGACCCAGAACGAACTTGTAAATGGATGTGTGTTTGATATTGGATTTTATTCTATGTTGATTGATTTCTATTAAATATATATCTGTTTGGCGGCGAAGAATTTATTCTCTTGCTTAACGCCCTTCTCTGAGACGTACGAGCTCAGAGGTTATATATTGATACATATCAATCGCATGGCATGACTTGCCTGTGTGGCATGCTAAGATGCAAATGATCAAGGCTTCTGTTGGAAAGCAGAGCCTTGTGGTTGATGATCAAAGCGCGACTTTAATATAGCGTAAATTTGTGTATAGCGTTAATTCGCAAGCCTCACACCTCGGTAAGAGTCAAGAACGGGATAAGGACCATTGGGAGAACATGACGTTTCATTCTAGCTATGGGTGGTGTCAGCGTTTTGCAAACCCTGGCATTGTTATATTTTTAACTATGTGGTTGTTGGAATGCGAGGCGCCTCAGATATATCGATCTCTACGGAGTCGATGGATATAGGTGCTATAGGATCGGGAAACGTGTGTTCAGGAATTTCCAATCCACTAACGTAAGTGTGGACCGGACCAACCGATTCCAGGGGTTCCCCAGAGTGTGTAGTCCTGAGACATTTGCTACAGTGTCTCGAAGCGGTGAGGAGCCATCCCTGGCCTCGACTCATGATGGAAATCCAATTTCCAATACGTGACATTCGGTTTTATTTGTAGAGCCTAGTATGGCGACATAGTGGGATGAGGCATTATGCCGTCTATGATTGACACATTTATATTTGAAGTTGTTTTCATACACTTTACACTATAATAGTATCAAAATGATTTGTTTTATAGGTACCAAGCATGTTTGGCTATTATAAGGTAAAACTCTATCCTCCGGCTTGCGTTGCATTGTGTGATGGGACCTGAGTCTTATAATAGCTTCATTTTTCAAAAAACATTGCGCTGTTTATAACTGTTTATGCACTGGTATTCTCTGGAGGAAACCCGTTTTGTGTTATACGACGTGGTCCCTGTATTTACTTTATTTTTAAAGTAAAGATTTAATAACTGTTTTAGTTCTCACACCAGTCACATGACTGACCTAGAGTTTATTGTTTTAACCTAAACTCTGGATGCCCCTATTTTCCACATGGGATGCTAGCAATTTTGGTTTTGCAGATTTATATTCACAAGATCCTGGTTTACAGTTGGAATGATATTCGGAAACCTCTGTATCCGTTTATCTCTTTCAGTTGTGTTATGTATTATTTTCCGCTGCTATGTAATGTATTTTAATCTTTGATATTTTACAAAGTGTAATATTTATTCATGCTCTGTATATTCTTGTACTCTGATGTAAATTGTTGTAACAAGCAATGAAATGTTCTTCTGTTTGTGTTCTGATTAGTCCTGTTCTTAACTCAATCCGGGCTTTCCTTTACGGGGAAGTTTGGGTTGTTACAGTCTTGAACTCTTGAAATCTTGAATACTCATGAGTCCTTAAATTTCTTTGAACTCTAAATCTCTAATATCTTTGAACTGTACAGTCTCCAGTAATAATTCCTATACATATATCATGCATATGTGTGTATATATATATATATATTCTAGATAGAGGTGTTAGTATATATTTTATAATCAAAATATTGAAATAAGGTTGTTGTCATCAAAACTCCATTCTCCAACAATCTCCCCCTTTTAATGATGACAAATTTAGTTTATAAAATATCATACCTGTATATACCTGTTGATGATGATTCTTCAAATACTCCCCTTATCTTTATGAATCCTATAAACTAGTCTATATTTAATAATTTCTCCCCCTTTGGCATTATCAAAAATAAATTCTAAAACTGCTCCCCTCAAATCCTATTTATATAATTCCTGTATTAAAGTAGAATATTCCCCCTAAATTTATGCCTATACAATATCCTAATAAACTAAATAGAAGGATAAGCAATCAATATTTATAATCAATTTAAACAAGCAAGTCAATCCAAATAAGCAATTCAAACAAACAATTCAAGCAATCAACTCAAGCAATCAAATCAAGCAATCAATTCAAGCAATCAACTCAAGCAATCAATTCAAGCAATCAACCAAAATAAATAATATGTGTTAATAAAAACTTCTAGAACCTTCAATTAATCCTATAAACTATAAAACTCCCCCTTAATCTTATACAAGACTAAAACTAGCCTCTACTCTAATTCCCTTAAAGGTATAATAAGACTTTAATCTAGAATAAGAATTAACTCTAATATTCTATCCTTAAAATTATGATATAAGCAAAGCAATTTAATCCAAACAATCAATCAATTAAAAATAAAACCAAACACTTCTTGTACTTATATTTATCCTAAAACTTATAAAGCTCTTATCAACCACTAATGAAATTTGACCATGTCAAGTAATTCAATCAAGTTATTCAAGTCAAACAAACCAAACAAACCAAACAAGTCAATCAATTCAATCAATTTTAATCAAGCCAAATAAGTCAGTCAAATTAATTAAGAAAAAGTAAATATGTTATGTATACTTGTTATGTGCGGAGTTAAAGTTAACAAGTAATGCAGTGTGTTGGTAATAATGCAGTATGACATATGCAAAACTATATGAAGTGATATATTGAACGAAATTAAATTTGCGATGTAAATGATTTTAACTTGAGATGCACTATAATGATGTATGATATAAAATTATGATAATATAGAATGATTTGATAATGATATGTATTTCCATAAAAGATACTTAAAGTAATACCTAACTATTATGCATATAATAAATTATTTGAATCAAACAAGGATAATGTTAATTTCTAGACTTAGGTTAATTATACTAATGAAAGTGATTGAAATAATAATAAAGATAAGAGTTTAATTAAAAAATATTCGTGATAAATACTAAAATATTTAAAATAATTATGGAGTTAAATAATATTAGTAGGGTAAATATAGTAAGAATTGAAGATCTTTTTCGATAGAATATTGTAACGTCCCGCATTTTTATCGGTTTATATTTGAATATTTAAATCAGTTTAAATATTGAAATCGTAATATAAGTGGATTTATATATATTAATTAAAACGAAGATGAACGTATAAAAATATATATTTAATATAATCGAGCCCGAAATATCTCGGTAGTTCTTAATTTAACGTTCTGAACTTCAACTGAGTGTACAGGACCCGTTATTAGTCGGATTTCTTCAAAACAAGAAACGTCAGAATCTGTTGAACTGTAATTTTCTAATGGAAGTGAAAAACCAAAGATTTAGTGTTACATATTGTGAGTTATGTCCAAATCAAATTTCCAAATAATCGCTATAGAATCATTTATCGACCGTAACGGTTTATTTGATATAACTAGATATCAGATTCAAATTTAGATTAGATTCTTTTGAGACATAGTGATAAATTAATTTTTAGAATTTTACTGTAATTTTTAACTAATTAAATACGAAATTTTTTATTTGACGTATTTTGCACCCTGTATCAGTATTTTGGGGTTTCAAAATATGAGTCAACCTACCGATATTATTATATTTTTGGGATCGTGACACCTCGCTGGACACGACTGTATTTTTATTTCTGTCCGAAGCGGCTCGGACATGAATGTAAATTTACGTAATACAGTGCAGTTAAAATTTTTAAAACATTAAAATAGATGACAAAACCATGTATTTCCTTCTGAACCAAACATATGTTTGCCACTATATATTTCTTTGCAACGGAAAACACTATAATAATTCAAACTCGTAAGACTTTAAACTTGGACACTACTAGGTAGGAGACATAACGTGACAATATAAAATGCTGTCACATACATAGGCATCCCTACACCATACTCCTATTACTTAACACCAAAGTCTCATTTCCTAACACTAGCCTCGTACAAACCTATGTATTAAATGACCATAACCCTACTGCACATGCTTATAGGTCCTATAGCTTAACATTTAAGCTTCCTCTATCCATATAAGGCACGCACAAGACGGTCTCGACCTAATATCTTTCAGCGAAGCTTTCAAATGGCAAGAAATTTTAAACAAAATAAATTCTAGAAAGAGGAGCTTTGTGTCGGTATTTCTAGTTGGAGCTGAGAAGTAGAAGTGAAGTTTTGGAGTTACAAACATGGACGTGATGGTTACATTCATGCGTAAGGGTAGTTTTATCATGTAACTGCTGTTAAAATGTTAGGAGGAAGGAAGGACGTAGGAGCGCAGCGATGGGTAGACGAGAGGAGCAACACCAAAAGGGAGTGGATGAGGTGGAGGACGTTATTGTGCTGCATGGATAAATCAGTAACGCAAGTGACCTAGTGGGAGGACTTTCGTGTTTTACTGTAAGGAAGATCGAGGAAAATGTTGTAAGCAAAAACAGTGGAGAGAGGGAAGACGTGTTAAGAAAAGGGGGCTGACATCTCGGAAATAAAGACATGTGTCGCATGCAATATAAGTGAAGTGTTTAGAAAACATGGTAGAGGAGAGCTCGTTTTCGGTTGTGAATGGGTGGTGCTTGCAGACGCATACGAGAGGAAGCATTCGTGTTTGACGAGGTTGGGATGGATGGAGAATGGTGCACTGTGTGGGTGGAGTATCCTACATAGGTTTGATTGACAGTGAAGGTGGCTTCTTTTATAGAAGATTGGCATGCAAATATACAGGAGGCGTGGTATCAAGTATTAATGGAAGGTAAGAACTAGAAGGATACAACGTAAAGTAATAAAACAAATGAAAACATTGGCAAAAATGGTGTTAAGGCTTCCACTGGGGCTTGCGTTTGTAAATTGAAGAGATAGGGCACCGACTGATCATGGTGAACCGGGTGCATGCAGGCCGAAAAATCACGAACGATCTGATTCGATGTACCAACGCAAATCGTTATTTAAAGCGTTAACGCGCAAAGTGAGTAAATTCACTCACTATGATCTATTTTAAAATATTTTAATTATATTTTAATATTGGTTGAATGTTGTGTGATTGCCATTTAGGTAGATTACAATTAAATTGGTTGAAATAATATAATCCATTATATATCTAAACTGACGATTGAACACTGATATTTCATAATGATACGAAATTGATGATATTTATTGTGGCTAACATCTGTGGATATAGGAAACCGGTTAGAGGAATCAAACCGGATTCCTCAATATTTGTATGTATTGTTTGTTTATATTATTTATATATACACGGTCTGAACCTAAATAACATTTTTAGGAATTAGAACTGAAATTCGATGATGTCGAACGTAATAAAGTAAATTATTTTAGGAATTATAATCTGATAGGATAGCTAATATTTAGATTTAAACTGACAAATTATAATAGGATATGAAATCAATATTTAGTTATAAACTTGATATTGATTTAATAAGAACCTGACTTAGAAACAAAGTTTATCAAATGAAATGGGAATATGGCAGTGTATTGCAGTAGTTATAAAAGAGAATATGGCAGCGTATTGCAGTAGTTATAAAAGAGAATATAGCAGCGTATTGCAGTAGTTATAAAAGAGAATATAGCAGCATATTGCAGTAGTTATAAATGAGAATATAGCAGCATATTGCAGTAGTTATAAAAGAGAATATAGCAGCGTATTGTAGTAGTTATAAAAGAGAATATAGCAGCGTATTGCATTAGGTATAAAGGAAAATATAGCAGCGTATTTCATTAGTTATAAAGGAAAATATAGCAGTGTATTGCATTAGTTAAAATATAACTGTTTTAAAGTGAGTCGATAAGTTATAATGTTTTAAAAAGATATACTGAGCAAGATAAGGAAAGTGATATAGTTTTAAAGAAATTAGAACCCGTTGTACGTAGGTTGAGTTGAGTAACTTTCGAGGCGTCAATCTGATGTTGGTTTCGGACTTCGGGGTTGATACTTAGAAATTTATTCACTTACCGATTTATAACGAGGAACTAATAGAGTAGAAGTGAAGGGAAGTAAGGAAGAGTTTATAAAAATATGGGAAACTAGAAAGTTAGTATTAAATAAAAGGGCCAGTGTTTGTGAAAGGATGTTTGTTTTTACTTCGATAGTTAAATAACCGACTATCGAAGTGTTTTGACTATCGTTGTCAATACGGAGAGAGCGGTTGGATATATTATCTGAAAACCACTCCGTATAGGCATAAGCGCTGCGAATTAGATTATGCTGAAGACAATTGAAGACGGAGTGAAATGCAAGGGTCGTCCTGTTCCAGAATGGTGCTTTCTGTTTGTCCAGTCCCAGGACAACTTGTATGGACGAGTGTCTGACAGAGTATACCTGACAAATCATATAAGGTTGATCCCTAAAAGGTATTACGTTTGGTGGCGGAGGAATTCATTCCTCTTAGCTTTTTATACCCGTGATATTTTTGAAAATCAATTAGTGGATTGACGGGTTTGACGATGTGGCATTCAAAGTGAATGGTGATCAAATGTTCAGAAGATAGACGTAGCCTCTAGCCTCACAACCAGGAAGTAACAAAAGTAGGGCTAGGCAGCATGGCTAGTTGGGTAATCCCCAAGCAGGGTGTATTGTCACCGATCTAGAGAAAATTCATATTTGTTCTTTTTTTTCGATTCTGTATCTTCGGATGACGGTTGGATGGCCTACGACCGTCGGTGGCAATATATTCGCGACACTCAAGCTAAATGAGTGAGCGGTCATGTGTGGCCGGGTTGCAAGACGTTCTTGTTGAACCCTGAGTGTATCCCCTCTAGAGTACACTGATCAGAAGGTGCTCCTATACCTTGTCCGTTGGAATCCAATCCCTAATAAGCGCCCTATGGTTTATGATTTTATACTATATATGTGGAGCGTGAGATGCAAGCGTTCTGCTACTTGGATATTTATTTGTTTAGACATTATTATAATATCACTGGATTTTGATATCAAAGATATTTGGGTTATAGTAAGGTAAAAACCGTCCATGTTTATGTGTGGGCTGGTCTTACTATTATCTTTTTGTTTCAAAAGGATTTTCAAAGTTAAACGATATGGTTGGAATTTACTCACACCAGTCCCATGACTGACCCAGAGTTTATTTTGTTTGTGTTTTCCCTAAACTCTTGGGTGCCCAAATTTGTACGGGCAGTCAAGTGTTTTAGGATTTGCAGATTCACTTGGAGGGGCTCGAAGCATAAGGCTCCACTGTTAGTAATTAGAGATTATTTCCGCTGTGATATGATGTATTGTACTCTGATAGTGGTATGTATATACAATACAATTTTGTATTCAAAGTTTTGTTATATAATACATTTTATTCGTTTCGCTATGAGTTTCGTGTTTACTCTGATTCTGATGTTCTTCTTCTTTTATTCTGTTAGTTCTATCTTTTCTATCTCATCCTCTAATTTCTTTCTACTAATGATCTGAATTTCCGTGCACTTTGAGTTGAATGTGTAGGATATTAGTCAGCTCAAATTAGTACGGATTTTCCGGCCGTTACAAATATAAAATTATATAAAGTATACTATAAACATATATTCATAATTGTATATAAAAACTGATTTTAAATTTAAACTTTAGAAATCCAAACATATTTATTTGCTAGAGAACAATTTATATGTTAAAATTTTAAAAGAAATCTATAGCTGTGACAAAATTATTTTAATGAAAACTGATTATGAAGTAATATATAAAGCTATAATTTCATAAATTTAAACTATATTTTTAAGACATAAATCACATATATATATATTATTTTTATACCAAAATATTAGGTTGAATATTCAAGCTTTTGTGAATCTTAATAAGAAATCAAAATATGTATTAAGTTACAAATAGTATTTGAGAAATCATATGAATAATATATATGTTTAAACTATATATGAAAGATAAGTAAAATTATATTTTATAACAATAAAAAATTATTTTAACTCTTATATCATATTAACATGTCTATATAATTTTATTAATTTACATATTATAATATATATATATATATATATTGAAACAAGATATAAGAAAATAAGTAGATAGATAAAGTTAATAACTAGAATTTGAACTGACATTTTCTGATTGAAAAGATGGAGGGAAGTTTGAAAGTTTAAACTCTTGAAATTCAAAATTTAAATTTCATTATGTCGACATGACCATTTTTGTATGTCGACATACATGTAGAAAATTAAAAGATATATTGTTTTTACTTCTTAGTTTTAGATTATCGATTTATATTTAAGGTTTAACTATTTCCTAAAATAATATTAATCCCAACAAACATCCAAAATTTATTTTATCATTTTAGTGATATTTTGAATTTCAAAATTCAAATTCAAATTCAAATTTTCAAATTTGGGTTTTAAAGTTTTTAAATTTCAAATTCAAAACAAAGCAAGATAATCAAAGCATTCACTCAAACAAAAAAATTAAAAATTAAATAAAGCGTACCTATATTTGCAATCCTTCTTTTTGTTGTTCTTCCGTTGTCGTGAATCACACATTCACTTCTTCTAGAATTTGATGATGAAATCTGCTCTTTTGCAATGGGCTCGTTTTTTTGGTCAGGACAGTATATTAATTTGCTGATTTTGAACACCGTATGAGAAAGATATCGAAGATTTAGTTGTTCAACCAACTTGGCGCCAAAAATTGAATTTGAATTTTGAATTTTGAATGAATGGACACTTCAACTACTATATAAAGGCCCAAAAGTCATGTCTCCTCACAATCTCTTCCCTTCATCTTCTTCTCGTTTTTCACTTTTAATCAAACTTTCAGCAGGCATAACTTGTTTGTTTCTTGACGGAATTGGACGAAATAAACGACAAATCGAAGAGGAACTCATGGACTACGATCTAGTGATAGTTTGGAGGTGAATTTGAATAGTATTGTGGAACAGAAAGTCAAAACAATAAGAGATCTGTGGATGCAATTTGAAGATAACCATCGACAGTTTTGGTTTACTTCTCTCTTTATTCACCTAAACTTCATTTGTTCATTACTTGGTCATTTCTTGATGGATTCTCATGAAACCGGCGGTATTTCGAAGCAAATGAAGAGAAGTACAACACTGAGATAAGTTGTAGATGAAAATGCAAAGTTGTAAATTGATCCGGTACCCATTTCTTTTCTTATTTACATTATATATATATCCATTTCTTCTTGATGTCTCTTCACCAACCGTTGTTATTCTTCTCCTCTTTTTGATTTCTTTTTAGAATTTGAATTTCAATAGCCACCCTTTCGGAATTTGAATTATCAAAAGCCATGTCACCCATCTTTTCAGAGTTTGAATATCCAATAACCATATAACACATCTTTTCCTGTAAAACAACACAACTTTTCAAATAATCAAATAACTTTTTAAATAATTCAAATGTATTTTCAAATATTCAAATGACTTTTCAAATAATCAAATGATTTTTCAAATAATCAAATGACTTTTCAAAATAAAAATAATATCATGATGGTTTTGTAACATATCCATACATCAAAAATTTCAAAATAAAAAAAACTCAAATTTAAAAAATTTAAATTTCAAAAACCAAATCATAGTAACTTGTTTTTTCAATAATATTGAATGCAGACTTATCTAATACCGACGCTTTAACGATCCAAAATCCACCGTTCTCTGAGGAAATGGGAAACACCGGATCGCTTTTAGAACACGAAGCGTCTGAACACAAACAGAAGAACATTTCATTGCTACTACAACAATTTACATCAGAGTATAATAATATCATAGTACGAATAAATATTACACAGCGTAAATACAATATCAGAGATTAAATTACATAACAGCGGAAGTAAAAATGTATATATACAAAGCACAGTGGAAATACATCAACTAACACAACTGGAAGAAATACATGGATACAAAGCTTTTCGAATATAGCTCCAGCTATAAACCAGGATCGTGTGAAAAGAAATATCTGCGAAAACCAAAACTACTTGCTGTCCGTGTGGAAAATATAGGCACCTAGAGTTTAGGTAGAAACAATAAACTCCGAGTCAGTCATGGGACTAGTGTAGGAACTTAAAACAGTTATTAAAATTTTACTATAAAATTAGTTAATTCATGGGGCCACGTCGCATGTCACGGAATGGGTTTACTCCATGCGAATACCAAATCTTGAAACAAAATGATTTAATAAACAACGCAATGCTTTTTGGAAAAATGAAGCCATTATAAGACTCAGGTTCCATCACACAATACAACGCAAGCCGGAGGATAGAGTTTTACCTTATAATAGCAAAAAATGCTTGGTACATTTTAAAACAAATCGTTTTGATATTACTGTAAGTGCACAGTGTCAAAAACAACTTCAAATATAAATGTCAATCATAGACGGCATATGTACCATATATTACCATACATAGGTTTACAAATAAAACCGCACGATGTCAGATTGGAAATTGGATTTCCATCATGAACCAAGGCAAGGTATCTTCCCTATCTGATTCGCGACTCTCTAGCCCGAGCGTCAGGATTCAGCCGCAACTGCACCTGGGCGCGGCATGGCCGGTCCTTGCTTACTTTAGTGGATTGGCAATTCCTGGACAATACGTTTCCCTGCCCTAAGGCATAAAATCTGGTCAGTATGTTGACCATCAAGAGCCATTAGGGACGCAAATCCGAGGTACCTCGCTTTCCAACATCCACATAAGTAAAATGTCAGGTGTAACAACCCTGAATTTCTGAACTAATTTAAAATTTTGATTTAAGCTATTTTAATGAATATGCGAATATAAATTGATCATTTTTGCTAAATAAAATTAGATAATAATTTTCAAATTTGTTTTATACTTTAGTTGACTTAAAACAAACTCAGTTTAATTATTAAATTAATTTATAAGTCATGTTTTTGAAAATTTTAAAAATTCGATTTTGAAAATCATCGCACAGCCTTTAAAAAGTGAAATTTTGCTAGGAAGCTCATAATTCGACGAGATAATTTTTTTTTGGATTCATAATGATAAATCATTGTTGAGTTCCAAAATGCACATCGAAAGGAGTCAGTATGTGGCCGTGAGAGGAAAAACCATTTGTTCAAAAATAGGCGATCAGTTCACAAAGGAATATTGTTGAGACAATCTTAAAATTCAATTCTGTTTTTTTTTCTCGATTCGTATCGTCAAATAATGGTTAAATCCAAAAGGCCATAATTTTTTAAATTGGCGTTTGGGCGTACAAGAAGAAAAGGTATGCTAAAATCGCATTTTAAGCTAGTTGAGCAGTTTTACAAAGGAATATTATTGAGACGACCTCGGAACTCAACGAAACTTTTTTTATTGAATCCGTAGAATCGAATAATGGTAAGATTCCAAGTTACGTGATTTTTAGAGTTAGTATGTGGCTAGGCATGATTTTTAAAGTGAAAAACATACAACATTCTGACTTTAAAAATTCACTGTTTGTGCATACGGACTCGGAATTCGACGAAAATAGTTTTGTTTGGTCTGTAATGCTAAAGAGTAGTTGCATGTCAATTTTCATCGAAAACGGAATCCGTAGGTGATCAAACGGATTTTTAAACCATGAAAACATGCATAAATTAGACAAAATAAAATATATATAACTAATAAAAAATTAATTTCCTCTATCCTATATAATATCTCAACCCTCCCTAACCCTAATCACTTTTTTCTTCAGCACAAGTTTATGCCGCACCCTTTTTCTTCCACAAACACAAATTGCAAGCTTCAAAAATAAAAAATAAATCAAATTAAATGCTATAAATCATGTTGTGTATATATTACTGATCCTTGAGAGTTTCTCTACAACATGGTATGGGTTTTGAGAGATTCGGATGAAGTTTTAAGGCGCTGAATTTTTACAGCGTGAGTCTTAATGAGGCTAGGGTTGGAATTTGTGTGGAATAGGAGCTTCAATGCATGAAATGAGTGTTGTATTTGAGTTCGTGAGGTAGAATAGCATCTTGTTTGAATTTTTGAGAGGATTCCGTGATAAAAAGTGTCGGAAAGTTGGTGGTGGCCATGTGTGGGATGCTGTAGAACGTGTTTCGGTGGGCGAGTTCGAATGGTGCAATGAAGGTATGGAAGTGTACAGGAGGAGAAGAGAAGAAGAACAGTGAAGACGGTTCAAATTTTTGTTGAGAAATGAGTGATGATGGATGGTATGAATGTTGCAGTAATGGGTGGAAATGGGCTGTTGTGTATGTAAGTTTGGAGGAAGAAGATGTGATTAGAGGAGTGATTAGCAAGTTATTTAAGGGTAATCAATTAATTTATGTTAATGTTAATGACATATACATGTACATGAATCTTGTAAAAAGCATAACTTTTTCATACGAATTTGAAATTCAGCGAAACTGAATCCGTTGGAACCGTATCGACGAGAGCTTCGCAATGAAACTGATTTGGAGAGATTGGAGCTCATCTCAATTTTTGGCGTAGGAAAATGTCATATTCGATCAATCGATCGTTTGGCGATATTTAGCGACAAACCAATCAAGATGGGAACTCCTTCTTACTCAAAATTATATTTTATCATGTTATTATATTGTTGTATAAAAATATATAAAATTGCCAGTGTAGATTTCTATCTGTTTTAATCATTATACACAGTATACGGTGCCTTCCTCGTCCACAGACCATGGACGATTTAATTGATTGTGTTGTGTTTGTTTGTGATGTTGTGATGATTAACATATTAAAAATAATGTTAATATTAATGTGGTAGTTGAAATTAAATTATAAATATCCATTTATAACTTAAATGGTAAAATGGGCTAACTAGAAAAAAAATTCAAACCAAATTAGAATTGTTTAAATTTATTAACCAATGATTTATTTAAACAGACTGTTGTTGTTTGAAAACCCCACACGGGTACTAGGATGATATTTGACATACACTAATCCCAATATTTAGTTGTATGTCGATCGATTGATGGACAGACTGTGATGAGCGTTATTTATTTATTTAATGCTTGTTCGGTTTCAAGTTGATCTCTGGATGATGTTTGAATGTGTAATGATTATTTATCATTATTTTTTTATACATGCAATGTATGAAAACCATAAAACTTAAATTATATGGTAATTGATTGATTCACATTCCGATTCATAAATAAAGAATATTTTAGAATAAAAGAACCATGTGTTTGAATATATTTTTGTTAGTCAAAATGTCGTTTTTAACATGTTAATGAAGAATAAAAGAACCATGTGTTTAAATATATTTTTGTTAGTCAAAATGTCATTTTTAACATAGTAATGAAGAATAAAATAACCATGTGTTCAAATATATTTTTGTTAGTCGAAATGTCATTTTTTAACATGTTAATGAAGAATAAAAGAACCATCTTTTTAAATATATTTTTGTTAGTCAAAATGTCATTTATAACATGTTAATGAAGAATAAAAGAACCATGTGTTTAAATATATATTTTTTAGTCAAAATGTCATTTTTTACATGTTAATGAAGAATAAAAGAGCAATGTGTTTAAATATATTTTTGTTAGTCAAAATTTCCTTTTTAACATGTTAATGAAGAATAAAAGAACCATGTGTTTAAATATATTTTTGTTAGTCAAAATGTCATTTTTAACATGTTAATGAAGAATAAAAGAACCATGTGTTTAAATATATTTTTATTAGTCAAGAATGTCATTTTTAACATGTTAATGAAGAATAAAAGAACCATGTGTTTAAATATATTTTTGTTAGTCAAAATGTCATTTTTAACATGTTAATGAAGAATAAAAGAACCATGTGTTTAAATATATTTTTGTTAGTCGAAATGTCATTTTTAACATGTTAATGAAGAATAAAAGAACCATGTGTTTAAATATATTTTTGTTAGTCAAAAATGTCATTTTTAACATGTTAATTAAGTAATAAATATAGTCATACGTTGAATTATATTTTTGTTAGATAAAAATATTATTTTTAACATGTTATTGAAGTGAATAAAAATAGTTATGTGTTGAAATGAATGTTTTTGTATGTAGAATATTTTAAAATAATATTAAGTGAGGAATAAGATTATGAATTTGATGTCCATTTTTGGATGGACACAAAAATATTGAGATATGAAGCCGAATTAAGTAGCAAATGCCATTTTAACATGAACGGGTTCATCGATCGATTCTATTCATTTTATAATGAATATCGAAACAGAAGTGATTTCAAAATCTTATCATTTTAAAATTATCATGATATAGAATATTCAATTTTGATTTAAAATTGAAAATGGATTTGAAATCGTTTTAAAATGAATTTATAAATATTTTATAAAATACGTTTCAAATGGAAACCGACGATATAATATATATATTTAATGGCCTGAATAGAACGCGCTGCGCAGCGATTGTTCGCGAATTTCGACCATTGACTTCAAATTGGCGTAACTGGAGATCCGACCGTCGGATTCTCCTAAAACCTGAACCATTAGGTTCATATCGAAGAGAGATTTCCAATTAATATAAGAGATTAGAAATATAACAGTTGGATTTGGAATTATGTCCAAATCAATTTCAGAAAAGGTCGCAATGTATGCAGTTCGTTGGCCGTTATTGCAAACCAACTGTACGGGTCTTGATAAAATTACTAAAAATATGGAAAAATTGTGTAAAATCATAATGAGTGATTTTGAATGATTTTGGATGAAAAGTTCCATATTTGAAAAGATAAAAATATATTTTTATCGAAATGAACTAGTTATTATGTAACAACTCGGAAAATCAGAACAAATTTTAAAAAACTTATTTTGGCAATTTTAATGAATTTTGAATATTTAAAATGAATTATTTTAAATAATAACGACTATAAATTTATTTTGAATAAAATTAGAATGTATAAATTTATTTAAATCGAAATTAGAATATAAATATTTATTTTATTTATAAAGGGAATTGAAAATGGAGCGGTAGTTTGAAAATTCTATTTCAAATTTCAAATGAATGTACCAGATTCAAAATAAATCGGATTTTAGTAAAACTAGAGATATTTGAATCTGTTTAAAAATATCTATCGAACGAATGTGAAAAATCCAGATTTCATAATGGGAATAAAAAGTTATGTCCAGTTGAAAATTCAGAATAGTCGCTATGGAATTTATATAATATATAACCCTTAAAAATAGCGATTTTGCAAACGACATCCGCTTTTGATGAGACCACTTTAGTTCGATCCGGAATGTCAAATTATTTCTTTATTCCAATTTTCATAATTTTAGGAATCAATACGTGAGCGTGCTGCATTTAAACGTGTTTGGTCAATTCAGTTTGAATTTAATCGACTGGAAAATGACCTTTTTCAAACGGTCTCCAAATTGGACGAATTTAGTTTTTTTGGTGTAACACCCTACCTTCATTAAGGTCACTCACAAAGGGAATGCCTTAACTTTGATGGAGCGTTTTAGTAGACAGAACAGAAATTTACAAGACAGATAAAACAGTACTTGAAAAATTTATAACTTTATTACAACAGAAACCGAAGTAAGTTTGGTTACATCTTTTCAAAATCACTTTACCAAAACTCAAGTATATATATATATATATATATATATATATATGTCAGCCTTTTTCAAAAGCCCTCAGAGTACAAAACTTTAAAGTCATAATCCCCACAGAAGATGCCATAAGGAGTCAAGCCATACTTTAAGCACTTCAAGTACTTCAAGTAGAAGAAATCCAAATCAAGCTGAAGTATTCCCTCCTTGGAAACCTAGGGGGGAAAAGGAAAGAAAAGGGGCGAAAAAACCGAGGTCAGACATAAAGTATGGCGAGTCCAGTGATTTCTAATATATGAACAGATAATAATAATCATGGCATGCAAATAAAACTGGATGCGAGATAACAGTAACAGGAGTAGTAGATATACTTAGGTTAAAAAGAAGAAACAGAATGATATAAGCTATTTCTTTTCACTTCTCTACACTAATACTAGTATAACAGGATTAGGTGTTACCTTAATGTCTAAACAGAAACAGAATAATGGGCCTTTACCACCCGAACAGAAGGTACAGAAACAGAAACAGAATAATCCTTACGGAAACAGAATGTTAGAATTAGGTGTACACTAGTAAATGGGCCTTTACCACCCCAACAGACGGTACCACGCAGAAACAGACAGGTGTTACCACCTAACAGAAACAGATGGTACCCCAACGGAAACAGACAGAACTAAGTGTACCCTAAATCTACTCCAAGCGATCAACTCCCTAATACATAAATACCCTGTGCCAGCCACACAGAAGGGTGTATCACTCCCTAAAGTGGCAACCTTTGAATGACTCAGACCTATTTACAGATGTCACGGCGTCTTACATCCTCAGAGGCAAACCGGGATCCATGCACGCACATGACCCGGTTGGAACGCACCATCAACACCCCTCGCCATTATCAGAATGAACCGCTTATAATTAGTTTAGTAAGCGTGCCCGGACCCTACCTACCGTTGGGTCATAGTTTTGATACCAGAAAGGGTTACTGACTAATATGGGTCCCAAACAACAGATGACACAAGTATTTTCCCTCCTAACCTTGTGTCCCCAGACTAACAGATTTCAGATTAACTTGTTTACAAGTTTTCAGACATACAGAGTTCAAGTCAACTAGTTCACAGATCAGAAAATCAGGTTAACAGGTTTTTAGACTAACGGATCAAATGTACAGTTTTAACAGATTTACAGATTGTCTAACTTTGTATTGGGCCTACAGATTCACGAAACAGGTTTATTAAATTCATCAGTCTAGTTGGTTTAGCCTTATCCACCCAACACTTTTTAGACATCATATTTGTCTCAGGTTTGCATTAATTAAATGTTAATGCACAGACCTCTCACATTAGGTCGGTAGCTTGTGGCCGCTGGATATGCCGGGCGGTTCCAGGCAGACTTCTGCCACAAGCCAGACCTAACCTCGTGTCTAAGCATATTTCAGTTATGCCTACGACCTCTCACATTAGACTAGCAGTTTGCGGTTGCTGGTTAAGCCGGTTAGTTCTGGGCAGGCTTCTACCGCAAACAGAGTCTAACCTCGTGTCGTAGCCAATTCATTCCAATACAGATTTTTCAGATATCAGACTAATTCTGTTTATCTAACAGATTAAACTTCTTCACAGGCTACAACAGATTTATCAAATTTCCATGTTTTATTAAATCTTAGGTCGAGCCTACGGATTTACATACCCAGATTACCATTATCTAGTTTTCAACAGATCAGACAATTCAACAGATAGTAGATCTAGCAGTTTAAGCGATTTACAGATTTAGCAGATAACAGATTTAGCAGTTTAGGCAATTCAACAGATTTAGCAGATAACAGATTAGGAAATTTAACAAATTTAGCAGATAACAGATTTAGCAGATTATATATATCTAAAACTCTATTTACATATCTTTCCCAATCATAATTTAGCCTAGACTTACATGCCTAAATCAAGGTCTTAATTCATAATGCAATATATGCCCCAAATTTTAATCTTAATATTCTCATTTACAGTTCATGTCAAAACTAGATTTAATATTCTAGTTTACCATTTATGTCCAAGACTAATATACATGTAAATCATTCTCTATTATAGCCAATTCAGATTATGCCAACATATTTTTTTATGCCAAATTAACATAATTAAGCTACTCCCAATCCCCGTATAACATGTTTCCACAAGTTCTCTAAGTACTCATGAAATGGCACTAACAAAAGGAATAGGGGATAAGCACAAGAATTGATATAAAAGAATAGGCATGCAATAATGAACCAAATACAATAATAATGGCCCCAATAGGCTCGATGTACATAACAGTGAATGGGAATAAACTAGCCAAGTTTCACACTAAATATGAGATCTAACATAATCTAGGGAATAGGCATAAGAAACTAACTACAATAGTTATAGGCAACTAACCACAATAGTCATGGGCGACTAATCACAATAGTTTCTTATTCAATGTCATAGGCAATAGTCTCATAGGCGTGAATCATAGTCATAGGCAGTAGTTTCATAGGCATGAATCATAGTCAAAGGCAATAGTCTCATAGGCATGAATCATTGTTATAGGCAATAGTCTCATAGGCAACAGTTTCATGTCCAATTATGCATTATTCATTATTTGTCCCAAAATTTATCGTTTGTGCGTTAATCTCTTATGAGATTCGGCGCAGGCTCGAAGTAGCCTGGCTATAGAACAGAAAGAAGAAAGAGGTACAGAATAGTCACAGAGAAACAGATCTGATAGATAAGAATATACATAACCTCAGATTCAGATTTATAACCATGTCAAGATCATAATTAAAGTTCATATCTAAAAATAACTGTACTCACTATCAAAAAGGAAAGTCTTGATTTCTGGTATCTGAGTTCTGACACTGAATAGCGTTCCTTTGGCGTAGACTATCGATTAGATTAGAAAATAGTTGTTCCCTTTTAACTTTATTCAGATTGGAAGAAGATCCTAGTTTTGATTCCAGTAGAGTAACGACGCCTTTATTTTATTTAATAAGAACGGAGGCAGAGTATAGGAATGAAATTGTGCAGCATAAGAGAAGAATGGTGTAAAGAGAATGGGGCTAGGTGGCTGTTTATATAGGATTAGGCGGACGAATTTAGACAGAAAACGAGACCAGATACATCAGAATGAACCCAGGCTCAAACCTGGGTTTCAGCACCAGGTCGACCTGGTCCCTGGGAGGTCGACCATAGTGTCGACCCCTAGGTCGACCTGGTCCTGGGCGGGAAAATTCCCGCCCAGTCTTCGCTGGAGTTTGAATTCGAATTTCGAATTCGAATTTTGAGCTATTTTTCGATTATGAAAATCTCTGAAACTTCGGAGGGTCATATCTCCCTCATACGGACTCCGTTTCTCGAAAACTCGGACTCGTTTCCAAGAAGAATTTCGAGATGAACGCAATGGCATAACCCGTTTCCCTTGATTCTTATTTTAAAAATTAATTATTCTCTGATTTGTTTACTTAAACGTTCATAGAAATTACGGGGTGTTACAGTTGGGACCGTATCGTCATATCAAAGCTAGGTTTATTTTTCTGGAATTTTTAGAGCCCGTATGTAGCCCCGGTAAATTAAAATGTGCATTTGAATTTAAAATATAATAATTTATATTTTAAATTTAGCGAAAACCGATTGTAATAGCTGAATTGGGTTACGAAACATATCCCATTGTGTTTGGAATGGAGTTAATTAGCTAGGGGCGATAGTCGTTGGGTTCAATTTGGGATTCGGACGAAAAGTCAAGTTTTTAGAGAAAAAATTAATTAAATAATATAATTATATATTTATTTATATCCTTACCCCTCTTCCTCTCCTGTACATCGTTCAAAAAGTAAAATTAAAAAAATGAACAAAGATGACGGAACCCTAGCCGTTAGAGATGACGCCGCCACCGCCGTTCGAGGTGTCGCTCCCCGTCGTCGTGCATTGTAACACCCCGTATTTTCTGTGAACATAAAATTAAAAAATCTAAGTATAATTAATTTGTAAAAGAAGAATTAGGTAAAATGGGTTGCATCATTGTGTTCGTCTCGGAATTCTGCTTGATATGGAGTCTGAGTTTGCGTAAATCGGACTTCGTATGAAGAAGTTATGGCCTTCAGAAGTTTAAGAAATTCAAAATAAAGAAAACAGCTCGAAACTGAAGTCAAAATTCAAAACAGAACCCAGAAGCGGGCTCGGCGGGAAATTTCTCGCCCAGGATCCAGGTCAACCAGGGGGTCAACCTCCCTAGACAGGTCAACCAGGGAGTCGACCTCCCGCCCTATAGGTCGACCTGGGGGTCGACCTGCCTTGTTTTTCAAGGTCCGAGGCGGAATTCATTTTTTTGTATCCGGGCTAATTTCGGGACCAAATTCATGAGTTCTACGCTATATAAACGCCTCCAAACTTCACATTCTCCACACAAATTCTTTTAGGCGTCTACATGTTGTTTCTCTCTAGCCTCCACCATTAAAATAAATCTTATTCTCCATTAAAACAAGTTATAGTTCTTCGTCAAATTGGAGATTCAAATCAAGTTAAAGGTTCAAGTTGGACCATAGGCATTCCGCTTCAAGCAATGTCACTTGAATCATATCAAATCGCCTTTTCTAAACCGATCACTGTAATTTCGGTTATTCCTTAGATTTGAACGTGTAATTGGAATTGTGAATGTAATGAATCAAAATATAGAACTATACCAATTTGCAAGTTAATTATCTTTTATTCGTGCTTATGTCAAATTGGAAGTTATCTATGCCTTTGGATCTGATTTACGACTATGACTATGAGACTTTTGCCTAAGACTATAACTATGAGACTTTTGCCTAAGACTATGACTATGAGTCTTTTGCCTAAGATTATGACTATGAAACTGTTGCCTATGAAGCTATTGCCTATGACTATGACTATAACTAATACTATGAGACCTTTGTCTATGACTATGGCCAAGAACTGTCGCCTATGAAATTATTGCCTATGATTATGAATCATAACTATGAGACTATTGCCAATGACATTGGTTAAGAAATTGTTGTGATTAGTCGCCCATGACTATTGTGGTTAATTGCCTATGACTATTGTAGTTAGTAGTTTATGACTATTCCCATTGTTACAATTAACCGATCATGTTGTACCTTGAACCGGCATTATGTTGGACCAAATCACCTATGCCTATTCCCTTGATTATGTGGATCTCATATTTAGTATGTAACTTGGCTAGTTTATTCCTATTCACTATTATGTACATCGAACATGTTGGAGCCATTATTTTTATGCCTAATGTTTTATATCAATTCTTGAGCTTATCCCCTATTCCTTTTGATTAGTTCCATTTCATGATACATAGAAAACTTGTGAAATCATGTTATACGTATGATTATGATGCGGGGAATGGGCGTAGCTTAATTAAGTTAATTTGGCATAATAAATATGTTGGCATAATCTAAATTTGCTATAATAGTGAATGATTTACATGCATATTAGATTTGGGCATAAATTGATAAATTTAATTGGCTGCAAAGTGTGTAATTGGCATGTAAACCAAGTTTTGGACATAAAAGGTAAACTAGAATATTAAATCTAGTTTAGACATGAACCGTAAATTGGAATATTAATCTAGATTGTGCACGAATTGAAAAAGGGGAATATTAAATCTAAATTGGTATAAATTGCAAGTTGGGTTAATTGATTGGTAAATCAAGTTTTGGCATGGAATATAAGTATGTTAATTTGCATGACAGTTGAATATGATCTAGGCTAAACTGGTTTACGGAAAAATTTACATAAATAGTAAATATGTAAATTTAGCAAAAGACGAATATGCCTAACCCGAGGTTAGACTGAGTTGTGGTGTAAAACTGCCCGGAACCGACCGGCACATCCAGTGACCACAACAGTACCTGTCTAATGTGAATGGTTTGTGCATCAAGCCCAGAAAGACCCGAGGTTAGACTGAGTTGTGGTGTAAACCTGCCCGGAACCGACCGGCACATCCAGTAACCACAACAATATCTGTCTAATGTGAGTGGTTGGTGCTTTAATTAATTAATTAATTAATTAAGGCTCATGAATAAATCAAGCTAGAAATGGTGAGGTTAAGTAATTAGGAAAACACTTAACCGTAATAACATGTTAACAAAGACAAGAAGGGTGGGGTTAAGTAATCGAGAAAACACTTAGCCAATTCAACATGTTAACTAGACAAGATTGATAGGGGTCAAGTTAATTTGGACACTTAATCAACTTAACATGTTAACAATGCAAGACTTGTAGGGGGTTAAGTAACTAAGGGAACACTTAACCATAATAACATGTTAACTGGACAAGTGGGTAGGATTAAGTAAGTGTTTAACATGTTAACTAGACTAGATGGTGAGGTTAAGTAAATTTAGAACACTTAACCGTCATAACATGTTAACTAGGCAAGTGGGTGTGGTTAAGTAAAATTAGAACACTTAACCATCATAACATGTTAGTTAGACAAGTAGGTGAGGTTAAGTTAATAGGACACACTTAACCAATATATATATATATATATACATATACACATGATGTGTGTTAGGGTTAAGTAACACAAGAGGAACACTTAACCAATATATATATATATAACATGATATGTGATAGGGGTTAAGTAACACAAGGGGAACACTTAACCAATATATATATATATATATATATATATATATATATATATATATATATAGCATGATGAGTAAGAGGTTAAGTTAACTTGAATGAATGGATAACACTTAACCATTAAATAAACATGCTTGAACCAGTGGAAGGGTTAAGTACATATCGAGATCGGTGGGTAATATTAGTACATATAGGACCACAAACTTAACCATTAAATAGACATGCTTTAATCCATGGGAGGGTTAAGTACATCACGTGTAGGTGGGTAATATTGTATATATATATATAGGCCCACAAACTTAACCAGTAGGAAACCCTAGTAATGGGGACCCATTTCAGCAGTAACCCACATAGATGTATCATAGTACCCTGAAACTAGGTAGGGTGGGGAACGATTACTGGGCTGATTATAAGCGGTCAAAATCGGGGAAGGGGGTACGTCGGTGTAGGTTCCGACGGTTTTCGGGCGTGCATGTACTCCGGAGTGGAAAAAGCAGGCATTGGGTACCAGTAGTTATACACTGTGCATCTTGAATCGTGTCGGGTCGCTATCATAAGGCTTGATACACCTTATGGTGGGGCCAGCACAGAGTATCTACACACAAGAGAGGACCGAATGACATAGACACATGGAAAATTAATAAAAAAATATGTAGCATAATCCCTAGTTGGACCTAGGTCGCGTAAACCCTAATCTGAGAAGCGTTCAATAGGTAGCATAAAACCCAGTTGCCCTGGGTAGCGTAAACCCTGGTTGAAACTAGAAAGTGCTCGATAGTAAACCCTAGATTAGATCTAGGTAATAAATGGAATCCCCATATTAGATGTACACCTGAAGGCAACCGCAAATACGGGGATTGGGATCACGTTATCATATGATCATAGATTACTAGTTTGGACACTAGTAGGTAGTGCAGAGATATAGAGATCGTTATAACATGTTAGTTGCGAAGCAGAGAAGGAGTAAAAGCACATTCAATTTATCAGTACATTCAGTTTATCAGTACATTCAGTTTATATTGCAATATCCCATGCTTACCCCCATGTTGTCTTGTTACTATGGTTTAGTCTTATATTTAGTATATTCATGTCATGACCCTTTTCCTCGTTTAAATACTAAGAATCATTGGACTTACCAGACTTTATGTCTGACCTAGTTTGCTTTCGCCTTTTTTCTTCCGTTCCCCCCTCCCCAGGAAGTCAGGGAGGGAAAAGCTCAGCTCATTTTGGGGCCGTTACTCTTTCCGAGCTTGAAGATTCTTTGGCGCATTGCTTTGAACTCCATTTTCTACTGCTATGGCGGGCTCATGCTTTATTGGGGAATATCATTGTCAGTTTTTGCTTCTTATATATTAAACAAGACAGATGCTTTCTTGTAATAAGTATTGGTGTTGTAAAACAATCTTTGTACAAGCTATTTTAATCAATAAAGGTTATTTATTTTTCGCTGCTTTATTTGTCTGTCTTGTAATTTTTTTGCATCTTGTACTAAAAATGCTCCAACGAAGTTAAGGCATTCCCTTTGTGAGTGACCTTAACGAAGGTGGGGTGTTTCACGCATCCCCTGTAATAACCCGGAAAATCCGAACCAATTTAAAATTTTTATTTTGGCAATTTTGATGAATTTTGAATATTTAAAATGAATTATTTTAAATAATAACGACGAGAAATTTATTTTGAATAGAGTTAGAACGTATATATTTATTTGAATCATCGTTAGAATATAAATAATTATTTTTATTTATAAAAGGAATTGAAAATGGCGCAGTAGTTTGAAAATTCGATTTCAAATGTCAAATGAATGTACAGGATTCAAAATAAACAGGATTTTAGCGAAACCAAAAATATTAGAATCTATTTGAGAATATCTTTCCAACGAATCCGAAAAATTGAAATTTCATAGCGGGAATAAAAAGTTATGTCCAGTTGAAAATTTAGAATAGTCGCGATGGAATTTTGGCCCTTAAAAATGAAAATTTTACAAAAGATCTCTGCTTTCGACAAAACCACTTTTGTTGGATCCGTGATGTCAAGTTAGTGCTAGATCCAAAATTCGTAATTTTCTGAATCAATATGTGAGCGTGGTGAAGTAAAATGTGTTTTGACAGTTTCAATAAATTTGGATAGACCAGAAAATGGCCATTTTTCAAACGGTCTCCAAATTGGACGAAATTAGTTTTGTTAGGACCGTATCGTCCATACGAAGCTAGGAATAATTTTTCTGGAATTCTAGAGTCAGTATGTGACCCCAGTAAATTGAAATGCATGTTTAAAAATAAAATATAATGATTTATATTTTAATTTAAATGAAAACTGATCGTAACAGCTGAATTGGGTTACAAAACATATCCCATTGTGTTCGGAATGGGGGTGGTTAGCTAGGGAAATAGTCGTTGGGCTCGATTCAGAGTTCGAATTTAAAACTAACTTTTTGAAATAAAATTAAATTAATAAATATATTTTATAAACCTCCCCCCCAATGCTTTTCCCGTTCAAAGTCAACCCCCCATTTTCGTTCAGATCGAGAAAGAAAAATGAAAAAGAAAAAAAAACAAATGGGCTACCATCGCGACCCCCTGCGCCCCCCTTGATGGCCGCTACCGCGCCTCCGGCCTCCCCCATCGTCTCGCCGACCCCCATACGCCAAGTCGTCGCCCCGTTGAAACCCCCCAACCCCAAACTCCACGGAAAACCGCCTCCAGCCCATGGATCCACCTACGAGCACCGCAACCTTCGTTGTGCCTCCTCTACCCCATCTGTGCCACCTCTGGCCGACCCCTTAACCACCAACGTCCGAAAATACATAAGTTTCTTTTTTATGTTAATTTCAATTTCAATTTTATACGTGAATGACCATTGATTCAAGTTTAGAATTTTATATATGATTTCTAGTTTATAAAAATACGATTTTTATTTAATAAAAATGCGATTTTTATTAAATAAAAATGCGATTTTTATTAAATAAAAATGCGATTTTTATTAAATAAAAATGCGATTTTTACTTAAAATAAAGATATGATTTTTATTTAGCATAAAGGTTCGATTTTTATGTATGTAAAGGTGAGGTTTGTAATCGTATAAAAGTATGATTTTTAATCATATGAAAACATGAGTTTTATTTACATAAAAATACGATTTGTAATAATATAAAGCCATGTTTTTTATTAGCTAAAGATCGAATTTTATTATACGAAAGTTATGATTTCTATTATGCGAATAAAGATATGATTTTTATCAAAGTAAAAATAGGATTTTTAATAATATAGAAAGCTATTGTTTTTAAAGAGAGAAAGATCATATTTTTGTTTATAGAATAGATCTCTTATTTGGAAAAGATTAGATCTTTGATTTGGATTAGATTTTTTTATTTCTATAAAGGCGAGATTTTTAATAATCTGAAAGGGAGATTTTATATATGTGTAGCAAAGTTAAAAACATGATTTTTAACATATACCGCGTGAAACAGATCTCGTTGGAAACACGGCGAAGATTTTCTACATAAGAAGAGTCACGACGTTTGGTTTAGCTAAGATAAGAACTTCTCACTTTTATTTTATTTTGTAGTTGAAATATATACTAGGATGCAGACGTTGCTTACCGGCACCCAACACCCGTCGTCCACAGACCATGGATACTTGTTTGATTGATGTGTTATGAAAATTGATTGTGTGATGTGGAATGGAAATAAATATTTTATAGTTAAAAATATAATTTTTAATGTATATATGAATAAAATAAATACTTATAAACAAATCGGACGATTTGTTTATGCACGCACATTCGATTGATATTGATTGGGACAATAAATTTTACACATCGCCAAACTGCACAAATAAACCTATATTTGTTGATTGAAACCCCACACGGGTATTGGGATGATATATGACATACAATAGTCCCAATAATTAGCTGTATGGTGATCGATGGATTGACAGGCTTTTATAAGCGTTAAATATTTATATTTGATGCTTATGTAGTGTAGAATGCACTTTGGATGATGGTTGACTGTGTTTTTCATGGTTGTTGTGTACATATGTACACGAAATCCATATAAATAAAATTATATGGTAACTGACTGTGCCTGATTCCAGTTCAGAACAAATGAATATTAAAAAAACGATTATTTTAAAATAACGAATATTTTCAAATAATATTCAGAAAAGAATCAAAATATGATTTTGATATTCGATTTGGGATGGACAGGAAAATATTTAAATATATAAAGCCGTGTTGATTAGATTAACGCCATTTGGATGTGAACGATATTTATATCGATTTTATTCATTTTATAGTGAATATCAAAAAGGAATTGATTTCAAAATCTAATATTTTGAAAATACTATCATTTATATATCGATGATATGGAATATTAAATTTCGATTTGAAATTGAATAAGAAGTTGAAATCGTTTTAAAAACGAATTTAAAATGATTTATAAAATAAGTTTTAAATGGAAATCGATGAAATATATATTATATATATTTTATACATAATATAATGGTCTGAATAGAATGCACAGCGCTGCAACAGTTCACGAATTTCGACCATTGACTTCGAACGGACGTTACAGGAGATCCGACCCTCGGATTCTCCTAAAACCAGAAACGTTGGGTTCGTATCGAAAAGAGCTTTCTAACAAATATTAGAGATTTCAAATATAACGGTTGGATTTGGAATTATGTCCAAATCAAATTTAGAAAAGGTCGCTATAAGTGCATTTCGATTGCTGTTTATGGAAATCGACTGTACGGGCTTTGGTAAAATTATTTAAAATATCAATAATTAGTGTAAAATCATAAGAAATGATTTGGAAAGAATTGGGGTGAAAAATCCCATATTTGAAAAGATAAAAATAGATTTTTATCGAAATGAACTAGTTATGAACTAGAATTATAATCAAAATATTTTTAAAATAAATAAATCGGATTTGAAATGATTTTTAAAAATAACCAGAATTTCCAATATGTAAATTGGAAATGGATTTGAATCGAAATTGTCTTCGGAATATTTCGATGTTGGATTTCGTGATTATACAGATATTGTTATTGGAATTTGAAAGATATATATATCATTATTTCCAATACGATATTTGTTGATTTCAGAATTTGATATTGAATATAAGCCGATATATTTTCTATTCAGAGACTTGTATTTAATATCAAATTTGATTTTGGGTTGTTGTGAATGGTATCTTTAATAATACTATTCCTAAACCCAATGGAGTTATGAAAAATAGAAACTGACTAGAGATTAGTTAAGTTAAATGGTTTCCTGGGTATTGATTCGATGTTGGTTTCGGCTTTCGGGGTTAACACTTAGGAAATTGTTCTCTTACTAATTTACGGTTAGAGACTGATGGAACGTGAATTAGGTTTGTTGTGAACTGTGTTTTAGCGACATTCGTTCTTTAACCCAATTTACAGTGAAATGGGATTTAGAATTTATAAATCTTTTGTTAAGATTTAAAGGAGATTTTCCAAAGTAAAGTTTTCCAATTTACCATATTAAATTGGAATTGAATGGAATTCGATTTGGTAATAATCGAAGGAAGTTTCTATAGAGGAAGACGATTTAGATATATGGAATTTAAAGGCCTTGTCGTTATTTCATTTTTTTTATCGGTTGGATATGGAAGTTTATATCGATTATACATATCGATTTGTTTTCCATGAAGATTCCATTGTTAATGGAATGTGATTTTGGGTTGTCGTGAATGGTATCTTTAATAATACTGTTCTTAGACCCAACGGAGTTAAGAAAATCAGAAACAAACTAGAGATTTATTAAGTTGAATGGTTTCCTGGGTATTGATCTGATGTTGGTTTCGGCCTTCGTGGTTAATACTTAGGGAATTGTTCACTTGCTAATTTATGGTTAAAGGCTGATGGAATGGAATGTGATTTTGGGTTTATCGTGAACCATGTTTTAAAGGACATTGGTTCTTTAACCCAGTTAAAGACAAGATATGATTTCCCAAGTTAAACAATCGCTAATATTGATTTTTGGGAAGATTAAAACAAAGTGGAGTTTTAATGCATCTTTAATTAGATTGAAATGATATCCAAAGGAAGATTAAAGAATAAATTTAAAGAATTTATCTTTGATAAAATTAACAGGAACCTTTCCCAAAATATATGAATATTTGGATAAAGAAATATTCTGGATTGGAATGAGTCGTAGGTTGTGTTTTTATGGCACTTTTTTATTATATACGTGAGTTATTCAGAAAGACCGGGTTTATCCCATTCTGAATAACAGATTCGACGATGAGTCGAGAATGAAGACGGTGGTTGAAGACCGGAGGTCTTCACATCGTTTGGATGATTGCTGATGTCTTGATTGGGCTGTACACCCAAGGCGAGGTAATAAGTGATGATCATCTAGACGTACTTGGAGATCGACAGATATGCGATGGCCCCTCCCCTGTATTGGACATATGGGGGAGGAATAAGGTGCCTCCGGTTTCGTTCAAACCCAGAACGAACTTGTAAATGGATGTGTGTCTAACATCGGATTTCATTATGTGTGATAGATATACATCAGTTGCATAGCGTGAATTGCCTATGTAGCATGCTGAGACGCAAATGATCAAGGCTTCTGTTGAAAAGCAGAGTCTTGGGGTTGATGATCAAAGCACGGATTTAATATAGAGTTGATTTGTGTAGCGTTAATTCGCGAGCCTCACACCCCAGGAGAGGACATTAGAGAGGGCATGCGTTTCTTTCTAGCTAGGAGTGGTGTTTTGGGTTTTACACACCCGAACATTTTACTTATGTGGATGATGGATAGCGAGGCACCTCAGTTATATCGGTCGTTCCGGGGCTGATAGTTTGGTCGATATATGACCAGTTTACGCCCCGTAGGGCGGGGAAACGCATGTTCAGGCATTTTAGTCCACTCTGTGTGGACCGGCCTGACGATCGAAGGCTTTCCTGCGCGCTTGCCTGAGGGGCAGGCTATAGCGTCTCGAAGGGGTAAGGATGATCCCTTGCCTTGGTTCACAGATGGAAATCCAACTTCCAATACGACATCATGCGGTTTTAATTGTAGAACTAGTATGGCGACATGATATATGGTACCCATGCCGTCTATGATTGATACATTTATATTTGAAGTTGTTTTCTTCACTTATAGTAATAATAAAAGATAAAATTTAGCGTATCAAGCATTCTTTGGAAATTATAAGGTAAAACCCTATCCTCCGGCTTGCGTTGCATTGTGTGATGGGACCTGGGTCTTATAATAACTTCATTGTTCTTTACTTAGCATTGCGATGTTGTTTTTATGCACTGGTATTCTTGGGAGGAAACCCGTTCCGTGTTATACGGCGTGGTCCCTTGATTTACCTAACTTTAAAATAAAGATTAATAATTGTTTTTGTAACACCTCACCTCCATTAAGGTCACCCACAAAGGGAATGCCTTAACTTCAGTGGAGCGTTTTTGGTAAACAGACACAGAATATCACAAGACAGATAAAAAAAATTTGCAGCGGAAAACAAATAACTTTATTAAATCTCCAAAATACTTTGTTACATAATACCATCGGTCATAAAACTATTACAACAAAACACTTCTGTCTTATATCATCAGAGTACATAAGTATTTAAAAGAAAATCATCATTCCCATATTAAATAGCAAACCATATAAGAGACAGAGACTCGAGCCATAATTCTGAAGTAGCTCCTAGAAGATGATATCCAAATCCTGACTAAACCTTGGTGTTTCCTCCCTGAGAACCTGGGGGGAGGGGGGGTGAAACGGAAGAAAAGAGGCGAAACAAACTAGGTCAGACATATGTCTGGTGATTCCAGTAATTTTAGCCAGTAAATAAATAAAGGTAAACATGATAGGCATACAAAGTGGATAAGAGGATTCACGGTACAGATGACAGGTATGACAAGACAAATAAGGTAAGACGTTTGCTTCACTACAAACTACTCTGCACTATTACTAGTCAAATCAAGAGGGGATGACCCCTTCCGCTAACCATAAAACGATCATGATGGTGGTAGTTTCGTGTACTCTTAGCTGCCTTCATAGGTGCCGCCTGCTCCTATCTCAACTAGTCATACCCACTACCCTTCTACTATAAATTGGTAGACTTAGGGCTTACGTCCTGGTATACCCTAACCACTATCCTAATCGATCGACTCCCTACTCTGTGGATACCCTGCGCTGGTCCCACAACTAGGGGGTATCACTTCCCTAAAGTGGCAACTCAAGGTGTGCACCGTTATACCTACTGGTGTCACGGTCGTCTTGTCCTCCTCGGCCCGGCCTATGCACGCACATGTCCCCGGTCGGTTTGCACCGCCCACACCAATCGTCTCCTTTTGGATCTCTTACAATCAATCAGTAAGCGTGCCCCTTCCCCACCTAGTACGGAGATCTTTTACTTTGATACTGTAATAACCCAGAAATCTGGGCTAGTTTGAAAATTTTATTTTGGCAATTTTAGCGAATTTTGATTATTTAAAATGAATTATTTTAAATAATATCGTCGAGAAATTTATTTTGAATATAATTCAAACGTATATATTCGTTTGAATCGACGTTTGAATATAAATAATTATTTATATTTATAAAAGGAATTGAAAATGGCGCGGTAGTTCGATAATTCGATTTCAAACTTCAAATGGATGTACCGGGTGCAAAATAAACCGGATTTTAGTGAAACCAAAAATAATAGGATCTAATTGGGAATATCTTTCCAACGAATCCGAAAAATCAAAATTTCATAGCGGGAATCAAAAGATATGTCCAGTTGAAATTTCTGAATAGTCGCTATGGAATTCAGGCCCTTAAAAATGGAAATTTTGCAAACGACCTCGGATTTCGACGAAACCACTTTTGTTAGATTCGGGATGTAAGGTTATTGCTAGATTCCAAATTTCATAATTTTTCGAATCAATATGTGAGCGTGGCAAAGGAAAACATGTTTGACCAGTTTCAATTGATTTTAATCGACTGGAAAATGGCCATTTTTCAAACGGTCTCGGAATTTGACAAAACTAGTTTTGTTAGGACCGTATCGTCAATACGAAGCTAGAAAATATTTTTCTGGAATTTTTCTAGTTAGTATGTGACCTCGGTAAATTGAAATGCGCGTTCAAATTCAATATATAGAGTTATATGTTGATTTTAACGAAAAACTGATCGAAACGATCGAATCAGCTTATGGGACATGTCCCATTGCATTCAGAATGGGGTTATTTAGCTATGAACGACAATCGGTGGGTTCGATTTTGAGTTCGTTTTAAAAAGTTACTTTTTGAGAAAATAAAATAATAATTAAATAATTCATAAAACCCCCCTCCTTTGTCTCCTTCCTCATATCAGAAACCCGCCCCCAAAAATTGAAACCTCGTAACCCTCAACCGTCGCCCCTCTTCCCAGCTCCACCGTGCCAACCACCGCCTGCCGCCCGCCTTGCCTGGCCATCGCGCCTCCCCTTCTCCCCCTTCACCATCTCCTCCTCCCTCCAGTCCACGCCAAAGCCCGCCAGCAGCCCAAATCGACCCAAAGGGCGCCACCTCCATGGTCAGCCACTGACCACCTCCACCACACCTCCCTTGCTGCGCCGCCACAGTCGATCCCTCCCTACGCCACCTTAGCCTCCGTAGGTCCCCCTCTAGAAAAAAACCCAATTTTGGAGTGGTTTGAGCGGCAAAACCCCAAACCCTCGCTGCTACAGCCGATTTGGGCCATGCCTCCGACCCGAGCACCTCCGCCCTCCTCTGGTCTCGTGCAGCACCCCTCCTTCGCTGAAAAGCCGTAAGCTTTTAATTTAACTTGTTTATTTATTTATTTTCTTTATGTTTAGTTTTAAATAAAATTATAGAAAAATCAGTTTTATAGATACAAAGATAGGATTTTTATAAATTATAAAAATATGATTATTTACTAGAAAGTAGTGATTTTTAATAGTATAAAAACAAGATTTTTGTATAAGAAGTTGAGGTATAAATGTACGATTTTTGTGAAGAAAAAGAATGGATTTTGACCGATGTATGATAGTAAAAATACGATTTTTACCTATAATGAAAGGCGATATTTTTATATTGTAGAAAGGTTAAAAATATAATTTTTATATGGTAGGAAAGTTTAAAATATAATTTTTATATAATATAGATAATAAAAATTTGATCTTTATGTATGTAGCGAAGGAAGGAATTGATTTTTATTATATATATGTTGAAATAAAAATGTGATTTTTATTGCGATGAAATAAAAATTCGATCTTTAAATATGAAGTAAAATAAAAATATGATTCTTATTTATTGAATGAACAAATAAAAATATAATTTTTATTTGAACAGCGTGAAAAAGACTGCATTGGAATTTCAAAGGAATCCAGACGGTTCTGCAGTTCAGAAGCAAAGCACGGCGGAGTGGAACCCTCTGTAAGAACTTCTCACCTTTTAATTTTATTTTCTAGTTAAAATATATACTAGGATGCAGACGGTGTTTAGTAGCACCCGACACCTGTCGTCCACAGACCATGGACGGCTTGTATGCTTGGTTGTTTAATTTTGATGTGTAGTTGATTGTGTGATGTGATGTGAAATGAAATAAAATATTTTATAGTTAAAAATAGAATTTTTTAACATGTATATGAAATGAAATAAAAATAAACAAATCAGACAATTTGTTTATATACACACATTTGACTGATATTGATTGGGACAATAAATTTTACACATCGCCCAACTGCACAAATAAAATCTGCGTTTGATTGTTTGAAACCCCACACGGGTATTGGGACGATATTTGACGTACACTAATCCCGACTGTTTAGTTGTATGTCGATCGATTGATTGACAGGCTGCTATAAGCGTTGAATATTTATATTTGATGTTTATACAGTGTAGAATGCACTTTGGATGATGGTTGATTATTCATCGTTGTTATTGTATACATGTGTTGTAGAAAATCCATATAATTAACATTATATGGTAATTGATTGGGCCCCATTCCCGTTTTAAAAAAGAAAGTTTTGAAATAGAAATATTTGAAAAAGAAATGTTTGAAACAGAAATATTTGAAAAAGAAATATTTGAAAAAGAAATATTTGAAATAGAAATATTTGAAAAAGAAATATTTGAAATAGAATATTTGAAAATAGGAATATATGAAGCCGTATTGATTAGATTGACGCCATTTTGACGTGAACGATATTTATATCGATTTTATTAATTTTATAATGAATATCGAAAGTGATTTCAAAATCTGTTTTTTCGAAAAGAATTGAATTCGAATTGAAATTGAATAGAAATGATTTCGAATTGAAATTGAATATAAATGAATTCAAATTGAAATTGAATTGAAATCGATTTGAAATGAATTTAAAACGAATTTATATTGGAATATTTAATTTTGATTTGAAATTGAATATGAAGTTGAAACCATTTTGAAAATGAATTTAAAACGATTTATAAAGCACGTTTTGAATTGAAATCGACGAAGTATATATTATATATATAATATAATGGCCTGAATAGAACGTGTCGCGCCGCGGCAGTTCGCGAATTTCGACCATTGACTTCGAACGGATATTACGGGAGATCCGACCATTGGATTCTCCTAAAACCGGAACTGTTGGGTTCGTATCGAAAAGAGCTTTCTAACGAATATTAGAAATTTGAAATCTAACGGTTGGATTTGGAATTATGTCCAAATCAAATTTGAAAAAGGTCGCTGTAAGTGCAATTCGATGGCCATTGATGGAAATCAACTGTACGGGCCTTGATAAAATTATTAAAAATAGCAATAATTTGTGTAAAATCATAAGAGATGATTTGGGAAGAATTGGGATGAAAAACTCCATATTTGAAAAGATAAAAATAGATTTTTATCGAAATGAACTAGTTTTGAACTAGAATTATAATTCTATTTATTTTTAAATAAATAAATTGGATTTGAAACGGTTTTGAAAATAACCAGAATTTCCAATAATTGAATTGGAATGGATTTGAATCGAAATTGTCTTTAGAATATTTCGATGTTGGATTTCGTGATTATACAGATGTTGTTATGGAAATTTGAAAGATATATTTATATCGTTATTTCCAATACGATATTTGTTAGTCATAGAATTTGATATTGAATATAAGCCGGTATATTTTCTATTCAGAGCCTTGTATTTAATATCAAATGGGATTTGTGTTTGTCGTGAATGGTATCTTCATTAACACTGCTCTTAAGCCCAGTTGAGAAAAGATTAAATCTTTTTATTTTAGATTTAATGAAGTGTACCAATTAAATGATATTTAATTGGAATTGAATTAATATTGATTTTTGGGTTTATCGTGGACAGTGTTTTAAATAACACTTGTTCTTTAACCCGATAATTAATGGAATGTGATTTTGGGTTTATCGTGAACCGTGTTTTAAAATGACACCGATTCTTTAACCCAGTTAAAGATTAAAACTAAGTGGAGTTTTAATGAATCTTTAATTAGATTGAAAATATCGAGAATGGAGTATCACAAGTTTTGCTCCAGGCGATAGTTAAATCTTTAATTAGATTTGAACGTGAAATGGTAATTGAATTTACCGATAACACCGTGGTGTTAGATATGAAGTATTACCAGTTTTACTTCATGGGATGAATAGGTTGGGATTGGGAAATAAAATAAATGATTACTTAGGTGTGGTTCGCTATTCCCGACTAGTTTGAATTGATATTCAAAGAAGATTAAAGAATAAATTTAAAAAATTTATCTTTGATAAAATTAATGGGAACCTTTCCCAAAATATAAGAATATTTGAATAAAAAGAATATTCTGAAGTGGAATGAGGCGTATGTTGTGTTTGTGTAACACTTTTATAGTATATACGCGAGTTATTCAAAAAGACCGGGTTTATCCCATTCTGAATAACTGATTCGACGTGGTGTCGAAGATGAAGACGGTGGTTGAAGACCGGATGTCTTCACGTCGTTTGGGTGATTACTGATGATCTTGATTGGGCTGTACACCCAAGAGGAGGGAATCAGTTAGTGATCGTCCAGACGTATTTGGAGATCGATGGATATGCGGGGTACTAGGTGCCTCTGGTTTCGTTCAGACCCAGAACGAACTTGTAAATGGACTGTGTGTCTGACATTGGATTTTAGTCTGTGTGATTGATTACTATTAAATATACATCTGTTTGGCGGCGGAGAATTTATTCTCTTGCTTAACGCGCTTCTCTGAGACGTACGAGCTCAGGGGTTATATATTGATGGAAATCAATCACATGGAGTGAATTGCCTGTGTGGCATGCCTAAGTGGAAATTGATCAAGGCTTCTGTTGAAAGGCAAAGTCTTATGGATGATGATCAAAGCAAGGCCTGTGTGGCATAGCTTTGTGTAACGTTGATTCGCGAGCCTCACACCCCGGTTGTGAACTAAGAACGGGAGAAGGATCCAGGGATGGCATGCGTTTCTTTCCTGCTAGGGTGGTGTCAGTGACCTACCAGCCCTGACATTTATATTATTTTCACCTATGTGGTTGTTTCTGTTGCGAGGCGCCTCGGTTATATCGGTCGATCCGGGACCGATAGAGTCATTGGACTCATTTACGCCCCAAAAGGCGGGGAAACGCAGTGTTCAGGCATTTTAATCCACATCGGTGGACCGGCCCTGTGGCTCCTAAGGGTCGATGCGTTCTGTCCCTGAGACATGGGCTTGATTGTCTCGAATTCGGTAGAGGACTATCTTTTGCCTCGGTTCACAAATGAAGATCCAACTTCCAAATACGTGACATTTGCGGTTTTGATTGTAGAGCCTAGTATGGCGACATGATATATGGTACTCATTCCTTCTATGATTGATATTTATGATTGAAATAGTTTTAAACACTGTACACTTATTATAGTATCAAATGACTTGTTTTAAACGTATCAAGCATGCTTTGGCTATTAAAAGGAAAAACCCTATCCTCTGGTTTGTGTTGCATTGTGTGATGGGACCTGGGTCTTATAATAGCTTCATTTTTCTTTATTTAGCATTGCGCTGTTTGTTTTATGCACTGGTATTCTTGGGAGGAAACCCGTTCCGTGTTATACGGCGTGGTCCCTTGATTGACCCAACTTTAAAATAAAGATTTATAACTGTTTTAGTTCTCACACCAGTCCCATGACTGACCTAGAGTTTATTGTTTTAACCTAAACTCTGGGTGCCCTTATTTTGACACGGGCAGCTAGTAGTTTTGGTTTTGCAAATTTATATTCGCAGGATCCTGGTTTACAGCTGGAATGATATCCGGAAAGCTTTGTATCTGCATATCTCTTCTAGTTGTGTATTGTATTATTTTCCGCTGCGATGTATTTAAATGTAATTTAAATCTCTGATATTTCTGTGTAATATTTGTTTATACTCTGTATATTCTTGTATTCTGATGGAATTGTTGTAATTAACAATGAAATGTTCTTCCGTCTGCGTTCTGTTGTGGCTTGTTCTCGAACTATCCGCGCTTTCTCTTCTCTTCGGAGACGGGGGAAGATCGGGTCGTTTCAGATACCCCTCCGGGTTACTGACTGAAAAGGGTCCCACACAACATGATACAAGCTCTCCCCTATGTCTTGTATCCCCACTAGGTTTTCTACTGACTATTTATACCCTAAGGTGTCTTTAATTACATAGCCCTCAATCAGTTATGCGTACCTATAGGTGTCTTTAATACATAACCCCTATTCTACCTATTGGTTATGCGTACCTATAGGTGTCTTTAATACATAACTCTACCTATTCCCATTAGTTATGCGTACCCCTAAGGGTGACTTTAAAACATAACTTTACTATTCTTCCCCGGTTATGTATACCATTAGGTGTCTTTAATTACATAACCCCTTTTAAATGGTTAAGTTTGTGGGCCTATATAAACTAATATTACCCACCTACCCTTCAGTTGTACTTTACCCTCCCACTGATTTAATCCTATTTATTTGATGGTTAAGTTTGTGGGCCAATATATACAAATATTACCCACCTACCCTTCAGTTGTACTTAACCCACCCACAATCCAACTCATTTTACTTAACCCTAACTTATGTCTATCATCATACAATCCACATGTATTAAGTTAGGTTAAGTAGTCTTTAATCGGCATTAATTAATTACTGAGACACCTAATCGTATTTCACATGCCACCCAAGGCACCCACTTAACCCCTCATGTCCCACTACATGTTTATCTGGTTAAGTGTTTCTTAATTCATTAAGACTGTAACCTTATAAAGACCTCCCGCATTAGACTGGCATTTTTGGCAGCTGGATTCGCCAGGCGAGTCCAAGCAGTCTTACACCACAAACGAGTCTAACCTCGTGTCTTTACAATTGTTACGTATTTAATTTATGCCTAAGACCTCCCACATTAGACTGGCATTTGTGGCAGCTGGATTTGCCGGGCGGGTCCGGGCAGTCTTACACCACAAAAGAGCCTAACCTCGTGTCTTAGACCATTAATTACTCCTAATTAATCATCCCCCAATTTGAATTACTTTCCTTATTCAATATATCAATTAATTCCAAATTTCACTATGGCCATAATTGACTCAATTATGTCCATCTATTTATTGTATGAAAAAATCATACCAATTTTCAACACAAATTTATTTTATGCCAATTCTCAATATTAAATCTTCAGATTTTAATTGCTTAAACATTCCTCTTTTGATTAATTAAGTTAATTAATTAATCCTTTCCTTTTTCATAGGTGTCAATACCTATCTTATTAAAAATTTGGATTTCTTATCCGTAAATGGTCATACTCAAATTATACCATTTTTACCCAATTTTACCCATGTCATAACAGGTAATTATTTATATGTTTCCTTACTTGAATCATGTGTCCAATTTACATAATCACTACGCCTATTACAAATTCCCCTTTCTCCCCGTTTCTTAACTAGTGTAGCCGTTTACGTTTTTGGCGTCATCAAGGCTACAAGGTAGCCTCGCCATAACAATAAAATAAAGGGAATGACAAGGTGATCGTTTTCAATACAATTTTTGGCATAAGCATGTCAACTAGGGAAAATGACATGATAACTTCGCATATAATTATGATTCACCACATAATTAACAACTTGCATGGATTCATAACAACTTGCATAGGTTCATGAATTAACAACTAATCATAGCTTCATGATTCTCAACATAATCAACAACTTATATAGGTTCATGATTCTCAATATAACAACTTGCATGATTCACAACATAACCTCTTAAATGGGTGACTTACATAGGTTCATGATCCACAACATAACAACTAGCATAGGTTCATGAATTAACAACTTATCAACTTGCATAGGTAACTTACATAGGTTCGTGATTCATAAAATTAATGAACTTGCATCATCTCATGATTCACAATAATAAACTTGCATAACTACAAACAACATATACCCAAATCATAGTCTAACGATTCACTTTTATTTATTTAAACCTAAAAGTGAATAGAACTCACCGAAAAAGGGGTCTTGATTTCTGGGATCTGAATTCTGTAATTGATTTGCGTTCCCTTGTTGTAGACAATTTTGTTGTTGTAGTTATAGGCTTGATTTGAATTGAATTATTGTCTTTAATTTGCTTCTAGTTGGTGGCGGCTACTCTAGGGTTTGGAGTGACAACATGACAGCCATTTATCTAATTTTGATTTGATTCTAGGGTTTGAGTCTACACATGTTTATATAAAATTTCAATTTAATTATAGTCGTCCGATGATCTTAGGGTTAATCAAAACAATTCAGTCCAGATTAGAACTATCCAGAAACCCTAATGACTCATTAACTAGTAAGAAATGCCTTAGCACTGACTCACTGTTCGAGCCAGAGCCTCAGAAATTTGTGCAGATTTTTACCTCTACCTGGGTGCACCTGCCAAGTGCGCTAGTGCAATATTGCATGGGCGCACTTCCCAAGTGCGCCAGTGCAATTTTGTTCTGGCGCACTTCCCAAGTGCGCCAGTGCATTCTGGCCCATTTCTGGTTTTTCTGCCTAACTTCGTTCGTCCATATCTTCTTCATATGGCATCCGTTTTACGCAAACTCGGACTCTATCTCAACCAGAATTCCGAGACGAACGCAATGGCGTAACCCGTTTCCCTTAATTCCCACATTTGAAATCAAGTATTCTTAAATTTAGTTAATTTGATTATTCAAAAATTCGGGGTGTTACATTCTCCCCTGCTTAAAGGATTTCGTCCCCGAAATCTTCAAGTTAAGAAGAATGTGTCCTACCATCCAATCACCCATCTACTCAACCATTATCCACAAGCATCCATTGTCCTTAGAAAAGTTCTAATGTTGTATGAACATATGCAAAAGTGTGTGTATATGTTCCTTATCTAATGCAAAATCAGGCGGTCTACTGATTCAGTTGACCTCCTTAATGCAAACCATGATGTGCCATGCGTCCATTATATATGCGAAAGAATCCTATCGATACATATTATTTCTACATGTGTGCTCAACCATTCATCAAAATGCAGCATCCATATGATAACACAACCATTGTTCATCCATTAACCTATATATTCACACACATTTATATGCAATCTGAAAGTGATTTGAGCCAATCTAGTGCCTAATGTGTGTGTAAATGCATCCACGAGCAACCACTAGCAAACACTTGCATCCACTTGCAACCATCAAACATAACATGTCCCAAGCACATGTTTACATCCATGGATTTCCTATCTAAAGGTCTAAGATTCGGTTGATGGGATATAAACAAATGATATAACTAAAACAAAAGCTTTGTTCCCATTTGACATCGGTTAAGAGAATAATTCCCTAAGTCTCAGCCCCGAAGACCGAAATCAACATCAGACTGACACTTAGAGAATTACCCCCATTAAACAATGTCAAAACTGGAAATCTACTTCATGCTTCGAGTAGAAACCCCTATCTTTCAGAAATATTTAGATACTTACAGACTACAGGTACAGATCAGATTACAGAATGATACTCAGAAAGCTAAGCATAACAGACCCTTATGGGTTACAAGAAACTTTGGGGGTCTTCCCATGACAAGTTAGAAACTTAACGACCCTCCTCTCAAAATCTAGAACGACCCTCTACATAGAAAGCTGGTCCATTTAGAACCAACCCATAGCCCATAAACTTGAGCACACAAATGTCACATTCAAATTTTTGACGCCTAACACAGATAGTTACAAACCCCTACGAATCACTAACAATTGAGCCGAACCACAAATGGGTTTGAAACAACTACGGGATCAAAAACAAGACTAATATTAAAGTGCAGAGTCAATTACAAAATCAAAATGCCAAAATCCAAAAGAGTCTTAACTGCATAAGAAAATTAAACCTTTTACATAAATTTTTCTTATCTCTATCCTATCCATCTACCACGAGAGCATTTGCCTGCCCTCTAGAAGTCCTTTGCGATCCCTGCGCCTTCGGGCATTCCTTCGAAAAGTGTCCGACCTCTCCGCAATTAAAGCAATTGGACTTCCTCCTTTTACATTCTTTGACTAGGTGACCTTCTTTCCCACAATAGTGGCATTTCCTCTTATCCTTTCCTTTGTCATCCTTCTTGCCTTTCTTCTGTTGTTGCTGTTGCTGTCCTTTCTTGGGTCTCGCCTTCTCATTTTTCAATGTCCCTTCAACTTTTTCCTCTTTCTTTGCTCCCTTGTCCTCTTCATGCATTAGGGCCATATCCACCAGTGTAACACCCCGGAAATGCTATAACTGTGGAATTAACAAATTAAAGTATAATTAATCTGAAATCAAAGAACTAAGGGAAACGGGATACGCCATTGCGTTCGTCTCGGAAAAATACGCGAAATAGAGTCCGAGTTTTCGAAAAACGGAGTCCGTATGAAGAAGATATGGCCTTCGGAAGTTTTGAATTAAATTTAAAATTCAAACAGAATAAAATAATAATTTGAAATGGGGCCCGATGGGCCAGGCGGATAAAACACCCGCCTAGCCACCCAGGTCGACAGGGCTGTCGACCTGGGCTACCCATGTCGACAGGGCTGTCGACAGCCCTGTCGACAGGGGTATCGACCTGGTCGAGCCCAGTCAACCTGGCTGGCCAGGTCGGTGTGTGGTCGAATTTCTGTGGTCTGCTTTGTCATTAGGACTAGGTGGCGGGTTTTTATTGGTCTCTCTTCCTAATGAATGGCTATGATCTAACCTAGCAACATCAAGGGTCCTAATCAATTCCTAACCTCTATATAAACAACCCTAGACTAAACCCTAATCTATTCATTCAAAATAAGATTATAGCCGCCATGTTGCTGAGGAACGACAAAGAGCAGCCGCCAACTAGAGAGGGAATTAGGAAGAAAGTTCTAGGCCTAAAGCAATTCAAGCGACCTAAAGCTAATCAATTCAACAAAAGAATCGTATCTCTTAATTAGAGAATTCGCCGCAACCATTGTAAGTAGAGTATTACTTTGGTATAATAAACAACTGTGTTGATGTGTATGCTTGAATTGTGGCAATGGAAGTAATTTATATTTGTGCGTTCTTATTAATTTATATACGTTTGTATATTCTTGAATTATATTATTCATTATAAAGAACTACATGCGGTAGTTCTATGCAAGTAAACGTTTGGAATATTGCGCAAATTATGTAGTCTATGTTGAAGCTACATGTATATAGTTGAGTGAAATTTATGCAAGTTTGGGCTTTGTTATTATGCCATCATGACGTATAATTTTATGCATAAATCATTTTGCAAGTAATTGAAACAAGTTTGGTTATTATAGTTCATATGAAACTATGTGAAATTTTGACACCATAATCCATGATTAAGTCTATCTTGTTTATATGATGACATATATGAGACATGGCTAGGTTAGACTCAAAAATCCCTTTTTGCAAGTTTAAAGCAAACACCATGTTTAGGAATATTTATGCATAAGTATGTTTATACCATCGTTGTGTGATTAGGCTTAAATCATGATTAAGTTGAATTATGCTATGTTCATGCTAGAAGTATTTATGCCATGCTTATGTTTGACCATATGCCATGCCTATGCTAGAAGTATTTTATGCCATGCTTATGTTTGACAATATGCCATGTTTATGCTAGAAGTATTTAGGCCATGCTTATGTTTGACATTATGCCTAAATAAGAATATAGGTTCATGTTGTAGTTAAACCTATGCAAGTTTACATGCCTTGATTTATGTCACCTATGTTTTATGACCGAAATGCATGTCACCACTATGCAAGTACACCGATTTCTATTATGTATTTTCCAACGTCATATGCAAGTTCATGCGCTCACTTTCCCCTCTTTGTGTATACGCCATAAGCCTCCCCTTTTTGCATGGCTAAATTGGGCTTTAAAAGGGTAAGCCCAATATATATGAACGAACGTGTAAAACGGGGGAAAATAACGTTGGGTAAAAATTAATTAATGAATGAAAATATAAAATAGAAGGGCCCAAATTCAAGTATGGGTTGGGCCCATGATTGGTGTAACCTTTACATCATGAACTTAATAATGGGCCGCAAATATTTACATATAAATAAAGAAGAATGACAAAATATGTAAATGTAGAAAAGACGATGTGTTTAACCCGAGGTTGGATTGAGTTGTGATGTAAATCTGCCCGGAATCGCCCGGCTGTCCAGTGGTCACAACAATACCTATCCAATGTGAGAGGTTAAACATGGACCCCAATAAGGACCCGAGGTTAGACTGAGTTGTGGCATAAGACTGCCCGGAACGAACCGGCAACAGGCAGCCACAACAATACCTGTCTAATGTGAGAGGTCAGGGCCTTAATAAGACAATTAAGGCTGAGTCAGGATTGTTAGGATTAAGTGGACTAAAGACTTAATCAAAATGGAACATGCTAAACTAAACGGACTGGTGGGGGTTAGGTTAGAAACACTTAACTAACTTAGCATGTTGGCTAGAGATAGAAAACCTAGTAACGGGGGACCCTTTTCAGCAGTAACCCTAAAAGGTGTATCAGGATACCCTGAAACTAGGCAGGGTGGGGCACGATTACTGGGCTGATTGTAAGAGGTCAAAGCGACGGCGGTGGTGTAGCAGTGTAGGTTCTAACGGAGTGCGGGCGTGCACACACTCCGGAGCAGAAAAATAAGGCACTGGACACCAGTAGCATACCTGTGCACTCTAAGGTTGTGTCGGGTTGCCACTATGGGACTTGATACACCCCATGGTGGGACCAGCATAGGTAACTACATCGGGGGCCGTAAGACACATGTAACTATGCGAATAGGAGCCGATCATCATAGAATGGATCACATCACCCTGATTATGGGGTGCAAACTGGAAGCTAGTTTATATGGGTTCAGAGATTAACATGGGGTACGATAGTATATTCGACCCTAGACAACTTAACCAAGTTTATAGTGTTTGCCCACTTCCTGTTTTACTTATCATACCCAGTTCTTTATTCATAGACAAAGTAGTACTAGACTTACTCAGGCTTTATGTCTGACTCTATTTTCTTTCGTCTTCTTTCTTCCGTTCCCCCCCCCCCAGGTCCTCAGGGAGGGAACACAGCAGCTTGACCTACCTCGGCATCCAGCTTGAAGAAGAGAAATGTATTGCTTGGACTTTCCTGTTTTGAACTATGGCTTTGGACAATCCACTAAAGGGCTTTTGCAGTTTATCTATGTTTTATTTATGCTTCTTTAAATAATGTACTCAAGACAGATTATGAAAGTGTTATGTTATGTTTTTGGAAAGGATGTTATTGTAACACGTATTTGACTTTGTGAAATAAAGTTTGTTGTTCTTCCGCTGTTTACAAATATGTGTTCTTATATCTGTCTTGTATATCTGTGATTTGAACTTATAAACCTCCACCAAAGTTAGGGCATTCCCTTTGAGAGTGACCCTAACGGAGGTGGGGTGTTTCACTTGGTATCAGAGCATAGGTTTACTAGATAAGATAAAAAGTTTTGAAAAAAATTATTTTCAAAAAGGAAATTTAAAGAAGCATTTTTAAAAGAAAAATATTATTTTATTTTTAAAAGGCAAAGTCCACTCCCCAAAGCCATAGGTATTATCTCTTATCCTTCGTTTTGAATCTATCCTTTTTTGTTTCAGCATGTCCCAAGAACTTAACTTGCCTGAAGGGGTGCCCATACCTGGTTGGTTTAGACGTTTCTTAGAAGCAAGGGCCACTCAGCCAGGTCCTACCGTTCCTCCTCCTCCAGCTGAAGGGAATCATCCAGCCGCAGCAGCACCTTTTCCTCCACCTCCTCCACGGGGAAACACATTCGCTAAGATATGTAAAGATTTTAAAGCTATGGGAGGAAGGGATTTCCATGGAACTGAGTCCTTCGTAGCAGCTAGGAATTGGCTAAAAGAAACGGAGGACCTATTCATCATCTTTGAGGTAGAAGATAGACAAAAGGTACAACTAGCGGTGTGGCTATTGAAGGGCGAGGCTTCCTACTGGTGGGAAGTCACCAATGCTGAAAGACCAGTGGAGACATGGGAGGACTTTAGGGCAAGGTTTGAGACTAAATTTCTCTCAGATGCAGAAAGAAGTTTGCAGTTGGAAAAATTCTTATTTCTTAAGCAAGGGGACAAGACAGTCAGAGAGTATGTGAATCAGTTTGATGAGCTGGCTAGGTTTGGACTTGACCTAGTCAACACCCCGCATAAGAAGGCTCTCCGTTTCGTCAAGGGGTTAAATGAGCCATTACATAGTTTGGCCCTGACCCATATACCCATGGGAGCCACGTATGAAAGATTGGTGCAAATGGCATTGCTGAACGAAGAGGACAAGGGCAAGAAGGAGACCAAGGCAGAAAGCTCTCAAGGGAAGAAAGAGGGTTTGCAGCCTAAGAAGACAGACTTTAAGAAGGGCGGACAAGGCAACAAAGAGAAGAGGAAGTGTAATTTCTGTGGCAAAGTGGGGCACTTAGTAAAGGACTGCCGGAAGAAGAAGGCTAAGGAGAATGGTGGGTGCTTTTCGTGCGGTCAGACAGGCCACAGGGCTAAGGACTGCCCAAGGAAACGAGGACAGGGGCAGGGCACTGGATCCACCCCAGGGGCACAGGTTCATGTGCTAGAAGCGCCACCATTGCAACAACGAGGTATAAATACTTCTGTAGAAAGTGTAGTTTATCTTTATGATCACCCCGTTCGCACTTTGTTTGATTCTGGCGCATCACACTCCTTTATCTCGTCTGCTTTAGTAGAATCTCTGCACCTAAAAACTAGTATGGTAGAGGACCCCTTAATTGTTTCAAACCCAATTGGGGGCCCAGCTCATTTGTCTATGATCTGTTTGGATTTGAAAATTTCTATCCTAAGTGTTGAATTTCAATGTAGTGCCTTTGTTTTGGGCTTTTCGGGGTATGGTTTGATTTTGGGTATGGATTGGCTATCCAGTAATGGGGCTGTCCTTGATTGTGAGAAAAGGGTTGTTAGGCTCCTAACCCGGCTCGGTAATACTTTGGAAATTTCTTGTAATCCCTCGTATGCGGTTATGCTTAGTTATCTTAAATCGCTAGATGCCTCTGTTGAAAATTTGAAATCAGTTAGAGTGGTCCGGGAATATCCGGATGTCTTTGAAGAGGTGAAGGGCTTGCCTCCGAAGCGGGAAATAGACTTCCGCATATATCTTGTAGATAATGCAAAGCCCGTTGCGTTGCCCGTTAGACATATGGCTCCACGAGAAAGGAAAGAGCTCAGTAAACAAATTAAAGAGCTTCTAGAAAAGGGGTTCATTAGGAGGAGCATTTCAGAATGGGGCGCTCCAGTGGTGTTCGCTACAAAGGCGGATGGTTCACTCCGCCTATGTGTTGACTATAGGGAGCTCAACAAGCTAACGAAAAAGAATAGGCACCCTCTCCCTAGAATTGACGATTTATTTGACCAGCTTGTAAGAGCGTCTGTTTTCTCCCAACTCGATTTAGCAACCGGTTTTCATCAGCTAAGGGTGGCTGAAGATAGCATTGATAAAACGGCTTTCAGAACCCCAGACGGCTTCTTTGAATGGCTTGTCATGCCTTTCGGCTTGACAAATGCACCTGCGTACTTCGTGGACCTGATGAGTAGGGTATTTAGAGATTTCCTCAACAAATTCGTAGTGGTCTTCGTAGATGATATCCTTATCTTCTCAAAGAGTGAAGAGGAACATGCTCAGCACTTAAGGGCAATCATGGAAACTTTGCGAGTCCATCAACTAAAAGCCAAGTTCTCCAAATGCCACTTTTGGAGAGAAGAGGTGAGGTTCCTTGGGCACATAGTATCCAAACAAGGGTTAGCGGTGGACCCTGCTAAGGTAGTGGCGGTACAAGATTGGAAGACACCAAGGAATGCAACTGAGGTCCGAAGCTTTCTAGGACTAGCAGGTTTCTATCGAAAATTCATAAGGGATTTTGCGAAAATTTCAGCTCCGCTCACGAAATTGACCAAGAAGAATCTAGTATTTAATTGGGATTTGGATTGCGAGTTTGCTTTCCAACGACTAAAAAGGGCTCTCACAACGGCCCCAGTTTTGACGCTGCCAGATGGGAGCAAGATGTTCACTGTTTATACGGATGCATGTGGGACAGGGCTAGGCGCCGTCTTAATGCAAGAAGGAAGGGTAGTAGCGTATGGCGGGAGGCAGTTGAAAGTGCACGAAAAGAACTACCCAACCCACGATCTTGAGTTAGCCGCCATCGTCTTTGCACTCAAGTCTTGGCGACACTATCTCCTAGGTGAGAAGTTCGAACTTTACACTGACCATAAATCGTTGAAATATCTTTTCTCGCAGAAAGATCTTAACTTGAGGCAACAAAGATGGATGGAGTTTCTTGCCTCGTACGATTTCGAAATCTCCTACACTCCGGGCAAAGGCAACGTAGTGGCAGACGCGTTGAGCCGAAAGAAATTGACCCTAAGCCCGTTGTTTGTTGAAAGACAAAGCCTAGAGTTTATAGCCAGCTTCGACTTTAGGCCCTCCTCCGATTTCGTACCGGGCTTGCTTGCATCTCTCGAAGTGCGCCCAACTTTAGTGGATTCAGTAGGGACAGCACAACGTGAAGACCCTCAGCTTGTGGAAATAATTGATAGGCTAATTAGGGGTGAGACTTCAAGTCACCTCAACAGATACTCCATTGACGATAAGGGTGTACTAAGGCGAGATGGAAGACTATGCGTCCCACAGACAAACGATTTAATTAAGAAGGTTCTCGAGGAAGCACATCACTCCAAGATGACGATACACCCAGGCGGAGATAAAATGTACAAAGACATAAAAAGGACTTTCTTCTGGAACGGCATGAAAAAGGACGTGGCAGAATTCGTTTCTAAGTGTATGGTGTGCCAACAGGTTAAGGCGGAACAGAAAAAGCCTGGCGGACTGCTACATCCTCTGGAGGTCCCGCAGTGGAAGTGGGATAGCATCTCAATGGACTTCATCGATGGGCTGCCTAGGTCTAGGAGAGGCAACACTAGCATTTGGGTAATAGTGGATAGGCTTACTAAAAGCGCCCACTTTTTACCTGTCAAAAGTAAGAGAACTGCCTCATCCCTAGCATCACTTTACCTCAAGGAAATCGTGCGACTCCATGGAATACCATCTAGCATTGTTAGTGACCGAGACCCCATCTTCACCAGTGAGTTTTGGCGGAGTCTGCAAGAAGCAGTAGGAACGCAGTTATGCTTAAGCACAGCCTATCATCCCCAAACCGACGGCCAAACAGAAAGAGTGAACAGAGTTTTGGAAGACCTCTTAAGGCTATGCGTCCTCGACTTCGGTGGGACATGGGAAGACCACCTTCCTTTGGTGGAATTTTCCTACAACAACAGCTATCAAGCAACCATCGGAATGGCGCCCTTCGAAGCTTTATACGGAAGACCGTGCCGATCGCCCACTTGTTGGTGGGAGTCCACGGATAAGCTCATTCTTGGACCAGACATGATCCGAGAGACCTCAGAGAAAGTAGACTTAATACGAAGAAGGATGAAGACGGCCCAAGACAGACAAAAGTCCTATGCCGACAAGAGGAGGACCGACCTTGAATTTGAAGTTGGAGACAGAGTTTTTCTCAAGGTATCACCGCTAAGGAACGTTGTTCGTTTTGGAACCACAGGGAAGCTAGCACCAAGATTCGTAGGGCCATTACCTATCATCGAGAAGATTGGGAAAATGGCCTATAGATTAGTGCTACCCGAGAAGTTGGCTGGAGTCCACAACGTTTTTCACGTTTCACATCTCCGAAAATGTCTGCATGAGTCAGCTGAGGTGGTAGAGCCAAACATCCTCGAAGAGGCCGAAGTGGAACGCGAAGCAACCATAAGGAGAGTTCCTACCCGCATCTTAGGAACGGAAGTGAAGAGGCTACGCAACCGCGAAGTCAAGCTCGTCAAAGTTCAGTGGAGCGACGCCGAGGGAGACGCGACTTGGGAAACTGAAGCTAGAATCCGTACAGCCTACCCTTTTCTGTTCGAGGGTACATCCTTGATCTTTCTTTTCCTTAAGTTGCGCTTTTATCTATCTATCTTTTTAGGTATATTTCCTCGACCGTATCTTTTAGGTAGAAAACCTTTGGATGAAAACATGTAGTTGAAACATGTTATGTATGAATGGTTGCAAGTGGTTGCAAGTGATTGCTAGTGGTTGCTCGTGGTTGCATATACACACACAATCTAGGTTTTAGATCGGCTCAGTCACTTCATATTGCATATGCATATATGTTTGTATTCGTATGTGGTTGAACTATAATGTGTTGTCATGTGGATGTTGCATTTGTATTGAATGATTGTGCATGTAGAATCATGAATAGGAAAATTTGCATACATAATGGATTCATGGCACTTACATAATTCGCATTAAGGGGGTCAACTGAATCAGTAGACCGCCTGATTTTGCATTAGATAAGTACATGTACACACACACTTTGCATACGATCATGAAGCATTAGAAGTCTTTTAAGGACAATGGATGCTCGTGTTTGATGGATGAGTAGATGGATGATTGGATGTTAGGATATACATTCCTCCTAACTTGAAGATTTCGGGGACGAAATCCTTTTAAGTGGGGGAGAATGTAACACCCCGGAAATGCTATAACTGTGGAATTAACAAATTAAAGTATAATTAATCTGAAATCAAAGAACTAAGCGAAACGGGATACGCCATTGCGTTCGTCTTGGAAAAATACGCGAAATAGAGTCCGAGTTTTCGAAAAACGGAGTCCGTATGAAGAAGATATGGCCTTCGGAAGTTTTGAATTAAATTTAAAATTCAAACAGAATAAAATAATAATTTGAAATGGGGCCCGATGGGCCAGGCGGATAAAACACCCGCCTAGCCACCCAGGTCGACTGGGCTGTCGACCTGGGCTACCCATGTCGACAGGGCTGTCGACAGCCCTGTCGACAGGGGTATCGACCTGGTCGAGCCCAGTCAACCTGGCTGGCCAGGTCGGTGTGTGGTCGAATTTCTGTGGTCTGCTTTGTCATTAGGGCTAGGTGGCGGGTTTTTATTGGTCTCTCTTCCTAATGAATGGCTATGATCTAACCTAGCAACATCAAGGGTCCTAATCAATTCCTAACCTCTATATAAACAACCCTAGACTAAACCCTAATCTATTCATTCAAAATAAGATTATAGCCACCATGTTGCTGAGGAACGACAAAGAGTATCCGCCAACTAGAGAGGGAATTAGGAAGAAAGTTCTAGGCCTAAAGCAATTCAAGCGACCTAAAGCTAATCAATTCAACAAAAGAATCGTATCTCTTAATTAGAGAATTCGCCGCAACCATTGTAAGTAGAGTATTACTTTGGTATAATAAACAACTGTGTTGATGTGTATGCTTGAATTGTGGCAATGGAAGTAATTTATATTTGTGCGTTCTTATTAATTTATATACGTTTGTATATTCTTGAATTATATTATTCATTATAAAGAACTACATGCGGTAGTTCTATGCAAGTAAACGTTTGGAATATTGCGCAAATTATGTAGTCTATGTTGAAGCTACATGTATATAGTTGAGTGAAATTTATGCAAGTTTGGGCTTTGTTATTATGCCATCATGACGTATAATTTTATGCATAAATCATTTTGCAAGTAATTGAAACAAGTTTGGTTATTATAGTTCATATGAAACTATGTGAAATTTTGACACCATAATCCATGATTAAGTCTATCTTGTTTATATGATGACATATATGAGACATGGCTAGGTTAGACTCAAAAATCCCTTTTTGCAAGTTTAAAGCAAACACCATGTTTAGGAATATTTATGCATAAGTATGTTTATACCATCGTTGTGTGATTAGGCTTAAATCATGATTAAGTTGAATTATGCTATGTTCATGCTAGAAGTATTTATGCCATGCTTATGTTTGACCATATGCCATGCCTATGCTAGAAGTATTTTATGCCATGCTTATGTTTGACAATATGCCATGTTTATGCTAGAAGTATTTAGGCCATGCTTATGTTTGACATTATGCCTAAATAAGAATATAGGTTCATGTTGTAGTTAAACCTATGCAAGTTTACATGCCTTGATTTATGTCACCTATGTTTTATGACTGAAATGCATGTCACCACTATGCAAGTACACCGATTTCTATTATGTATTTTCCAACGTCATATGCAAGTTCATGCGCTCACTTTCCCCTCTTTGTGTATACGCCATAAGCCTCCCCTTTTTGCATGGCTAAATTGGGCTTTAAAAGGGTAAGCCCAATATATATGAACGAACGTGTAAAACGGGGGAAAATAACGTTGGGTAAAAATTAATTAATGAATGAAAATATAAAATAGAAGGGCCCAAATTCAAGTATGGGTTGGGCCCATGATTGGTGTAACCTTTACATCATGAACTTAATAATGGGCCGCAAATATTTACATATAAATAAAGAAGGATGACAAAATATGTAAATGTAGAAAAGACAATGTGTTTAACCCGAGGTTGGATTGAGTTGTGATGTAAACCTGCCCGGAATCGCCCGGCTGTCCAGTGGTCACAACAATACCTATCCAATGTGAGAGGTTAAACATGGAGCCCAATAAGGACCCGAGGTTAGACTGAGTTGTGGCGTAAGACTGCCCGGAACCAACCGGCAACAGGCAGCCACAACAATACCTGTCTAATGTGAGAGGTCAGGGCCTTAATAAGACAATTAAGGCTGAGTCAGGATTGTTAGGATTAAGTGGACTAAAGACTTAATCAAAATGGAACATGCTAAACTAAACGGACTGGTGGGGGTTAGGTTAGAAACACTTAACTAACTTAGCATGTTGGCTAGAGATAGAAAACCTAGTAACGGGGGACCCTTTTCAGCAGTAACCCTAAAAGGTGTATCAGGATACCCTGAAACTAGGCAGGGAGGGGCACGATTACTGGCTGATTGTAAGAGGTCAAAGCGACGGCGGTGGTGTAGCAGTGTAGGTTCTAACGGAGTGCGGGCGTGCACACACTCCGGAGCAGAAAAATAAGGCACTGGACACCAGTAGCATACCTGTGCACTCTAAGGTTGTGTCGGGTTGCCACTATGGGACTTGATACACCCCATGGTGGGACCAGCATAGGTAACTACATCGGGGGCCGTAAGACACATGTAACTATGCGAATAGGAGCCGATCATCATAGAATGGATCACATCACCCTGATTATGGGGTGCAAACTGGAAACTAGTTTATATGGGTTCAGAGATTAACATGGGGTACGATAGTATATTCGACCCTAGACAACTTAACCAAGTTTATAGTGTTTGCCCACTTCCTGTTTTACTTATCATACCCAGTTCTTTATTCATAGACAAAGTAGTACTAGACTTACTCAGGCTTTATGTCTGACTCTATTTTCTTTCGTCTTCTTTCTTCCGTTCCCCCCCCCCAGGTCCTCAGGGAGGGAACACAGCAGCTTGACCTACCTCAGCATCCAGCTTGAAGAAGAGAAATGTATTGCTTGGACTTTCCTGTTTTGAACTATGGCTTTGGACAACCCACTAAAGGGCTTTTGCAGTTTATCTATGTTTTATTTATGCTTCTTTAAATAATGTACTCAAGACAGATTATGAAAGTGTTATGTTATGTTTTTGGAAAGGATGTTATTGTAACACGTATTTGACTTTGTGAAATAAAGTTTGTTGTTCTTCCGCTGTTTACAAATATGTGTTCTTATATCTGTCTTGTATATCTGTGATTTGAACTTATAAACCTCCACCAAAGTTAGGGCATTCCCTTTGAGAGTGACCCTAACGGAGGTGGGGTGTTTCAACCAGCTTTTCATAAGTGCCCCCCATGGGAATGTGGGTCATAGCCAATCCGTGTAGCGGCTCATTCAAGCCTTTAACAAATCTCAGAGCCTTCTTCTCAGGTGTGTTCACCAATTCTAAGCCAAACCTCGCCAACTGATTGAACTTGTTGACGTACTCTTTTACTGACAGATCCCCTTGCTTCAATGCCAAGAACCTTTCCATGTATAGATTTTCTTCTGCTCGTTAGAGAAATTTCGCCTCAAACCTGCGCCTGAAATCCGGCCATGTATCAACTGGACACTCTCCATTAGTGACCTCCCACCAAAACGAGGCCTCATCCTTCATTAACCAGGCAGCTAACTGGACCTTTCTTCCATCTTCTACCTCAAAGATTCCAAACAATTCTTCCACCTCCTTTAACCAATTTTGAGCTTCAACAAACGTCTCCGACCCGTGAAAAGGTTTCCTGCCTATTGCCTGAAAGTCCTTACATATCTTTGCAAAAGTATCAACACGAGGAGGGGGAAGAGGAGGAATGGGTGCAGCTGGGGGAGGAGGAACATTTGCTGGACCTGCGGCGGTGGCCCTAGCTTCCAAACACCTCCTAAACCATCCTGGTATCGGTACACCCTCTGGAAGGTTAAGATCCTCAAATATGCTAAGAAGAAAAAGGGAGAGATTTTAGAAAAAGGACCGAAAGATACTACATATAGCTTTTCGAGGAATGTTTTTTTTCAAAACAGGCTTTCCTTTTTGAAAATACTTTCTTTTAAAACCTTTTTGAAAAATGTTTTAATTTTTTTTATCTAATATGGTAACCTTCAGCTTTGATACCAAGTGTAACACCCCACATCCATTAAGGTCACTCACAAAGGGAATGCCTTAACTTAAGTGGAGCGTTTTTGGTAAATAGACACAGAATATCACAAGAAAAATATAAAATTTTTGCAATGGAAAACAAATAACTTTATTAAATCTCCAAAATACTTTGTTACATAATACCATGAGTCATAAAACTATTACAACAAAACACTTCTATCTTATATCATCAGAGTACATATGTATTTAAAAGAAAATCATCATTCCCCTTATTAAAGAGCAAGCCATATAAGAGACAGAGACTCGAGCCATACTTCAGAAGTAGCTCCTAGAAGATGATATCCAAATCCTGACTAAACCTGGGTGTTTCCTCCCTGAGAACCTGGGGGGAACGGAAGAAAAGAGGCGAAACAAACTAGGTCAAACATACGTCTGGTGAGTCCAGTAACTTTTAGCCAGTAAATAAATAAATGTAAACATGATAGGCATACAAAGTGGATAAGAGGATTCACGGTATAGATGACAGGTATGACAGCACAAATAAGGTAAGATGTATGCTTCACTACAAACTACTATGCACTATTACTAGTCAAATCAAGAGGGGATGACCCCTTCCGCTAACCATAAAATGATCATGATGGTGGTAGTTTTGTGTACTCCTAGCTGCCTTCATAGGTGCGGCCTGCTCCTATCTCAACTAGTCATACTCACTACCCTTCTACTATAAATTGGTTGACTTAGGGCATACGTCCGGGTATACCCTAACCACTACCCTAATCGATCGGCTCCCTACTCTGTAGATACCCTGTGCTGGTCGCACAACTAGGGGGTATCACTTCCCTAAAGTGGCAACTAAAGGTGTGCACAGTTATACCTACTGGTGTCACGGTCGTCTTGTCCCCCTCTGCCCGGCCCAGGCACGCACATGTCCCCGGTCGGTTTGCGCCGCCTACACCATCCGTCTCATTTTGGATCTCTTACAATCAATCAATAAGCGTGCCCCTTCCCCGCCTAGTACGGAGATCTTTTACTTTGATACCCCTCTAGGTTACTGACTTAAATGGGTCCCACACAACATGATACAAGCTCTCCCCTATGTCTTGTATCCCCACTAGGATTTCTTCTGACTATGTATACCCTAAGGTCTTTAATTACATAGCCCTCAATCAGTTATGCGTACATATAGGTGTCTTTAATGCATAACCCCTATTCTACCTATCGGTTATGCATACCTATAGGTGTCTTTAATACATAACTCTACCTATTCCCATTAGTTATGTGTAACGAACCAGAATTTTCTAAATTTAAATATGAATTTCCATAGCACATTTTGAGATTTTCTGAATACATATTTCTGGAGTTAATAAGATTTAATATTTGAAATTTCCTTTTATTGGTTTGGAAAATTTATTTTTATTTTGTATAAAACTTATTTTAAAGATTATATATATATAATATTATATTATTAGGATTTTGTAATTTTACATATTGGGTTTTATATTTATAGATAGTAATATTTTGTATTTATATATATATAAATGTTTTATAATATGAATTTTATAATTGAAAGATTTGTTTTAAGAAATATTTAATATATAAAGATTTTAAAACAATTAGATACGGATTCTATATGGATTTTTAAATTTTTATAGTAGTTCGACTTGAAAATAAATTATAAATAAATATCAGTTTAAAATATTCATCCGATTTCTGCACGCGCTGTTTTAAAATAATTTTTAGAATTTTTCTGTAATTTTTATTTCGAAAAATAAGCAGATAATTTTTCAACGTATTTTGGGTATAAACGTGGTCCTTTAGACGCTTTACAAAATTGATCAATCAGACCGGTTTTATTGCTGTTTTCAAATCAGAGCGTGTTGTTTACGATGATGGTCTTATTTCAGTGCAACTCGCGATAAATAACTCTAAAAATCAAAAATTGGAAGTGAACATAATGGATACACTATATTTGGACTTAAAATATAGATGAATATATTCAATGGGTGCAACGCATGGATGTTTTTCTAGGCGCATGGACCGTTGCATATTTTAAAAAGTGGCGTGTGTTAGAGAAGGTGGCTCAATGCATGGAGGAGTGAAGACACGTGTGTACACGTGTAATAGTGCATGCAGACTTGAGATTTAGCATTGGACGTGTGTCCTTATTCATGCCAAAACCACCTTTTCTCCCCATCAGATCCGTCCGCCCCATGGATTCCTTCCCACTCTCGTGCCACATAGCAATGCTCGGCCTGTCCCTTAATAGGTTTCCGCACCTTTAATTAATTCTTTTGGCCACTTCAGAACTACTTCCGCACTTAGTTAATTTGGTATTTTAGTTATTGTGTTGGAATGGTACCAAGGTTGTTTTGGATTAGACGGTGAAATGGCGGAAGTAGCAGGCGGTGGTAAGTCCCTGCTGCAACATCGAACAATGAGAAGAGGGTTACGAAGAAGTATACTTGTAAGCAGTTGGTTGAGTTGTAGGGGTTTCCGAGGATAGTTACAAAGAAGACAGTACGCGCTTGTCAATTATAACGGTCGTAAGCTGATGCGCAGATGACACCGGGTTCGTAGAGCAGCGCAGTTGCGGAGAAGCGGCGTTCGAAAGTAGCATCGTTCGCAAAGGGTTCAAAGTTGTTTATAGCTGATATGCGATGGATACAAGGGGTTTGACGGTGAAAACTGGAGAGCGCAAGGTGAGAAATCCACTTCAATTATTTTTATTTTGGTAAAAATAATTAGTTATAATTTAGTTATAATTATAATAGTTTATGGAAAATCAGTGATTGTGGACGTTTGAAATGTTTGATTGTTTGTCGCTAAGTGATCAATGATGCGTATGCTGTGTAAACACCGTAAATCACTGAGCGTTACTGGCAATAACGCTCCGTACACAGTTGATCTATTTTGTGGTTGCGATGAATGGATGGTGTATGTTGTTTAGTTATGTTATTGCAATTGTTCTGTTTGAGTGAAGTCGCATGCACCGTAGTTGCAAATCTTACGGGCGATCGATTCAAGTTTCCTTTCATTTAAATGAACATTTTAATAATGGGTTGAAAATTTGATTTAATTTAATTTGGTATGTCTGGAAGCCGGAAATTGAGGTGAACAATATTTGCATAAAAAGGAAAACAATTTTTGAATAATTTAAAATTTTCAGTAACGTCCAAAATGAGCAAAAACTTTGGTAAGAATAATTGTCTTGATTTGAAAAAAAAAGTAACTTTAAATTTTGAAATTGGGTTTTTTTTTGAATTTAAATTAATTGGCATCATGTAGTGTATAAATTTTCCAATAAAAGAAATGCGGAAATAATTCTCACTTCTCAAGGATTATTTGAAAATTTAAATTTCAAAGTTTAAAATTTGAAATGATTCAAATACGTATTAAATATAGATTTGTGATGCGAATAGACTTAACGATTATCAGAAATGAAACGAGATTTGAGAAAATAAAATTTCATATTTCGTTCGGCAATGTGAAACGAGTTGAATAGCATGATAATGGTTTTGAAAAATATTTTTGGAAAGAGATTCAGAAGTTAGTTTTAACACTAAGTCGTGAAATTTATTTATTTGAAAGCGAATTGAGCGATATATATATAAACGTCATATAGGGTAAATCGAGCTCGTCACACAGCGACAGTTCGATAGTATCGACTTTTAATTTCAAATAAGTGTAACTTGAACATTTGAATCGAATTGACGGGAAACGAAAACGACGGATTTCTACAGATTTTGAGTTTTGTGTAAAAGAAGATTTTCAAATTCCATCGCATGATTTTCAAGTGACGTTTAAAAAAAAAAAAAAAAAAAAAAAAAAATGGAAAGGTTGCCATACGTGCAGTTCACCGATCGCAATGGAAATCGAATAGAATGAATTTATTTTATTTAAAAGTGATTTGTAGGGATTTGGATTTATTTGATTTAATAACTAATTCTCAACGCTTTCAGTAACGCTTTAACGTTATTTGAAGTAATTTGAATTTGAAGACTTCAAACAATGAATTATTATGGAAAGGACTTGATTCTTCCATATGATATGAATTTGAGATGAGTTGAATAGAATTGGTTGTCTGATATTCGGTATGGGTTTATAGGAGCAGACAAATACGATCAGAAATATCAACATATCCATATCCTGATTCTGATCGTGTTGCCTGAGTTTGTGAATCAATATCGAGTATAAGTCAATTGATTCTATATGAACTGATATGTGAAACATAGGTATTTAAATGGAAATCTAAAATCCAAATAAAGATTTGGTTATTCAAATGTCGACGAATTAATTAAGTTGTTTGAAAATGAAGTTTGGAAACAAACGTTGAATTTGAAAGGGGTTAAGGATAATGGGTTTCCGGGGAACTTAATCCAACATTTAATTCAAATTAAATTGGAAATGTTTGGAAAGGAGATTTGAATTGGGAAACCCGTGTGATTTGTAACTATTGTTTTAAGATACGTTGTTACTTGGAAAGTCCGGGATCGGATATAGGTCCGAAAACCATTCCAAGTAATATTACGACGTTATGAAGCAATTTAAGATTTGGAATCGATAAATGAAGACCGGAAAAATACAGATTATTTGGATCGATTGCTGACATCACGGATCGGGCCGTACACCCGATACGAGGGTGGCAGGAGATCTGAGTATATTTGGAAATTTTAGGATTGTGTTTCGTTCAGACCCAGAACGGACTTGTATGGATGGTGTGTCTGACATCGTAATTTGACCACGTAGCACTGATTCGTGTGAATATATATCAGATTTGTGGCAATTGAATATCTCCGTCTCTAAGTTACGTTCTTAGAGAATATGTATTAATTCGAATCAGTGATATGTGGAGATATTGACGATGTGGCATACCCAAGTATGATATGAGCTAATGATGATCAAAGCATGGCTTATCGAAGCGTAGCTTTGTGTATGACGTGACATCGACAAACCTCACACACCGGATGATGAGAAACTGGCGGTTTGGTCTGTATATATATATGATTGGATGAGTGCTGCAGCAGTGGGAAACCACTTGTGAACTGGGGATGGGGTATGTTCGGGGGGCCGCGTCTGGTCGAAAACCGTAGATACTGCCCTGGCGATTTGTTGCGTTACACTTCGCTCAAGTCCCTGATTGATCTTTCGTGCCAGGAATCATCAAGTTGGAAATCCAAATCTCCAATACGAGCTATGCGATTTTGATTGTATTTATATATGGCGACATAGTGGTATGGGACACTCATGCCGTCTAGGATTAATACATTTATTTGTGAACGTGTTTTTCCACACTATATGATAATATTAAAAGAGGATTTTCACGTATGAAATCATGTTTGGTTATCATAAGACAAAACTCGCCCATCTGGTGTGCGCTTGCATTGTGTGATATGGGACGAGCTTATGATAGCTTCATCTTTCGAAGTCATTGCGTATTTCTATGCACGGGAATTCATATGGAGTAAAACCCGTTCCGCATTAGCGGCGTGGTCCGTTGAATTACCAAACTTTAAAATGAAACCTAAATGATAACTGTTTTGAGTTCTCACACCAGTCCCACGACTGACCTGGAGTTTATTGTTCCTTCCTAAACTCTGGGTGCCCACTAATTTCCACACGGGCAGCTAGTGTTTAGTTTGCAGTTATGGATCGTTGGAGAAGATTTAGAACGCTTCCGGAGTTAGAGTTCATGCTAGAGTTGGAGCTTCCGCTGTATCAGATAATGTTCTTCCGCTGAGAGTTTTAATCCTTCCGCTGTGTATATTTATGTGTAACTCTGATATTCATGTACTCTGATGTAATATTGAATTATTCAATGAAAAGTTCTGTTGTTTTTGTTCAATGTATGTAAGTACCCATAACAATTCGTCTTTATGAACGATTTGAGTCGGTTTAATTACCGGCGAGAGTCGGGCAAAAAGGCGGGTCGTTACAGTTGGTATCAGAGCTTTGGTTATACAAAGCTATTGGGTACTTACATATTTGGACAAAGGAATAGGACTCCTCAGAGTTACAATATCTCATTAGAGATAGGGTTAGAAAATACCCTAGAATGAGATCTCAGAATATTATGTCGAGAGAGCGTATATTATTGAAACTTGTATAGGGTATTTTTGAACAAGTAAATCATTTTGAAACAATGATTATTTGAAATATAATTTGAAATAAGGATTTCGTGTGTTTTATTCGACGTCATGATTGGACTATCGAGTATGTAAGGATTTTGAATATACGTCTGATCAACGTATATACGAAGTCCAGTATATACTAGCTAGATATAGAATCACATTCTAGTCGCTCGAGGATGATTCTACTGATGACCATGGCACCATCAGTGCTTATTTTCGAGTTTCAAAAGTGGGATGACTATATGATTCCGGTTAAGACGTCGAGAAATACTTAAATGGTTTCGATATGATTAGAAATATAAAAAGGATTAATATAAGATAGATAAGATAAAAACATACTTAACCTAGATAACATACTAATTATAGAAGTAAATCTCACTTAAAGAACTGAGAATGAATTTTTGGTAATGCATGTAAGTAAGTTTATTCACTAATCATGTATGTGAACATTACTCAGTTTGAATAGAAGGAATTGATCAAAATCTAACCAAGGTTTGAATATAAAAGTAATAAGATATCATGCTTACACATGTAAATGAGTGCTAAATAAATATATTCGAACCTATACCTAGTAGGAATTGTAAACACTAAAATGCAAGTTAAACTATTTTCTCGGAAATATATTTCGGCTACCAAACTCCCTCAAGAAATTTGAGAGTGATTTTTGAATTTGGTTAAAAAGATGATTTAAAATTTGTAATAAATATCTAAGTGGGGAAGGAAACCAATTTTTCCTCAATGGGAACTATATGTGCTCGACTTCTCTATCTTGGCCTAAGTTAGTTCCATCGTTTAATTCGAACCGTTGAGTAGCGTCGTTCATCCCTTTTTCTTAAGCTTAGTCGAATACCTTGACTTGAATCATCGTTTTCAATTGCTTACACTCGTATCATTGGGTGCACTTGACTTTCTTGTCTTGATCCTGTTTAGAATTTGGACCCCACTTATTTGATCTTGAGTAGTTCATCTTTTGATTTAGACGTGTTTTGATTTAGGCCATTATACCCTTTTGTGTCAAACTTATAACTTTGATTTATTCAAGATATTATGTTAACGGAACTTAAACAAATAAGTTTTGCATAGAAATTCAGAAGTATTTGATATATAATATAATTATGCAGGGAAATGGATTTTGAAAGATGAATTTTAAGAATTGGTTCTAAAAATTTTTGAAACTTATTCTAATGTTGAATAATGATGGTTTGAAACATGCACGTACTAAATCAGAGTGCGCAGCGAAAGCGTGATGATATATTTGAATAAGAATGAATAAAGCCTTATAGTATGGTTAAAATGAGTTATGTTTGAAGAGGAAAAAAAAAGAGGATGCTGAACTAGTACAGGTCGCACCAGAGGACATTAAGTGGCCTATAGACCCTGTATTTGTTGAGCGGTTTAGAAATGTTGATGCATGAAATGGGATAACTAGCAGTTATAGCTGAGGACGACCCGCTCCCAGAGACGGGAAATGGTGAATTTGACGATGTTGTAGAGGAGGTGGAGAAACCCCAATATGGTGATGATGTCGTAGTAGATGTTGCAGCAGATGAGGTGATTTTGAATAACCTACATTCGAGGATGACCTACTTCCAGAAATGGGAGATGATGAGTTTGATGGAGGATATAGACCAGCCCTTGGACAAGGCTGTTGAAGATGGATCTATGGGTAGTAAGCACGATGGATTATCGTGGGAGTAGATGATGATGGCTTCATGGCAGACGATGAAGAGCCGTTAGCTGATGAAGAACCCGAGGAAATTGGTTTGACCAATCCACCCGATGATGGATCAGATGCAACAGATGCTTAGTTGCGATGAGTCTGGACCTTGTATATAGTGTTTATATGTTATCTTAAGTACCAGATGCATTAAGTTGATTTGGGCTAGTATGGTTTTGAGGACTAGTAACAGATAGCTAGGTGCACCCTTGATGACTGTATTTTTGACTACCCAAGTACGTGCTCAGGTAAAGTTAGATACGTTTGTATGCTGGCTTGAGAGATCGATATGACATGATAGGTTGGATTGACTATGATATGCGTGTCTCACTATTTAATTTAAATCTGTTTGTTTTGAATATTTATAAAACCTGTTCCAAATCATATAAAAAGTTTGATTTATAGTTTAAAATTTACTATCTTCCTTTTCGAGGACGAAAAGTCTTAAGGGGGGAAGAATGTAACGAACCAGAATTTTCTAAATTTAAATATGAATTTCCATAGCACATTTTGAGATTTTCTGAATACATATTTCTGGAGTTAATAAGATTTAATATTTGAAATTTCCTTTTATTGGTTTGGAAAATTTATTTTTATTTTGTATAAAACTTATTTTAAAGATTATATATATATAATATTATAATATTAGGATTTTGTAATTTTACATATTGGGTTTTATATTTATAGATAGTAATATTTTGTATTTATATATATATAAATGTTTTATAATATGAATTTTATAATTGAAAGATTTAATTTAAGAAATATTTAATATATAAAGATTTTAAAACAATTAGATACGGATTCTATATGGATTTTTAAATTTTTATAGTAGTTCGACTTGAAAATAAATTATAAATAAATATCAGTTTAAAATATTCATCCGATTTCTGCACGCGCTGTTTTAAAATAATTTTTAGAATTTTTCTGTAATTTTTATTTCGAAAAATAAGCAGATAATTTTTCAACGTATTTTGGGTATAAACGTGGTCCTTTAGACGCTTTACAAAATTGATCAATCAGACCGGTTTTATTGCTGTTTTCAAATCAGAGCGTGTTGTTGTTTACGATGATGGTCTTATTTCAGTGCAACTCGCGATAAATAACTCTAAAAATCAAAAATTGGAAGTGAACATAATGGATACACTATATTTGGACTTAAAATATAGATGAATATATTCAATGGGTGCAACGCATGGATGTTTTTCTAGGCGCATGGACCGTTGCATATTTTAAAAAGTGGCGTGTGTTAGAGAAGGTGGCTCAATGCATGGAGGAGTGAAGACACGTGTGTACACGTGTAATAGTGCATGCAGACTTGAGATTTAGCATTGGACGTGTGTCCTTATTCATGCCAAAACCACCTTTTCTCCCCATCAGATCCGTCCGCCCCATGGATTCCTTCCCACTCTCGTGCCACATAGCAATGCTCGGCCTGTCCCTTAATAGGTTTCCGCACCTTTAATTAATTCTTTTGGCCACTTCAGAACTACTTCCGCACTTAGTTAATTTGGTATTTTAGTTATTGTGTTGGAATGGTACCAAGGTTGTTTTGGATTAGACGGTGAAATGGCGGAAGTAGCAGGCGGTGGTAAGTCCCTGCTGCAACATCGAACAATGAGAAGAGGGTTACGAAGAAGTATACTTGTAAGCAGTTGGTTGAGTTGTAGGGGTTTCCGAGGATAGTTACAAAGAAGACAGTACGCGCTTGTCAATTATAACGGTCGTAAGCTGATGCGCAGATGACACCGGGTTCGTAGAGCAGCGCAGTTGCGGAGAAGCGGCGTTCGAAAGTAGCATCGTTCGCAAAGGGTTCAAAGTTGTTTATAGCTGATATGCGATGGATACAAGGGGTTTGACGGTGAAAACTGGAGAGCGCAAGGTGAGAAATCCACTTCAATTATTTTTATTTTGGTAAAAATAATTAGTTATAATTTAGTTATAATTATAATAGTTGATGGAAAATCAGTGATTGTGGACGTTTGAAATGTTTGATTGTTTGTCGCTAAGTGATCAATGATGCGTATGCTGTGTAAACACCGTAAATCACTGAGCGTTACTGGCAATAACGCTCCGTACACAGTTGATCTATTTTGTGGTTGCGATGAATGGATGGTGTATGTTGTTTAGTTATGTTATTGCAATTGTTCTGTTTGAGTGAAGTCGCATGCACCGTAGTTGCAAATCTTACGGGCGATCGATTCAAGTTTCCTTTCATTTAAATGAACATTTTAATAATGGGTTGAAAATTTGATTTAATTTAATTTGGTATGTCTGGAAGCCGGAAATTGAGGTGAACAATATTTGCATAAAAAGGAAAACAATTTTTGAATAATTTAAAATTTTCAGTAACGTCCAAAATGAGCAAAAACTTTGGTAAGAATAATTGTCTTGATTTGAAAAAAAAAGTAACTTTAAATTTTGAAATTGGGTTTTTTTTTGAATTTAAATTAATTGGCATCATGTAGTGTATAAATTTTCCAATAAAAGAAATGCGGAAATAATTCTCAATTCTCAAGGATTATTTGAAAATTTAAATTTCAAAGTTTAAAATTTGAAATGATTCAAATACGTATTAAATATAGATTTGTGATGCGAATAGACTTAACGATTATCAGAAATGAAACGAGATTTGAGAAAATAAAATTTCATATTTCGTTCGGCAATGTGAAACGAGTTGAATAGCATGATAATGGTTTTGAAAAATATTTTTGGAAAGAGATTCAGAAGTTAGTTTTAACACTAAGTCGTGAAATTTATTTATTTGAAAGCGAATTGAGCGATATATATATAAACGTCATATAGGGTAAATCGAGCTCGTCACACAGCGACAGTTCGATAGTATCGACTTTTAATTTCAAATAAGTGTAACTTGAACATTTGAATCGAATTGACGGGAAACGAAAACGACGGATTTCTACAGATTTTGAGTTTTGTGTAAAAGAAGATTTTCAAATTCCATCGCATGATTTTCAAGTGACGTTTAAAAAAAAAAAAAAAAAATGGAAAGGTTGCCATACGTGCAGTTCACCGATCGCAATGGAAATCGAATAGAATGAATTTATTTTATTTAAAAGTGATTTGTAGGGATTTGGATTTATTTGATTTAATAACTAATTCTCAACGCTTTCAGTAACGCTTTAACGTTATTTGAAGTAATTTGAATTTGAAGACTTCAAACAATGAATTATTATGGAAAGGACTTGATTCTTCCATATGATATGAATTTGAGATGAGTTGAATAGAATTGGTTGTCTGATATTCGGTATGGGTTTATAGGAGCAGACAAATACGATCAGAAATATCAACATATCCATATCCTGATTCTGATCGTGTTGCCTGAGTTTGTGAATCAATATCGAGTATAAGTCAATTGATTCTATATGAACTGATATGTGAAACATAGGTATTTAAATGGAAATCTAAAATCCAAATAAAGATTTGGTTATTCAAATGTCGACGAATTAATTAAGTTGTTTGAAAATGAAGTTTGGAAACAAACGTTGAATTTGAAAGGGGTTAAGGATAATGGGTTTCCGGGGAACTTAATCCAACATTTAATTCAAAGTAAATTGGAAATGTTTGGAAAGGAGATTTGAATTGGGAAACCCGTGTGATTTGTAACTATTGTTTTAAGATACGTTGTTACTTGGAAAGTCCGGGATCGGATATAGGTCCGAAAACCATTCCAAGTAATATTACGACGTTATGAAGCAATTCAAGATTTGGAATCGATAAATGAAGACCGGAAAAATACAGATTATTTGGATCGATTACTGACATCTCGGATCGGGCCGTACACCCGATACGAGGGTGGCAGGAGATCTGAGTATATTTGGAAATTTTAGGATTGTGTTTCGTTCAGACCCAGAACGGACTTGTATGGATGGTGTGTCTGACATCGTAATTTGACCACGTAGCACTGATTCGTGTGAATATATATCAGATTTGTGGCAATTGAATATCTCCGTCTCTAAGTTACGTTCTTAGAGAATATGTATTAATTCGAATCAGTGATATGTGGAGATATTGACGATGTGGCATACCCAAGTATGATATGAGCTAATGATGATCAAAGCATGGCTTATCGAAGCGTAGCTTTGTGTATGACGTGACATCGACAAACCTCACACACCGGATGATGAGAAACTGGCGGTTTGGTCTGTATATATATATATGATTGGATGAGTGCTGCAGCAGTGGGAAACCACTTGTGAACTGGGGATGGGGTATGTTCGGGGGGCCGCGTCTGGTCGAAAACCGTAGATACTGCCCTGGCGATTTGTTGCGTTACACTTCGCTCAAGTCCCTGATTGATCTTTCGTGCCAGGAATCATCAAGTTGGAAATCCAAATCTCCAATACGAGCCATGCGATTTTGATTGTATTTATATATGGTGACATAGTGGTATGGGACACTCATGCCGTCTAGGATTAATACATTTATTTGTGAACGTGTTTTTCCACACTATATGATAATATTAAAAGAGGATTTTCACGTATGAAATCATGTTTGGTTATCATAAGACAAAACTCGCCCATCTGGTGTGCGCTTGCATTGTGTGATATGGGACGAGCTTATGATAGCTTCATCTTTCGAAGTCATTGCGTATTTCTATGCACGGGAATTCATATGGAGTAAAACCCGTTCCGCATTAGCGGCGTGGTCCGTTGAATTACCCAACTTTAAAATGAAACCTAAATGATAACTGTTTTGAGTTCTCACACCAGTCCCACGACTGACCTGGAGTTTATTGTTCCTTCCTAAACTCTGGGTGCCCACTAATTTCCACACGGGCAGCTAGTGTTTAGTTTGCAGTTATGGATCGTTGGAGAAGATTTAGAACGCTTCCGGAGTTAGAGTTCATGCTAGAGTTGGAGCTTCCGCTGTATCAGATAATGTTCTTCCGCTGAGAGTTTTAATCCTTCCGCTGTGTATATTTATGTGTAACTCTGATATTCATGTACTCTGATGTAATATTGAATTATTCAATGAAAAGTTCTGTTGTTTTTGTTCAATGTATGTAAGTACCCATAACAATTCGTCTTTATGAACGATTTGAGTCGGTTTAATTACCGGCGAGAGTCGGGCAAAAAGGCGGGTCGTTACATTATGCGTACCCCTAAGGGTGTCTTTAATACATAACTTTACTATTCTGCCCCGTGTATGTATACCATTAGGTGTCTTTAATTACATAACCCCTTTTAATGGTTAAGTTTGTGGGCCTATATATACTAATATTACCCACCAACCCTTCAGTTGTACTTAACCCTCCCACTGATTAAATCCTATTTATTTAATGGTTAAGTTTGTGGGCCTATATACACTAATATTACCCACCTACCCTTCAGTTGTACTTAACCCACCCACAATCCAACTCATTTTACTTAACCCTAACTTATGTCTATCATCATACAGTCCACATGTATTAAGTTAGTTTAAGTAGTCTTTAATCGGCATTAATTAATTACTAAGACACCTAATTTTATTTCACATGCCACCCAAGGCACCCACTTAAACCCTCAATGTCCCACTACATATTTATCTGTTTAAGTGTTTCTTAATTCATTAAGACTGTAACCTTATAAAGACCACCCACATTAGACTGGCATTTGTGGCAGCTGGATTTGTCGGCCGGGTCCGGGCAGTCTTACACCACAAACGAGTCTAACTTCGTGTCTTTACAATTGTTACATATTTAATTTATGCCTAATACCTACCACATTAGACTGGCATTTGTGGCAGCTGGATTTGCCGGGCGGGTACGGGCAGTCTTACACCACAAAAGAGCCTAACCTCGTGTCTCAGACGATTAATTACTCCTAATTAATCATCCCCCAGTTTGAATTACTTTCCATATTCAAATTATCAATTAATTCCAAATTTCACTATGGCCATAATTGACTTAGTTATGTCCATCTATTTATGGTATGAAAAAATCATACCAATTTTCATCACAAATTTATTTTATGCCAATTCTCAATATTAAATCTTCAGACTTTAATTGCTTAAACATTCCTCTTTTGATTAATTAAGTTAATTAATTAATCCTTTCCTTTTTCATAGGTGTTAATACCTATCTTATTAACAATTTGGATTTCTTATCCATAAATGGTCATATTCAAATTATACCATTTTTACCCAATTTTACCCATGTCATAATAGGTAATTATTTATATGTTTCCCTACTTGAATCATGTGTCCAATTTACATAATCACTACGCCTATTACAAATTCCCCTTTCTCCCCGTTTCTTAATTAGCGTAACCGTTTGCGTTTTTCACGTCATCGAGGCTACAAAGTAGCCTCGCCATAACAATAAAATAAAGGGAATGACAAGGTGATCATTTTCAGTACAATTTTTGGCATAAGCATGACAACTAGGGAAAATGACATGATAACTTCGCATATAATTATGATTCACCACATAATTAACAACTTGCATGGATTCATAACAACTTGCATAGGTTCATGAATTAACAACTAATCATAGGTTCATGATTCTCAACATAGTCAACAACTTATATAGGTTCATGATTCTCAATATAACAACTTGCATGATTCACAACATAACCTCTTGCATGGGTGACTTACATAGGTTCATGATCCACAATATAACAACTAGCATGGTTTCATGAATTAACAAATTATCAACTTGCATAGGTAACTTACATAGGTTCGTGATTCATAACATTAATGAACTTGCATCATCTCTTGATTCACAATAATAAACTTGCGTAACTACAAACAACATATACCCAAATCATAGTCTACCACGATTCACTTTTATTTATTTAAACCTAAAAGTGACTAGAACTCACCGAAAAAGGGGTCTTGAGTTCTGGGATCTGAATTCTGTAATTGATTTACGTTCCCTTGTTGTAGACAATTTTGTTGTTGTAATTTTAGGCTTGATTTGAATTGAATTGTTGTCTTTAATTTGCTTCTAATTAGTGGCGGCTACGGAGTGACAACATGACGGCCATTAATCTAATTTTGATTTGATTCTAGGGTTTGAGTCTACCCATGTTTATATAGAATTTCAATTTAATTATAGCCGTACGATGATCTTAGGGTTGATCAAAACCATTCAGTCTAGATTAGAACTATCCAGAAACCCTAATGACTCATTAACTAGTCAGAAATGACTTAACGCTGACTCATTGTTCGAACCAGAGCCTCAGAAATCTGTGCAGATTTTTACCTCGTCCTGGGCGCACCTGCCAAGTGCACCAGTGCAATATTGCATGGGCGCACTTCCCAAGTGCGCCAGTGCAATTTTGTTCTGGCGCACTTCCCAAATGCGCCAGTGCATTCTGGCCCATTTCTGGTTTTTCTGCCTAACTAAGTTCGTCCATATCTTCTTCATACGGCATCCGTTTTACGCAAACTCGGACTCTATCTCAACCAGAATTCCAAGACGAACGCAATGGCGTAACCCGTTTCCCTTAATTCCCACATTTGAAATTAAGTATTCTTAAATTTAATTAAGTTGATTATTCAAAAATTCAAGGTGTTACAGTTTTAGTTCTCACATCAGTCACATGACTGACCTGGAGTTTATTGTTTTAACCTAAACTCTAGGTGCCCCTATTTTCCGCACGGGCAGCTATTAGCTTTGGTTTTGCAGATTTATATTCACAGGATCCTGTTTTATAGTTGGAATGATATTCGGAATGCTCTGTATCCATATATTCCTTTAAGTTGTGTTTTGTATTATTTTTCCGCTACTATGTAATATATTGTAATCTCTGATATTTATTGAATGTATTTTATTTATTCATACTCTGTATATTCTGGTATTCTGATGAAATTGTTGTAATATACAATGAAATGTTCTTCTGTTTGTGTTCTGATTCGTCTTGTTCTCAATTCAATCTGTTCTTTCCTTCATGGGGAAGTTCATGTCGTCTCAGTTTGGTATCAGAGTTCTGGTTTACAGAGTTCGAGAATAAGACACATTAGAACCATACGAAAGAACTCATCAGAGATTGGATTATTAATATCCAATGAAAATGACTCGTTAGAGATGGGATCAGTAGTAACCTAGAACGAGTGAGAAGAGTAGTGTTTTTGGAATAAAAATGTAAACAAAGTTTGTTTTGAAAAATTAAATCGTATTATACGTATTTGAATATTTATTTGTATTGAATTTGGGCAATCCAATATATAAAGATTTTGCATATACACCTTGCAAACGTGTATTCGAAGTTTTAATATACTGAATAGATATAGAATTACACTCTAGTCGCCCGGAGATGATTCTGATGATCGGTGCACCATCATCAGTATTTGTGTTCGAGTTTCGATAGTGGGATTTCTATATATTTCCAATTGATTGGTGTGAGAACCAAAACTAGATAGGGTCTATTGTTGTGAATTGGCATCAAAAATGTGATTTTTTGACTATGTATCAAAATTATGAATTTGAAACGTTAATTCACTAATTGATTGATGGTTGTTTTGTGTGATTATTCATTTAAACCATTATGTGAATGTACGGTAAATTTAGGCCAAATTGAATCAAATATTGTACTGTATCGAAAATTGTTTGAAATTGTGTGCGTATACATGTTTACCCATTAAACAGGTCATTGCAAAGAGGCTAGAGCAGAGGAAAAAAATTGTTTGCCTGACAAATAGGCACATGTTTATTGTATTTCTTTGGGGTTTTGATGATTTTATGAGCCGATTGGCTAGCCGCTTGGATGTTTCTTTTTCGTTTTGGATTGGAAAGGCCTGTATGGCGATTTCGGGATTTTCCCGGTGCTTACGTACAGGGGAAGTTATGGCGAAATTTTTCGAAAATTTAGGGTGTTAGCGAAATTTTTGAAAAACATGAAAAGTTCTTAGAAACTTAAAAGTTGAAGAACTTAAGCCATAGCCAAAATTATGAAAGTTGAGTTGGTTTGCAAAACAACTTTCAGCTCCATTCCTTTTCGAGGACGAAAAGATTTTAAGTGGGGGAGATTGTAATAACCAGGAAAATCCAAACCAATTTAATTTCTATTTTAGCAATTTTGATGAATTCTGATTATTTAAAATGAATTATTTTAAATAATAATGATGAGAAATTTATTTTGAATAGATTTAGAATGTATATATTTATTTGAATCGTCGTTAGAATATAAATAATTATTTTTATTTATAAAAGGAATTTAAAATGGCGCGGTGGTTTGAAAATTCGATTTCAAATTTCAAATGAATGTACATGATTCAAAACCGGATTATAGAGAAACCAAAAATATTAGAATCTTTTTGAGAATATCTTTCCAACGAATCCAAAAAATTGAAATTTCATAGCGGAAAAAAAAAGTTATGTCCAGTTGAAAATTCAGAATATTCGCTATGGAATTTTGGCCCTTAAAAATGGAAATTTTACAAACGACCTCCGTTTTCGACGAAACTACTTTTGTTGGATCCGAGATGTCAAGTTATTGCTAGATTCCAAAATTCATAATTTTCCGAATCGATATGTGAGCATGGCGAAGTAAAACGTGTTTTGACAATTTTAGTCAATTTGGATCGACCAGAAAATGGCCATTTTTCAAACGGTCTCCAAATTGGACGAAACTAGTTTTGTTAGGACCAGTATCGTCAATACGAAGCTAGGGATAATTTTTCTGGAATTTTTAGAGTCAGTATGTGACCCTAGTAAATTGAAATGCACGTTTAAAAATAAAATATAATGATTTATATTTTAATTTAAAGGAAAACTGATCGTAACAGCCGAATTGGATTACGGAATATATCCCATTGTGTTCGGAATAAGGGTAGTTAGCTAGCGGTGATAGCCGTTGGGCTCGATTCAGAGTTTGAATTTAAAACTAACTTTTTGAAATAAAATTAATTTAAGAAATATATTTTATAAACCCCCCAATGCTTTTCCCGTTCAAAGTCAACCCCCCATTTCCATTCAGTTCTAAAAAGAAAAATGAAAAAGAAAAAAAACAGACGGGCTTCCATCGCGACCCCCATCGCGACCCCCACACGCCAAGCTGTCGCCCCGTTGAAACCCCCCAACCCTAAACTCCATGGAAAACCACCCCAGCCCATGGGTCCACCTCCGACCACCACGACCGTCACTTTGCCTCCCCCACCCCGTCTAAGCAACCTCTGGCCGCCCCCAACCACCAACGTCCGAAAATACAGTAAGTTTCTTTTTTATGTTAATTTCAATTTCAATTTTATACGTGAACAACCATTGATTCAAGTTTAGAGTTTTATATATGATTTCTAGTTAATAAAAATTTGATTTTTATTTATTAAAAATGTGATTTTTATTAAATAAAAATATGATTTTTACTTAAAATAAAGATATGATTTTTATTTAACATAAAGGTTCGATTTTTATGTATGTAAAGGTGAGGTTTGTAATCGTATAAAAGTATGATTTTTAATCATATCAAAACATGAGTTTTAGTTACATAAAAATACTATTTGTAATAATATAAAGCCATGTTTTTTATTAGCGAAAGATCGAATTTTAGTATACGAAAGTTATGATTTCTATTATGCGAATAAAGATATGATTTTTATCGAAGTAAAAATAGGATTTTTAATAATATAGAAAGCTATGGTTTTTGAAGAGGGAAAGATCATATTTTTGTTTATAGGTTAGATCTTTGATTTGGAAAAGATTAGATCTTTCATTTGAATTAGATTTTTTATTTCCGTAAAGGAGAGATTTTTAATAATCTAAAAGGGAGATTTTTATTATCATAAAAGTAAAATAAGAATATGATTTTTATATGTGTAGCAAAGTTAAAAACATGATTTTTAACATATACTGCGTGAAACAGATCTCGTTGGAAACGCGGCAAAGATTTTCTACATAAGAAGAGTTGCGGTGTTTGGTTTTGCTAAGGTGAGAACTTCTCACTTTTATTTTATTTTCTAGTTGAAATATATACTAGGATGCAGATGGTGCTTTGCAGCACCCGACACCCGTCGTCCACAGACCATAGATGACTTGTTTGTTTGATTGATGTGTTGTGAAAATTGATTATTTGATGTGGAATGAAAATAAATATTTTATAGTTAAAAATATAATTTTTAAAGTATATATGAATAAAATAAATATTTATAAACAAATCGGACGATTTGTTTATGTAAACACATTCGACTGATATTGATTGGGACGATAAATTTTACACATCGCCCAACTGCACAAATAAATCTGTATTTGTTGATTGAAACCCCACACGGGTATTGGGATGATATATGACATACACTAGTCCCAATAATTAGTTGTATGTCGATCGATGGATTGACAGGTTGTTGTAAGCGTTAAATATTTATATTTGATGCTTATGCAGTGTAGAATGCACTTTGAATGATGGTTGACTGTGGTTAATGGTTGTTGTGTACATGTGTGTATGAAATCCATATAAATCAAATTATATGATAATTGACTATGCCTGATTCCAGTTCAGAAAGAATGAATATTAAAAAAACGATTATTTTAAAATAACAAATATTTTAAATAATATTCAGAAAAGAATCAAAATATGATTTTGATGTCCGATTTGGGATGGACACGAAAATATTTAAATATATAATGTCGTGTTGATTAGATTTACACCATTTGGATGTGAACGATATTTATATAGATTTTATTCAATTTTATAGTGAATATCGAAAAGGAATTGATTTCAAAATCTAATGTTTTGAAAATACTATCATTTATATATCGATGATATGGAATATTCAATTTTGATTTGAAATTGAATATGAAGTTGAAATCATTTTGAAAACGAATTTAAAACGATTTATAAAATATGTTTCAAATGGAAATCGATGAAATGTATATTATATGTATTATATATATAATATAATGGCTTGAATAGATCGCGCCGCGCTGCGGCAGTTCACGAAATTCGACCATTGACTTCGAACGGACGTTACGGGAGATCCGACCGTCGGATTCTCCTAAAACCGGAACCTTTGGGTTCGTATCGAAAAGAGCTTTCTAACAAATATTAGAGATTTGAAATCTAATAGTGGGACTTAGAATTATGTCCAAATCAAATTTGGAAAAGGTCGCTGTAAGTGTAGTTCGATGGCCTTTTATGGAAATCGACTGTACGGGTCTTGATAAAAATTATTTAAAATATTAATAATTAGTGTAAAATCATAAGAAATGATTTGGAAAGAATTGGGGTGAAAAATCTCATATTTGAAAAGCAAAAAATAGATTTTTATCGAAATGAACTAGTTATGAACCAGAATTATAATCCAAATATTTTGAAAATAAATAAATCAAATTTGAAATGATTTTTAAAAATAACCAGAGGTTCCGATATGTAAATTGGAAATGGATTTGAATCGAAATTGTCTTCGGAATATTTCGATGTTGGATTTCGTGATTATACAGATATTGTTATAGGAATTTGAAAGATATATATATCGTTATTTCCAATACGATATTTGTTGATTTCAGAATTTGATATTGAATATAAGCCGACATATTTTCTATTCAGAGACTTGTATTTAATACAAATTGGATTTTGGGTTGTCGTGAATGGTATCTTTAATAATATTGTTCTTAAACCCAATGGAGTTTAGAAAATTAGAAACTGACTAGAGATTAGTTAAGTTGAATGGTTTCATGGGTATTGATCTGATGTTGGTTTCGGCCTTCGGGGTTAACACTGAGGGAATTTTCTCTTACTAATTTATGGTTAGAGACTGATGGAATGTGAATTGGGTTTGTTGTGAACTATGTTTTAGCGACATTCGTTCTTTAACCCGATTTACAGTAAAATGGGATTTAGAATTTATAAATCTTTTGTTAAGATTCAAAGGAGATTATCCAAAGTAAAGATTTCCAATTTAACATATTAAATTGAAATTGAATGGAATTCGATTTAGTAATAATTGAAGGAAGTTTCTGTTGAGGAAGACAGTTAATATATATGGAATTTAAAGGCCTTGTCGTTATTCCATTTATATTATCGGTTGGATATGGAAGTTTATATCGATTATATATATCGATTTGTTTTCCATGAAGATTCCATTGTTAATGGAATGTGATTTTCGGTTGTCGTGAATGGTATCTTTAATAATACTTTTCTTAGACCCAACAGAGTTAAGAAAATCAGAAACTAACTGGACATTAGTTAAGTTAAATGGTTTCCTGGGTATTGATCTGATGTTGGTTTCGGCCTTCGGGTTTAATTAATACTTAGGGAATTGTTCACTTGCTAATTTACGGTTAAAGGCTGATGGAATGGAATGTGATTTTGGGTTTATCGTGAACCGTGTTTTAAAGGACATTGGTTCTTTAACCCAGTTAAAGACATGATATAATTTCCCAAGTTAAACTATCGTTAATATTGATTTTTGGGAAGATTAAAACCAAGTGGAGTTTTAATGCATCTTCAATTAGATTGAAATGATATCCAAAGGAAGATTAAAGAATAAATTTAAAGAATTTATCTTTGATAAAATTAATTGAAACCTTTCCCGAAGTATATGAATATTTGGATAAAGAAATATTCTGGATTGGAATGAGGCGTATGTTGAGTTTTTATGGCATTGTTTATTATATACGCGAGTTATTCAGAAAGACCGAGTTTATCTCATTCTGAATAACTGATTCGACGATGTGTCGAGAATGAAGACGGTGGTTGAAGACCGGAGGTCTTCACATCCTTTGGATGATTGCTGATATCTTGATTGGGGTGTACACCCAACGCAAGGTAATCAGTGGTGATCGTCCAGACATGCTTGGAGATCGACAGATATACGAGGGCCTCTCCCCTGTATTGGACATATTGGGGAGGAATAAGGCGCCTCCGGTTTTGTTCAGTCCCAGAACGAACTTGTAAATGATGTGTGTCTGACATCAGATTTCATTCTGTGTGATAGATATACATCGGTTGCATAGCGTGAATTTCCTATGTGGCATACTGAGATGCAAATGATCAAGGCTTCTGTTGAAAAGCAGAGTCTTGGGGTTGATGATCAAAGCACGGCTTTAATATAGCGTAGCTTTGTGTAGCATTAATTCGCGAGCCTCACACCCCGGGAGAGGACATTAGAGAGGGCATGCGTTTCTTTCTAGCTAGGAGTAGTGTTTTGGGTTTTACACACCCGAACATTTTACTTATGTAGATGATGGATAGCGAGGAACCTCGGTTATATCGGTCGTTCCGGGGTCGATAGTTTGGTCGGATATGACCAGTTTTCACCCCATAGGGCGGGGAAACGCATGTTCAGGCATTTTAATCCACTCCATGTGGACCGACCCTGATGATCCAAGGCTTGCCTGAAGGGCAGGCTAGAGCGTCTCGAAGCGGTAAGGATGATCCCTTGCTTTGGTTCACAGATGGAAATCCAACTTCCAATACGACATCATGCAGTTTTAATTGTAGAACTAGTATGGCGACATGATATATGGTACCCATGCCGTCTATGATTGATACATTTATATTTGAAATTGTTTTCTTCACTTGTAGTAATAATAAAAGATGAAATTTAGTGTATCAAGCATTCTTTGTCTATTATAAGGTAAAACCCTATCCTCCGGCTTGCGTTGCATTGTGTGATGGGACCTAGGTCTTATAATGCTTCATTGTTCTTTACTTAGCATTGCGTTGTTGTTTTTATGCACTGGTATTCTTGGGAGGAAACTCGTTCCGTGTTATATGGCGTGGTCCCATGATTTACCTAACTTTAAAATAAAGATTAATAACTGTTTTAGTTCTCACACCAGTCACATGACTGACCTGGAGTTTATTGTTTTAACCTAAACTCTAGGTGCACCTATTTTCCACACGGGAAGCTAGTAGTTTTGGTTTTGCAGATTTATATTCACAGGATCCTGGTTTACAGCTGGAATGATATTCGGGAAGCTCTGTTTCCGTATATTTCTTTCAGTTGTGTTATTTATTATTATTTCGCTGCTATGTAATATATTGTAATCTCTGATATTTATTGAATGTATTTTATTTATTCATACTCTGTATATTATGGTATTATGATGAAATTGTTGTAATATACAAGGAAATGTTCTTCTATTCGTGTTTTGATTCGTCTTGTTCTCAATTCAATCCGTTCTTTCCTTCACGGGGAAGTTCGGGTCGTCTCAACCCCCTCCTCCCTCGCTCCTCTCTCTTCTCCCAAAAACTGTGAGCACCCACGTAGCACCGTCCCCATCGACGCCCACCTCACCACCAAACTCCCGCACCTCCCCCTAGCCGCCAACACCCTACACCACCTCTGATGAACCGCCATGCTCCCCTTCGATCGAGAAGGAAAAAAACATTGAGTTTTTAAATTTTATTTCATAGGAAAAAATGATTTTTTTTTATATAGGAAAATTTGATTTTTTTATTAGAAGAACTGATTTTTTTATAAGAAGAATTGATTTTATTTTATAAGAAAAACTAATTTTTTATTATAGGAAAAACTAAATTTTTATTTATGAAAAGCTAAGATTTTTGATAATGAATAGCTAAGATTTTTGTTATGAAAAGATTAGATTTTTAAAGTAGTAAAGATTAGATTTTTAAAATAGTAAAGATTAGATTTTTAAAACAGAGAAGATTATATTTTTAAAATAATGAAATGATATGATTTTTCATAATATAAAAATATGATTTTTATATAATAGTGAATATAAAAATAATATTTTTATATATGTAGCGAATTAAAAATGTGATTTTTATTTTTTGAATGGAGCGATAAAAATATGATTTTTATTATGTGAATAGAAAATTAAAAATGTGATTTTTATTTATTTGAACGGCGCGATAAAAGTATGATTTTTATTATATGAGTAACGATATAAAAATAAACTTTTTATATATGAAGTAGCGGTTTAAAAATATGATTTTTATATTGGTATTAAATTAAAAATATGATCATTATATATATAGGAGCAATATAAAGATATAATTTTTAATAGTATAAAAATGTGATTTTTAAATATAAATGCTGTTGATTAAAAATATGATTTTTAATATAAACTGTGTGAAACAAATTTCAAAGAAAACACGGTGAAGGACACAACGCACGGGAGACAAATCCAAAACCATACCATTTAGAAATAAAGAATGGAGGAGTGGAACCCAAAGATGAGAACTTCTCACTTTAATTTATTTTATAGTAAAAAATATATACTAGGATGCAGACGGTGCTTAGTAGCACCCGACACCTTTGTTTGAAACCATGTTTGTTTGGTTGTTTGGCTGATTGGTTTATTTGATTGAATTTGGTTTGGGAAGTGAAAAGAATTAATTAGACTTTGGTTTGTATATGGCGCGAGCCATTGTTAGGCGAGGGATAAGGCTAGACCTTATTCTAGTTCTAGTATCACGCCGTTACGCTACCGAAATTTTCTAAAAATGTTAGAACAATAAAAATATCATTTTTGTTGTATAAATGAACTGTATAAAATATTCATGAGTTGAAATAAATAAGTTTTTGTTAAAAATATAATTTTTAACGTGTATATGAATAAATTAAATATTCATTTACAAATCGGACGATTTGTTTATGTACACATATTTGAATGATATTGATTGGGACGTTATATTTTACACATCGCCCAACTGCACAAATAATAATTAGTGTTTGTAAACCCCACACGGGCATTGGGACGATATTGGACATACACTAATCCCAATATTTAGTTGTATGTCAATCGATGGGTTGACAAACTGTTGTAAGCGTTAATTATTTGTATTGAACGCTTATGCAGTTGTGTAATGCACTCTGGATGATGGTTGACTGTATTTGATGATTGTTGTGTACATGTGTGTATCAAACCCATATAATAAAATTATATGGTAATTGATTGTGTCTGATTCCAATTCAGAAAGAACAAATATTTTAAATTAAAGAATATTTTAAAATGACGAGTAATAAATATTTTAAAATAACTAATATTTTAAAATAATATTTACTAATGGATCAAAATATGATTTTGATGTCCGATTTGGGATGGACACGAAAATATTTAAATATATAAAGCCAAGTTGTTTAAATTAGTGCCATTTTGACGTGAACGATAATTATATCGATTTATTCATTTTTATAACGAATATCGAAAAGGAAGTGATTTCAAAAGCTAATGTTTTGAAAATATTATCATTTACATATTAATGATATGGAATATTCAATTTTGATTAGGAATTGAATATGAAGTTGAAATCGTTTTGAAAATGAATTTTAAACGATTTATAAAATATGTTTTAAATGGAAATTGATGAAATATAATATATATATATATATATTTAATGGCCTGAACAAAACGCGCCGCAGCAGTTCGCGAATTTCGACCATTGACTTCGAATTGACATTACGGGAGATCTGAACGTCGGATTCTCCTAAAACCGAAACCCTTGGGTTCGTATCGAAAAGTGCTTTCCAGAGAGTATAAAATATTTGAAATCTAATGGTTGGATTTGGAATTATGTCCAAATAAAATTTGGAAAAGGTCGTTGTAAGTGCAGTTCGATGACCGTTTATGAATATTGACTGTATGGGCCTTGGTAAAATTATTAAAATTATCAATAATTTATGTTAAATCATAATGAATGATTTCGAATGAATTTGGATGAAAAATTCCACGTTTGTAAAGATAAAAATATACTTTTATCAAAATGAACTAGTTATAAACTAGAATTATAATCTAATATTTCTAAATAAATAAATTGGATTTGAAATGGTTTTAAAAATTAATCAGAATTTCCAATATATGAACTGGAATGGATTTGAATTAAAATTATCTTCGGAATATTTCAATATTGGATTCCATGATTATATGGATATTACAGAGGAATTTGGTAGATATATATATCGTTATTCCCAATACGATATTTGTTGATTTCAGAATTTGATATTGAATATAAGCCGATATAATTTCTATTCAAAGCCTTGTATTTAATATCAAATTGGATTTTGGGTTTGTCGTGAATGGTGTCTTAAATAACACTGTTCTTGAACCCCGTGTTAAAAGAATAAATCTTTTATTTAAGATTATTAGTGTTTCCAGTTAATTAACATTTAACTGGAATAAAATGGAATGTGAAACGGGTTTATTGTGAACTGTGTTTTTAACGACATTCGTTCTTTAACCCGATTTACAGTGAAATATGATTTGGAATTTATAAATCTTTTTATTAAGATTTAACGGAAATTTTCCAAAGTAAAGTTTCCAATTTAATATATTAAATTGGAATTGAATGGAATTCGATTTGATAATAATCAAAATGAGCTTCTGTGGAGGAAGACTATCAATATATATGGAATTTAAAAGGCTTTGTTGTTATTCCATTTATATTATTAGTCAGATACGGAAATTGATATCGATTATATATGTAACAACCCGCATTCTACGTATCGAAGGATCATAGAATATTTATTTCTTTTTCATATGAGGACGTATAGTCGTGTATCTTTAGGGAACGACTATTAGGGTCATTTCCTATGTTCAAGATTTTTGCCGATTTTTAAATGACCATTTTACCCCTAGTGAATCTTGTTTTGACCACAACTTTTGATTGGTAAGGAGTTTTGACCTAAAACCACATCCATTGGATTCGGATGATGGTTTAGATTTCCGTAGAGCGGTCACATTTGCCAAGCGGACTTATCGTTTGGGAGATATGGCTGAAATAAGGTTTAGAAGGTGAAAAACTTCTTAAATGGGCTTAATAGGGAAATTAGCAGCTAGGCCCATTCGGGATTTCGGGATTAGGACCATATAAAGGCTGATTAGGGTTAGAAAACTTTTTCTTTGTCAATTTCCAGCCGCCACTTACCTCTCTTCAACCCTACAATGGCCTCCAACACCCAAATCACCTTCTAATCACCATTTAATCAAGGATTAAGCTAATCAACATGAAATTAAGTTAAAATAGCATCAAATAAGAATTGGAGCGGCTGTGTTGCACAGAGATTCGACCCAAATCAGAGATATTTTCAGATCTAAGATTAATTTGTGGCTAAGGTGAGTGATTTGCATTGTTTTTCACAAATTACGGCTAATTAGGGGTGATTAGTAATTTTAGAGTCCGTATGTGGCCTCGGTAAATTGAAATGTGCGTTTAAATTAAATAAATATATATATATATTTATATTTTGATTTTGAAGAAAACTGATTGAAACGGTCGAATTAGCTTGTGATGCCTATCCCATTGTGCTCGGAATGGGGGTAATTAGTTAGGAACGACAGTCAGTGGGTTCAATTTGGTGTTCAAAACAAAAAGTTACCTTTTGGTACAAAATAAAATAAAATAAATAATTATTAATAAAAGTCAAACTCGCTTCCACTTTATCCTCCCTCTCTCCTCACTTTCACCCACCGTTCATAATCAGAAAAAGAAAAAAAATGTCGACCACGACGATCGTGCCCCCCCCCCAGTTCATCGCGTCGCCCCCTTCCCCTCCTCGACCTCGGCAACCCCCTTCCTCCGTTCATCCGCGCCTCGAGAACCCCACACCACTCCACTCACCTGAAGAACGCCGCTTTCCCCAAGACCGCCACCAGGCCAGCCGTGACTTCCTCCCCCCCCCACCCCCCGGGCCTGCAGATCGCCAGCACCCACACCTCCAACAAGATTTGATTTCTAAAAAGAAAAAAAAGGCGAGTTTTTAATTTATATACCACATTGTTTTAATTTCAGATTTTTAACATATATTATTATATAGAAAAAGTTGGATTTTTAACATATATTATGGCATAGAAAAGTCATATTTTTAACATATATTATAGCATAGAAAAATCAAATTTTTAATGTATGTTATAGAATAGAAAAATCAGATTTTTAACATATATTATAACATAGAAAAAAATTGGATTTTTACCAAATATTATAGCATAGAAAAATCAGATTTTTAGCATATATTATTACATAGAAAAATTGGATTTTTAACATATATTATAGCATAGGAAAAAAATTGGATTTTTACATAGGAAGTAGCATTAAAAATTTGTGTTTTATATATGATGTAAAGTTATGATTTTTTTATATATAGCGAAGAAAAATATGATTTTTACATTATAGAGATAATAAAAATACGATTATTATTATTTAGATAGTAAAAATTTAATCTTTATATATGTAGCGATAGGACAAAAATTCGATCATTATATAAGAGGTAAGAATATAAAAATATAATCTTTATATAGGAAGGAGCGTTGTAAAAATATATGAAGTAGAAATAAAAATGTGATTTTTATTTATTTGAATGAAGCGATAAAAATATGATCTTTATATATGTAGCGAACACGGACGACGAAAGTGACAAAAGGCGAGCACGGCGAAGATTTTCTATATATGAAGAGTCAAGGCGTTTGGTTTAGCTAATCGGTGAGAACTCCTCACTTTTATTTTCTAGTTGAAATATATACTAGGATGCAGACGGTGCTTAGTAGCACCCGACACCCGTCGTCCACAGACCATGGACGACTTGTTTGATTTTGTTGTGTTGCGAAAATTGGTTGTGATGTTGAAACAAAATATATATTCATGTGTTGAAATAAAATATATATTCATGTGTTGAAATAAAATATATATTCGTGTGTTGAAATAAAATATATATTCATGTGTTGAAATAAAATATATATATTCATGTGTTGAAATAAAATATATATTCATGTGTTGAAATAAAATATATATATTCAGGAGTTGAAATAAAATATATATTCATGTGTTGAAATAAAATACATATTCATGTGTTGAAATAAAATATATATTCATGTGTTGAAGTAAAATAAATATTCATTTACAAATCGAACGATTTGTTTATGTACACCGATTTGACTGATATTGATTAGGACGATAAATTTTACACATCGCCCAACTGCACAAATGAAAATCTGTGTTTGTTGATTTGAAACCCCACACAGGTAATAGGATGATATTTGACGTACACTAATCCCGATTGTTTAGTGGTATGTCAATCGATGGGTTGACTGTAACACCCCGTGAATTCTATGACTGTGAAACTCACAAATTAAAGTATAATTAATTTCAAATCAAAGAACTAAGGGAAACGGGATACGCCATTGCGTTCGTCTCGGAAAAATACGCGAAATAGAGTCCGAGTTTTCGAAAAACGGATATCGTATGAAGAAGTTATGGACGAACGAAGTTGGGCGAAAAACCGGAAAACGGGTCAGAATGCACTGGCGCACTTGGGAAGTGCGCCAGAACAAAAATGCACTGGCGCACCTGTGAAGTGCGCCAGTACATTTTTGACCTGGCGCACCTGCCAAGTGCGCCCAGGTCAAAAATGACCTGCTGGCCAGGTCTGGTCTAGCCCTGGCTGGCCAGGTCTGTGTTTGGCCGATTTTCAGAAGCTTGCTTTGTCATTAGGGCTAGGTGGCGAGTTTTTATTGGTCTCTCTTCCTAATGAATGGCTACGATCTAACCTAGCAACATCAATGGTCCTAATCAATTCCTAACCTCTATATAAACAACCCTAGACTAAACCCTAATCTATTCATTCAAAATAAGATTATAGCCGCCATGTTGCTGAGGAACGACAAAGATTAGCCGCCGACTAGAGAGAGAGTTAGGAAGAAAGTTCTAAAGCCTAAAGCAATTCAAGCAACCTAAAGCTAATCAATTCAACAAAGGAATCGTGTCTCTTAATTAGAGAATTCGCCGCAACCATTGTAAGTAGAGTATTACTTTGGTATAATAAACAACTGTGTTGATATGTATGCTTGAATTGTGGCAATGGAAGTAATTCATGTTTGTGCAAAATTATGTTATTCATTATAAAGAACTACATGCGGTAGTTCTATGCAAAAATACGTTTGGAATATTGCGCAAATTATGTAATCTATGTTGAAGCTACATGTACGTAGTTGAGTGAAATTTATGCAAGTTTGGAGCTTTGTTATTATGTCGTCATGATGTATATTTTGTGCATAAATCGTTTTGCAAGCAATTGAGACAAGTTGGTTGTTATAGTTCATATGAAACTATGTTGGAATTTGGACACCATAATCCATGTATTAAGTCATGCTTATGAATATGGCTAGGCTATGAATGATATTTGGCATAATTGAAATCTATGATTAAGTTTATCTTGTTTAAAAGAATTATATGATGACATATGTGAGACATGGCTAGGTTAGACTCAAAAATCCCTTTTTGCAAGTTTAAAACAAACACCATGATTTGGAATATTTATGCATAAGTATATTTATACCATCGTTATATGATTAGACTTAAACCATGATTAAGTTGAACTATGCTTTTGTGTTAGTAACAAAGTATCCCCTTTGTAAGCATGTAGAAACCTTATGAACATGACTTGTTTATGTTTATGCCATGAACAAAGTTAACCTTACTTATGCCATGCTTATGTTTGACATTATGCCATGTTTATGCTAGAAGTATTTATGCCATGCTTATGTTTGACATTATGCTATGCTTAAGCTAGGAATATTTATGACATGCTTATGTTTGACATTATGCTATGCTTAAGCTAGGAATATTTATGACATGCTTATGTTTGACATTATGCTATGCTTAAGCTAGGAATATTTATGACATGCTTATGTTTGACATTATGCCTAAATAAGAATATAGGTTCATGTTGTAGTTAAACCTATGCAAGTTCACATGCTTTTATTCATGTCACCTATGTTACCACTATGCAAGTACACCAATTTCTATTTTGTATTTCCAACGTCGTGTTGCAAGTTCATGCGCTCACCTTCCCCTCTTTGTGTATACGCCATAAGCCTCCCCTTTCGCATGGCTAAATTGGGCTTTAAAAGGCTAAGCCCAATATATATGAACGGACGTGTAAAACGGGGGAAAATAACGTTGGGTTAAAATGAATTAATGAATGAAAATATAAAATAGAAGGGCCCAAATTCAAGTATGGGTTGGGCCCGTGATTGGTGTAACCTTTACACCATTAACTTAATAATGGGCCGCAAATATTTACATATAAATAAAGAAGAATGACAAGATATGTAAATGTAGAACATACGATGTGTTTAACCCGAGGTTGGATTGAGTTGTGATGTAAACCTGCCCGGAACCGCCCGGCTGTCCAGTAGTCACAACAATACCTATCCAATGTGGGAGGTTAAACATGGAGCCCAGCAAGGACCCGAGGTTAGACTGAGTTGTGGCGTAAGACTGCCCGGAACCAACCGGCAACAGGCAGCCACAACAATACCTGTCTAATGTGAGAGGTCAGGGCCTTAATAAGACAATTAAGGCTGAGTCAGGATTGTTAGGATTAAGTGGACTAAAAACTTAATCAAAATGGAACATGCTAAACTAAACGGACTGGTGGGGGTTAGGTAGGAAACACTTAACCAACTTAGCATGTTGGCTAGAGATAGAAAACCTAGTAACGGGGGACCCTTTTCAGCAGTAACCCTAAAAGGTGTATCATGATACCCTGAAACTAGGCAGGGTGGGGCACGATTACTGGGCTGATTGTAAGAGGTCAAAGCGACGGCGGTGGTGTAGCAGTGTAGGTTCTAACGGAGTGCGGGCGTGCACACACTCCGGAGCAGAAAAATAAGGCACTGGACACCAGTAGCATACCTGTGCACTCTAAGGTTGTGTCGGGTTGCCACTATAGGACTTGATACACCCCATGGTGGGACCAGCATAGGTAACTACAGACATCGGGGGCCGTAAGACACATGTAACTATGCGAGTAGGAGCCGATCATCATTGAATGGATCACATCACCCTGATTATGGGTGCCAGTTGGAAACTAGTTTATATGGGTTCAGAGATTAACATGGGGTACGATAGTATATTCGACCCTAGACAACTTAACCAAGTTATAGTGTTTGCCCACTTCTTGTTATTACTTATCATACCCAGTTCTTTATTCATAGACAAAGTAGTACTAGACTTACTCAGGCTTTATGTCTGACTCTATTTTCTTTCGTCTTCCTTCTTCCGTTTCACCCCCCCCCCCAGGTCCTCAGGGAGGGAACACAGCAGCTTGATCAGCCTCAACATCCAGCTTGAAGAAGAGAAATGTATTGCTTGGACTTTCCTGTTTTGAACTATGGCTTTGGACACACTCTATGGGGCTTTTGCAGTTTACTTATGTTTTATTTATGCTTCTTTAAATAATGTACTCAAGACAGATTATGAAAGTATTATGTTATGTTTTTTTTGGAAAGGTTGTTGTTGTAACACATATTTGACTTTATGAAATAAAAGTTTGTTGTTCTTCCGCTGTTTGCAAAATATGTGTTCTTATATCTGTCTTGTATATCTGTGACTTGTACTTATAAACCTCCACCAAAATTAGGGCATTCCCTTTGAGAGTGACCCTAACGGAGGTGGGGTGTTTCACTTGGTATCAGAGCATAGGTTTACCAGATAAGATAAAAGGTTTTGAAAAACTATTTTCAAAAAGGAAATTTAAAGAAGCATTTTTAAAAAGAAAAATATTATTTTATTTTAAAAAGGCAAAGTCCCCAAAGCCATAGGTAATATCTTCTATCCTTCGTTTTGAATCTATCCTTTCTGTTTCAACATGTCTGGAGACCTTACTCCCCAGCTGCTAACGCTTTCACTCCTCCTCCTCCACGTGAACCAGCAAGCGGAAGAGTTCTAGAGTAGGAAGACGAATAATAGTCAATCTAGAAAGGATCGTAACGGTAATAATAAGAAACGGAGGACCTATTCATCATCTTTGAGTTAGAGGATAGACAAAAAGTACAATTGGCAGTGTGGCTATTGAAGGGTGAGGCTTCCTACTGGTGGGAAGTCACTAATGCTGAAAGACCAGTGGAGACATGGGAGGACTTTAGGGCAAGGTTTGAGACCAAATTTCTCTCAGATGCAGAAAGGAGTTTGCAGTTAGAAAAATTCCTATTTCTTAAACAAGGGGACAAGACAGTCAGAGAATATGTGAATCAGTTCGATGAGCTGGCTAGGTTTGGGCTTGACCTAGTCAATACCCCGCACAAGAAGGCTCTCCGTTTTGTCAAAGGGTTAAATGAGCCATTACACAGTTTGGCCATGACCCACATACCCATGGGAGCCACATATGAAAGATTGGTGCAAATGGCATTGCTGAATGAGGAGGATAAGGGCAAGAAGGAGACAAAGGCAGAAAGCTCTCAAGGGAAGAAAGAAGGTTTGCAGCCTAAGAAGGCAGACTTTAAGAAAGGCGGGAAAGGCAACAAAGAGAAGAGGAAGTGTAATTTCTGTGGCAAAGTGGGGCACTTAGTAAAGGACTGCCGGAAAAAGAAGGCCAAGGAAAATGGTGGGTGCTTTTCATGCGGTCAGACAGGCCATAGGGTTAAGGACTGCCCAAGGAAACGGGGACAGGGGCAGAGCACTGGATCCACCCCAGGGGCACAGGTTCATGTGCTAGAAGCGCCACCATTGCAGCAGCGAGGTACAAACACTTCTGTAGAAAGTGTAGTTTATCTTTTTGATCACCCCGTTCGCACTTTATTTGATTCTGGAGCATCACACTCCTTTATCTCGTCTGCTTCAGTAGAATCTCTGCACCTAAAAACTAGTATGGTAGAGGACCCCTTAATTGTTTCAAACCCAATTGGGGGCCCAGCTCATTTGTCTATGATCTGTGTGGGATTGAAAATTTCTATCCTAAGTGTAGAATTCCTATGTAGTGCCTTTGTTTTGGGCTTTTCGGGGTATGGTTTGATTTTGGGTATGGATTGGCTATCCCGTAGTGGGGCCATCCTTGATTGTGAGAAAAGGGTTGTTAGGCTCCTAACCCAGCACGGTAATACTTGGGAAATTTCTTGTAATCCCTCGTATGCGGTTATGCTTAGTTATCTTGAATCGCTAGATGCCTCTGTTGAAAATTTGCAATCAGTTAGAGTGGTCCGGGAATATCCGGATGTCTTTGAAGAGGTGAAGGGCTTGCCTCCGAAGCGGGAAATAGACTTCCCCATATATCTTGTAGATAATGCAAAGCCCGTTGCGTTGCCCGTTAGACATATGGCTCCACGAGAAAGGAAAGAGCTCAGTAAACAGATTAAAGAGCTTCTAAAAAAAAAGGGTTCATTAGGAGGAGCATTTCAGAATAGGGCACTCCAGTAGTGTTCGCCACTAAGGCTGAAGGTTCATTTCGCTGATGCATGAGTTGTAAAGAATCACCTTAGTAAGTACATTTGGCAACATAGTTGACATTTGTTTATTTTCAAGAGATAATTCATCTATGTGAAATACCTTCTAGTAAGTGAATAAGATCCAAGATTCACTAATGAATTTTGGAGAGCTTGCATGGAACCATGAGTACGCAGTTAGACTTGAGACAAGTATACTAGAAGGAGAATAAGGGAAAGAGGAACGAGAAATAGGTTCCAACTCATATTTTGGAAACAAGAATTAAGAAGCTACGAAATTGTAAAGTTAAAGACGGACAAAGCATAATGGAGTTAAGCTCAAGAAATGTGACTTAGAAGATTGAAGGCTAGATTCGTGCATAATATCTTTTCTGTATATCCTCTCGGTCCCATTCTCAATCCAATTTCTGTTGCAAACCACATAGGGAGTATGACTCATCTGTTAGTAACACATGTTGGGGCTCGAGGGTGTTCATTGGTTTGACTAAAGTTTTTGGGTTTTTTTTAAGATACAGATTGGTTTTAGGAAGGGACTCCCTTGTGACCTAAAAGGAGTCCATCATGCTTAGTTGCCTAGAATCATATATGGTGGTTGGGTTGAGTAACTCTTTGGGTGTCAGTCTGATGTTGATTTCGGTCTTCGGGGCTGATGCTTAGAGAGTTCTTCTCCTAATCAATATATATGTGGCATAGGTTTTCAGTTTTGACATTGCCTAATAGGCACAAAGTTTTTGCTTGCTTCATTCGACTATACCTTTAGGTAGGACCATTTCCTATCATTGAGAAAATTTGGAAAATGACCTATAGATTAGAGCTACCCGAAAAAATTGGCCGGAGTTCACAACGTCTTTCACGTTTCACATCTCCGAAAATGTCTACATGAGTCTGCTAAAGTGGTAGAGCCAAATATACTCGAAGAGGCCGAAGTGGAGCGCGAAGCAACCATACGAAAAGTTCCAACCCGCATCTTAGGAACGGAAGTAAAGAAGCTACGCAACCGCGAAGTCAAGCTTGTCAAAGTTCAGTGGAGCGACGCCGAGGGAGACGCGACTTGGGAAACTGAAGCTAAAATCCGCACAGCCTACCCTTTTCTGTTCGAGGGTACATCCTTGATCTTTCATTTTCCTTAAGTTGCGCTTTTATCTATCTTTTTAGGTATATTTCCTCGACCTTATCTTTTAGGTAGAAACCCCTTTGGATGGAAACATGTAATTGAAACATGTTATGGATGATGGTTGCAAGTGATTGCTAGTGGTTGCTAGTGGTTGCTCGTGGTTGCATATACACACACAATCTAGGTTTTAGATCGGCTCAGTCACTTCATATTGCATATGCATATATGTTTGCTTTCGTATGTGGTTGAACTTTAATGTGTTGTCATGTGGATGCTGCATTTGTATTGAATGATTGTGCACTCATGTAGAATCATAAATAGGAAAATTTGCATACATAATGGATTCATGGCACTTACATAATTCGCATTAAGGAGGTTAACTGAATCAGTAGACCGCCTGATTTTGCATTAGATAAGTTCATATACACACACTTCGCATATGATCATGAAGCATTAGAAGTCTTTTAAGGACAATGGATGCTCGTATTTGATGGATGAGTAGATGGATGATTGGATGTTAGGATTTACATTCCTCCTAACTTGAAGATTTCGGGGACGAAATCCTTTTAAGTGGGGGAGAATGTAACACCCCGTGAATTCTATGACTGTGAAACTCACAAATTAAAGTATAATTAATTTCAAATCAAAGAACTAAGGGAAACGGGATACGCCATTGCGTTCGTCTCGGAAAAATACGCGAAATAGAGTCCGAGTTTTCGAAAAACGGATATCGTATGAAGAAGTTATGGACGAACGAAGTTGGGCGAAAAACCGGAAAACGGGTCAGAATGCACTGGCGCACTTGGGAAGTGCGCCAGAACAAAAATGCACTGGCGCACCTGTGAAGTGCGCCAGTACATTTTTGACCTGGCGCACCTGCCAAGTGCGCCCAGGTCAAAAATGACCGGCTGGCCAGGTCTGGTCTAGCCCTGGCTGGCCAGGTCTGTGTTTGGCCGATTTTCAGAAGCTTGCTTTGTCATTCGGGCTAGGTGGCGAGTTTTTATTGGTCTCTCTTCCTAATGAATGGCTACGATCTAACCTAGCAACATCAATGGTCCTAATCAATTCCTAACCTCTATATAAACAACCCTAGACTAAACCCTAATCTATTCATTCAAAATAAGATTATAGCCGCCATGTTGCTGAGGAACGACAAAGATTAGCCGCCGACTAGAGAGAGAGTTAGGAAGAAAGTTCTAAAGCCTAAAGCAATTCAAGCAACCTAAAGCTAATCAATTCAACAAAGGAATCGTGTCTCTTAATTAGAGAATTCGCCGCAACCATTGTAAGTAGAGTATTACTTTGGTATAATAAACAACTGTGTTGATATGTATGCTTGAATTGTGGCAATGGAAGTAATTCATGTTTGTGCAAAATTATGTTATTCATTATAAAGAACTACATGCGGTAGTTCTATGCAAAAATACGTTTGGAATATTGCGCAAATTATGTAATCTATGTTGAAGCTACATGTACGTAGTTGAGTGAAATTTATGCAAGTTTGGAGCTTTGTTATTATGTCGTCATGATGTATATTTTGTGCATAAATCGTTTTGCAAGCAATTGAGACAAGTTGGTTGTTATAGTTCATATGAAACTATGTTGGAATTTGGACACCATAATCCATGTATTAAGTCATGCTTATGAATATGGCTAGGCTATGAATGATATTTGGCATAATTGAAATCTATGATTAAGTTTATCTTGTTTAAAAGAATTATATGATGACATATGTGAGACATGGCTAGGTTAGACTCAAAAATCCCTTTTTGCAAGTTTAAAACAAACACCATGATTTGGAATATTTATGCATAAGTATATTTATACCATCGTTATATGATTAGACTTAAACCATGATTAAGTTGAACTATGCTTTTGTGTTAGTAACAAAGTATCCCCTTTGTAAGCATGTAGAAACCTTATGAACATGACTTGTTTATGTTTATGCCATGAACAAAGTTAACCTTACTTATGCCATGCTTATGTTTGACATTATGCCATGTTTATGCTAGAAGTATTTATGCCATGCTTATGTTTGACATTATGCTATGCTTAAGCTAGGAATATTTATGACATGCTTATGTTTGACATTATGCTATGCTTAAGCTAGGAATATTTATGACATGCTTATGTTTGACATTATGCTATGCTTAAGCTAGGAATATTTATGACATGCTTATGTTTGACATTATGCCTAAATAAGAATATAGGTTCATGTTGTAGTTAAACCTATGCAAGTTCACATGCTTTTATTCATGTCACCTATGTTACCACTATGCAAGTACACCAATTTCTATTTTGTATTTCCAACGTCGTGTTGCAAGTTCATGCGCTCACCTTCCCCTCTTTGTGTATACGCCATAAGCCTCCCCTTTCGCATGGCTAAATTGGGCTTTAAAAGGCTAAGCCCAATATATATGAACGGACGTGTAAAACGGGGGAAAATAACGTTGGGTTAAAATGAATTAATGAATGAAAATATAAAATAGAAGGGCCCAAATTCAAGTATGGGTTGGGCCCGTGATTGGTGTAACCTTTACACCATTAACTTAATAATGGGCCGCAAATATTTACATATAAATAAAGAAGAATGACAAGATATGTAAATGTAGAACATACGATGTGTTTAACCCGAGGTTGGATTGAGTTGTGATGTAAACCTGCCCGGAACCGCCCGGCTGTCCAGTAGTCACAACAATACCTATCCAATGTGGGAGGTTAAACATGGAGCCCAGCAAGGACCCGAGGTTAGACTGAGTTGTGGCGTAAGACTGCCCGGAACCAACCGGCAACAGGCAGCCACAACAATACCTGTCTAATGTGAGAGGTCAGGGCCTTAATAAGACAATTAAGGCTGAGTCAGGATTGTTAGGATTAAGTGGACTAAAAACTTAATCAAAATGGAACATGCTAAACTAAACGGACTGGTGGGGGTTAGGTAGGAAACACTTAACCAACTTAGCATGTTGGCTAGAGATAGAAAACCTAGTAACGGGGGACCCTTTTCAGCAGTAACCCTAAAAGGTGTATCATGATACCCTGAAACTAGGCAGGGTGGGGCACGATTACTGGGCTGATTGTAAGAGGTCAAAGCGACGGCGGTGGTGTAGCAGTGTAGGTTCTAACGGAGTGCGGGCGTGCACACACTCCGGAGCAGAAAAATAAGGCACTGGACACCAGTAGCATACCTGTGCACTCTAAGGTTGTGTCGGGTTGCCACTATGGGACTTGATACACCCCATGGTGGGACCAGCATAGGTAACTACAGACATCGGGGGCCGTAAGACACATGTAACTATGCGAGTAGGAGCCGATCATCATTGAATGGATCACATCACCCTGATTATGGGTGCCAGTTGGAAACTAGTTTATATGGTTTCAGAGATTAACATGGGGTACGATAGTATATTCGACCCTAGACAACTTAACCAAGTTATAGTGTTTACCCACTTCTTGTTATTACTTATCATACCCAGTTCTTTATTCATAGACAAAGTAGTACTAGACTTACTCAGGCTTTATGTCTGACTCTATTTTCTTTCGTCTTCTTTCTTCCGTTTCCCCCCCCCCCCCAGGTCCTCAGGGAGGGAACACAGCAGCTTGATCAGCCTCAACATCCAGCTTGAAGAAGAGAAATGTATTGCTTGGACTTTCCTGTTTTGAACTATGGCTTTGGACACACTCTATGGGGCTTTTGCAGTTTACTTATGTTTTATTTATGCTTCTTTAAATAATGTACTCAAGACAGATTATGAAAGTATTATGTTATGTTTTTTTTGGAAAGGTTGTTGTTGTAACACATATTTGACTTTATGAAATAAAAGTTTGTTGTTCTTCCGCTGTTTGCAAAATATGTGTTCTTATATCTGTCTTGTATATCTGTGACTTGTACTTATAAACCTCCACCAAAATTAGGGCATTCCCTTTGAGAGTGACCCTAATGGAGGTGGGGTGTTTCATTGACAGACTGTGTAAGCGTTAATTATTTATACTTAATGCTTATGAAGTTGTGTGGTGCACTCTGGATGATGGTTGATGATTTATTGTTGCTATTATATACATTTGTTGTAGGGAATCCATTTAATTAAAATTATATGGTCATTGATTGGGCCTCATTCCAATTTGGAAAATAAGGAATATTATAAAAGAGAATTCATGTGTTGAATAGAAAGAAAATTCATGTGTTGAATAGAAAGAAAATTCATGTGTTGAATAGAATAAAAATTCATGGGTTGAATAGAATAAAAATTCATGTGTTGAATAGAATAAATATTCTTGTGTTGAATAAAAATGAATATTCATGTGTTGAATAAAATATATATTCATGTGTTGAAGAAAAAATTCATTTGTTGAATAGAATAACGAAGTTATTGAAATATATAATGCCGTGTTGATTAGATATGCGCCATTTCGACGCGAACGATATTTATATCGATTATATTCATTTTAAAAATGATTATAGAAAAGGTAGTGATTTCAAAATATAATGTTTTGAAAATATTATCATTTGTATATCGATGATGTGGAATATTCAATTTTGATTAGAAAATGAATATGAAGTTGAAATCGTTTCGAAAACGAATTTAAAACGATTTATAAAATACGTTTTAAAAGGAAATCGATGAGATATATAATATATATATATATATTATATATATATATATAATGGCCTGAATAGAACGCGCCGGGCTGCGGCAGTTCGCGAATTTCGACCATTAACTTCGAATGGACATTACGGGAGATCCGGCCGTCGGATTCTCCAAAAACCTGAACCGTTTGGTTCGTATCGACAAGAGCTTTCTAACGAATATTAGAGATTAGAAATCTAACAGTTGGATTTGGAATTATGTCCAAATTAAATTTGGAAAAGGTCGTTGTAAGTGCAGTTCGATGGTCGTTGATGGAAATCGACTGTACGAGCCATGATAAAATTATTAAAAATAGTAATAATTTGTGTAAAGTCATAAGAAATGTTTTGTGAAGAATTGGGATGAAAAATTCCTAATTTGAAAAGATAAAAATAGATTTTTATCGAAATTAACTAGTTTTGAAATAGAATTATAATCCCATTTATTTTTAAAATAAATAAAGTGGATTTGAAATGGTTTTGAAAATAACCATAATTTCCAATATACAAAGTGGAAATGGATTTGAATCGAAATTGTCTTTGGAATATTTCGATGTTGGATTTCGTGATTATACAGACATTGTTATGGGAATTTGAAAGATATATTGATATCGTTATTTCCAATACGATATTTGTTGGTCGTAGAATTTGATATTGAATATAATCCGATATATTTTCTATTCAGAGCCTTGTATTTAATATCAAATGGGATTTGGGTTTGTCGTGAATGGTGTCTTCATTAACACTGTTCTTAAACCTAGTTAAAGACAGGATGTGATTTCCCAAGTTAAACAATCATTAATATTGATTTTTGGGAAGATTAAAACCAAGTGGAGTTTTAATGAATCTTTAATTAGATTGAAATGATCGAGAATGGAGTATCACCAGTTTTGCTCCAGGCGATAGTTAAATCTTTAATTAGATTTGAACAAGAAATGGCAATTGAATTTACCGATATCATTGTGGTGTTAGATATGAAGTATAACCAGTTTTACTTCATGGGATGAATAGGTTGGGATTGGGAAATAAAATAAATGATTACTTCGTGTGGTTCGCTAATCCCGACTAGTTTGAATTGATATTCAAAAGAAGATTAAAGAATAAATTTAAAGAATTTATCTTTGATAAAATTAACGGGAACCTTTCCCAAAGTATAAGAATATTTGAATAAAAGAATATTCTGAATTGGAATGAGGCGTATGTTTCTTTGTGTAACACTTGTTTATTATATACGCTAGTTATTCAGAAAGACCGGGTTTATCCCATTCTGAATAACTGATTCGACGATGTGTCGAGGATGAAGACTAGGGTCGAAGACTAGAGGTCTTCACATCTTTTGGGTGATTACTAATGGTCTCGATTGGGCTGCACACCCAAGCGGAGGGAATCAGTTGGTGATCGTCCAAACATACTTGGAGATCGATGGATATGCGAGGTACAAGGTGCCTCCGGTTTCGTTCAAACCCAGAACGGACTTGTAAATGGATTGTGTGTCTGACATTGGATTTTATTCTGTGTGATTGATTTCCATTAAATATATATCTATTTGGCGGCGGAGAATTTATTCCCTTGCGTAACGCCCTTCTCTGAGATGTACGAGTTCAGAGGTTATATATTGATGGATATCAATCGCATGGAGTGAATTGCCTGTGTGGCGTGCCTAAGTGGCAATTTATCAAGGCTTTTGTTGAAAAGCAAAGTATTGTGGTTGATGATCAAAGCACCGCCTGTGTGGCATAGCTTTGTGTAACGTTAATTCGCAAGCCTCACACCCCGGTTGTGAACCAAAAACGGGAGAGGACATCAGGGAGGGCATGCATTTCTTTCTAGCTAGTGTGGTGCCAGTGAGCAACCAGCCCTGACATTTCTATTATTTTCACCTGTGTGGTTGTTACTGTTGCGGGGCGCCTCAGATATATCGGTGACTATGTGGAGCCGATGGATTCATTTGGCTTATTTACGCCCCAAAGGGCGGGGAAACGCAGTGTTCAGGCATAATAATCCACATTAGTGGACCGGCCCTGACGATCCAAGGCTTGCTTGAGGGGCGGGCTAGAGGCTCTCGAATTCGGTAGAGGACGATCCCTTGCCTCTGTTCCACATGGAAATCCAACTTCCAATACGTGACATTTGCGGTTTTGATTGTAGAGCCTAGTATGGCGACATGTTATATGGTACCCCTGCCGTCTTGGATTGATACATTTATATTTGAAGTTGTTTTATACACTATGCACTCATAATAGTACGAAATGATTTGTTTTTAACATACCAAGCATATTTGGCTATTATAAGGGAAAACCCTATCCCCCGGCTTGCGTTGCATTGTGTGATAGGACCTGGGTCTTATAATAACTTCATTTCTCCAAAAAGCATTGCACTGTTTTGTTGTATGCACTAGTATTCTTGGGAGGAAACACGTTCCGTGTTATACGGCGTGGTCCCTTGATATATCTGATTTAAAATAAAGATTAATAACTGTTTTAGTTCTCACACCAGTCACATGACTGACCTGGAGTTTATTGTTTTAACCTAAACTCTTGGTGCCACTATTTTCCGCACGGGCAGCTATTTGTTTTGGTTTTGCATATATATATATTCACAGGATCCTGGTTTACAACTGGAATGATATCCAGAAAGCTCTGTATCCATATATTCTTTTCAGTTGTGTTTTGTATTATTTTTCCGGTGCTATGTAATGTGTTGTAATCTCTGATATTTATCAAATGTATATTATTTGTTTATACTCGGTATATTCTTGTATTATGATGAATTGTTGTAATTAACAATGAAATGTTCTTCTGTTTGTGTTCCAATTTGTCGTGTTCTCAAAACAATCAGGGGTTTCGAACGATCTTGGTCGGTTTAGCGATCAATTCGGATCGAGCGAAATTCTCAGTTGTCACATGTGGTATCAGAGCTTTGGTTTACAGAGCTCGGAGAACAAGACATATTAGAACCGAACGAATTAATTCATCAGAGATTGGATTAGTAATGTCTAATGAGAATGACTCGTTAGAGATGGGATCAGTAGTATCCTAGAACGAGTGTGAAGAGTGTGTTTTTAAAATGAAAACAAATTTTGTTTTGAAATTATAAACTTTATTATTCGTATTTGAATATTTATTTGTATTGATTTGGACAATCCAGTATGTAAAGGTTTTGCGTATACGTCTGATCCACGTGTATTCGAAGTTTTAATATACTGGATAGATATAGAATCATACTCTAGTCGCCCGGAGATGATTCTGATGATGACTAGTCATCATCAGTATTCATGTTCGAGTGCCGAAAATGGGATTTCTATATGATTCCAATTGACTGGTGTGAGAACCAAAACTAGATAGGATCTATTGTTGTGATTTGGCATCAAAAATCTGATTTTTGGACTATGTATCAAAATATGAATTTGAAAAGCTAATCAACTAATTGATTGCTGATTGCGTTGTTTGATTATTGGTTGATTAATTAAAATTTGAACCATTTAGCCAAATTGTACCAAATAGTAAATTGTGTTGAAAATTTGTCGGGTTTGTATGCATATACATGTACCTACATTGAACAAGTCATAGCAAGGAAGCTAGAGTAGAAGAATAAAATTGTTTGCCTGACAAATAGGTACATGTTTACGAATTTCTTGGGTTTGGATGATTTTATGAGACGATTGGTTGTTTCTTTTTCTTTTTGGATTGGTGAGGGCCATGGGAGGTTATTTGAAATATCCCGAAGCTCCTGGTGCAGGGGAGGTTATGGCGAAATTTTTCGAAAATTTAGGATGTTAGCCAAATTTTTGAAAAATTTGGAAAGTTCTTAGAAAATGAAAAGTTGAAGAACTTAAGCCGTAATGAAAATAATGGAAGTTGAGTTGATTGGTTAAACAACTTTCGGCTTCGTTCCTTTTCGGGGACGAAAAGTTTTAAGTGGGGGAGATTGTAATAACCCGGAAATTTGAGCCAATTTAAAATTTATATTTTGGATATTTTAATGAATTTTGGGTATTTAAAATGATTTATATTAAATAATAACGATGAGAAATTTATTTTGAATAGAATTAGAACATATATATTTATTTGAATCGACGTTAGAATATAAATATTTATTTTATATTATAAAAGGAATTGAAAACGGCGCGGTAGTTTGAAATTTCGTTTTCAAAGTTCAAATGAATGTACAGGATTCAAAATAAACCGGATTTGAGCGAAACCAAAAATATTTGAATCTATTTAAGAATATCTTTCCAACGAATCCGAAAAATTGAAATTTCATAACGGGGATAAAAAGTTATGCCCTGTTGAAAATTCAGAATAGTCTCTATGGAATTTTGGCCCTTAACAGTGGAAATTTTGCAAACGGCCTCGGTTTTCGACGAAACCACTTTTGTTGGATCTGTGATGTCGAGTTATTGTTAGATTCCAAAATTCATAATTTTTCGAATCAATATGTGAGTGTGGCAAAGGAAAACGTGTTTTAACAGTTTTAGTCAATTTCGATCGACGAGAAAATGACCATTTTTCTAACGGTCTCATAATTTGACGAAATTAGTTTTGTTAGAACCGTATCGTCAATACGAAGCTAGAAAATATTTTTCGGGAAATTTTAGAGTCCGTATGTGGCCCCGGTAAATTGAAATGTGCGTTTAAATTCAATATATAAATTTATATTTTGATTTTGAAGAAAACTGATTGAAACAGCCGAATTAGCTTGCGATGCCTATCCCATTGTGCTTGGAATGGGGGTAATTAGTTAGGATTGACAATCGGTGGGTTCAATTTGGTGTTCAAAACAAAAAGTTACTTTTTGGTACAAAATAAAATAAATTAAATAATTATTAATAAAAGTCAAACTCCCTTCCACTTTATCCTCCCTCTCTCCTCACTTTTACCCACCATTCATAATCATAAAAAAGTAAAAAAAACAAGCATCGACCTCGACGATCGTGCCCCCCTAGTTCATCGCGCCTCCCCCTCCCCTCTTCGACCTCGGCAACCCCCCGTCCTCCGTTCATCCGCGACCTCGAGAACCCCGCACCACCCCACTCACCTGAAGACCGCCGCCAGCCCCAAGACTGCCACCAGGCCAGCCGCGACTTCCTCCCCCCCGTCCTGTAGATCGTCAGCTCCCACACCTCCAACAAGCTTTGATTTCTAAAAAGAAAAAAAGGCGAGTTTTTAATTTATATACTACATTATTTTAATTTATGATTTTTAACATATATTATTACATAGAAAAAATTGGATTTTTGACAAATATTATGGCATAGAAAAGTCAGATTTTTAACATATATTATAGCATAGAAAAATCATATTTTTAACATATATTATAGCATAGAAAAATCAGATTTTTAACATATATTATAGCATAGAAAAATCATATTTTTAACATATATTATTACATAGAAAAAAATTGGATTTTTAACATATATTATAGCATAGAAAAATCAGATTTTTAGCATATATTATTACATAGAAAAATTGGATTTTTAACATATATTATAGCATAGGAAAAAAATTGGATTTTTACATAAGAAGTAGCATTACAAATTTGGGTTTTATATATGATGTAAAGTTATGATTTTTTTTTATATATAGCGGAGAAAAATATGATTTTTACATAATAGAGATAATAAAAATACGATTATTATTATTTAGATAGTAAAAATTTAATCTTTATATATGCAGCGATAGGATAAAAATTCGATCTTTATATAAGAGGTAAGAAGATAAAAATATAATTTTTATATAGGAAGGAGCATTGTAAAAATATATGAAGCAGAAATAAATATGTGATTTTTATTTATTTGAATGAAGCGATAAAAATATGATCTTTATTTATGTAGCGAACACGGACGATTAAAGTGACAAAAGGCGAGCACAGCGAAGATTTTCTACATATGAAGAGTCATGGTGTTTGGTTTAGCTAATCTGTGAGAACACCTCACTTTTATTTTCTAGTTGAAATAAATACTAGGATGCAGATGGTGCTTAGTAGTACCTGACACCCGTCGTCCACAGACCATGGACGATTTGTTTGATTTTGCTGTGTTGCGAAAATTGATTGTGATGTTGAAACAAAATATATATTCATGTGTTGAAATAAAATATATATTCATGTGTTGAAATAAAATATATATTCATGTGTTGAAATAAAATATATATTCATGTATAAAATATATATATATATATATATATTCAGGTGTTGAAATAAAATATATATTCATGTGTTGAAATAAAATATATATTCATGTGTTGAAATAAAATATATATTCATGTGTTGAAGTAAAATGAATATTCATTTATAAATCGAACGATTTGTTTATGTACATCGATTTGACTAATATTGATTGGAACGATAAATTTTACACATGGCCCAACTGCACAAATGAAAATCTATGTTTGTTGATTTGAAACCCCACACGGGTATTGGGATGATATTTGACGTACACTAATCCCGATTGTTTAGTGGTATGTCAATCGATGGGTTGACAGACTGTGTAAGCGTTAATTATTTATACTTAATGCTTATGCAGTTGTGTGGTGCACTCTGGATGATGGTTGATGATTTATCGTTGCTATTATATACATGTGTTGTAGGGAATCCATATAATTAACATTATATTGTCATTGATTGGGCCTCATTCCAATTTGGAAAATAAGGAATATTATAAAAGAGAATTCATGTGTTGAATAGAAAGAAAATTTATGTGTTAAATAGAAAGAAAATTCATGTGTTGAATAGAATAAAAATTCATGTGTTAAATAGAATAAAAATTCATGTGTTGAATAGAATAAATATTCATGTGTTGAATAAAAATAAATATTCATGTGTTGAATAAAATATATATTCATGTGTTGAAGAAAATATTCATTTGTTGAATAGAATAACGAAGTTATTGAAATATATAAAGCCGTGTTGATTAGATATGTGCCATTTTGACGCGAATGATATTTATATCGATTATATTCGTTTTTAAAATGATTATAGAAAAGGTAGTGATTTCAAGATATAACGTTTTGAAAATATTATCATTTGTATATCGATGATGTGGAATATTCAATTTTGATTAGGAATTGAATATGAAGTTGAAATCGTTTCGAAAACGAATTTAATACGATTTATAAAATATGTTTTAAAAGGAAATCGACGATATATATATATTATATATATATATATATAATGGCCTGAATAGAACGCGCCGCGCTACGGCAGTTCGCGAATTTTGACCATTGACTTCGAATGGACATTACGGGAGATCCGGCCGTCGGATTCTCCTAAAACCTGAACCGTTGGGTTCGTATCGACAAGAGCTTTCTAACGAATATTAGAGATTAGAAATCTAATGGTTGGATTTGGAATTATGTCCGAATCAAATTTAGAAAAGGTCGCTGTAAGTGCAGTTCGATGGCCGTTGATGGAAATCGACTGTACGAGCCGTGATAAAATTATTAAAAATAGTAATAATTTGTGTAAAATCATAAGAAATGATTTGTGAAGAATTGGGATGAAAAATTCCAAATTTGGAAAGATAAAAATAGATTTTTATCGAAATGAACTAGTTTTGAACTAGAATTATAATCCCATTTATTTTTAAAATAAATAAAGTGGATTAGAAATGGTTCAGAAAATAACCATAATTTCCAATATATAAAGTGGAAATGGATTTGAATCGAAATTGTCTTTGGAATATATCGATGTTGGATTTTGTGATTATGCAGATATTGTTGTGGAAATTTGAAAGATATATTGATATCGTTATTTCCAATATGATATTTGTTGGTCGTAGAATTTGATATTGAATATAAGCCGGTATATTTTCTATTCAGAGCCTTGTATTTAATATCAAATGGGATTTGGGTTTGTCATGAATGGTGTCTTCATTAACACTGTTCTTAAACCCAGTTAAAGACAGGATGTGATTTCCCAAGTTAAATAATCATTAATATTGATTTTTGGAAAGATTAAAACCAAGTGGAGTTTTAATGAATCTTTAATTATATTGAAATGATCGATAATGGAGTATCACCAGTTTTTCTCCAGGCGATAGTTAAATCTTTAATTAGAGTTGAAAATGAAATGGTAATTGAATTCACCGATAACACCGTGGTGTTAGATATGAAGTATGACTAGTTTTACTTCATGGGATGAATAGGTTGGGATGGGGAAATAAAATAAATGATTACTTCGTGTGGTTCGCTAATCCCGACTAGTTTGAATTGATATTCAAAAGAAGATTAAAGAATAAATTTAAAAATTTTATCTTTGATAAAATTAATGGGAACCTTTCCCGAAGTATTAGAATATTTGAATAAAAGAATATTCTGAATTAGAATGAGGCGTATGTTGTGTTTGTGTAACACTTGTTTATTATATACGCGAGTTATTCAGAAAGACCGGGTTTATCCGATTCTAAATAACTGATTCGACGATGTGTTGAGGATGAAGACGGTGGTCGAAGACCGGAGGTCTTCACATCATTTGGGTGATTACTGATGGTCTTGATTGGGCTGTACACCCAAGAGGAGGGAATCAGTTGGTGATCGTCCAGACGTACTTGGAGATCGATGGATATGCGAGGTACAAGGTGCCTCCGGTTTCGTTCAGACCTAGAACGGACTTGTAAATGGACTGTGTGTCTGACGTTGGATTTTATTTTGTGTGATTGATTTCTATTAAATATATATCTGTTTGGCGGCGAAGAATTTATTCTCTTGCTTAATGCCCTTCTCTGTGAAGTACGAGCTCAGAGGTTATATATTGATGGATATCAATCGCATGAAGTGAATTGCCTGTGTGGCATGCCTAAGTGGAAATTGGTCAAGGCTTTTGTTGAAAAGCAAAGTCTTGTGGTTGATGATCGAAGCACCGCCTGTGTGGCATAGCTTTGTGTAACGTTAATTCGCAAGCCTCACACCTCGGTTGTGCACCAGAAACGGGAGAGGACATCAGGGAGGGCATGCGTTTCTTTCTAGCTAGGGTGGTGTCAGTGACCTACCAGCCATGACATTTATATTATTTTCACCTGTGTGGTTGTTGCTGTTGCAAGGCGCCTCGGATATATCGGTGACTATGTTGAGCCGATGGAGTCATTTGGCTCATTTACGCCCCAAAGGGCGGGGAAACGCAGTGTTCAGGCATAATAATCCACATTGGTGGACCGGCCCTGACGATCCAAGGCTTGCCTGAGAGGCGGGCTCGAGGCTCTCGAATTGGGTAGAGGACAATCCCTTGCCTCGGTTCACAGATGGAAATCCAACTTCCAACACGTGACATTTGTGGTTTTGATTGTAGAGCCTAGTATGGCGACATAATATATGGTACCCATGCCGTCTAGGATTGATACATTTATATTTGAAGTTGTTTTATACACTATGCACATATAATAGTATCAAATGATTTGTTTTTAACGTACCAAGCATGTTTGGCTATTATAAGGGAAAACCCTATCCCCGGCTTGCGTTGCATTGTTTGATGGGACCTGCGTCTTATAATAGCTTCATTTTTGCAAAAAGCATTACGCTGTTTTGTTATATGCACTGGTATTCTTCGGAGGAAACCCGTTCCGTGTTATACGGCGTGGTCCCTTGATATATAAGATTTAAAATAAAGATTAATAACTGTTTTAGTTCTCACACCAGTCACATGACTGACCTGGAGTTTATTTTTTAACCTAAACACTGGGTGCCCCTATTTTCCGCATGGGCAGCTAGTAGTTTTGGTTTTGCAGATTTATATTCACAGGATCCTGGTTTACAGCTGGAATGATATCCGGAAAGCTCTGTATCCGTATATTCTTTTTAGTTGTGTTTTGTATTATTTTTCCACTGCTATTTAATGTATTGTAATTTCTGATATTTATCAAATGTATAGTATTTATTTATACTCGGTATATTCTTGTATTCTGATGAACTGTTGTAATTAAAAATGAAATTTTCTTCTGTTTGTGTTCCAATTTTTCGTGTTCTCAAAACAATCAGGGGTTTCGAACGGTCTTGGTCGGTTTAGCGATCGATTCAGATCAAGAGAAATTCTTAGTTGTCTCATAAGTGATCGTAGAAAGGCTATGAGCCAGTGCAGTGGAGTTATCATGACTCTAGGGGGAAGAGTGTGCATAGCAAAGTATTAGTGGTTACGGATCAGTGTAGTGGAGCCGTCATGACTCCATGGGGCAGAGTGATCGTAATAAAGAATTGGGTGATCAAAGTGGTTGATATCGTATGCTTTACGCACTGAGTGAAAGACGTGAATATGATTTCTATGTTTGATGTTTTCTATCACCATGACATGCACTCCCCCTCCCCATTATTTTCACACCATGTGTTAGTGTCCCCTCAGAGTACTATACATCCTGTTGTGCTAACTCTTTGGTTGCTGGTCCAGGTTCAGGTATGGATATGTATACCTATTATTGTTCTGCTTTACTGCTTATCTCTCATACCAGACTTTTGTCTGACCCAAAGTTTTATGTCCCTTCTTATTACTCTGGGTGCTCTTAAACGGGCAGACTAGAGACAGATCAGGTGATTATGCATGAGTAGCTGTGCCGGAGACGAGCAAGAGGCTTCCATGTATGATATATATATATATATATATATATATATATATATATATATATATATAATCTTGCCGTGTTGTTGCTGGTCACTGCTTTGGGCATTAGTGGTGTACCACTTTCTTTTACTTTAGAGACAGTATTTCAAAAGTTGTAATAATGCTGGTTTGGATGATAAGCTGTATTTTGGATTTCCGCTGCTATGATGGTTTAGTTTTCATCTTATGCACTGTCTCTCATGTTTTATGTCAAAGTTATATTATTATTATTATATTTTATCCCATGCGATGTGTGACATTCTACAGGTTCCTTGTTAGTCCAAATTCCTTTCTTTGGCGACCGTCCTATGCTAGTCGGGCATTCGCACAATGCACTTTCATTGTCAATGTCGGTTGGTGCGGGGCGGGCCATCACACTTGGTATCAGAGCTCTAGGTTGCGTAGTTAACCTAGGGAAAGACACCAGGGAGAGATAATACATATATGAGAGTGTGTATTTGTGATATTTTGGTTTCCAAAAGCTATATATACTATTAGTATATCTAGGGATGAAGTCGCACTGCACTGGCACCACTGAAGAGATGGTTAATCGTTTTCTCATTAGAGATTGAACGATGAGCCGATATAGGAGGAATACTGGTTTAGGAGCCAATAATAGGAATACTTCTGATATGAGGACTGTAACACCCCACCTCCGCCAGGGTGGCTCTTGCAAGCACACTGACTTCGGAGGGGCGTTTGTACTGGGTAAACATGCATAATGATATATCAAGGCAGAACAAGAACATATGTATATATGTAAACAGAGTAAATAAGATAAGTAAAACAACGGAAGATTTCAAACTATTTCAAAACAAGTCTGGTACAACATAACTTTCCAAATAAACAAGTCTAGATAAAAACAACATCAACTGAAAAACTGAAATACATAAGTACTATCCCCAAAATAAGTGATAACCATAGCTTGCTTCATGTCGAAACCGTACATGAGCTGAAATCCCACAAGCAATCGATCAGAAATCCAAGCTAAGCTCCAACATTCCCACCCTGAGAACCCCGGGGGGGGGGGGGGGGGGGAGGGGGGGAACGGAAGAAAAGAGGCGAAAGAAAAACAGGTCAGTCAAAAAGACTGAGTAAGCCCTACTACAATCAATGTAAACTGATAAAGTTAACTGGCATGAGAAGAAGGGATGAACATAAGGATAACAACATACTAGCATGATGATTAACTAACAAGGTAGATAAAGGTGTCATCGCATAATCAGGTTTAAGGTTTTTGCACCACAGGTGTACTAGCAAGCTAACATGACTTGAATAAACAAGTATTGATCCCTTGGCCCAAGCTTTGGCCCAATAACATGAAATGACCCTAATACGAGGTCCAACCAAACGGTCTAATCGATCGGCTCCTAAGCCTAACTCGTCACGTGTTGGTGTCATTACGGCCCAATCATAATTGTAGTCGGACTGTGCTGGGTCTCCCGTCGGGTGTATCAAGCCCTAGGGTGTCAACCCCTGGACACCATAAACATAAGTGCACAGTCTCGATCTACTGGTACCCATGCTTGACTTCTCCAAATACGGACTACGTGCACCACCATAGTCCGTCCGGAACTACATCGGCGTACCACTCGACCGTCGTTTTGGTCACTTATACCAGTCCAGTAATCGTGCCCCCACCCTAGCCTAGTCCCTAGGGTCTTAATGATACAAACTTGGGAAAACTGCTGGAGTGGACCCCCATTGCTAGGATTTTCTAGTGGGTTAAGTACGGTTTAACCCTTTTACTAATCATGGATTAACTTGGTTAAGTGTAACGATGAGTTCACGACTTAACCCTGATTAATCTACCAAGCCCAAATTGGTTAAGTATTAAGTGGACCATGACGTAACCCTAATCATGAGGCATTAACTAATTTAATGTGCCTTAACCTCTCACATTAGACCTTGTTGTGGTTACTAGTTAAGCCGGGCGGGTCCGGGTAGCTTTACACCACAACTTGGTCTAACAACGGGTTCAAGGTACAACATGACCAACTTCTCACATTGGGTCCTATTGTTTGTAGCAACTAGTTAAGCGGTCGGTTCCGGGTAGCTTTACGCTACAAACTCAACCCAACCTCGAGTTGGTCACACTTATATTTTCTAAGTGTTATGTCCATCATGTTTCCAAAACATATTACAAGTTTTCAATAATTTGGGTAGACCTAACTTAATAGGTAAATTCCCAATGGGTAGACCTAACTTAATAGGTAAATTCCCAATCTTATGTTTTCATGTCTTTTAAGTTTACCCAACCCCAAACGCAATCCCATCGCTTACATAATCGCAATAGCGCATAAAGGATAGAAAGAGGGAACTTGGCATAAAGATGACAAATGGTGTTGAAGCCACAAGTTTAACATGGTGGCATATGAAATATACATATGTTCATATACTTGCATATTGCATCATTAGGCCTCAAAAGTATGTATAAAACCAAATTTAGCATATAAGTGATACATGGTGATAAATGACATGTAGAAGTTGCCATAAGTTCGCATTTAGCCTCACATGCAAGTTATCATAAGGGATATGATAACTTACATGTTGCCAAAATGCAACCTTTAGCATAAAGCTTGAAGCTTTAAGCTCATAAACCCAAGATAAGCTTGCATAACATGATAACATGAGCAAAATGATCAACCCAAACTTGCATAACATAACTTGCATATCATATGACAAACTTGCATATCATAACATAGCAATAACATAACATGATAAACTTGCATATCATAACATGGCAAACTTGCATAGCATAACATGGTAAACTTGCATATCATAACATGGCATACTTGCATAACATAACATGATAAACTTGCATATCATAACATGGCAAACTTGCATATCATAATGATCAACCAAACTTGCATCATTCATTTAACTTTAGAGTTTAAATATGAAAGTAGAAAAGGGCTTACAATGCTTATGAAGACACAAAAATATATATATAGATTGAGACAAAGCCCTTATGCAATCAAATAAACCCAAAATGCAAGCTCCAATAGAAAAACCCTTGAGCCAAAATGATCAAAACCCTTGATTTATGATGTAAATATGGAAACTTGACTTGAATGCAAGCTAATGATGCTCACACAAGCTTGAAAACACTTGTATGCATTGAAAATCTCTCATAGAAATAACTTAGGAATTTTATGAAGAGAGTGGAGGCCATGAGAGGAATGATTTTGCCATAGTTTAGTTACTTGAATGAATAATGATGATTTAGGGTTAGGTTAGGGGCTTATTTATAGAGATTAGGATTAGTTTTAACCTTAGGATTAAACTCTAATTCCAATCTCAGTCCTTAAAACCGAATCTGGCCCCAAAACCTAACCAAAACCCCAAAATGGTGCACCAGGCAAAACTGGCCGGCTGAACCAAGTCGACACCCAAGTCGACAGGGCTGTCGACTTGAGCCTAACCATGTCGACTGCCCAGTCGACAGGGCTGTCAACATGGGTGGTCTAGCGGGAAATTTCCCGCCTGCGCCCAACTGCTCTAATTTCCAAATTCAAACTTGAATTTGAAATCTGTTTTTACTTTGAAATTTTCTGAAAACTTCATTGGGCCTTAATCGGGTCATACGGACTCCGATTTTCGAAAACTCGGACTCTATTTCGCGTATTTTTCCGAGACGAACGCAATGGCACAGCCCGTTTCCCTTGATTCAGATTTATAAATTAAATTCTGCCTCGATTTACGTTATAACAGGTTATTGAAAATACGGGTTGTTACATTCTCCCCTCCTTAAAGGATTTCGTCCCCGAAATCTTCAAGTTAGGAAGAACGTATCCTACCATCCAACATCCATCTACTCAAAACATCATCCACGAGCAATCATTGTCCTTACAAGATTCTAAATGTTGTATGAACATATGCAAAGGTGTGTGTATATGTACTTATCTAATGCAAATATCATCAATGCAAATTATGTTAGTGAAATGAATCCATATGTATGCAATTCCTAACATAATGTATAACATCTATATGTGTGCACATAACATACATCCATATGCAACATCCATGTGATAACACAAAAATTTTCATCCATGAATAAGCATAAACACTCATGCATATGCAATATGAGGAGTGTGTGAGCCGATCTAGTGCCTAACGTGTATAATGCATCCACGAGTAACCACTTGCAAACACTTGCAACCACTTGCAACCATCAAGCATAACATGTTTCAAACACATGTTTCATCCAAAGGGTTTCTACCTAAGGTTCTCATGACAAGATTAACATGATAAACTAGATAATCAAGACAAACATGGATAGCAAAAGATATGCTACAAAGAGATCGGGAAGATAAGCAGGATATACTCCTTTCGGATTACAAGAAATCCCTTCCTAACCCAACCCATATTCTATAAAAGCCCAAAAGGTTTAGTCAACCTAACGGACCCCTTCAAACCCTGATATGTATTACTAGCCAATAAGTCATACCTCCCGACAGAAATAGGACCGAGAATGGGACCGAGAGGATATACGTAAAAAGATAACATGCGAGTAAGTTCCACAGGAAAACAAGGATCAAGGATATGCTCTTAAAAAGAGATATGATGCGCGTATCTATCCTTCAGTCTTCTAAGTCACATTTCCTTGAGCTTAACTCCACTGTGCTTTGACCGTCTTTTACCTCATGATTTCTTGGCTTCTTAACTCTTATTTCCAAATATGAGTTGGAACCCATTTCATTGTCGCCTCTCGTCTTCCTTTTTCACTTACTCTTCTATCATTCTTGGCTTAAACATAACTATGACCTCATGGTTTCATGCAAGCTCTCCAAAATTCACTAGTGAATCCTGGATCTCGTTTACTTACTATAAAGTATTCCACGCAGCAGAACTTTTCTTGGAAATACCAATCCACGTTGCCAATTGCTCTTACTAACGTGATTTTCTATAACTCATGCTTGAACGAAATGAACCATCCTCCTGCGAATGATAGGCCGTACTTAGATTCAGTTGCTTGCCCATGACTTCCCGTAGACTATCCCAAAACTGGCTAGTGAAGATTGAATCATGGTTACTAACTATACTTTAGGGAACCTCGTGCAACCGCTTTATTTCTTGAAAGTAAACTATCGCTAGCTATGATGCAGTCCTTTCGCTCTTTACCGGAGTGAAATGAGCACTCTTCGTGAGTCTACCTACTATGACCCACATGCTCGTATTCCCTTTTCTTGATCTAGGCAGTCCATCCACGAAATCCTTCGTGACGCTCTACTACTTCCATTGCGGGGACCTCCAATGGATGTAATAGCCCACCGGGCTTTTTATGACTCGGCCTTAATCTGTTGGCACAACATGCACCTTGGGACAAACTCGGCCACCTCCTCGAGTGATGTGCATCTTCAAGAGCCTTCTTTCTCTCATTGCGTCGTAGCCATCCCTTGTCATCTATAGCGAGGTGTCTTAACATCTCGCCTCGAATCTACTTGTCCATGATCTCGACTAACTGCGGGTCTTCTTTCTGCGAAGTCCCTACTTGATCCAGAAGGGTAGGTCTAAGCTCAAGGGACGCTAACTAACTAATTAAACTGAGAGAACTTCATACTTTAATTTTCCTCGTCGGAGCTTTTTGGTTTTGAACCGCGACCACTTTAACAGGATCCACCACTAAGCCTTGCTTAGAAACTATGTGCCCAAGAAATCTAACTTCTTTTCTCCAAAATGACATTTGGAGGACTTGGCTTTCAACTAATGGGCTCTAAGCGTATCCATCACCTCCTTGAGATGTCTAGCATGTTCTCCCTCGTTCTTTAAGAAAGTCAGGATATCTTCTACAAAGACTACCACAAACTTGTTAAGGAACTCCCTAGGCACCCTACTCATCAAGTCCACGAAGTAGGCAGGTGCATTAGTCAAACCAAATGGCATGACTAGCCATTCTAAGAATCCATCTGGAGTTCTGAACGCAGTTTTGCCTATACTATCCTCAGCTACTCTGAGCTGATGGAATCCAGTAGCAAGATCAAGAGAAAACAGATGTTCCTACAAGCTGATCAAACAAATCATCGATCCTTGGCAATGGTTGTCTATTATTCTTGTTCTACTCATGATAATTAACATACGGGCGAAGCGAACTGTCCACATTACTAGCGAATACTACTAGAGCACCCTCCTTGGAAATGCTTCATTGTAGGAAGTTCTTCTCAAGCAACTCCTTGACTTGCTTTCTTAACTCTCATCTTGCGGGACCATGTGCCTAACCGGCCATGTAACTGGCTTGGCATTATCAACCAGATAAATGCGAAAATCTATCTCGCGTTTAGGGGTAACCCCTTCACTTCACCCAAGATATCAGGATACTCTCGGACCACCCTCATAGATTGCAAACTATCGATAGACGAGTTGAGGGATTCAAGATAACACAACGTGCCGGGACCCATAGGGTTACAAGAAATTTTTAGGGTATTACCGAGGCGAGTCATGAGCCTCACAACCCTATGCTCAAAAATCAAGGATGGCTCCAAAACTGGACAATCAATCCATGCCCAAAATCAACCCATACCCCATGAAACCGAGAATATAAGCATCACACGAGAACTCTACACTAAAGATAGAGATTTTCAAATCCACGTAGATAATAGACAAATGGGCGGAAACCCCAATTGGATTTGGAACACACACGGGATCATTAACTAGACTAGTACTTAGGTGCAAACTTTCAACTAGATCAGATGAAATAAACTATGCGATGTGCCAGAATCAAACAAAGTACAAACATGAAAATCAGAAATGTAAACAGGACTTTCAACAGAAACACTACCTCGATCATGAGCTGAAAGAACGATGTTGAGGGGATAAACTTGCCCTCCAGATGGTCTTGCACACTGAGTCTGGCCTTGCCCTTGCTTCTTCGGGCAATCTTTGCTGAAATGTCCAAACTCACCACAATGAAAGCATTCACCACTCTTCCTTTTTTCTCTTCCTACAATCCTTAATAAGATGCCCAACTGAACCGCAATAATGGCACTTCCTCTTGTCGTTATTGCCCTTGCTATTGTTCCCCTTGTTGCCTTGACTCTTGTTCTTGCGGTTTTTGGAGTTCTTGCCTTGCTTCCCGGAATTCACCGTTCCTTCCGACGTAGGCCCTCCCTTCTTCGGGCAGTCCCTAGTGAAGTGTCCCATTTCTCCACAGTCAAAGCAAGTGCCCTTCCTCTTTCTGCAATCCTTGTTTAGATGAGTCAAGCTTCCACAAGTAAAGCACTTCTTTTCCTTCTTATCTTCAAACTTCTCCTCCTTCTTTTTCATTTCCTTTTTGGGCTCCGTTTCCTTGTTTTGAGACTCATTCATCTTGACCTCCTTCTTGTCACTCCTATTCTCTTCATTGAGTAGGGCCATATTCACCAAACTCTCGAAAGTTGCCCCCAAGGGTATATGAGACATGGCTAAACCATGTAATGGCTCGTTTAATCCTAGAGCAAAGTATAGGGCCTTCTTCTGAGCTGTGTTAACCAAGTCTAAACCGACCCGAGCCAGTTGATTAAACTTATCTATGTATTCCCTAATAGTCATGTCCCCTTGCTTCAGTGATAGGAACCTTAGTCCAAACTTTCCCCTAAAGTCATCCCAAGTCTCAATTGGCCTAGTAGCGGTGGTGACCACCCACCAACGTGCAGCTTCTTCCTTTAGCAACCACACTGCCAATAAAACCTTCCTACGGTCATCTATGTCAAAGATGGCGAAAAGATCTTCAGTTTCTTTCAACCAATTCCTTTCCTCTACAAAAGTCTCCGTTCCAATGAAATTCTTGCCACCCATCGTCTTAAAGTCCTTACAAGTTTCCGAAAAATCCGCTTGTGGAGGTTGAGGGGGAGGAGGAACATCAGCTATGGGAGGAGGAGGAGAAACATTAGCCACCGGAGGAGGAGTAACATTTGCGGGGCCGGCTTCGATCGCCCAAGCCTCTAAAAGTGTCCTATACCAACCAGGTACGTGTACTCCCTCCGGAATAGCAAAGTTATTGGCCATACTGAAAACGAAGAAAAAGATAGATTCAGAATGGAGAAAAACGAAGGAATTTTGCTAATGGCTTTTTGGGGAATAGCCTTTAAAATAAACTAGACTTTTCTTTGGAAAATACTTTATACTTGGTTTTGAAAATAGTTTTCCAAAAGTTTTCTAAAGACCTTTTTGTTCCTTCTCGTAAACCATACGGTCTGATACCAAATGTAACACCCCACCACCGCCAGGGTGGCTCTTGCAAGCACTCTGACTTCGGAGGGGCGTTTGTATTGGGTAAACATGCATAATGATATATCAAGGCAGAACAAGAACATATGTATATATGTAAACAGAGTAAATAAGATAAGTAAAACAGCGGAAGATTTCAAACTATTTCAAAACAAGTCTGGTACAACATAACTTTCCAAATAAACAAGTCTAGATAAAAACAACATCAACTGAAAAACTGAAATACATAAGTACTATCCCCAAAATAAGTGATAACCATAGCTAGCTTCATGTCGAAACCGTACATGAGCTGAAATCCCACAAGCAAGCAATCAGAAATCCAAGCTAAGCTCCAACGTTCCCACCCTGAGAACCCGGGGGAGGGGGGGGGAACGGAAGAAAAGAGGCGAAAGAAAAACAGGTCAGTCAAAAAGACTGAGTAAGCCCTACTACAATCAATGTAAACTGATAAAGTTAACTGGCATGAGAAGCAGGGATGAACATAAGGATAACAACATACTAGCATGATGATTAACTAACAAGGTAGATAAAGGTGTCATCGCATAATCAGGTTTAAGGTTTTTGCACCACAGGTGTACTAGCAAGCTAACATGACTTGAATAAACAAGTATTGATCCCTTGGCCCAAGCTTTGGCCCAATAACATGAAATGACCCTAATACGAGGTCCAACCAAACGGTCTAATCGATCTGCTCCCTAAGCCTAACTCGTCACGTGTTGGTGTCAATACGGCCCAAACATAATTGTAGTCGGACTGTGCAGGGTCTCCCGTCGGGTGTATCAAGCCCTAGGGTGTCAACCCCTGGACACCATAAACATAAGTGCATAGTCTCGATCTACTGGTACCCATGCTTGACTTCTCCAAATACGGACTACGTGCACGACCATAGTCCGTCTGGAACTACATCGGCGTACCACTCGACCGTCGTTTTGGTCACTTATACCAGTCCAGTAATCGTGCCCCCACCCTAGCCTAGTCCCTAGGGTCTTAATGATACAAACTTGGGATTACTACTGGAGTGGACCCCCATTGCTAGGATTTTCTAGTGGGTTAAGTACGGTTTAACCCTTTTTCTAATCATGGATTAACTTGGTTAAGTGTAACGATGAGTTCACGACTTAACCCTGATTAATCTACCAAGCCCAAATTGGTTAAGTATTAAGTGGACCATGACGTAACCCTAATCATGAGGCATTAACTAATTTAATGTGCCTTAACCTCTCACATTAGACCTTGTTGTGGTTACTAGTTAAGCCGGGCGGGTCCGGGTAGCTTTACACCACAACTTGGTCTAACCTCGGGTTCAAGGTACAACATGACCAACTTCTCACATTGGGTCCTATTGTTTGTAGCAACTAGTTAAGCCGGTCGGTTCCGGGTAGCTTTACGCTACAAACACAACCCAACCTCGAGTTGGTCACACTTATATTTTCTAAGTGTCATGTCCATCATGTTTCCAAAACATATTACAAGTTTTCAAGAATTTGGGTAGACCTAACTTAATAGGTAAATTCCCAATGGGTAGACCTAACTTAATAGGTAAATTCCCAATCTTATGTTTTCATGTCTTTTAAGTTTACCCAACCCCAAACGCAATCCCATCGCTTACATAATCGCAATAGCGCATAAAGGATAGAAAGAGGGAACTTGGCATAAAGATGACAAATGGTGTTGAAGCCACAAGTTTAACATGGTGGCATATGAAATGTACATATGTTCATATACTTGCATATTGCATCATTAGGCCTCAAAAGTATGCATAAAACCAAACTTAGCATATAAGTGATACATGGTGATAAATGACATGTAGAAGTTGCCATAAGTTCGCATTTAGCCTCACATGCAAGTTATCATGAGGGATATGATAACTTACATGTTGCCAAAATGCAACCTTTAGCATAAAGCTTGAAGCTTTAAGCTCATAAACCCAAGATAAGCTTGCATAACATGATAACATGAGCAAAATGATCAACCCAAACTTGCATAACATAACTTGCATATCATATGGCAAACTTGCATATCATAACATAGCAAACTTGCATAACATAACATGATAAACTTGCATATCATAACATGGAAAACTTGCATAGCATAACATGGTAAACTTGCATATCATAACATGGCATACTTGCATAACATAACATGATAAACTTGCATATCATAACATGGCAAACTTGCATATCATAATGATCAACCAAACTTGCATCATTCATTTAACTTTAGAGTTTAAATATGAAAGTAGAAAAGGGCTTACAATGCTTATGAAGACACAAAAATATATATATAGATTGAGACAAAGCCCTTATGCAATCAAATAAACCCAAAATGCAAGCTCCAATAGAAAAACTCTTGAGCCAAAATGATCAAAACCCTTCTTTATGATGTAAATATGGAAACTTGACTTGAATGCAAGCTAATGATGCTCACACAAGCTTGAAAACACTTGTATTTATTGAAAATCTCTCATAGAAATAACTTAGGAATTTTATGAAGAGAGTGGAGGCCATGAGAGGAATGATTTTGACATAGTTTAGTTACTTGAATGAATAATGATGATTTAGGGTTAGGTTAGGGGCTTATTTATAGAGATTAGGATTAGTTTTAACCTTAGGATTAAACCCTAATTCCAATCTCAGCCCTTAAAACCGAATCTGGCCCCAAAACCTAACCAAAACCCCAAAATGGTGCACCAGGCAAAACTGGCCGGCTGAACCAAGTCGACACCCAAGTCGACAGGGCTGTCGACTTGAGCCTAATCATGTTGACTGCCCAGTCGACAGGGTTGTCGACATGGGTGGTCTGGCGGGAAATTTCCCGCCTGCGCCCAACTGCTCTAATTTCCAAATTCAAACTTGAATTTGAAATCTGTTTTTACTTTGAAATTTTCTTAAAATTCGTTGGGCCTTGATCGGGTCATACGGACTCCGATTTTCGAAAACTCGGACTCTATTTCGCGTATTTTTCCGAGACGAACGCAATGGCACAGCTAGTTTCCCTTGATTCAGATATATAAATTAAATTCTGCCTCGATTTACGTTATAACAGGTTATTGAAAATACGGGTTGTTACAAGGACGAGGTTTACTGACTTCATGAGAGAGATGCTTAAGGATATTCAGAGGACAGCTTCTAATGCTACAAATGGTGGTGGTGTAGCGGTGCAGGGGCATAGGGCCGATTTCGCCAAGCTCTGTAAGGAAACACTGGTCCTGGTAGGAAGCCGTTCCACGGAACGGAATCGGATACAGAAATTCAGGATTGGCTTGATAGTTTTGAGCGTATATTCGAGGATTTGGGAATCGAAGACGCGATGAAGAGGAAGCTAGCATCCCGTCAGCTGCAAGGACGGGCTATGAATTGGTGGAATGCTATTAATGCAGCTACTCCTGAGGATCAAGTTACATGGGATCAGTTTAAGGCCCGATTCAGTGATAAGTTTATCCCAACTGCTCAGAAATTAGAATTGTTCAGGAAATTTTTGGGCTTAAATAGAATGGTATGACAATCTCGGAGTATATTGCCGAGTTCGATACTTTATCGAAGTATAGATTATCCCTCATTGACACTCCTGAGAAGAAGAATGAGAAGTTCGTAACAGACTTAGATCAGTACTTGGGGGAAAGGCTTATAAACCATATTGATGGAACTTTTGAATGGGTTGTTGGGAAAGCATTAAGATCAGAAAGCCTTTATCCTAAGCCCAAGACTGAGGTCGCTGTTACATCTGCAGAGGGGCCAAAGCCGCAAGCAAGCAGTTGAGGCAAGAATAATTCCCAGAATAAGAGGAAGCAGAACCAAGCTAGGATGGTCAGAAAAAGAATAAGAAAGACGTTGAGTTCTTTAGCTGTGGCAAGAAGGGCCACCATGCCAAAGAATGTCGAGCAAAGCCAACGGACAGGAAGTGCTTCAACTGTGGCCAAATGTGACATCAGAAAGATAAATGTCCACAACCTATGAAAGAGAAGAAGATTGTGAAAGCATATGCTATTAATGTTGTTCCTTCTTCGTCGAATGCCCCCAACTATGGCAGAGAAAGGAAAGAATGTCATCATTTAAGGTATGCTTTTTGTTTATGATGTTCCTATTCGAGTATTGTTTGATACTAGGGCTTCCCGTTCCTTCATATCTAGTGACCTGGTAGATAGGTTAGGATTGGAACCCGAGATAGTCGATAGACCTTTAGTTGTGACGAACCCGATTGGTGGTTCGACTAGACGTAGCATGATTTGTCAAAATTTGGTCTTATCAAGTCATAGATGTATGTTTGCTTGTGATTGCTTTGTTCTGGGCTTTACTGGGTTTGGCATTATTTTGGGAGTCAATTGGCTCCAAAGGTACGGGGGGTGGGGTGGTAGACTGTGGGGGATTTTCAGTGACTATTAGGGCAGATGATGGGCGGAGGATATGGCTTGGTAGCCTACCTAGTGATGAGGTAATGGCTAGTTTTCTAAATTCCCTCGATGTCCCGTAGAATGAGTTAGTAGGAGTTCCCATATCCGGCCGGTATCCGGATATCTTCGAGGAAGTGACCGGGCTTCCACCACACTGAGATATTGAGTTCTGTATTGATTTATTGAAAGATGCCAGACCTATAGTGATGCCACTTCGTCGTATGGCACCAAGGGAGCAGGGAGAACTCGGGGTGCAAGTAAGCAATCTTTTGAAGAAGAGATTTATCAAAAGAAGTGTCTCCGATTGGGGAGCACCAGTTGTATTTGCTACCAAGGCAGATGGTTCCCTTCGATTACGTGTAGACTATCGCGAGTTGAATAAAGTGAATAAGAAGACTAAGTATTCTCTTCCACGGATAGATGATGTGTTTGATCAACTGGAAGGAGCGAGAGTGTTCTCCCAATTGGACCTCGTGACAAGATTTCATCGGCTCCGAGTAGCAGCTGAGAGTGTTCCTAAAACGGCCTTTCGGACGCCGTCTGGATTCTATGAGTGGTTGGTCATGCCATTCGGGTTGACCAATGCACCAACATAGTTTGTGGATCTTATGAATAGGGTATTCAGGGATCAATTGAATAAGTTTGTTCTTGTGTTCATAGACGATATCTTGGTTTACTCGAGGACAAAGGAAGAATACAAGGAACAATTGAGGATAGTGATGGAGGTGTTGAGGAAACACCAATTGAAAGCGAAGTTTTCTAAGTGTCACTTCTGGAGGAGGGAAGTGAGATTCTTAGGTCATGTTGTTTCAGAGAATGGTATTGCCATAGACCCTGCGAAGGTGGCTACGATAAAAAATTGGGCCAAGCCCAAGAATGCAACATACGTAAGAAGTTTCTTGGGATTAGCTGGATATTATCGTAAGTTTATCTAAAACTTTTCCAAGGTAGCGGCACCGTTAACTCATTTGACCAAGAAGAATCAAGTTTTCGTTTGGGATGGAAGGTGTGAAAATGCATTCAACAGTCTAAGGGAAAAGTTGATGCATGCGCAAGTGTTAGTCATTCCTAAAGGGAATGAAGAGATGACAGTATACACGGATGCATGTGGTACCGGACAACGTGCTGTACTGATGCAAAGAGGTAGGGTTGTATCCTATGCTAGTCGGCAACTGAAACCGCATGAGAAAAGATACCCAACCCACGATTTGGAATTGGCAGCGATCGTGTTCGTGTTGAATATGTGGAGATATTATCTATAAGGAGAAAGATTCGAGTTGTTTACTGATCATAAATCGTTAAAGTATCTTTTCTCTTAGAAGGATTTAAATATCCGTTAGCAGAGATGGTTAGATTTCTTGGCTTCCTATGATTTCGATATCGCATATAGCCGATGCATTGAGTAGGAGACATGCCAGTTTAGGGGCTATGTTTCTAGAATGGAAGCAACTAGAGTATATCGCTGGGTATGATTTCAGACCAAAGTGCGAATTGGATCCAGAGATGTTAGCAAGTTTGATGATCAGACCCACTTTGACTGAGCAGATTAATTCCAGTCAGAGGGACGATCCTAACCTACTAGAAATCATCTCCAAGTTAGAAATGGGTATCGAAGGTGAGGAGATGATTAAGTATGTGCTTGATCTAGATGGATGGCTTAGAAAGAATGGGAGACTAGCTGTACCTAATGTTAATGGATTGAGAGATGAAGTGCTTAGAGAATGTCATCACTCAAAACTGACTATACATCCCGGTGGTAACAAAATGTATTGTACGTGAAGCAGACTTACTACTGGAAAGGGATGAAATGAGACGTTGGGAAGTTTATATTCAAATGCATGAAATGCCAGCTGGTTAAAGCCGAGCAAAAGAAGCCTAGTGGTTTGTTGCAACAATTAGAAATTCCAAAATGGAAATGGGAACAAATCTCAATGGATTTCATTGATGGGTTACCAAGGACTAGATCGGGCCATGATAGTATTTGGGTGATTGTGGACCGATTGACCAAGAGTGCATGGTTCATACCGGTTAAGTCGAACATAATGGTAGCTAAGTTAGCGGAACTGTATGTGAAGTGGGTAGCGAGATTTCGTGGAATACCCAAAGGCATTGTGAGCGACCAAGATCCGTTGTTTACTGGTGGATTTTGGAGGATCATGGGATGACCATTTGCATCTAGTGGCGCGTATAATAATAATTATCAGTCTAATATTGGTATGGCTCCATTTGAACCTTTGTACGGATGACCGTGCAACTCACTATCATGTTGGTTGGAACCCAGTGAGAAATTCGTGCTTGGGCTAGATGTAATAAGAGAAACTTCAGTCAAGATCAAGGTTATCCAATAGCAAATGAAGGCTGGCCAAGATAGGCAGAAGAGTTAAGCTAATAAGAGGCGAAGATATTTAAAAATCTCCATTGGCGACTTAGTGTTTGTCAGGATTTCTCCGTTAAAGAGCGTGATTCGATTTTGCAGGAGAGGCAAGTTAGCACCAAGATTTGTTGGTCCATTCCCAGTTCTCGAGCAAGTTGGGAATTTGCCATATAAAGTTGAGTTAACAGACAAGATGGCGGGAGTTAATAACATGTTTCATGTTTCCCAGTTAAGGAAGTTCGTGCACGACCCCGATATGACTATTTCACCGAATCAGTTGGATGACATCGAAGCAGAACCCGAGGCGGTTAGGAACCGCCAGCCGATCCGTATTGTCGAGAGCGATACGAAGCAACTTCAAAGGAAGGAGGTGAAATTGTTCAAGGTCTAGTGGGGCGAGAATGAGAGTGACTGTACCTGGGAAACAAAGGAGAGCCTAAGGGAATAACATCCAAAACTCTTTGCCTGGTAAGATTTTAATAGTGATAGTTTCTTTCCTTATTAGTAAACCACATGCTAGGGTGGGCTTGTTGTGCTTGTTGTATATGTTTGATTGTTTGTGAATGACCGATAGGCATGCAGAAAACCTTTGTGTGTTTTTGGTTAAGGAATTTCGAGGACGAAATTTCTTAAGGGGGGAAGAGTGTAACGACCCGCATTCTACGTATCAAAGGATCGTAGAATATTTATTTCTTTTTCATATGAGGTCGTATGGTCGTGTAACTTTGGGGAATGACTATTGGGGTCATTTCCTATGTTCATCATTTTTGCCAATTTATAAATGACCATTTGCCCCTAGCAAATCTTGTTTTGCCCACAAATTTTGATTGGTAAGGGGTTTTGACCTGAAACCACTTCCATCGGATTCGGATGATGGTTTAGCTTTCCATAGAGTGGTCACATTAGCCAAACGAACTTATCATTTGGGAGATATGGCTGAAATAAGGTTTAGAAGGTGAAAACAGCTTAAATGGGCTTAATAGGGTAATTAGCAGCTAGACCCATTGGGGATTTCGGGATTAAGGCCATATAAGGGCTGATTAGGGTTAGAGAAACTTTTTCTTTGTCATTTTCCAGCCGCCACTTACCTCTCTTCAACCCTACAATGGCCTCCAACACCCAAATCACCTTCTAATCACCGTTTAATCAAGGATTAAACTAATCAACATCAAATCAAGTTAAAATAGTATCAAGTCAAAATTGGACCTGCTGTGTTGCATAGAGATTCGACCCAAATCAGAGATATTTTCAGATCTAAGATTAATTTGTGGCTAAGGTGAGTGATTTGCATTGTTTTTCACTAATTACGGCTAATTAGGGGTGATTAGTGATAATTAGAGAAATTATGCTTTATAAAAATATGGAAAAATATGTAGAAATTCTAAAACATTATTTTAGGGGTCTGATAGAAATTTGGGCTAATTTGGATAAGTTTTGCTAATTGTATGATTAAGGCGGATTAAGGGGAAAACTTAGGTTTTTGGGTATGTTTGATCCATATTGACATATTAAATTGTTGTTTTGGTGTTTATTGTTGATTCTCTATTGCTATGAATGTATGTTATGCTTTGTGATTGATTAGAAAAGTTAGAATGGTCGAAAATGCCGTTGTATGGCGTAAAACAGTCGCTGGAAAAGTTGTAGGAAATGTGCAGGGTTTTTGGATCGGATATAGGGCTCGGATCGGATAGGAGAACCCTGCAAGGGATTCGATTCGGATCGGAATTTGGAACTAGAGGAGGCTTGGCAAGAACGAAGGCCACTTGTATAGAGTTGGAGTTGGAGTAGAGACTGGATTGGATCGGAGAAAAGGAGCAGGAGCAACGGATGGGATCTGTTCGTCGTAACCGAACAGAACCGGATGGAGATGACCAAACCGAACCGCATGAGGACACCTAAACCGAACGGAAGCTGGAGCATGGAAAGGAGGGCCGAACCGAACTGATGTGACATGGAGAACTCCATATATTGAACCGAACCGGATGACCAAACCGAATCGAAAGTAGTTCCTACTTTTACGCGACGACTCTTCTTAAGACCAACTCCAATTCGACCAAAACTCGAGATGCAAAGGAAGTCCAAATAGGAAGTAGAACTCAGGATCTAGATGGGAACCAACGAGTTAACTTCATGAATTGGACTTTGCTGCGGAACGTGTGCAAAGGGGTTATCGAGGTCTATAGCTTTGATTCACCACTGAGAAACAGATATTGGCTATGGATCAGTGCAGTGGGGTTGTTATGACTCCATGGGGAAAACTGATCGTAGCAAGGCTATGAGCCAGTGTAGTGGACTTGTCATGACTCCATGGGGCAGAGTGGACATAGCAAATTATTAGCAGTTGCAGATCAGTGCAGTGGAGCCGTCATGAATCCATGGGGCAGAGTGATCGTAACAAAGAATTAGGTGATCAAAGTGGTAGATTTCGTATGCTTTACGCACTGAGTAAGAGATGTGAGTACGATTGCTATGTTTGATGTTTTCTATCACCATGACATGCACACCCCCTTCCCATTATTTTCACACCATGTGTTAGTGTCACCTTAGAGTATTGTACATCTTGTTGTGCTAACTCTTTGGTTGCTGGTCCAGGTTTAGGTATGGATATGTATACCTGTTATTGTTCTGTTTTACTGCTTATCGCCCATACCAGACTTTTTTATGACCCAGAGTTTTATATCTCTTCTTATTGCTTTGGGTGCTCTTAAATGGGTAGACTAGGGATAGGTCAGGTAATTATGCACGAGTAGCTATACTAGAGACGAGCAGGAGGCTTCCACATATGATATATATATATATAATCTTCCTGTGTTGTTGCTGGTCACTACTTTGGGCATTAGTGGTATACCTCTTTCTTTTTCTTTAGAGACAATATTTCAAAAGTTGTAATAATGTTGGTCTGGATGATAAGATGTATTTTGGATTTCCGCTGTTATGATGGTTTAGTTTTCAGCTTATGCACTGTCTCGCCTGTTTTATGTCAAAGTTTTGTTATTATTATATTCTATCCCATGCGCTGTGAGACATTCTACAGGTTCCTTATTAGTTCAAATTCCTTTCTTTTCCTTTCTTTGGCGATCGTCCCGTGCTACTCAGGCATTAGCACAAAGCACTTTCATTGGAAATGTCGGCAGGTGCAGGGTGGGCCATCACAATATATATTGATCTGTTTTCGGCGAGCATTCTGTAACACCCCACGTCCATTAATGTCACTCACAAAGGGAATGCATTAACTTCCATGGAGGTTATAAGTAAATATAGAACAGTAAAATTACATCAAGACAGATATAAGATAGTACTTGGAAATTTAAAAAAAAAAACTTTATTTCATTGCAGCAGAAGTCAAAACATGTTTGATTACATCTTAATACCATAAATCAGAGTCAAGTACAATATCCATCTTGATAAAGCAAATACATAATCCCATTACATAAATAACCATTAAAGAAGATAACGAGCTGGACTTTACTTCAGCAGTCCTAGCTTTCCAAAAGAGACAAGCAATCCAATCAGGCTCCACTAGAGCTGGGTCCAACCTGAGGACTTGGAGGGAGAAAAATGTGGAAAAGAGGGGGTCAGACATAAAGTCTGGCGAGTATGATAATTCTACAATACTATTATTAAAATAACTGGACTAAGGCATAAGCTGGCAAAACAAGGAAATGTCTATGAAAGAGCAGATTAAAGACAAAGACAATCGCTAAAGGAAACGTTATAGGCGCTCCTAAATACTAAAGGATAAACACTATACTGCACCACACCAGTCACCCTAAAGATTGATCCCACTTAGCTTCACTTAGAAACATTCTCAATGGCTTTACGTACTCCTAGCTGACTACATAGGTGCCGCCTGCCCCTATCTCCACTACGTGTACCCCACTTTCTATTTTTCGATCGGCTCCCTACTCGTAGATACCCGTGCTGGCCCCACAGTGGGGTGTATCATTCCCCTAAAGTGGCAACCCGATATAACGGAGATGCACGGCTTATACCTACACGATGCAACAACGTCTTACCTACCAGCCTGGGTCCACACACGCATATGAAACCCGTTGGACTTGCGTTGCCAGCGCTCCCTGTTTTGGCCTCTTATAGTCAAACCCAGTATGCGTGTCCCGTCCTCGACTTGGGTCGAGCCCACAAAGATACGTTTTGGGATACTGGTTGAAATGGGCCCCCATTATTTCCTACAAGCATTCCACCTAAGCTTGTCCCATTAGTCCATCCACTTAACCCACTTAGTCATGTTCATTTACATGTGTATTTGGTTAAGTCTAATCGTATTTCAAATGCCTTTAAAGGCAACCACTAGATTCCTCATGCCACCCAAGGCACCTACTTAACCCCCATGTCCCACCTTACATGATTATCTGGCTAAGTATTTCTTAATTCATTAAGGCCATAACCTCATAAAGACCTCCCACATTAGACTGGCATATATGGCAGCTGGATTTGCCGGGCGGGTTCGGGCAGTCTTACACCACAAAAGAGTCTAACCTCGTGTCTTTACAAGTGTTATGGTTTAGTTTGGGCCTAGGACCTCTCACATTGGGTCGACATTTGTGACTACTGGATTTGCCGGGCGGGTCCGGGCAGGTTTATGTCACAAACGGGTCCAACCTCGTGTCCTAAGCATTGATTATTATTAATAATCCACTTTCCCCAATTTTAATAATTCCCTATTTGAATTATTAATTAATTCCAAATTTAGCAATGTCCATAATTGACTCAATTATGGACATCCATTTAAGGCATGCAAAATCATATCAATTGCACCCCAATTTATTAATTTCCTAATATTACCCCTACCCCACGTTTGAACGTTTATTCGCAAAATGTATGCTAGACCCGATTAGTCTAACTCATAGCATAAAAGAAAATATTCACAACAACTACATATATATGTGACTAAATGAATCCTAACAAGGGATGAAACTTGCATATATCAAAATTACAACTTGTATAAGGTTATACATGTCATGGGTCTAAGGGTGTCAACTTATTCATAATTCACATAATATGATTTTGATCAAGTTCCATAAACTTGTATTGGACATGTGTGAATCAACATCATTAACAATATGGTTTTATATGGGTACACCTAACTCAATAGGCAAATTCCCAAAAATCAAAATTCATTTAATCATAGATTCATGTATATGGGTACACCTAACTTAATAGGCAAATTCCCATATTCAAGATCCAATTAATTTTTAGATTCATGCATATGGGTACACCTAACTCAATAGGCAAATTCCCATAATCAATATCTATTATAAAAAAAACATAAACTTTAAACATGATCCAATTCGCATAAATAATAACATCATGATTTTACAACTTGCATGATTCAACACAACTTAACATGACATCATTATCATATAACATAAGTATTTCAACATATGTGATAATATGAGATCTACAACATATGTAAGATTTACAACATAGCATATCATAATTTGCAACATAGCTTGATATGATTTACAACATAGCATAGCATAATTGACAACATGGCATAACATGATTTATAACATAGCATAGCATAATTTACAACATGGCATAACATGATTTATAACATAGTATAGCATGATTAATCACATATGACATAGCATAGGATTATTTACAACATAATCACTACAACATAGCAACATAATAGCATAACAAGAGATCCACAACATAATTTACAAATACATAACAATTCATATCACTTTTTTGTGATCCATTCATAACTTAATCAAATTATTTTATAATAACATTGTGAGAATCAGCATACTCACAAAAAGAAGAGAAATAGAAAGAGTCTTTGATTTAATTTGTTTGTTGAGTAGATTTAGTTGTAGGCTAGGCTTTCTCCTTCTTCTTTAGTTTGTGACGGCTACGCCGAACTCCATGGCAACGGCATGTCGGTAGCTCTCCAATTTTTCATATGAATTAGAATGAGAGACTACCCACTTATTTATAGAATTTAGGATTCATTTAGGCCGTTAGATTTAACCTAGAAATAACCGCAGCCGTTCAGACAAGATGGGGTTTATCTTATTGACTCAGCAATGAGTCAGAAGTGACTCAGCAAACACTCAGCAAATTAATAAACTTCTATTCATGTTTACATTAACTGCCCATATATATAAATATATATATATATACACACGCACCTATTCATGAATTCAAATTAATCCATAATTAACTTATGACCATTTCTACACATTAATTTTCCAATTAATGTCTTAATTCCATTTTTGGCCTTTTAAGGCAATTCACATATCTCAAATTTGTTATATGCCTTTTTAAGGCTATTTCATGCAAATTCTCAATATTAATTCTTTTAATTTGTGAATATTAGTATTAACAGCAATACGGGGTGTTACATTCTCCCCTCCTTAAGGGATTTCGACCCCGAAATCTTCAAGTTTATATCCTATCATTAACCATCTACTCAATCAACAAACACTGGCATCCATTGTCCTTATAGACTTCTAATGCTTTCATGTTTAAATGCACCGTGTGTGTCTATGTCCGTATCTAATGCAAAATCAGGCGGTCCACAGATTCAGTTGACCTCCTTGATGCAATTCATGATAGTGCCATGCATCCATTATGTATGCAAGAGATCCTAATTGCTTACATACTACTTCTATATGCGTGCACACCCATTCAACCGAATGCAGCATCTATATGATGGTACAACCATTATACATCCATTATACTAAATACATTCATTTATGCAATATGCAATATGTAGTGACTGAGCCGATCTAGTGCCTAAAGTGTGTGTATATATGCATCCACGAGCAACCACTAGCAAACACTTGCATCCATTTTGCATCCATCATACATAACATGTCTCAAACACATGTTTCAACCACAGGATTATCCTAACTAAAGGTCAAAGATACTAATGAGAGGACATACTAAAGATAAGATAAGATAAGCTAAGTGATAAAGGAGAAATTAAAAGACATACCCTCAAAAAGAAAAGGGTACAACGAACGCATCTTCTCTTTTGTCCCCCAAGTAGTGTTGCTCTCATCATCTCCCCATTGCACCTTAACTAGTCTGACCTCTCGATTCCTCAACTTTTTGATCTCCGACCCAAGAATGCATGTAGGAGCTCGTCTAATTGTTGCATCACGCTCTATTTCCACCTCTTTAAGCAAGCTCGGCTCTACCACCTCCGCGGTCTTGTGCAAACACATCCTCAAATGTTATACATGGAATACGTCGTGTACTCCACTAAGTTTCTCAGGCAACTCCACCCTATACGCCATCTTCCCAATCCTGTCTTTTATAGGAAACGACCCTACAAACCTTGGCGCTAATTTCCCAACGGACCCAAAGCGAACAACATTCCGTAACAGTGATACTTTGATAAAAACCATGTCACCAATGTCAAATTCAAGATCTGTCCTCCTCTTATCAGCATACGATTTCTGCCTATCTTGTGCTGCTTTCATCCTCCTTCAAATCAAATCAATCTTCTTCGAGGTTTCCCTAACCATATCGGGCCCAAGTAGGATTTTATCGGTAGATTCCCACCAACATGTAGGCGAACGGCAAGGCCTTCCATAAAGAGCTTCGAAAGGTGCCATGCCAATACTAGACTGAAAGCTATTATTATATGCGAATTCTACCAATGGAAGGTGCTCTTCCCATGTACCCCCAAAGTCTAGGATACAAAGCCTTAAAAGATCCTCTAGAATACGATTCACCCTCTCGGTCTGGCCGTCCGTCTGAGGATGATATGCGGTGCTCAAACATAGCTGAGTCCCTACCGCCTCTTGTAAACTCTTCCAAAATTCGCTAGTGAAGATGGGATCATGGTCGCTTACTATACTAGAAGAATACCGTGCAAACAAACTATCTCTTTAATGTATACAGAAGCCAACCACGGAGCAGTCCTCTTACTTTTCACGGGAATAAAATGGGCGCTCTTAGTAAGTCTATCTACTATAACCCAAATCCCCGTATTACCCTTCCTTGATCTGGGTAATCCATTCACAAAATCCATTGAGACGCTTTCCCATTTCCATAGTGGAACTTCCAATGGGTGAAGCAACCCACCGGGTTTCCTTTGTTCCGCTTTTACTCGTTGGCACACCAAGCATCTAGCGACGTACTCGGCCACATCCTTCTTCATACCGGCCCAAAAGAAAACCCGCTTCATATCTTTGTACATCTTGTCTCCGCCGGGATGAATGGTCATCTTTGAGCGATGAGCATCATCAAGAATGGCCTTCCTTAAGTCTTCGTCTTGTGGTACACAAAGTCTACTATCCCTTCGTAACCAACCCTTATCATTTAGGGTATACCTACGAAGATGGCTAGACGACTCCCCTCCTTTGAGCTTTTCTACTATCTCAACCAACTGTGGGTCGTCTTGCTGTGCCTCACCAACTCGTCCTAGAAGTGTAGGTCTAACCTCCAAGGATGCTAACAAACCAGGTACTCAGTCAACAGAGGGTCTAAAGTCAAACATGGAGATGAATTCTAAGCTTCGTCGTTCAACAAACAACGGACTCAAGGACAACCTTTTCCTACTTAAGGCGTCTGCTACCACGTTACCCTTGCCTGGGGTATATGCTATTTCAAAATCGTAGGAGGCTAAGAATTCCATCCACCGTTTCTGCCTTAAATTCAAATCCTTCTGAGAGAATAAGTATTTTAATGATTTGTGGTCAGTGAACAGTTCGAATTTCTCACCAAGAAGATAGTGACGCCAGGACTTAAGCGGGAAAACAATTGCGGCTAACTCAAGGTCATGCGTAGGGTAATTCTTTTCATGAACCCTCAACTGCCTTCCACCATAGGCTATTACTCTTCCCTCTTGCATGAGGACCGCGCCAAGTCCCGTCCCACAAGCATCAGTATAGACGGTAAACGGTTTATTCCCGTCCGGCAGCACTAAGACTGGGGCTGAAGTTAAGGCTCTCTTTAAACGTTGGAACGCATCATCACAATCTTCGTCCCACATAAAGACCAGGTTCTTCTTCGTTAACCGTGTTAATGGAGCTGATATTTTTGCGAAGCCTTTGATAAACTTCCTATAATAGCCAGCCAACCCCAAGAAACTTCTTACTTCGGTTGCATTTTTAGGGACCTTCCAATCTTTGATGGCCACCACCTTTGCGGGATCCACTGCTATCCCTTCTTTGGAAACCACGTGCCCTAAGAACCGTACTTCTTTCCTCCAGAAGTGACACTTAGAAATTTTTTCCTTAAGGTTATGCGCTCGAAGGGTTTCCAATACTTCCCTAAGATGTAGGGCATGCTCTTGTTCATCCTTAGAAAAGACTAAGATGTCATCCACAAAGACTACCACGAATTTGTTAAGGTACTCCCTAAAGACCCCACTCATCAAATCAACAAAATATGCGGGGGCGTTTGTCAAACCAAAGGGCATCACTAGCCATTCATAAAATCCGTCAGGAGTCCTAAAAGCAGTCTTATCTATACTATCCTCAGCCACTCTCAGTTGATGAAAGCCAGTGGCTAAGTCCAACTGCGAAAACACTGAGGCACCAACTAACTGATCAAAGAGATCGTCAATCCTCGGCAGTGGGTGTCGGTTCTTTTTAGTAAGCTTGTTTAGTTCTCTATAGTCCACACAAAGTCTAAGGGACCCATCCGCCTTTGTAGCAAATACTACTGGAGCACCCCACTCCGATATACTACGTCTTATGAACCCCTTCTCAAGCAACTCCTTCACTTGCTTATTGAGTTCACTCCTTTCACGAGGAGCCATGTGGCGCACTGGCAAATATACGGGTTTAGCATTATCCACAAGATAAATTCGAAAGTCTATCTCCCGCTTTGGAGGTAAGCCCTTCACCTCCTCAAACACATCCGGATATTCCCGGACCACCTCTACCGATCGCAGATTCTCTACAGACGCGTCAAGCGATTCAAGATAACTTAGCATAACGGAATTTATGGGATTACAAAAGGTGTCGAGAGCATTACCAAGGCAAGTCACAAGCCTAACTACTCTCCTTTCACAATCAAGAATGGCCCCATTTCTAGATAACCAATCCATTCCTAAAATTAGCCCATAGCCCGTGAAGCCCAATACATAAGCATCACATCTAAGTTCAACGATAAGTATAGAGATTTTCAAATCCAAAGATATCATGGTCAAATGAGCCGAACCCCCAATTGGATTTGAAACAACCAAGGGATCCTCTACTAAACTGGTGTTCAAGTGCAGTAATTTAACTAATGATGCAAAGATAAACGAATGAGATGCGCCAGAATCGAATAAGGTACGAACAGGATGATCAAACAGAAAAACTAAGCTTTCAATAGAAATTGTTCTACCTCTTTCTTGCAGCGGTGGGGCCACAATAGCCTGAACTTGCCCCCTTGCCTGCCCTGGTGCCATAAGAGCCTGCACCTGTCCTCCCGAGGTAGACCCTGCCCTCTGCCCCTTCTTTGGGCAGTCCTTCACCAAATGTCCCGCATCTCCACAATGAAAACAACCAGTCTTCTTTTTCTTTCTACAATCTTTGCTGAGATGGCCAAGCGTCCCACAATTGAAGCATCTCTTCTTCCCTTTGCCATTATTGTTTTTACCACCCTTCTTATTTTGCTGTTGGGGTTTCTTCTGATCCCCTTTCTTTTCAACTGCCTTATCCTCATGCATAAGTGCCATTTCTACTAGCCTTTCAAAGGTGGCTCCCATAGGGATGTGGGTCATAGCCAACCCTTGCAACGGTTCATTCAAGCCTCTAACGAACCTCAAAGCTTTCTTCTCTGGCGTGTTCACCAACTCCAAGCCAAACCTTGCTAACTGATTAAATTTATTGACATATTCCTTCACTGATAAGCTCCCTTGCTTTAATGCCAGGAATTTTTCCATATTTAAATTCTCCTCTGCCCTTGAAAGAAACTTTGCCTTAAACCTTCGTCTGAAATCCGCCCATGAATCAACTGGACGTTCCCCGTTAGTGACCTCCCACCAAAACGAGGCCTCTCCCTTCATTAACCAAGCAGCTAAACGGACTTTCCTCCCATCTTCCACTTCAAAGATATCCAACAATTCCTCAGTCTCCTTAAGCCAGTCTCTGGCCTCCACAAACGTCTCAGTCCCTTGAAAAGTTTTTCCTCCCATAGCCTTAAATTCCTTGCACGTCTTTGCAAAAGTGTCAACACGAGGAGGAGGAGGAGGAATGGGTGCAACTGGGGGTGGAGGAACATCTGTTGGGCCTGCAGTGGTGGTGTAATAACCCGGAAAATACGAGCCAATTTAAAATTTTTAAATTGGTTATTTCAAAGGAATTTGAACAATTGAAATAGAATATTTCAATAAAATAGTGAATTAGGAATAGTGAGTCGGTTTGAAAATTTGAATTCAAACTTTGACTGACTGTGCAGTGTGGAAAATATATCGGATTTTGGCGAAACCAAAAATATTTAAATCTGTTAGTCAATACCTTTCTAACGAATCTGAAAAATCGAAGTTTCATAATGGGAATCAAAAGTTATGACCGAATGAATTTTCAGAAGGGTCGGTATATAGAATATATAGCCCTGGAAAATTGATATTTTGCATTCGACCTCGGAATTCGACGAAACCACTTTTGTTGGGTCCGGGATGTCAAACTATTGCTAGGTTTCAAATTTCATCAATTTTGAAACTAGTATGTGAGCGTGGCAAAAGAAAATGTGATAGGTCAATTTCTGTTAAATTGGATCGACCAGAAAATGGCCATTTTTCAAACGACCTCAGAATTCGACAAAACTAGTTTTGTTGGGACCATAGCGTCAAAACATAGCTAGATTTATTTTTCTGGAATTTTTCGAATCAGTTTGTGGCCCTAGCAAATTGAACTGTACGTTGAGAGTTAAAAAATAAATGTTTTATACTTTAATTTGAAAAATAACTGACTGTAACAGTCGAATTGGCCTACGAAACATATCCCATTGTGTCCGGAATGGGGGTATTTAGCTAGGGGCGACAGTAGTTGGGTTTAAAAAGGAGTTCGTTTGAGAAAACACTATTTAAAAATTTATTGAAATTATGGGCCAATCAAAAATTTCCATTCATTATTTAAAAAAAAAAACAGAAACCCTCGTTTCTCTCTCCCGATCGACGACTTAAATCGTCCACTGCTTATCCCCCAAATCGCCGCCGCCACAGGCGATTTCCGCCTGCGCCACCCCCCTACCTCGACGCGCCTCCTCCTCCTCTTCAAATCCGACCTTACCCCGACCCCTATCGCCTCCTCCTTCGCCAGAACCATCGACCCCAAGTCGAACACTTCCCGCCGCCGCCCTGAACGCCACTGACCACCGAACGCCACCAAACCACCACCGACTTGAAGCCCTCTCTTCCCTCTTCCACGTCAACACCCCCGATCGTCCCCACGTGCCACTGATTTTGCGAAAACTGTAAACCTAGTTTTGAAGCTTCGTGAAAGTGAGTTTTTCTTTGATCTTTACACTTTGAAAAATCATATCTTTTTGGTGTGTTGACGAAATTCGATGAAACAGGAAACATCGGGACCGCAAGGAAGCTCTCTACCCAATAGAAGAAGCCGCGGATTTTTCTGACATCGTATCGATTTTTAGTGCTCCGAAAACCAATGTGAGAAATCTAAATTAACGTGAAATTGAATAGAAAATGTCGTGTATAATTTATATAAGCGAAATATAAATTACATACGTGTCGTATACCTTATGTACATGCGTAGTGTAAGCTATATAAGCGAAGTATGAATTTTACATGCATAGAAAAATTGATATATGTGTTGAAATGCAAGTGAAATATAGCAAATATATATATATATATATATATATATATATACACACTCCCCTCGTCCACAAACCATGGAGGATATTTATTGTGGTGAATTGATGTGAAATATTGGATGAAAAATACGAATGGTTGAATAATTGTTTGTGGTTGAAAAATACCCATTGGTGATTGAAATGAATTGGAAATATTTGTGGAAATAAAAATAAACATGCCGCCTGCGTGCGAATTAGATGCATGAATCCCCATTGTCAAAAACCACGAGGTTTTAAGGTAGAGCGAGGAGCCGTACTAGGGACGGTGCCGATTTTAAGTACCCTGCCGTTATGCTGCCGAAATTTTGAATAATCTTTGTGTGTTAGAATTATTTTCATATGTTGAAATTATTTTCATGCGTTGAAATTAAAGCCATATGTTGAAACTATATCCATGTGTGGAAATTGTTCATGTGTTGAAAAGTGTTGTGTGAAAATTAGATTCATTTGTGAATGAATGAAGTGTTTAAACAATAAAAATCACATTTATATATATATATGAAGTATGAAAAATATTCGCCTTATATTACTAGTTTCAACAATAAAAATCCCATCTTTCTAATATGAACAACATAAATAAAATGTCCATGTGTGGAAATGCTCATTTGTTGAGAAGAGTGTGTAGTGGAAAAGTTCATGTGTTGAATAAAAAAGATCGAACAATAAAAATTACATTTTTATTGAAACTATGAAGTGTTGAAACATCTATTTGTCGAATAAATATTTTAAATGATAAAAATATCATTTTTATCATATGTGTGATATGCTAAAGATATGCGGACGTTGAAATAAATATTTGTGGTAGAAATATTATTTTTAACATGCATAGGAACTAAATAAAATAGTCATGTGTTGAAATCTATTTTAGTTCGCCAAAATTATCATCTTTGAAATGTGAAGTGTTAAAAATAGCCACTTGTTCAAATAAACGTGCATGAGTTGAAATATACATTAACTAGCTAATGATATGATTTTAGCCTATGCATGCAACATTATAATAAATGGTGTTTTTTAAACCGAAGTAAATCAAATATGAAATTGAATGGAAAATGATAAGTGTTAGAGATTGTATATATGTACATGCATATATATTGAACAGGTTAAAGAAAAGGGGCTAGAGAAGAGAAATAAAATTTTGTGCCCGACAAATAGGTACACATTTACCGCTTTGTTTGGGTGATGATATTATCAGCCTGTTGGCTAGCCGCTTGGCTTTTTCTTTTTCTTTTTGATATGAGACGCCCGTGTGGCTATCTGGGAATTTTCCCAGACCCTCCCGTACAAAGGAGGTTATGGCGAAATTTTCCAAAATTTAAAGACGTTAGTGAAATAATTGAAGTGGAAATGATGTAGGAATTTTTGAATGAACTATATTTATATAAATATATAAATATAAATAGAATTAAAACGAAACGTGGCCGTACAGTTCGTGTTTTGAAACCGTGACTTCAAACGACTAGTGCGGGAAATCCGACCATTGGATTTTCCCGAAACCGCAACCGTTGGGTTCGCCTTGGAAATATCTTTCCAATGGCACCAACTTTGTGAAGATCCAACGGTTAGATTTTCAGATATGTGTAAAACAAAATTAGTGAAAAGCAGCGCCAGTGAATCGACACGACCTGAAACGTCGTTTAATTAAATATGGCCGTTTTAAATTAAATAAAAATGGCGAAATATCGTTATAAAGTACTATAGACGATATAGAGTGGAAATAAACCAATTTTTTTGTGTTTGCATGATATGTGATGGTTGAATGTATTTGACATGAAAATTATAACTAAATAACTGAAATGTGAATGTTGAATAGTCCAACCATGTGATTAATTGATTTGAAAATCTAAATATACGTGGGTTATTTGAAAAGGCCGAGTTTATCTCATTTCAAATGATCGATCGACGTTGAGAAGTCGAAGAGTCGAAGACGGCTGAAGACCGACGATCTCCACATTGGATGGATGGGCGCTACTGATGCTCGTGATTGGAGTAGCTACCATGAAGGAATTGAAGTAGTAGCCGTCCAAACATACTGTTGATTGTACGGATATGCGAGGAATTGGTGCCTCCGGTTTCGTTCAGACCCAGAACGGACTTGTAAATGGACTGTGTGCCTGACATTGGATTTTGTTCGGTGTTGATTGATCTCTGTTAAATATATATCTGTTTGGCGGCGGAGAATTTATTCTCTTGCTTAATGCCCTTCTCTGAGACGTACGAGCTCAGAGGTTATACATTGACAGAAATCAGTCGCACGGAGTGGATTGCCTGTGTGGCACGCCTAAGTGGCATAAGATCAAGGCTTCTGTTGCAAAGCAAAGTCTTGTGGTTGATGATCAAAGCATGGTCGGTGTGACGTAGCTTTGTGTTTAACGTGAATTCGCGAGCCTCACACCCCGGTATGAGTAAAAAACGGGAGACGGACCGCTGGGAGTGCACGACGTTTCTTTCTAGCTATGGTGGTGTCAGTGACCTAGCAGCCCTGACATTATATATACTTTTCACCTGTGTGGTTGTTGGAATGCGAGGCGCCTCGATTATAGGTCTGTAAGGACCGAGAAACGTGTGTTCAGGAATAACTAATCCTCAAAAGTAAGAGAGGACCGGCCCAGCCGATTCCAAGGATCATAGTGGGGTCCTGGGATATTTGCTAGAGTGTCTCGAACGGAGAGGAGCTTGCCCCTTGCCTCGACTCATGAAGGAATCCAATTTCCAATACGAAATATGCGGATGTGATTGTATTACTAGTATGGCGACATATTGGTATGGGTCATTTATGCCGCCTATGATTGATATTTATGATTGAAATCGCTTTTGAAACATATATACACTATTAATAATATCAAGCACTTTTGTTTTATTTGTATGAAGCATTTTTGGCTATTATAATGTAAAAACTCTATCCTCCGGCTTGCGTTGCATTGTGTGATGGGACCTGAGTCTTATAATGGCTTCATTTTATAAAAAGCATTGCGTTGATTTAATCGTTATTTTATTTCATGCACTAGCACTCATTGGAGTAAACCCGTTCCGCGAAAGTGGCGTGGTCCTTTGATTTGCCTTATTATTGTTGTTAATAAGTTGAGTAGATTTCTCATACCAGTCCCATGACTGACTCGTAGTTTGTTTCACCTTGCAAACTCAGGTGCCCTCATTTTCACACGGGCAGCCTAGTTACAGGTTTCCGACGCACCTTTTGGCTTATGGCGAGGCTTGACTACACTGTGCTGACTTGGATTTTCTTCGCCATTATTTTATCTATATTATGATTCCGCCACTGGCGATGTAGACTGATATTCCTTTTGTGTACTCTTTATGTATGATTCCGCCTCAGGCGATGGTGACTGTTTATGTATCATTATGCACTAAGTTGTATCCTGTACTGTGCTTCTCTGATGTGATGATATCTATATGATTCCGCTGTCATATGTGTGTAAATTATTCTATTTTCTGTTTATACTATTATCTGTGATCTGCTAATGATGATTAATGTGTTATATTCCAATGATTATCCTTAACACCGTGTCACGGGGTTTTGGGATCGTCACAGGTGGCCCTAGCCTCCAAATATCTCCTAAACCACCCTGGAATCGTCGCACCTTCTGGGTGACTAAGATCTTCAACCATGCTGAAACAAAAAAGGAAAGATTCAAAATGGAGAATTCGAAAGATAAAGATAAGGATATGGCTATTTGGGATTATGTTTTTCATAAAAACTCTCTTTAAATAACATGTTTTTTAAAGCACTTCTTCCAAAAATACCTTAGAAAAATATTTTTCTAAAAATTTTATCTATTCTAGTAACCTTATGCTCTGATACCACGTGTAACACCCCACGTCCATTAATGTCACTCAAAAAGGGAATGCATTAACTTCCATGGAGGTTATAAGTAAATATAGAACAGTAAAATTACATCAAGACAGATATAAGATAGTACTTGGAAATTAAAAAAAAAAAAACTTTATTTCATTGCAGCAGAAGTCAAAACATGTTTGATTACATCTTAATACCATAAATCAGAGTCAAGTAAAATATCCATCTTGATAAAGCAAATACATAATCCCATTACATAAATAGCCATTAAAGAAGATAACGAGCTGGACTTTACTTCAGCAGTCCTAGCTTTCCAAAAGAGACAAGCAATCCAATCAGGCTCCACTAGAGCTGGGTCCAACCTGAGGACCTGGAGGGAGAAAAATGTGGAAAAGAGGGGGTCAGACATAAAGTTTGGCGAGTATGATAATTCTACAATACTATTATTAAAATAACTGGACTAAGGCATAAGCTGGCAAAACAAGGAAATGTTTATGAAAGAGCAGATTAAGGACATAGATAATCGCTAAAGGAAACGTTATAGGCGCTCCTAAATACTAAAGGATAAACACTATACTGCACCACACCAGTCACCCTAAAGATTGATCCCACTTAGCTTCACTTAGAAACATTCTTAATGGCTTTACGTACTCCTAGCTGACTACATAGGTGCCGCCTGCCCCTATCTCCACTAGGTGTACCCCACTTTCTATTTTTCGATCGGCTCCCTACTCGTAGATACCCATGCTGGCCCCAAAGTGGGGTGTATCATTCCCCTAAAGTGGCAACCCGATATAACGGAGATGCACGGCTTATACCTACACGATGCAACAACGTCTTACCTACCAGCCCGGGTCCACACACGCATATGAAACCCGTTGGACTTGCGTTGCCACCGCTCCCTGTTTTGGCCTCTTATAGTCAAACCCAGTATGCGTGTCCCGTCCTCGACTTGGGTCGAGCCCACAAAGATACGTTTTGGGATACTGGTTGAAATGGGCCCCCATTATTTCCCACAAGCATTCCACCTAAGCTTGTCCCATTAGTCCATCCACTTAACCCACTTAGTCATGTTCATTTACATGTGTATTTGGTTAAGTCTAATCGTATTTCAAATGCCTTTAAAGGCAACCACTAGATTCCTCATGCCACCCAAGGCACCTACTTAACCCCCATGTCCCACCTTACATGATTATTTGGCTAAGTATTTCTTAATTCATTAAGGCCATAACCTCATAAAGACCTCTCACATTAGACTGGCATTTATGGCAGCTGGATTTGCCGGGCGGGTCCGGGCAGTCTTACACCACAAAAGAGTCTAACCTCGTGTCTATACAACTGTTACGCTTTAGTTTGGGCCTAGGACCTCTCACATTGGGCCGACATTTGTGACTACTGGATTTGCCGGGCAGGTCCGGGCAGGTTTACGTCACAAACGGGTCCAACCTCGTGTCCTAAGCATTGATTATTATTAATAATCCACTTTCCCCAATTTTAATAATTCCCTATTTGAATTATTAATTAATTCCAAATTTAGCAATGTCCATAATTGACTCAATTATGGACGTCCATTTACGGCATGCAAAATCATATCAATTGCACCCCAATTTATTAATTTCCTAATATTACCCCTACCCCACGTTTGAACGTTTATTCGCAAAATGTATGCTAGACCCAATTAGTCTAACTCATAGCATAAAAGAAAATATTCACAACAACAACATATATATGTGACTAAATGAATCCTAACAAGGGGTGAAACTTGCATATATCAAAATTACAACTTGTATAAGGTTATACATGTCATGGGTCTAAGGGTGTCAACTTATTCATAATTCACATAATATGATTTTGATCAAGTTCCATAAGCTTGTATTGGACATGTGTGAATCAACATCATTAACAATATGGTTTTATATGGGTACACCTAACTCAATAGGCAAATTCCCAAAAATCAAAATTCATTTAATCATAGATTCATGTATATGGGTACACCTAACTTAATAGGCAAATCCCATATTCAAGATCCAATTAATTTGTAGATTCATGCATATGGGTACACCTAACTCAATAGGCAAATTCCCATAATCTAGATCTATTATAAAAAAAAACATAAACTTTAAACATGATCCAATTCGCATAAATAATAACATCATGATTTTACAACTTGCATGATTCAACACAACTTAACATGACATCATTATCATATAACATAAGTATTTCAACATATGTGATAATATGAGATCTACAACATATGTAATATTTACAACATAGCATATCATAATTTGCAACATAGCTTGATATGATTTACAACATAGCATAGCATAATTTACAACATGGCATAACATGATTTATAACATAGCATAGCATAATTTACAACATGGCATAACATGATTTATAACATAGCATAGCATGATTAATCACATATGACATAGCATAGGATTATTTACAACATAATCACTACAACATAGCAACATAATAGCATAACAAGAGATCCACAACATAATTTACAAATACATAACAATTCATATCACTTTCTTGTGATCCATTCATAACTTAATCAAATTATTTTATAATAACATTGTGAGAATCAACATACTCACAAAAAGAAGAGAAATAGAAAGAGTCTTTGATTTAATTTGTTTGTTGAGTAGATTTAGTTGTAGGCTAGGCTTTCTCCTTCTTCTTTAGTTTGTGACGGCTACACTGAACTCCATGGCAACGGCATGTCGGTGCCTCTCCAATTTTTCATATGAATTAGAATGAGAGACTACCCACTTATTTATATAATTTAGGATTCATTTAGGCCAATAGATTTAACCTAGAAATAACCGCAGCCGTTCAGACAAGATGGGGTTTATCTTATTGACTCAGCAATGAGTCAGAAGTGACTCAGCAAACACTCAGCAAATTAATAAACTTCTATTCATGTTTACATTAACTGCCCATATATATAAATATATATATATATATACACACGCACCTATTCATGAATTCAAATTAATCCATAATTAACTTATGACCATTTCTAAACATTAATTTTCCAATTAATGTCTTAATTCCATTTTTCGCCTTTTAAGGCAATTCACATATCTCAAATTTTTTATATGCCTTTTTAAGGCTATTTCGTGCAAATTCTCAATATTAATTCTTTTAATTTGTGAATATTAGTATTAACAGAAATACGGGGTGTTACACATTCCATAATTAATGGAATGTGATTTGGGTTTATTGTCGACTGTGTTTTAAGTGACATTAGTTCTTAAACCCAACTAAAGACAGGTTTACATGTCTTACATTGTATTTCGAATTGTATGGTTGATCTCTACTAAATATATATCTGTTTGGTGGCGGAGAATTTATTCTCTTGCTTAACACCCTTCTCTAAGATGTACGAGCTTAGAGGTTATACATCAGGAGAAATCAATAGTACGGTCTAGATTGTCGATGCGACATGTTTGTGTTTCCAAAGTTAAATAATCATTAATAATGATTTTTGGGAAGATTAAAACTAAGTGGAGTTTTAATGAATCTTTAATTAGATTGAAAATAGAATGTGATAATTTAAATTATCAAATTCGGGAAATGATCGAAAATGGAGTATCACCAGTTTTGCTCCAAGCGATAGTTAAATCTTTAATTAGATTTGAATGGGAAATGGTAATTAATTTTACCGATAACACCATGGTGCTAGTTATGGATTAATAGCAGTTTTGCTCCATGGGATGAATAGGTTGGGATTGGGAATTTAAATAAATGATTACTTCGGTAAGGTGCATTAATCCCGACCAGTTTGGAAAACCATAATATGGTTTGAATGATATCCAATGAAAGATTAAAGAATAAATTTAAAGAATTTATCTTTGATAAAATTAATGGGAACCTTTCCCAAAGGATATGAATATTTAATTAAAAGAATATTTAGAATTGGAATGAGGCGTAGGTTGTGTTTTTATAGCACTTGTATATTATATACGCGAGTTATTCGGAAAGGCCAGGTTTATACCCATTATGAATAACTGATTCGACGATAGGTCGAAGATGAAGACGGTGGTTGAAGACCGGAGGTATTCACATTGTTTGGATGATTACTGATGTCTTGATTGGGTTGTACACCCAAGACAAGGTAATAAGTGGTGATCGTCCAGATGTACTTGGAGATTGACCGGATATGCGAGGACCTCTCTCCTGTATTGGGCACGGGACGAGGAATAAGGTGCCTCCAGTTTCGTTCAGACCCAGAACAAACTATTAAATGGATGTGTGTTTGACATTGGATTTTATTCTATGTTGATTGACGAACTATTAAATGGATGTGTGTCTGACATTGGATTTTATTTTATATTGATTGATCTCTATTAAAAATATATCTGTTTGGCGGCAGAATATTTATTCTCTTGCTTAACGCCCTTCTCTTAGACGTACGAGCTCAGAGGTTATATATCGATAGACATCAGTTGCATGGCGTGAATTGCCAGTGTGGCATGCTGAGATGCGAATGATCAAGGCTTCTATTGAAAAGCAGAGTCTTGTGGTTGATGATCAAAGCACGGCTTTAATATAGCATAGCTTTGTGTATAGCGTTAATTTGCGAGCCTCACGCCTCGGTGTGAGTCAAAAACGGGATTGGACCATTTGGAGAACACGACATTTCTTTCTAGCTAGGAGTGGTATCATGGTATGGAGCCCCGACATTTTTACTTATGTGGTTGTTGGATCGCGAGGCGCCTCGGATATGCCGGTTACTACGGAGTCGATGGATATTGAGTCGTTTGGCTCATTTACTCCTCATAGGGCGGGTAAACGTGTGTTCAGGAATTGGCACTCCTCAAACGTAAGAGAGGACCGGCCCAACCGATCCAAGGGTTGCCCAGAATGCGTAGTCCTGAGACAATTGCTAGAGTGTCTCAAAGAAGTGAGGAGCCATCCATGGCCTCGACTCATAGATGGAACCCAATTTCTAATACGTGACATTTCGGTTTTGATTGTAGAGCCTAGTATGGCGACATAGTGGGATGGGGCACTATGCCGTCTATGATTGATACATTTATATTTGAAGTTGTTTTCATACACTTTACACTATAATAGTATCAAAATGATTTGTTTTAAACGTAACAAGCATGTTTGGATATTATAAGGTAAAACTCTATCCTCCGGCTTGCGTTGCATTATGTGATGGGACCTAAGTCTTATAATTGCTTCATTTTTTCCCAAAAAGCATTGCGTTGTTGGTTTTATGCGCTGATATTCTTGGGAGGAAACTCATTCTGTGTTATACGGCATGGTCCCTTGATTTACTCCATTTTAAAGTAAAGTTTTAAATAGCTGTTTTAGTTCACACACCAGTCACATGACTGACCTGAAGTTTATTGTTTTAACCAAAACTCTGAGTGCCCCTATTTTCCACACAGAAGTTAGTAGTTTTGGTTTTCCAGATATTATATTCATAGGATCCTGGTTTATAGCTGGAGCTATATTCAGAACGCTCTGTATCTGTTTATCTCTTTCAATTGTGTTTCTTATTATTTTCCGCTACTATGTAATGTATTTGAATCTCTGATATTTATAAAATATTTTTTTTATTGATACTCTGTTATATTCTTGTACTCTGATGTGAATTGTTTACTAAGAAATGAAATGTTCTTCTGTTCGTATTTTGATTTTTCATGTTCTCAACTCAATCCGGGCTTTCCTTTACGAGGAAGTTTGGGTCGCTTCATATTAAATAGAATAATAATCCAATGTTTTTAAATAAAATAAATTGGATTTTGGGTTTGCCATGAATGGTGTCTTCAATAACATTGTTCTCAAACCTATTTGAGAAAAGAATAAATCTTTTAATTAAGATTTAGTGAAGTTTACCAATTAATTGATAATTAATTGGAATTGAATAAAAGAATTGGATTTTGGGTTTGTCGTGAATGGTGTCTTAAATAACACTGTTCTTAAACCCCGCATGAAAAGAATAAATCTTTCAATTAAGATTATTAGAGTTTCCAATTATATTTAGTAATTGGAATAAACTGAAATGTGAATTGGGTTTATTGTGAATTGTGTTTTAACGACATTTGTTCTTTAACCCGATTAACAGTGAAAATATATTTTGGAATTTATAAATCTTTTAATAAGATTTAAATGGAAATTTTCCAAAGTAAAGTTTTCCTGTTTAATATATTAAATTGGAATTGAATGGAATTCAATTTAATAATAATCGAGATGAGCTTCTATGAATGAAGACGGTTACTATATATGGAATTTAAAAGGCTTCGTCGTTATTCCATTTATATTATTAGTCTAATACGGAAATTTATATCGACTATATATTGATATGATTTCTGTGAAGATTCCATATTTAATGGAAGATGATTTTGGGTTTATCGTGAGCTGTGTTTTAAATGACATTGGTTCTTTAACCCAGTTAAAGACAAGATAATTTCGTAAAGTTGAATAGTTATAAAGTAATGATTTTTGATATTAAAACCAAACTGGAGTTTTAATAAGTTTTTATTTTGATTGAAATGGGATTGAGATAGTTAAATTTATCGAATTCTTAAAATGATTGAAAATGGAGTACCATGTAATGATCCAAACTTCCCCGTAAAGGAAACTACAGATTGCTTTGAGAACAACACTCATCAGAACATAAACAGAAGAACATTTTCATTGCTATTACGACAATTACATCAGAGTAAAAGAATATAACAGAGTATGAATAAATATTTTACATTTGATAAACACAATATCAGAGATTTAAATTACATTTAAATAGCAGCGGAAAAATAATACAAAATACAACCGAAAGAAATACACAGATACAGAGCTTTCCGGATATCGCTTCAGCTGTAAACCAGGATCCTGTGAAAATAAATCTGCAAAACCAAAACCACTAGCAGCCCATGTGGAAAGTATAGGCACCTAGAGTTTAGGTTAAAACAATAAACTCCAGGTCAGTCATGGGACTGGTATGAGAACTCAAAAAGAGTTATTAACTTGATTTTAAAGTTAGGTAAATCAAGGGACCTCGCAGTTAACGCGGAACGGGTTTCCTCCCAAGAATACCAGTGCATAAAATAAATAGCGCAATGCTCTTTAGAAAAATGAAACCATTATAAGACTCAATTCCCATGCAACGCAAGCCAAAGGATAGAGTTTTACCTTATAATGGTAAAAAAAATTTGCTTAATATGCGGAATTCATCTTTTATACTATAAGTGTACAGTGTAGAAATCAATTTCGAATATAAATGTATCAATCCTAGGTGGCATAATATATCATGTAAGCGTCATAATATATTATGTCACTACATAGGTATGCAACTAAAACAGTAAAGCTCATATTGGAAAATTGGGTTTCCATCATGATGGCTGCTGATTCAAAAGATCTATCGCGAATGTATCTCCACGGCTTACGTCTCGGCAAGAGAAAACACCATAATACATATACTACGCACTTTGGATGAGCATCAATATGTTGTATCCCCATGGGATTCGGCTGAAATAACCTATCCCAATCTCCAGGTGTGGTGCGACCACACCCAGCACAACTCGGCCGACCAAATCCCTATATATATATATAAAGTATATTGGTCAAGCCTACTAATCAAACAAATCGTTCACCATCATACCGGGGTGTGAGGCTCGCGAAGTAATGTTGTACACAAAGCTATGCTAATTAAAGCTGTGCTTTGATCATCATCCACAAGGCTCTGCTTTTCAACAAAAGCCTTGATCCATGCATCTTAGCATGCCACACTGTCAATCCATGCCATATCATTGATCATCTACCAATATATATAACCTCTGAGCTCGTACGTCTCAGAGAAGGGTGTTAAGAAGAGAATAAATTCTCCACCACCAAACAAATATATATATATATATATATATATATATATATATTTAGCAGAGATCAACGAATACAGCATAAAGGAATACAACGTTAGACATACCATCCATTTACAAGTCCGTTCTGGGTCTGAACGAAACCGGAGGCGCCTTATTCCTCATCCAATACGTCCAATACAGGGGAGAGGTCCTCGCATATCCGTCGATCTCTAAGTACGTTTGGACGATCACCGCTTATTACCTTGTCTTGGGTGTACGACCCAATCAAGACATCAGTAATCACCCAAACGATGTGAAGAACTCCGATCTTCAACCACCATCTTGATCTTCGACTCTTGATCGTCGTAAAAATTATTCAGAATGGGTTAAACCCTGTCTTTCCGAATAATTCGCATATTTTATAAACAAGTGCTATAAAAACACATCAAATACCTCATTCCAATTCAGAATATTCTTTTAATAAAATATTCACATTACTAGGGAAAGATTCCCATTAATTTTATCAAAAATAAATTCTTTAAATTTATTATTTGATCTTCCTATGGATCTCATTTCAAAAGATTTTATTTTATCTTTATCAATTCTAAATCAAATTGATATTTATTAACTAGTCGGGATTAGCGAATCTTACCGAAGTAATCCTTTATTAATCAAATCCAATCCCAAACTATTCATCCCATGGAAAAAAATTGGCAGTACTCTATATCTAACACCCACTGTGTTATTGGTAAATTTAATTACCATTTCACATTCAAATCTAATTAAAGATTTTACTATCGTCTGGAGTAAAACTGGTGGTACTCCATTCTTGATCATTTCAAGAATTTGATAAATCTAATTATCTCATTCTCATTTCAATATAATTAAAATTTATAAAAACTCCAATTTGGTTTTAAGATTAAAACCATTGCTTTATGGTTATTCAAATTTAAGAAATTAATCTTATCTTTAACTGGGTTAAAGAACTAATGTCATTTAAAACATTATTCACGATAAACCCAAAATCCTATTCCGTTCAATTCCAATTTAATATATTAAATTGGAAAACTTCTCTTTAGAAAATTCTATTAAATCTTTATTAAAAGATTAATAAATTACAAACCATAACTTCACTATCAACCGGGTTTTAAGAACTAATGTCATTTAAAACATTGTTCACAATCAACCAAAAATCAATTTCCTTTTAATTTCAATTATGTTTGTTAATTGAAAAATTCTCATTTAAATCTTAATTAAAAAATTTATTCTTTTCTCAAATAGGTTTAAGAACAGTGTCATTTAAGGCAACATTCCATCAATTACATGCAAATTTAGCCAAATCAATATTCATGTTAGAAATTATATTTTTTAACATATGATTCTTTTAAACCTAACTAACATGATAAAAGTGACAGTTCGATGATAAATCATATTTTAATATATATTTCTCTTTAATGCAACAAACATACAATGAAAATGTAATTTCCATTGTCAAATCTTTTATTTTAAAACATGTCTCATTTTAATGCGACAAACATACAATGAAAATATAATTTTCATTGTCTAATCTTTTATTTAAAAACATGATTCAATAAAAATGTAATTTTTATTGTCAAATCTTTTTAATGAAAACAAGATACAATAAAAATGTAATTTTTATTGTCAAATCCTTTAATTGAAACATGACATAATAAAGATGTTTTTTTTTAATATTTGATCTTTTTAATGAAACAAAACTACATTAAAGATGTAATCTTTATTTTCTAATGTTACTAATGAAACTAAACAATAATAAAATGATTTTTCTTATCTAATCTTTTTATTGAAACAAAAATGACAATACAAATATGTTCTTTTAATTCTAATCTTTTATTGTAACAAGATGACAATAAAAATGTATTCTTTCTATTCTAATCTTTTTCTGTAACAAAATGACAATAAAAATGTATTCTTTCTATTCTAATCTTTTTATTGTAACAAAATGACAATAAAAATGTATTCTTTCTATTCTAATCTTTTTATTGTAACAAAATGACAATAAAAACGTATTCTTTCTATTCTAATCTTTTTATTTTAACAAAATGACAATAAAAATGTATTCTTTCTATTCTAATCTTTTTATTGTAACAAAATGACAACAAAAATGTATTCTTTCTATTCTAATCTTTTTATTATCACAACATGACAACAAAAATGTATTCTTTCTATTCTAATCTTTTTATTATAACGAAATGACAACAAAAATGTATTCTTTCTATTCTAATCTTTTTATTAAAACTAAAATTCAATAAAAGTACAATCTTTTTAATCTAGTCTTTTTATTGAAAACAAACTTCAATAAAAATACAATCTTTTTATTTAATCTTTTTATTGAAAACAAACTTCAATAAAAATACAATCTTTTTAATCTAATCTTTTTATTGAAAACATACTTCAATAAAAATACAATCTTTTTAATATAATCTTTTTATTGAAAACATACTTCAATAAAAATACAATCTTTTTATCTAATCCTTTTATTGAAAACAAACTTCAATAAAAATACAATCTTTTTAATATAATCTTTTTATTGAAAACAAACTTCAATAAAAATACAATCTTTTTATTTAATCTTTTTATTGAAAATGAACTTCAATAAAAATACCAATTTGGGCAACAGCTAGCATTCTCTTGCTGGGTCACACTCCAATTATTACATCCTTGTATGATTATTGGCAATATGAACCAGTGGAGAATCTGAAAGACATTTTCATAGTGATTTATTGTTGGTGTATTTGGAAGCATCGCAATGATTTCATTTTTAACAATAGGAAATGCAGTGTTATGAACGTTTGCAGACAAATTGATTACTTCTATCGTCTCTGGACAGGAACACAGGCTATCCCTCTCAACATGGTTCTGCCTCAGCCATCTCCGGCTGAATCAGTGGGGAGCAACTCGGTTAATTCAAGTCGTGAACTGATATGAGGTTGCCTGTTGCACTTGGTATCTAGCTTTTGATGTTGCAGTCTATGTAAATTATATTATGTTTTGCTTTCTATGATGTTGTTGCTTGTTTATCAGTCTGTGTAGTTGTTTGTTGGTTGCTGTTGCCAACATCTTGAACCACTTATTTTGGCTATCAGTTGGGCTTGTCAACTGAATATTACCTATATTAATATATTATTAATCGGCTGTGTAGCACCATGCTACACATCCGTTTGCTCAAAAAAAAAAATTACATCTTTTTATATAAAAATGTCCGCTTATATTATTAATGTTCTTTTATAACAATAAAAAGATTTATTTTATTGTTAATCAAAATATGTCAATTTTCACGTTCCTAAATGTAAATAAAATAATAATTTTTATTTTAAAACATATTATAATGATTCATATGTTCTTACATAAAAATAAAAAGATAACTTTTATTGTAAACAAATTCTGATAATTTTTACGTTCCTACATGCAATAAAAAGATTAACTTTTTATTTTAAAACAGTCATTTATTTCTAAATTAGAAGGAGACCCAATCAATTACTTTATAATTTTAGTTATATGGGTTTCATACATCGCATGTATTCTATAATCATGATATATAATCACTAAACATCCAAATAACAACCAGAGTGCATTCTATGACTAATCACAAGGGAGATGTGTGATCAAAATATCATCCTAAGACCCGTGTGGGGTTTCAACCAACACATATATAATAAATTATTTGTGCACTTGGGCGATGTGTAAAAATTATCGTCCCAATTACATAAACAAGTCGGATAATCTGTAAATGGATGTGTAATCATATTTAAATTATCATAAATATAATAACATTATTTTGACATGTTAAATATTGCAAAACTCGATCATATCATATCATCACATAACAACGCAACAATTCACCCAAACAAATATTACAATTATAGACAATTCATATACTTTCAGTTATAAAAATAAATAACTGTACAAAAGGGTTAAGTGAGAAAGAGTTCTCACCTTGGTTTTCACCCTGTTGGTCTTTAATTGACGGTTAGGATCTAATTTTGGCCCAAAATATAACTTTCTCCAAATTTGACAAAATTGGTGTCCACGCGAAGCTCTCGACTCAACGATCGCAGCAGATCCAGTTTCGCGCGATTCTGAGTTCATAGCAAAAAGTTATTAATTTGCGAAGTTTAAAACAATTTAAATAATTAATTAAATTGTTATTTTTACCTCAAATTCTTACTTGATCCAAATTGGACAAAATTGGTGCTCACGCGAAGGTCTCGATGCCACAATCGCGGCGGACCCAGTTACGTGCAAATTGGAATTCGTGACAAAAAGATATTAATATACGAACATGAAATATTATTTATATAATAAGATCATTATTCACCTTCTTCTCCAAACGACACCCTCAACTTAACATGCTCGCCATGGCCAAACCGTAAGTCGGAATTGCACGAAACCAGCGCCATTGTCTCCGGATTCTCTCCCTCTTCGAACGCCTGGTAGTCCCCCTCCATTTCGCCATGTGGGCCCCACGATCTGACGTTAAACGGAAATCTGCGGTTTCTGTTCATATGGGTGTTGCGGTCGCCTCGTTGCTCCAAATGCCACCAAATTTTTACAGCAGCTTGATCTCGACCTCCCAAACGACTTCTCTTTTGGTCACTTCGCCTGAATATGCACGAATTGGCGGGAAATTGCTTATTTTCAAGACTGCCTCGTTTTCCAGCACCCCTCCGATGAACTTGACATTCCGGCCAACTCCGGCCACCTGAGATCATGCCACGACCGGAAAAACCTTCGTATGCTTCCACTCTACCTTCCCTCCAAACGGCTCGATCTAATTCTCATTCATTTGATCGAAAAATCCATAATTTCGAAATCAGTTTTTTGCCTTAAAAGCTAGATCCCGGCGAATCCGTGCGACGATAGATTGTGAAATTTTTGTGGGAGGTAGAGATGATGAAGATCTACGGATTCCATTCTTGATGAAAATTGAAACACAACTACTCCTTGACATTACGGATCCAAAGAAACTGGTCTCGTTGAATTCCGAGTCCGTATGCACAAATAGTTAATTTTTAAAGTCAGATAATTGACTGTCTTCACACTGTAAAATCAATTACAACCACATACTGACTCCAAAAATTACGAATTCGGGAATCTAGCAAAAATTTAATATTCTGGATCCATAGAAAGTGGTTTCATTGAATTCGGAGGTCATTTGCAAAATTTCACTTTTTAAGGCGTATATATATTATATTAAAAAAATATTTATATAAATAAATTTCGAATCTCGAAATATATCAGTGTTTATACTTTTCGAATTCAGAAACGTCATTTTGAACTCAATTTAAGTGGTTTCGAGTCCAAATTTATTTGTATGTGAAAAGTAGCTTTTTGCGCCATATATATTATATATATAAATTCCATAGTGTTTTTCTGAAATTTTAATTTTGTCATAACTTACAATTTATAAACTGAAATCTCAATTTCTTATATTCATTAGAAAGATATCGTCAATACAATCCTAGCGTTTCTTGTTTCATCCAACTCTGACTTATAATGAATTTTATATATTTATTCAAAGTTTAAAACTAAAATTTCAAACTACCGCGCCATTTCAGACTCGTAATATAATTAATGTTTCCCCCGAATTTGGGATCAAACACCAAAGGTGTAAATAGTTACACTTCACCGATTCAGTATGAACATGGAACCGCGTAATCACAAAATAGACAAATAAAAGCAAGTAAGATCACAAAGGAATTTTTATAGTGGTTCGATTCAATATGAATCTACGTCCACTTTAAACCAATTCTCATTATGATACTCAATCTTACAACATATGAAATTCCCCTCATTACAATCATTTCTCTCTTCAAACTCTCTTTATGATTTACTTTCATTAGAATTTGGCGAAGAAAAGTGGAGAGACCTTTAGCTTCGTGATGAATATTCGATCACTTAGGTGCTTTCATCCCTCTCCATGATCTTCATAGTGAATTAGCATTCAATTTCTTCTTCGGGATGGATTAGAGAAGATTGGAGATCCTTTGAATGATATTTGAGAGATTTTCTATGTTTGAATAAGATTGAAGTTGCTTATATTCGATTGTAGAGAGCGCTCCTTCTCATTGATTTGGATTTTATCTTTGTGATGTTAGAAGAGTGTTGTTGAATCCATAGAAGCCATTAGAGAAGGTGTAGATGAGCTTTGAATTGGGCGGAGTCTCCCCCTTGGAATCAATTTTCGGTCCCCCATAATGAAGAAGTGTGGGGTATTTATAGGGAGTTTTTGGTGAGGAGTGGCACACTTGTAATTAAGTGTGTTCAGCTATCATTTCACCTTTACAACTGTACCGGAGCTGGCCCACGACTTACTTCATGTATGCGGCATGAATACCAGAATCTGCGACTTGAAGACCTGCTCCTGACTTGCGACATGGATCAATTTGTGGGAGGATTAACGACCTTATTTATCAGTTGGGAAACGACATGAATTATATACCAGCGGCGTGTATACATATGGCGGACGACGTGCTTTCTTAAATGGGAAAGATACGATTTAATGCAGTGGGTCCACTTTACAACTGTTCATTAGCTGATGGCGCCATAGAGGTTTCCAACGACATGCTTTATATTATTGAACAACCCATACTTTTCAGCAAACAACAAGCTGGCTCCATTTGTCCTTATACTGAGCTAGTGCCATGACTTTGTGTTTACTCGAGAACACCAGAATAGGAGCTGACATGGTTACAATGGCATGAGTTCAAACCGCATGAGTGACATGGTTTTAGTCGTACAGTATGATGACTTACGACTTGATTTAAGCAGCTATCGCGACATGGTTTTTCACGATCTGACCTCTTTGAATATGCAAGTTATCTAATGCATACTGAATGATTCATGCTACAACACATTCATGCTCACGCTGCCTGTCTTATGTCACAATCTCACACTTTGCAAATAGTTGAACCGTCCTGCGACATGAGACATACAACTTGGGGCATGGTTTTCTGGAGTTATCTCGCTTAGCTTGCCACATGGACTGCCTTTCATCATATCGCTCCAGCTGCCATGTCGTTGACCTGAACTTGCTAAAGCTTAGAACGACTTAAAGGGCCTTAATGGCCTGGTTCTCGTGTAACATTCTCAAAGTTGTCTTGCATTCAACGTGGATCTATGCCACTGCTGATGTCACGCCATGTATATGGAATGTTGCTTAAACTGTCGCAAGGACTTAGCCGAGATACCCAGCGGCTTACGTATGCTTCACGTCATGACATGCCATCTAATATTGGCTGAGCTGTTATACAATAAACGATTTAAATACTTTACATTGGGGCTGTCCAACAACCTGAATCATATTCTTCGGACAACATGAGAACAATTCCTGGAAACGACATGAAACTTTCCGCGGCTTGCGATCTGTATGGACATTGTTTCGTGTCGTGCTAACGACTTGATGTCTTGTGGCTTGATGTGCCAGCACCACAGACCATGCCAAGCTGAACGAACTGAACCATATCGCATTTTAACGTCTTGAGCATATAGATACACTACTTCAACCATGTTCTGTGATCATTTTGATTGCCTGAGTCTTGCATGCGACATGGCGTGCTCACGCCCGAATGACTTAAGCAAAGAAATCAGTTCATGCCGTGGAGAACGGCTTGAAATTGTGGCGCGCTGAGCGTCTTAATACCATGTCGTGTAAACGACTTGAAGCCATAGTGCCAGGACAATATTTTATGAAACTGCCAGGTTCATTGTGTACTATGCTGTCAACATATCTGTTTGAAATTGCATTTTCACAACGGTGATAACATTTGCCCCTCGAAGCTTGTATTTTGCTTTCGAAAAATGCGGGCTTCGAAATGATCATTGTTGATGAGATATTTTACAATGAGATCCAGTTGTAACTTTTCGTTGATTAATCATGTAGAATAGATTATAATCTGGATTTGCTTGCATCTTCATGTCATTTGATCTGATAGCATAAATTTCAATGTATTTTTGCATTTCTAATGATTTGCCAGAACTTTGATTTAACTTTTGATTCCCGACACTACATCGGAGCGTGAATTGCTTCTCGCCACCTGTTCTGTAGTCAAAACAAACACTTGCACGATCTTGGACTTATACCTTGTTATTGATCATCTACATCAATAACAGATTAGTTCAATCATTAGAAAATGGATTTTAGCGAATTTCATTTTTGAATTGAATAAAGTGTCTGTATAGGACTGTTTAACTCAACGCTTTATAATCCGTCGAATATTTTTTTGCACAAACACGGTATTCTAAATCGAATTCGCATTAACGCTTAAAATCTGCTAATCGACTAAAGCCGACTATGGATTTCAAACATTATTGTTTTAATGACTTATATGATAATGTACGGTATTTCATATTTGGGAAATACTTATCTGTGATTCACTTTCTACTTCTTCTTGGAGAAGCTCCAGATATTCATGCCCCTTTCTTAGGAAGTCGTTATTAGTCTTCTCCGTGGGAAGATTTTGTACCGCTGAATGTTTGTCTTCTTTATTAGTCAGTTCTGACATCGGAGACTTCAGTGAATGCCCCCGATGATCAAATAAACTTGACTATCTAGAAGCCCGCTAATATGGTTTGACAATTTCCAAATTTGTCTGCTCAAACTATTACAATCGCTCGTGCTTGAGCTCGTCATTTAGTCATGCTTGGCCAATCATGTTAGTTTAAGCATGCTCGACCCGTACTGGGTTCAAGTATGTCAGAACGTATATCGGTTCAAGCATACACATTTTTGAAGATTTTCCTGTGTTAGAGCCTTTGTTCATCGCCGAATTTTCTGCATTGCTAAACTTTGTTTGGGGCTCGTTATGCCAGAAAGTATTAACTTGCAATATTAGGGCAAATTTGTCCTTTCGTAGCTTAAACACTGCATGATAGTTTAAAACTAGAGATGTAATCTATATTTAAAAGCTATAAGCTTCCAATTTGAAGTAGTATAGTCTTTTGATAACTTGTATAGGTCAAATAGGATGTTCTTAATCTACAGATCATGATTTTGATGTGCATCCCCAAGCCTTGTCGAACTATTAATCCGCAATATATGCTTTGGAATCTGCAGTGTCCTTTGATATTGAGTTGCTTTAAATCTAGCAATCATGTGCTTGTTGTGTTAAGATTCAGTCGTAGCTTTTTATATGTTCTGAACTCCCTCATGTTAATACACCACTTGAGCTTTAGCTTAATTGACACTTCGAGGCTTTGGGTTGATGTCGCGATCTTAAGCTTTAGATCGTTATCAAATTTGGGGCTCTTAGGTCGTTAATTTATTCAAGGTCGTCATTGCGGCCTACGCTTTAGGTTGTTAGTGGACCAAAGTCTTCACTCGTCAACATAACCTTTTGAATCACGGGACGACTCAAACTCCTCAATTATGGGGCGACTCAAGCCTTTGAGTGATGTGAACAATTTTCTCGGCCTACAATATGGGGCTTTGAGATGACTGAACGACCTATGAGCATAAAATGTTGCAACGCCCTTAACCTTTAAATAGTTGAGTGACCTATTCTTTGAACGGCCCAAGCTTTTAAGCCTTTAAGGCTTTTAGATTATTGAAAATTTCGGGCTTTAAGCAGTAGGGCAACCTAATTGTAGACTTATTTGATATTCAAAGCCTGTTATGAAGTACGTTATATTCGAACACTCTAGAACTTGAACAATCTACATCTATGTCTTGAGAGTTGAACACCTCATGCCCTGTTTCTTGTCCGTACTATGTTGAAAAATGAAGTTCCATGCACAAAGTGGATACCGGACGGAAGTTTTTTGGTCATCGTTCCGGAAAGTAGATCGCTTTTGCTTAGACTGAAACTTTAACTTGGGTTTCCAAGGCTAAAACAAGTGTAGTTTATGGATTTTTTAGTGAACCGATTTTTGTTTGTCCATTGTCCTTTTTGCATTTTGTGATTGTTCGCCTTTTAGCTTTGCTATAATAATTTGGTTTGACTCAGAAATCTCAGTACATAACTCATGAGCAAGATAATGATACATGTTGTCTTTGTCTTATTTCGATGGATGGTGGTGTAACACTGGCTCAATTTCATCGGAGGATCTCCCTTAGCATAGGTGACCTTTTAGGGAACCTGTAACGAACGGCTTTTGCGAGCATTTAGCGGTAAATTTGTTTTCGATTGCTCGAGATGACAACGGGTTAGTCCAGTAAAAGGAGATAAATCATAAGAATCATTCGAAGATTCAAATGCGTTATCAATGTGAAGCTGTTATTATTTAGGAGTTTATGACTTGGTGGATACAGTTCACACTGATAATACATTTAATCCTCTTATCGATAACACTCCAGATTTGTCAGTCTCGGTTTTGGACTGACAATTCTAAGTATTATCTTTCGAATTATCATTGTATCAGATTTGATATTTATGGAATGTGTGCACCTGACAATTTGTCTGATGTGTTTCTAAATTTGTCCTGCCTTATTTAATTACTAGCAGTGCCCCTGTTAACTCATGTTCTCTGCCAACCCTTTTGGGTGACCATAACCACAGGATTTTCAGGAAACTGAGTAGCCTTGAGCATCACTTAATAAGCTGTATTGAGTTGACATCAAATTTTAACGCTTTGCGACATCCTTTTTGAAAACCATGAATTCGAAGCTAGTCTTTGAATTAAATGGCACGTAGAAATGAATCGCTTCTTGCATTATTTCTACATCTGCTTTTACTAGCTTTTTTTCCGTATTTCGGGATGCTTTGTTGTACACTATTGTCTATTCCAATCGTGCTTGACATTATAGACCATCCCGGGCTGGACAAAACTTTGAGTCTTCTCTTCACAACTGTTTGCCCCAACGCATGATTATTGCTTAAACTTTTTATAACTCATGTTGATACAGCTGATGGATACTGGCTTCAATTCCTAGAGAAATGATATCGCTCTATGGGACTATGCTATATCAGCGTATTCGCCTTTTAAGCATTATTTATTATCGGGTTTGAAGCAGAGTATCATCATGTTCTATGGGTTACATACGATTGGTGGTTTGTAGGCGAGGAAGCTTTTGTGTCGAAAGACTCTTAATTTGCCTATGGCGAGGAAATTATTTTTGTAACGACCCGGATTTTCGGCGACTTTGGTTATCGACATAAGCTCGATGTCGATAACCAAAACATCGAAAAATCCCGGTAATTAATGAAAGAAATTAGAGGGTGAGAATAGATAAGATAGACACTTAGAATAGAAGAAGAAGAAGAACACAACATCAGAGTAACACGAACCTCACAGCGGAACGAATAACATATAATAGATAACATAACTTTGAAATATAACAGTTATGTATACAATAGCACTTATCAGAGTACAACACTTACAACACAGCGGAAATAACTATAGCTATATGATCCTGAAGCCTCCTGCTCCAGCTCTTCAATGTATCTGCAAATCCCGACTACTTGACTGCCCGTACAAATTTAGGCACCCAAGAATTTAGGGAAAACAACAAAGTAAACTCCGGGTCAGTCATGGGACTGGTGTGAGTAAAACAGTTTAAACAGGTATACGAACAAGTAAACGATATCTCATAAGACCACACCGCAGAACGGAATGGGTTTTTCCCTTATGAGAATCCAAAAATATCTTTATATCAAAAACCTTTTGATATTATAATAATGTCTATGTACAAATAGATATCAACTAGCAGAAACGCTTTCATCTTACGTTCTACATATATAGTATACAATTAAAATCGCAAGTACGTATTGGATAATGGATTTCCAACTATGACAAGGTATGGAACCACCTTCTGATCAGTGTACTCTAGGAAAGATACACTGGAGTTCAACAAGAACGTGTTGCAACTCAGCCACACATGACCGACCACTCATTTCGCTTGAGTGTATCGAATGTACATCACCAACGGTTGGGATCAGCAACCGTTCCCGTATATATATATATATATATATATATATATATATATATATATATATGGGACAGCATTGATAGATTTAAGAAACAAACGAATATTCTCTAGATAGGTGATTATACACCCTACTTCGGTGCGACCGACTTAGCTATGCTGCCTGCCCGATTTCTGTCATTTACCGGTTGATGAGGCTAGAAGCTACGCTTTATCATTACATCAGATTCACTTCGAATGCCACATTGTCAAATCCATCGAAATCACTAATTGACGTTTACAACAGTACATTACGTGTCAGCTAAAAGAAGTTTCCTTCTCCGCTTCCACTCTTGGTACGGTTGAAGAAATCAATGTATGTGACCTTTCTGGAAATACTCTGTCAGACATCCATCTTCATTCACTTAAAATGTCACATCGTCATACCCGCCAAATCACAAATTGACTTATCCAAAAATAACATGGGTATACAGCTAAGAGAAACGAATTCCTCGGCCACCAAACGTGAATACGTTTGAACAGATCAACTTACGCGATCCATTGGATATACTCTGTCAGACCTTCGTCCATACAAGTTGTCCTGGGACTGGACAAACCGAAGGCACTATTCTGTAAACAGGATAGCCCTTGCATTTTACTCCATCTTCAATTATCTTTGGCATATATGATTCGCGATGCTTATGCCAATACAGAGTGGTTCTTTGGATAATAATCCAACCGGTCCCTCCATATTAACAACGTTAAAATGGTCAAAACTTCGATAGTCTGTGATTTAACCATCAAAGAAAAACAGGTGTGCAAACAACGATATTATTTCCAGATGGAAATTCTATCAATTAATCATCAACATATATCTATATATATATTCACATTACCTTATTTCCTATGTTTAGAAAATAGATGTTATTAACACTGGAAAACGTTTTCCATTTGCTTATTGTTAGATCAAAATTTGGACCTAACACCCAAATTATTCTGAAGCTTATAGAATTTTAACTGAAGAATGAGAAAAAAGGAAATAACACACAGAATTTATAGTGGTTCGGCGTTAACGAGCCTATGTCCACTTTATATATTATTGATAATACCTTGAAAGCTAATACAATCAAGGATTTCTCTCAATATTTCAGTAGTTTGACAACAATGGCGGATTCAGTGCTCAATATTGCCAAAAAGATCCCAAAAAATGCCAAGCTCTGGGCTATTTATAGCTGATTTTGTCAGGCGGGTCGTGATAACACGTGGCACAGATCCCGAGAACATCGGATCGCATCGCCTCCGTTGAAGAAATAGTCAAATTAGCCGTTGTGGACAGGTGTCGCGATCTGCTTGAAAATCGGATCGTGCAGATGGGGAGAATTGGTCCAGATGACGGTTAGGGACACGTGTCGCCAGATCCGTGCAATTCGGATCGTTGAAGACTAGCTCGCGCTTGAACGGGTCAGAGGGTTCGTGATGCACCAAGGGATCGAATCGGTTCGCTCTGGGCAACAATATAAGTTTGGATCGGATCGCCTGGATGCGTCGTTCGCTGATGAGATGGGGGCGATCCGTCGAGACGCGATCCTCGGTGGGCGATTCGTCGAGACGCGATCCTCCGTGGGCGAGTCGATAGAGTGCGATCCGTTCCTTCATATTCTTGGAGAACATGGTTTCATGCTTTCCTCTTACGAATGATCCTGCGTGGCTTGGTCAAAAAGCGAGCCAACATTTTGCCCCCTCGAAGTATGTTTTATCGATGATGGAACATGCTTCGAAGATTCTGATCTACCTTTTCCTGAAGGGACGCAAATCAACAGTCGCATTGGTTCAAATCAACGTATGCATGAATCGGATCGCAATAGAGCGCCACGGTCCGAGTGGTCACGTGCTCGTCTCGAGCTGAGTATCTAGGCTTTTGTGCGAGACGCAGCGAACTTTTCTTCGAGCCGTGTCGGGCTTCGAACTTGGTGGGCCATCGTTTGAGGCGGTCCGTGGGCTTCCATGCGACACAAGCTTTGGACCGTGGCCTGTATGGTGTTTCGTGGACCGAATAGGACAAAGAAAGGGAGACAAACGGTCGCCCTCTTTGCCTATATAAGCCGACCCTCTCCTCTTCATTCTCCTTCCTCTTTCTTTCTACTGAATCGTTTCGCCTGCATTATCGAAGAACGAACCCAAGTTTTTCAAACCTTCGAAAATCCGAGCATTCTCTCAATTTTTAGAAAGGTAACTACACAAAAAGTATTCTTATTCGTGAACGCCGCTCTTTCATGAACTTTCTCGACTAGAAACGATGGAAATTTGTGCTTTTCTGATGAAATCATTAAAACGCCATGGCTGACTGACGTAGAGCTCGGAGTTCGAGGATGGAAAGAAGAGGAGGAAAACGAAGGAGGAAGAAGAAGAGGGAAGGCCGGTTCGAGTCGTGGTCAAGAGGAGAAGACGAAAGCGAGTGGCGAGACGAAAGATCGTGGTGGCAGCAAAGGGACGTATCGTGGGGGTCGCAACGGTTCGTGAAGGAGCGATCCCTTCGCCCGTCGATTCGATGGGGGGCGATTCCTCTGCCCTGCGATCCGAAAGGGGCGATCCCTCTGCCATGCGATCCGAAAAGGGGCGATCCCTCTGCCTTGCGATCCGAAAGATCTATTGAATAGCTTAGAGCGGTACAACATAACACACATTCCCAGAGTCGAAAACGACTCATAGCTGACGATACGAAGAAATTTCAGACTTTAATCAACGCCTTGTCACCATAAAACTCTGAACAGTTAGGCTAGAGCCTTGACGTTGGACTTTCTGGACTAAATGACCTCATAATTTGACTGCATATGACGACTAATGTTTTGATGATCTTGATTGCTTTCACGCTTTATTTTTAATGCATACACGAGTACACACACCAGTACTTGCACACACGGGGGACGGGTAGTGTTAATCTTATTGTTCATATTTTCTCGTCCTAGCAGCAATGTCGAATGATCACTCTTCTTCAAGATCCGCAACAGAAGCGGAATCCGAGGTTCCTGAGCAGTACAACCCAGAAATTCCCCCAACTAATCCGGGAGGTGGAGATTCTGGATCTGAGTACGAGGCCACGAAATCAAATCCATCCGAAAATACTTCATCTAGCGGTGATTCTGAGACTGATGAGCGAGCTCCTGACGAGATCCCAGGCGCACTCGGGATAGATAAATTTTCTGATTCTTTAGCATCCAAGCTCGACGAGATAAAACTTAAAAGAATCTGCTTAAGACACGGAATTCCTTGGGACGATGTCTTGACGCCTGGAAGCAAAGATAGACCCCACCTAGCTCCGGAAGGGTATATGGCGGTCAGTCGAACAATGTGTCTAGTAGGAGCTATTCCTCCGTTTCCTCCGATCGCCATCGAAACTTTAAGACGACTAGGTATTGCTCTGATGCAGCTTCATCCAAACGCCTACGCATCTCTATACTCACTATATGTTTCATATGCGGAGATCCTGCACGCCGAACTTAAATTCAGAGATCTGGTATTCTACTTTCTTTTCAAGCATCGTTCTTCTGCAACTCCAAATTTCTCTTTCTTTGAATCGGTGGCGAATAGGAAAGTTTTATACGACGGGTATAGCAACATAGGGGATCCTAAGTCCGATTGGTTTTATATAAGGAAACAGACCGGATGCTCACGAAGATGGCTCAAATCAAGTAAACTTTGATCTTCTAATCGAATATCTTGCTCAAGGAGTCTAAGTATTAACATTCTCCGCCTTTTCCTTTGTCTTAAACAGATCACATCTTCCCGAAAACGGAGGGTCCGTTATACAACCATCGGTTATCAATTCTTCATCAAAGCAGGTCCGACTTTCTAAGGATCAAAAAATGCATTACCGATGACAATCTTCATAAGCATCGTCTTCTAGATAGAAGATTTGGACTTGGCACTGGCGGCAGACCTTACAAGTATGTGCCCCCGACGGAAGGAGAGGGAACTTCGCAAGTGGTAGAAACAACTAAGCTTCGCAAGAGTCCTTCTCCGATAGTCATCCAAGACGATGAGGATCTGAACATACACAGAGGGGATGAGATCCGCGATGACGTGTCCAAGGAAACTCCTATCTCTGCTCTAATCGAAACCGTTGCTCCCGATGATTTGACAGAAGAGCAGTTATTTGACGTGCTGAATAAAATCCCTCTACCCGATGATGTATATACAGAGAAAGACTTTGAAGGGGGGCCTTTCTTTCCTGCTTCTGAAGAGATTATTGCTCCAACTAGGGAACAAGAGATTGGTCAGATGAGCCTGTCTTCAGGCCCGGGTCTGTCAGGGGGAATTACATGGGATGCACATATCACACACACTATCTGACCCTACACTCTCATATCGTGGGCACTCAAAATTTTAATATGCTCTTCTCTTTTTTGCAGGAACGATGTCCCGCAGGAAATCTTACTCTTATCGTTCTCTTCATGAGGGCACACCCAGCCTTCGCCCGGACACTGAGCGCTCTTGTGGTCCTTCTCATAGGCCGACTTCCTCGCAACCTCGGTCTCCACCAAAATCAACTTCTACCAGGCCTTCAAGTCATCCGGCAATTCCGACAGGGGGAAAAAACTTCCAAAAGAGTTAACTCCTCCAAAGAGTGCACCTTCCCACAGCCGGTCGTCCAAAAGGCATCACGAATCTAAAGATAGGGACAAAGATTCATCCAAAGAGACTGAGAAGGAGAGAAGTGACATTGTCCCCACCAGCCAACCAGAGTTAGCTGCCCCCGGGTCACGGGACTACATGCATGGTCCCGAGATCCAAGGTAGGATGGAAAAGCTGCGGGAACAGTTCCCAGACATATTCTTCGACCGAATGACATTTGTTCCAACCTTGGAACCGGTCCCCAAGAACTGGGACAGCTAAGTTGTCGGACATATCCGCCATGTCGCCAGGCAATATGAGATGATGAAAAAACACGCGGTCAACCTTTTAGAAGTCATCCGATCGCTTGAAATAGAAGCACACAGATCTAAGGCGAAGCTTGAAAACAATGAAAGGGCCAGGACAAAAATGGAGAAGGACCTTGAAGATGCTCAATCCCAGCTTGCTTTAGCACGGAGGGACGCTGAAAATTATAAAATTGAATTAGAAAATGCTAAGTAACGCTTCCATTCGGAACTGGACTCCAATAGCCAAGAGAAAATGGCCCTAAAGAAGGAAGTCGAAGATCTCAAAATGGCAAACATCGAGTTGAAAACAGCACAGGGCCATTTTGAAGCTTAGAAGGCTGCTTGGGAGGCAGAAAAAGCTAGCTTAAAAGAAAGTTTGGCTTTGGCTAAAGCTGAAAAAGTTATTTTAAATGATCAGGTTACAGACGCGGAGAGACGGGCAGCTCTTGCCGAAAAGAACGTTGAAAGTGCCATCGAATTGGCCACTGCTTCTACTAACAAGCTTCTCGAAAGAGAGAAGGAGATCGAGGGGTTTGAAGAGATGATTTTTGACTTCCTTGGCCAGGTTCTCAAAACTCGCAATATCTCGTGGATCCCGGATTACCATGTTACTTTGGCCAACTTATGGGATGCTATCGTTGAGGGTGAAAAACATAGATTGGGAGTCGAAGAAATCGATGAGGATGAACTGATGAAGAGTATCCTAAGAGACAATGAACCTGAGGACCTGGCAGAGGGTCGTCGCTTGATTCTGGCGGAGATGGAAAAGGAGAGAACCTTGGCTAAAGGTAAGAGCAAAATCGACGAAGGCTCAAGCTCAGTCGTGGAGCCCAAAACCTCGGGAGTTGAGGAGTACCATCCTGATGATCCGCTAATACCTTTGGGCCTAACTTCGGTAGTTGTTGGAGCTCCTGTGACTATTCAAGAAGGAGGGTCTGTGGAAGGTATCTCCTTTTTTTCCCCGCAATTTGTCAAAGCAATTGTGAATTGTCGTCGTTTGGTAGAACAACCAATTGAGTTAGTAACATGTGTTCCTCCTGGTACAGGTGGCGAGCCCGTTGACAAGGGTGTTGACAAAGAAAAAGAAGCGGAGAAGGAAGCTATCTCACAAGGTGCCGGTGCTGATATATCAAGACAGGCTGGGGTCACAACAGCAGAGAAAAGTATCCCGGTACCTAGCTCTGACATTCCCAAAGATGCTGAGACCATCGAAGCCTTAAGAGACATGGATGGGCGCCATGTAGATGATGAAGAAGACATTACCGGCGCCAAAAAAGCCGCCGCCGACGACGACGAGACATTGGTCAGCCGAAAAGCCAGGCAGGAAACATAGATGGCTTCGAAAAAGGTGGGAGATGAGGCTTTGGACGTAATTCCCCTTGCAGAATTCGATCCCAAAACTGGGATGATTATGAAAATCCAGCCCAAATCTATCAGCCGACAGCTCCATTTTGCGAACCCCGATGACTTCCCGGCTTCCCTTTCTGATAGGAGGAAGAGAAAAGAGGTGGAAGAGGAATCTTCAGAGGAGTCGGATGTTCCTCTTATTGACAAAAGGAAGAGGAAGAAAGGGGATCCGTCTGATACCGACAAGGCGAAGCTGGAGAGGCAGAAGCAAGAGAAGAGGCCAAAGCGTAAATAGGATATTTGTTGTTTGTTGATATTTTGTCTTTAGGTTTTCCACTGGCCAGGAAGTGTAATTGTGAGACTGGTCCTCACTTTTGTTTCTAGGTTGTTTTTCGCTTTGTTGATTCGCAATATATAAACAAAAGTTTATCTCTCCTTGCATCATTGTGTACCTGTATTCAGATAAACTTTCCATGTTTAGTCATTAGCTAACTAATAATAGCTACAAATCAGTCAATCAACAGAAAGAAGAATTTTAATGCTATGTTACACTGTTGTATCAAAGTTCAGTGTATGTATACGAGTGTATGTGCCCCCCAATCAGTTGTCATTGTAGCATCTGACTGGGGTTTACTTAGGATTGATTAGTACTGTCGACAGGTTGCCCCTTATTTCTGAATACGGGGGACTTAGGATATTTCAAGGGATAACAGTGGTGCGGGCGGCCCTTATTCCTTTAACAGGGAATGAGTTCTTTCTCAGCGCTCAATCGGAGACGCTTCTGTACTCTCTCTCTCTCTCTGGACAGTTTGAGTTCATGCTCAACGACTCCTTCGCTTCCCGATCCTTCAGCGGGGAAGGAGCTATTTCTCAGCGCTCAATCGGAGACGCTTTTATACTCTCTCTCTCTCTGGAGAGTTAGAGTTCGTGCTCAGCGACTCATTCGCTCCCCGATCCTTCAGCGGGGAAGGAGCTATTTCTCAGCGCTCAATCAGAGACGCTTTTATACTCTCTCTCTCTCTCTCTCTGGAGAGTTAGAGTTCGTGCTCAGCGACTCATTCGCTCCCCGATCCTTCAGCGGGGAAGGAGCTAATTCTCAGCGCTCAATCAGAGACGATTTTATACTCTCTCTCTCTCTCTCTGGAGAGTTAGAGTTGAGACTCAGCCGTTCCATCGCTCCCCGATCCTTCAGCGGGGTAAGAGTCCTTTTTCAGCGCCAAGTCATGGACGCTTATATATTCCCCTGGCGGTCGCCAAGGTTAGACTTTTGCTCAGGCGGCTCCGATCATGGTACACCGCCCTCCCTTGTCATCTTCGCATCCTTTATACTCTCTCTCAGCTCTGGAGAGTTAGAGTCACGGATCAAGCGGTCTGCAATCATGCACGCTCATCAAACTCGTTCTAGGTTTACATTTTAACCCAAGCCCCGAGGATTAAAACCAGTCGGACAAGCAGTTGGAGCATTTGCCAAGGCTTTGAGTTCCTCCGAACAGTCTACGGGAGGAATGGTTGGCAACAGACTTCGGGTACCTGCATCATTCTATTGATTTTCACAAAAATAAATAGGCAGATAAGTAAAGATGCAATAAAGGTAAACGACACACAATATTTTATAGTGGTTCGGTCGAATCATGACCTACGTCCACTTTATAATCTCTTGCTTTAAGGAATCAGACTATTTTAGGCAAGTCATGCCCTGTACATAGTTTTTTATCAAAGCAAAAGAATAAATTTGAAACTTTCATGTTAAATATGGCCGTAAATGTTGGGCATTCCACACTCTGGGGATTTCCTTTCCATCTACGGTTGCTAGCTTAAAGGTTCCATTATCAAGCTTGCTCAGAATGGAGTACGGTCCTTCCCACTTCGCTCCCATATGAGTTGGGGGTGGGAAGACACATTTCAGAACCAAGTCTCCGGGTTCCCATGTTCGGGCTCGAACCTTTTTGTTGTAATATCGGGCGACCTGTTGTTTTCATCTCAAGGCACGCAGGTCTGCTTTATCCCTCTTTTCTTCGATCATATCCAGGGACTTAAGGAGTAATTCATTATTGGTCATTGGATCATAATAAGTCACCCGATGAGAAGGAACCTTTATCTCAACCGGGATGACTGCCTCCGTTCCAAAAGCAAGGGAGAACGGGGTGTGTCCTGTTGCCGATTTATATGTGGTTCTGTAGGCCCATAGTGCCAAGGGCAATTCATCAGCCCACATGGCTCTAGCCCGCTTCAATCTTCTTTTCAGAATGGACTTAATTACCTTATTTGCCGCTTCGACTTGTCCGTTCGATTGTGGGTGCGCCACAGAGGTGTATCGATTCTCGATGTGGTATTTTTGGCAGAAGTTTCTAAATTCAGCACTATCGAACTGAGTTCCATTGTCTGTTATTACAATCTTTGGAATCCCAAATCGACAGATGATGTTTCTCACAATAAAGTTGATCACTCCTTTGGTTGTGATTGTAGTTAGTGGTTCAGCCTCGACCCACTTAGTGAAATAATCTACGGCCACAATAGCGAACTTTGCTCCGCCCCTTGCTGTGGGGAGACTTCCAATGATATCAATTCCCCACATAGCGAAAGGCCATGGACTCATCATTGTTTTTAACTGACTAGGAGGCGCTCTAGGTATCTTTGAAAATCTCTGGCACGCATCACACCATCGTGCATATCTTGCTGCATCCTTGTTTATGGTAGGCCAGAAATAACCATGCCGCAACACCTTTTTTGCCAAAGTTTGCCCTCCAGTGTGGTCGCCACACTCGCCTTCGTGGACTTCTTGCAGCACACGTTTGATGTCATCGTGGGATACACACCGAAGGAGGGGCATTGAAAACCCTTGTCTGTAAAGAACTCCGCCTTGCAGAACGTATCGGGCGGCTTTACGAATCACTTTACGCCTCTCACTTTTCTTGGTCGGAAGCGTTCCATCAATCAGGAAATTCTTTAGAGAGGTCATCCAGGACTCCCTTTCTAGTTCCGTCTCCAGTACTAGGTCAATTTCCATCTGATCTATGCTAGGGGACCAAAGTACTTCAACGGGGGCTAGCCCAGTCACTTCAGGATCGTCAGAACTAGCCATCTTTGCCAACTTGTCGGCCTGCTGATTCTCTGACCGCGGAATATGAGATATGCTGTAGTGATCGAAATCATTCAGCAGTTCTTTCACTTTCTTTAAGTATAAAATCAATCTTGCACTTTTAGCTTGGAATCTTCCAGTGACTTGATTCACAACTAACTTGGAGTCGCAGAAAATGTTCAGCTTTGTAACCTCTAATTCCTTTGCGATCCTCAATCCGACTATCAGAGCCTCATATTCGGAATCGTTGTTAGTGGCATGAAACTCCATCCGGATTGCATAGGTTATCACTCGTTTCTCGGGGGTTTCAAGCACTATTCCAACGCCGGATCTTTCGTCATTCCTAGCGCCATCAGTATACAATCCCCAGGCATTGGGATTGAAAAGTAATTTTGAGGGCTCAACTTCTTCGTTTGCTATATCTTCCTCAGGGACAGTGAACTCTGCTATGAAGTCGGCTATCACTTGCCCCCGAATTGACCGTCTGGGCTGAAAGTTCAAATCAAATTGACTTAACTCAATATTCCATTTGAGTAACCTTCCAGATGCCTCCGGTCTCTGTAGGACTTGCTTGAGTGGATGATCGGTGTATATGGTGATAGGATGCGCCTGAAAATAATGTCGAAGCTTCCTAGAGGCGATCAGCAAACTATACGCCAACTTTTCTATCCGTGGATAATTACGCTCTGCTGCTGTCAATTTTTTGCTCACATAATACACAGGTCTTTGGACCTTATCCTCTTCCCTTACCAATGCTGAGCTGATCGCATGGGATGACACCGCCAAGTACACGAATAAATCCTCGTGATCTATTGGCTTAGATAAAATCGGAGGTTTCTCCAAGTGCCTGAGCAAATTCTGAAACGCTTCTATGTAGTCAGGTGTCCATTTGAAGTGGCGTTTTCCTCGCTTTATTAATTCGAAGAATGGGATGCACTTATCCGTAGCCCTGGAGATAAATCTGCTTAGTGCGGCCACTTTTCCGGCAAGGCTTTTCACATCCCTAATTTGCCTAGGTTCCTGAATGTTTCTGAATGTCGCGATCTGGTCTGGATTAATCTCAATACCACGGGAGCTGACGATGAATCCCAAGAATTTTCCAGAGGCAACTCCGAACGAACATTTGGTTGGATTAAGTTTCATTCCGTACTTTCAAAGAATGCCGAACATCTCTGCCAACTCAGTAGCGTGTTGAGAAGATTGCTTGGACTTAACCAACATATCGTCGACGTATACTTCCATTGTTCTCCCGATCTGGTTATAAAACATTCTGTTGACTAAGCGTTGATATGTAGCGCCTGCATTCTTCAAGCCAAAGGGCATCACCACATAACAATATAATCCCAGATCAGTGATAAAACTAGTGTGCTCTTGGTCTGGAACATGCATCGGAATCTGGTTATATCCTGAATAAGCATCCATAAATGAGAGAAGATCATGAACTGCCGTTGAGTCTACCAGCTGGTCAATCCGGGGCAACGGGAAACTATCCTTTGGACAGGCTTTGTTCAAATCTGAGAAGTCGATACACGTTCGCCACTTCCCGTTGGCCTTCTTTACCAGGACGGGATTCGAAATCCAGTCTGGGTAGGTCGAGTCTCTGATAAATCCATTACTCTTTAGCTTTCCAACTTCTTCTTTCAAGGCAGCGGACCTCTCTGGGCCCAGCATTCGCCTTTTTTGCTTTACTGGAGGATGTTTAGGGTCAATGCTCAAGGAATGGCTCATGATTGATGGGGATATCCCACACATGTCCGTGTGGGTCCAAGCAAATACATCCAAATTGTTTTTTAAGAAATCCGTCAATTCTTTAGCAAGATTCGGACTTAACTGGGATCCAATCTTAAGGACCTTCTCCGGGTCACTGTCGTCGATCGGTACATCCACAGTTGTCTCGTTGGGAGTCGCCATTTTGCCCCCGGGTTCTTGATCCTCTCTGGGATCTTTATCCTCGGGCATCTCTCTGGGTGACTCTCCAACGACTATCCTCTTTGGTTGCTATAAGGTCTCCGCCCCCGAAGGGGGAGAGATGCCTTTAGTTTCGATATCCCCTCCATTACGAAGTAACTTTAGTTCGGCAACATAACACGCTCGTGCAGCAATTTGATCCCCTCTGACGATACCAATGCCAGCTTCTGTGGGGAATTTCAATAACAAGCACCAGGGGGCTATACAGGCTCTGAACTCGGCGAGGGCCGGTCGGCCCAAGAAGGCATTGTAGGGCGATTCAACATCCAAAACCACAAAGGGAAGGATTCTCACTCTCTGGCGTTCTCCTTCCCCAAGTGTAACTGGTAACTCTACATAACCCATTGGAGCGGTGGATGCTCCGTTGAATCCACGGATCCATCCTTGGCAGAGCTTCAAGTCTTTTATTTCGAGATTCATCTGGTCAAAGGTCTTTTTGAAAAGAATATTGACGGAACTCCCGTTGTCCACTAGAACCTTATGAACAGTGGCTGGTCCAATGGGTACTGTAATTACAAGTGGATCTTCAGTTGGAGCATGGACTCCAATGCTTTCTCGTTCTCGGAAAACGACATCATCAGTCATCATCTTTTACTGCTTCACCGGGATACCGTCCTCAGGGTTGCTACACTCCCCTACCTCGAGGTGTTGTTTGGCTGCATTGACGTATTGATCCAATGATTTGGAATTGTGCCCAGCGAGATAAAGTCCTCCGATCACGGTATTGATAACAATATTCTTTCCTTTTTGCTGAGCAGTCGGCCTAGCAGCAAGTTGATTTTGGTTCTGATTCGGGGCCTGCACTGCTTGCCCCCTGTCCCTGGGTGGTACTCTGTATTCATCTAGCTTTCCTTCTCGAAGCAGCCTTTCGACTACATCTCTTAGATGACGGCATTCATTCGTCGAATGGTCGTGAATCTGATGAAAGAGCGCTCTTTCTCTGTCGACTCTCTGGGAGGTGGCCTCTTATTCTGGAGGACTTCATACGCATCCATGAAGATATTTTCCAGAGTATCACTTATTGGTGTATAACTTTCAAAGGTCCTGGGACGAGTCCTTCTCTGGGAGTCATTCCCTCGGTTCCTCTTCCGTTTATTGTCGTTACCATTATTATTGTTGTTACCTGGCTGACGACCACCCTGATTCTGATTTCCGACGTTAACTTCAACTTTCCCTGAGCTGTCTCCCGTCTGTTTGATGGCGACATTACTCTGAATTTCCTCCTTATCAGTTGTTTTAGCCTTTCGGTTAACATATACCTCTTCCCGACGTAAATGTACGTTGGCTTTCTCGTAGAATAATTCTCTAGTGTGGGGCGGTGTGCTTGCCAGGTACCTCCCGAATTCAGTGTCCTTATCTACTCCGTCAATCAGTGCTGCGACAATGGTCGGTTCATGGGGATCTTTAACCTCAGTGGCGGCCAAATTGAAACGATCCAGGTACACCTTTAAACTCTCGCCTGGTCGCTGCTTGATAAGGAACAAATCGATCACACTTTTTGTCTTCTGTGCGTAGATACGGAATTGTTCTATGAACTTCTCACTCAGCTCCCTGAAGCTAGAAATCGATCTCGCCGGCAAGAGTAAACCATAACAAAGCCACGTCCTCCAGGAATATGGGAAACGCTTTGCACTTAACAGCGTCAGAGGCTGCGGCAGCAGTCATTGACCAAGAGTATCTCATCAGGTGCTGGACAGGATCAGATCTTCCCGCATATCGGTTCATTTGTGGCATGTTGAAACGCCTTGGAAAAGTCGCATCCAAAATATCATCAGTGAAAGGGGTGTGACTGCGGTCTATCCCCCAATCTTCATTCCGTTGCCCACGGCTATCCGCCAGAATCTGGTGGACCATGGCTGCAACATTTGCACTGGTCAAAGGAGGTTCAGGGTCAGTGCCTCTGGCTCAGCGGGGTTCTCTGATCTCTCTTCGGGGAGCAGTCACAAAATCCGGGGCTCGGATAGGGCTTCGTTACCCCCTATTATCATGAGTATGTGTGCGGCGACGGGGCTGAGGTGGTCTATTATGCACAGGACTGTTCACATCTCGAGTCCTGAGAGCTGTGGCTTGATCGTTCATGTTACGATTTGAGGGCCCCGCCCCTAGCGCTTCTTCTTCCTGTGATAGCAGAGTTCCGAACCGAAGTTGCTCTATGTTTTCGGCTCTCTCATACGGTCGTCGCGGAGGTCTTGGCGATTCCTCAGACGAAGAAGAATATCCCGGAGTGGGTGAACGAACCGGCGGCGTTCTTTGCCTTGCGAGTTCGTCAAGCCTTCTATCCATAGCCGTCAAATTTTGCCGTAGGATGGAACTTTCCTGTCTTTGGGCAGCCAACTCATCAAACAATCTATCCCACATTTCGGCGAAGCGAGAGAGATCCCCCTCAGTGACAGGAGCAGCAGGATCATATTGGTCATCATCACTCTCTCTTATGCGCAAAGAGCTCGAGCCGGGTCGAGCAGAGGTGCCAGGACGATAGGAGCGGGTCATAGGTTCCTTTCCAGGGTAGTCTGATCATCAATTCGGATAGCTGCGGTTCGTGGATGGCGACTCGCTGCGCCCCCCTGAGGTCGACTCGTGGTCGTGGTACGCGGAGGCTGCGAGGCGTTACCTCGGGATCGAGTAACAACTCCTTAAGCGGCCCGGATCGTCTCGTTCTCATCGACTCGGAGCGTGGTGTCTTCATCGGATCGGTTCGCCCCCTGCGCTCCGCGATCCAGAGTTTCTTCATTGCCCAGCTCGTGCACACTCTCTTCAATCATTTCGTTGGTCTGTGAAGCTCGCACTTCCTTAGATCTTTTTCCAGCCATGATATCTGAATCGCTGGAATCTTCAAAGAACTGAATAGTGAAACTTTAGGACTGAGTTCTCAGTGAAAGCACCAAAAATGTTAGATCAAAATTTGGACCTAACACCCAAATTAGTTTGAAGCTTATAGAATTTCAACTGAAGAATGAGAAAAAAAGGAAATAACACACAGAATTTATAGTGGTTCGGCGTTAACGAGCCTACGTCCACTTTATATATTATTGATAACACTTTGAAAGCTAATACAATCAAGGATTTCTCTCAATATTTCAGTAGTTTGACAACAATGGCGGATTCAGTTCTCAATATTGCCAAAAAGATCCCAAAAAATGCCAAGCTTTGGGCTATTTATAGCTGATTTTGTCAGGCGGGTCGTGATAACACGTGGCACAGATCCCGAGAACATCGGATCGCATCGCCTCCGTTGAAGAAATAGTCAAATTAGCCGTTGTGGACAGGTGTCGCGATCTACTTGAAAATCGGATCGTGCAGATGGGGAGAATTGGTCCAGATGACGGTTAGGGACACGTGTCGCTAGATCCATGCGATTCGGATCGCTGAAGACTAGCTCGCGCTTGAACGGGTCAGAGGGTTCGTCATGTACCAAGGGATCGGATCGGTTCGCTCTGGGCAACAATATAAGTTTGGATCGGATCGCCTGGATGCGTCGTTCGCTGATGAGATGGGAGCGATCCGTCGAGACGCGATCCTCGGTGGGCGATTCGTCGAGACGCGATCCTCCGTGGGCGAGTCGATAGAGTGCGATCCGTTCCTTCATATTCTTGGAGAACGTGGTTTCATGCTTTCCTCTTATGAATGATCCTGGGTGGCTTGGTCAAAAAGCGAGCCAACACTTGTTTATAAATCACTACTCTTCCCCAACTATCAGTCCCTGACTGTGAACTAGTATGAGAACAATTCCCTAAGTATAAACCCCGAAGGCCGAAACCAACATCAGATAGGCACTTAGAAAACCATTCAATTTACTAATCTCTAGTCAGTTCTAATTTTACTTAACTCTATTTGATTAACTCTGATCGATTAACTCTAACTGGTTAATTCTAACCGATCAACTCTAACTGGTCAACCTTAATTAATTAACTCTAACTGGTTTTACTTGGTTTGACTAACTCAATTTATTAACTCGACTGACTAATTCAACTCAATTAACCTAACTTGATTTACTTATCTCGATTAACTGAACTAATCACTTTGATTAACTCGACTAATTCACTTTGGTTAACTTAACCAATTCACTTAGTTTAACTTAACTAATTCACTTAACTCCTGTCGAATAAACTATATTTGATAACTCCTCTAACTCTATTCGAATAAACTATATTCGATTAACTCATTTACCCTATTCGAATGAACTATATTCGATTAACTCCTTTTCTCTATTCGAATGAACTATATTCGATTAACTCCTTTTCTCTATTCGAATAAACTATATTCGATCAACTCATTTTCTCTGTTCGAATAAACTATATTCGATCAACTCATTTGATTTAACTCTAATCGATTAACTCCATCGAATAAACTATATTCGATAACTCCTTCAATTTAACTAATATTCTATAACTCACTTCGATTAACTAATAATCGATAACTCCTTCGAATAAACTACATTTGATAATCTCCTCTCGAATAAACGATATTCGATAATCTTCCCTTTCGATTTAACAAATCGATAACTCCTTTTCAAATAACTAAATTCGATAACTCCTTTCGATGAAACTAACATCAATTAACTCCTTTCGATGAAACTAACATCGATTTATTTAACTCGACGAACTTAACTCGACTCACTTATCTCGATAATCTAACTCAAGAACTTAACTCCTATCGAATAACTAATATTCGATTTAACCTCATTCGCTTGACTCTAGATCGCAGCGATCACAATGGTTACGCCTGACTCCCTCAGGAAACATCCGACCGCCGTAGGCTATTTACAGCCCTACGAATTACGCTAGCAGTCGCACGAGATGGTAACTTATCCTGAATAACTCTGTTTGACTAACTCTATCACAAATAACTATATTTGATAACTTCTACTTCGAATAAGTGGTATTCGATAACTTAACTCGATTATCAACTCGAAAATCTTAACTCGAATAGATTAACTCCAACTGGTTAACTTGACTTACTTAACTCACTGGTTAACTTGACTTACTTAACTCACTGGTTAACTCTATTGAACTGGTTAACTCTATTGAACTGGTTAACTCTACTGAACTAGTTAACTCTATTCAACTAACTCAACTCGACTAACCCCTTTCGAATAGCATATTCGTTTTACTAACTTTCGAATACCATATTCGATTTACTAACTTTCGAATACCATATTCGATTTACTCCCTTCGAATACCATATTCGATTTAACTCCTTTCGAATACCATATTCGATTTACTTTATTCACTTTATAAAGATTTCCTTTTTAACAACGTTTTATTCATTTGAAAAGATTTACTTTTAAATAACGGTTCTACACTTTAAAAATGATTTCCTTTTTATAACGTTTCCTTTTCAGTTCTATTTGTAAATGGCTTACAAATATTTCCTTTTCAAATTTATTCTTGAAATATTCTAACTCCTTAAATTCTCTGAAAAATTCTCCATAACCTCCTTTGTAACCGGAGCATCGGGAAAATCCCCAAACCCGCCACACAGGCCTTTCCATTCAAAAAGAAAATGGTTTGTAATTATTTCCTTTTTGAATATCTCCTATTTATAAATATTCCAATTTATAAACATTTCTTATTTATAAATATTCCACTTTATAAATATCTCTTATTTATAAATATCCCATTTTATAAATATTCTATTTTCAATATGACTTTGAAAATCCCTTATCAACATTCCGGTATGTCATGGTATTCAATCATATCAAATCACGATGTTCAATATCGTCCATACCCACATAATCAACAACAGGTTATACTTCACATCATATATCAAAATATATGAAAAACAATAAAATAACTGTTGAGGAATCTAGTCGGATTCCTCCAACCTGTTTCCCTGCATTCACAGATGTTACACAATATGATTATCATTACTTTCAGTTCAATATACATCATTCCGATAGCAGAATCATTATATGAATATTTAACGGTTTATATATATATAAATACATATATATATATAATTCTCACTAACTGACTAGCAGTTCAATCAATCAACCAACACACAACAATCAACAGATGATTAACAGTTCTAAGAATACATTATAAAAATATAACTATTCAGAGTTGGTGAGTTTTACTCACAGTTGCGCGTTAGCCGTTAAATAACGGTTTGCGTCATTTGTTTCCGTCAGACAATTTATTTCGCCATATATCGTAACGAGCCCCGATTCACTCCCGGCCAGTCTCATTGTGTTGCTCCCATACATACGATCCCAACGCAACTTACGGTTCTCGATTTCGACTCCTTATGAGCAAGTTATACAATTTACAAGTTAATACACTTTTTATTTTAACTTTAAACTTCATTGAATTAAATATCGGGCCTTACCCTTTAAACCGGCCCATGGGCCAACTCCAACCTTTACTCCTTCTTCCCCAATTAGAACTGTTCGCTCCAGTTAAAACGTGGCCATTCCTGATCCATTTCCCCTCCACCGATCCTCCATTCCATCACCATTTCGACAACAGACCTCACCAACTTCACTCCCTTCCAATTTTCCTCACACCCGCCACCATCTGGCTCGGCTCGAGCTCGTCCTTCCGACGCAGCTTAACCACGGCGACAATGACAATGCGTCACTTATCACCACCGATCCCCACAAGTAAATGCACTCAGGTGCAACATCGCACACTGAACCCAAATCTCACCTCAAAATCGGCCATTGATGCTCCTACAACCCCCTACGACAAACCCTAGTTCCGCTGGAAAAACTCCAGTACAGGAAATGACGTCGAACCATCTAACTTGAGTATAGAACTGAAGTGAAGACTAAGGGGAATTCAGAGATGATGGTTTGGAGATTTTAGGAATTTTATTCCTTTTGTTTTGGATTTTCTTTTGAGGATGTTTCAACGTTTTTGCCAAAACTGGTGGCGGCTACCATTTTGCTGCGTTGACTAGGTTGAAATGAAATTAGGTTAGAGAGGAGGGAAGTGGTATTTATAGGATTTAGAGGAGGAGATATTTTCATTTTATATTCATTTTATATTCATTTTAGCCTTCTAAAAATTCTCATGATTACATACGATACCCAAAAATCACCAAACTAGACATGTAGCTAGAGTTCGACATTACGGTCCCAACGAAACTGGTTTCGTTGAATTCCGACTTCGTATGCTCACACAGCGTATTTTTAACTGTCAAAATACTGACTGTTTTTCACTCTAAAAATCTGTACGACCACATACTGACTCTAAAAATCACGAAACTTGACATCTAGCAATAATTTGATGTTGCGGATCCAACAAAACCAGTTTCGTCGAATTCCGACTTCGTTTGCAAAACCGGCTATTTTTAAAGCTCTGGATGACCCATTTAAATATATAAATATATTTAAATATAATTAAATTTAATATTTAAAAATAAATATTATCGTCTATATTCACAGTAAAATACCATACAGCTCAAGAATATTCCTATATGAATTTCCAACTTGATATTTCAAATCCCGATTTAATTGATCTTCGATTTATTTTTGAAATTCCTTTTTAAAATATAATTAATTCCTAAATGAACTATAAAGGAATTCCACAACGACTTTTCTGAAATTTGATTTGGACATATCTCAAAATCTATACGACGAAATCCCGATTTTCTCTTCCACTAGAAAGATATACTCCACCAGCTCCACGCGTTTCTTGTTTCACAGAAATCCGATTTAAAACGAATCCTGTACATTCAGTTGAAGTTCGAATCGCCAATTTACGAACTGCAGCGCCATTTCAAGCTCGGTTTTAATTATAATATAATTATACGTTCAAACTGACGTCGATTGAATATATTCGTCAATATAATTCAACTCTAAGCTGAATTAAATCTAAGGGACGACCCCATTCACAGAATATTGTGATTTCCAATATTCCTGATTATTTCTGAATTAAATATATTATTTAATTATTTAATTTAATTAAATATTCCTAGTTATTTAATTCCACGATCATTAAATCCTTTAATTCACCATTTATATAATTAAATAAATTAATTATAATACCTCTGCCAATGCGGGTCATTACAATTTTCCACGAGAGATTTCTTATGATCTATTTTGACTGACTTTTCGACCTTCTCTTCTTAATGAGGCTTGCAACTGGTCGTTGTTACCTAGCTGAATTTCCAAGGTTGAGTTTTACCAGCACAATGGACTTCGTCGACGTATCGAGTTATACCGATTTTGTCAGATTTTCCTTGATTTAGATTCTTACATTAGAAGCTTCTAATTTGTTGACGAAATCATTTTTCTTATACCGGCTTATTTAGAGCTTCTGAGCATGTCGATATATCCAGAAACCTGGTTTTAATAGCTGGTTTTATGCTTAAATCTTTTGAGGATGCTAATGAATAGAATAGGGGCAAGATACTTCTTATCACAAAGAGATTCCTTTCTGAATACGTACTACCTATATGCACTCAATCTTTTCCTTTTAGAGGAATTTCTTTTGTGTCCCGTCCTATGCTTAAGGCATTTGATTCCTCGGTCTCTGACAAGCAAGTTGTATTGGAAAATTCCACCGGGAAGTTCCTGTTTTGAGAAAATGCTCGGATCCTTTTATACCCTTGGCTGTGATTTTCCTTTTGTAAGCGGAAGACGTTTATGTTGATTGACCAAATTGAATGTGCTCAATGAGCTCAGAGAGCTGTTGAGAATAGATTAATTTGGGAGTAGCAAGTCAATGCTAGTTTGCAGGAACATACTGCTTCTCATGAGTTAGAAATTCTCTTTTTTGAAATCTAGAATAAATGGAACTTGAGAAAGAGAGAGAATAGGTTCTTTTAGAAAAAACAACTACTAACCAAGCTATGCTCAAGCTTAACCCGATGCTGATGCAACCTTATTTAGATTTTTAAAAACTCAGTGTCATGGGACGAGGCATTTTGCCATTTTTACAAAGTAGCTTCTTCATCACTTTGGCTGAAGCTTGGAAGTTAATTATTGATGGTCTTGAAGGTTACGTTAAGGATGCAAGTCAACCAACCGCTGCTTCCCTAATTAATCCTAAAAGCTTTTGACGGTTCTATTGGTTCTTTCAGATGCAGGAAGAAGAGCTGAAGCTTTACCGATTACTCTTCTATGCCTCATGCAACCTTTTGCTTATAATTTCTTTTGATCGGATATTGTGCGATTATCAACCTTCGCTTCTGGACTGTATACACAACTCATTCGATGATATAGAAATGCTTATGTTTTGTTGTAATTTAGCTTGTGCATTTCCATATTTTCGATTCTTTGCTGAGTATACGTCTTTTGGTTTCTGCAGTGTCGTGATGAGCTTGTGGTATTGTTTTCCAAGCATTGATTTTTTCTCAATGTGGTGGTGTTGACCCCGTGCCAAATCTCATCACAAGCTTAAAGGTTAGGCGTGTCCGACTATAATTGGAATTTCTTGGTCATGTGCTTTTGTCGTCATTTTTGGGACTTTCCGACTTGCTCATGATCCAAGGACTCTAGGTTTAGTCAATCTGACTCATGCCTTTCAACAGAGAGGATTTTTGTTTTTATATATTCGATTATGTTTCTCGCTAATCTGGCAGTCCAAACACTTCGAAGACTAAGTTTGAATATGTGCCCTCAGGGAGGTCTTGGTTTTCGTGCCTCCAAAGAGGTCTTTGTAAATCTGTTATTCGTTGTGACTGAATAATTCAGTCACTTGTAGAATTTGTCGGATGCCTTTAAGAATGCCTTTGGGTCCGTCGCTAACCGAATTTGGAGGACCCGGCTTATGATGGGACACCCCCGAAGATGGTTTTTGAATCCGCCACTAACTGGATTTGGAAGACCCAACATATGGTCAGACGCCGTATCACTCCACGGGGCAGGCGCTGACTCTTTTTCTAGACGCTCGGTTTAACAAGTGGTCTCTGTTATAGAATCAAGGCCTTGAACCTTCTTGTTCAGGTGGTGCCCCTTCGGCGGAATGTATGGACTTTGATCCGTTGTTCGGTGAGTCTGAATAGTTCAGACGCATGTTGAACTTGTCAGATGCCTCTGAAGAGGTCTTTGGGTCCGTCAGTAACTGAGTTTGGAAGACCCAGAATCAATAGCTGGATTTGGAAGATCCAGCATCTGAGCATATGCCTCCGAAGAGGTCTCTAGAAACCCTGTGTTTGTATCGTTATTTAGCCATGTATTAATGGCGTCGGCGATGAACCGGGCACCCCTCGGAGAGGTCTTTAGTTTATACCCCGGTGTTTGTATCGCTATCTCGCCATGTATTATTGGCGTCTGCGATGAACCAGGTGCCCCACGGGGAGGTCTTTGGTTTAAAAACCCGGTGTTTGTATCGCTATCCAGCCATATCTTAATTGCATCGACGATGAACCAGGTGCCCCTCGGGGAGGTTTTGGTTTATAACCCGGTGTTTGTATCGCTATCCAGCCATATCTTAATGGCATTGGCGATGAACCAGGTGCCCCTCGGGGAGGTTTTGGTTTTTAGAGTCGCGTTGTTTCACGGGGCAGATGCTAGTTCATTTATCGGATTTTCATCGCGATTTCTTGGAACTAGTGCCCTAAACCTTGCAATTAATAAGTGCCCCTACGGTGAAACTTACAACTTTGTTAGTAGTCGGAGTGTCACATCATTTGATTTCTCAATTCCTAGCGCCCCCTGTCTGTGGCTTTGTACTTCACACCTTCATATTTACTATGGACGGTGTTTGGGTATTAAGCAATGGATGCTTGAGCTATCCTTGTTAGGATGTGCCGTAGCGGCTACTAGGTTTTATTTGGCTATGTATGTGCTTCCGCTCTTTTAGAGGATGGTAAGTAATGTCATATCGGCTAAGCTTAATAGTCTACTTTAATAATCTTCTCAAAGCATATGGGCGGAAGAGAACATGCTTTAGCGCCTGACCGGTAAGAACTTTGATAAAGTGGGCTTGGGAGTATGGCCTTAGCTTCCCTAAGCCGAGGAGTGGACAATATGCAAACCTTTCCTACTTAGGATAGTTTAGCTTTGCCTTGGTAAGCTTTTTGTTAATGTGATATGCTGTCCATAGAACCATTTCTCGTAAAGATGCCCTTTCAATGACACATACGACCCTATAGTTCAATTACCATGACACTTTCTCATTGTTTGACCCTTCGCTGTGAATGATGTTTTGAGTTTTGAGCAATGGGTGAACGAGTTACCCCAATCAGGATGCGCTTCAATAATCACCAGGCTCAGCTAGGTTCTCCCATTGACGAGATAGGGGCTGATTTGAACCATTCATGGTCCTTGTTTTATGATGGTGTCCATGATTTGACCAAGCTCCTCCAATCTTGATACGGTATGTTGTGCCCTAGGAACCAGGTAGTTTTAGATTCTCCGGGGTTCGAATGGGATATTTTACCCCACCTTCACGGCTGGATGTCGCTTTTTGGCAAGTTTCTCCTTGTGGTGTCGCATGCTGTTGCAGCGTTCCATGAGGCAGACACTGGTTTTTAATTTGATGCTCGTTTTAACGAACGATCTTGGTTATAAAAACAGTGGCTTGGACCCCGCCTCTCATGAAGCACTCCCTTTGATGGATAATCCAATAGACGACGTTTGAATTATCATGGTTTGTATGCATGGAGAGAATCGCATGATTTTACTAGTTCATGGTGGGGCAAGGTTCATTTGAGTAATATACCTGCAAAACTTATTCGATTATTAGAGATTTTTTTGTTTTAATAAAAATTTCACATATATAAGATCGAAATAAGAGTGCATTAGTAATAAAGTTAATATCCTGTTACAATCCCTCCTTTTTACCATAGGAGGTTTACAATTATAAGGGAATATATAAGTTTTCCCATGGGATACGAAGAGTGCATTATGCGGAGAAATGTCGCAATTGGTCACCGGGCAGACTTTTAGGATCTAAACTCCACCAGCAGTTTTTAAAGTGTAGGTCTTTAAAGTTGCTTTTATCTCTATGAGAATTGCTGAATCCGCAGGGCTATTCTCCAGAGTATCCGAGCGACCTTTAACTCTCTTCCCAGTTCGCTTAGCTAAGCATGATCTGTTTGCCATGGTATCGAGCTTTAGTGTTGCTACACTCCTTGGAAGAGTCTTGCTTCCTTGACCCAGTCTGTTGGCGAGAGCGCTTTAGCATCCATTGCTTTGGTAGCCTATAGGTAGAATCGCCCTTTGAACTTTTTGGTTGGATCAGAGAACTGGTATATGGACTTATGCGGCGGCTTTGTGTACCATAGTGACGCTGCGCCCTTTAAGTAGAGAGGAAGGTATGTGCATCCCACCTCATGCATTGCCTTAGCTGTATTCATTCGCCACTCATAATTGAATATGAAGTAGTTAGGATCCACAAGGCCGTTATAATGAGGTGGGGCAGGAGGAGTGAACTTCTTTGGACATTTTGTTTGAAGGACCTTTTTGGTGAATGGAAATTCTTTTAGGAGAGAATTCCTATTTCTTTTTATTGCCACCGCGTGCTTGATTTTCCTTCATGTTCTGTTCATTCTTGTCTATGATATACTCTTTAGTGTTGTGCAGTCCTGGGGGTCAATTTTCAATTTCTTTAACGGAACGTTGCCTTGGCAATAAGTCGTGGTTCAGAAATCGAGAATTGCCCCTTGTGTGGGATTAGCAACATTTCGAGTATTTCGATCGGAATGATTTCTAGCATGCGGAATGGTGCCTTTGACGTTGGCTCCCTCTTTGTTGTTTTTCCAACTTCCAATACCATCCATATCATTGTGCTGATTTTGATCAGGAGCTATTGAATCCATATTCTCTTCAAGGAGGACATGAATCTTTTGGAGGTAGAGCGGGATTGGCTTGGGTATTTAGAGAAACATTCATTTTGTTTATGAGAGCCTGATTACCATCACTAGAGCTTTCATTTGAAGTTTCCATTTGAAATGAGATAAATTTGGATGTCATTGAGTTGCTTAGTGCATGGAGATGGCGACATGTCATCCTCGCAATTGAAGGCTGCTAGCGATAATGATGCAGGACGGAGAGAATGATTAGTCAAGGCGGACCCCATTCATCTTCGAACCAAACTTGAACCATGATGTCATGTTCTGAGGACCTGGTTCTAGGTTATACTAGACGATATAAATGGTATTGGATTGAATTGTAGAATAATGTGTTCTTCAGTCTCATGTCAGGTGATGGTGATTTGGCTTTGCAGTTCCATCTTTGGGATGTTGCTTTTCGAAAGCATAAAGATGCATAAGTTGTAGATGGAATCCAAGCTGAAAGTATGCAAGCCGATCTATACCGATGTTGAGGTAAGCCTATGTCGATCTTGTCCAGGTGTAACTTGGTGCATTCCTGTTCAGATGACTTCAATCTTTTGATATTAGTTCGATGTTTATTTTGTGAGATAATGCACAGTCTTTAGATGGCCAATTCGAAGGGGTGAACGTCATGATGCACCCACGACCTGGCTAGCCTAACGACTTGAGAATATTCCATGTTTTGACATGGCACGCACCATCACTTAGCAGACATGCTTTATACTAGAGCATCCTTAACATGTAATGGATATCCCAGCTTTTTAACTCGTGGTCATATGCATGTGTCTTCTCTTTTCCATAACAATCTGGCTTGCCATAATTGTTCCATCCTTTATTCTCATGTATTGTTCATTAATACACATAGCAATGTGCCATCACACACTTGATACACAACATGGATATTCTATATGTGATCTGCTACATGATTCCACCATGCCATGATTCATGTCGTATGGCCCATTTATACCCTCATACTGGTGATATGAATTTGTCCCTTTGTTTGCTTCCATGTCGTTTGACAGCCTCCTCAACATGTTGGGACAACATGGCCTTCCATATAATTGCTCATGGTGATATCTACGCTTTAAGGCTCGTATCATGTTGTACAATCGATATGGAAGTTTGCGGGATGAGCCCACACTATGTTGATGACATGATCGCATGCCAATGCTTACGATCGTTTTGTATTACACCATACACACTGCGATATGACTTAGGAAGAATGCTTCATGATGCGGAACGACATTAACGTCTTGACTATGCAACGACGCGGTTCCTCATGTGTTGATATTATGGCGCACTAAACGACATGGATGACCTATGCCATAAATAAGAGTGACGGGATATTGTAGTGCAATGAACGCATCAATACCATATCGTGCGATGGTTGGAATCGTGTCGTACCGTGGGCTTGCACCATGTCGAGTCAATGACCTTTATCTCAATTCGTGTGAACATCTTTAAGTTGTGAACGACATGAATCATCCATAGACGATTTTATACTTTAGCGTCATTCAGCTCAGTGAACCCATTACACTTCTTGAGAGTTTGCAGCTGCTTTATGGAAATGAATGGTTCAACTGTTTTACATTTCTGATAACACCACTAACTTTAGCTCATAGTCTCATGCTTTCAAAACGTGTAGTGTCAACATTGGTAATGAACACATTCTTTAATTATACTCTATGTAACAACAACTTCAAGTTATGTAATGTAACATCATGGTCTTCTCATATTTTGCCATGATCTCGGACAAGGCCCTGAATTCGGAAGATAACTCGTCGTTTGGCCTAGATCTTGGATTTGTGGAATCTATGGTAGAAGTAGGCTTAGAACTTCAATACGAAGGTAGGAGATGTGAACGTAGCCCCATGGTGGGCGCCAAATGTTTCCCCCGAATTTGGGATCAAACACCAAAGGTGTAAATAGTTACACTTCACTGATTCGGTATGAACATGGAACCGCGTAATCACAAAATAGACAAATAAAAGAAAGTAAGAGCACAAAGGAATTTTTATAGTGGTTCGATTCAATATGAATCTACGTCCACTTTAAACCAATTCTCATTATGATACTCAATCTTACAACATATGAAATTCCTCTTATTATAATCATTTCTCTCTTCTAACTCTCTTTATGATTTACTTTCATTAGAATTTGGCGAAGAAAAGTGGAGAGGCCTTTAGCTTTGTGATGAATATTCGATCACTTAGGTGCTTTCATCCCTCTCCATGATCTTCAAAGTGAATTAGCATTCAATTTCATCTTCAGGATGGATTAGAGAAGATTGGAGATCCTTTGAATGATATTTGAGAGATTTTCTATGTTTGAATGAGATTGAAGTTGCTTAGATTCGATTGTAGAGAGCTCTCCTTCTCATTGATTTGGATTTGATCTTTGTGAAGTTAGAAGAGTGTTGTTGAATCCATAGAAGCCATTAGAGAAGGTGTAGATGAGCTTTGAATTCGGCGGAGTCTCCCCCTTGGAATCAATTTTCTGTCCCCCCCTTAATGAAGAAGTGTGGGGTATTTATAGGGAGTTTTTGGTGAGGAGTGGCACACTTGTAATTAAGTGTGTTCAGCTGTCATTTCACCTTTACAACTGTACCGGAGCTGGCCCGCGACTTACTTCATGTATGTGGCATGAATACCAGAATCTGCGACTTGAAGACCTGCTCCTGACTTGCGACATGGATTAATTTGTGGGAGGATTAACGGCCTTATTTGTCAGCTAGGAAACGGCATGAATTATATACCAGCGGCGTGTATACATATGGCGGATGACATGCTTTCTTAAATGGGAACGATATGATTTAATGCAGTGGGCCCGCTTTACAACTGTTCATTAGCTGATGGCGCCATGGAGGTTCCAACGACATGGTTTATATTATTGAACAGCCCATACTTTTCAGCAAACAACAAGCTGATTCCATTTATCCTTATACTGAGCTAGCGCCATGACTTTGTGTTTACTCGAGAACACTAGAATAGGAGCTGACATGGTTACAATGGCATGAGTTCAAACCGCATGAGTGACATGGTTTTAGCCGTACGGTATGATGAACTACGACTTGATTTAAGCAGCTATCGCGACATGGTTTTTCACGATCTGACCTCTTTAAATATGCAAGTTCTCTCATGCATAATGAATGATTCGTGCTACAACACATTCATGCTCGCGCTACCTGTCTTATGTCACAATCTCACACTTTGCAAATAGTTGAACCATCCTACGACATGAGACAAACAACTTGCGGCATGGTTTCCTGTAGTTATCTCGCTTAGCTTGCCACACGGACTGCCTTTCATCATATCGCTCCAGCTGCCATATCGTTGACCTGAACTTGCTAAAGCTTAGAACGACTTAAAGGGCCTTAACGACCTGGTTCTCGTGTAACATTCTCATAGTTGTATTGCATTCCATGTGGATCTATGCCACTACTAATGTCACGCCATGTATATGGCATGTTGCTTACACTATCGTAAGGACTTAGCCGAGATACCCAGAGGCTTAAGTATGCTTCACGTCATGACATGCCTTCTAATATTGGCTGAGCTGTTATATGATAAACGATTTAAATACTTTACATTGGGGCTGTCCAACGACCTGAATCATATTCTCCGGACAACATGAGAACAATTCCTGGAAACGACATGAAACTTTCCGCGGCTTGCGATCTGTGTGGACATGGTTTCGTGTCGTGCTAACGACTTGATGGCTTGTGGCTTGATGTGCCAGCGCCACAGACCATGTTGAGCTGAACGAACTGAACCATATCGCATTTTAACGTCTTGAGCATACGGATACACTATTTCAATCATGTTCTGTGATCATTTTGATTGCCTGAGTCTTGCACGCGACATGACGTGCTCACGCCCAAATGACTTAAGAAAAGAAATGAGTTCATGTCATGGAGAATGGCTTGAAATTGTGGCGCGCTGAGCATCTTAATACCATGTCGTGTAAACGACTTGAAGCCATAGTGCCAGGACAATATTTTATGAAACTGCCTGGTTCATTGTGTACTATGCCGTCAACATATCTGTTTGAAATTGTGTTTTCACAATGGTGTTAAAAATTAATATTAATTTTTAAATTCTAACTTCGATTAAAAAAAAATTCAGTCATTATTATTTAAAATAAATCATTTTAAATATCCAAAATTCATTAAATCAATCGAAAATAAAATTTTAAAATTGTTCTGAAATTCCGGGTTGTTACAACTACCAGTTTTACTCCAGGCGGTAGTTAAATCTTTAACTAGATTTGAACGTGAAATGGTAATTAAAATTTACCGATAACACCGTGGGTGTTAGATATGGAGTATTACCAATTTTGCTCCATGGGATGAATAAGTTGGGTTCGGGATAATAAATAATAAATGATTATTGCGGTAAGGTTCAATAATCCCGACTCGTCAATAAAATCTTTTGAAATTAATATACAAAGGAAGTTTAAAGAATAAATTTATCTTTGATTAAAATAATGGGAACCTTTCCCTAAAAATATGAATATTGGAATAAAAGAATATATGAATTGGAATGAGGCGTATGATGTGTTTTTATAGCACTTTCTTATTGATTATATAATACGCGAGTTATTCGCAAAGACTGGGTTTAACCCATTTCGAATAATTAATACGATGACCAAAAGTTGATGATGAAGACGGTGGTTAAATACTGGAGTTCTTCACATCGTTTGGATGATTACTGATGTCTTGATTGGGCTATACACCTAAGACAAGGTAATAAGTGGTGATCGTTCAGATGTACTTGGAGATCGATGGATATGCGAGGACCTCTCTCCTATATTGTACATATAGGACGAGGAATAAAGTGCCTACTGTTTCGTTCAGACGCAGAACGGACCTGTAAATGGATGTATGTCTGACATTGGATTTCTATCTGGGCTAATTGATTTCTATTAAATATATATATCTGTTTGGTGGCGGAGAATTTATTCCATTGCTTAATACTCTTCTCTGAAACGTACGAGCTTAGATGTCATATATTGACAGACATCAGTTGTATGGCGTGAATTGTCAATGTGGAATGCCAAGATGCAAATGATCAAGGCTTTTGTTGAAAAGCAGAGTCTTATGGTTGAAGATCAAAGCACAGCTTTAAGTAGCATAGCTTTGTGTATAGCGTTGATTCGCGAGCCTCACACCCCGGTTTGAACCAGAAACGGGAGAGGACCCCAGGGAGAACATGCGTTTCTTTCTAGCTAGGAGTAGGGTCATGGTATGGAGCCCAGACATTTTTACTTATATGGATGAAGGAAAGTGAGGTACCTCGGATTTGAGTCCCTAGTGCCTTTTGATTTACGCCCCATAGGGCGGGGAAGCTTATTGTTCAGGAATTACTAATCCACTAACGTAAGTGTGGGCCGGCCCTGACGTTCCCAGGTGCAGTTGCGACTGATCCTGAGGCACAGGCTAGAGTGTCTCGAATTTGGTAAGGATGATCCCTTGCCTTGGTTCATGATGTAAATCCAACTTCCAATATGACACCGTGCGGTTTTGATTGTAGAACTAGTATGGAGACATGATATATGGTACCCATGCCGTCTATGATTGATACATTTATATTTGAAGTTGCTTTTTAAAACTATGCACTTATAATATCAAAAATGATTTATTTTAAACGTAACAAGCATGTTTTGCTATTATAAGGGAAAACACTATCCTCCGGCTTGCGTTGCATTGTGTGATGCTACCTGAGTCTTATAATAGATTAATTTTTCCAAAAAACATTGCGTTGTTTTATTTTTAACTGTGGTTCACGCGGAGCAAACCTATTACGTGTTATACGGCGTGGTCCCGTGATTTCCCCAACTTTTAAAAATAAAATTAATAACTGTTTTAGTTCTCACACCAGTCTTATGACTGACTCGGAGTTTATTGTTTCTACCTAAACTCTGGGTGCCCATATTTTTTACATGGGCAGCTAGTAGTTTTGGTTTCCGCAGATATTTCTTTTCGCGAGATCCTGGATTGTAGCTAGAGCTATATTCGAAAAGCTTTGTATCCGTGTATTTCTTTCAATTGTGCTAGTGATGTATTTTCCGCTGCTTTGTAATTTTTTAAATCTCTGATATTGTATTTCCAATGTGTAATATTTATTCATGCTATGATATATCATTGTACTCTGGTGTAATTGTTGTAATAGTAATGAAATGTTCTATTGTTTGTGTTCTGATGTGTCGTGTTCTCAACTCAATCCGGGCTTTCCGGTAAGGGCACGTTTGGGTCGTTTCAGCATGATATCAGAGCTTTGGTTTACAAAGCTCGGGAACAAGACATGTTAGAACCGAACAAAAGAATTCATCAGAGATTGGATTAGTAGTATCCAATAAGAATGACTCGTTAGAGATAGGATCAGTAGTATCCTATAACGAGTGTGAAGAACGCTATTTTAAACAAATCAAATTTAGATTTAAATTTTCATATCAATTATTAGTATTTGAATATTTTATTTTATATCGAATTTGGACAATCGAGTATATAAAGATTTTGAATATACGTGTAATTAACATGTATTCGAAGTCTCAAATATACTGGATGGATATAGAATTACACCCTAGTCGCCCGGAGATGACTCTGATGATACTTGTGATTGACATGTCAGCATTAGTACTTTGTGTTCGAGTTTGGAAGATGGGAAATATATTTCCAATTGACTGGTGTGAGAAATAAAACTTAGATAGTGTTATTGTTGTGAACTAGCATCAAAAACATGACTTTGAATATATATATTAAAGTTATGCATTTGAAAAGGTAATCAACTAATTGATTGTTGGTTGTGTTGTTTTATTATTAATTTAACTAGTAAAAATATTGAAATGATAATTAATCTAACCAATATGTGAATGAATGGTAAATTAAGCCAAATCGAATCAAAATATTGAACTGAATTGAAATGAATTGAAATTTATTGGAATTTCATACATGTACATTTGAATACATATATACATACATATATATATATATATAGTCATAGCAGGGAAGCTAAGAAGAGGAATAAAATTGTATGCTCGACAAACAGGTACATATTTACTGTATTTATTGGGGTTTGATGATTTTATGAGCCGATTGGCAAGCCGCTTGGCTTTTTCTTTTTCTTTTGGATTGATGAAGGCTCTGTGAGGCTAGTTGTGGTTTTAAAGGTCTCCCCGTACAAAGAAATTATGGCGAAATTTTTCAAAAATTTAGGGTGTAAGCCAAATTTTTGAAGAATTAGAAAATTCTTAGAAACTGGAAATTTTGAAGAATGAAAGAAAGAATGAAAGTTGAGTTGGTTAGTTAAACAACTTTCAGCTCCGTTCCTTTTCGAGGACGAAAAGATTTTAAGTAGGGGAGATTGTAACAACCTGGAATTCCTGAACCAATTTAAAATTTTGATTTAAGCTGTTTTAATGAACATGCGAATATAAATTGATTATTTTTGCTAAATAAAAGTTGAGAATAATTTTTAAATTTGTTTTTATACTTTATTTGACTTAAAAAAAACTCAGTAAAATTATTAAATTAATTTATAAGTCATGTTTTAGAAAATTTTAAAAATTCGATTTTAAACATCATCGCGTAGCCCTTAAAAAGTGAAATTTTGCTAGGAAGCTCATAATTCGATGAGATAAAATTTTTTGGATTCATAATGACAAATCATTGTTGAGTTCCAAAATGCACGCCGAACGAAGTCAGTATGTGGCCGTGAGAGGCAAAACCATTTGTTCAAAAAAAGGCGATTAGTTTACAAAAGAACATTGTTGAGACGATCTTAAAATTCAATTCCGATTTTTTTGGATTTTTATCGTCAAATAATGGTTAAATCCGAAATGCCATAATTTTTGAAGTTGGCGTTTGGGCGTACAAGAAGAAAAGGTACGCTAAAATAACATTTTTAAGCTAATTTGAGCAATTTTACAAAGGAACATTATTGAGATGACCTTGGAACTCAACGAAACTTTTTTTATTAAATCCGTAGCGTCAAATAATGGTAAGACTCCAAGTTACGTGATTTTTAGAGTTAGTATATGGCCAAGCGTGATTTTTAAAGTGAAAAACATATAATATTCTGACTTTAAAAATTCGTTGTTTGTGTGTTACAGACTCAGAATTCAACGAAACCAGTTTCGTTGGGTCCCTAATGTCGAAGAGAGGCTGCATGTCAATTTTCATCGAAAATGGGATCCTTAGGTGATTACACGGATTTTTAAACCATGAAAACATGCATAAATTGGACAAAATAAAATATATAAAAGAATAAAAAAATTAATTTCCTCTATCCTATATAATATCTCAACCCTCCCTAACCTAATCACTTCTTTCTTCAACACAAGTTTATGTCGCATGCTTTTTCTTCCACAAACTCAAATTGCAAGCATTAAAAATAAAAAAGAAATCAAATTAAATGCTATAAATCATGTTGTATATATATTACTGATCCTTGAGAGTTTCTCTACAATATGGTATGGTTTTTGAGGGATTCGGATGAAGTTTTGAGGCGCTAAATTTTTACAACGTGAGTCTTCTTGGGGATAGGGTTGGAATTTGTGAGGAATAAGAGCTTCAATGCATGAAATGAGTGTTGTATTTGAGTTCGTGAGGTAGAATAACATCTTGTGTGAATTTTTGAGAGGATTCCGTGATAAAAAGTGTCGGGAAGTTGGTGGCGGCCATGTGTGGGCTGCTGTAGAACATGTTTCAGTGGGCAAGTTCAAATAGTGCAATGAAGGTATGGAAGTGTAGAGGAGGAGAAGAGAAGAAGAACGGTGAAGACGGTTCAACTTTTCGTTGAGAAATGAGTGAGGATGGATGGCATGAATGTTGCAGTAATGGGAGGAAATTGGCTGCTGTGTACATGAGTTTGGAGGAGGAAGAAGTGATTAGAGGAGTGATTAGCAAGTTATCTAAGAGTAATTAATTAATTTATGTTAATGTTGAAGACATATATATGTACATGAATCTTGTAAAAAGCATAATTTTTTCATATGAACTCGAAATTCAGCGAAACCGGATCCATTGGAACCGTATCGATGAGAGCTTCACAATGAAATAGATTTGGAGAGAATTGGAGCTTGTCTCAATTTTTGGTGGAGGAAAATGTCATATTCGATCAATCGATCGTTTGGCGATATTTAGCAACAAACCAATCAGGGTGAGAACTCCTTCTCACTCAAAATTATATTTTATCATGTTATTATATTCATGTATAAAAATCATGTAAAATTACCAGTGTAGATTTCTATCAATTTTAATCATTATACATAGTACACGGTGACTGTTAGCTCACCTCCCTCATCTACAGACCATGGTCGATTTAATTGATTGTATTGTGTTTTTTTGTGATGTTGTGATGATTAACATACTAAAAATAATGTTAATATTAATATGGTAGTTGAAATTAAATTATAAATATCCATTTATAATTTAAACAGTAAAATGGGCTAAGTAGAAAAATAATTCAAACCAAATTAGAATTGGTTAAATTTATTAACTAATGATTTATTTAAACAAATCGTTGTTGTTTGAAAACCCCACACGGGTATTGTGATGATATTTGACATACACTAATCTCAGTATTTAGTTGTATGTCGATCAATTGATGAACAGACTGTGATGAGCGATATTTATTTATTTAATGCTTATTCAGTTTCAAATTGCACTCTGGATGATGTTTGAATGTGTATTGATTATTTATCATTATTTTTGTATACTTGTAATGTATGAAAACCATATAACTGAAATTATATGGTAATTGATTGAGTCGCATTCCGATTCAGAAATAAAGAATATTTTAGAATAAAAGAACCATGTGTTTAAATATATTTTTGTTAGTCAAAATGTCATTTTTAACATGTTAATGAAGAATAAAAGAACCATGTGTTTAAATATATTTTTGTTAGTCAAAATGTCATTTTTAACATGTTAATGAAGAATAAAAGAACCATATGTTCAAATATATTTTTGTTAGTCAAAATGTCATTTTTAACATGTTAATAGAGAATAAAAGAACCATGTGTTGAAATATATTTTTGTTTTTCAAAATGTCATTATTAACATGTTAATGAAGAATAAAAGAACCATGTGTTTAAATATATTTTTGTTAGTCAAAATGTCAATATTATCAAAAATGTCATTTTTAACATGTTAATGAAGAATAAAAGAACCATGTGTTTAACTATATTTTTGTTAGTCAAAATGTCATTTTTAACATGTTAATGAAGAATAAAAGAACCATGTGTTTAAATATATTTTTGTTAGTCAAAATGTCATTTCTAACATGTTAATAAAGAATAAAAGAACCATGTGTTTAAATATATTTTTGTTAGTCAAAATTGTTATTTTTAACATGTTAATGAAGTAATAAAAATAGTCATACCTTGAATTATTATTTTGTTAAATAAAAATATTATTTTTAACATGTTAATTGTGAAAACCCGTAACTTCCCCGTAAAGGAAAGCGCGGATAGTTCGAGAACAAGCCACATAATAGAACGCAGACGGAAGAACATTTCATTGTATATTACCACAATGCATCAGATTACAAGAATATACAGAGTATAACTGAATAAATATTACACAGAAATATCAGACATTTAAATTACATTTAAATACATAGCAGCGGAAATAATACAATACACAACTAGAAGAGATATACGGATACAAAGCTTACCGGATATCGTTCCAGCTGTAAACCAGGATCCTGTGAATATAAATCTGCAAAACCAAAACTACTAGCTGCCCGTGTCAAAATAGGGGCATCCAGAGTTTAGCTTAAAACAATAAACTCCAGGTCAGTCATGCGACTGGTGTGAGAACTAAAACAGTTATTAATCTTTATTTTTAAAATTGGGTAAATCAAGGGACCACGCCGTATAACACGGAACGGGTTTCCTCCCAAGAATACCAGTGCATAAAACAAACAGCGCAATGCTAAATAAAGAAAAATGAAGCTGTTATAAGACCCAGGTCCTATCACACAATGCAACGCAAGCCGGGGGATAGGGTTTTCCCTTATAACAGCCAAAGAATGCTTGATACGTTTAAAACAAATCATTTGATACTATAATAAGTGCATAGTGTATAAAACAACTTCAAATCATAAGTATCAATCATAGGCGGCATGGGTACCATATATCATGTCGCCGTACTAGTTCTACAATTAAAACCGCAAATGTCACGTATTTGGAAATTGGATTTCCGTCTATGAACCGAGGCAAAAGATAGTCCTTAACTGACTCGAGACGCTCTAGCCCGCCCCTCAGGATCAGAGCTCGAGTGACCCTTGGATCGTCAGGGCTGGTCCACCGATGTGGATTAAAATGCCTGAACATGCGTTTCCCCGCCCTTTGGGGCGTAGGTGAGCCAACTAAATGACTCCATCGGACCCGGATCGTCCGATCAAACCGAGGCGCCTCGCAACAGCAACAACCACATAAGTCAAACTCGTCAGGGTGTGTAAAACCACTGACGCCACTTCTAACTAGAAAGAAACGCATGCCCTCCCTGATGTCCTCTCCCGTTTCTGGTTCATACCGGGTGTGAGACTCGCGAAGTAAACGTTACACAAAGCTACGCCACAAAGGCCGTGCTTTGATCATTAACCACAAGACTTTGCTTTTCAACAGAAGCCTTGATCATTTGCCACTTAGGCATGCCACACAGGCAATTCACTCCATGCGTTTGATATCCATCAATATATAACCCCTGAGCTCGTACGTCTCAGAGAAGGGCGTTAAGCAAGAGAATAAATTCTCCACCGCCAAACAGATATATATTTAATAGAGATCAATCACACGGACTAAAATCCAATGTCAGACACACAGTCCATTTAAAAGTTCGCTCTGGGTCTGAACGAAACCGGAGGCACCTAGTACCCCGCATATCCATCGATCTCCAAGTACGTCTGGACGATCACCAACTGTTTCCATCTTCTTGGGTGTACAACCCAATCATGATCATCAGTAATTATCCAAACGACGTGAAGACCTCCGGTCTTCGACCATCGTCTTCATCTTCGACTTATCGTCGTATCAGTTATTCAAAATGGGATAAACCCGGTCTTTCCGAATAACTCGCGTATTTTTTAAATAAGTGTTACACAAACACAACATACGCCTCATTCCAATTCATCGGTCACTAACCGTAAATTAATCAAGAGAATAATTCCCCAAATATTAACCCCCGAAGGCCGAAACCAACATCAGATCAATATACAGGAAACCATTCTACTTAGCTAACCGACAGTTAGTTTCTAAATTTCACATTCATATGGAAAGGTTCCCATTAATTTTATCCAAGATAAATAATTAAAATTTATTCTTTAATCCGCTTTTTGAATATCAATTCAACTAGTCGGGATTAGCGAACCATACCGAAGTAATTATTTATTTTATTTCCCAATCCCACCCTATTCATCCCATGAAGTAGGAAATACTTCATATCTAACACCACAGTGTTATCGGTAAATTCAATTACCACTTCACGTTCAAATCTAATTAAAGATTTAACTATCGCTTGGAGTAAAACTGGTGATACTCCATTCTCGATCTTTTCAATCTAATTAAAGATTCATTAAAACTCCACTTAGTTTTAATCGCTAACTGTGTTAAAGAATCAGTGTCATTTAAAACATGGTTCACGATAAACCCAAAATCACATTCCATTAATTATCGGGTTAAAGAACGAGTGTTATTTAAAAATACTGTCCACGATAAACCCAAAAATCAATATCAATTCAATTCCAATTAAATATTATTTAATTGGTACACTTCATTAAATCTAAATAAAAAGATTTAATCTTTTCTCAACTGGGTTCAAGAACAGTGTTAATGAAGACACCATTCACGACAAACCCAAATCACATTTGATATTAAATACAAGGCTCTGAATAGAAAATATTCCGGCTTATATTCGATATCAAATTCTGCGACCAACAAAGATCGTATGGGAAATAACGATACATATATCTATATCTTTCAAATTTCCATAACAACATTTGTATAAGCACGAAATCCAACACCGAAATATTCCGAAGACAATTTCGATTCAAATCCATTCCAATGCAATCATTGGAAATTATGGTTATATTCAAAACCATTTCTAATTCAATTTATTTATTTAAAAATAAATAGAATTATAATTCTAGTTCAAAACTAGTTTATTTCGATAAAAATCTATTTTTATCTTTTCAAATATGGAGTTTTTCATCCCGATTCTTTCTAAATCATTTCTTATGATTTTACACAAATTATTACTATTTTTAATAATTTTATCAAGGCCCGTACATTCGATTTCCATTAACGGCCATCGAACTGCACTTACAGCGACCTTTTTCAAATTTGATTTGGACATAATTCCAAATCCAACCATTAGATTTCAAATTTCTAATATTCGTTAGAAAGCTCTTTTCGATACGAACCCAACGGTTCCAATTTTAGGAGAATCCGACGGTCGGATCTCCCGTAATATCCGTTCGAAGTCAATGGTCGAAATTCGCGAACTACCGCAGCGCGGCGCGTTCTATTCAGGCCATTATATTATATATATAATATATATAATATATACTTCGTCGATTTTCTTTTCAAAACGATTTTTAACCCAATTTCCATTAGTTTTCAATTAAATTTCGATTCATATTCAATTCTATTAAATTTCAATTCGAATTCATTTCTATTCAAATTCAATTCGAATTCATTTCTACTCAATTTCTATTCGAATTCATTTTAAAACGATTTCAATTCTATTTCAATTCTATTCGAATTCATTTTAAAACGATTTCAATTCTATTTCAATTCTATTCGAATTCATTTTAAAACGATTTCAATTCTATTTCAATTCTATTCGAATTCATTTTAAAACGATTTCAATTCTATTTCAATTCTATTCGAATTCATTTTAAAACGATTTCAATTCTATTTCAATTCTATTCGAATTCATTTTAAAACGATTTCAATTCTATTCGAATTCATTTTAAAACGATTTCAATTCTATTTCAATTCCTTTTAAAATGATTTCAATTCTATTCGAATTCATTTTAAAATGATTTCAATTCTATTTCAATTCTATTCGAATTCATTTTAAAACGATTTCAATTCAATTTCAATTCAATTTCAATTTCAAAACATTTCAGTTTATTTCGAATTTCAAATCAATTCAATTAAATTCGAATTTCAATTCACTTTAATATTCACTTCAATTTGAATAAAATCGATATAAATATCGTTCACGTCAAAATGGCGTCAATCTATCAACGCGGCTTCATATGTTTCTATTTTCAAATATTTCTTTTTCAAATATTTCTTTTTCAAAACTGGAATGAGGCCCAATCAATTACCATATAATGTTAATTATATGGATTTTCTACAACACATGTAAATATCCACAATGATGAATAATCAACCATCATCCAAAGTGCATTCTACACTGTATAAGCATCAAATATAAATATTCAACGCTTATAGCAGCATGTCAATCAATCGATCGACATACAACTAAACAATCGGGATTAGTGTACGTCAAATATCATCCCAATACCCGTGTGGGGTTTCAAACAATCAAACACAGATTTTATTTGTGCAGTTGGGCGATGTGTAAAATTTATCGTCCCAATCAATATCAGTCAAATGTGTGTATATAAACAAATCGTCCGATTTGTTTATAAATATTTATTTTATATACACGTTAAAAATTATATTTTTAACTATAAAATATTTCCCACAATAAAATATTTCATTTCATTTCACGTCACATCACACAATCAACTACACATCAAAATCAAACAAACAAGCATACAAACCGTCCATGGTCTGTGGACGACGGGTGTCGGGTGCTACTAAACACCGTCTGCATCCTAGTATATATATATATAACTAGAAAATTAAATTAAAGAGTGGGAGATTCTCACAGAATTGCTAATCCAACGCCACGATTCGTCAAATGTAGAAATCTTTGTCGTTCTTGCCTCTTGTCAATTTCTTTGCCCGTATTCTCTACATATGTAAAAATCACATTTTTACTTCGCTACTCGATATATAAAAAAAATCGAATTTTTACTTTGCTATTCAATATATAAAAATCGAATTTTTACTTCGCTATTTAATATATAAAAATCGAATTTTTACTTCGCTCTACAATATATAAAAATCGGATTTTTACTTTGATAAAAATGAAATCTTTACATTGAAAAAAATGAAGTCTTTACATTGATAAAAATGAAATCTTTACATCGATAAAAATGAAATCTTTACATCGATAAAAATGAAATCTTTACATTGATAAAAATGAAATCTTTACATTGATAAAAATGTACATAATGAAAACTGATTTTTTTTATAATGCTAGTTACATTGAATAAATAGAATAAAATAAAATAAATAAACAAAAATAGGACGGCTTACAAAATTTCGTTCGTTGGAGAGGGGGTGGGGGTTCACTGGTCGGAGGGGGCTTGAGAAGAGGCGCTGGGGTCAGGGGGTGGAAGGGGGTGTCGCACGCGCGGTGGTGGGTCAGGGGATGGCCGGAGCAGTGGGTGGCAGTGGCTAGGGTTGCGGTTTTGGGGTGGAGTGTCCTAGGGTTTCGCGCTTGAGGCTTGCGCGATGGAGGGAGGACGTCGGCCGAGAGGAGGGGGTGCGGTGGGCCAAACGACGGCGGAGGGTGGGGCCAGGCGGCGCTCGCGAGGGGGGAATCAATTTCTGGTTCGTCGTGTTTTTTTTCTTCTTCTGAAATGATTTGATTTCGAAATCGGGGGGGCCTGAGAGGGAGTAAGGAGAGGAGAGAGATATTTTATTTTTAATTTAATTAATTAATTTAATTTCAAAAAGTAACTTTTCCATTCGACCTCGAAACAAGGCCCATCGCCTATCGTCCATAGCTAATTACCCCCATTCCGAACACAATAGGATATGTATCGTAAGCTGAATCGACTATTTCGATCAGTTTTCGTCAAAATCAACATATAACTCTATATATTGAATTTGAACGCGCATTTCAATTTACTGGGGTCACATACTAACTCGAAAAATTCCAAAAAAATATTTTCTAGCTTCGTATTAACGATACGGTCCTAACAAAACTAGCTTCATCGAATTCTGAGACCGTTTGAAAAATGGCCATTTTCCAGTCGATTAAAATTAACTAAAACTGGTCAAACGCGTTTTCCTTTGCCACACTCACATATTGATTCGAAAAATTATGAAATTTGGAATCTAGCAATAACTTTACACCACAGACCCAACAAAAGTGGTTTCATCGAAATCCGAGGTCGTTTGCAAAATGGCTATTTTTAAGGGCCTGAATTCCATAGCGACTATTCAGAATTTTCAACTGGACATATCTTTTGATCCCCGCTATGAAATTTTGATTTTTCGGATTCGTTGGAAAGATATTATCAAATAGATCCTATTATTTTTGGTTTCACGAAAATCCAGATTATTTTGCACCCGGTACATTCATTTGAAGTTTGAAATCAAATTATCGAACTACCGCGCCATTTTCAATTCCTTTTATAATTATAAATAATTATTTATATTCTAACGACGACGTATATAATATATACGTTCGAATTCCATTCAAAATAAATTTCTCGTCGGTATTATTTAAAATAATTCATTTTAAATAATCAAAATTCGCTAAAATTGCCAAAATAAAAATTTTAAACTGGCCCAGAATTTCGGGTTGTTACAATCTCCCCCACTTAAAATTTTTCGTCCCTGAAAAGGAACAAAGTCGAAAGTGGTTTGAGTAATCAATTCTACGCTCGATCTGGCTTTCATTCTCCAACTTTTCAGTTTCTGAGAATTTCCAAATTCTTCAAAAATTTGGCTAACACCCTAAATTTTCGAAAAATTTCACCATAACCTCCCCTGCACCGGGAGCCACGGGAAAATCCCGAAATTGCCATACAGGCCTTCTGATCTCAAAAAGAAAAAGAAAAAGCCAAGCGGCTAGCCAATAGGCTCATAAAATCATCATCACCCAAACAAAACAGTAAATTATGTAGTAAACATGTACCTATTTGTCGGGCAAACAAATTTTATTCTCTGCTCTAGCCTCCTTGCTATGACCTGTTCAATGTAAGTATATGTATATGCAAGCAAATGCGACCAATTTTCAATACAATTCAATATTTGATTCAATTGGGCTAAATGGCTAAAAAAATTAGCAAACAAATAAACAAGCAACACAAACATCAATCAATTAGTGAATTAGAGTTTCAAACTCATAATTTTGATACATATACAAAAATCATGTTTTGATGCCAAATCACAACAATAAGCCCTATCTAGTTTCGGTTCTCACACCAGTCTATTGGAAACTTATAGAAATCTCACTTTCGAAACTCGAAGATAAATACTGGCGACGGTGCCCCATCACCAGAATTATCCCCGGGCACTAGAGTATGATTCTATAACTATCCAGTATATTAAAACTTCGAATACACGTTTGCAAGACATATATGCAAAATCTCCATATATCAGATTGTCCAAATCAATATAGATAGATAATTAAATACGTATAATTGATTTAAATTTCAAAACAAAATTTGTTTTCACTTTAAAATTTTACTCTTCACACTCGTTCTAGGATACTACTGATCCCATTTCTAACGAGTCATTCCCATTGGATATTACTAATCCCGTGTTCTCTGAGCTTTGTAAACCAAAGCTCTGATACCAACTGTAAAAACCCGTAACTTCCCCGTAAAGGAAAGCGCGAATAGTTCGAGAACAAGCCACATAATAGAACGTAGACGGAAGAACATTTCATTGTATATTACCACAATGCATCAGATTACAAGAATATACAGAGTATAACTGAATAAATATTACACAGAAATATCAGAGATTTAAATTACATTTAAATACATAGCAGCGGAAATAATACAATACACAACTAGAAGAGATATACGGATACAAAGCTTTCCGGATATCGTTCCAACTGTAAACCAGGATCCTGTGAATATAAATCTGCAAAACCAAAACTACTAGCTGCCCATGTCAAAATAGGGGCACCCAGAGTTTAGGTTAAAACAATAAACTCCAGGTCAGTCATGGGACTGGTGTGAGAACTAAAATAGTTATTAATCTTTATTTTTAAAATTGGGTAAATCAAGGGACCACGCCGTATAACACGGAACGGGTTTCCTCCCAAGAATACCAGTGCATAAAACAAACAGCGCAATGCTAAATAAAGAAAAATGAAGCTGTTATAAGACCCAGGTCCTATCACACAATGAAACGCAAGCCGGGGGATAGGGTTTTCCCTTATAACAGCCAAAGAATGCTTGATACGTTTAAAACAAATCATTTGATACTATAATAAGTGCATAGTGTATAAAACCACTTCAAATCATAAGTATCAATCATAGGCGGCATGGGTACCATATATCATGTCGCCGTACTAGTTCTACAATTAAAACCGCAAATGTCACGTATTTGGAAATTGGATTTCCGTCTATGAACCGAGGCAAAAGATAGTCCTCAACCGATTCAAGACGCTCTAGCCCGCCCCTCAGGATCAGAGCTCGAGTGACCCTTGGATCGTCAGGGCCGGTCCACCGATGTGGATTAAAATGCCTGAACATGCGTTTCCCCGCCCTTTGGGGTGTAGGTGAGCCAACTAAATGACTCCATCGGACCCGGATCATCCGATCAAACCGAGGCGCCTCGCAACAGCAACAACCACATAAGTCAAACTCGTCAGGGCGTGTAAAACCACTGACGCCACTTCTAACTAGAAAGAAACGCATGCCCTCCCTGATGTCCTCTCCCGTTTCTGGTTCATACCGGGTGTGAGGCTTACGAAGTAAACGTTACACAAAGCTACGCCACAAAGGTCGTGCTTTGATCATCAACCACAAGACTTTGCTTTTCAACAGAAGCCTTGATCATTTGCCACTTAGGCATGCCACACAGGCAATTCACTCCATGCGTTTGATATCCATCAATATATAACCCCTGAGCTCGTACGTCTCAGAGAAGGGCGTTAAGCAAGAGAATAAATTCTCCGCCGCCAAACAGATATATATTTAATAGAGATCAATCACACGGACTAAACTCCAATGTCAGACACACAGTCCATTTACAAGTTCGCTCTGGGTCTGAACGAAACCGGAGGCACCTAGTACCCCGCATATCCATCGATCTCCAAGTACTTCTGGACGATCACCAACTGTTTCCATCTTCTTGGGTGTACAGCCCAATCAAGATCATCAGTAATTATCCAAACGAAATGAAGACCTCCGGTCTTCGACCATCGTCTTCATCTTCGACTTATCGTCGTATCAGTTATTCAAAATGGGATAAACCCGGTCTTTCCGAATAACTCGCGTATTTTTTAAATAAGTGTTACATAAACACAACATACGCCTCATTCCAATTCATCAGTCACTAACCGTAAATTAATCAAGAGAATAATTCCCCAAATATTTACCCCCGAAGGCCGAAACCAACATCAGATCAATATACAGGAAACCATTCTACTTAGCTAACCGACAGTTAGTTTCTAAATTTCACATTCATATGGAAAGGTTCCCATTAATTTTATCCAAGATAAATCATTAAAATTTATTCTTTAATCCACTTTTTGAATATCAATTCAACTAGTTGGGATTAGCGAACCATACCGAAGTAATTATTTATTTTATTTCCCAATCCCACCCTATTCATCCCATGAAGTAAAACTGGAAATACTTCATATCTAACACCACAGTGTTATCGGTAAATTCAATTACCACTTCACGTTCAAATCTAATTAAAGATTTAACTATCGCTTGGAGTAAAACTGGTGATACTCCATTCTCAATCTTTTCAATCTAATTAAAGATTCATTAAAACTCCACTTAGTTTTAATCGCTAACTGGGTTAAAGATTCAGTGTCATTTAAAACATGGTTCACGATAAACCCAAAATCACATTCCATTAATTATCGGGTTAAAGAACGAGTGTTATTTAAAAACACTGTCCACGATAAACCCAAAAATCAATATCAATTCAATTCCAATTAAATATTATTTAATTGGTACACTTCATTAAATCTAAATAAAAAGATTTAATCTTTCCTCAACTGGGTTTAAGAACAGTGTTAATGAAGACACCATCCACGACAAACCCAAATCACATTTGATATTAAATACAAGGCTCTGAATAGAAAATATTCTGGCTTATATTCGATATCAAATTCTGCGACCAACAAAGATCGTATGGGAAATAACGATATATATATCTATATCTTTCAAATTTCCATAACAACATTTGTATAAGCACGAAATCCAACACCGAAATATTCCGAAGACAATTTCGATTCAAATCCATTCCAATGCCATCATTGGAAATTATGGTTATATTCAAAACCATTTCTAATTCAATTTATTTATTTAAAAATAAATAGAATTATAATTCTAGTTCAAAACTAGTTTATTTCGATAAAAATCTATTTTTATCTTTTCAAATATGGAGTTTTTCATTCCGATTCTTTCTATATCATTTCTTATGATTTTACACAAATTATTACTATTTTTAATAATTTTATCAAGGCCCGTACAGTCGATTTCCATCATTGGCCATCGAACTGCACTTACAACGACCTTTTTCAAATTTGATTTGGACATAATTCCAAATCCAACCGTTAGATTTCAAATTTCTAATATTCGTTAGAAAGCTCTTTTCGATACGAACCCAACGGTTCAGGTTTTAGGAGAATCCGACGGTCGGATCTCCCATAATATCCGTTCGAAGTCAATGGTCGAAATTCGCGAACTGCCGCAGCGCGGCGCGTTCTATTCAGGCCATTATATTATATATATAATATATATAATATATACTTCGTCGATTTTCTTTTCAAAACGATTTTTAACCCAATTTCCATTCGTTTTCAATTAAATTTCGATTCGTATTCAATTCTATTAAATTTCAATTCGAATTCATTTCTATTCAAATTCAATTCGAATTCATTTCTATTCAATTTCTATTCGAATTCATTTTAAAACGATTTCAATTCTATTCGAATTCATTTTAAAACAATTTCAATTCTATTCGAATTCATTTTAAAACGATTTGAATTCTATTTCAATTCTATTCAAATTCATTTTAAAACGATTTCAATTCTATTTCAATTCTATTCGAATTCATTTTAAAACGATTTCAATTCTATTTCAATTCTATTTGAATTCCTTTTAAAATGATTTCAATTCTATTTCAATTCTATTCGAATTCATTTTAAAACGATTTCAATTCTATTTCAATTCTATTCGAATTCATTTTAAAACGATTTCAATTCTATTTCAATTTCAAAACATTTCAGTTTATTTCGAATTTCAAATCAATTCAATTAAATTCGAATTTCAATTCACTTTAATATTCACTTCAATTTGAATAAAATCGATATAAATATCGTTCACGTCAAAATGGCGTCAATCTATCAACGCGGCTTTATATGTTTCTATTTTCAAATATTTCTTTTTCAAATATTTCTTTTTCAAAACTGGAATGAGGCCCAATCAATTACCGTATAATGTTAATTATATGGATTTTCTACAACACATGTAAATATCCATAATGATGAATAATCAACCATCATCCAAAGTGCATTCTACACTGTATAAGCATCAAATATAAATATTCAACGCTTATAGCAGCATGTCAATCAATCGATCGACATACAACTAAACAATCGGGATTAGTGTACATCAAATATCATCCCAATACCCGTGTGGGGTTTCAAACAATCAAACACAGATTTTATTTGTGCAGTTGGGCGATGTGTAAAATTTATCGTCCCAATCAATATCAGTCAAATGTGTGTATATAAACAAATCGTCCGATTTGTTTATAAATATTTATTTTATATACACGTTAAAAATTATATTTTTAACTATAAAATATTTCCCACAATAAAATATTTCATTTCATTTCACGTCACATCACACAATCAACTAGACATCAAAATCAAACAAACAAGCATACAAGCCGTCCATGGTCTGTGGACGACGGGTGTTGGGTGCTACTAAACACCGTCTGCATCCTAGTATATATATAACTAGAAAATTAAATTAAAGAGTGGGAGATTCTCACAGAATTGCTAATCCAACGCCACGATTCTTCACATGTAGAAATCTTTGTCGTTCTTGCCTCTTGTCACTTTCTTTGCCCGTATTCTCTACATATGTAAAAATCACATTTTTACTTCGCTACTCGATATATAAAAAAAATCGAATTTTTACTTTGCTATTCAATATATAAAAATCAAAATTTTACTTCGCTATTTAATATATAAAAATCGAATTTTTACTTCGCTATTCAATATATAAAAATCGGATTTTTACTTTGATAAAAATGAAATCTTTACATTGATAAAAATGAAGTCTTTACATTGATAAAAATGAAATCTTTACATCGATAAAAATGAAATCTTTACATCGATAAAAATGAAATCTTTACATTGATAAAAATGTACATAATGAAAACTGATTTTTTTTATAATGCTAATTACATTGAATAAATAGAATAAAATAAAATAAATAAACAAAAATAGGACGGCTTACAAAATTTCGTTCGTCGGAGAGGGGGTGGGGGTTCACTTGTCGGAGGGGGCTTGAGAAGAGGCGCTGGGGTCAGGGGGTGGAAGGGGGTGTCGCACGCGCGGTGGTGGGTCAGGGGATGGCCGGAGCAGTGGGTGGCAGTGGCTAGGGTTGCGGTTTTGTGGTGGAGCGGCCTAGGGTTTCGCGCCTGAGGCTTGCGCGATGGAGGGAGGACGTCGGCCGAGAGGAGGGGGTGCTGTGGGCCAAACGACGGCGGAGGGTGGGGCCAGGCGGCGCTCGCGAGGGGGGAATCGATTTCTGGTTCGTCGTGTTTTTTTTTCTTCTGAAATGATTTGATTTCGAAATCGGGGGGGGGGGGGGGGCTGAGAGGGAGTAAGGAGAGGAGAGAGATATTTTATTTTTAATTTAATTAATTAATTTAATTAATTAATTTAATTTCAAAAATTAACTTTTCCATTCGAGCTCGAAACAAGGCCCATCGCCTATCGTCCATAGCTAATTACCCCCATTCCGAACACAATGGGATATGTATCGTAAGCTGAATCGACTATTTCAATCAGTTTTCGTCAAAATCAACATATAACTCTATATATTGAATTTGAACGCGCATTTCAATTTACTGGGGTCACATACTAACTCGAAAAATTCCAAAAAAATATTTTCTAGCTTCGTATGAACGATACGGTCCTAACAAAACTAGTTTCATCGAATTCTGAGACGGTTTGAAAAATGGCCATTTTCCAGTCGATTAAAATCAACTGAAACTGGTCAAACGCGTTTTCCTTTGCCACACTCACATATTGATTCAAAAAATTATGAAATTTGGAATCTAGCAATAACTTTACACCACGGACCCAACAAAAGTGGTTTCGTCGAAATCCGAGGTCGTTTGCAAAATGGCTATTTTTAAGGGCCTGAATTCCATAGCGACTATTCAGAATTTTCAACTGGACATATCTTTTGATCCCCGCTATGAAATTTTGATTTTTCGGATTCGTTGGAAAGATATTATCAAATAGATCCTATTATTTTTGGTTTCACGAAAATCCGGATTATTTTGCACCCGGTACATTCATTTGAGGTTTGAAATCGAATTATCGAACTACCGCGCCATTTTCAATTCCTTTTATAATTATATATAATTATTTATATTCTAACGACGACGTATATAATATATATGTTCAAATTCCATTCAAAATAAATTTCTCGTCGATATTATTTAAAATAATTCATTTTAAATAATCAAAATTCGCTAAAATTGCCAAAATAAAAATTTTAAACTGGCCCAGAATTTCGGGTTATTACATTAATGAAGTGAATAAAAATAGACATGTATTGAAATGAATGTTCGTGTGTGTAGAACATTTTAAAATAATATTCAGTGAGGAATAAAATTATGAATTTGATGTCCGTTTTTGAATGGACACAAAAATATTGAAATATGAAGCTGAGTTAAGTAGAAAACGCCTTTTTAACTCGAATGGGTTTATCGATCAATTTTATTCATTTTATAATGAATATCGAAAAAAGAGGTGAAAATCTTATCATTTTGAAAATATTACCATTTTGAAATTATAATGATATAGAATATTCAATTTTGATTTAAAATTGAAAACGGAGTAGAAATCGTTTTAAAACGAATTTTTAAATATTTTATAAAATATGTTTTAAATGGAAATCAACGATAATATATATATATATATATATATTTAATGGCCTGAATCAAACGCGCCACGCAGCGACCGTTCGCGAATTCGACCATTGATTTCAAATCAGCGTAACGGAAGATCCGACCGTCGGATTCTCCTAAAACCAAAACTATTTGGTTCGTATCGAAAAGAGATGTCAATGAATATAAGAGATTAGAAATCTAACGGTTGGATTTGGAATTATGTACAATTCAATTTCAAAAAAGGTCGCTATGGATGTAGTTTGGTGGCCGTTTTTAGAAACCGACTGTACGGGCCTTGATAAAATTACTAAAAATATGGAAAAATTATGTAAAATCACAATAAGTGATTTGGAAAGATTTTGGATGAAAATTTCCATATTTGAAAATATAAAAATATATTTTTATCGAAATGAACTAGTTATTAACTAGAATAATAATCCAATGTTTTCAAATAAAATAAATTGGATTTTGGGTTTGTCGTGAATGGTGTCTTCAATAACACTGTTCTTAAACCCAGTTGAGAAAAGAATAAATCTTTTAATTAAGATTAAGTGAAGTTTTCCAATTAATTGATATTTAATTGGAATTGAATAAAAGAATTAGATTTTGGGTTTGTCGTGAATGGTGACTTAAATAACACTGTTCTTAAACCTTGTATGAAAAGAATAAATCTTTTAATTAAGATTATTAGAGTTTCCAATTATATTTAATAATTGGAATAAAATGAAATGTGAATTGGGTTTATAGTGAACTCTGTTTTAACAACATTTGTTCTTTAACCCGATTAATAGTGAAAATATAATCTGGAATTTATAAATCTTTTAATAAGATTTAAATGTAAATTTTCCAAAGCAAAATTTTCCAATTTAATAAATTAAATCGGAATTGAATGGAATTCGGTTTAATAATAACCGAGACAAGATTCTGTGAATGAAGACTGTTACTATATATCGAATTTAAAAGGCTTTACCGTTATTCCATTTATATTATTAGTCTGATGCGGAAATTTATATCGATTATATATTGATCTGATTTCTGTGAAGATTCCATATTTAATGGAAGATGATTTTGGGTTTATCGTGAGCTGTGTTTTAAATGACTTTGGTTCTTTAACCCAGTTAAAGACAAGATTAATTTCTCAAAGTTGAATAGTCATAAAGTAATGATTTTTGATATTAAAACCAAATTGGAGTTTTAATAAGTTTTTAATTTTATTGAAATGGGAATGAGATAGTTAAATTTATCGAATTCTTGAAATGATTGAAAACGGAGTACCACCAGTTTTACTCCAGGCGATAGTTAAATCTTTAATTAGATTTGAACGTGAAATGGTAATTAAAATTTACCGATAACACCGTGAGTGTTAGACATGGAGTATTACCAGTTTTGCTCCATGGGATGAATAGGTTGGGTTTGGGATAATTAATAATAAATGATTATTGCGGTAAGGTTTAATAATCCTAACTAGTTAATAAAATCTTTTGAAATTGATATACAAAGGAAGAATACAGAATAAATTTTAAAAAAATTATCTTTGATAAAATTAATGGGAACCCTTCTATAAAAATATGAATATTGGAATAAAAAATATTCTGAATTGGAATGAGGCATATGATATGTTTTTATAGCACTTTCTTATTGATTATAAAATACGCGAGTTATTAGGAAAGACTGGGTATAACCCATTCTAAATAATTAATACGACTACCAAAAGTTGACGATGAAGACAGTGGTTGAAGATTGGAGTTCTTCACATCGTTTGGATGATTACTGATGTCTTGATTAGGCTGTACACCCAAGACAAGGTAATAATTGGTGATCGTTCAGACGTACTTGGAGATCGACAGATATGCGATGACCTCTCTCCTGGATTAGACATATGGGATGAGGAATAAGGTGCCTCCGGTTTCGTTCAGAATTAGAACGGACTTGTAAATGGATGTGTGTCTAACATTGGATTTCATTCCGTGCTAATTGATTTCTATTAAATATATACCTGTTTGGTAGCGGAGAATTTATTCTCTTGCTTAACACCCTTCTCTAAGACGTACAAGCTTAGAGGTTATATATTGAAAGACATCAGTTGTTTGGCGTGAATTGTCAATGTGGCATGCCAAGATGCAAATGATCATGGATTTTGTTGAAAAGAAGAGTCTTGTGGTTGATGACCAAAGCACAGGTTTAAGTAGCATAGCTTTGTGTATAGCGTTGATTCGCGAGCCTCACACCCCAGTATGAACCAGAAATGGGAGAGGACCCCATGGAGAACATGTGTTTCTTTCTAGCTAGGAGTGGTGTCATGTTATAGAGCCCAGACATATTTACTTATGTGTACTAATCTACTAACATAATTGTAGACCGGCACTGGCGTTCCTAGGTGCAGTTGCGACTGATCCTGAGGCACATGCTAGAGTGTCTCGAATTTGGTAAGGACGGTCCCTTGCCTTGGTTCATGATGGAAATCCAACTTCCAATACGACACCATGCAATTTTGATTGTAGAACTAGTATGGCGACATGATATATGGTACCCATGTCGTCTATGATTGATACATTTATATTTGAAGTTATTTCTTAATCACTATGCACTTATAATATCAAAAATGATTTGTTTTAAACGTACCAAGCATGTTTGGCTATTATAAGGGAAAAATCTATCCTTCGGCTTGCGTTGCATTGTGTGATTGGACCTGAGTCTTATAATAGCTTCATTTTTCAAAAAGTATTGCATTGTTTTATTTTAAACTGAGGTTCATGTGGAGTAAACCCGTTCCGTGTTATGCGGCGTGGTCACATGATTTCCCCAACTTTTAAAAATAAAATTAATAACTGTTTTAGTTCTCACTGCAGTCCCATGACTGACTCGAAGTTTATTATTTCTATCTAAACTCTGGGTGCCTATACTTTCCACATGGGCAGCTAGTAGTTTTGGTTTGCGCAGATATTTCTTTTCATAGGATCCTGGATTACACCTGGAGTTATATTCAGAAAGTTTTGTATCTGTGTATTTCTTTTAGTTGTGCTGGTGGTGTATTTTCTGCTACGCATTGTATTACATTTTTCCGCTGCTTTGTAATTTAATAAATCTCTGATATTGTATTTCCAATGTGTAATATTTATTCGTACTCTGATATATTCTTGTACTCTGATGTAATTGTTGTAATAGCAATGAAATGTTCTATTGTTTGTGTTCTGATGCGTCGTGTTTTCAACTCAATCAGAGCTTCCCCGTAAGGGCGAGTTTGGGTCGTTTCATCTAGGCTACATACCATGACATCACTCCTAGCTAGGAAGAAATGCACGCCCTCCCTGCGGTCCCTCATCCCGATTCTGGTTCATATTAGGTTGTGAAGCTAGCGAATTGATACTATACACAGAGCTATGCTAATTAAAGCCGTGCTTTGATCATCATCCACAAGACTCTGCTTTTCAACAAAAGCCTTGATCATTTGCATCTTAACATGCCATATTGACAATCCACGCTACACAGCTGATGTCTATCAATATATAACCTCTAAGCTCGTACGTCTCAGTGAGGGGTGTTTGGCAAGAGAATAAATCCTCTGCCACTAAACAAATATATATTAAATAGAAATCAATCAACACAGAATGAAATCCGATGTCAAAAACACATCCATTTACAAGTCCGTTCGGATTTGAACAAAACCAGAGGCACCTTAATCCTCGTCCCATATGTCCAATACAGGAGAGAGGTCCTTGCATATCCAATCGATCTCCAAGTACGTTTGGACGATCACCACTTATTACCTTGTCTCTGGGGATCAGCCCAATCAAGACATCAATAATCATCCATTCGATGTAAAGATCTCCAGTCTTCAACCACAGTCTTCATCGTCGACATTTAATCGTCGTATCGGTTATTTAGAATGGGATAAACCCGGTGTTTCCGAATAACTCGTGTATTTTATAATCGAGTGATATATAAACACATCCTATGCCTCATTCCATTTCAGAATATTCTTTTATTCAACTATTCATATCTTAGGGGAAAGTTTCCCATTAATTTTATCAAAGATAAATTCTTCTAAACTTACTCTTTATTCTTCGTTTAAAAACCATTTCCAAAGATTTTATTTTATCCTTTAATAATTCTATACCAAATTATGGTTTACCCAACTAGTCAGGATGATCGAGCCTTACCGAACTAATCCTTTGTTTATTAATCCCAATCCCAGCCTATTCATCCAATGGAGCAAAACTGGAAGTACTCCATATCAACCACCCCTGGGCTATCGGTAAATTCAATTACCATTTCACGTTCAAATCTAATTAAAGATTTAACTATCGTATGGAGTAAAACTGGTGGTACTCCATTCTTGAAACATTTCTTAAATTCGGTGAACTTAATTACCTCATTTACACTCAAATCTAATCAAAGATTCATTAAAACTCCAATCGGTTTTAATTATCTAAAATCATTACTTTATGATTATTGAACTTTAAGAAATTAATCTTGCCTTTAACTGGGTTAAAGAACTAATGTCATTTAAAATACAGTTCATGATAAACCCAAATCATCTTTCATGAACTATGGAATCTTCACGGAAAACAGATCAATATATAATCGATATAAATACCCGTATCACACTAATAAAATAAATGGAATAACGACAAAGCCTTTTAAATTCCATATATAGTAACGGTCTCCCTTTATAGAAGCTCCTCCCGATTATTACTAAATCGAATTCCATTCCATTGCAATTTAATATATTAAATTGGAAACCTTTACTTTGGAAATTTTCCATTAAACCTTATTAGAAACATTTATAAATTCCAAATCATATCTTCACCGTTAATTGGGTTAAAGAATAAATGTTATTTAAAACACAGTTTACGATGACAAACCCAAAATCTAATTTGATATTAAATACAAGGTTCTAAATGGAAATATATCGACTTATATTCAATATCAAATTCTGAAACTAATGGATATCGTATTGGGAATAACGATATATGTATCTTCCAAATTCCTCAACAATATCTGTATAATCACGGAATCCAATATCGAAGTATCCGAAGATTATTTCCATTTAAATCCTTTCCTATTTCAATGTTAGAAATTCTGGTTATATTACAACATTTACAAATCCAATTTATTTCTTTAGAAACATTGGATTATTTTTCTAGTTAATAACTAGTTCATTTCGATAGAAGTATCTATTATCCTTTCAAACATTGAATTTTTCATCCAAACCATTAGTTATGATTTTACATAATTTTTCCATATTTTTAATAATTTTAATATCCCCATTTCAGTCGGTTTCCAATAACGGCCACCGAAATGCATCCATAGCGACCGTTTCTGAAATTTATTTGGACATAATTTAAAATCAAACCATTCAAGTTCAAATCTCATATATTCATTAGAAAGATATTTTCAATACGAACCCAATAGCTCCAGATTTAGAAGAATCCAACGGTCGGATCTCCCATTACGTCCATTTAAAGTTAATGGTTGAAATTCGCGAATGGTCGTTGCGTGGCGCACTCTATTCGAACCATTATATATATATATATATATATATATATATATATATATATATATAATATCGTCGATTTCCATTTAAAAAGCATTTTATAAATCGCTTATAAATTCATTTTAAAAACGATTCCACTTCGTTTTCAATTTTAAATCAAAATTGAATATTCCATATCATTATAGTATTAAAATGATAATATTTTCAAAATATCTGATTTGGAAATCCGTTTCCTTTTCATATTCGTTGTAAAATGAATAAAATCAATTTAGAAACCTATTTGAGTAAAAATGACATTTAACTACTTAAATCGGTTTCACATTTCAATATATTTGTGTCCATCCAAAATCAGACATCAAAATCATATTTTGATTATTTAATGAATATTATTTTAAAATATTCGTTAGTTTAAAATATTCGTCATTTTAAAATATTTGTTATTTTAAAATATTCCTTATTTCTCAATCGGAATGCGACTCAATCAATTACCATATAATTTTTGTTATATGGCTTTCATACATCGCATGTATTCAACAATAATGATAAATAATCATTCAACAATCAAATATCATCCACAGTGCATTTTAAAACTGTATAAGCATTAAAATAAATAAATAAATAAATAACACTCATCACAGTCTGTCAACCCATCGATTGACATAAACTAATTATTGGGATTGGTGTATGTTAAATATCACCCCAATACCCATGTGGGGATTTCAAACAATAATGGTCTATTTAAATAAATCATTGGTTAATAAATTTAACCAATTCAAATTCGGTTTGAATTATTTTTCTATTTAACCAATTTTTGTTGTTTAAATTAAAAATAAATAATTTATGTCCATTTTAGCTATCAAAATAATTTATAATTATTTTTATAATGTATTAAACATTTCATAATCACAGTCACAATCATAACACAGCAATTCAACAATATCATCCATATAAATAAATACTCAACTATCCAGTGCCATATACGGCGCCACAAGTGGCCATCCGCAGAGTATGAAATGCGAGTGTCGCTAAATCCCATTAGTCTTGCTTCAAATTTAAATGATTTGTGGGAGTTCGTGTGTTGAACTCCAAAATAACTACATAATAAAATATTGAGTGAGAAGGAGTTCTCACTTTGGTTTCAACTTCGTCATTCTTTAACTGATGATTCAGTAAAGTTTGGGTATAAATCGCCTCAAATTCAAATTTTCTCCGTTTTGGTTCTGGTCAATTCCATCACGAAGCTCTCAATGGGACGATTCCAATGCACTAGAAATCATTCGATTTCGTTTTCGTTTGCATAAGTTATGACGATTTTAAACTTTGAACGATTTAATGATGTCACTAATATAAATTAATTAAGTTAAATAATTATCCTCCACTAATTACTCTCCCTTCCTTCTTCGTTCTGATGATAGCAAATCCATCATTCGACTCCTCTTTCTGGCACCATCCATGGCATCGAACTCGACGCCCCATCCTACCGTGAAAACACCCACGAATGCGCCCAAATCCTGAGCCAAATTCGAGAAATTTTTACAATGAAATTCGATCACTCCCATTGGAATTAAAGATCTTGAGGAGCTCTTCGATTATCCCTTTGAATGTCTGGTGAATCTTTGAACGGATTGGTCGGATTTGGAGGAGGAAGCTCAGAATGAAAAATCTCCGTTCGCTTTATTTATGGCCTACGCGTTTTGAATAGTCAATGGGATTTCAGAATTTATATATATATATATTATTAATTATTATTTAATTCAAAAAAATAGGGTTTTACATCCGAACTCCAAACGAATCCCAACAGCTGTCGCTTCTAGCTAAATACCCCCATTTCGGACACAATGAGATATGTTTCGTGAGCCAATTCAACGGTTTCGATCAGTTTTCATAAAAATTAAAATATAAATTAATATAATAGTCAATACTGAATTTGAACGTACATTTTAATTTACAAGGGCCATATACTGACTCCAAAAATTACAGAAAAATAAATCTAGCTATGTTTTGATGATACAGTCTAACAAAACTAATTTCGTTGAATTTGGAGATGGTTTAAAAAATGGCCTTTTTCGGTATATTAAATTTAAACTGAATTTCCCAAACCCGTTTAAATTAACCATGCTCACATATTAATTCCAAAAATTGTGAAATTAGAAACCTAACAATATTTTACATTCCGGATCCGACAAAAGTGATTTCATCAAAAACGGAGGTAGTTTGTAAAATGCTATTTTAAGGGCTTTATATATATATTAAAATTATATATAAATTCCATTGCGACTATTTTAAATTTTAAACTGGACATAAATTACAATTTATAAAGTGAAACTAGTGTTAACAATTATTTCAAAATTACAGGTTGTTACAGATGCAATACATGAATTGAAACTAGTGTTAACAATTATTTCAAAATTTGCTACTTAAAAATTTTTAAAAATCAGATTATGAACTTTTTGAAAGACCTTGCTTGATGCCAATTGTTAGTGATTGTGGAAAGAATCGTTAAGGCAAAATAAACACTAGAGGGGGAGGTGAATAGTGTTTTTGATAATTTAACGGAAATCTAAAACTTATGTTATAAACTATATGAATCAAACACCACAGAAACAATCACTGAGAGAGAATCAAACACAAATGCAAAAAAATAGAAAAAAATTGCAGAAAAGGAAAGACCACACCGGATTTTATACTAGTTTGGAATTGCACCTACGTCCAGTCCCATGCAACTCTGGATTGCGCAAAGTTTTTGTGACAACCCCAATTTCGACAGACCGAATTTTTTTCAAAATTCCAATATATCGAAACTCGGATTGGTTTGCTCTGGTATCCTGCAGAAAAGACAGAGACATAAAACATGTCAGAGCTCGGAAAATATCACACAGCGGAAAGGATAAAATATAGTATAATCAAAACATAGCCTTACCGTATTATTAATAATTCCTAGCCAGTATCCAAAGCTATCATGTCTCTGCCACAATATAACCTACGAGTGTGTTATGAGGAGGGGGTCAGAACAAAAGTTCTGTTGACTAGATTTAAACTATACACTTTGGATAATCTTACATATACCATTCAATCATATTTTTTTATTTATTAGGTTACTTTAGTTAACAGCACTCAAGGCATACACACAAGTCGTACCCATTTACTTCCCAGTGAATTAACCTAATACAGTATATGTAGTTATCTCTCAATATTGAGATACACCCGATGGTACCCTACTCGCACGGTCTCCACCGTATCATCGTACGAATATAGCAGTGTCCCTAATCCTATGCCTAAATGTCGTACGGATTTCTATAAATATGTCAACGCTACATCTGCAAAAAACAACTACTTCTATATTACATAAGTGTTCAGACTGCCATCTTTGAACCATTCGACAGAATTAGGTTCCATCCTCGAATAATGCCCTCTAGTCGTATGATACACCACCCAGAGCGACATGAGTGCACCTAGACTTTCCCACATGCATATCGTCAATCGTTCTCGATGTCTATTGCACATGTTCTCTGAGTCCCGTGGCAGGGCCAATCAAGAAACACGAAACTCGGTCGGGAGCTTTCAAATATCTGCCGATTGCAGATGATAAGGTTTGCTTTTACAGTGGCTATGGTCCCACTAGACCCCTCCCTTAACTAATGAAAGGCACATAAGAATATCAAGAATGATAACTTAACCCCGTCCCCCTATGCCCTTCAAACATATTGGCCAACCTCACCCATAACAAGATAGCAAAGTATATGGTCTTTTGGAGTTCTCCGCCTTTCCGCTTTACGTACTGACTGAAGATGGTAGGTAGACGATGAGTTGCTATCACAGGGCACAAACTAGTCTCGCTGAATCATGCTGGTCCATCTTAGTCTTTTGATTGCCCCTTATTATTGCAATCAAGGCATACTCATTGGTTCACCTACGCAGACCAAATCTTTGTGAGTACAAGCGGATCATCTGCCACTCACAGAGGAATACCAAGAGTGCCCTACGCCCCCGGAAGCCTCGTGCTTCCCCTTCCAGTACTTTGGAGCCGTCAAACAATCAGATGAATGTGCGCTCCCCTCGTGCCTTATAACACCTCGATGATCTACCCTGTTGGGTTATTCACCCTCAACCATACAGACTGGTCTATGCGCCTTACTTTAGCATGATGTTAGACCCTATGTCTAAACATTCTTTTACGCGCTTGTCTCACCTCACTAGATTTCCATTTAACTTTGTTATCTAATTCATATTGAATTCTTATTCAAATTACCAAGTTTCTTCTTGCTTATTAATTTCAGTCATACAACTTAATTCATTTAAGTTTATTAATAAGCTTACAACATGTTATTCTCTATATTGTGGCCCAAGGTCTGTGATCCAGAATCCCTTTTATATTCTTGTTTGATTTCAATAACATGTTTTACTTAATATGTAATTTTGCATATATAATTCACATGTTTCCAATTAACATATCACTTTCCATTTATGATTATATATAACTTATTTCATTTCATAAGTTTTCCTCATCCTCTCTCATTTAATCATAATTCCACTTTACGTCGTCAATATGACTTATCATTGTTTACTTATTAACTTAGTTCTATTAACTAAGGCCCATTAATAAGTTTCTCTACCCATTTATTATAATTATAATTTCCCATTGTACCTAGGACAAGTCTAAACATGTTATTCTTACCAACGGGTTTCTGACTCCCAGACTACTTAATTTATAATTAAGTACAATATATTTTCCCCCTTTTTCTTTACTGGTTTTAGGTTTTCCCCTTCTCTGATTACTTAATTTACAATTAAGTTTCACTTAACTTAATTCACTAGTTATCCCATTCCCATGCTAGTTTATTATTTCCTAAGTTATAATGTTCACTTGTCCCTAGGACAAGTCTACCTATTATACAACATTTTAATTAATGTTATTTATTTATAATAGGTAATTATCATTCCCCTTTTAAATCATTTACTGTTGTAAACCATTATTCTTCATTCTCTGTAACATATATTCCTTATTATATTAAGGAAAACACTTCATGCACCTTATCAGTTTGTTATAAGGAATCTATAGTTTATTTTCATAACGTTTTCTCATCTAAATCCGTGGTAGCAAGTAATTTCTTTACTTTTCTATATTTATTGTGGTTTACTTGCAACAACATTTTCAGAAATAAGTCATTTAGGGAAATACATCACTTTTCCCTCCTATCACACTAACTCAGTTCATTACATCCCTTCCTTTCTTATTTTCTGAGTTAGACATTTAATTACCATCCTTGCCATTTATTCGTATCTTGTTATATACATATATATATAAGCACTAGACCTCTCATATTAAGCCACACCTGTGGACGCTGGATTTGCAGGGTGGGTTCGGGCAGACTTCAACCACAAGCTGACTCAACCTCGTGTCTTAGCACATGTTGTTAATTCTTGCACTTAGGCCTCTCACATTAGGTTCAACATTAGTGGCTGTTGGATATGCCAGTCGGGTCCGGGCAGACTTCCGCCACTAATGCAACCTAACCTCGTACCATAAGTGTATTTACAATTTCTAATTGTATTCATATGCATATTCATTTTCATTCAATCACTTATATTCATACCAAATTGTGCTTCCAAATTAAAATCTCAGAACATAATATATGTTATGTTCATTACATGAAAATTTTAGACATATTATCCTTATTACTGTAATACAGTTTGTAGTAATCTAATTTACATGTCGTCCAATTTTTGCCTATATTTTGTCGCATGTCATTTTCAACATATGTTTAATTCTACTAGGACATGTAAACATTCAATCGGATAATTATTTTAACATGTCGTTCTATCAATAATATGTCCCAAGTAAAGCATGTAATTACAATCACTGAATTGGCTATTCATATCCTAACAAGTTTATTTTCTCCAACATGTAAACATTCAATAACTTAGCCAATTTGACATAGGAATTTCCTGACATGTTCACATCAACATTTCAATTAGTTACAACACCAATTTATAATTAAACTGGCCATTTCAAAATTTATTAAAATGGTAATGCTAAACGAAAGTCATAACATTATCTAAAGGCTATAGCTTAAACCCACTCACCTTTAAGATTTCCCCAAGTTTTGGATCTGATCCGTTATATCATCCATGGTTTTCTTTTTTCCTTTAATTTGATTCACGACCTAACAATCATGGATTTATTATTTCATGAAAATAGAAGGGAAAGTGAAATAATTTAAATAGATTGGTTCTTAGAGGTTTACCTTGCTTTCATGATTCAATAATCTTTTTATTAACGCTGATTCCCTCTTCCAGACCTGAATTCATAATCCCCCAAGACTAACATTTTAATTTCAGAATAGATTTGAGAAGAGGGAGAGAAGGAGCCATGGCAGAGCTCCAGCGCAACCGCCGAATTATGATGTTTAGGGTTAGGTCTAGGGTCTTATTTATAGGTGCTCAAGACCTTACCGTACACGCAGCTGAGTTAGCATTGAACCCAGTTAAGAAAATAGTCCAGGTTCGCAAATGAATCTAGCCAAATCTTATCGTATATGCAGTTCTGAGTCAGCATTGGGTCCCGCAAGCTGTTTTGGCATAGAAATTTGAATTTCAAATGTTTGAATTGTTTTGGCATAGAAATTTAATTTTTGAACTTTTGAATTTCTGGAATTTATTTAACTGTTTTATTCACATGAAATATTCTTATATGTATATAATTCCTCTACCGACCATTTTATGCGTATATATATATACGCAAAATTTTCGTTTTATTTTCAAAATTCAAATGATGTTGCACCGTTATTTGATTCTTGCCATATTTCATTGACTATAGCCTTATCTTGAATTTTATCTTTTGTATACATATATTTATGCATATATATGTATATATTCTCATGTATATACATATATTTTCTTTATTTCCTTATATGTACGTTCTTATCCTTTCAAGTTTTGAATTTGTATATGTACATATATTTGCATGTTTAGTTGGCCCTCTCTTAAACAAAGATAAAAATTATGCCGCCGCCGAGGTTCGTACCCCCGACCTCCATGTTACAAATCTAATGCCTTAACCATCTGAGCTATGAAGTCTTTTGTTAATAATTCTTAGAACAATGATAATTATTGTTCTCTCCTTACTTCTTCTTTTTCATGTTAGTTACAATACTTAAATAAAACCATTGCATGAATCTTTTTCTTTTAATGTTAATGCATTATGTTTGCAAATCAGTGCATGCAACATATTTACATTGCATGCAACCAATCCTTTCTTTCTTTCAATGCATGTGTTACATTTTTTTTCAGTGCATATATTTATTACATGCAATCCTTATTTTATTCTTTATTTTATATTTTAATTTGTTTGTGTGTGTGTGTGTGTGTATATATATATATATATATTTCTCTTATGCATATACAAACTTCTAGGCTTAATAACTTCTTCATATAATGTCCGTTTTACACAAATCAGGTGTCTATCTTGGCTAGAATTCGGAGACGGACGCAATGCGTAATCCGTTTTACTTAATTCTCATTATTTAATTAAGTTATTATTATTTTATTATCTTAAATATATGGGGTGTTACATTCTCCCACCCTTAGGAAATTTCGTCCCCGAAATTTTATAAGGGTAAAATCAGTTAACCCCTCGCATAATATACATCCATCATGCGTGCATCCAATTTTAGCAAACATTGAGCACTTGTGCAAAGCGAAATACAAATAATATTGCATGTATGCCTAAGCAGTACCTCCTATGTGTATGCAAAATTCTCAAAAATCCTTCTTAAAATATGATGCTCACATCCTAGATATATTGGCAGTTCTACATGAATGCAATATTTTGAAAATCAAAATGCTTTTTCAACCAAATTTTCCCACACTCTTACTGTGTAAGAGCATAGTTCATCCAATTGTTGCATCCATAATCCTACCAACCAACTTTATTTTTCGAATTTTCGAAAAACCTAATTTTATAAATTCGATTTCTTATGTTACAAAAAGGTGGAAAATGGAAAATTTCACACCTTCCGTTTTTCTTTTATATACCTTTTTCCAACCGTACTTGGATTTTATGAAACAACGTATAAAGATTTCCTATCCAAGCCATCCCACATAAGAAAATTTTCTTTGTTGTAGCTTTTCTTTTTCATCTTATCTTGTAATTTTTTTTTTCAAATCACAAAACTAGAGTAGATACGGGCAACTATTTTCCTTAATCGGGTTTATGACTTGTTCTTACTTATAAGGTCAGTTCAGTCTCCTACTACAAGGTGCCAACATCCACTCTATTCTCATTTTCTACAACTTATTTTGTCCACCCAACAAAATTCTCTTTTAAACAATTTATCAAAAATAATTGTCAAAAGAATAGAGACTTCAAAACTTTCTTGATTAAAAATTCTTGTATGAAATATAACTAGAAAAACTAGCGAACTATACATGCTCTATAATATGCACCTTTTACTGAGAGAATTTTACTTTAAAACTCAACATGTACTTCTTTACATATTTTAAAACTATAACTTTTAAGATTAAAATTTGAAAACACCATAAACCATTTTTTTCCCAAACTTTTATAATCTCAAGTACTTAAAAGTTAATAATGGGGTTAGACTCAAAGGGGTTTCCAAATTTTCTAGGCTCTCGTAGAAACTCCCTAAGGTCAATTCTCTCAACTATATATATTCCTAATCCATTTTTCTCTGTTCACTTTTTCCAAAATACTAATCGTATGGGATTTATTTTCCTTCCGTACAAAGTATATTGTACACTTCCCAACCAAACTTCCTAAGGGTCTCAAATTTCCTTATTCATTCCTTTAGTGTACAAAACAAACATCCCATTTCATACCATATTATACTCTTTTTATTTAGTGGGTTCCTCTATGGATCTAGGTATATATATAATATATTTATATTTTTAAAAATACAAATACGTTCACTCACTATTTATATAGGAATTCTAAACCTTGCTTTGATACCAGATGTGACAACCCCAATTTCGACAGACCGATTTTTTTTTTCAAAATTTCAATTTATCGAAACTCGGATTGGTTTGCTATGGTGTCCTACAGAAAAGACAGAGACATAAAACATGTCAGAGCTCAGAAAAATATCTCACAGCGGAAAGGATAAAATATAGTATAATGAAAACATAGCCTTACCGTATTATTAAAACTGCCTAGCCAGTATCCAAAGCTATCATGTCTCTGCCACAATCTAACCAACGAGTGTCTTATGAGGAGGGGGTCAGAACACAAGTTCTGGTGACTGGATTTAAACTATACACTTTGGATAATCTTACATATACCGTTCAATCATATTTTCTTATTTATTAGGTTACCTGAGTTAACAACACTCAAGGCTTACACACAGGTCGTACCCATTTACTTTCCAGTGAATTAACCTAATACAGTATATGTAGCTATCTCTCAATATTGAGATACACCCCATGGTACCCTACTCGCACAGTCTCTACCGTATCATCATAGAAATATAGCAGTCCCTAATCCTACGCCTGAATGTCGTATGGATTTTTATATATATGTCAACGCTACGTCTGCAAAGAACAACTACTTCTATATTACGTAAGCGTTCAGACCGCCATCTTTGAACCATTCGATAGAATTAGGTTCCATCCTCGAATAATGCCCTCCAGTCTTATGATACACCACCCAAAGTGACATGAGTGTACGTAGACTTTCCCACATATGTATCGTCAGTCGTTCTCGATGTCTATTGCACATGTTCTCTGAGTCTCGTGGCAGGGCTAATCAAGAAACACTGAACTCGGTCGGGAGCTTTCAAATATCTGCCGATTGCAGATGCTAAGGTCTGCTTCTGTAGTGCCTATGGTCCCACTAGACCCCTCCCTGAACTAATTAAAGGCACCTAAGAATATCAAAAATGAGAACTTAACCCCGGCCCCCTATGCCCTTCAAACCTATTGGCCAACCTCACCCATAACTAGATAGCAAAGTATATGGTCTTTTGGAGTTCTCCGCCTTTCCGCTTTATGTACTGACTGAAGATGGTAGGTTGACGACGAATTGCTATCACAGGGCACTAACTGGTCTCGCCGAATCACGCTGGTCCATTTTATTCTTTTGATTGCCCTTTATTATTGCAATCAAGGCATACTCATTGGTTCACCTACGCAGACCAAACCTCTGTGAGTACATAAGAATCATCTGCCACTCACAGAGGAATACAAAGAGTACCCTAAGTCCCCGAAAGCCGCGAGCTTCCCCTTCCAGTCCTTTGGAGCCATCAAACAATCAGATGAATGTGCGCTCCCCTCGTGCCTTATAACACCGCGATGATCTACCCTGTTGGGTTATTCACCCTCAACCGTACAGACTGGTCTAAATGCCTTACTTTAGCATGTTGTTAGACCCTATGTCTAAACATTCTAAACATTCTTTCACTTAGGCCTCTCATATTAGGTTCAACATTAGTGGCTGCTGGATATGCCGGTCTGGTCCGGGCAGACTTCTGCCACTAATGAAACCTAACCTCGTACCATAAGTGTATTTACAATTTCTAATTGTAATCCTAGGCATATTCATTTTCATTCAATCACTTATGTCCATATCAAATTGTGCTTCCAAATTAAAATCTCAAAACATAATATATGTTATGTTCATTACATGAAAATTTTAGACATATAATTCTTTTTATAGTAATATAGTTTACAGTAATCTAATTTACATGTCGTCCAATTTTTGCCTATATTTTGTCGCATGTCATTTTCAACATATGTTTAATTCTACTAGGACATGTAAACATTCAATTGGGTAATTAATTTAAAATGTCGTTCAATCAATAATATGTCCCAAGTAAAGCATGTAATTACAATCACTGAATTGGCTATTCATATCCTAACAAGTTTATTTTCTCCCACATGTAAACATTCAATAACTTAGCCAATTCAACATAGGAATTTCCTGACATATTCATATCAACATTTCAATTTGTTACAACACCAATTTATAATTAAACTGGCCATTTCAAAATTTATTAAAAAGGGGAATGCTAAACGATAGTCATAACATTATCTAAAGGCTATAGTTTAAACCTACTCACCTTTAAGCTTTCCCCAAGTTTTGGATCTGATCCGTTATATCATCCATGGTTTTCCTTTTCCCTTTAATTTGATTCACGACCTAACAATCATGGATTTATTATTTCATGAAAAGCGAAGGGAAAGAGAAATAATTTAAATAGATTGGTTCTTAGTGTTTACCTTGCATTCATGATTCAATAATCTTTTTATTAACGCTGATTCCCTCTTCCAGATCTGAATTCATAATCCTCCTAGGCTAACATTTTAATTTCAAAATAGATTTGAGAAGAGAGAGAGAGAGAGAGAACCATGGCAGGGCTCCAGCACAGCCGCCGAATTATGATGTTTAGGGTTAGGTCTAGGGTCTTATTTATAGATGCTCAAGACCTTATCGTACACGCAGCGCTGAGTCAGCATTGAACCCAGTTAAGAAAATAGTCCAGGTTCGCAAATAAATCTAGCCAAATCTTATCGTACACGCAGTGCTCAGTCAGCATTAGGTCCCGCAAGCTGTTTTGGCATAGAAATTTGAATTTCGAATGCTTGAATTGTTTTGGCGCAAAAATTTGATTTTTGAACTTTTGAATTTCTGGAATTTATCTAACTATTTTATTCACATGAAATATTCTTATATGTGTACAATTCCTCTGCCGACCATTTTAATCGTATATATATACGCACAATTTTCGTTTTATTTTCAAAATTCAAACAATGTTGCACCGTTATTTGATTCCTGCCATATTTCATTGACTGTAGTCTTATCTTGAGTTTTATCTTTTGTATACATATATTTATGCATATATATATATATATATATATATTCTCGTATATACATATATTTTCTTTATTTTTTTATATGTACGTTCTTGTCCTTTCAAATTTTGAATTTGTATACGTACATATATTTGCATGTTCAGTTGGCCCTCTCTAAAACAAAGATAAAAATTATGCCGCCGCCGAAGTTCGCACCCCCGACCTTCATGTTACAAATCCAATGCCTTAACCAACTGAGCTACGAAGTCTTTTGTTAATAAGTCTTAGAACAATGATAATTATTACTCTCTCCTTACTTATTTTTTTCATGTTAGTTAGAATACTTAAATTAAATCATTGCATGAATCTTTTTCTTTTAATGTTAATGCATTATGTTTGCAAATCAGTGCATGCAACATATTTACATTGCATGCAACCAATCCTTTCTTTCGTTCAATGCATGCATTACATTTTTTTCAGTGCATATATTTATTTCATGCAATCCTTATTTTATTCTTTATTTTATATTTTAATTTGTTTGTATATATATATATTTCTCTTGTGCGTATACAAACTTCTAGGCTTAATAACTTCTTCATATGATGTCCGTTTTACGCAAATCAAGTGTCTATCTTGGCCAGAATTCCGAGACGGACGCAATGCGTAGTCCATTTTACTAAATTCTCATTATTTAATTAAGTTATTCTTATTTTATTATCTTAAAAATACGGGGTGTTACAGTTTTATTACTATATCAAAATCCAGTTACAACCCTCCTTGATTTCATGGCTACAAGGGATACCGCCGTTTCCACCCACACACTCGATCAAGTATACCTTCCTTGATTTCACGGCTACAAAGGATACCACCGATTCCTCGTCCTTGATTTCACGGCTACTAGGGATACCACCAATTCCTTTACTCAACCCAAACAATTACAAATAGCCCTATAACTCTTCAATAGAATTTGATTCAGAGAGTAATAAGTAGAAAGTGAGAAGAGAAGAAGTTTGATCAAAATGGAATTGAATTCGGCAGAGTATAAGCGTAGAAATCATAAAAATGGTTAAGAATAATGGTATAATGGAAGAGAGTGAAGTTAGAGAAGAAGAGATGATAAAAAATTCGAATTCAAGCCCTTTTTATAGTGTATGAAAGGATACCACGCTTCAGAACCGTCACAATTAGTGAAATGACACTTCCTTTCAGAATTGAGAAAATGACAGTTATATATCGACATAGAGTTTTTTATATGTCGACATAGTGTAAAATTAATTTTTGAGCATTTTTCAAGTGTTTTGATAAAAATATAATTCTGGAAATTCTTGAATTGGTGTTATAAATATTATAAAGTAGGAAATCATATTAAAACATAAATATGAACCTTATAAACATATTTATAAAATTATAGAATTAAAACTATATAAATATAAAGTGTATAAAAGTATAAATATATAAAACTTGAGTTAGAAAACAAAAGTAAAGTAAGAAAGGAAAATAGAAAGGATAAAAAATAAAATAAAGAGAAAATTAAATAGAGAGGATTGAAGATAGAATTTGAAAACAGAATTTGAAAATCAGAATTTGAATTTTAACCTGGAGTGTTATTTAGAGTCTTACATAATCTAGACTCTATAACTATATTAGTCTTGAACTCATGAACTCTTGAAATCTTGAATACTCACGAGTCTTGAAATTTTTTTGAACTCTGAATCTCTAATATCTTTGAACTGTACGGTCTTTAGTAACAATTCATGTATTAAATCCTGCATATGTGTGTATATATATATATATATATATGTATATATATATGTATGTATTCTAGATAGAGGTGTTAGTATATATTTTATAATCAATTAATATTGAAATAAGGTTGTTGTCAGTAAAACTCCATTCACCAACAAATTGAATGCAGACTCATCTAATACTGATGTAATGCTTGAATATAAACTATTATTCATATTTTGCCATTTTATATTTTCAAAATCATATTGTGAACTTTTTGAAAAACCTTGCTCTGATACCAATTGTTAGGGAACGCGGAATGCGAATCTTAAGGAAAAACAAACATTAGAGGGGGGTGAATAGTGTTTTTGTAACGACCCGGATTTCGCCGACCCTACTCGATCGCTAGATCGACCAAGACCGCTCAAAACCAGAATACGTTAACTTTGAGAATACAACCCATCAGAACAAATAACAACCGACTTTTATTACATAATAATGTTACATCAGAGTATAGAATATATCAGAGTACATTGATAAATAGTACAGTGGAAGATTAAATTACAATAAATTTAATACAATGCAGCGGATCAAATATACTGATCACAGTGGAAGGCTACCAATGCTCTGGACACAGCTCTAAGCTTCGATCCAGAATCCTGCTCAATATATCTGCAAAAGCTACTCGATTGCCCATGTGGAAAAGATGGCACCCGAGTTTACTAAGTGAAACAAACTACGGGTCAGTCATGGGACTAGTGTGAGAAATCTTTACTTAACTAATAAGGAGGCTAATCACTGGACCACACTGCTAATGCAGAATGGGTTTACTCCATTGGATTGCCAGTGTATAAATAAATTAAATCGTTAAAACAACGCAACGCTTTTTAGAAAAATGAAACCATTATAAGACTCAGGTCCCATCACCCAATGCAACGCAAGCCGGAGGATAGAGTTTTACCTTATAATGCTTGATACGATAAAAACGGATTTGATATTATTGTTAGTGTATATATGTTTCAAAAACATTTCAATCATAATGTATTAATCATAGACAGCATAACTACCATGTACTATGTCGCCATACTAGTTCTACAATCAAAACCGCATGGTGTCGTATTGGAAATTGGGTTTCCATCAAGTGTCAAGGCTAGGAACGATCTCCTTACCAATTTGAGACACTCTAGCAATGTCATAGGATTCGGACGTTGGCAAACCCTAGGATCCTGCAGGGTCGGTCCCCCAATAGTGCAATGGGTTGGATTGGCAATTCCTGAACACACGCTTTCCGATACTATTGGACCTATAAATTGGCCATTGCGGCCAATAAAAATCTGAGGTGCCTCAAAATCCATCAACAACATAAGTAAAATGCTGGGCCTTGTAAAACCCACACACCACTTCTAGCTAGAAAGAAACGTGTGCACTCCCTACGTTCCCTTTCTCCGTTTCTGACTCATACCGGGGTGTGAGGCTCGCGAGGTAACGAAATACATAAAGCTATGCCTAAATAGGCTATGCTTTGATCATCATCCACAAGGCTCTGCTTTTCAACAAAAGCCTTGATCAATTGCATCTTGGCATGCCACCTTGACAGTCCATACCATGCGATCGATAACTACCAATACATAACCTCTGAGCTCGTGCGTCTCAGAGAAGGGTGTTAAGAAAGAGAATAAATTTTCCGCCACCAACAAATATATATTAAATAGAAACCAATTTACATGGAATGAAATCCAATGTCAAACACACATCTATTTACAAGTCCGTTCTGGTTCTGAACGAAACCGGAGTCACCTAGTTGCTCGCGTATCCGAACAATCAACACGTACGTCCGGACGACGTACCACTTTTAACCCTTTACTGGGAGCGGCCTAGTGCCAGGCATCAGTAGTCGTCCATTCGATGTGAAGATCGCCGGTCTTCATCCACCGTCTTCAAAATCTTTGACTTTTAATCGTCGTACTAATTATTCAGAATGAGTTAAACCCGGTCTTTCCGAATAACTCGCGTATTTTTTATAATTAAAAATCAAGTGTTATAAGGATACATCCAACGCCTCTTTCCAATTCAGAACATTCTTTAAAATATAATATTCAAATTATTAGGGAAAGGTTCCCAATAATTTTATCAAAGATAAATCTTTCAAATTTATTCTTAAATCTTATTTTCAAAGATTTATTAATATTCCAATTCAGTTTTAATATCAAAAATCACTACTTTATGACTATTCCAATTTAAGAAATAAATCTTATTTTTAACTGGGTTAAAGAATCAATGTCATTTTGAAAACGTTGTTCACGATAAACCCAAAATCATTTTCCAATAAATAAATATAAATTGAAATACCAATAATCTTAGTTGAAAGATTTATTCTTTATTTAAAAGAAATTCTTTGTTTAAAAATATTCTTTATATGAAGGATATTCTTAATCGGAAAGCGACTCAATCATTTACCATATAACATTGGTCATATGGATTTCGTACATCATATGTAAATGACAATAATAATAAATAATCATCAAACCATCCATTCAACATCCAAAGTGAAGTTCTCAACTGTGTGAGCATTAAAATGAAATAATAACGCTCATCGCAGCCTGTCAATCTATCGATTGACATACAAATAAATATTGGGACTAGTGTATATCAATTATCATCCCACTACCCATGTGGGTTTTTCAGCCAACACCAGTACATATAAATAAATAATTGGTTAATGAATTTAACCAACTTTAATACTACCAACATGTTAATAATGATGGACAAAACATGATATTATATTCCTAGTGTCGAATAAATATATATTTTACTCGTATAATTTCCTTATACATTGCTAATGTCTAATAAACTATAATTTATTTATATGGCATTATTGCTAATGCCAAATAAAAGATAATTTCCCCTATAGTTTATTTGGATGTTATTATTCTTAACTTTAACTCATAAAAGACATAATCCCATTTGTATATGTTTTCAATGTATAACCCAACCCATAAAAAATGTTTATTTAAAGTGCATACAAATTCTAATGTATGCATTAACATATAGAAATGTCACTTTAACTTACCTATACATTCTAATGTATTTTGACCAAGAATATGATTTTTATATTTGAAAATAAATTCTAATGTAAGTTTGCAAATAAGAATGATCTTTACATGTGCATATAAATTCTATGGTGTGTTACGCAAATAAAAATGGTCATTATATTTGCATATAAATTCTGTGGTGTGTATGCAAATAAAAATGGTTATTATATTTGCATATAAATTCTGTGGTGTCTATGCAAATAAAAATGGTTATTATATTTGCATATAAATTCTATCTCACCAAAATGTATGACAAGTTCCATTTTGCTGACAAATCTAATTAACAAAAGGTATTTTTGTTTCAACTATTATATTTTTGACAAAAGTAAATATTTTTGATAGAAATAATTATTTTGGCTCAACTAAGTTATTTGTACAAAAATGGGGATTTTGATTCAACTATTCTACCTTGACAAAAGTATATATTTTGACCAAAAATATATGGTTTGCTTTAACTAATCTATTTTGTCAAAATTGAATATTTGGACAAAATGTATATTTTGACTTATCTACTCTATTTCAACAAAACAACAAAGATGATGACTTTGTTTTGTTGACAAATCTAATTCAACAAAACAAATATAAGTGATGAGTTTGTTCTGTCGACAAAATGATAATGTTTTGTTTTAGCCATTACAGTTTAACAAAAATGACAAAATGTATTACAACTATTGTAAATTGATAATGGTGAATGTTTTTACTTCATTCCTTTTAAGTGGCACAAATATGAATATTTTGTCTCATTCTATTAAATGATAAAAATATATCTTTTGTATTGCAACAAAAGGACAAATAAAACTTATCTATTCATTTACCTTTTTTATTGAAGCTAAAATGACACTAAAAATATATCTTTTTATTTCAACCTATGATGAAAATAAAAACATTTTATTTAATGTAACAAAATTACAACAAATATGAATTCATTTTATCATAGTCTTTTTATTTACTCTAGTTTTAAAGTAAAAATGATATTTTTAAATCCTATTCTTTTGTTTATATCTAAAATGTAATAAAAGTGTAACTCCTAAAACTATGCTTTTTATTTGCATCTAAAAAATGCAAATAAAAAGGTAATATTTTAATTTATGACTTATTTGCATCAAAGAGTGCAGATAAAAATACAACTTTTATCTTCGTGTTTTATTTGCATCAAAGGATGCAAATAAAAAAGCAACTTCTAATTCAATATTTTATTTGCATCAAGGAATGCAAATAAATATGCAATTTCTAATTCAATATTTTATTTGCATCAAGGAATGCAGATAAATATACAACTTTTAATTTCATAGTTTATTTGCACCAAAGAATGCAAATACAATTTCAGCTTTTAATACTGTGGTTTATTTGCATCAAAGAATGCAAATAAAAATTCGACTTTTAAATACGGTGTTTATTTGCATCAAAGAATGCAAATAAAAATATAATCTTTTAACTACGATGTTTATTTGCATCTAATCATGCAAATAAAAATATAGTCCTTTTTTATGCTTTATGCTTTGTTTGCAACTAAATTTACAAAACAAAAATGTGACTCTAGAAATCATATTTTTGTTTCTATCTAAAATGCAAAACAAAATTGTCATATCCATTCTAGTGTTTTTGTTTGCATTTATAATTGCAAAAATGTAATTTTAATTCTAATGTTTGTTTGCATCTAAAATTGCAAACAAAAATATAGTTTTACTTCTAATGTTTTGTTTGCATCTAAAATAGCAAACAAAAATATAGTTTTAATTCAAATGCAAATAAAAGAACATTTTACATTTCTATGTATATTTGCATAAAAGAATGCAAATAAAAGAACATTTTATATTTCTATGTATATTGCATAAAAGGATGTAAATAAAATGTGATTTCTTTTCTTATGTTTTTATTTGCATATAAAGATGCAAATAAAATAACTTCTCCCCTTATGTTCTTATTTGCATATAAATATGCAAATAAAATAAACTTCTTTTCCTTATGTTTTTATTTGCATATAAAGATGCAAATAAAACAAACTTCCTTTTCTTATGTTTTTATTTTATTCTTATAAATGACCAAAAAGAATGTTTTTATTTCATTCTTATAAAATGACCAAAAAGAATGTTTTTTTATTTCATTATTATAAAATGACCAAAATTGAATACATTTACTTCTATAATTAACATAACTGTCAATTACCACAACCCAATAACCAATGACAAATTTGATTGAATCTTATTTTATAATTAACCTAAATGTTAACTACCACCATATAATAACAGAATGATACTTTTGGTTAAATCTAACTTTATAATTTAGATCAATTGTAATAAACCGGAAATCTAAGCCAATTTAAATTTTTTATTTTGGCAATTTTAATGAATTTTGATTATTTAAAATGAATTATTTTAAATAATATCGATGAGAAGTTCATTTTGAATATAATTAGATCGTATATATTTATATAGATTGTCGTTAGAATATAAATATTTATTTCTATTTATAAAAGGAATTGAAAATGGCGCGGTAGTTTGAAATTTCGATTTCAAAATTCAAATGAATGTGTAGTATTCAAAATAAACTGGATTTTAGCAAAACCAAAAATATTAGAATCTACTTGAGAATATCTTTCCAACGAATCCGAAAAATCAAAATTTCATAGCGCGGATAAGAAGTTATGCCCAGTTGAAATTTCAGAATAGTCGCTATGGAATTCTGGCCCTTAAAATTGGAAATTTTGTAAACGACCTCGGTTTTCGACGAAACCACTTTTGTTGGATCCGAGATATCAAGTTATCGCTAGGTTCCAAAATTCAAAATTTTCTGAATCAATATGTGAGCATGGCGAAGCTAAACGTGTTTTATAGTTTCAGTGGATTTTGATCGAACGGAAAATGGCCATTTTTCAAACAGTCTCAGAATTTGACGAAATTAATTTTGTTAGGACCGTATCGTCAATACGAAGCTATAATTAATTTTTCTAGAATATTTAGAGTCCGTTTGTGGCCCCGGTAAATTGAAATGTGCGTTCAAATTCAATATATAGAGTTATATTTTGATTTTGACGAAATATGATCGAAACGGCCAAACTGGCTTACGGGACACATCCTATAGTGTTCGGAATGGGGGTAATTAGCTAGGAACGACAATCGGTGGGTTTGATTTTGAGTTCGAAATAAAAAGTTGCTTTTTGGATATAAATAAATTAAATAATATAAAATATTATAAAACCCCCCCATATGTTCTCTCTCCCCGTTAGAACTCAAATTAGGTCAGAAATAAAAAAGAAAAGAAAAGGGAGGAGGTCGCGATAGCAGCCGCCGCCGCCTGGGTGGGCCACCGCGCCACCTCCGCTAGCCCTTCATCGACTCCACCCTCCCCCGTCTTCTCCAGCGCAGCGACGCTCGCTCCCCCCCTCTCAATCAAAAACCACGATGCAAGACTGCTCCTCCGACCACCAACTCTGACCCCCGATGACCTGCGCCCTCCCCCTGCCGCCTAGCTCCGCCAACCATGAACCCCTTCCCCACCCCCCCCCCCCTTCGCTAGAAAAAAACGCTGTAAGTATATACATTTTTGTTTTACTTTATTTTATTTATATAGCAAATGGCATTATGTGTTTTTATATATAGGATTTTTAAGTTATTAACAATACGATTTCATGGTTTATAGAAAGTATATTTTCTTTGATATGAAATTAAGATTTTGTTTAAGGAAAATATAATTTTTTTTAAATATAAAGCTATGATTCTTATCATGAAGTAGGTTAAATAAAAATATGATCTTTGTAGGTGAAACCGAATTATAAAAATACGATTTATATATATATGAAGTGGTAATAAAAATATGATTTTTACCTATGAAATGTAGCGGAAAAGAGTACATTTTCAGTGAATAAGAATATGGTTTTATTTATATGAACACTGTTATAAAAATAGAATTTTTATCTATATACTAGCGTTATAAAAATAGAATTTTTAACCATATAGTGTAGTTATAAAAATGTAATTTTTATATACATAGCGAGAATAAAAAATGCGATTTTATATATGTAGTGAATACAGACGACGAAAGTGACAAAAGACGAGTGGCGAAGATTTTCTACATTAGAAGAGTCGCGGCGTTTGGTTTAGCTTCTCGGTGAGAACTCCTCGCTTTTATTTTAATTTCTAGTTGAAATATATACTAGGATGTAGACGGTGCTTAGTAGCACCCGACACCCGTCGTCCACAGACCATGGATGACTTGTTTGTTTGATTGCTGTGTTGTGAAATTTGATTGTGTGATGTGGAATGAAATAAAATATTTTATAATGGAAAATATTTTATAGTTAAAAATATGATTTTTAACATGTAAATAAAATAAATAGTAATAAACAAATTGGACGATTTGTTTATATACACCGATTTGACTAATATTGATTGGGATGATAAATTTTACACATCGCCCAACTGCACAAATAAAATTTGTGTTTGTTGATTTGAAACCCCACACGGGTATTGGGATGATATTTGACGTACACTAGTCCCGATTGTTTAGTTGTATGTCAATCGATGGGTTGACAGACTGTGTAAGCATTAATTATTTATATTTAATGCTTATGCATTTGTGTAGTGCACTATGAATGATGGTTGATGATTTATCGTTGCTGTTATATACATGTGTTGTAGGGAATCCATATAATAAACATTATATGGTAATTGATTGGGCCTCATTCCAATTTGGAAAATAAGGAATATTATAAAAAAAATCATGTGTTGAATAGAATAAAATTCATGTGTTGAATAGAATGAAAATTCATGCGTTGAATAGAATAAAATTCATGTGTTGAATAGAATGAAAATTCATGTGTTGAATAGAATAAAATTCATGTGTTGAATAGAATGAAAATTCATGTGTTGAATAATAAAAATTCATGTGTTGAATGGAATAAATATTCATGTGTTGAATAAAATAAATATTCATGTGTTGAATAGAAGAAAACATTCATGTGTTGAATAAAAGTCGTGTTAAATAGATATGCGCCATTTTGATGCGAACGATATTTATATCGATTATATTCGTTTTATAATGATTATAGAAAAGGAAGTGATTTCAAAATATAACGTTTTGAAAATATTATCATTTTTAGATTAATGATATGGAATATTCAATTTTGACTAGAAATTGAATATGAAGTTGAAATCGTTTTGAAAACGAATTTAAAACGATTTATAAAATACGTTTTAAAAGAAAATCGACGAAATATATATTATATATATATATATATTATATATATAATTGTAATAACCCGAAAATCTGTGCCAGTTTAAAATTTTTATTTTGGCAATTTTAATGAATTTTGAATATTTAAAATAGATTATTTTAAATAATATCGACGAGAAATATATTTTGAATATAATTAGAACGTATATATTATATACGCCGTCGTTAGAATATAAATAATTATATATAATTATAAATAGAATTTAAAATGGCGCGGTAGTTCGATAATTCGATTTCAAACTTCAGTTGAATGTACCGGGTGCAAAACAATCCGGATTTTAGTGAAACCAAAAGTAATAGGATCTATTTGAGAATATATTTCCAACGAACCCGAAAAATCAAAATTTCATAGCGGGAATCAAAAGATATGTCCAGTTGAAAATTCTGAATAGTCGCTATGGAATTCAGGCCCTTAAAAATGGGAATTTTGCAAACGACCTCAGAATTCGACGAAACCACTTTTGTTGGGTCCGTGATGTCAAATTATTGCTAGATTCCAAATTTCATAATTTTTCGAATCAATATGTGAGCGTGGCAAAGGAAAACGCGTTTGACCAGTTTCAGTTGATTTTAATCGACTGGAAATTGGCCATTTTTCAAACGGTCTCAGAATTCGACGAAACTTGTTTTGTTAGGACCGTATCGTCAATACGAAGCTAGAAAATATTTTTCTGGAATTTTTCTAGTTAGTATGTGACCCCGGTAAATTGAAATGCGCGTTCAAATTCAATATATAGAGTTATATGTTGATTTTAACGGAAACTGATCGAAACGATCAAATCATCCTACGATACATATCCCATTGTGTTCGGAATGGGGGTTAAACGCTATGCACGACATGCGGTGGGCCTAATTTCGAGGTCGTATGTAAAAGTCAACTTTTTTTGAAATTAAATAATTAAAAAATAAAATCCTCTCTCTCCTCACCCTCTCTATTTCTCTGACCCCCCCCCCCCCCCCCCGTTCTTTATTAATTGGTTCAAATCAGAAAACAAAAACAAATAAAAAAAACCTAGATTGATCGACGCGCCCACCCCCAGACGGACCACCGCGCCGCCGCTACAGGCACCAGGCCCCACTTCGCCGTCGCCTCCTTCTGAACACCCCCCACCTCATCCCCTCCAGTTCGAGCCACCGTATACCCCTCCACCTCCGCACCTGCGTCGACCGCCGGAGCTCCACCAGCGCCGCCACCTCGGTGCGCAGCAGCCCCCCCTCCACATAATTCCAGCTGTAAGTTTTGATATATATATTATTTAATTTGTTTTATAAAATTCGTTTAGTTTAATTTAAAAAGAATTGTTAAAATCAGTTTTTACCTATGATGTTGGTGAATAAAAGATTAGATTTTTAAGGGTAGAAAAGATTTTATTCAGTTAAAAATATGATTTTTATATTTTTAAAGTATTAAAAATATAATCTTTACTATATAGAAGATGTAAAAATATGATTTTTGTTTATGTAGAGAATTTAAAATATAATTTTTACATGATAGGAATATTAGAAATAAAATCTTTACATTAGAAAAGGCGAAATCTTTGTATAGATAGTAGCGTTAGAAAAATATAATTTTTATCTATATAGTAGCGTAAGTAAAAATTCGATTTTTATATATTGAATAGCATAGTAAAAATTTGATTTTTATATATTGAATAGCATAGTAAAAATTCGATTTTTATATATTGAATAGCATAGTAAAAAATCGATTTTTATATATTGAATAGCATAGTAAAAATTCGATTTTTATATACTGGATAGCAAAGTAAAAATTCGATTTTTATATATTGAATAGCGAAGTAAAAATTCGATTTTTATATATTGAATAGCAAAGTAAAAATTCGATTTTTATATATTGAATAGCATAGTAAAAATTCGATTTTTATATATTGAATAGCGAAGTAAAAATTCGATTTTTATATACTGGATAGCAAAGTAAAAATTCGATTTTTAGATATGTAGAGAATACGGGCAACGCAGATGACAAAAAGGCGAGAACGATGAAGATTTCTATTAATGAAGAGTCGTGGTATTGGATAGCTATCGGTGAGAATTTCTCACTCTTCAATTTCTTTTCTAGTTATATATATATACTAGGATGCAGACGGTGTTTAGTAGCACCCGACACAATCGTCCACAGACCATGGACTTGTTTGTTTGGTTGTGTAGTTGGTTAGATTATTTGGTTGAATTGAATTGTTTGGTGAAATGAAATTGATTTGATTGATGTGTGAATGGCGTGGGCCTTCACTAGACCGGGGATAAGGCTAGGCCTTGTCCCGTTTCTAGTATCGTGCCGTTATGCCGCCGAAATTTTCTAAAAATATGTTAGAAAAATAAAAACATCATTTTATTGAATAAATGAACTGAATAAAAATTCATGTGTTAAAATAAAATGTTTTATCGTTAAAAATATAATTTTTAACGTGAATGTGAATAAATAAATATTCATTTACAAACCGGACGGTTCGTTTATGTACACATATTTGAAGGACATTGATTGGGACGATAAATTTTACACATCACCCAACTGCACAAATAAAATCTGTGTTTGATTGTTTGAAACCCCACACAGGTGTTGGGATGAAATATGAAGTTCACTCATCCTGATTGATTAAATATGTCGATCGATTGATTGACAGGCTGTTATAAGCGTTAGATATCTATATTTGATGTTTATACAGTGTAGTGCACTTTGGTTGATGGTTGATTATTTTTCAATGCTATTATATACATGTGTTGTATGAAAATCCATATAATTAATTTTATATGGTGACTGATTGGGCCTCATTACAATTTAGAAGATAAAGAATATTATAAAGTAAAGGTTCATGTGTTGACTATACACATCCGTTGAGATTAGTCATGTGTTGAACGAAGTATTTTAACAATAAAATTTATATCTTTATCACTATAAAACAAAGGTTCATGTGTTGACTGTACTCACCCGTTGAGATTAGTCATGTGTTGAACGAAATATTTTAATAGTAAAATTTACATCTTTATCAATATAAAATAAAGGTTCATGTGTTGACAGTACTCACCCTTTGAGATTAGTCATGTGTTGAACGAAATATTTTAATAATAAAATTTACATCTTTATCATATATAAAATTAGAAACTAACTGGAAAATAGATAAGATGAGTGGTCTCCTGGATATTAATCTGATGTTGGTTTCGGCCTTCGGGGTTAATATTCAGGGAATCGTTCTCTTACTAATTTACGGTTGGAGTCTGATTTAATATCAAACGATAGATACCTTAATTTTCATAAAATATATTGAATAACAAAAATAGTCACACGTGGACAGTACTCATTCGTTGAGATTAGTCGTGTGTTGACAAAGATATAGAGTCGTGTATTGAATAGAAATATATGGAGCCGTGTTGATTAGATTGACGCCATTTTGACGTGAACGATATTTGTATCGATTTTATTCATTTAGAAATGAATTGAATATAAAGCGATTTCGAAAAGAATTGAATATAAAGCGATTTCGAAATGAATTGAATATAAAGCGATTTCGAAATGAATTGAATATAAAGCAATTTAGAAATGAATTTGATTCAAATAGAAAACAAAATGAATTTGATTCAAATAGAAAACGAAATGAATTGAATCGAATAGAAAACCAATTTGAATTGAATTGAATAGAAAAACAATTTGAATTGAATCGAATAGAAAACCAATTTGAATTGAATCGAATAGAAAACCAATTTGAATTGAATCGAATAGAAAACCAAATTGAATTGAATCGAATAGAAAACCAAATTGAATCGAATAGAAAACCAATTTGAATCGAATAGAAAACCAAAATGAATTGAATATAAAACGAATTTGAATTGAATTGAAAACGAATTCGAATTGAATTGAAAACGAATTGAATTGAATTCAAATTGAATTGAAATTTGAATTGAATAGAAATGAATTTTAAAACGAATTTATAAGGAAAAATTAAATTTTGATTTGAATTTGAAATAAAGGTTTAAATTGTTTTTGAAACGAATTCAAAACTATTTATAAAATTCGTTTCAAATAGGAATCGACGAAATATTTATTATATATATATCATATATATAATATAATGGCCTGAATAGAACGCGCCGCGCCGCGGCAGTTCGCGAATTTCGACCATTAACTTCAAACGGACATTACGGAAGATCCGACCGTCGGATTCTCCTAAAACCGGAACTGTTGGGTTCATATCGAAAAGAGCTTTCTAACGAATGTTAGAAATTCAGAATCTAACGGTTGGATTTGGAGATACGTCCAAATCAAATTCGGAAAAGGTCGTTGTAAGTGCAGTTCGATGGACGTTGTTGGAAATCGACTGTACGGGCCTTGATAAAATTATTAAAAATAGTAATAATTTGTGTAAAATCATAAGAAATAATTTGGGAAAATTGGGATGAAGAACTCCATGTTTGAAAAAATAAAAATAGATTTTTATCGAAATGAACTAGTTTTGAACTAAAGTTAAAACCCAAATTTTTTTTAAATAAATAAATTAGATTTAAAAAGGGGTTTTAAAGAATCGGAATTCCTAATATATTTGTTTGGAGATGAATTAAAATTCATTTGTGGGTTTATCGTGAACGGTGTTTTAAATAACACTGGTTCTTTTACCCGGTAATAAATAGAACGTGATTTGGGTTTGTCGGGAACTGTGTTTTAAATAACACTAGTTCTTTAACCCAGCAAAAGGAGTTTTAACGAATCTGCAATTAGATTGAAATGTGAATTGATAATTTAAATTATCAAATTTAGAAAATGAGCGAGAATGGAGTATCACCAGTTTTGCTTCCAAAGTGATAGTTAAATCTTTAATCAGATTTGAACGTGAAATGGTAATTGATTTTACCGATAACACTGTGGTGTTAAATGTGGAGTATTACTAGTTTCGCTTTATGGGATGAATAGGTTGAGATTGGAAAATAAAATAAATAATTACATCGGTGTGGTTCGCTAATCTCGACTAGTTGGGAAAACCATAATTTGGTTTGATATGACATCCAAAGGCAATTAAAGGATAAAATTTAAAGAATTTATCTTGGATAAAATTAATGGGAACCTTTACCTGAGAATATGAATTGGAATGAGGCGTATGCTGTGTTTGTGTAGCATTTGTTTTAATATACGCGGGTTGTTCGGAAAGTCCGGGTTTACACCCATTCTGAATAACCGATCCGACGATAAGTCGAAGATGAAGACGGTGGTCGAAGACCGGAAGTCTTCACATCGTTTGGATAATTACTGACGATCCTGATTGGGCTGTACACCCAAGAGGATGGAAATAGTTGGTGGTCGTCCAGACGTACTCGGAGACCGATGGATATGCGAGGAAAGTGCCTCCGGTTTCGTTCAGACCCAGAACGAACTTGTAAATGGATTGTGTGTCTGACATTGGAATTTATTCTGTGTTTATTGATCTCTATTAAATATACATCTGTTTGGCGGCGGAGAATTTATTCTCTTGCTTAACGCCCTTCTCTGAGACGTACGAGCTCAGAGGTTGTATATCGATGGACATCAGTCGCATGTCATGAATTGCCTGTGTGGCATACTGAGTTGCATGGATCAAGGCTTCTGTTGAAAAGCAAAGTCTTGTGGTTGATGATCAAAGCACGGCCTTTGTGGCGTAGCTTTGTGTATAGCGTGGATTCGCGAGCCTCACTTCTCGGTATGAGTTAAAAACGGGATACGGACCGCTGGGAGAGCACGACGTTTCTTTCTAGCTTTGGTGGTGTCAGTGACTTACCAGCCCTGACATTTATATACTTTTCACCTATGTGGTTGTTGGATGCGAGGCGCCTCGATTATAGGTCTTAAGGATCGGGAAACGTGTGTTCAGGCATAACTAATCCTCTAACGTAAGTGAGGACCGGCCCAGCCGAATCCGGGGTTGCCCAGAGTGTGTAGTCCCGAGGCATTTGCTAGAGTGTCTCGAAGCGGAGAGGATCTTGCCCCTTGCCTCGACTCATGATAGAAATCCAATTTCCAATACGAGATATCTCGGTTTTAATTGTAGAACTAGTATGGCGACATAGTGGTATGGGACATTCATGCCGGTTTTGACACTATACACTTATTATAGTATCAAATGATTTGTTTTAAACGTACCAAGCATGTTTGGCTGTTATAAGGTAAAACCCTATCCTCCGGCTTGCGTTGCATTGTGTGATGGGACCTGGGTCTTATAATGGCTTCTTTTTTCGAAAAAGCATTGCTTTGTTTATTGATATGCACTGGTATTCTTGGGAGGAAACCCGTTCCGTGTTATACGGCGTGGTCCCTTGAATTACTCTCTTTTAAAGTAAATTTTTAAATAACTGTTTTAGTTCTCACACCAGTCACATGACTGACCTGGAGTTTATTGTTTTAACCTAAACTCTAGGTGCCCCTATTTTCCACACGGGCAGCTAGTAGTTTTGGTTTTGCATATTTATATTCACAGGGTCCTGGTTTACAGCTGGAATGATATCCGGAAAGCTCTGTATCCGTATATCACCTTCAGTTGTGCTTTGTATTATTTTTCCGCTGCTATGTAATTTGTAGTAATCTCTGATATTTATCGAATGTAATTTATTCGTTTATACTCTGTATATTCTTGTATCTGATGGGATTGTTGTAATAACAATGAAATGTTCTTCTGTTTGTGTCCTGATTTGTCCTGTTCTCAAACGAACGGGGGTTTCGAATGGTCTAGATTGGTTTAACGACTGATTCAGATCGAGCGAAATTCCTTGCCGTCACAATAGTGGCCTGAATAGAACACGCCGCGCTGCGGTAGTTCTCGAATTTCGACCATTGACTTCGAATGGACATTGCGGGAGATCCGACCGTCAGATTCTCCTAAAATCGGAACCGTTGGGTTCGTATTGAAAAGAGCTTTCTAACGAATATTAGAGATTTGAAATCTAACGTATGGATTTGGAATTATGTCCAAATCAAAATTGGAAAAGGTCGCTGTAAGTGCAGTTCGATGGCCGTTGATGGAATTCGACTGTACGAACCATGATAAAATTATTAAAAATAGTAATAATTGGCATAAATAAAATTGTGGTTAAATGTAATTTAAATCTCTGATGAATATGCAAATATAATAGCTTCTCTGATTGTGTGGTCAAATGTAATTTAAATCTCTGATAAATATCGTTCGCATCAAAATGGCACAAAGATTTTCTACATTAGAAGAGTCACGGCGTTTGGTTTAGCTTCTCGGTGAGAACTCCTCACTTTTATTTTAATTTCTAGTTGAAATATATACTAGGATGCAGACGTTGCTTAGTAGCACTCGACACCCGTCGTCCACAGACCATGGATGACTTGTTTGTTTGATTGCTGTGTTGTGAAATTTGATAGTGTGATGTGGAATGAAATAAAATATTTTATAGTGGAAAATATTTTATAGTTAAAAATATGATTTTTGACGTGTATATAAAATAAATAGTAATAAACAAATCGGACGATTTGTTTATATACACCGATTTGACTGATATTGATTGGGATGATAAATTTTACACATCGCCCAACTGCACAAATAAAATCTATGCTTGTTGATTTGAAACCCCACATGGGTATTGGGATGATATTTGACATACACTAATCCCGATTGTTTAGTTGTATGTCAATCGATGGGTTGACAGACTGTGTAAGAGTTAATTATTTTTATTTAATGCTTATGCAGTTGTGTGGTGCACTCTGGATGATGGTTGATGATTTACCGTTGTTGTTATATACATGTGTTGTTGGGAATCCATATAATAAACATTATATGGTAATTGATTGGGCCTCATTCCAATTTGGAAAATAAGGAATATTATAAAAATAAATTCATGGGTTGAATAGAATAAAATTCATGCGTTGAATAGAATGAAAATTCATGTGTTAAATAGAATAAAATTCATGTGTTGAATAGAATGAAAATTCATGTGTTGAATAGAATGAAAATTCATGTGTTGAATAGAATAAAATTCATGTGTTGAATAAAATGAAAATCCATGTGTTGATTGATATAAATTCAAGGGTTGAATGGAATAAATATTCATGTGTTGAATAAAATAAATATTCATGTGTTTAATAGAAGAAAACATTCATGTGTTGAATAAAAGCCGTGTTAGTTAGATATGCGCCATTTTGACGCGAACGATATTTATATCGATTATATTCGTTTTTATAATGATTATAGAAAAGGAAGTGATTTCAAAATATAACGTTTTGAAAATATTATCATTTATAGATTAATGATATGGAATATTCAATTTTGACTACAAATTGAATATGAAGTTGAAATCATTTTGAAAACGAATTTAAAACGATTTATAAAATACGTTTTAAAAGGAAATCGATGAAATATATATAATATATATTATATATATAATGGCCTGAAAAGACCGCACTGCGCTGCGGTAGTTCGCGAATTTCGACCATTGACTTCGAATGGATATTGCGGGAGATCCGATCGTTGGATTTTCTTAAAACAAGAACCGTTAGGTTCGTATCGAAAAGAGCTTTCTAACGAATATTGGAGATTTGAAATCTAACGGTTGGATTTGGAATTATGTCCAAATCAAATTTGGAAAAGGTCGCTGCACGTGCAGTTTGATGGCCGTTGATGGAATTTGACTGTACGAACCTTGATAAAATTACTAAAAATAGTAATAATTAATGTAAAATCATAAGAAATGACTTGTGAAGAATTGAGATTAAAAATTCCAAATTTGAAAAGATAAAAATAGATTTTTTTATCGAAATGAACTAGTTTTGAACTAGAATAATAATTTATTTATTTTTAATTAAATAAAATGGATTTGAAAGGGTTTTAAAAGTAACCAGAAGTTTCAATAATTGAATTGGAATGGAATGTGATTTTGGGTTTATAGTGAACCGTGTTTTAAATGACCTTGGTTCTTTAACACAGTTAAAGACAGGATGTGTTTTCCCAAGTTAAACGATCATTAATATTGATTTTTGGGAAGATTAAAACCAAGTGGAGTTTTAATGAATCTTTAATTAGATTGAATTGATCGAGAATGGAGTATCACCAGTTTTGCTCCTGGCGATAGTTAAATCTTTAATTAGGTTTGAACGTGAAATGGTAATTAAATCTACCGATAACACTGTGGGGTTAGATATGAAGTATGACCAGTTTTACTTCATGGGATGAATAGGTTGGGATTGAGAAATAAAATAAATGATTACTTCGGTGTGGTTCGCTAATCCCGACTAGTTTGAATTGATATTCAAAAGAAGATTAAATAATAAATTTAAAAATTTATCTTTGATAAAATTAATGGGAACCTTTCCCAAAGTATAAGAATATTTGAATAAAAGAATATTCTGAATTGGAATGAGGCGTATGTTGTGTTTGTGTAAAACTTGTTTATTATATACGCGAGTTATTCAGAAAGACCGGGTTTATCCCATTCTGAATAACTGATTCGACGTGGTGTCGAGGATGAAGACGGTGGTCGAAGACTGGAGGTTTTCATGTCGTTTGGGTGATTATTGATGATCTTGATTGGGCTGTACACCTAAGGGGAGGGAATCAGTTGGTGATCGTCCAGACATACTTGGAGATCGATGGATATGCGAGGTACAAGGTGCCTCCGGTTTCGTTCAGACCTAGAACGAATTTGTAAATTGACTGTGTGTCTGACATTGGATTTTATTCTGTTTGATTGATTTCTATTAAATATATATCTGTTTGGTGGCAGAGAATTTATTCTCTTGCTTAACGCCCTTCTCTGAGACGTACGAGCTCAGGGGTTATATATTGATGGATATCAATCGCATGGCCTAAGTGGCAAATGATCAAGGCTTTTGTTGAAAAGCAAAGTCTTGTGGTTGATGATCAAAGCACAGCCTGTGTGGCATAGATTTGTGTAGCGTTGATTTGCGAGCCTCACTCCCCGGTGTGAACCAGAAACGGGAGAAGGATCCAGGGAGAACATGCGTCTCTTTCTAGCTAGGGTGGTGTCAGTGACCTACCAGCCCTGACATTTATATTATTTTCACCTGTGTGGTTGTTGCTGTTGCGAGGCGCCTCGGATATATCAGTGACTATGTGTAGCCGATGGAGTCATTTGGCTCATTTACGCCCCAAAGGGCGGGGAGATGTAGTGTTAAGGGTTTTATTTAATCCACATCAAGTGGACCAGACCTGTGGCTCCAAGGGTCGATGCGTTCTGATCCCGAGACATGGGCTAGATTGTCTCGAATCGGTAGAGGACTATCTTTTTCCTCGGTTCACAGATGGAAATCTAACTTCCAATACGTGACTTTGCGGTTTTGATTGTAGAGCCTAGTATTGGCGACATGATATATGGTACCCATGCCGTCTATGATTGATACTTATGATTGAAATTGTTTTGACACTATACACTTATAGTAATAATAAAAGATGAAATTTTGCGTATCAAGCATTCTTTGGCTATTATAAGGTAAAACCCTATCCTCCGGCTTGTGTTGCAATGTGTGATGGGACCTGAGTCTTATAATAGCTTCATTGTTCTTTATTTAGCATTGCGCTGTTGTTTTATGCACTGGTATTCTTGGGAGGAAACCCGTTCCGTATTATACGGCGTGTTCCCTTGATTTACCTAACTTTAAAATAAAGATTAAAAATTGTTTTAGTTCTCACAGCAGTCACATGACTGACCAGGAGTTTATTGTTTTTAACCTAAACTCTAGGTGCCTTTATTTTGCATGGGCAGCTAGTAGTTTTGGTTTTGCAGATTTATATTCAAAGGATCCTTATTTACAGCTGGAACAATACTCAGAAAGCTCTGTATCCGCGTATTACTTCTAGTTGTGTTTTGTATTATTTTCCACTGCTATGTATTTAAATGTAATTTAAATCTCTGATATTTTCTGTGTAATATTTATTCATACTCTGTAGTATTCTTGTATACTGATGGAATTGTTGTAATATACAATGAAATGTTCTTCTGTCTGTGTTCCAATTTGTCGTGTTCTCAAGACAATCAGGGGTTTCGAACGGTCTTAGTCGGTTTAGCGATCAATTCGGATCGAGCAAAATTCGCCGTCGTTTCATCAATATTTATAGATCTAAAATAAAATATGATTTTTATTTCAGATCTAAATCTATCCAAACACATAGGTCACAATCATCATAATCAACAAGCCACAAATACAACATCATACATCACAGATCTGAATTTAATTAACATACATACATGGAATTTAAATAACGAAAGATAATTAAATTTTAATTATTATAGAAAAAAAGAAATCTCACATCGATTTTTGTCTGAATTTTCAAAGTCCTCCTTTTCAGATCTGGTCTGTTCTGAGTTGTAGAATTTTTAGTTGTGAATCCAACTCTTTTGAAATCGTTCGATTTCGTTACTGTTTGAAGAGGTTACGTTAAACAATACGTTTCAATATAAATTAATTAAATATAAAATTAATTTTAATTTCATCTCCTTAACCTTCTCCCCCTTCTTCCTTACAGCCGCTAATTCCTGAACCCAACATCGACGCCAACATCCCCTATCGCGTGCACCTTAGGGCGTTTGACCAACGATCCACCAACGCCACTCCGACCGCCTTTGAGTCCTCTACCCGCGCCCTTGACCTTCTCCAGCTCGGTGGGCCCCTCCTCCACGAAACCAGCGTCGAACGCCAGCGTGTTCAAGAGGCATTACGACCTCCATGTTGAGCGAGATCGAATCTCGATCGTTGGATTTAATCATCTCTCTTTGTTCTTCGGTTTTTGCTTTATGGGTTCGATTATGTAACACCCCACCTCCGTTAAGGTCACTCACAAAGGGAATGCCTTAACTTTGGTGGAGCATTTTAGTTAACAGAACAGAAACTTACAAGACAAATAAAATAGTACTAGAAAAATTTATAACTTTATTTCAACAGACCGAAATAAACTTGGTTGCATCCTTTCAAATCACATTATCAGAATTCAAGTACAAAATATCAGTCTTGCATAAAAGCCTTCAGAATGCATACTTTAAAATCATAATCCCCATAGAACGGAAGCTATACAGAGCCAAGCCATACTTTAAGCACTTCAAGCAGAAGAAATCTGGATCAAGCTAAAGTATTCCCTCCTGGGATAACCTGGGGGGGAAACAGAAGAAAGGAGGCGAAAAAACAAGGGTCAGACAAAAAGTTTGGCAAGTCCAGTGATTTTCAGTTATGAACAGATAATAATAACATGACATGAAAATAAAACTGGATGAGAGATAACTATAACAGGTGTAACAGATATAACAGAAGAACAGAATAATATAAGCTATTGTTTTACACTTCTCTGCACTAATACTAGTATAATAGAATTAGGTGTCACCCTAATGTCTTAACTAAAACAGAAACGGGTACATAATAATTTAACAGAAATAGAATGCTAATAATGGGCCTTTACTACCCGATCAGAAACAGACAGAAGCGGAAACAGATTAATCCCTACGGAAACAGAATGTAGAATTAGGTGTACACTAGTAATGGGCCTTTACCACCGGAACAGACGGCACCACGCAGAAATAGAAAGGTGTTACCACCCAACAGAAACAGACGGTACCAACAGAAACAGACAGAGCTAAGTGTACCCTAAAACCCTACCCCAAGTGATCGGCTCCCTAATACATAAATATCCTGTGTCGGCCCCACAGTAGGGTGTATCACTCCATAAAGTGACAACCAATTGGCACATGCCTATTTACAGATGTCACGGCGTCTTACATCCTCAGAGGCAGACCGGGATCCATGCACGCACTTGACCCGGTTGGAACGCACCATAAGCACCCCTCGCCATTATCAGAATGAACCGCTTATAATTAGTTCAGTAAGCATGCCCGGACCCTACTTACTGTTGGGTCAAAGTTTTGATACTAGAAAGGGTTACTGACTAATATGGGTCCCAAACAACAGATGACACAAGTAATTCCCCTCCTAACCTTGTGTCCCCAGACTAACAGATTTCAGCTTAACTTGTCTACAAGTTTCATACATACAAAGTTTAGATTAACTAGTTCACAGATCAGACAATCAAGTTAACAGGTTTTCAGACTAACTGTAACAACCCGTATTTTCAATAACCTGTAATAACATAAATCGAGGCAGAATTTAATTCTAAAATGGGAATCAAGGGAAACGGGCTATGCCATTGTGTTCGTCTCGGAAAAATACGCGAAATAGAGTCCGAGTTTTCGAAAATCGGAGTCCGTATGACCAAGATATGGCCTCGCGAAGTTTCACGAAAATTCCCAAATTAAAGTATACTTAATTAAGTGAAATGGGTTGTGTAGATATATATATATATATATATTGATATATATATATATATATATATATATAATTGAAAATTTAATAAATAAATATGCAAAAATGCTCAAAACAGCGAATTGGGAGAGGGGAATAACCGAACCGGCCGATTTTTGAAGTCGACCCGAGCCTGCTGGGTCGACTAGGGGTTAATCCAGGGTGTTTGGCTGTCAACCCGTGGGCCGATTCGCTCAAGTGCAGATTTTGCATTTGAATGGTTCTCATGGTCCATCTTTAATCTAAAGGCCCTAGATGGTTCCTACACTTGACTTCTTCCCCAAGACATGCTTTGATGGCTTGGATTGAATCTAGGGTTAATCCTATGGCCTAAAACACTTGCCTAATCTATAAATAAGACCCTAACCTACCCTAATTCATTCATAATTAAACCTAGTGACTAAACTATGGCAAAATGCTAGCTCTCATGGCCTCCACTAATTTTATGAAGAGGGTTGCATACTAATCACTCTCTAATCAACTTCTAATCCCTTCTTAGCATCTTAATCTTCTTCATTTGGTGTTCAAAGTTGCTAGTTGTGAGTTTCTATCACTTTGATGATCTTTTGGTAAACTAATTAGATGAGATGTGATGAGATTTATGGTTTTGTATGTGGGTTAATGAGCTTTGAATCATACGATATGATGTTAGCATTAATCTTATGTTTATGCATGTTGAGTATGTAAGCTTATGCAAGTTTAATATGATGTATGTTATGTTTGCATGATGCTAAATATGCAAGTTGTGGGCTATGTAATCATATGCATGTTATGCAAGTTCATGGTAATATGCTATGCAAGTTACATGTTTGTTAATATGCAAGTTACATGTTTGTTAATATGCAAGTTACATGTATGTAAATATGCAAGTTACATGTTTGTTAATATGCAAGTTACATGTTTGTTAATATGCAAGTTACATGTATGTAAATATGCAAGTTACATGTTTCTTTATATGCAAGTTACATGTTTGTTAATATGCGAGTTACATGTATGTAAATATGCAAGTTACATGTTTATTAATATGCAAGTTCATGATGACACATTATGCAAGTCTATAAGCTAATATGCAAGTTTGTTATGCAAAATGAATATGTAAGTTATGTGACATATTATATGCAAGTTATGTGACATGTTATGCAAGTTCATATGCAAGTTATGTGTTTGTTAATATGCAAGATGGCACCTTTGAAACATGTTCATTCATATGCAAGTTGACACCTTTTATATGTGTTATATCATGAACGAAATTACGTGGGAACGATGGGGTAATTAAATGCATAAGTTAATAAGATTGTGTGAAATTAATATAATTATGCATAACACAAAATAAATAAACATAGTATGGGAATTTGCCTATTTGGTTAGGTGTACCCATACTATGTGTTGGGAATTTACCTATTGAGTTAGGTCTACCCCATGGGAATTTACCTATTAAGTTAGGTCTACCCATGTTAAGAAAACTTGATTAATTAGGGATAATTAATATAAAATTATGAGGGTGATTAATTAGGTGTAATTAATTGACTAAGACACGAGGTTGGACTCAGTTGTAGCGTAAAACTGCCCGGACCCAACCGGCTTAACCAGTTGCTACAAATGTTAGCCCAATGTGAGAGGTCTTAGGCACAAACTAAATACGTAATTAATGTAAAGACACGAGGTTAGACTCTGTTATGACATAAGGCTGCCCGGACCCAACCGGCTTAACCAGCGGTCATAAAAGACAGTCTAATGTGAGAGGTCTTTACAAAGGTTACGTTCTTAATTAATTAATTAAGAAACACTTAACCACATTAGCATGTAGAGGGACATGAGGGGTTAAGTGGGTGCCTCGGGTGGCATGAGAAAATCTAGTGGTTGCCTTGGGTGGCAATAGAAAATACGATTAGAATACTTAACCAAAATAGAACATGTAATTAAAACATGATTAAAGGGTTAAGTGGGATATACTAGAAAAAGGGACAAGCTTAGGTGGGTAGCTTGTGGAGGCCCATTTCAACCAGTAACCCATACGTATCTTTGTGGGCTCGACCCATGTCGAGGACGGGACACGCATACTGGGCTTGACTGTAAGAGGCAAACGGGTTAGCGGTGGCAACGCAAGTCCAACGGGCTTCATATGCGTGAGTGGGCCCGGGCTGGTAGGTAAGCCGTTGTTGCATCGAGTAGATATAAGCCGTGCACCTTTAGTTTCATCAGGTTGCCACATTGGGGAATGATACATCCCACGGTGGGGCCAGCACGGGTATCTACGTTAGGGAGCCGATCGAATGGGAAGTAGTGTGTACACCTAGTGGATTGTAGGGCCCCGTGGCGCCTACTTGGTCACCTAGGGGTACGCAGGTACTAATTAGTAAATTTTATAAGTCCTTGGGTGGGATCAACCTTTAAGTTAGGAACGACTGGTGTGGTGCAGTTTAGTAATTTACCTTAGGGAGGGTAGATGCGTCTTTATCCTTTATCTTCGTTTAGTTGACTGCTTAGGGTAGCCATTCATCCCTATATGTTACCGTATATCAGTTTATGTCTTCTCTGGTTACTTTAACGATTGTATTGTTAAAGTTATAGGACTCGCTCAGACTTATGTCTGACCCTGTTGTTTTTATCTTTTTCCCAACCCTCAGGTCCTACGGTGGATCCTAGCAGTAGTGGAGCTTGATCGGATTGCTGTTCCAGTCTTTAGGAGCTTGGATAGATGTAAAGCTCCAGTTATCCAGTTATCTTTTCTTTTGTTTGGCTATTGTATGAGAGTGGGATTATGTACTTCTTTATTTTGATGGATATTGTACTTGACCTTTATTGTGGTTTTATGATATAACCAGACATGTTTTACTTCCGCTGTTATGAGATGATGTTTTAAAATTTCAAGTACTATTTATATCTGTCTTGTTGTAATTTTTCTGTTCTATATTCACTAAAATACTCCACCGATGCTATGGCATTCCCTTAGTGAGTGATCATAGCGGGAGTGGGGTGTTACACGTGGTATCAGAGCTTAAGGTTACCAGAACAGATAAATTTTTTGAGAAAAACTACTTTCTAAGAGTATTTTCGAAGAAAGTATTTTTAAAAGCATGTCTTCTAAGAGAAAAAGTTTTTGAAAAAGAAAAGCATAATCCCCAATAGCCATATCTTTATCTTTCGGAATCTCCTTTTTGAATCTTTCCTCTTTCGTTTCAGCATGGCTGAAGATCTTAACATCCCGGAGGGTTTAGTTATACCACTATGGTATAGGAGGTTGCAAGAGGCTAGGGCCGCGGCTGCGGGTCCGGCCAATGCTACTACACCAGAGACAACCGCTCCTCCTCCTCAGCCTAGAGTGGATAATTTTGCTAAGGTTTGCAAGGAGTTCAAGGCTATAGGAGGAAAACCTTTTCTTGGTTCAGAGACTTTCGTAGAGGCTAGAGATTGGCTTAAGGAAGTGGAAGAGTTGCTAGATATCTTTGAAGTGGAAGAGGGAAAGAAAGTCAAGTTGGCGGCTTGGTTAATGAAGGGAGAGGCCTCATTCTGGTGGGAGGTCACTAATGGAGAACGCCCTGTTGACTCTTGGGCAGATTTTAAGCAAAGGTTTGGGGCTAAGTTTCTCTCAAGGGCGGAAGAGAATCTGTTTATGGAGAAGTTCTTGAATTTGAAGCAAGGGAATCTCACGGTGAAAGAATATGTCAACAAATTCAATCAATTAGCAAGGTTTGGCATAGAGTTGGTGAATACACCGGAGAAGAAGGCTTTGAGGTTCGTTAGAGGCTTGAACGAACCATTGCAAGGAATAGCTATGACTCACATTCCTATGGGGGCCACTTTTGAGAAGCTTGTCTACATGGCACTTATGCATGAGGATGATAAGAATTCTAAGGCACCAGAGAAAAAGGGGGATCAGAAGAAACCGCAACAGCAACAACAAGGCAAGGGCGGAAAAGGCAATGGTGACAAAAAGAAGACGAAGAAGAAGTGCTTCAATTGTGGAACACCAGGACACCTCAGTAAGGATTGTCGCAAAAAGAAGAAGACCGGTTGCTTTCATTGTGGTGAAGCAGGGCATCTTGTGAAAAACTGCCCAAAGAAGGGGCAGAAGACGGGGTCTACCTCAGGAGGCCAGGTGCAAGCTCTTATAGCACCACCTCAGTCAGGGGGGCAAGTTCAGGTTCTCTCAGTTCCACCGATTCAGCAGAGAGGTAGAACTATTTCCGTTGAAAGTCTGGTTTTTCTGTTTGATCATCCAGTTCGTACTTTGTTTGACTCTGGCGCATCGCATTCTTTTATCTCATCATCGTTAGTTGAGTCACTGCACTTAGACACCAGTCTAGTTGATGATCCCTTGGTTGTCTCAAACCCAATTGGGGGCTCCATATATCTGTCTATGATATGTTTGGGTTTGAAGATTTCTATACTTAGCATTGAGTTTAGATGTGATGCTTTTGTATTGGGCTTCACGGGCTATGGGTTGATCTTGGGCATGGACTGGTTATCCAGTAATGGTGCCGTTCTTGATTGCGAAAGGAGAGTTGTCAGGCTCATGACCCGCTTGGGTAACACTCTCGAGATCTCTTGCAATCCCATGGAATCTGTTTTGCTAAGTTATCTTGAATCGCTCGATGCTTCGGTCGAGAGTTTGTGTTCTGTCAGAGTAGTCCGGGAATATCCGGATGTGTTTGAAGAAGTAAAGGGTTTGCCTCCGAAGCGGGAGATAGATTTCCGAATTTATTTGGTGGATAATGCCAAACCAGTGTCTTTGCCAGTACGCCACATGGCTCCTCGTGAGAGAAGAGAACTTCATAAGCAAGTAGGGGAGTTGCTTGAGAAGGGGTTCATAAGGCGAAGTATATCGGAGTGGGGAGCTCCAGTAGTGTTTGCCACGAAGGCGGATGGGTCCCTCAGACTTTGTGTGGATTATAGGGAACTTAATAAGCTCACGAAGAAGAATAGACACCCATTACCGAGGATAGATGATCTCTTTGATCAGTTGGTTGGCGCGTCAGTATTTTCGCAGATGGACTTAGCTACAGGGTTTCATCAGTTAAGAGTGGCGGAGGACAGTATAGAGAAGACTGCTTTCCGGACTCCGGATGGTTTTTATGAGTGGCTAGTGATGCCATTTGGGTTGACAAACGCCCCCGCATACTTTGTTGATCTCATGAGTAGAGTGTTCAGAGAGTATCTGAATAAGTTTGTAGTAGTTTTTGTGGATGACATCTTGGTCTTTTCCAAGAATGAAGAAGAGCATGCCTTACATCTCAAGGAAGTGTTGGAGACTCTTCGAGCGCATAGTCTTAAAGCTAAATTCTCTAAATGCCATTTTTGGAGAAGAGAAGTGCGATTCTTAGGGCATGTGGTCTCTAAGGAAGGGATAGCTGTGGATCCCGCAAAGATAGTATCTATCCAGGATTGGAAAGTTCCTAGAAATGCTACCGAGGTAAGAAGTTTCTTGGGGTTGGCAGGATATTATAGGAAGTTCATCAAAGACTTCGCGAAGATATCAGCCCCATTAACCCGCTTGACGAAAAAGAATCTGGTTTTCTCGTGGGATGTAGATTGTGATGATGCTTTCCGACGGTTAAAGAGAGCTTTGACCACCGCTCCAGTTTTAGTGCTTCCAGATGGGAGTAAGCCGTTTGTTGTTTATACCGATGCTTGTGGAACAGGATTAGGCGCAGTCTTGATGCAGGAGGGAAGGGTAATAGCCTATGGAGGGAGACAATTGAGAGTGCATGAGAAGAATTACCCTACCCATGATCTAGAGTTGGCCGCGATTGTTTTCGCACTTAAGTCTTGGCGCCATTATCTTCTTGGTGAGAGATTCGAGTTGTTCACCGACCATAAATCATTGAAGTACTTATTCTCTCAGAAGGATTTAAACTTAAGACAGCAAAGGTGGATGGAGTTCTTAGCATCCTATGATTTCGAGATAGCGTATACCCCTGGTAAGGGTAACGTGGTGGCAGACGCCTTAAGTAGAAAAAGGCTATCTTTGAGTCCATTGTTCGTGGAACGACGAAGCTTGGAGTTTCTTTCTTTGTTTGACTTCAGACCTTCTGTTGATTTTGTACCTGGTTTGTTGGCATCCTTGGAGGTTAGACCTACTCTTTTGAGACGGATTGGCGAGGCTCAGCGAGACGACCCACATTTGGTTGTGTTGGTAGAGAAGCTTATAAGAGGGGAGTCGTCCAGCCATTTGGGTAGATACACCATAGATGATAAGGGATGGTTGCATAGAGACGGTAGACTTTGTGTACCGCAAGATGAGGGTTTGAAGAAGGCTATTTTGGATGATGCACATCGTTCAAGAATGACTATTCATCCCGGTGGAGACAAAATGTACCAAGACATGAAGAGAGTTTTCTTCTGGGCCGGTATGAAGAAAGATGTGGCCGAGTATGTGGCTAGATGCTTAGTGTGCCAACAAGTTAAAGTGGAGCAAAGGAAACCCGGTGGGTTGCTACACCCATTGGAAGTTCCACAGTGGAAGTGGGATAGTGTCTCGATGGATTTCATCGACGGGTTACCGAGATCGAGGAAGGGCAATACGGGAATTTGGGTTGTGGTAGACAGACTTACCAAGAGTGCCCATTTTATACCCGTAAAGAGTAAGAGGACCGCTCCATGGCTTGCTTCAGTCTATGTTAGAGAGATTGTTAGATTGCATGGCGTACCATCCAGCATTGTGAGTGATCGAGATCCTATTTTCACTAGTGAGTTTTGGAGAAGTTTGCAAGAGGCGGTAGGGACTCAGTTGTGTTTGAGCACCGCATATCATCCTCAGACGGACGGTCAGACCGAGAGGGTGAACCGTATCTTAGAAGATCTTTTGAGGCTTTGTATCTTGGATTTTGGAGGTACATGGGAAGAACATCTTCCTTTGGTGGAGTTCGCATATAATAACAGCTTTCAGTCCAGTATTGGTATGGCTCCTTTCGAAGCTCTTTATGGAAGGCCTTGTCGATCTCCTACATGTTGGTGGGAATCTACGGATAAGATCTTGCTTGGGCCGGATATGGTTAGAGAGACTTCAGAGAAGATTGATTTAATTCGAAAAAGGATGAAAGCAGCGCAAGATAGACAGAAATCTTATGCGGATCGGAGAAGGACGGATCTTGAGTTTGAGGTTGGGGACATGGTTTTTGTCAAAGTATCTCCATTGAGAAATGTTGTTCGCTTTGGGTCCGTAGGGAAGTTAGCACCGAGATTTGTTGGGCCGTTTCCTATTAAGGAAAGGATTGGACGGATGGCATATAGGGTGGAGTTGCCCGACAGACTTAGTGGTGTTCATGATGTATTCCATGTATCACATTTGAGGAAGTGCTTACATGAGACCGCGGAGGTGGTAGAGCCGAGCTTGCTTAGAGATGTAGAGGTAGAGCGTGATGCGACGATTCGACGAGCTCCTACTCGCATCCTTGGGTCAGAAACTAGGAAGTTGAGGAACAGAGAAGTTCAGCTAGTTAAAGTGCAATGGGGAGATGACGAAAGCAATGCTACTTGGGAGACGGAAGCAAAGATGCGTTCTTTGTATCCATTTCTTTTTGAGAGTATGTCTTTTAACTTCTCCTTTATTGCTTGTCTAGTACTTATCTTATCTTTAGTATATCCTCTCGCTAATACCTATGACCTTTAGATAGGGTAAAACCTATGGTTGAAACATGTGTTTGAAACATGTTATGGTTGATGGATGCATATGGATGCAATTGTTTGCTAGTGGTTGCTCGTGGATGCATATACACACACATTAGGCACTAGATCGGCTCAGTCACTTCATGTTGCATATTGCATAAATGGATGTGGTAGTTAGATTGATGGATGTATCATGGCTGTGTTATCATATGGATGATGCATTTTTGTGTATGGTTGTGCACGCATGTAGAAATTTGTATGTGTCAATAGGGTTTCGCATACATATTGGATGCATGGCACTATCATGGTTTGCATTAAGGAGGTTTACTGTATCAGTAACCGCCTGATTTTCGCATTAGGTAAGTACATATACACACACTTTTGCATATATCCATCCAGCATTTAGAATCTTGTAAGGACAATGATTGCTCGTGGATGATGCTTTGAGTAGATGGATGATTGGATGGTAGGATACGTTCTTCCTAACTTGAAGATTTCGGGGACGAAATCCTTTAAGGAGGGGAGAATGTAACAACCCGTATTTTCAATAACCTGTAATAACATAAATCGAGGCAGAATTTAATTCTAAAATGGGAATCAAGGGAAACGGGCTATGCCATTGTGTTCGTCTCGGAAAAATACGCGAAATAGAGTCCGAGTTTTCGAAAATCGGAGTCCGTATGACCAAGATATGGCCTCGCGAAGTTTCACGAAAATTCCCAAATTAAAGTATACTTAATTAAGTGAAATGGGTTGTGTAGATATATATATATATATTGATATATATATATATATATATATATATATAATTGAAAATTTAATAAATAAATATGCAAAAATGCTCAAAACAGCGAATTGGGAGAGGGGAATAACCGAACCGGCCGATTTTTGAAGTCGACCCGAGCCCGCTGGGTCGACTAGGGGTTAATCCAGGGTGTTTGGCTGTCAACCCGTGGGCCGATTCGCTCAAGTGCAGATTTTGCATTTGAATGGTTCTCATGGTCCATCTTTAATCTAAAGGCCCTAGATGGTTCCTACACTTGACTTCTTCCCCAAGACATGCTTTGATGGCTTGGATTGAATCTAGGGTTAATCCTATGGCCTAAAACACTTGCCTAATCTATAAATAAGACCCTAACCTACCCTAATTCATTCATAATTAAACCTAGTGACTAAACTATGGCAAAATGCTAGCTCTCATGGCCTCCACTAATTTTATGAAGAGGGTTGCATACTAATCACTCTCTAATCAACTTCTAATCCCTTCTTAGCATCTTAATCTTCTTCATTTGGTGTTCAAAGTTGCTAGTTGTGAGTTTCTATCACTTTGATGATCTTTTGGTAAACTAATTAGATGAGATGTGATGAGATTTATGGTTTTGTATGTGGGTTAATGAGCTTTGAATCATACGATATGATGTTAGCATTAATCTTATGTTTATGCATGTTGAGTATGTAAGCTTATGCAAGTTTAATATGATGTATGTTATGTTTGCATGATGCTAAATATGCAAGTTGTGGGCTATGTAATCATATGCATGTTATGCAAGTTCATGGTAATATGCTATGCAAGTTACATGTTTGTTAATATGCAAGTTACATGTTTGTTAATATGCAAGTTACATGTATGTAAATATGCAAGTTACATGTTTGTTAATATGCAAGTTACATGTTTGTTAATATGCAAGTTACATGTATGTAAATATGCAAGTTACATGTTTCTTTATATGCAAGTTACATGTTTGTTAATATGCGAGTTACATGTATGTAAATATGCAAGTTACATGTTTATTAATATGCAAGTTCATGATGACACATTATGCAAGTCTATAAGCTAATATGCAAGTTTGTTATGCAAAATGAATATGTAAGTTATGTGACATATTATATGCAAGTTATGTGACATGTTATGCAAGTTCATATGCAAGTTATGTGTTTGTTAATATGCAAGATGGCACCTTTGAAACATGTTCATTCATATGCAAGTTGACACCTTTTATATGTGTTATATCATGAACGAAATTACGTGGGAACGATGGGGTAATTAAATGCATAAGTTAATAAGATTGTGTGAAATTAATATAATTATGCATAACACAAAATAAATAAACATAGTATGGGAATTTGCCTATTTGGTTAGGTGTACCCATACTATGTGTTGGGAATTTACCTATTGAGTTAGGTCTACCCCATGGGAATTTACCTATTAAGTTAGGTCTACCCATGTTAAGAAAACTTGATTAATTAGGGATAATTAATATAAAATTATGAGGGTGATTAATTAGGTGTAATTAATTGACTAAGACACGAGGTTGGACTCAGTTGTAGCGTAAAACTGCCCGGACCCAACCGGCTTAACCAGTTGCTACAAATGTTAGCCCAATGTGAGAGGTCTTAGGCACAAACTAAATACGTAATTAATGTAAAGACACGAGGTTAGACTCTGTTATGACATAAGGCTGCCCGGACCCAACCGGCTTAACCAGCGGTCATAAAAGACAGTCTAATGTGAGAGGTCTTTACAAAGGTTACGTTCTTAATTAATTAATTAAGAAACACTTAACCACATTAGCATGTAGAGGGACATGAGGGGTTAAGTGGGTGCCTCGGGTGGCATGAGAAAATCTAGTGGTTGCCTTGGGTGGCAATAGAAAATACGATTAGAATACTTAACCAAAATAGAACATGTAATTAAAACATGATTAAAGGGTTAAGTGGGATATACTAGAAAAAGGGACAAGCTTAGGTGGGTAGCTTGTGGAGGCCCATTTCAACCAGTAACCCATACGTATCTTTGTGGGCTCGACCCATGTCGAGGACGGGACACGCATACTGGGCTTGACTGTAAGAGGCAAACGGGTTAGCGGTGGCAACGCAAGTCCAACGGGCTTCATATGCGTGAGTGGGCCCGGGCTGGTAGGTAAGCCGTTGTTGCATCGAGTAGATATAAGCCGTGCACCTTTAGTTTCATCAGGTTGCCACATTGGGGAATGATACATCCCACGGTGGGGCCAGCACGGGTATCTACGTTAGGGAGCCGATCGAATGGGAAGTAGTGTGTACACCTAGTGGATTGTAGGGCCCCGTGGCGCCTACTTGGTCACCTAGGGGTACGCAGGTACTAATTAGTAAATTTTATAAGTCCTTGGGTGGGATCAACCTTTAAGTTAGGAACGACTGGTGTGGTGCAGTTTAGTAATTTACCTTAGGGAGGGTAGATGCGTCTTTATCCTTTATCTTCGTTTAGTTGACTGCTTAGGGTAGCCATTCATCCCTATATGTTACCGTATATCAGTTTATGTCTTCTCTGGTTACTTTAACGATTGTATTGTTAAAGTTATAGGACTCGCTCAGACTTATGTCTGACCCTGTTGTTTTTATCTTTTTCCCAACCCTCAGGTCCTACGGTGGATCCTAGCAGTAGTGGAGCTTGATCGGATTGCTGTTCCAGTCTTTAGGAGCTTGGATAGATGTAAAGCTCCAGTTATCCAGTTATCTTTTCTTTTGTTTGGCTATTGTATGAGAGTGGGATTATGTACTTCTTTATTTTGATGGATATTGTACTTGACCTTTATTGTGGTTTTATGATGTAACCAGACATGTTTTACTTCCGCTGTTATGAGATGATGTTTTAAAATTTCAAGTACTATTTATATCTGTCTTGTTGTAATTTTTCTGTTCTATATTCACTAAAATACTCCACCGATGCTATGGCATTCCCTTAGTGAGTGATCATAGCGGGAGTGGGGTGTTACACTAACGGATCAGATGTTCGGATTAACAGGCTTATAGATTAACTGGTTACAGATTATCTAACTTTGTATTGGGCCTACGGATTCACGAAACGGGTTTATCAGATTCATTCGTCCAATTGGTTTAACCTTACCCAACACGTTTTAGACATCATATTTATCTCAGATTTTCATTAATTAAATATTAATGCCCAAACCTCTCACATTAGACTGACAGTTTGCGGCTACTGGTTAGGCTGGTTGGTTCCGGGCAGGTTTCCGTCGCAAACTTAGTCTAACCTCGGGTTTCAAGCACGTTATGACTAACTTCTCACATTAGAACCTATTGTTTGCGACCACTGGAATATGCCGGGCGGTTACGGGTAGAATTACGCCGCAAACTCATTCTAACCTCGAGTTAGCCATTTTCATCTTTACGGCCAATTAATTAATGATTTACCATTTATGCCCACGCCTAATATACAGGTTAATTATTCATAACTATAGCCAATTCAGATTATGTCAATAGCGGACTAATTTTATCAACTCAACAGATATAGCAGATAACAGATTTTTTTCCAGATTAGGCGACTTGACCGATTTAGCAGATTAAGTAAACTAGCAGATTTAGTATTTTCAACAGACTTAGCAGATGACAGATTTGGCAGATGAACAAATCTAGCAGACTAGGCAGTAGAGCAGAACTAGCAAATTAAGCAATATAACAGAACTAGCAGATTAGGCAATGTAGCAAAACTAACAAATTAGGCAAATATAACAGATTTAATCTTTTCTTAAAGTTTCACAAACATGTCTTGCCTAATTATAAATCTTGCCTAAGTTCACATGCGTAAATAATAGTCTTGATTCACAATATGATCATATACCCCATGTTTGCATTACATTTACATAGCATAGATTATGGTCATAATTTACCATATATCATATGTTTCAATTTTTATTAAACTTGCATAGTACAGAAGATCCATATATAAATTATACCAAATATAGTTATCGACTACTATGCATGTCATATATTCCAAAGATCCCTTACTTAGTTGTTTATTTACATTAATAGGTACCCTACTCTCATGTAAATCTTTATACCTAAGCCATATTCTCTTTATCTCAAGTCATATGTTCAATTACCATTTATGTTATAAATATAACATGTCCAGTCATATGTCTCAAATTTATGTTCTAGCTACAGTCCATGTTCTTTCCTCAAATCAGTCACCTATTGGTCATGCCCAAATTATTCATCATTCATTTTATTGTCCCAAACATTTTAGCGTATGTTAATCACTTATAAGATTGGCTCAGGCTCGTGGTAGTCTGACTATAAAACAGAAAGAGGAAAGAGATACAAAATAAGATCTAAACAGAACAGAACATATATAACCTCAGATTCAGATTTATAATTCATGTCACAATCAGAATTAACATTTATATCAGAAAATAACTGTACTTGCCTTGATTGGATTAAAGAAAGAACTTTAATTGTTGTAGAATCTTTGCAGAAGCTTTAATCTCTAATTTGAATTGAGTTGCTTAGGTTGATGTTGACTAGCTTCTTGTTTTGATTCCAGTAGAGTAGCGACGCCATTTTTATATTTTTTTTAGAGCAGAGGCAGAGAAGAAGCAGAATAGAATTGTGTGTAGAGAAGGCTAGGTCTTAGGCTGTTTTTGTAGGTGTAGAAATTCATTTCAGCCATCAGATTAACCCTAAAACCAATCCGGACCATCAAAAATCGTCCCTGGGCTTCAAAAACGTGTTCTGGACCGAAACAGGCCGACCAGGTCGACCTGTAGGGGGGAGAGGTCGACACTATAGTCGACCCCCATAGGGGAGGTCGACTCCCAGGTCGACACCCTGGTCGACCTGGCCACCAGGTCGACCCCCAGGTCGACCTGCCCAGTTCTGTGCTGACCGAAACCTTCTGAATCTTCTACAGGCCATAACTTCTTCATCCGGACTCTGATTTTCGAAAACTCAGACTCTATTTCATGTAAAATTTCGAGAGGAACGCAATGGTGATTTCCATTTTACCTAATTCCTGATTCTTAAATTAATTATCCTCATTTTACTATCTTTTCCGTTACACACACCGTTATCGAACTAATTTTTCTTCTCTTTCATGTATTAATTAATTCTTCTTATGCATCACCATTATTTACCTATCATAAGCATATTTTCATTTATTTTATTTCATTTTTAATTATACTTAAAAATGCGGGGTGTTACATTCTCCCCTCCTTAAAGGATTTCGTCCCCGAAATCTTCAAGTTAAAAAGAATGTGTCCTACCATCCAATCAAACATCTACTCAATCACCAATCACAGGCATTCATTGTCCTTGAGAGATTTCTAATGTTGTATGAACATATGCAAGAAGTGTGTGTATATGTTCCTTGTCTAATGCAAAGATCAGGCGGTCCACTGATTCAGTTGACCTCCTTAATGCGAATTATGTCAGTGCCATGAGTCCAACATATATGCAAATTTCCTACTCGATACATATCACTTCTATATGAGTGCACAACCATTCAGTCATATGCAACATCCATGTACTGAGTCAATCACTTTGCATCCACAAAAATTGAAAATGCTCACGCATCCATATGCAATATGAGAGTGTTTTCAAGCCGATCTAGTGCCTAGTGTGTGTTTATGCATCCACGGGCAACCACTAGCAACCACTTGCATCCACTTACAACCATCAAACATAACATATCTCAAACACATGTTTACACCCATGAGTTTCTACCTAAAGTTCGAAGATTCGATCGATAGGATACAGTCGAATGATGGAAGCGAGTACAGATAAAACAAAAACTTGGTTCCCATTAGGCATGGGTCCTAAGTATCGGCCCCGAAGACCGAAACCAACATCAAATTGACAGTAAGAGGATTACCCTCTTTAGACAATGTCAAAACTGAAAATCTTAACCTTATCAGAAATATTCAGATATTTACATATTACTGGTACAGATCAGATTACCGAATGATTCTTAGGAAACTAAGCATGATAAAACCCAGAATGTATGCGTCCTACTTGACGCCTAACACAGATATCTCTCAAACCCCAACCTATCACCAGCAGATGAGTCGTAACCCGTATGGGGTTTGAGACTATAACCAGATCAGAAACAAGACTAGTATTAAAGTGCAGAGACTTGACTACAGAATCAGAATGCCATAATCGGAAAGAGTTCTAACTCAATAATCAGACAAGGAAACTAAACTCTCCACGGAAATTTTCCTACTTCTATCCTATCCACCAACTATGAGAGCATTCGCCTGCCTTCCCGAAGTAGGTCATGTCCTCTATCCTTCCTCTTGAGTCAAGCTTCCATAAGTAGAGCACTTTTCTCCTCCGTTATCTTTAGACTTTTCTTCCTTCTTTTGTGTTTCCATTTTGCCTCCTTTTTGAACCAAGTTCATATCCATGGGTTTCTTATCTTTGGGTTGTGCTCCTTGGCCAAATTCCATCATTATCATCTTTACTATGCTTGTGTAACACATTGACCAGTCCCTCGAAAGCTGCCTCCATTGCACGGAAAAATCCTACAAAGCTCGAAAGAAAATTAGCCGTAGGTGAAATTACTGCGGCTACAGATGGAAGTCGGGCGCTTATTTGCCCTTTGACAGGTGTCATAGTCTTATCAAGCCTACGGAACCATGCGCGATGAGGTTACCTCCCAGAAAGCCAGAAGCCCCAAAGACTCAGAAAAAGAAGGAAACAAGGATTCAAACAGAGAATCAAGAGATAGATATATGGCTTTTGGGATTATGTTTTTTTTCAAAATAAACTTTCCTTTTGAAAATACTTTCTTTTAAAGCCTTTTTGAAAATAGTTTTTCAAAAACTTTACCCAATCTGGTAACCTTCGGCTCTGATACCAAGTGTAACACCCCACCTCCGTTAAGGTCACTCACAAAGGGAATGCCTTAACTTTGGTGGAGCATTTTAGTTAACAGAACAGAAACTTACAAGACAGATAAAATAGTACTTAAAAAATTTATAACTTTATTTCAATAGAAACCGAGATAAACTTGGTTACATCCTTTCAAATCACATTATCAGAATTCAAGTACAAAATATCAGTCTTGTATAAAAGCCTTCAGAATGCATAGTTTAAAATCATAATCCCCATAGAACGGAAGCTATACAGAGCCAAGCCATACTTTAAGCACTTCAACTAGAAGAAATCCGGATCAAGCTAAAGTATTCCCTCCTTGGATAACTTGGGGGGGAACGGAAGAAAGGAGGCGAAACAACAAGGGTCAGACAAAAAGTCTGGCAAGTCCAGTGATTTTCAGTTATGAACAGATAATAATAACATGACATGAAAATAAAACTGGATGAGAGATAATTGTAACAGGTGTAACAGATATAACAGAAGAACAGAATAATATAAGCTATTGTTTTACACTTCTCTGCAATAATACTAGTATAACAGAATTAGGTGTCACCCTAATGTCTAAACTGAAACAGAAACGGGTACAGAATAATTTAACAGAAACAGAATGCTAATAATGGGCCTTTACTACCCGATCAAAAACAGACAGAAGCAGAAACAGATTAATCCCTACGGAAACAAAATGTAGAATTAGGTGTACACTAGTATTGGGCCTTTACCACCCGAACAGACGGTACCACGCAGAAACAGACAGGTGTTACCACCCAACAGAAACAGACGGTACCAATAGAAACAGACAGAACTAAGTGTATCCTAAAACCCTACCCCAAGCGATCGGCTCCCTAATACATAAATATCCTGTGTAACCCCACAGTAGGGTGTATCACTCCCTAAAGTGACAACCAATTGGCACAGACCTATTTACAGATGTCACGGCGTCTTACATCCTCAGAGGCAGACCGGGATCCATGCACGCACATTGTAACGACCCGGATTTTGAGCGACTTTGGTTATCGACATAAGCTCGATGTCGATAACCAAAACATCGAAAAATCCCGGTAATTAATGAAAGAAATTAGAGGGTGAGGAAAGATAAGATAGAACTTATAGAATAGAAGAAGAAGAAGAACATCATCATCAGAGTAACACGAATCTCACAGCGGAACGAATAAAATATAACATAGCTTTTGAAATACAAACAATTATATATACAATAGCACTTATCAGAGTACAACCCTTACAACAACAGCGGAAATAATAATAGCTATAGAATCCTGAAGCCTCCTGCTCCAAGCTCTCCAAGTATATCTATAAAACCCTGACTACTTGACTGCCCGTACAAATTTAGGCACCCAAGAGTTTAGGGAAAACAACAAAGTAAACCCCGGGTCAGTCATGGGATTGGTATGAGTAAAACAGTTTAAACAGGTATATGAACAAGTAAACGATATCTCATAAGACCACGCCGCAGAACGGAACGGGTTTTTCCCTTATGAGAATCCAAAATATCTTTATATCAAAAACCTTTTGATATTATAATAATGTCTATGTACAAATAGATATCAACTAGCAGAAACGCTTTCATCTCACGTTCTACATATATAGTATACAATCAAAATCGCAAGCGCGTATTGGATAATGGATTTCCAACTATGACAAGGTATGGAACCACCTTCCGATCAGTGTATTCTAGGAACGATACACTGGAGTTCAACAAGAACATCTTGTAACTCAGCCACACATGACCGACCACTCATTTTGCTTGATTGTATCGAATGTATATCACCAACGGTTGGGATCAGCAACCGTTCCCGTATATATATATGGGACAACATTGATAGATTTAAGAAACAAATGAATATTCTCTAGATAGGTGATTATACACCCTACTTCGGTGCGACCGACTTAGCCATGCTGCCTGCTCGATTTCTGTCATTTACCGGTTGATGAGGCTAGAAGCTACGCTTTATCATCACATCAGATTCACTTCGAATGCCACATTGTCAGATCCATCGAAAATCACTAATTGACGTCTACAGCCATACATTATGTGTCAGCTAAAAGAAGTTTCCTTCTCCGCTTCCACTCTTGGTACGGTTGAAGAAATCGATGTAAGCGACCTCTCTGGAAATACTCTGTCAGATATTTATCAACACAAGTCATCCTCATTCACTTAGAATGTCACATCGTCATACCCGCCAAATCACAAATTGATTTATCCAAAAATAACACAGGTATACAGCTTAGAGAAACGATTTCCTCCGCCACCAAACGTGAATACGTTTGAACAGATCAACTTACGCGATCCATTGGATATACTCTGTCAGACCTTCGTCTATACAAGTTGTCCTGGGACTGGACAAACCGAAGGCACTATTCCGTATATCCATCTTAGTCACTGTTATCTAAGACTTATACAACAGCCCTTGCATTTTACTCCGTCTTCAATTAACTTTGGCATATATGATTCGCAACGCTTATGCCAATACAGAGTGGTTCTTTGGATAATAATCCAGCCGGTCTCTCCATATTAACAACGATAAATGGTCAAAACTTCGATAGTCTGTGAGTTAACTATCAAAGAAAAACAAGTGTGCAAACAACGATATTATTTCCAGATGGAAATTATATCGAACGAACATCATTTAACATTAATCTCTTTAGTTCATTTATTTACTTATCTCCTGTTTCCCTATATTCTAAATTCTTATTTTCTTTTATCAGAAAACATTTCTGATTCTCGTTTGGAAAACATTTCCAAAACTCCTTTACGATCAAACCTTACCATTTCTTAGTCAAGAAGGAAGTCACTCAAGTTGGGGTATAATTACCTCTCAGACCTTAACTGAACAACGTTATAACTTCGAAATGGTCAAAGCTTATCTTTTAATCTTTAACAACTTCTTTACGCCTTTCTCGAATTCAATTTTACTAATCCACTTCTATATTTAAAACATTGGTTATAACGATAATGTTATAATCCCTACTTTCGAATTATCTAACTTTAATTATAATTTCTATTCTTATTAGTGAATAATTAACCTAGCACTTATTTATTTATAAATAAATAAATCTCTATTTAAACAATGGAAAGTATAAGTACTTTCCCGAATTCGATATGATCAAATTCACCGATTTACTCTCTTCGAGAAGTCTCTATTTGATTAACTCTTCTTCGAATAACCTATATTCGATTAACCCCTTCCTTTCGAATATACTATATTTGATCACTCCTTCTCGAATAAACGATATTCGATAATCTCTCCTCGAATAACTAATATTCGATAACTCTTTCTTTTCAAATATCTCATATCTGAAAATCTCTCTTTCGAATAAACTATATTCAATAAATCTCTTTTCGAATAACTCTTATTCGATAAATCTCACTTCGATCAAACTATAATCGATAACTCCTTTCGATGAAACTAACATCGATAACTCCTTTCGATGAAACTAACATCGATAACTCCTTTCGATGAAACTAACATCGATTAATTTAACTAGACGAACTTAACTCGACTAACTCGACTAACTTAACTTGACTCGACTAACCCGACTTACTTGGTTCGACAAATTCGATTCGATTAACCTAGGCTCGACTAACTTGCTTTTATTTAACTCAACTTGATTAACTCCTATCGAATAACTAATATTCAATTTAACTCCATTCATTTGACTCTAGATCGCAGCGATCACAAATGGTTACACCTGATTCCCTCAGGAAACATCCGACCGCCTTAGGCTATTTGTAGCCCTGCGAATTTCGCTAGCAGTGGTACGAGATGACAACTTACCCTGAATACTATGTTTGACTAATTCTGTCTCAAATAACTATATTTGATTAACTCTAGTTCATTTTAACTCTAATCGATTTACTCTAACTGATTTACCTACCTGATTAACTCTAACTGATTAACTCTAACTGGTTAACTCTAACTGGTTAACTCTTACTGATTTACTTGACTGACCTAACCCAACTGGTTAACTCGACTTACTTAACTCAACTGGTCAACTCTACTGAACTGGTTAACTCTACTGAACTGGTTAACTCTACTGGACTGGTTAACTCTACTGGACTGGTTAACTCTACTGGACTGGTTAATTCTAACTGGTTATTCATTACGTTCCTTTTAACAACATTTATTCATTTTTAAAGATTTACTTTTGGTAACGGTTCTTCACTTTAAAAATGATTTTTCCTTTTCAATTTGCCTATATTTATTTCATATAAATATTTCCTTTATAACTTTATTTATTTCCTACATAAATATTTCCTCTTAACTCTTTATTTATTTTCACAAGTATTTCCTTTATATTTGGTTTCCACAAATATTTCCCTTATATTTGGATTTCACAAATATTCCTTTTGTATATCCTAACTCCTTAAATTTCCGGGAAAATTCGCCATAACCTCCTTTGTATCGGGAGCATCAGGAAAATCCCCAAACCCGCCACACAGGCCTTTCTACTCAAAAGAAAATGTTTTGAAATTATTTTCTTTTTCTATGTATCTCCTATTTATAAATATTCCAATTTATAAATATTTCTTATTTATAAATATTCGAATTTATAAATATCTCTTATTTATAAATATTCCAGTTTATAAATATTCTGTTTTCAATATCACTTTGAAAATCCCCTTATCAACATCCCGTATGTTATGGTATTCAATCAGATCAAATCACGATGTTCAATATCGTCCAAGCACATATAATCGACCACGGATTCTATATAACAATATATGAATCAAAACAGTATTATAAATATTGAGGAACCCAGTTGGGTCCCTCCAACCTGTTTTCCTGCATCCACAGATGTTACACAGTAAAATCAACATCACTTTCAGTTCAGTACTGATTATTCTGATAACAACATCAATATATAAATATTTAAAGGTTTATATATATATATATATATTTATATATATATAATTTCCACTAACTGACTAGCAGTTCAATCAATCAACCAACACACAAAAATCAACAGATGATTAACATTTCTAAGAATACATTATAAAAATATAACTGTTCAGAGTTGGTGAGTTTTACTCACATTGGACTGTTATCGTTAAAACGATTAACTGTCTTTGATATGATTCAGACGGACAATTTATTTAACAATAAATTGTAGCGAGCTCGGATTCACTCCCGGTCAGTCTCATTGTGTTGCTCCCGTCCATACGATCCCAACGCAACTTGCGGTTCATCAATCGGATTTCGTATGACCGAGATATCGAATTACGAAGTTTAATCACTATTTAAATGAATTAAACATATATATATATATTTAACTATTGGACCCTCACCCATTCATTTCTTGGCGCACTAAGGAGATTAGCCCGACCCGCCCCAATATCTCTTCTTCCTCCCATCGCAAAATCCCAATCCGCTCGTTCAACATCTAAATGGCCGAACTTTGGCAAAATCCAAGCTCTCTCCTCACCCACTTATAAATCAAACTAAAAATACCAACAGATTCCTCAACTCCAGATCTATCTCCTCCTACCAAGCATATGCAACTCGCACCTACCCTGGCGAATGCGTCCTCGACTTCCGTTCGCTGCACTAGTGGAAGCAGCGACCTCCCACTTCACCAAAATGCGTTAGAAAATTCCCTGATGTGCCACTCGATACGCTGAATCCAAAAACGTACTCCGATTCAATCATCATTGCTCCGAATCTCCAATTCAATTTGCCCTAGTTCACTGTTGATTTTCCAGTGAACGGAAATGGACATCGAATACAATGAATGTTATGCCAAATTGAAGCAGATCACTCCAGTAGCTCAATCATCTTTTCTTTTGGATTTATAGATTTTTCGTGTATTTCTTTTTTATTTTACTTTTAGGATTTTCTTCATGCTTTTGCTTTCCTGAAGAATGAGTGGCGGCGCAAAGTTTCTCAGTTGGAAATTAGGTTTTAGGTTGGTAAGGGGGTACTTATAATGTTGTAAAAATATCCAGATATTTATTTGTTTTGAGATATTTTAGTTTAATATTCATTTTATATTCGTTATCGTCTTCTAAAAATTTGTGTGATCACACACGATACCCAAAAATCACGAAACATGACATGTAGCTAGATTTTGACATTACGGTCCCACCGAAACTGGTTTCGTCGAATTCCGACTTCGTATGCTCACACAACGTATTTTTAACTGTCAAAATACTGACTGTTTTTCACTCTAAAAATCCGTACGGCCACACACTGACTCTAAAAATAACGAAATTGGAAACCTAACAACTATTCGGCATTACGGATCCAACAAAATTAGTTTCGTCGAATTCCGACTTCGTTTGCAAAACCGGCTATTTTTAAAGCTCTAGATGACCCATTTAAATATATAAATATATTTAAATATTATTAAATTAAATATAAATAAATTTATATTATCGTATATCTTCACATATGATATCGTACAGCTCCAAAATATCATATCAGAATTTATAGTTTGATATTTCAGATTTTTAGATTTATCGATATTCAATTTATATCGAAAATCCTTTTATAACGTAAATAAAGCGTCGCAAATTATAAAGGAAATTCCATAGCGACTTTTCTAAAATTTGATTTGGACGTACATCAAAATCTACATGACGAAATCCCAATTTTTCTCTTCCATTAGAAAACTATTATCAAATCGGTCCCGACGGTTCTTGTTTCACAGAAATCCGACTTAAAACGGACCCTGTATATTCAGTTAAAGTTCAAATCGCCAAATAGCGAACTGCAGCGCCATTTCGAGCTCGTTTATAAATATATTATAAACTATACGTTCAACTGTCGTCGATTCAATATAATCGTTATTATATTTCGAATCGAAACTCCACCAAATCTCGTATGCTATTCAATTCACACGATATTGTGAATTTCACTATTTCCGACTATTTCGACATTATAATATATTATATTATAATTATTAATTAAATATTCAATATTATTTAATTATACGATCATTAACTTCTCTAAATCACCAATTATATAATTAAATAAATTAATTATATATCTCTAAAAATGCGGGTCATTACACACATGACCCGGTTGGAACGCACCATCAACACCCCTCGCCATTATCAGAATGAACCGCTTATAATTAGTTCAGTAAGCGTGCCCGGACCCTACTTACTGTTGGGTCAAAGTTTTGATACCATAAAGGGTTACTGACTAATATGGGTCCCAAACAACAGATGACACAAGTAATTCCCCTCCTAACCTTGTGTCCCCAGACTAACAGATTTCAGCTTAACTTGTCTACAAGTTTCAAACATACAAAGTTTAGATTAACTAGTTCACAGATCAGACAATCAAGTTAACATGTTTTCAGACTAACGGATCAGATGTTCGGATTAACAGGCTTACAGATTAACTGGTTACAGATTATCTAACTTTGTATTGGGCGTACGGATTCACGAAACGGGTTTATCAGATTCATTGGTCCAATTGGTTTAACCTTACCCAACACGTTTCAGACATCATATTTATCTCAGATTTTCATTAATTAAATATTAATGCCCAAACCTCTCACATTAGACTGACAGTTTGCGGCTACTGGTTAGGCCGGTTGGTTCCGGGCAGGTTTCCGTCGCAAACTGAGTCTAACCTCGGGTTTCAAGCACGTTATGACTAACTTCTCACATTAGAACCTATTGTTTGTGGCCGCTGGAATATGCTGGGCGGTTCCGGGAAGAATTACGCCGCAAACTCATTCTAACCTCGAGTTATCCATTTTCATCTTTGCGGGCAATTAATTAATGATTTACCATTTATGCCCACGCCTAATATACAGGTCAATTATTCATAACTATAGCCAATTCATATTATGTCAATAGCGGACTAATTTTATCAACTCAACAGATATAGCAGATAACAGATTTTTTTCCAGATTAGGCGACATGACGGATTTAGCAGATTAAGCAAACAAGCAGATTTAGCATTTTCAACAGATGACAGATTTGGCAGATGAACAAATCTAGCAGACTAGGCAGTAGAGCAGAACTAGCAGATTAAGCAATATAACAGAACTAGCAGATTAGGCAATGTAACAAAACTAACAAATTAGGCAAATATAACAGATTTAATCATTTCTTAAAGTTTCACAAACATATCTTGCCTAATTATATATCTTGCCTAAGTTCACATGCATAAATAATAGTCTTGATTCACAATATGATCATATACCCCATGTTTGCATTACATTTACATAGCATAGATTATGGTCATAATTTACCATATATCATATGTTTCAATTTTTATTAAACTTGCATAGTACAGAAGATCCATATATAAATTATACCAAATATAGTTATCGACTACTATGCATGTCATATATTCCAAAGATCCCTTACTTAGTTGTTTATTTACATTAATAGATACCCTACTCTCATGTAAATCTTTATACCTAAGCCATATTCTCTTTATCTCAAGTCATATGTTCAATTACCATTTATGTTATAAATATAACATGTCCAGTCATATGTCTCAAATTTATGTTCTAGCTACAGTCCGTGTTCTTTCCTCAAATCAGTCACCTATTGGTCATGCCCAAATTATGCATCAATCATTTTATTGTCCCAAACATTTTAGCGTATGTTAATCTCTTATGAGATTGGCTCAGGCTCGTGGTAGCCTGACTATAAAACAGAAAGAGGAAAGAGATACAAAATAAGATCTAAACAGAACAGAACAGATATAACCTCATATTTAGATTTATAATTCATGTCACAATCAGAATTAACGTTTATATCGGAAAATAACTGTACTTGCCTTGATTGGATTAAAGAAAGAACTTTAATTGTTGTAGAATCGTTGCAGAAGCTTTAATCTCTAATTTGAATTGAGTTGCTTAGGTTGATGTTGACTAGCTTCTAGTTTTGATTCCAGCAGCGTAGCGACGCCATTTTTATTTTTGTTTAGAACAGAGGCAGAGAAGAAGCAGAATAGAATTGTGTGTAGAGAAGGCTAGGTCTTAGGTTGTTTTTATAGGTGTAGCAATTCATTTCAGCCATCAGATTAACCCTAAAACCAATCCGGACCATCAAAAATCGTCCCTGGGCATCAAAAACGTGTTCTGGACCGAAACAGGCCGACCAGGTCGACCTGTAGGGGGGAGGTCGACACTATAGTCGACCCCCATGGGGGAGGTCGACTCAGTTTGACCTGGCCCCAGGTCGACCCCCAGGTCGACCTGCCCAGTTCTGTGCTGACCGAAACCTTCTGAATCTTCTACAGGCCATAACTTCTTCATCCGGACTCCGATTTTCGAAAACTCGGACTCTATTTCATGTAAAATTTCGAGAGGAACGCAATGGTGATGTCCATTTTACCTAATTCCTGATTCTTAAAATAATTATCCTCATTTTACTATCTTTTCTGTTACACACACCGTTATCGAACTAATTTTTCTTCTCTTTCATGTATTAATTATTTCTTCTTATGCATCACCATTATTTACCTATCATAAGCATATTTTCATATATTTTATTCCATTTTTAATTATACTTAAAATTGCCGGGTGTTACAGATTAAATCCATTGTGGATTGAAAGATCTAGGGGAAGAAATGATTGAATGCCATAGCCGTTCGTTCAGGGTAGTGGCGGCTAGGTTTAGGATGTTAGCGTTTTTCGATTTCTGCGCCTTTTATAATGAATATTTTATTATTTAATATGATTTTAATTCACAAATTATTTGTTAATTGGTCCAGACTCCAAACAAGGCCCAACGATTGTCGCCACCAGCTAAATACCCGCCTTCCGGACTCAATGGACTAGGTCCCGTCAGCCCGTTTGATATTCTTGGCCCACTTTTCTTTAATTTAAAATATAAATAATTTAGTTATTTAATTTGATCGTACATTTTAATTTACTGGGGCCAAATACGACCTCTAAAAATTCCAAAAAAATAATTTCTAGCTATGTTTTGACGATACGGTTCTAACAAGACTAATTTCGTCGAATTCTGTGACCATTTGAAAAATGGCCATTTTTTAGTCGATCAGATTTGATTGAAACTGAGAAAACACATTTTCTTCTGCCACGCTCACATATTAACTCGAAAAATTATGAAAATTGAAACTTAGAAATAATTTGGTATTCCGGTTCCAACAAAAGTGGGTTTTGTCGAAAACGGAGGTCGTTTGAAAAAATGACTATTTTTAATATTAATATACAGTAAAATACACTGAAGGACAAAACGAAAAAAAATTGTTCAATAAGGACAAGAGGACAAAATTTTGTCTATAAGGACAATTGTTAGTGTAAAAGGAGGAATTATAGTGGGACCCTGAATTCCTCCTTTTACACTAAATTTTGTCCTTGAGGATAATTTTTTTACCCTTTGTCCTTATGGAACAATTTTTTGTTCCTTTTGTCCTTCAGGGTAAAATCCCCATTAATATATATATATATATATATATATATATATATATATTCTACAACGACTATTCTGAATTTTAAATTGGACATAACTTTTGATTCCCGCTATGAAATTTCGATTTTTTGGATTCATTGGAAATATATTTTTAAATAGATTCTAATATTTTTGGTTTCACTAAAATCCGGTTTATTTTGCATCCTATACAGTCAGTCAAAGTTCAAGTTGGACTTTTCAAACTACCGCGCTATTTCTAACTCCTTTTATAATTAAAATAAAATTATTCATTCTAGCTTTGACTAAAATAAATTTTTCCTCGTTATTATTTAAAATAATGTATTTTTACTATTAAAATTTCTAAAATAAAAATTTTAAATTGGTTCAGAATTTGCGGGTTGTTACTGTTTTCAAGAAATTTAAGAAAATCTAAAACTAATACGATCTACTATATGAATCACACACCACAGAGATGATCACAGACACATAACCAAACATAAACATAGAAATAAACAAAAATAAAATGCAGAAAAGTAAAGAACACATCGGATTTTATATTGGTTCGGATTACTCCTACATCCAGTCCTACGCAATGTTGGATTGCGCAAAGTTTATTACTAGATCAATATCTAAGCACAATCCTCCTGATTTCATGGCTATAAGATTGACACAAATTCCACCACCCTTGATTTCATGGCTACAAGGTTAGCACCATTTCCTTTCCTTGATTTTAGGGCTACAAAAAAGACACCCTCTTCCAAACAATCCCAGATGATTACAACAGCCACATTACTCTTCAATATCACTTCAATTTAGAGAGTAATGAGTAGAGAGTGAAAAAAGAAGAAGTTTTATGAATTTAGAATAGAAATCGAAGGAGTAGAAGTGTAGAAATCATAAAAATATGAAATAATAATGGAGAAATGAAAAGGGATGAAGATGAGGAAGAAGAATTGTTAAAACATTTGAAATCAACTCCTATTTATAAGATTTGAAAGGTTGCAATGCTTCTGGAACGTTACAAAAAGTCAAAAGACACTTCCTTTCAAAATTGAAAATACTACATTTGTATGTCGACATATGGTCCTATGTATGTCGACATATATGTATTAAAAATTCGAATTTTGAATCTTTTACAAGTGTTTTACAATATAAATAATTATGGAAATTCTTAAGTTAAAACATAATGATATAAATGAGTATTATAAAGTAGAAAATCATATGAAATCATGAATATAAATTATATAAACATATTTATAAAATTATAAAGTTTAAAACTATAAATATATAATTATAAAAGTATATAACTATATAAATATATAAAAAAATAAGCTTTGAAACTTAAGTTTAAAATCAAAGGTAAGATAGAAAAACTAATTAAAATTAGAATTAGAATTTTGAAAATAAAAATTAGAAATTTGAAAATCTGAGTTTGAAAAAATAGAATTTCAATTTGAACCTGGAGTGCTATCCAGAGTCTTACATATAAACTAGACTCTTTTACTATATTTATCTTGAACTCTTGAATTCTTGATTACTCATCAATCTTGAATCTCCTCTGAATTCTGAGTCTCTTGAATCTCTAAAACTTTAAAACTGTACAGTCTTTAGTATTAATTCCTGTATATAAATCCTGCATATGTGTTTGTATATATTCTGGATAGAGATGTTAGTATATATTTTATAATCAATTAATATTGAAATAAGGTTGTTGTCATCAAAACTCCATTATCCAACAACGTGGAGGTCTCACGAGGAGGTGGAGGCATGCTTATACTGAATTGGGTAGTAAGTTGTTGTAACAACCCGGAAATTCTGAACCAATTTAAAAAATTTATTTTAGAAATTTTAATGGATTTTGAATATTTAAAATGATTTATTTTAAATAATAATGACTAAAAATTTATTTAAATCAAAGTTAGAACAAATTTTTTTAATTTAATTAAGAAGGAGGTAGAAATAGCGCAGCAGTTTGAAAATTTGAATTTGAACTTTGACTGACTGTATAGGACACAAAATAAATCGGATTTTAGTAATATCAAAAATATTTAAATCTGTTTAAAAATATATTTCTGTTGTAATATATATAAATGTTGTGAATATGCTTTTATTAGTTCTCGGTTTAGTCCCACATCATGGGAATAAGTTAAACATCAGCTCCAAAGCCTATATATAAAGGAGCCAATGTAATAGAAATAAATACACATCTGAATGAATAGAAATGTACTCTCTCCCTTGTTTCTTCTGTTCTATGTTTGTTTTATAAAACGTTATTAGCATGATCTTCCCTAAAATATTTCTCCAATCTTGTTGTGTAAACCGCCACTGCAGTTTGATCCGATTTCACAAAATCAAATCATTCTTTCCACCCAAACTCAACACTTGCAGAGGAAAAGGAATAACAAATTCTGGCAAGAAGCGAAATGGAAGTAGCATCCCATCAACAAAAAAATCCGTCGTCAATAATATCGGGCAAATGGCTTAGATATGGAATCAAACTCTTTTAGCAGCACCACGTTTTCGGTCAAGGAAGAAGCAATCCCAGATCTAAAAATTGATGTCATTGACAGGCTACGCTGCTGTAAATTATACTTTCATAGTAGATCAAGTAAGTTTGACTTTTACTTATCTATCACTATCAGATTCTAGAATATCACAGATCTGTACTTTCACATAGTTTGACATAATACAAAATGCTTTAAAAAAAACTGTTTGATTTTTTTATTCATGTTTTAAAAGACCTGCTTGATGCTTCCTCTCGTTATGGTTGCGTCATTGCAACTATAGCAATATATATCAGTACTGATAAACTATGTAACAGGTAGAATCTGCCTTCTGTAAAGCATATTGATTCAAGCCATGTTAAATAAATTTTAGTTCGAAGAAAGACCTCAGTTCACTTTCATAATCTCAGCCGATTTCATTCAGCAATGTGGGTCTATTGTCCAAGGGTACTATAGTTGTAGTACTTGACAGTCAAAAGTGCAGGACGGATGAAGCATGAACTTGTTTTTTTTTTGTTTTTTTGGTTTTCTTTTGTTAAATTATTATATGTTATAAGCCCATAGTAAACAGTAAGTGTAGGAGTTGTATAGGTACTAACTACTAAACTACATGCGGCAAGGCAATCAAATGCTTTAATTGAAGAAGAAACTTCAAAATAATAGCTAGTATTAGACCAAATTTAAACTTTAAGAAAATAGGTAAATTATGGTATAACTTGCACTCAGATTTGTAAGATTGATTAAAAAGACACTATTTTTTTATGATGGCTTGAATCAATTGGTTTGATTCTCTAGCTTATGATTTTTCTTTTCTTTTATATCCTAGAGAACCAAGCTCATACTTTAACTAGTCATTGGAAAGAAAACTTGATTTTTTTACCTACACATTTTACTGATCTAAATTACGTCATTGAGAAAAAAAATGATATAAATGTTGGTCGGTTACAATTTTCAGCTATAGATCTAGATAAACAGGTTTGTATTTGTACTAAGCTTTGGAAGTGGTGTAAACATGTTATTTGTTTTGAAAAATGTGTTTCTAGCCTTCTAGATGTTATTCTGAATATGTAGCTCGCGTGAACGAATATGAATATAGAATTGTTATTTCGTGTTAGCCATAGTTTATGCAATCAGTCCACTTGCTTTCATGTTATGTAAGGACCTGAAACTTCCCCGTGAAGGAAGGCCCGGATTGATTTGAGAACAACACACATCGGAACAAAAATAGAAGAACATTTCATTGCTTATTACAACAATTTCATCAGAATACAAGAATATACAGAGTACGAATAAATATTACACACCAGAAAAATATCAGAGATTTAAATTACATTACATAGCAGCGGAAAATAATACAAAACACAACTGAAAGAGATATACGGATACAGAGCATTCTGGATATCGTTCCAGCGGTAAATCAGGATCCTGTGAATATAAATACTGAATATTATTTGTGTAGTTGGATGATGTGTAAAATTAATCATCCCAATCAATATCCTTCAAATGGGTGTACATAAACAAATCGTTCGATTTGTAAATGAATATTTATTTATTCACATTCACGTTAAATTTATATTTTTAACGATAAATAATTTATTTCAACACATGAATATATTTCCTATTCAACACATGAATATATTTCCATCTATTCCACATCACAATCAATTTTCACCACACAACAAAATCAAACAAGTCGTCCATGGTCTGTGGACAACGGGTGTCGGGTGCTACTAAGCACCATCTGCATCCTAGTATATAATTTTAACTAGAAAACAAGAACTAAAGTGAGAAGTTCTCACCTTTGGGATCCACTCCTCCATTATCTATTTCTGAACGGTTTGAATTCAGATTTGTTTCTCGAAAGTACCACCGAAATCTGTATCACGCAGTTGATTATTAAAAATCACATTTTTATACTGTTACTTCATACATAAAAATCATATTTTTATGTTGATATTTATATTATAAAAATTATATTTTTATAATTCAGTTTTCAATATACTTTTCTTTTCAACATAAAAAACATATTTTTATAATATCACTTCATGTATAAAAATTATATTTTTATATCGCTCTTTTCATAATAAAAATCACATTTTTATTATGTTATGGTATAAATAAGAATCAAACCTTTATAATAAAAATCTCGCCCTTACTATAATAAAAATCGAATCTTTACTTGTATGAAAATCATTTCTTTGTAGGGTAAAAAAAAAACAAATCTTTTGTCATTAAAAATCATTACTTTTTCTATGACTAAAAATCACCACTTATATAATTTAAAGCCCTAACTTATATGATTTAAAAATCACCACTTCAATGTATTAAAAATTCGATTTTTATTAAATAAAAATTAAAATAAAAACTTACAGCGTTTTATTCCTAAGAGGGAGGGGGCTGATGCGCTTCAGGAAGAGGAGGAGGAGGTTGTCGGTCTTCGTATTAGGGCGGTAGGGGTTTATGGGGATTCACGGTGGAGATGGAGGGGCGACGGGCCAATGGTGGGGTAAATCGGAGGTGCGACGGCAGTAGAGGGTTGCCACGATGGTGCGGCGGCGACCTGGGGGCCCCTGCGGCAGTGGCATTTGACGATGAAGCGATGGGGTCAATTTGAGGAAGGGGGCGGGTTTCAAAACATGTTGACCACGAGGGAATAGAATGAGGGTTTGACCGTTTCTACTTATATATATATTTTAATATAAACATTATTATTTTATTTGTTTTAAAAGATGAAATCATTACGAACCCCAAATCAACCCCAACGAATGTCGCCCCTAGCTAATTACCCCCATTCCGAACGCAATGGGATATGCCTCGTAAGCTGATTCGATCGTTTCGATCAGTTTTCGTCAAAATTAAAATATAAATCTATATATTGAATTTGAACGCACATTTCAATTTACCGAGGCCACATACGGACTCTAAAAATTCCTGAAAAATATTTTCTAACTTCGTATTGATGATACGGTTCTAACAAAACTAATCACGTCAAATTCTGATACCGTTTGAAAAATGGCCATTTTCTGGTCGATCGAAATTGACTGAAACTGTCAAAACACGTTTTCCTGTGCCACGCTCACATATTGATTCAGAAAATTATGAATTTTGGAATCTAGCAATAACTAGACATCCCGGATCCAACAAAAGTGGTTTGGTCGAATACAAAGGTCGTTTGCAAAATTTCCATTTTCAAGGGCCAAAATTCCATAGCGACTATTCTGAATTTTCAATTGGACATAACTTTTTTCCCACTATGAAATTTCAATTTTTTCAGATTCGTTGGAAAGATAATTTCAAATAAATTCAAATATTTTTGGTTTCGCTAAAATCCGGTTTATTTTGAACCCTGTACGTTCATTTGAAATTGAATTTTCAAACTACCGCGCCATTTTCAATTCCTTTTATAATTAAAATAAAATATTTATATTCAACGACGATTCAAATAAATATATAAGTTCTATTTCTGTTCAAAATAAATTTATCGTCGTTATTATTTAAAATAATTCATTTTAAATATTCAAAATTCACTGAAATTGCCAAAATAAAAGTTTTAAATTGGCTCGGATTTCCGGGTTATTACAATCTCCCCCACTTAAAACTTTTCGTCCCCGAAAAGGAACAAAGCTGAAAGTTGTTTTACAAACCAAATCAACTTCCATTATTTTCTTTACGGCTTAAGTTCTTCAACTTTTCAGTTTCTAAGAACTTTTCAAATCTTTCAAAAATTTGGCTAACACCCTAAATTTTCGAAAAATTTCGCCATAACCTCCCCTGCACCGAGAGCTTCGGGATATTTCAAAAGCCTCCCATGGCCCTCACCAATCCAAAAGAAAAAGAAAAAGCCAAGCGGCTAGCCAATCGGCTCATAAAATCATCAAATTCCCAAGAAATACAATAAACATGTACCTATTTGTCGAGCAAACAATTTTATTCCCCTTCTCTAGCCTCCTTGCTGTGACCTGTTCAATGTAAGTACATGTATATGCATGCAAATGCGACTAATTTTCAATACAACTCAATATTTGGTTCAATTTGGCTAAAGGTACAACATTTAATTAATCAAACAGTAATCAAACAACACAACCAGCAATCAATTAGTTGATTAACGTTTCAAATTCATAATTTTGATACATAGTCAAAAATCACATTTTTAGTGCCAAATCACAACAATAGGCCCTATTTAGTTTTGGTTCTCACACCAGTCTGTTGGAAATATATAGATATCCCACTTTTGAAACTCGAATACAAATGCGGATGATGCCGCGACATCATCAGAATCATCTCCGGGCGACTAAAGTGTGATTCTATATCTATTCACCATATTAAAACTTTGAATACACGTGGATTAGACGTATATGCAAAACCTTTATATGCTGGATTGTCCAAATCAATACAAATAAATATTCAAATACGTTTAATAAGGTTTAAATTTTCAAAACAAAATTCGTTTTCATTTGAAAAATATACTCTTCACACTCGTTCTAGGATACTACTGATCCCATCTCTAACGAGTCATTCTCATTGGATATTACTAATCCAATCTCCGATGAATTCTTTCGTTCTGTTCTAACGTGTCTTGTTCTCGAGCTCTGTAAACCAAAGCTCTGATACCACTATAAGGACCCGAAACTTCCCCGTGAAGGAAAGCCCATATTGCTTTGAGAACAACATACATTGGAACACAAACAGAAGAACATTATATTGCTTATTACAACAATTTCATCAGAATACAAAAATATACAGAGTACGAATAAATATTGCACACCAAAAAAATATCAGAGATTTAAATTACATTACATAGCAGCGGAAAATAATACAAAACACAACTGAAAGAGATATACGGATACAGAGCTTTCCGGATATCGTTCCAGCTATAAATCAGGATCCTATGATTATAAATCTGCAAAACCAAATGTAACACCCCACCCCGTTAAGGTCACTCACAAAGGGAATGCCTTAACTTTGGTGGAGGGTTATGGGTACAAGATACAGAAAAATTTACAAGATAGATAAATTTAAGCAGCGGAAATTCAAATATTTATTTCATACATAGTTCAATACAAAATCATTACATCAAATTGTCTCAAAATAACTTCCAAAACATTACAATATAATCTCTGTCTTGATTATTCAAATAAGAAGCATAAACCAAAAGTAAAAGTGCATAAATCCCCAAGGATAATGTCCAAGAGCAATAGCCAAGGTGAAAGAGAGTCCAAATCATACATCTATTTTCTTGAAGCTTGCAAAAAGTCTGACTAAGTTGCAGTATTCCCTCCCTATGGACCTGAGGGGGGAAACGGAAGAAAAGAAGACGAGAGAAAATGGGTCAGACAATAAGTTTGGTATGTTCAGTGATTACTAGTATTTAAACAAGGAAAGGGATCATGATAGTGATAACAAAACATAGGACAACACCCTAGTATAAGATAAGAGGAACATGTGATCGCACCCATTACTATAGTCTCTGCACCTACTTAACCACTGGTTCAACTAGCCCGCATGTTCATAACAAACGATCCCCTTAATGATCGGCTCCTACTCGTATGCATTCATGTCCTGTGTCATTCAGCCCTGCTTGATTGGTGTTGGTCCCACCATGGGGTGTATCAGTCCCTCTGGTGGCAACCCGACACGATTCAAGATGCACAGTGTACACTACTGATGCCCAGTGCCTGATTTTTTCCACTCCGGAGTATGTGCACGCCCATACTCCGCCGGAACCTACACTGGCCCACCAACCGCCGACGTTTTGACCGCTTATAATTCAGCCCAGTAATCGTGCCCCACCCTACCTAGTTTCAGGGTACCATGATATATCTACGTGGGTTATTGCTGAAATGGGTCCCCATTACTAGGGTTTTCCAATCAACATGTTTATTTGGTTAAGTGTCCAAGTTTACCTAACCCCACCCATTCGTTTAGTTAACATGTTGAATCGGTTAAGTGTTTTCCAAATTTGACTTAACCCTACCAATCCTGACTTATCTTTAATTTATTAAAGCACCAACCACTCACATTAGACATGTCTTGTTGTGGTCACTGGATGTGCCGGTCGGTTCCGGGCAGATTTACACTACAACTCAGTCTAACCTCGGGTTCTTTTTGGGCTTGATGCACTAACCACCCACATTAGACAGGTCTTGTTGTGGTCACTGGATATGCTGGTCGGTTCCAGGCAGATTTACACCACAACACAGTCTAACCTCAAGTTAGGCATATTCGTCTTTTTATAAATTCATATTTTTTCTATATATGTCAAATTTCTTTGTGTAAATTAATTTTAATTTACTCATGCCATAATTATCTTTTCAAATATTGTTCAAAATAAATGGTATATCAAATATACCATAAATATCAAATGTATAAGAAATATCAAATATACCATTTTATGAACAAACCTATGCCATGAATTTTCATGTTTTCCCATCGTTATCCCCGTAGAACGTACGTTTGAATTTCATAAAATGTTGGGCTAGCAAATTAGCCCAAACCCATAAACAAAAAGGGGTAATAAACAAGGAACATGAAATAAACATAAATAGCATACATTTAACTTATCACATGTAACTTGGCATAGATGTATCATTATCTTAACTAAACATGTAAAAGGTGAACTTGTGACTAAGTTAGATCTAATTTTCATGTAAACTTGATATGGGTCTAAGATGGAGGTTTAACATATAAACACAATTTTTAAACCACAATTTAGCATACTAACTTATGTATGTCAAAACATAAGAAAGCCACTATGAACATATTTAAATCACAACTTGGCATGATAACTTATGTGTTAAAACATAAGAGGATTACCATAAACATGTTTAAATCACACTTAGCATGATAACTTGTGTTGAAACATAAGAGGACAACAAATCCAATCTTACAACATAAATAGATTCAACTTGACATAGTTCTACATATTCATAATGTTAATCTAACATGTAAGCATGTGATTTAGATCCTAAACTTTCAAATAATCACCAAATTACAACATGTTTCACCATTTTGTTGGCATAATAAGTTCTTTACCCAATCGTAATAGATTCCAATAACATAAAATGTTGTTCATCACTACAAGCATATAGATATGATTAATATACAACATGTTCATCGCCATAAGCATATAGACATGAAATATACAACATGTTCATCGTCATAAGCATATAGACATGATTAATTACAACGATACTTTAAGATAAACGAGAATCAAATCTTATACATAAGCATCGTTCTACATCCCAATTACGACATGTCATGATTCAAGCGAAAGAATGTTTAAATCTACGTAATAACCCACTTACAGACTAAAAAGGATTTCTTGCATTCTGAAATCTGAATTCTGAAATTGGAGATGCACGCCTTTGATGAAGATCGTTGAATTAAACTAGTTTTAATTTGATTTTAGATGTAAGCTTCAACTTGTCTTTGAATTGAAAAAGGGTGATGGCTACTCCAAGTTCTCTACTAACGGCATTTCAGTTCTAGGATTATTTTTCTCTGTGTGTTTTAGGATGAGAATTGAGTTGATTATATAGAATTCCGGTTTAATTATAGCCGTCAGATGAACCTAGGTTTAATCACAGCCACTCAGATCTGACCAGGACCATCCAGAAACCCTAGTGACTCAACAGCATGTCATCAGTCGTTCAAATTTCAGATATGGCCAAGGGCCAGGTCGACCCCCAGGTCGACCTCTAGGGGGGGAGGTCGACACTAGGGTCGACCCCCTGGTCGACCTGCCTAGGCAGGAATTTTCCCGCCCAGCCCACTTCTGGCTTCTGTTTGAATTTGAACTTGTTTTTCTTCGAGCTGTTTGAATTTATTTTAATTTCTGAAACTTCTGGAGGCCATAACTTCTTCATACGAAGTCCAATTTACGCAAACTCGGACTCTGTCTCAACCAAAATTCCTAGACGAACACAATGACATAACCCGTTTCTCTTAATTCTCGCACTTTAAATTAAGTATTCTAGGATTCATATTATAACGTTAATAGAAAATATGGGGTGTTACATTCTCCCCTCCTTTTAGGATTTCGTCCCCGAAATCTCTAAGTCGAGAAGAACTTATATCCTACCATCCAAACACCCATCTACTCAACCATAAAACACAGGCGTCCACTGTCCTTAAAAGATTTCTAATGCTTCATGATCATATGCATTGTGTGTGTATGTGTCCATATCTAATGGAAAATCAGGCGGTCTACTGATTCAGTCGACCTCCTTAATGCAAATTATGTCAGTGCCATGAGTCCATTATGAATGCAATTTTTCCTACTCAAAATTTCCTGCATGAGTGCACAACTATTCATACAAATGCAATGTCCGTACGCTAACACAACAAGTTTCAATCCATATACAAATACATATATGCATATGCGATATGAAAGTGACTGAGCCGATCTAATGCCTAATGTGTGTGTATATGCATCCACGAGCAACCACTAGCAACCACTTGCAACCATCAATCATAACATGTTTCAATTACATGTTTACAACCAAATGGGTTCCTACCTAAGGATAAAAGATAGGGTGGCGGAGATATACCTAAAAAGATAGATACGAGCATAAACTTGAGGAAAAAGAGATTAAAGACATACCCTCAAAAAGAAAAGGGTAGGTTGCGCGTATTCTGTCCTCAGTTTCCCAAGTCGTGTCTTCCTCGGTGTCGCTCCATTGAACTTTGACGAGCTTAACTTCACGGTTGCGTAGCTTTTTGACCTCTATTCCCAAAATACATGTGACGGCCCGCCCTGCACCAACCGACATTTACTCTAAAAGTGCGCTGTACACATGTCCAGTTAGCATGGAACGGGTCGTCAGAAGGAAAAGGAAGAAGGAAATAAACTAATCAAGAACCTGTAGAATGTCTAACAGCGCATAGAATAAAATATAATAATAACATACTTGACATAAAACAGGTGAGACAGTACATAAGCTGAAACAACTAACATGGCAGCGGAAAATGTAAGTACAGCTTATGATCCAAAGTTAAACATTATTACAACTTTCAAACTGTCTCAAAGAAAAAGCAAGATAAAGGAGGTGAACTACTAATGCCCAAGTAGCGACCACCAACGACACAGGAAGAATATATCATACGTGGAAGCCTCTTGCCTGCCTCCGAATCAACTACTCGCGCATCACCAGCTAACCTGTCTCTAGTCTGCTCGTGTGAGCACCCAGAGTAATAAGAGGAGACATAAAACTCTGGGTCAGACATAAAGCCTGGTATGAGCGATAAGCAGCTAAAGTGAACAATAACAGGTAGACTAAAACATACCTGAACCTGGACCTACAACCAAAGAGTTAGCACTACATACTGTACAACACTCTAAGGTGCCATATCAAACGGTGTAAAGATACGGAGGTGGGGGTGTGCATGTCATAGTGATGGCAAACAATCAAACATAGCATCCATCCTCACATCTCTCACTCAGTGCGTAAAGCATACGATATTCACCACTTCGATCACCCATCCTTGCTACGATCACTTTGCCCCCATGAAGTCATAAATGGCTTCACTGCACTGATAACGTAGCCACTAATCCTTCGCTATGTCCACTTGCCCCATGGAGTTATTCACCCCATCTGCGCTGGCTCATAGCCTTACCAATCCTTACTATGTCCACTTGCCCCATGGAGTTACTCACCCTATCTGCGCTGGCTCATAGTCTTACCAATCCTTTACTATGTCCACTTTCCCCATGGAGTTATTCACCCCATCTGCACTGGCTCATAGTCTTACTACGCATCACCTTGCCCCTCAAGTCATAATGACCCTACTGCACTGATAACGTAGTCTTGCTACCATCACCTTGCCCTGGAGTCGCAATGACTCTACTGCACTGATAAGTAGCCCATCATCCATTTTTAGTGGTGAAACGAAGTCATGAACGTCGATAACTACTTAGCACACGTCCCATGGCAAAGCCCAACAATGAAGTGAACTCATCGGTTCCCGACTGGATCCTGAGCTCTAACTTCCCATATTGGACTATCTTTGCATCTCGGGTTATTGGTCAATACTGGGTCGGATCGGGTCCTCTTCGAAACATCGGTTCGGGTCGGGTGTCTGCGTTGCGTTAGCTCATGGTCCTCCTCTGGCACGGTTCGGCTCGGGTCCGCTCCATCGCATCGGTTCGGGTCGGGTGTCCCCCTTCGGGTCGGGTCGGGTGCCATCTCCCATCCAGTTCGTGCTTCCGCTCGCTCGTTCCTCACGTGCTCCGATCCGATCCCTCCTCCTTTATCCGATCTGATGCCTCCTCCTTTATCCGATCCGATCCCAATTCAGTTAGCGTGGCCTTCCTTTTTGCCAATTTTCTCAAGTGTCAGGTTCCGATCCGATCGAATCCCTTGCCCAGTTCAACATGTCCGATCCGAGCCCCCTTATCCTATCCGATCCGAAACCTGCACTGTTTCCTGAAGCTTTTCCATCCAGTGTTTACGCCATTCGACGACATTTTCGACCATTCTAACTATTGAAATCAATCACAAAGCATCTCATACAGTCATAGCAACATGCATAATCAACGACAAACATCAAAACATCAATATGATAGGTTAAAATGGATCAAACATACCTAAAACCCCATATTTCCCCTTAAGCATATTTAGGTGAAACTAATGATAGAATTAGCAAAACTTAACCAAATTAACCCAAATTCATATCAGAGGTCTAAAACATCATTTAAGAATTTATGAACATTTTTCCAGAATTTTATCATGCTCAAATTCGCTAATTAACACTAATTACCCTTAATTAGCCATAATTAGTGCAAACCTATGCAAATCACTCACCTTAGCCACAAATAAACTAAGATCTGAAATAAATTTCTGATTTGATGCAAGTCCCAATGCTAAACAGCAGCTCCAATGTTGATTTGGTTTAGATCTTCCTTGATTAGAGGTTGCTAAGCTTAATCCTTGACCAAAAGATGATTTGGAGGTGATTCAGAGGTTGGAGACCATTTTTAGGGTTTCTTGGAGATAAGTGGAGGCTAGAAAACTGAAATGGAATGATTCTCTACTTCATTTCAGCCTCCCCATAACCCTAATCCCGAAATGGGTTATGGGCCTATCCACTAATCACCCTATTTGGCCCGGTTAAGCAGTTTTTCACCTTCCAAACCTTATTTCAGCCATATCTCCCAAACGGTAAGTCCGTTTGGCTATTATGACGACTCTACGTAAAGGTAAACGATCAAACGAATCTAATGGAAGTAGTTTCACGTCAAAATTCCTTCCCAATCAAAAGTTATGGCCAAAACAAGATCAACTAGGGGCAAAATGGTCATTTAAAAATCGACAAAAATCATGAACATGGGAAATGACTCTAATAGATGTTTCCCAAAGTTACATGACCATACAACTTCATATGGGAAAGAAATAAATATTCTACGATCCTCCAATGCGTAGAATGCGGGTTGTTATATTCTCCCCCCCCCCCCCCCCCCCCACCCCTTAAGAAATTTCGCCCCCGAAATTCCCTAACCAAAACACACACAAAGGGTCCCGCATGCCTATCAACCATAAAACAACAATCAAACATGTAAAACAAGTAAGGTAAGTCTATCCTAGCATGCGGAATAACTAAATTACGAAGTAAGTCTTACCAGGCAAAGAGTTCTGGAAATGCCTTCCTAATGCTCTCCTCTGTCTCCTAAGTACAATCATTCTCGTCCTCGCCTCACTGAACCTTGACTAGCTTCACCGCCTTCCCTTCGAAGTTGCTTCGTATCGTGCCCCACGATACGAATCGGCTTGTGGTTCCCAACCGCCTCGGGTTCTACTTCGAAGTCCTCTAACTGATCAGGTGAAATTGCCACATCTGAGTCGTGAACGAACTTCCTTAGTTGGGAAAAATGAAATACATTGTGAACTCCCGCCATCTTCTCTGGTAAGCCAACTCTATATGCCGAATTCCCGACTAGTTCAATAACAGGGAATGGACCAACAAATCTTGGTGCCAACTTGCCTCTCCTGCCAAATCGAATCACGCTCTTTAACGGAGAGATCTTGACAAACACCAAGTCACCAACGGAGAATTTCAAGTCTCTTCTCCTCTTATCAGCATAACTCTTCTGCCTATCTTGGGCAGCTTTCATTCGTTGTTGAATGATCTTAATCTTATCCGAAGTTTCCCTCACCACATCTGGTCCAAGCATAAACTTCTCGCCAGTCTCTATCCAACATGATGGTGAGTTGCACGGTCTTCCGTGCAAAGCTTCATATGGAGCCATACCGATACTGGATTGGTAGCAATTATTATATGCAAACTCTACTAGATGCAAATGATCATCCCATGATCCACCAAAATCCAATATACAAGATCTCAAAAGATCTTCCAATATACGATTCACCCTCTCCGTCTGACCGTCGGTCTGAGGATGATATGCGGTACTGAGATGTAATCCTGACCCTAGAGCCTCTTGTAAGCTCTTCCAAAACCCACTAGTGAACAACGAGTCTCGGTCACTCACAATGCTTTTGGGTACTCCATGAAATCTCACTACCCACTTCCTATACAAATCTGCCAACTTGGCTGCTGTTCTGGTCGATTTGACTGGTATAAATCTTGCGCTCTTAGTCAATCGATCCACAATTACCCAAATGCTATGAAATCCCGATCTAGTCCTCGGTAAACCATCGATGAAATCCATCGAGACTTGCTCCCATTTCCATTCGGGAATTTCTAATGGTTGCAGCAACCCACTAGGCTTCTTTTGCTCGGCTTTAACTAGCTGGCAATTCATGCATTTGGATATAAACTTCCCAACGTCTCTTTTCATTCCTTCCCAGTAGTAAGTCTGCTTCATGTCTCGATACATCTTATTACCACTGGGATGTATAGTCAGTTTTGAGTGATGACATTCTTTAAGCACTTCATCTCTCAAACCATTCACGTTGGGTACAACTAGTCTTCCATTCTTTCGAAGCCATCCATCTCGATCAAGCCCATACACACTCATCTCCTCACCGTCGATGTTCATCTCTAACTTGGAGATGATTTCCAATAGATTAGGATCGTCCCTCTGGCTGGAACCAATCCGCTCTATCAAAGTGGGTCTGATCACCAAACTAGCTAGCATAACTGGATCCAATTCGCACTTTGGTCTGAAATCAAACCCCGCGATATACTCCAGTTGCTTCCATTCAAGAAACATTGCCCCTAAGCTGGCATGTCTCCTACTCAAGGCATCGGCTACCGCATTACCTTTCCCAGGTGTATGTGCGATATCAAAATCATACGAAGCCAAGAACTCTAACCATCTTTGCTGACGGAGATTCAGATCTTTCTGAGAGAAGAGATACTTTAACGATTTATGATTGGTAAACAACTCAAATCGTTCTCCCAAGAGATAGTGTCTCCACATCTTCAATGCGAACACAATCGCTGCTAATTCCAAATCATGGGTAGGATACTTCTTCTCATGCGGCTTTAGCTGTCGACTAGCATAAGCTACAACCCTACCTCCTTGCATCAATACAGCACCCAGTCCGGTACCACAAGCATCCGTGTATACCGTCATCTCTTCATTCCCTTTAGGAATGACTAACACTGGCGCACGCGTCAACTTCCCTTTTAGACTCTTAAAGGTATCCTCATACACTCCGTCCCAGACGAAGGACTGATTCTTCTTAGTCAATTGAGTCAATGGTGCTGCTATCTTGGAGAAGTCCTGGATAAACTTACGATAATATCCAGCTAACCCCAAGAAACTTCTTACATCTGTTGCATTCTTGGGCGTAGGCCAATCCTGTACCGTAGCCACCTTCGTAGGGTCCACGGCAATACCACTCTCGGAAACAACATGACCAAAGAATCTCACTTCTCTTCTCCAAAAGTGACACTTAGAGAATTTCGCTTTCAATTGGTGTTTCCTCAACACCTCCATCACTATCCTCAAGTGTCCCTTGTGTTCCACCTCTGTCCTTGAGTAATCAAGGATATCATCCACGAACACAAGAGCAAACTTATTCAACTGATCTCTGAATACTCGATTCATAAGATCCACAAAATAGGCTGGTGCATTGGTCAACCCAAATGGCATGACCAACCACTCATAAAATCCAGACGGCGTCCTAAATGCCATTTTCGGAACACTCTCATCTGCTACTCGAAGCTGATGAAATCATGTCGCGAGGTCCAACTGGGAGAACACTCTTGCTCATTCCAGTTGATCAAACAAATCATCTATCCGTTGTAGAGGATACTTATTCTTCCTCGTTACCTTATTCAACTCGCGATAGTCCACACACAAACGAAGGGAACCATCTGCCTTAGTGGCAAACAGAACTGGTACTCCCCACTCGCAGACACTCCTTCTAATAAGTCCCTTCTTCAAAATATTGCTGACTTGCACCCCGAGCTCTTGCTGCTCCCTTGGTGCCATACGACGAAGTGGCATCACTATAGGTCTGGCATCTTTCACTAAATCAATACGGAACTCAATCTCTCGGTGTAGTGGAAGCCTGGTCACCTCCTCGAAGATGTCCGGATACTGGCCAACCACAGGCACATCTGACAACTCATCCTACGGGATGTCGAGGGAATTTACAAAACTAGCCATAACCCCATAACTAGGTAGACTACCAAACACTACCCTCTGCCCATCATCCGCCCTAACTGTCACCAAAATGCCCTCACAGTCTACCACCACCCCGTATCTTTGGAGCCAATCGACTCCCAATATAATGCCATACCCAGTAAAGCCCAAAACAAAGCAATCACAAAAAAACATACATCCATGACTCAATAAGACCAAATTCCTGCAAATCATGCTAAGGCTAGTCGAACCACCAATCGGGTTCGTCACAACCAATGGTTTATCGACTATCTCGGGTTCCAGTCCCAACCTATCCACCAGGTCACTAGATATGAAGGAACGGGAAGCCCCAGTATCAAACAAAACTCGAACCGGTACATCATAAATAGAAAGCATACCTTGAATAACAACATTCTTTCCTTTCTCCGCCGCAGTTGGGGCATTCGACGAAGAAGGAACATCATCAATAGCATATGCTTTCAGAATCTGCTTCTCCTTAAGAGGTTGCGGACACTTATCCTTGAAATGTCCCACTTGACCACAGTTGAAGCACTTCTTATCCGCTGGCTTGGCCCTACAATCTTTGGCATAATGGCCCTTCTTACCACAACTGAAGCACTCAACATCCTTCTTGCTCTTTTTCTGGCCACCTTTAGATTGGTCCTGCTTCCTCTTATTCTGGGAGTTATTCTTGCCTCCACCGCCTGCTTGCGGCTTTGGCCCTTCTGCAGATGCAACCTCAATCTTTGACTTAGGGTAAAGACTCTCTGATCTCAAAGCTTTCCCCACAATCGATTCAAAAGTCTCATCGATGTGGTTGATAAGCCTTTCCCCCAAGTATCCATCCAAACCAGTAATGAACTTCTCATTCTTCTTCTCAGGAGTATCGATAAGAGACAGTCCATACTTTGACAAGGTGTCGAACTCAGCAATATAGTCAGAAACTGCCCTACCACTCTGCTTGAGCTCTAAGAATCTCTTAAACAATACTGACTTCTGGGAAGCTTGAATGAACTTCTTGCTAAAACGAGCCTTGAACTGAACCCAAGTAACCTGATCTTCTGGAGTAGTTGTTCTAATGGCATTCCACCAATTCATTGCTCGCCCTTGCAGCTGACGAGACGCTAGCCTTCTCTTCATCGCATCCTCAAGACGCAAGTCGTCGAAGATACGGTCACAACTATCCATCCAGTCCTGAACATATGTGGCTGACTCCGTCCCATGGAACGGCTTCCCACCAAGGTTAGTGTAATCTTTGCACAACTTGGCGAAATCGACCCTAGGCGCCTGCACTACTGGGCCAACACCAACTCCGGGATTGGGAACTGCCCCTTGCACTTCTCTAAGCATGTCTCTCATGAGGTTAGTAAACATCGCCCTCATGTCAGCGGCATTCCCCTGGTTGGCCCCTCTACCAGCACCCCTCGTGTCTCGACTCATCGTCAATCTGAAAAAGAGAGACGATTAACGACCCCATAGTGGTGCTAGTGTAGCACGACTTCATTCTTATACTACCAATAGTATATATATATAGCTTTTGAAAACCAATGTAATCACAAATACGCGCTCTCATATACGTACTATCTCTCCCTAGTGTCTTTCCCTAGGTTAACTACGTAACCTAGAGCTCTGATACCAAGTGTGATGGCCTGCCCCACACCAACCGACATTTACTCCAGAAGTGCGCTGTACACATGTCCAGTTAGCACGGAACGGGTCGTCAGAAGGAAAAGGAAGAAGGAAATAAACTAATCAAGAACCTGTAGAATGTCTCACAGCGCATAGAATAAAATATAATAATAACATACTTGACATAAAACAGGTGAGACAGTGCATAAGCTGAAACAACTAACATGGCAGCGGAAAATGTAAGTACAGCTTATGATCCAAAGTTAAACATTATTACAACTTTCAAACTGTCTCAAAGCAAAAGCAAGATAAAGGAGGTGCACTACTAATGCCCAAGTAGCGACCACCAACGACATAGGGAGAATATATATATCATACGTGGAAGCCTCCTGCCCGTCTCCGAATCAGCTACTCGCGCATCACCAGCTAACCTGTCTCTACTCTGCTCGTGTGAGCACCCAGAGTAATAAGAGGAGACATAAAACTCTGGGTCAGACATAAAGCCTGGTATGAGCGATAAGCATCTAAAGTGAACAATAACAGGTAGACTAAAACATACCTGAACCTGGACCTGCAACCAAAGAGTTAGCACTACATATTGTACAACACTCTAAGGTGCCATATCAAATGGTGTAAAGATACGGAGGTGGGGGTGTGCATGTCATAGTGATGGCAAACAATCAAACATAACATCCATCCTCACATCTCTCACTCAGTGCGTAAAGCATACGATATTCACCACTTCGATCACCCATCCTTGCTACGATCACTTTGCCCCATGAAGTCATAAATGGCTTCACTGCACTGATAACGTAGCCACTAATCCTTCGCTATGTCCACTTGCCCCATGGAGTTATTCACCCCATCTGCGCTGGCTCATAGCCTTACCAATCCTTACTATGTCCACTTGCCCCCATGGAGTTATTCACCCCATCTGCGCTGGCTCATAGTCTTACCAATCCTTTACTATGTCCACTTGCCCCATGGAGTTATTCACCCCATCTGCACTGGCTTATAGTCTTACTACGCATCACCTTGCCCCTCAAGTCATAATGACCCTACTGCAATGATAACGTAGTCTTGCTACCATCACCTTGCCCCTCGAGTCGCAATGACTCTACTGCATTGATAAGTAGCCCATCATCCATTTTTAGTGGTGAATCGAAGTCATGAACGTCGCAACTCCTTAGCACACGTCCCGCAGCAAAGCCCAACCATGATGTGAAATCATCAGCTCCCGACTGGATCCTGAGCTCTAACTTCCCATATTGGACTATATTTGCATCTCGGGTTATTGGTCAATATTGGGTCGGGTCGGGTCCTCTTCGAACCGTCAGTTCGGGTCGGGTGTCTGCGTTGCGTTAGCTCATGGTCCTCCTCTAGCACGGTTCGGCTCGGGTCCCCTCCATCGCATTGGTTCGGGTCGGGTGTCCCCCTTCAGGTCGGGTCGGGTGCCATCTCCCATCCAATTCGTGCTTCCGCTCCGATCCGCTCCCTCGTTCTTCACGTGCTCCGATCTGATCCCTCCTCCTTTATCCGATCCGATCCCTCCTCCTTTATCCGATCCGATCCCAATTCAGTTAGCGTGGCCTTCCTTTTTGCCAATTTTCTCAAGTGTCAGGTTCCGATCCGATCGAATCCCTTGCCCAGTTCAACATGTCCGATCCGAGCCCCCTTATCCGATCCGATCCGAAACCTGCACTGTTTCCTGAAGCTTTTCCAGCAAGTGTTTACGCCATTCGACGACGTTTTCGACCATTCTAACTATTGAAATCAATCACAAAGCATCTCATACAGTCATAGCAACATGCATAATCAACAACAAACATCAAAACATCAATATGATAGGTTAAAATGGATCAAACATACCCAAAACCCCATATTTTCCCTTAAGCATGTTTAGGTGAAACTAATGATAGGATTAGCAAAACTTAACCAAATTAACCCAAATTCATATCAGAGGGCTAAAACATCATTTAAGAATTTATGAACATTTTTCCAGAATTTTATCATGCTCAAATTCGTTAACTAACACTAATTACCCTTAATTAGCCATAATTAGTGCAAACCTATGCAAATCACTCACCTTAGCCACAAATAAACTAAGATCTGAAATAAATTTCTGATTTTATGCAAATCCCAATGCTAAACAGCAGCACCGATGTTGATTTTGTGTATATCTTCCTTGATTAGAGGTTGCTAAGCTTAATCCTTGACCAAAAGATGATTTGGAGGTGATTTAGAGGTTGGAGGCCATTTTTAGGGTTTCTTGGAGATAAATGGAGGCTAGAAAACTGAAATGGAATGATTCTCTACTTCATTTCAGCCTCCCCATAACCCTAATCCCGAAATGGGTTATGGGCCTATCCACTAATCACCCTATTTGGCCCGGTTAAGCAGTTTTTCACCTTCCAAACCTTATTTCAGCCATATCTCCCAAATGGTAAGTCCGTTTGGCTATTATGACTACTCTACGGAAAGGTAAACCATCAAACGAATCTAATGGAAGTGGTTTTAGGTAAAAATTCCTTTCCAATCAAAAGTTATGGCCAAAAAAAGATCAACTAGGGGCAAAATGGTCATTTAAAAATCGACAAAAATCATAAACATGGGAAATGACTCTAATAGATGTTTCCTAAAGTTACATGACCATACAACTTCATATGGGAAAGAAATAAATATTCTACGATCCTCCGATGCATAGAATGCGGGTTGTTACAATATGGGTTGGAACTCTCCTCACAGTTGCTTCTCGTTCAACTTCAACTTCCTCTAACATACTTGGTTCTACCACTTCCGCAGATTTGTGTAAGCATTTCCGCAGGTGAGAGACATGAAAGACATTATGAATCCCGGCCAATCTTTCGGGGAGCTGTACCCTATAAGCCATCTTCCCAATCTTCTCGATGATAGGGAACGACCCTACAAATCTTGGTGCTAACTTTCCTGTGGATCCAAAGCGAACGACGTTCCTTAAAGGAGATACTTTAAGGAACACCTTGTCTCCAACTTCGAACTCAAGGTCAGTTCTTCTTTTGTCTGCGTAGGACCTCTGTCTGTCTTGGGCAGTCTTCATTCTTCTTCGTATTAAGTCTAGTTTCTCTGAAGTTTCCCCAATCATGTCAGGTCCAAATATGAGCTTGTCTGTGGACTCCCACCAGCAAATTGGTGACCAGCACGGTCTTCCATATAGAGCTTCAAAAGGTGCCATGCCTATGGTAGCTTGGTAGCTGTTGTTGTAAGCGAATTCCATCAAAGGCAGATGATCCTCCCATGTACCTCCTAAGTCAAGAATGCATAGTCTCAGGAGGTCTTCTAATACCCTGTTGACTCTTTCCGTCTAGCCATCGGTTTGAGGGTGATAGGCCGTGCTTAAGCATAACTGTGTGCCTACAGTCTCTTGTAAACTCTTCCAAAACTCGCTCGTGAAGATAGGATCTCGATCACTCACTATGCTGGATGGTATCCCATGGAGTCGAACTATCTCTTTAAGATATATGGATGCTAGAGATGAGGCAGTCCTTCTACTCTTGACGGGTATAAAGTGGGCGCTTTTTGTGAGCCTGTCCACAATTACCCAAATGCTTGTATTGCCCCTTCTTCACCTACGCAACCCATCTATAAAGTCCATCGAGATGCTATCCCATTTCCTCTGTGGGACTTCTAGAGGATGGAGCAGACCACTAGACTTCTTCTGCTCCGCCTTGATTTGTTGGCATATTAAACACAGAAAAAATTCAGCTACGTCTTGCTTCATGCCATTCCAAAAGAAAAATCTTTTGATGTCTTTATACATTTTGTCCCCGCCTGGGTGTATGGTCAGTTTGGAATGGTGTGCCTCTTCTAGAACCGTCTTTACCAAACCCCTTGCTTGTGGGACACATAGTCTTCCTTCTTATCTCAACCAGCCCTTGGCATCAATGGAGTATCTATTGAGCTGACTGGAAGTCTCACCTCTAATTAACTTGTCCATCACATCGGCTAGCTGTGGGTCTTCTCTTTGTGCGGCTCCGATTGAGTCTAATAGAGTTGGTCGCACTTCTAATGTTGCTAGCAAGCCAGGTACAAAGTCAGAGGAGGGTCTGAAGTTAAAGCTTGCTATGAACTCCAGGCTTTGCCTTTCCACAAAGAGAGGGCTTAAGGCCAGCTTCTTTCTACTTAAGGCGTCTTCTACTGCATTTCCCTTGCCAAGAATGTAGGAAATCTCAAAATTGTAAGAGGCAAGAAACTCCATCCATCTTTGCAGTCTCAAGTTGAGATCTTTCTGCGAGAATAAGTATTTCAACGATTTACGGTCAGTATACAGTTCAAATTTCTCACCTAGGAGATAATGGCGCATAGACTTAAGCGCAAAAAAGATGGCTGCCAACTCTAGGTCGTGGGTTGGGTTGTTTTTCTTGTGTACTTTCAACTGTCTTCCTCCTTAAGCCACTACCATCCCTTCTTACATCATAACAACGCCTAGTCCCGTTCCGCATGCATCGGTGTATACTATAAACATCTTGCTTCCAACAGGCAATGTCAGAATTGGGGTTGTTGTTAGAGCCCCGTTCAAACGTTGGAAAGCAATATTGCAATCCAAATCCCAATTGAAAACTAGGTTCTTCTTTGTAAATCTTGTTAGTGGAGCTGATATCTTTGCAAAATCTTTGATGAACTTTCGGTAAAACCCTACTAGCCTGAGAACGCTTCGGACTTCGGTTGCATTTCGAGGAACCTTCCAATCCCGCATAGCAACCACTTTTGCGGGGTCCACAGCTATCCCCTCTTTGGACACCACATGTCAAAGGAACCTAACTTCTTCTCTTCAGAAATGGCATTTGGAGAATTTCAGTTCAACTGATGTGCACGGAGAGTATCCATGACTTCCTTTAGATGCTGAGCATGTTCTTCCTCATTCTTTGAGAAGATCAAAATATCGTCTACGAAGACCACCACAAACTTGTTGAGGAACTCTCGGAACACCCTGCTCATTAAATCAACGAAGTAAGCGGGTGTGTTTGTCAAGCTGAAGGGCATGACAAGCTACTCGAAGAAACCATCGGGAGTTCTGAACGCGGTCTTATCAATGCTTTCTTCAGCCACCCTTAGCTGATGAAACCCGGTAGCTAAATCTAATTAGGAGAAAACCGACGCACCTACAAGCTGATCGAACAAATCATCTATTCTTGGGAGTGGGTGTCTATTCTTCTTGGTCAGCTTGTTTTTCTCCCTATAATCAACGCACAGGCGAAGCGATCCATCAGCTTTGGTCGCGAACACTACTGGAGCACCCCATTCAGAAATACTCCATCTTATGAACCCCTTTTCAAGCAGCTCTTTGATTTGCTTGCTGAGCTCCTTTCTCTCCCTTGGGGCCATGTGCCTAATGGGTAAAGCAATGGGTTTTGCATTATCAACAAGGTATTTGCGGAAGTCTATCTCCCGCTTCGGAGGTAAGCCCTTTACCTCTTCAAAAACATCCGAGTATTTATGTAACACCCCACCTCCGTTAAGGTCACTCACAAAGGGAATGCCTTAACTTTGGTGGAGCATTTTAGTAAACAGAACAGAAACTTACAAGACAGATAAAATAGTACTTGAAAATTTTTAACTTTATTACAGTGGAAACAGAAATTAATATGGTTACATCCTTTCAATTTCAGAATTCAAGTACAAAATATCAGTCTTGTACAAAAGCCTTCAAAATGCATAGTTTAAAATCATAATCCCCATGGAACGGAAGCTATACCGAGCCAAGCCATACTTTAAGCACTTCAAGCAAAGAGAAATCCGGATCAAGCTAAAGTATTTCCCTCCTTGGATAACCTGGGGGGGAAACGGAAGAAAGGAGGCGAAACAACAAGGGTCAGACAAAAAGTCTGGCAAGTCCAGTGACTTTCAGCATATGAACAGATAATAATAATATGATATGAACATAAAACTGGATGTGAGATAACTATAACAGGTGTAGCAGATATAACAGAAAAACAGAATGATATAAACTATTGTTTTACACTTCTCTGCACTAATACTAGTATAGTAAAATTAGGTGTCACCCTAATGTCTAAATTGAAGCAGGAACGGGTACAGAATACTTTAACAGAAACAGAATGCTAATAATGGGCCTTTACTACCCGATCAGAAATAGACAGAAGAAGAAACAGATTTATCCCTATGGAGACAGAATGTGGAATTAGGTGTACACTAGTAATGGGCCTTTACCACCCGAACAGACGGTACCACACAGAAACAGACAGGTGTTACCACCCAACAGAAACAGACGGTACCAACAGAAACAGACAGAACTAAGCGTACCCTAAAACCCTACCCCAAGTGATCGGCTCCCTAATACATAAATATTCTGTGTCGGCCCCACAGTAGGGTGTATCACTCCCTAAAGTGACAACCAATTGGCACAGACCTATTTACAGATGTCACGGCGTCTTACATCCTCAGAGGCAGACCGGGATCCATGCACGCACATGACCCGGTTGGAACGCACCATCAACACCCCTCGCCATTATCAGAATGAACCTCTTATAATTAGTTCAGTAAGCGTGCCCGGACCCTACTTACTGTTGGGTCAAAGTTTTGATACCAGAAAGGGTTACTGACTAATATGGGTCCCATACAACAGATGACACAAGTAATTCCCCTCCTAACCTTGTGTCCCCAGACTAACAGATTTCAGATTAACTTGTTCACAAGTTCAGACATACAGAATTCAGATTTACTAATTCACAAATTAAGTTAACAAGTTTTCAGACTAACGGATCAGATGTACAGATTTTTCAGATTTGTCTAACTTTGTATTGGGCCTACAGATTCATGGACGGGTTTTACTACATCTATTAATCCCTTTGGTTTAACCCTATTTTTCCCCAATACGTTTTAGACGTCATTCTTATCTTATATTTGCATTAATTAATTATTAATGCACAGACCTCTCACATTAGGTCGGTAGCTTGTGGCCGCTGGATATGCCGGGCATTTCCGGGCAGACTTCTGCCACAAGCCAGACCTAACCTCGTGTCTTACGCATGTTATGACTAACTTCTCACATTAGAACCTATTGTTTGCGGCCACTGGATGTGCCGGGCGGTTCCGGGCAGGTTTACGCCGCAAACTCATTCTAACCTCGAGTTAGCCATGTTTATCTTTGCGGCCAATTAATTAATAATTTACCGTTTATGCGCACGCCCAATATATATGCCAATTCAGATTATATCAATAACAGGATGATTATATCAACATAGCAGATAACAGATTTTATATGACTTAACGGATTTAACAGATTTAGCAACTTAGCAGATTTTGGCATATAACAGGTTAGGCATTTCAACCGACAAATTTAACAGATTAGGCATTTCAACCTAATTAGCAGTCTAGGCAATATAACAAAACTAGTAGTTTAGGCAACTTGACAAATTAGCAGATTTAGCAAATTTAATATTTCTAAAAGTTCTATTTGCATGCCTTGCCCAATCATAAATTGGCCTAAATTCATATGCCTACATAATTGTCATGATTCACAACATATACTCCATGTTTGCATAAGCGCAGAATATGGACATAATTTGCCATATAACATATGTTCCAATTTTTGTTAAACTAGCATCTTACAGCAGATTCATATATAAATTATACCAAATATAACCATTAATTTCAATGCATGCCATATATCCAAAAATTCCTATTTAGGTGTAATCACAATAATAGATATCCTAATTAATGTAAATCTTTACACCTAAGTTTCCATACCTTCTTCTTTTTGAGTCATGAATCATTATGCAAACTATACCCAACAATATAAATCTTTAAATCATATCTTCTAAAAATCAGATCTTGACTTTTATATGCATTTTGTCCAAAGTCTCAAATCATATGTAATCTTACAATGGTTCCTCTTTTCTTCTATCATAGAATATGCATAGATCCAAATCTAGTTTACAACATATGCTCATTAATTACAGTTCTAAATTACAACATAACTATGCATACAACATGCATAAATTATATGTTCATAGTCAAATTTATGCATATGTCCAATACATTTTATGCCTCAGACCTAAAGTCATACATTCAATTTGTCAAATTTCGCATCATTCATTATTTATCCCAAAATTTGCGTTCATACGTTCATCTCTTATGAGATTAGGCACAGGCTCGTGGTAGCCTGGCTATAAAAACAGAAAAGAAGAAAAGGGATACAGAACAGTCACAGAAAAACAGATCTGACAGAAGAGAACATATATACAATCTCAGATTCAGAATTAAAAACATATCAAAATTATAATTAACGTTTATAGCGGAAAATAACTGTACTTGCCTTGATTGGATTAAAGAGAGAACTTTAACTTGTTGTAGAATCTTTGCAGAAACTTTAATCTCTAGTTTGAATTGAGTTGCTTAGGCTGATGTTGATTATCTTCTAGTTTTAATTCCAGCAGAGCAGCGACGCCATTTTTATTTTTTTATTAGAAGAAGAGAGCAATGGAGGCTAGAGAATTGTGTAAGAAACCTAGGTAGAGTCTAGGGTCATTTTTATAGAGTTTATGAACTGATTAGGACCATCGATGTTGCTTGGATTGATCGTAGCCATTCATCCTAAGGAGAGACCAATTAGAGCCTGCCACCTAGCCCTAATGACAAAGCAGACTGCAGAAAATCGACCAACATAGAATAGGCCAGCCAGGTTGGGCTGGGTTCGACCTGGCTCTGGACCAGGTCGACAGCCCTGTCGACAGCCCTGCCGACAGCCCTGTCGACCTGGCTAGACCAGGTCGACAGCCCAGTCGACCTGGGTGTCTTAGGCGGGACTTTTCCCGCCCTGGCCAATTGGGCCCGATTTTTAATTTTAAACTTGATTCAGAAACTTCCGGAGGCTATATCTTCTTCATACGGACTCCGTTTTTCGAAAACTCGGACTCTATTTCGCGTATTTTTCCGAGACGAACGCAATGGCGTATCCCGTTTCCCTTAGTTCTTTGATTTCAAATTAATTATACTTTAATTTGTTAATTCCACAGTTATAGAATACACGGGGTGTTACATTCTCCCCCACTTAAAAGGATTTCGTCCCCGAAATCTTCAAGTTAAGAAGAGTGTGTCCTACCATCCAATCATCCATCTACTCAACCATCATCCACAAGCATCCATTGTCCTTAGAAAACTTCTAATGTTGTATGAACATATGCAAAAGTGTGTGTATATGTTCCTTATCTAATGCAAAGATCAAACGGTCTACTGATTCAGTTGACCTCCTTAATGCGAATTATGTCAGTGCCATGAGTCCAACATGTATGCAATAGAATTCTGATGATATATATTATTTCTATATGAGTGCACAATCATTCACTCAAATGCAACATCCGTGTGCTGAATCAACCATTTTGCATCCACAAGAATTGAAAAATGCTCACCCATCCATATGCAGTATGAGAGTGTTTTCGAGCCGATCTAGTGCCTAGTGTGTGTATATGCATCCACGGGCAACCACTAGCAACCACTTGCATCCACTTGCAACCATCAAACATAACATGTCTCAAACACATGTTTACACCCATTAGTTTCTACCTAAAGTTCTAATATTCGATCGATAGGATACAATCGAATGATGGAAGCGAGTACAGATAGAACGAAAATTTGGTTCCCATTAGACATGGGTCCTAAGTATCGACCCCAAAGACCGAAACCAATATCAAATTGACACCCTACGAAAACTCAGAATGTATGCGTCATACTTGACGCCTAACACAGATATCCCTCAAAACCCCAGTCTCAAACAGATGATCCATAACCCTTATGGGTCTGAGTCTATAGCGGAATTCAGAAATAATACTAGCATTAAAGTGCAGAGTATCGATTACAAAATCAAAATACCAAAATCAGAAAAAGTCACAATCAGATAAAGAAATTAAACCTAATATAAAAATTTTCCTATTTCTATCCTAGCCACTAGCCTCAAGAGTGTTCGCCTGCCCTCCTTGTCCTCGTCTCTTCGGGCAGTCCCTAGTGAAGTGTCCCATCTCCCCACAGTTGAAGCAAGCGCCCTTCCTTTTTCTGCAATCCTTGTTCAGATGAGTTGAGCTCCCACAAGTAAAGCACTTTTTCCCCTTCTTATCTTCAGGCTTCTCATCCTTCTTTTTTGTTTCCTTTTTGGGCCCCGCTTTCTTATTCTGTGGTTCTTCCTTCTTTGTCTCTTTCGGGCCCTTGTCTTCCTCGTGCAGTAGTGCCATATCCACCAATTTCTCGTAAGTTGCTCCCATGGGTACATGGGTCATGGCTAGGCTGTGCAGTGGCTCATTCAATCCTTTAACAAAGCGGAGAGCCTTTTTATGCTGAGTGTTGACTAAATCCAATCCGAATCTTGCTAGTTGGTTGAACTGGTTGACGTATTCCTTGACCGTCATACTTCCTTGCTTAAGAGACAAGAACTTTTCCAATTGTAAACTTCGTTCCGCTTGCGAGAGGAATTTTGTCTCAAACCTTGTTCTGAAATCCATCCATGTCTCAACCGGCCTCTCGGCGTTAGTGACTTCCCACCAGTAGGAAGCTTCGTCTTTGAGCAGCCATACTGCCAACTGTACCTTCTGCCTATCATCCACCTCGAAGATAACGAATAGATCCTCAGTTTCTTTGAGCCAATTCCTTGCTTCTACGAATGATTCAGTTCCTTTGAAATCCTTCCCACCGATGGCCCTAAAATCTCTACAGATCTTTGAGAAAGCAATTGCACGAGGAGGGGGTGGAGGAGGGGGATCATTTGTTGGACCTGCAGCGGCGGTCCTAGCCTCAAGATATTGACGAAACCAACCGGGTACATGAACACCCTCTGGTATCTCAGATGCTTCAGACATGCTGGAACGAAAAAGGAAAGGTTCAATACAAAAAGGACTGAAAGAAAGATATATGGCTCTTGGGGATCATGTTTTCCAAAATAAGCTTTATTTTTTGAAAATACTTCCTTCCAAAACCTTTTTGAAAACAATTTTCAAAAACTTTACCCAATCTGGTAACCTTCAGCTCTGATACCAAGTGTAACACCCCACCTCCGTTAAGGTCACTCACAAAGGGAATGCCTTAACTTTGGTGGAGCATTTTAGTAAACAGAACAGAAACTTACAAGACAGATAAAATAGTACTTGAAAAATTTTAACTTTATTACAGCGGAAACAGAAATTAATATGGTTACATCCTTTCAATTTCAGAATTCAAGTACAAAATATCAGTCTTGTACAAAAGCCTTCAAAATGCATAGTTTAAAATCATAATCCCCATGGAACGGAAGCTATACCGAGCCAAGCCATACTTTAAGCACTTCAAGCAAAGAGAAATCCGGATCAAGCGAAAGTATTTCCCACCTTGGATAACCTGGGGGGAAACGGAAGAAAGGAGGCGAAACAACAAGGGTCAGACAAAAAGTCTGGCAAGTCCAGTGACTTTCAGCATATGAACAGATAATAATAATATGATATGAACATAAAACTGGATGTGAGATAACTATAACAGGTGTAGCAGATATAACAGAAAAACAGAATGATATAAACTATTGTTTTACACTTCTCTGCACTAATACTAGTATAGTAAAATTAGGTGTCACCCTAATGTCTAAATTGAAGCAGGAACGGGTACAGAATACTTTAACAGAAACAGAATGCTAATAATGGGCCTTTACTACCCGATCAGAAACAGACAGAAGAAGAAACAGATTTATCCCTATGGAGACAGAATGTGGAATTAGGTGTACACTAGTAATGGGCCTTTACCACCCGAACAGACGGTACCACACAGAAACAGACAGGTGTTACCACCCAACAGAAACAGACGGTACCAACAGAAACAGACAGAACTAAGCGTACCCTAAAACCCTACCCCAAGCGATCGGCTCCCTAATACATAAATATTCTGTGTCGGCCCCACAGTAGGGTGTATCACTCCCTAAAGTGACAACCAATTGGCACAGACCTATTTACAGATGTCACGGCGTCTTACATCCTCAGAGGCAGACCGGGATCCATGCACGCACATGACCCGGTTGGAACGCACCATCAACACCCCTCGCCATTATCAGAATGAACCTCTTATAATTAGTTCAGTAAGCGTGCCCGGACCCTACTTACTGTTGGGTCAAAGTTTTGATACCAGAAAGGGTTACTGACTAATATGGGTCCCATACAATGACACAAGTAATTCCCCTCCTAACCTTGTGTCCCCAGACTAACAGATTTCAGATTAACTTGTTTACAAGTTCAGACATACAGAATTCAGATTTACTAATTCACAAATTAAGTTAACAAGTTTTCAGACTAACGGATCAGATGTACAGATTTTTCAGATTTGTCTAACTTTGTATTGGGCCTACAGATTCATGGACGGGTTTTACTACATCTATTAATCCCTTTGGTTTAACCCTATTTTTCCCCAATACGTTTTAGACGTCATTCTTATCTTAGATTTGCATTAATTAATTATTAATGCACAGACCTCTCTCATTAGGTCGGTAGCTTGTGGCCGCTGGATATGCCGGGCGGTTCCGGGCAGACTTCTGCCACAAGCCAGACCTAACCTCGTGTCTTACGCATGTTATGACTAACTTCTCACATTAGAACCTATTGTTTGCGGCCACTGGATGTGCCGGGCGGTTCCGGGCAGGTTTACGCCGCAAACTCATTCTAACCTCGAGTTAGCCATGTTTATCTTTGCGGCCAATTAATTAATAATTTACCGTTTATGCGCACGCCCAATATATATGCCAATTCAGATTATATCAATAACAGGATGATTATATCAACATAGCAGATAACAGATTTTATATGACTTAACGGATTTAACAGATTTAGCAACTTAGCAGATTTTGGCATATAACAGGTTAGGCATTTCAACCGACAAATTTAACAGATTAGGCATTTCAACCTAATTAGCAGTCTAGGCAATATAACAAAACTAGTAGTTTAGGCAACTTGACAAATTAGCAGATTTAGCAAATTTAATATTTCTAAAAGTTCTATTTGCATGCCTTGCCCAATCATAAATTGGCCTAAATTCATATGCCTACATAATTGTCATGATTCACAACATATACTCCATGTTTGCATAAGCGCAGAATATGGACATAATTTGCCATATAACATATGTTCCAATTTTTGTTAAACTAGCATCTTACAGCAGATTCATATATAAATTATACCAAATATAACCATTAATTTCAATGCATGCCATATATCCAAAAATTCCTATTTAGGTGTAATCACAATAATAGATATCCTAATTAATGTAAATCTTTACACCTAAGTTTCCATACCTTCTTCTTTTTGAGTCATGAATCATTATGCAAACTATACCCAACAATATAAATCTTTAAATCATATCTTCTAAAAATCAGATCTTGACTTTTATATGCATTTTGTCCAAAGTCTCAAATCATATGTAATCTTACAATGGTTCCTCTTTTCTTCTATCATAGAATATGCATAGATCCAAATCTAGTTTACAACATATGCTCATTAATTACAGTTCTAAATTACAACATAACTATGCATACAACATGCATAAATTATATGTTCATAGTCAAATTTATGCATATGTCCAATACATTTTATGCCTCAGACCTAAAGTCATACATTCAATTTGTCAAATTTCGCATCATTCATTATTTATCCCAAAATTTGCGTTCATACGTTCATCTCTTATGAGATTAGGCACAGGCTCGTGGTAGCCTGGCTATAAAAACAGAAAAGAAGAAAAGGGATACAGAACAGTCACAGAAAAACAGATCTGACAGAAGAGAACATATATACAATCTTAGATTCAGAATTAAAAACATATCAAAATTATAATTAACGTTTATAGCGGAAAATAACTGTACTTGCCTTGATTGGATTAAAGAGAGAACTTTAACTTATTGTAGAATCTTTGCAGAAACTTTAATCTCTAGTTTGAATTGAGTTGCTTAGGCTGATGTTGATTATCTTCTAGTTTTAATTCCAGCAGAGCAGCGACGCCATTTTTATTTTTTTATTAGAAGAAGAGAGCAATGGAGGCTAGAGAATTGTGTAAGAAACCTAGGTAGAGTCTAGGGTCATTTTTATAGAGTTTATGAACTGATTAGGACCATCGATGTTGCTTGGATTGATCGTAGCCATTCATCCTAAGGAGAGACCAATTAGAGCCTGCCACCTAGCCCTAATGACAAAGCAGACTGCAGAAAATCGACCAACATAGAATAGGCCAGCCAGGTTGGGCTGGGTTCGACCTGGCTCTGGACCAGGTCGACAGCCCTGTCGACAGCCCTGTGGACAGCCCTGTCGACCTGGCTAGACCAGGTCGACAGCCCAGTCGACCTGGGTGTCTTAGGCGGGACTTTTCCCGCCCTGGCCAATTGGGCCCGATTTTTAATTTTAAACTTGATTCAGAAACTTCCGGAGGCTATATTTTCTTCATACGGACTCCGTTTTTCGAAAACTCGGACTCTATTTCGCGTATTTTTCCGAGACGAACGCAATGGCGTATCCCGTTTCCCTTAGTTCTTTGATTTCAAATTAATTATACTTTAATTTGTTAATTCCACAGTTATAGAATACACGGGGTGTTACAATTCACGGACTATCCTTACAGACTGTAAGTTCTCAACAGACGCATCAAGAGATTCTAGATAACTAAGCATGACGGAGTTCATGGGATTACAAGAAATTTCGAGAGTGTTACCGAGGCGAGTCATAAGTCTAACCACTCTCTTTTCACAATCGAGGACGACACCATTACTGGATAGCCAGTCCATGCCTAGAATCAACCCATAGCCGGTGAACCCCAAAACAAAGGCATTACATCTAAACTCAACGCTTAGTATAGATATTTTCAAATCCAAACAAACCATTGACAAATAAGCTGAGCCCCCAATTGGATTTGAAACAACCAAGGGATCCTCTACTATACTGGTGTCTAGGTGCAAAGATTCCACTAAAGCAGTAGATATAAAAGAGTGCGATGCGCCAGAATCAAATTGTGTACGAACAGGATGATCAAAAAGATAGACTAAACTTTCAACTGAAATATTTCTACCTCGTTCTTGCGGAGGTGCCGTGAGAGCGTGAACTTTTCCTCCAGAAGAAGGTCCAGCTCCTTGCCCTTACTTCTTTGGGCATGCCCTAGCCATGTGTCCTGTCTCACCACAGTGGAAGCAACCACCCATCTTCCTCTTCTTCTTCTTGCAGTCTTTGATCAGATGCCCGGGAATGCCACAGAAATTACACTTTCTTTTTTCACGGGGTTTGTTGTTCTTCCTGCCTTTCTTTGAATCAGTCTTCTTATTCAGCGACCCTTCTCCCTTCTTATCTTGAGACACTTCCGCTTTTGCCTCATTCTTGCCCTTGTCTTCCTCATTTAAGAGTGCCATGTCGACTAACCTCTCGTAAGTATCCCCCATAGGTATATGGGTCATAGCTAAGCTGTGAAGTGGCTCATTCATTCCCTTGACAAAATGGAGAGCCTTCTTATGAGGAGTATTCACTAAGTCCAGTACGAATCGGGCCAGCTGATTGAATTGATTGACGTACTCCTTGACCGTCATACTTCCTTGCTTAAGAGATAAGAACTTTTCCAGCTGTAAACTTCGTTCATCTTGTGAGAGGACTTTCATATCAAACCTTATCCTGAAATCCATCTACGTGTCAACTGGTCTTTCAGCGTTAGTGACTTCCCACCAATAGGAAGCTTCGTCTTTGAGCAACCATACTGCCAACTGTACCTTCTGCCTATCATCCGCCTCGAAGATAACGAACAGATCCTCAGTTTCTTTAAGCCAGCTCCTTGCTTCTACGAATGATTCAGTTCCCTTGAAATCCTTTCCACCCACGGCCCTAAAGTCTCAACAAATCTTTGAGAAAGCATTTGCACGAGGAGGAGGAGGAGGGACTGCTGCAGCTGGTGGGGGAATATCTGCTGGGCCTGCGTCGTTGGCCCTAGCCTCTAAGTGCCTCTCGAACCAGCCAGGTATCGGTACACCCTCTGGAAGGTTAAGATTCCCAGACATGCTGAAACGGAAAAGAAAAGATTCAAAATGAAGGATAGAAAGATAGTGCATATAGCTTTGGGGATTATGCCTTTTTAAAATAAAATAACACTTTTCTGGAAAAATGCTTCTTTATATTTCTTTTTGAAAAATAGTTTTCAAAAATTCTTATCTGATCTGGTAAACCTTTGCTCTGATACCAAGTGTAACACCCCACCTCCGTTGAGGTCACTCACAAAAGGAATGCCTTAACTTTGGTGGAGGGTTATGGGTACAAGACACAGAATAATTTAAAAGACCGATAAATTTAAGCAGCAGAAATTCAAATATTTATTTCATACGTAGTTCAATACAAAATCATTACATCAAATTGTCTTAAAATAACTTCCGAAACATTACAACATAATCTCTGTCTTGATTATTCAAATAAGAAGCATAAACCAAAAGTAAAATTGCATAAATCCCCAAGGATAATGTCCAAGAGACATAGCCAAGGTGAAAGAGAGTCCAAATCATACATCTACTTTTTTGAAGCTTGCAAAGAGTCTGACTAAGCTGCAGTATTCCCTTTCTGTGGACCTGAGGGGGGGAACGGAAGAAAAGAAGACGAGAGAAAATGGGTCAGACAATAAGTTTGGTAAGTTCAGTGATTACTAGTATTTAAACAAGGAAAGGGATCGTGATAGTGATAACAGAACATAGGACAACACCCTAGTATACGATAAGAGGAACATGTGATCGCACCCATTATTATAGTCTCTGCACCTACTTAACCATTGGTTCAACCAGCCTGCGTGTTCATAACAAACGATCCCCTTAATGATCGGCTCCTACTTGTATGCATTCATGTCCTGTGTCATTCGACCCCGCTTGACTGGTGCTGGTCCCACGATGGGGTGTATCAGTCCCTCTGGTGGCAACCCGACACGATTCAAGATGCACAGTGTACACTACTGATGCCCAGTGCCTGATTTTTTCCACTCCGGAGTACGTGCACGCCCATACTCCGTCGGAACCTACACTGGCCCACCAACCGCCGACGTTTTGACCGCTTATAATTCAGCACAGTAATCGTGCCCCACCCTGCCTAGTTTCAGGGTAACATGATACATCTATGTGGGTTACTGCTGAAATGGGTCCCCGTTACTAAGGTTTTCTAACCAACATGTTTATTTGGTTAAGTGTCCAAGTTTACCTAACCCCTCCCATTCGTTTAGTTAACATGTTGAATCGCTTAAGTGTTTTCCAAATTTGACTTAACCCTACCAATCCTGACTTAGCTTTAATTTATTAAAGCACCAACCACTCACATTAGACAGGTCTTGTTGTGGTCACCGGATGTGCCGGTCGGTTCCAGGCAGATTTACACCACAACTCAGTCTAACCTCAGGTTCTTTTTGGGCTTGATGCACTAACCACCCACATTAGACAGGTCTTGTTGTGGTCACTAGATATGCCGGTCGGTTCTGGGCAGATTTACACCACAACTCAGTCTATCCTCGGGTTAGTCATATTCGTCATTTTCTAAATTTATATTTTTTTCTATATATGTCAAATTTCTTTATGTAAATTAATTTTAATTTACTCATGCCGCAATTATATTTTCAAATATTGTTCACAATAAATGGTATATCAAATATACCATTTTACGAACAAACATATGCCATGAATTTTCATGTTTTCCCATCGTTATCCCCGTAGAACGTACGTATGAATTTCATAAAATGTTGGGCTAGCAAATTAGCCCAAACCCATAAACAAAAAGGGGTAACAAACAAGGAACATGAAATAAACATAAAATAGCATACATTTAACTTATCACATGTGGTTAAGTTGGATCTAATTTTCATGTAAACTTGATATGGGTCTAACATGGAGGTTTAACATATAAACACAATTTTTAAACCACAATTTAGCACACTAACTTATGTATGTCAAAACATAAGAAATCCACTATGAACATATTTAAATCACAACTTGGCATGATAACTTATGTGTTAAAACATAAGAGGATTACCATAAACATGTTTAAATCACAATTAGCATGATAACTTGTGTTGAAACATAAGAGAACTACAAATCCAATCTTGCAACATAAATAGATTCGGCTTGACATAGTTCTACATGTTCATAATGTTAATCTAACATGTAAGCATGTGATATAGATCCTAAACTTGCAAATAACCACCAAATTACAACATGTTTCACCATTTTGTTGGCATAATAAGTTCTTTACCCAATCGTAATAGATTCCAATAACATAAAATGTTGTTCATCACCACAAGCATATATATATGATTAATATACAACATGTTCATCGCCACAAGCATATAGACATGAAATATACAACATGTTCATCGTCATAAGCATATAGACATGATTAATTACAACGATACTTTAAGATAAACGAGAATCAAATCTTATACATAAGCATCTTTCTACATCCCAATTACGACATGTCATGATTCAAGCGAAAGAATGTTTAAATCTACGTAATAACCCACTTATAGACTAAAAAGGAATTCTTGCGTTCTGAAATTGGAGATGGGCGCCTTTGATGAAGATTGTTGAATTAAACTAGTTTTAATTTGATTTTAGATGTAAGCTTCAACTTGTCTTTGAATTGAAAAAGGGTGACGGCTACTCCAAGTTCTCTACTGATGGCATTTCAGTTCTAGGATTATTTTTCTGTGTGTGTTAAGGTTGAGAATTGAGTTGTTTATATAGAATTCCATTTTAATTATAGCCGTCAGATGAACCTAGGGTTAATCACAGCCACTCAGACCTGATCAGGACCATCCAGAAACCCTAGTGACTCAGCAGCATGTCATCTGTCGTTCAAATTTCAGATCTGGCAGGGGGCGAGGTCAACCCCCAGGTCGACCCTAAGTTCGATCCCCAAATCGACCCTAAGGTCGACCCCCAGGTCGACCTCTAGGGGGGAGGTCGACACTAGGGTCGACCCCCTGGTCGACCTGCCTGGGCGGGAATTTTCCCGCCATGCTCGCTTCTGGCTTCTGTTTTAATTTGAACTTGTTTTTCTTCGAGCTGTTTGAATTTATTTTAATTTCTGAAACTTCTGGAGGCCATAACTTCTTCATACAAAGTCCAATTTACGCAAACTCGGACTCTATCTCAACCAGAATTCTGAGACGAACACAATGGCGTAACCCGTTTCTCTTAATTCTCACATTTTAAAATAAGTATTCTAGGATTCATTATTATAACGTTAATAGAAAATACAGGGTGTTACACCAAAACTACTAGCTGCCCATGCAAAATAAGGGCACCCAGAGTTTAGGTTAAAAACAATAAACTCCAGGTCAGTCATGTGACTGGTCTGAGAACTAAAACAGTTATTATTCTTTATTTTAAAGTTAGGTAAATCAAGGGACCACGCCGTATAACACAGAATGGGTTTCCTCCCAAGAGTACCAGTGCATAAAACAACAGCGCAATGCTAAATAAAGAACAATGAAGCTATTATAAGACCTAGGTCCCATCACATAATGCAACACAAGCCGAAGGATAGGGTTTTACCTTATAATAGCCAAAGCATGCTTGATTCGCTAAATTTCATGTTTTATTATTACTATAAGTGTATAGTGTCAAAACAATTTCAATCATAAGTATTAATCATAGACGGCATGGGTACCATATATCATGTCGCCAATACTAGGTTCTACAATCAAAACCGCAAGTGTCAAGTATTGGAAGTTGGATTATCATCTGTGAACCGAGGCTAGGGATCGTCCTCACCGAATTCGAGACTCTCTAGCCCGAGCCTCCGGCAAGCCTTGGATCGTCAGGCCCGGTCCACCGATGTGGATTATTATGCCTGAACACTGCATTTCCCCACCCTTTGGGGCGTAAATGAGCCAAATGACTCCATCGGCTCCACATAGTCACTGATACATCCGAGGCGCCTCGTAATCCAACAACCACATAGGTGAAAATAATATAAACGTCGGGGCTGGTAGGTTACTGACACCACCCTAGCTAGAAGGAAACGCATGCCCTCCCTGATGTCCTCTCCCGTTTTTGGTTCACAACCGGGGTGTGAGGCTCGCGAATTAACGCTACACAAAGCTATGCCACAAAGGCCATGCTTTGATCATCAACCACAAGACTCTGCTTTTCAACAGAAGCCTTGACCATTTGCATCTTAGCATGCCACATAGGCAAACCACTCCATGCAACCGATATCCATCAATCACACAGAATGATATCCAATGTCAGACACATAGTCCATTTGCAAGTCCGTTCTGGGTCTGAACGAAACCGGAGGCACCTTGTACCTCACATATCCATCGATCTCCAAGTACGTCTGGACGATCACGAACTGATTCCCTCCTCTTGGGTGTATAGCCCAATCAAGATCATCAGTAATTATCCAAACGATGTGAAGACCTCCGGTCTTCAACCACCGTCTTCATCCAGGACACATCGTCGAATCAGTTATTCAAAATGGGATAAAACCAGTCTTTCTGAATAACCCGCATATATAATAAACAAGTGTTACACAAACACAACATACGCCTCATTTCGATTCAGAATATTCTTTTATTTAAATATTCACATTATTAGGGAAAGGTTCCCATTAATTTTATCAAAGATAAATTCCTTAAAATTTATTCTTTAATCTTCCTTTGAATATCATTACAAACCATATTATGCTTTTCCAAACTAGTCGTGATTTTCGATCCTTACCGAAGTAATCATTTATTAAATTTCCCAATCCCAACCTATTCATCCCGTGAAGTAAAACTGGTAATACTTCGTATCTAACACCACGGTGTTATCGATAAATTCAATTACCATTTCACATTCAAATCTAATTAAAGATTTAACTATCACCTGGAGCAAAACTGGTGATACTCCATTCTCGATCATTTCTGTCTAATTAAAGATTCATTAAAACTCCACTTGGTTTTAATCTTCCACAAAATCAATATTAAGAATTGTTTAACCTGGGAAATCATATCCTGTCTTTAACTGGCTTAAAGAACCAATGTCATTTAAAACACGGTTCGCGATAAACCCAAAATCACATTCCATTTTATCAGTCTCTAACCGTAAATTAGCAAGTGAACAATCCCCTAAGTAATAACCCCGAAGGCCGAAACCAACATAAGATCAATACCCAGGAAACCATTCAACTTAACTAATCTTCAGTTAGTTCCTGATTTTCTTAATTCTGTTAGGTCTAAAAAATAGTATTATTAAAGATACCATTCACGACAACCCAAATCCCATTTGATATTAAATACAAGGCTCTGAATAGAAAATATATCGGCTTATATTCAAATATGGATTATAATTCTGGTTTAAAACTAGTTCATTTCGATAAAAATCTATTTTTATCTTTTCAAATATGGAATTTTTCATCCCAATTATTTCCAAATCACTTTTTATGATTTTACACTAATTATTGATATTTTTAATAATTTTATCAAGGCCCATACAGTCGATTTCCATCAACGGCCATCGAACTGCACTTACAACGACCTTTTCCAAATTTGATTTGGACATAATTCCAAATCCAACCATTAGATTTCAAATCTCTAATATTAATTAGAAAGCTCTTTTCGATTCGAACCCAACGGTTCCGGTTTTAGGAGAATCCGACGGTCGGATCTCCCGTACTATCCATTCGAAGTCAATGATCGAAATTCGCGAACTGCCGCGGTGCGGCGCGTTCTATTCAGGCCATTTAATAAATATACTATATATATTATATATACTTCATCGATTTCAATTCTAAACGTATTTTATAAATCGTTATAAATTCGTTTTAAAAACCATTTCAACTTCATATTCAATTTTAAATCAAAATTGAATATTCCATATCATTAACATATAAATGATAATATTCTCAAAACGTTAAATTTTGAAATCACTTCCTTTTCTATATTCATTATAAAAACAAATATAATCGATATAAATATCGTTCGCATCAAAATGGGGCATATCTAATCAACACGGCTTTATATTTTTCAATACTTTGTTATTCTATTCAACAAATGAATATTTTCTTCAACACATGAATATATATTTTTCAACACATGAATATTCTCAACACATGAGTATTGTCAACACATGACTATTTTTGTTATTTAATATATTTTGTAAATTATGATTTCTATCGTTTAATTCTTAATCAGACTCCAACCGTAAATTAGTAAGAGAACGATTCTCTAAGTATTAACCCCGAAGGCCGAAACCAACATCAGATCAATACCCAGGAAATCACTCATCTTATCTAGTTTCTAGTTAGTTTCTAATTTTATATATGATAAAGATGTAAATTTTATTGTTAAAATATTTCGTTCAACACATGATAAGTTTCAACACATGAATATTCTCAACACATGAGTATCGTCAACACATGGCTATTTATTCTATTCAACACACGAATCTTTATTTTATACTATTCTTTATTTTCCAAATTGGAATGAGGCCAATCAATTACCATATAATGTTAATTATATGGATTCCATACAACACATGTATATAATAGCAATGGTAAATAATCAACCATCATCCAAAATGCACCACACAACTGCATAAGCATTAAATATAAATAATTAACGCTTACACAGTCTGCCGACCAGTCGATCGACATGCAAGTAAATAATTGAGATTAGTGTACGCCAAATATCATCTTAACACCCGTGTGGGGTTTCAAATCAACAAACACTGAATATTATTTGTGCAGTTGGACGATGTGTAAAATTTATCGTCCCAATCAATATCCTTCAAATGGGTGTACATAAACAAATCGTTCGATTTGTAAATGAATATTTATTTATTTACAATCATGTTAAATTTATATTTTTAACGATAAATAATTTATTTCAACACATGAATATATTTCCTATTCAACACATGACTATATTTCCATCTATTCCACATCACAATCAATTTTCACCACACAACAAAATCAAACATGTCGTCCATGGTCTGTGGACAACGGGTGCCGGGTGCTGCTAAGCACCATCTGCATCCTAGTATATAATTTTAACTAGAAAACAAGAATTAAAGTGAGAAGTTCTCACCTTTGGGATCCACTACTCCATTCTCTATTTCTGAACGGTTTGAATTCAGATTTGTTTCCCGACAGTACCATCAAAATCTGTATCACGCAGTTGATTATTAAAAATCACATTTTTATACTGTTACTTCATACATAAAATTCATATTTTTATGTTGATGTTTATATTATAAAAATTATATTTTTATAATTCAGTTTTCCATATATTTTTCTTTTCAACATAAAAATCATATTTTTATAATATCACTTCATGTATAAAAATTATATTTTTATATCGCTCTTTTCATAATAAAAATCACATTTTTATTATGCTATGGTATAATTAAAAATCAAACCTTTATAATAAAAATCTCGCCCTTACTATAATAAAAATCGAATCTTTACTTGTATGAAAATCATTTCTTTGTAGGATAAAAAAAACCTTTTGTCATTAAAAATCATTCCTTTTTCTATGACTAAGAATCACCGCTTATATAATTTAAAGCCCTAACTTATATGATTTAAAAATCACCACTTCAATGTATTAAAAATTTGATTTTTATTAAATGAAAATAAAAAAAACTTACAGCGTTTTATTCCTAAGAGGGAGGGGGCCGATGCGCTTCAGGAAGAGGAGGAGGAGGCTGTCGGTCTTCATATTGGGGCGGTAGGGATTTATGGGGATTCAAGGTGGATATGGAGGAGCGACGGGCCAGTGGTGGGGTAAATCGAAGGTGCGACAGCAGCAGAGGGTTGCCACGGTGGTGCAGCGGCGAGCTGGGGGCCCCTACGGCGGTGGCGTTCGACGATGAAGCGACGGTGTCAATTTGAGGAAGGGGGCGGGTTTCAGAACATGTTGACCACGAGGGTAAAGAATGAGGGTTTCACCGTTTCTACTTATATATATTTTAATATAAATATTATAATTTTATTTGTTTTAAAAGTTGAAATCATTACGAACCCCAAATCAACCACAACGAATGTCGCCCCTAGCTAATTACCCCCATTCCGAACGCAATGGGATATGCCTCGTAAGCTGATTCGATCGTTTCGATCAGTTTCCATCAAAATCAAAATATAAATCTATATATTGAATTTGAACGCACATTTCAATTTACCGAGGCCACATACGAACTCTAAAAATTAACGAAAAATATATTCTAACTTCGTATTGATGATACGGTTCTAACAAAAGTAATCTCGTCAAATTCTGAGACCGTTTGAAAAATGGCCATTTTCTAGTCGATCGAAATTGATTGAAACTGTCAAAATGCGTTTTCCTGTGCCACGCTCACATATTGATTCAGAAAATTATAAATTTTGGAATCTAGCAATAACTAAACATCCCGGAACCGATGACACGACCCGAAATCCCCCTTACGGGAAATCGCGGATTGAGTTGAGAACAAGACACACCGGAATGCAAACAGAAGAACATTTCATTGTATATTACAACAATTTCATCAGATTACAAGAATATGCAGAGTTTGAATAAATATTACACAGAAAATATCAGAGATTTAAATTAAATTTAAATACATCGCAGCTGAAAATAATACAAAACACAACTAGAAGTAATAAACGGATACAGAGCATTCTGAGTATTGTTCCAGCTATAAATTAGGATCCTGTGAATATAAATCTGTAAAACCAAAATTACTAGCTGCCCGTGTCGAAAATAAGGGCACCCAAAGTTTAGGTTAAAACAATAACTCCAGGTCAGTCATGTGACTGGTGTGAGAAGTAAAACCGTTATTAATCTTTATTTTAAAGTTAGGTAAATCAAGGACCACGCCGTATAACACGGAACTGGTTTCCTCCCAAGAATACCAGTGCATAAAACAAACAGCGCAATGCTAAGTAAAGAGAAATGAAGCTGTTACAAGACCCAGGTCCCATCACACAATGCAACACAAGCCGGAGGATAGGGTTTTACCTTATAACAGCCAAAGAATGCTTGATACGTGAAATTTCATCTTTTGATTCCTAATCAGACTCCAACCGTAAATTAGTAAGAGAACGATTCCCTAAGTATTAACCCCGATGACCGAAACTAACATCAGACCAATACCCAGGAAACCACCCATCTTAGCTCGTTTCCAGTTAGTTTCTGATTTTATATACAATAATAAATATCAATCATAGGCGACATGAGCGTCCCATGCCACTATGTCGCCATATATAAGTTACAAATCAAATCTGCAGTTTCGTATTGGAAATTGGATTTCCATCTGTGAACCAAGGCAAAAGATAGTCCTCTACCGATTTCGAGACAATCTGGCCCATGTCTCCGGCAAGTACTCAATCAAGCCATTGGATCGTCAGGGTCGGTCCACCGATGAGGATTAAAATGCCAGAACACTACGTTTCCCCGCCCTTTGGGGCGTAAATGAGCCAACGAATGACTCCATCGGCTCCACATAGTCACCGATATATCTGAGGCGCCTCGCAACAGCAACAACCACATAAGTCAAACTCGTCAGGGCGTGTAAAACCACTGATGCCACTTCTAGCTAGTAGGAAACGCATGCCCTCCCTGATGTCCTCTCCCGTTTCTGGTTCACAACCGGGGTGTAAGGCTCGCGAATTAATGCTACACAAAGCTGTGCCACACAGGCTGTGCTTTGATCATCAACCATAAGACTCTGCTTTTCAACAGAATTCTTGATCATTTACATCTTAGCATTCCACACAGGCAGACCACTCCATGCAACCTATATCCATCAATCACACAGAATGATATCCAATGTCAGACACACAGTCCATCGACAAGTCCGTTCTGGGTCTGAACGAAACCGAAGGCACCTTGTACCTCGCATATCCATCGATCTCTAAGTACGTCTGGACGACCACTAACTGATTCCCTCCTCTTGGGTGTACGGCCCAATCAAGATCATCGATAATCACCCAAACGACGTGAAGACCTCCGGTCTTCCTCTTCGACACCACGTCGAATCAGTTATTCAGAATGGGACAAACCCGGTCTTTCTGAATAACTCGCGAATATAATAAACAAGTGTTACACAAACACAACATACGCCTCATTCCAATTTGTAACACCCCGCCTCCGCTAGGGTCACTCGCAAAGGAATGCACTAGCTTTAGAGGGGCATTATTGGTAAACATGCACAGAAATATCACAAGACAGAACATATAAAATAGCGGAAGTAAAATCAAACTTTCATAACATGAATAAATAAGGTCTAAAGCCTTTTACATCACAGTACATCAAAACCTGTCTTGCAATAGTAAAGAAGCATAAAGACATTTTCATAAATTATTCCCCAAGTAAAAACAGTAAAGTAGCCATTAGCCAAGAAAAGTCCAAGCCATCCATGATGACCTTCAAGCAGAAGAAGTCCGAACTAAACAACAGTATTTCCTCCCTGTAACCTGGGGGGAAACGGAAGAAAAGAGGCGAAACAAAATGGGTCAGTCAAAAAGACTGAGTAAGCCCTATCTACTATTAGCATAAAAACTAGTAAAGTTAACTGACATGAGAAACTGAGATGAACATAAGCATGATAACAAGATAGATAAGCTAAATCAAAATAACAGGATGAACTACTGAACTCAGATAAACTAAGGTGTCATGATAAATTACGATGTCAAGATAAAACAAGGTATCACATCGTCAGGTTTCTATCAAGTATAATATCCCCAAGATATCTGTCACGTATAACGCCCCGTGATATCTATCCTGTATTTTAGCTCTGCACCTACCGTACTAGTATCCCCACCGTGTCATGTGTTAACCAAGAATGACCCTCACTCAAAAGTCATGTAATGGTCCATGTCAACCTAATATATCGCATATATAGGTTACTCAACTTGTATGTTTTATTCCATGTAAATGTTCAGTCCCTTGCCGTAGACCATACGGGCTTTCCCATGAGATTCTATATTACTTTAACATAGTTCCATGATCCTTAAGATCGGTTTGGACTGTTACCCTAAACCTAGCTAGGGTCTTCCAACATGAATTATTGTTTGTACAACTAGGACTTATGCTACCTAGGGCTGCTAGGGATTATGCTTACCTATTGCACGTTTTCGTATCTCGGTTTGGGTTCAACCCCCTAGGGCGACTAGGGATTACGCTAACCGCCAACCGCGCCCTTTTTCCCACGCATTCATCGTGAATCGCTTTTCCATGACTGTATGCACATGTATCACATCGTGCCATCCGAGTCCTGTCACAGGGCAAATCAAGAAATACAGGACTTGGTCGGGAGCTTTCGATTTATCTGCCGATGCAGATGCTAAGGTCTGTTTTTCTTATACGTGGCTATGGTCCCACGAGACCACTCCCTCAACTAGTGAAAGACAAGACAGGATAAATCCAGTATGAGAACAGAACACTGGCCAACCCACATCCAAGCCTTACCGCAACCATAATTAGATAGCAATTATGGTCTTTTGGGTGTTCTCTACCTTTCTGTACGTACACGCTTGACCAAAGATGGTAGGTAGCCTGACGAAATGCTATGTAGGGTACGACCGTGTATCGTCGACTATCCCCTATCCATCCCCGTCTTTAGGTCGCTCGTATAGCAACCAAGGCATACTCTTGGTTCTTCTAACGCAGACCTTAACCTCTCATGAGCCTAGTATAATCACCTGGCAGCTCATAGAGGGATACCAAGAATATCCTCACGTTCCCCGAAGCCGCTGCTTCGTTACCCAGTTCGCTAGAGCCTTTATCTAAATTAGATACTTGCTCCTACTCGTATACTTAAACGATGACCTACCGTATCAGGTTACTCATCTATCTATGAACTGGTCTAAATTTCCTTGACTAAGAATCATTACTTAGTTATTCTTCAACTAAGGTTCACCACTTAGCATTGTTCCTGTTATCCTTGTTAACTACGGTTATCCACCTAATCCTCAGAACTAGGGTTTACATAATGGATTAAGTGTCACTTAAGTTCATGACTTAACCCGTCTACAAATCCTGTCAAAATTGGCTAAGTATCCAAGTTCAAGGCTTAACCCTACAAACCATGCTCAAGTTGGTTAAGTATATTAAGCAATTCACGACTTAACCTCGTCCAATTATCATTCTAGATTGGTTAAGTATATATTAACTTGACCCTATCAATTTACTTAGTCAAATCGGTCAAGTGTATTCAAGCGATTCGTGACTTAGCCTTATCATGTTTTCACTTTATATTGGTTAAGTATTGGTTAACTTAACCACAATAAATTAACGAGTTAGATTGGATAAGTATAGGTCACTGAACCACATCAATTCATCATGTTTAGATTAGTTAAGTGTTTAACTTAACCCTATTAAACTACCAAGTGGGATTAATTAAGTCTAGGCTAACTTTACCCTATCCGATTTCCATGTTAAACTAGTTGAGTCTAATCTTAACCCCATTCGTTAACCGTATTTTTCGGTTAAGCGTCATTAAGAAAACTTACTTAACCTTACCAAGTTATCGTGTTGGATTGATTAAGTGTTGGTTAACTTAACCCCATCCACTAGTCATATAAAAATGGTTAAGTGTCATTAGGCAAATCAAGTTACTTAACCTACCCAACCTTGTCATGTTTTGTTAAGTATCATTAGCCTAATCAAATTATTTAACCCATTTGTCCATGTCATATTTGGTTAAGAGTCATTAATCAAATTAACTTAACCCTATCATGTGGCATTAATTACTTAATGCACCTTCACCTCTCACATTAGACTTTGTTGTGGTTACAAGTTAAGCCGGTCGGTTCCGGGTAGCTTTACACCACAACTTGGTCTAACCGCGGGTTCAAGCATAACATGACCAACTTCTCACATTGGGTCCTATTGTTTGCAACTACTAGTTAGGCCGGTCGGTTCCGGGTAGTTTTACGTTGCAAACTCAACCCAATCTCGAGTTGGCCACACTTATATTATCTAAGTGTCATGTCCATCATGTTTCCCAAAACATGTTACAAGTTTTCAAGCATTTGGGTAGACCTAACTTAATAGGTAAATTCCCAAAGGGTAGACCTAACTTAATAGGTAAATTCCCAAGCTTATGTTTTTATGCATACTTACATGTCAACTTCCAAGTTATATTTCAAGTCATGTTTTCAAGTTGTATTTTCATGTCATTAGAAATTACCCATAACATAACCCAACGCTTTTAAACTCGCATATACGTTCGCGACAACGTAATGGATTAAAAGAAGAGACTTGGCAAAGGCATGACAAAAATGGATATTAAGCCACAAGTTAATCATGGTGGCAAATGAGGCACAAATGTGTTCATTAACTTGCATGTTACATTCTTAAGCCTCAAAACATGCATAAACCCAAACTTGGTACATAAGCGAATCATGGTGACAAAAGATATGGAATGATGACTAGTAACTCGCATATATCATCATATAAGGGTTATGACTTCATATGCAAGTTGACATAAAGGTTATGAGGGTTCTCATGTTGCCTAATGCAACATTTCAACATAAAGGTTGTAGCTTTTAGCTCACAAGATCAAGATAATGACTTCATAAACTTGCATGACATGATAGCATGTATCATACTCAATGATCAAACCCAAACTTGCAACATGAACATTTAACTTCATAGTTAATATCTAAGAGTAAGGAAAGGGCTTACATTGCTATGAAGGCACAAAAGATATGACAAAACCCTTATGCAATCAAATAGACCCAAAATGCAAGCTCTAACATAAAAACCCTTGAGCCAAAATGATCAAAACCCTTGCTTTATGATGCAAAGATAGAAATTTGACTTGAATGCAAGCTAATGACACTCATACAAGCTTGAAAACACTTGTATGCATGGAAAATCTCTCATAGAAACCATTTAGAAATTTTATGAAGAGAGTGGAGGCCATGAGAGGTAAAATTTTGCCATAGTTTAGTTGCATGAATGAATAATGAGGATTTAGGATAGGTTAGGGTCTTATTTATAGATTAGGAAAGTGTTTTAGGCCATAGGATTAAACCTAGATTCAATCCAAGCCATCAAAGCATGTCTTGGGGAAGAAGTCAAGTGTAGGAACCATCTAGGGCCTTTAGATTAAAGATGAACCATGAGAACCATCCAAATGCAAAATCTGCATTTGAGCGAATTGGCCCACGGGTTGACAGCCAAACACCCTGGATTAACCCCTAGTCGACCCAGCGGGCTTGGGTCGACCTCAAAAATCGGCCGGTTCGGTTATTCCCCTCTCCCAATTCGCTGTTTTGAACATTTTTGCATATCTATTTATTTAATTTTCAATTATATATATATATATATCAATATATATATATTTCTCTGCGCAACCCATTTCACTTAATTAAGTATACTTTAATTTGGGAATTTTTTGTGAAACTTCGCGAGGCCATATCTTGGTCATATGGACTCCGATTTTCGAAAACTCGGACTCTATTTCGCGTATTTTTCCGAGACGAACGCAATGGCATAGCCCGTTTCCCTTGATTCAGATTTTACAGTTTAATTCTGCCTCCATTTATGTTATAACAGGTTATTGAAAATACGGGTTGTTACATTCTCCCCACCTTTTAGGATTTCGTCCCCGAAATCTCCAAGTTAGGAAGAACATATCCTACCATCCATCATCCATCTACTCAAAACATCATCCACAAGCAACCATTGTCCTTAGATGATTTCTAATGCTGTATGAATATATGCAAAACGTGTGTGTACATGTTCCTTTGCTAATGCTAATGATCAGGCCTGAATAATCTTTCTAATGCAAAATATGTATAGTGCCATGAATCCAACATGTATGCAAATAGTCCTAGTCATATAGATACTATATGCGTGCACAATCATTCATTCATATGCAACAACCGCATGATAATACATTCGATTTCATCCATAAACAAGTATAAATACTCGTGCATATGCAATATGAAATGTGACCGAGTCGAGCTAGTATCTAATGTGTATTCGCGCATCCACGAGCAACCACTTGCAACCACTTGCAACCATATCAATCATAACATGTTTCAAATACATGTTTACATCCATAGGGTTCTACCTAGAATTCCCTGAAACAGGGTCGAGAAGATAAACAGGACAAACTCCTTACAGGGTTTGTAACGGAGAATAGGACTGAGAGGATGTCCACAAAAGATAGCCTACAAGTAAGCTCTACAGAAAACAGGGATCAAGGATATACTCCCAAAAAGAGATATCATGCGCGTATCTAGTCTTTGACCATCAAAGTCGTCTTTTAACTTCGCGATTTTGTAGCTTCTTATTCCTGTTTCCATAACATGAGCTAGAACTCATTTCTTCGTCGCCTCTCGTTCCACTTGCACTTATCCTTTTCCTATAATACTTGACGCAAACATGACTGCGTACTCATGATCTCATGCAAGCTTTCCAAAATTCACTAGTGAATCTTGGATCTCGTTTATATACTATAAGGCATTCCATGTAGAAGAACTTTCTCTTGAAAGTAAACAGATGTCAATCAGGTTATCATGCGCACTTACTAGGGTGATCTCTATAACCCATGCATAAATGAAGTAAACCATTCGTCTTATTGGCGAACACCACTCGATCGAGCTTCAAATTTCCAATAAAGGCATCAAGGGATTCTAAGTAACTTGTCATGACAGAACCTCAAAAAGGTTACCCGATACTTCGAGGGCATTACCAAGGCTAGTCAAAAGGTCTAACTACCCTCCTATCAAAACCGAGAGTGGCACCCCCTACTGGATAACCACTTCATCCCTAGAATCCATCCATAGCTTATAAACATAAGCATTATTTCCAAACTCAGCACTTGGCATAGACATTCCCAAATCCAAACAAGTCATGTATAAATGGACTGATTCTCCAATAGGACTTTGAGACAAAAATGGGATTCTCTATTACGCTAGTACTTAAGGTGCAGAGACTCAACTATCGAAGCAGAATTAAATGATACGAACAACGAAGTCCTAACGGGATGATAGAGAAGAAAAGCTAAACCTTTAACAAGATCGTTACCCTCCTTCCGAGGTACTCTAGAAATGAGAGCATACTACTGCCCTCCCGATGATCTTGTCCTTGTCCCATAATACTTAACTATCCGCCCCATTTTACCATGCCAAAGGTACTCTCTCGTCATGGGTTTCTTTGTTCATCTTTCTCCCTCCTTTGAGGACTAAGCCATACCAACAAGTTGCTCATCCTTAAGCTCGTATCCTTTATCCTTCTTTCTCACGATCCTTTCTTATAACGCGGCCACTGGTCTCTCGAGAACCACCTCCATCGTATGGAAAGCACTTTCGTAGGTAGAAAAGACTAGTCGCAGTTAAAACTACTGTGACTACAGATGGAGGAAAGAAAGGAAAAGAGACTCAATTAAGGAAACAAGGATAGTGCTAATGGCCTTTGGGGAATAGCCTTTTTCTTTTAAAAGAAAATTTTCTTGAAAAATGCTTCTTTGTAAACATTTTTTTTTTTCAAATAGTTTTCAGAAGGTCTTTAAAAACTTTTGCCCAGTCTGGTAACCAACCTGGCTCTGATACCACGTGTAACACCCCGCCTCCGCTAGGGTCACTCGCAAAGGAATGCACTAGCTTTAGAGGGGAATTATTGGTAAACATGCACAGAAATATCACAAGACAGAACATATAAAATAGCAGAAGTAAAATCAAACTTTCATAACATGAATAAATAAGGTCTAAAGCCTTTTACATCAGAGTACATCAAAACCTGTCTTGCAATAGTAAAGAAGCATAAAGACATTTTCATAAATTATTCCCCAAGTAAAAACAGTAAAGTAGCCATTAGCCAAGAAAAGTCCAAGCCATCCATGATGACCTTCAAGCAGAAGAAGTCCGAACTAAACAACAGTATTTCCTCCCTGTAACCTGGGGGGGAAACGGAAGAAAAGAGGCGAAACAAAATGGGTCAGTCAAAAAGACTGAGTAAGCCCTATCTACTATTAGCATAAAAACTAGTAAAGTTAACTGACATGAGAAACTGAGATGAACATAAGCATGATAACAAGATAGATAAGCTAAATCAAAATAACAAGATGAACTACTGATCTCAGATAAACTAAGGTGTCATGATAAATTACGATGTCAAGATAAAACAAGGTATCACATCGTCAGGTTTCTATCAAGTATAATATCCCCAAGATATTTGTCACGTATAACGCCCCGTGATATCTATCCTGTATTTTAGCTCTGCACCTACCGTACTAGTATCCCCACCGTGTCATGTGTTAACCAAGAATGACCCTCACTCAAAAGTCGTGAAATGGTCCATGTCAACCTAATATATCGCATATATAGGTTACTCAACTTGTATGTTTTATTCCATGTAAATGTTCAGTCCCTTGCCGTGGACCATACGGGCTTTCCCATGAGATTCTATATTACTTTAACATAGTTCCATGATCCTTAAGATCGGTTTGGACTGTTACCCTAAACCTAGCTAGGGTCTTCCAACATGAATTATTGTTTGTACAACTAGGACTTATGCTACCTAGGGCTGCTAGGGATTATGCTTACCTATTGCACGTTTTCGTATCTCGGTTTGGGTTCAACCCCCTAGGGCCACTAGGGATTACGCTAACCGCCAACCGCGCCCTTTTTCCCACGCATTCATCGTGAATCGCTTTTCCATGACTGTATGCACATGTATCACACCGTGCCATCCGTGTCCTATCACAGGGCAAATCAAGAAATACAGGACTCGGTCGGGAGCTTTCGGTTTATCTGCCGATGCAGATGCTAAGGTCTGTTTTTCTTATACGTGGCTATGGTCCCACGAGACCACTCCCTTAACTAGTGAAAGACAAGACAGGATAAATCCTATATGAGAACACAACACTGGCCAACCCACATCCAAGCCTTACCGCAACCATAATTAGATAGCAATTATGGTCTTTTGGGTGTTCTCTGCCTTTCCGTACGTACACGCTTGACCAAAGATGGTAGGTAGCCTGACGAAATGCTATCTAGGGTACGACCGTGTATCGTCGACTATCCCCTATCCATCCCCGTCTTTAGGTCGCTCGTATAGCAACCAAGGCATACTCTTGGTTCTTCTAACGCAGACCTTAACCTCTCATGAGCCTAGTATAATCACCTGGCAGCTCATAGAGGGATACCAAGAATATCCTCACGTTCCCCGAAGCCGCTGCTTCGTTACCCAGTTCGCTGGAGCCTTTATCTAAATTAGATACTTGCTCCTACTCGTATACTTAAACGATGACCTACCGTATCAGGTTACTCATCTATCTATGAACTGGTCTAATTTTCCTTGACTAAGAATCATTACTTAGTTATTCTTCAACTAAGTTTTACCACTTAGCATTGTTCCCGTTATCCTTGTTAACTACGGTTATCCACCTAATCCTCAGAACTAGGGTTTACATAATGGATTAAGTGTCACTTAAGTTCATGACTTAACCCGTCTACAAATCCTATCAAAATTGGCTAAGTATCCAAGTTCAAGGCTTAACCCTACAAACCATGCTCAAGTTGGTTAAGTATATTAAGCAATTCACGACTTAACCTTGTCCAATTATCATTCTATATTGGTTAAGTATATATATTAACTTGACCCTATCAATTTACTTAGTCAAATCGGTCAAGTGTATTCAAGCGATTCGTGACTTAGCCTTATCATGTTTTCACGTTATATTGGTTAAGTATTGGTTAACTTAACCACAATAAATTAACGAGTTAGATTGGATAAGTATAGGTCACTTAACCACATCAATTCATCATGTTTAGATTAGTTAAGTGTTTAACTTAACCCCATTAAACTACCAAGTGGGATTAATTAAGTCTAGGCTAACTTAACCCCATCCGATTTTCATGTTTAGACTAGTTGAGTCTAATCTTAACCCCATTCGTTAACCGTATTTTTCGGTTAAGCGTCATTAAGAAAACTTACTTAACCTTACCAAGGTATCGCGTTGGATTGATTAAGTGTTGGTTAACTTAACCCCATCAACTAGTCATATAAAAATGGTTAAGTGTCATTAGGCAAATCAAGTTACTTAACCTACCCAACCTTGTCATGTTTTGTTAAGTATCATTAGCCTAATCAAATTACTTAACCCATTTGTCCATGTCATATTTGGTTAAGAGTCATTAATCAAATTAACTTAACCCTATCATGTGGCATTAATTACTTAATGCACCTTCACCTCTCACATTAGACTTTGTTGTGGTTACTAGTTAAGCCGGTCGGTTCCGGGTAGCTTTACACCACAACTTGGTCTAACCTCGGGTTCAAGCACAACATGACCAACTTCTAACATTGGGTCCTATTGTTTGCAACTACTAGTTAGGCCGGTCGGTTCCGGGTAGTTTTACGTTGCAAACTCAACCCAACCTCGAGTTGGCCACACTTATATTATCTAAGTGTCATGTCCATCATGTTTCCCAAAACATGTTACAAGTTTTCAAGCATTTGGGTAGACCTAACTTAATAGGTAAATTCCCAAAGGGTAGACCTAACTTAATAGGTAAATTCCCAAGCTTATGTTTTTATGCATACTTACATGTCAACTTCCATGTTATATTTCAAGTCATGTTTTCAAGTTGTATTTTCATGTCATTAGAAATTACCCATAACATAACCCAACGCTTTTAAACTCGCATATACGTTCGCGACAACGTAATGGATTAAAAGAAGAGACTTGGCAAAGGCATGACAAAAATGGATATTAAGCCACAAGTTAATCATGGTGGCAAATGAGGCACAAATGTGTTCATTAACTTGCATGTTACATTCTTAAGCCTCAAAACATGCATAAACCCAAACTTGGCACATAAGCGAATCATGGTGACAAAAGATATGGAATGATGACTAGTAACTCGCATATATCATATAAGGGTTATGACTTCATATGCAAGTTGACATAAAGGTTATGAGGGTTCTCATGTTGCCTAATGCAACATTTCAACATAAAGGTTGTAGCTTTTAGCTCACAAGATCAAGATAATGACTTCATAAACTTGCATGACATGATAGCATGTATCATACTCAATGATCAAACCCAAACTTGCAACATGAACATTTAACTTCATAGTTAATATCTAAGAGTAGGGAAAGGGCTTACATTGCTATGAAGGCACAAAAGATATGACAAAGCCCTTATGCAATCAAATAGACCCAAAATGCAAGCTCTAACATAAAAACCCTTGAGCCAAAATGATCAAAACCCTTGCTTTATGATGCAAAGATAGAAACTTGACTTGAATGCAAGCTAATGACACTCATACAAGCTTGAAAACACTTGTATGCATGGAAAATCTCTCATAGAAACCATTTAGAAATTTTATGAAGAGAGTGGAGGCCATGAGAGGTAAAATTTTGCCATAGTTTAGTTGCATGAATGAATAATGAGGATTTAGGATAGGTTAGGGTCTTATTTATAGATTAGGCAAGTGTTTTAGGCCATAGGATTAAACCTAGATTCAATCCAAGCCATCAAAGCATGTCTTGGGGAAGAAGTCAAGTGTAGGAACCATCTAGGGCCTTTAGATTAAAGATGAACCATGAGAACCATCCAAATGAAAAATCTGCATTTGAGCGAATCGGCCCACGGGTTGACAGCCAAACACCCTGGATTAACCCCTAGTCGACCCAGCGGGCTTGGGTCGACCTCAAAAACCGGCCGGTTCGGTTATTCCCCTCTCCCAATTCGCTGTTTTGAACATTTTTGCATATTTATTTATTTAATTTTCAATTATATTTATATATATATCAATATATAGATATTTCTCTGCGCAACCCATTTCACTTAATTAAGTATACTTTAATTTGGGAATTTTTCGTGAAACTTCGCGAGGCCATATCTTGGTCATACGGACTCCGATTTTCGAAAACTCGGACTCTATTTCGCGTATTTTTCCGAGACGAACGCAATGGAATAGCCCGTTTCCCTTGATTCAGCTTTTACAGTTTAATTCTGCCTCCATTTATGTTATAACAGGTTATTGAAAATACGGGTTGTTACACAATTCATCAGTCACTAACCGTAAATTAGCAAGAGAATAATTCCCCAAACATTAACCCCAAAGGCCGAAACCAACATCAGATCAATACCTAGGAAACCATTCTTCTTAGCTGACCTATAGTTAGTTTCTAAATTTCACATTCTTAGGGAAAAGTTCCCATTAATTTTATCAAAAATAAATTCTTTTAAATTTATTCTTTAATCTTATTTTGAATATCAATTCAACTAGTCGGGATTAGCGAACCACACCGAAGTAATCATTTATTTTATTTCCCAATCCCAACCTATTCATCCCATGAAGTAAAACTGGTCATACTTCATATCTAACACCACGGTGTTATCGGTAAATTCAATTACCATTTCACGTTCAAATCTAATTAAAGATTTAACTATCGCCTGGAGCAAAACTAGTGATACTCCATTCTTGATCTTTTCAATCTAATTAAAGATTCATTAAAACTCCTCTTTGTTTTAATCTTTAACTGGGTTAAAGAACTGATGTCATTTAAAACACAGTTCACGATAAACCCACCTCACATTCCATTCTATTAGTCTCTAACCGTAAATTAGTAAGAGAACAGTTCCCTAAATATTAACCCCGAAGGCCGAAACCAACATCAGGTCAATACCCAAGAAACCATTCAACTTAACTAATCTTCAGTTAGTTTCTGATTTTCTTAACTCAGTTGGGTCTAAGAACGGTATTATTGAAGATACCGTTCACGACAACCCAAAATCACATTCCATTAATTATCGGGTTAAAGAACAAGTGTTACTTAAAACATCGTTCACGATAAACCCAAAAATCAATTCAAATTCAATTCCAATTATATACCATTTAATTGGTACACTTCATTAAATCTAAATAAAAAGACTTAATCTTTTTCTCAACTGGGTTTAAGAACAGTGTTAATGAAGACACCATTCACGACAAACCCAAATCACATTTGATATTAAATACAAGGCTCTGAATAGAAAATATATCGGCTTATATTCAATATCAAATTCTACGACCAACAAATATCGTATTGGAAATAACGATATAAATATATCTTTCAAATTTCCATATCAATACCTGTATAATAACGAAATCCAACATCGAAATATTCCAAAGACAATTTCGATTCAAATCCATTCCAATTCAATTATTGGAAATTCTGGTTACTTTTAAAACCATTTCAAATCCACTTTATTTATTTTAAAAATAAATAGAATTATAATTTTAGTTCAAAACTAGTTCATTTTGATAAAAATCTATTTTTATATTTTCAAATATGGAGTTTTTCATCCCAAATCTTCACAAATCATTTCTTATGATTTTACACAAATTATTACAATTTTTAATAATTTTATCAAGGCCCGTACAGTCAATTTCCATCAACGGCCATCGAACTGCACTTACAGCGAACTTTTCCAAATATGATTTGGACATAATTCCAAATCCAACTGTTAGATTTCTAATTTCTAATATTCATTAGAAAGCCCTTTTCGATACGAACCCAACGGTTCCGGTTTTAGGAGAATCCGACGGTCGGATCTCCCGCAATATCCATTCGAAGTCAATGGTCGAAATTCGCGAACTGCCGCGGCGCGACGCATTCTATTCAGGCCATTCTATATATATATAATATATTTCGTCGGTTTCCTTTGAAAACGTATTTTATAAATCGTTTTAAATTCGTTTTCAAAACGATTTCAACTTCAAATTCAATTTTTAAACAAAATTGAATATTCCATATCATTAATCGATAAATGATAATATTTTCAAAATGTTATATTTTGAAATCACTTCGTTCTCTATATTCATTATAAAAATGAATAAAATCGACAGAAATATCGTTCACGTCAAAATGGCGTCAATCTAATCAGTACAGCTTTTATTCAACACATGAATTTTTGTTCTATTCAACACATGAATTTATTTTATATTCAACACATGAATTTATTTTTCTATTCAACACATGAATATATATTCCTATTCAACACAAGAATTTATATTCCTATTCAACACATGAATTTATTCTAAATTGGAATGAGGCCCAATCAATTACCATATAATGTTAATTATATGGATTTTCTACAACACATGTACATAATAGCAACGATAAATAATCAACCATCATCCAAAGTGCACCACACAACTGCATAAGCATTAAATATAAATAATTAACGCTTACACAGTCTGTCAACCCATTGATTGACATACAACTAAACAATCGGGATTAGTGTACGTCAAATCTCATCCCATTACCCGTGTGGGGTTTCAAATCAACAACACAGATTTTTATTTATGCAGTTGGGCGATGTGTAAAATTTATCGTCCTAAGCAATATCAGTCAAATCAGTGTATATAAACAAATCGTCCGATTTGTTTATAAATATTTATTTTATATACACTTTAAAAATTATATTTTTAACCATAAAATATTTTTCCACTATAAAATATTTTTTTTCATTCTACATCACACAATCAATTGCACAACACAGCAATCAAACAAACAAGTCGTCCATGATCTGTGGACGACGGGTGTCGGGTGCTATTAAACACCGTCTGCATCCTAGTATATATTTCAAACTAGAAATAAATTAAAGGTGAGGAGTTCTCACCAAGAGCTAAACCAATACACCGCGACTCTTCATATGTAGAAATCTTCGTCGTGCTCGCCTTTTGTCAATTTCATCGTCCATAGCCACTACATATATAAAAATCACATTTTTATATTCTTTAGTATATAAAAATCATATTTTTATGCCGCTACTATATAGATAATAATTCTATTTTTACACCGCTACTATATAGATAAAAATTCTATTTTTACACCGGTGTTCATATAATAAAGATCATATTTTTATCATGCTAACTTCATAATAAAAATTATATTTTTATATCGCTTCCACATATGTAAATATCACTCCTTTACAACGCTACTTCCATGATAAAAATTATATTTTTATCGTGCTAGTAATATAATAAAAATTATATTTTTATATCGCCTACATAATAAAGATCGAATTTTTATTATCTATCTAATATAAAATTCGTATTTTTTTTGTTTCTATAACATAAAAATCATATTTTTAACCTTTCTATAATAAAAAATTATACTTTTAACCTTTCTATAATATAAAAATTATATTTTTTAACCTTTTACATCATAGGTAAAAACTAAATTTTGTTTTATTCTTCTATTGAACTGATTTCTTTATATAAATAAAATAAAGAAATAAAAGTAAAAAAAACTTACAGTAGAAATCAGAGAGGGGGGATGCTTCTGCACGCCGGAGAGGGTCGGTGGTAGGCGTCCGGGCTAGAGGGAGGCAAGGCAGGTCGGCACGGTGGGGGGTTTCGCGTCGGGGCTCACATCGATCGAAGAGGGCGTCAGATTTTTTTGTGGAGGAGGGAGGTCGGAGATGAGGGGGAAGACCGGCGGGAAGGCGCGGTGGGTGGTGGTGATTGCCTCGAGGGCAGCGGTGGTGGGAAAGGGGGGCGACGACTGCTAGGTTTAGAAGAAAGAAAGGTGCGGGTTTCGTTCTGAAGGAAGAGGGGGGTATATAATATATTATTATTATTTTATTTATTTATTTTCAAAAAGCAACTTTTTATTTTAACCTCAAAATCGAACCCACCGACTGTCGTCCATAGCTAATTGACCCCATTTCGAACACAATGGGATATGTTCGCAAGCTGATTCGATCGTTTCGATCAGTTTTCGTCAAAATCAAAATATAACTCTATATATTGAATTTGAACGCGCATTTCAATTTATTGGGGTCACATACGGACTCTAAAAATTCTTGAAAAATATTTTCTAACTTCGTATTGACGATACGGTCCTAACAAAACTAGTTTCGTCGAATTCTGAGACGTTTGAAAAATGGCCATTTTCTGGTCGATTAAAATCAACTAAAACTGGTCAAACGCGTTTTCCTTTGCCACGCTCACATATTGATTCGAAAAATTACGAATTTTGAAACCTAGCAATAATTCTACATCCCGGATCCAACAAAAGTGGTTTCGTCGAAAACCGAGATCGTTTGCAAAATTTCCATTTTTAAGGGCCAGAATTCCACAGCGACTATTCTGAATTTTCAACTGGACGTAACTTTTGATTCCCGCTATGAAATTTCAACTTTTCGGATTCGTTGGAAAGATATTCATAAATAGATTCAAATATTTTTGGTTTCGCTAAAATCCGGTTTATTTTGAATCCTGTACATCCATTTGAACTTTGAAATCGAATTTTCAAACTACCACGCCATTTTCAATTCCTTTTATAATTTAAAATAAATATTTATATTCAAACGACGACCTATATAAATATATACGTTCTAATTCTATTCAAAATAAATTTTTCGCCATTATTATTTAAAATAATTCATTTTAAATATTCAAAATTCACTAAAATTGCCAAAATAAAAATTTTAAATTGGCTCAGATTTCTGGGTTATTACAATCTGCCCCACTTAAAACTTTTCGTCCCCGAAAAGGAACGTAGTCGATGTTTTACTAATCAACTCAGCTTTCATTATTTCCCTTACGGCTTAAGTTCTTCAACTTTTCAGCTTCTAAGATCTTTTCAAAATTTTCAAAATATTTGGCTAACACACTAAATTTTCGAAATTTTTTGCCTTAACCTCCCCTGCACCGGGACTTTGGGATATTTCATATAGCCTCCCATGGCCTTCTTCAATCCAAGAGAAAAAGCCAAGCGGCTAGCCAATCGGCTCGTAAAATCATCCAAACCCAATGAAATACAATAAACTTGTACCTATTTGTCGGGCAAACAATTTTATTCCTCTTCTCTAGCCTCCTTGCTATGACCTGTTCCATGTAAGTACATGTATATGTATGCAAATGCCACAAATTTACAATACAATTCAGTTTTTGGTTCAATTTGGCTAAAGGTTCAACATTTAATTAGTCAACCAATAATCAAACAACACAACCATCAATCAATTAGTTAGTTAACGTTTCAAATTCATAACTTTGATATATAGTCAAAAATCACATATTTGATGCCAAAGCACAACCATAAGCCCTATCTAGTTTTGGTTCTCACACCAGTCTAATGGAAATATATAGATATCACACCTTCGAAACTCGAATACCAATTCTGATAATGTCTAGACTATCATCAGAATCGTCTCCGGGCGACTAGAGTGTGATTCTATATCTATCCAGTTTATTAAAACTTTGAATATACGTTTGCAAGGCGTATATGCAAAATCTTTATATATCAGATTTCCAAATTCAATACAAATAAATATTCAAATATGCATAAAACGATTTAAATTTCAAAACAAAATTTGTTTTCATTTTAAAAATATACTCTTCACACTCGTTCTAGGATACTACTGATCCCATCTCTAACGAGTCATTCTTATTGGACGCTACTAATCCAATCTCTGATGAATTCTTTCATACGGTTCTAATGTGTCTTGTTCTCCGAGCTGTGTAAACCAAAGCTCTGATACCACGATGACACGACCAGAAATCCCCCTTACGGGAAATCGCGGATTGAGTTGAGAACAAGAAACACCGGAACGCAAACAGAAGAACATTTCATTGTATATTACAACAATTTCATCAGATTACAAGAATATACAGAGTATGAATAAATATTACACAGAAAATATCAGAGATTTAAGTTACATTTAAATACATCGCAGCGGAAAATACTACAAAACACAACTAGAAGTAATACACAGATACAGAGCTTTCTGAGTATCGTTCCAGTTGTAAATCAGGATCCTGTGAATATAAATCTGCAAAACCAAAACTACTAGCTGCCCGTGTCGAAAATAAGGGCACACAGAGTTTAGGTTAAAACAATAAACTCTAGGTCAGTCATGTGATTGGTGTGAGAACTAAAACAGTTATTAATCTTTATTTTAAAGTTAGGTAAATCAACGGACCACGCCGTATAAAACGGAATGGGTTTTCTCAAAAGAATAATAGTGCATAAAACAAACAGCGCAATGCTAAGTAAAGAAAAATTGTAATAACCCGGAAATCTGAGCCAATTTAAAATTTTTATTTTGGCAATTTTAGTGAATTTTGAATATTTAAAATGAATTTTTTTAAATAATAACGACGAGAAATTTATTTTAAATAGAATTAGAACGTATATATTTATATATGTCATCGTTAGAATATAAATATTTATTTATAATTATAAAATAAATTGAAAATGGCGCGGTAGTTTGAAAATTCGATTTCAAAATTCAAATGAATTTACAGGATTCAAAATAAACCGTATTTTAGCGAAACCAAAAATATTAGAATCTATTTGAGAATATCTTTCCAACGAATCCGAAAAATTGAAATTTCATAGCGGGAATCAAAAGATACGTCTAGTTGAAAATTCAGAATAGTCGCTATGGAATTCTGGCCCTTAAAAATGGAAATTTTGCAAACGACCTCGGTTTTCGACGAAACCATTTTTGTTGGATCCGTGATGTCAAGTTATTGCTAGGTTTCAAAATTTGTAATTTTCTAAATCAATATGCGAGCGTGGCAAAGGAAAACGCATTTGACCAGTTTTAGTTGATTTTGATCGACTGGAAAATGGCCATTTTTCAAACGGCCTCAGAATCCGATGAAATTAGGTTGTTAGGACCGTATCGTTAATACGAAGCTAGAAAATATTTTTTGGGAATTTTTAAAGTCCGTATGTGGCCCCGGTAAATTGAAATGTGCGTTCAAATTCAATATATAGAGTTATATTTGGATTTTGACGAAAACTGATCGAAACGATCGAATCAGCTTACGATACATATCCCATTGTGTTCGAAATGGGGGGTAATTTGCTACGGATGACAGTCGGTGGGTTCGATTTCGAGGTCGAAATAAAAAGTTGCTTTTTGAAATTAAATAATTAAATAAATAATAAAAAAACCTGCCCCCCTTTCCTCTTCAAATCGGTCAACACATTCCCCTCCCCCCCGTTCATTACAACAAAAAAGAAAAAAATTCGCGCCGCCCCCTCTTAACTGACCGCCGCCGCATCAGGTAAGCCACCGCCGTTCGAGCCAGCCCCCCCCCTCCCCGACGATCTCGCCTCTCCCTCTTCCCCCTCGATCCCATGAAGCTCCAACCCGAACCAACTCTCTGAGACCCCATCCGACCTCCATAGTAGCGCGATCCCCCCCCCTCGCCTAAAACCTCCAGCGCCCCTTCTCTAGAAATCAACTGTATGTTTTCCCACTTTTTATATTTATCAAACTGAAAATTTATTTATGTGAAAGGTGAGAATTTTATTTAATGTAAAGGCGAGATTTTTATCATGATAAAGGCGAGATTTTTATCATGATAAAGGCGAGTTTTTATCCTGATAAAGGCGAGATTTTTAAAAGATCAAGATAGGATTTTTGAAAAGGAAAAGAACTGATTTTTGTAAAGAAAAAGTTTTGATTTTTATTCGTATGAAAGTTTTAATTTTTATCAAAGAAAGATATGATTTTTGGTAAACTAAAAATGCGGTTTTAATATGAAAAATCTTATGATAAAGGTTTGATTTTCTTTTGAAAGAATAAAAATTTGATTTTTATGTATATGAATAGAAACATAAAAATATGATTTTTATAGTTTGAATGGCATTATAAAAATATAATCTTTATCGATATGAAGTCATTAGAAAAATATAATCTTTATTATATGAACACTGGTGTAAAAATTGAATTTTTATCTATACAGTAGCGGTGTAAAAATAGAATTTTTATCTATATAGTAGTGGTGAAAAAAAGAAAAAAATAGAATTTTTATATATATGGCAACAATATAAAAATGTGTTTTTTATATGCATGGCAACAATATAAAAATGTGATTTTTATATATGTAGTGGCTACGGACAGTGAAATTGACAAAAGGCGAGCACGACGAAGATTTCTACATAAGAAGAGTTGTGGCGTTTGGTTTAGCTAGTCGGTGAGAACTCCTCACTTTTAATTTATTTCTAGTTTGAAATATATGCTACGATGCAGACGGTGCTTAGTAGCACCTGACACCCGTCGTCCACAGACCATGGATGACTTGTTTGTTTGATTGTTGTGTAGTGAAATTTGATTGTGTGATGGTGAATGAAATAAAATATTTCATAGTGGAAAATATTTTATAGTTAAAAATATAATTTTTAACGTGTATATAAAATGAATATTTATAAACAAATCGACGATTTGTTTATATACATTGATTTGACTGATATTGATTGGGGCGATAAATTTTACACATCACCCAATTGCACAAATAAAATGTGTGTTTGTTGATTTGAAACCCCACACGGGTATTGGGATGATATTTGACGTACACTAATCCCGATTGTTTAGTTATATGTAAATCGATGGGTTGACAGACTGTGTAAGCGTTAATTATTTATATTTAATGCTTATGCAGTTGTGTGGTGCACTCTGGATGATGGTTGATTATTTGTCGTTGCTGTTATATACATGTGTTGTAGAAATCCATATAATTAACATTATATGGTAATTGATTGGGCCTCATTCCAATTTAGAAATAAAATATTCATGTGTTGAATAGAAATATTAATTCATGTGTTGAATAGAAATATAAATTCATGTGTTGAATAGAAATATATTATTCATGTGTTGAATAGAAAATAAATTCATGTGTTGAATTGAAAATATTCATGTGTTGAATAGAATAAATTCATGTGTTGAATAAAAGCTGTGTTGATTAGATTGATGCCATTTTGACGTGAACGATATTTATATCGATTTTATTCATTTTTATAATGAATATAGAAAAGAAAGTGATTTCAAAATTAAATGTTTTGAAAATATTATCATTTGTATATCGATGATGTGGAATATTCAATTTTGATTTGAAATTGAATATGAAGTTGAAATCGTTTTGAAAACAAATTTTAAACGATTTATAAAATATGTTTTAAAAGGAAACCGACGAAATATATATAATATATGTATTATATATATATATAATGGCCTGAATAGAACGCGCCGCGCCGCGGCAGTTCGTGAATTTCGACCATTGACTTTGAGTGGACATCACGGGAGATCCGACCGTCGGATTCTCCTAAAACAGGAACCGTTGGTTTCGTATCGAAAAAAGCTTTCTAACGAATATTAGAGATTTGAAATCTAACGGTTGGATTTGGAATTATGTCCAAATCAAATTTGGAAAAGGTCGCTGTAAGTGCAGTTCGATGGCCGTTGATGGAAATCGACTGTACGGGCCTTGATAAAATTATTAAAAATAGTAATAATTTGTGTAAAATCGTAAGAAATGATTTGTGAAGAATTGGGATGAAAAACTCAAAATTTGAAAAGATAAAAATTGATTTTTATCGAAATGAACTAGTTTTGAACTAGAATTATAATTCTATTTATTTTTAAAATAAATAAAGTGGATTTGAAATGGTTTTGAAAATAAACAGAATTTCCAATAATTGAATTGGAATGCATTGGAATCGAAATTATCTTTGGAATATTTCGATGTTGGATTTCGTGATTATACAGATATTGTTATGGAAATTTGAAAGATATATTTATATCGTTATTTCCAATATGATATTTGTTGGTCGTAGAATTTGATATTGAATATAAGCCGACATATTTTCTATTCATAGCCTTGTATTTAATATCAAATGTGATTTGGGGTTGTCATGAATGGTGTCTTCATTAACACTATTCTTAAACCCAGTTGAGGAAAAGATTAAATCTTTTTACTTAGATTTAATGAAGAGTACCAATTAAATAATATTTAATTGGAATTGAATTGGAATTGATTTTTGGGTTTATTGTGAACGGTGTTTTAAATAACACTAATTCTTTAACCCGATAATTAATTGAATGTGATTTTGGATTTATCGTGAACCGTGTTTTAAATGACATTGGTTCTTTAACCCAGTTAAAGAGAGGATGTGATTTCCCAAGTTAAATAATCATTGATATTGATTTTTGGGAAGATTAAAACCAAGTGGAGTTTTAATGAATCTTGAATTAGATTGGAATAGTCGAGAATGGAGTATCACCAATTTTGCTCCAGGCGATAGTTAAATCTTTAATTAGATTTAAACGTGAAATGGTAATTGAATTTATCGATAACACCGTGGTGTTAGATATGAGGTATGACCAGTTTTACTTCATGGGATGAATAGGTTGGGATTGGGAAATAAAATAAATGATTAATTCGGTGTGGTTCGCTAATCCCGACTAGTTTGAATTAATATTCAAAAGAATATTAAAGAATAAATGTAAAGAATTTATCTTTGATAAAATTAATGGGAACCTTTCCACAAGTACAAGAATATTTGAATAAAAGAATATTCTGAATTGGAATGAGGCGTATGTTGTGTTTGTGTAACACTTGTTTATTATATACGCGAGTTATTCAGAAAGACCGCGTTTGTCCCATTCTTAATAACTAATTCGACGTGGTGTCGAGGATGAAGACGGTGGTCGAAGACCGAAGGTCTTCCCGTCGTTTGGGCGATTGCAGATGATCTTGATTGGTTCGTACATCCAAGAGGAGGGAATCAGTTAGTGGTCGTCCAGAAGTACTTGGAGATCGATGGATATGTGAGGTACTAGGTGCCTCCAGTTTCGTTCAGACCCAGAACGAACATGTAAATGGACTGTGTGTCTGACATTGGATTTTATTCTGTGTGATTGATTTCTATTAAATATATATCTGTTTGGCGGCGCAGAATTTATTCTCTTGCTTAACTCCCTTCTCTGAGACGTACGAGCTCAGGGGTTATATATTGATGGATATCAAACGCATGGAGTGAATTGCCTGTGTGGAATGCCTAAGTGGCAAATGATCAAGGCTTTTGTTAAAAAGAAAAGTCTTGTGGGTGATGATCAAAGCACGACCTGTGTGGCATAGCTTTGTGTAGTGTTGATCCGCGAGCCTCACACCCGGCTTGTGAACCAGAAACGGGAGAGGACATCAGGGAGGGCATGCGTTTCCTTTTAGCTAGAAGTGGCGTCAGTGGATTTACACGCCCTGACGAGTTTGACTTATGTGGTTGTTGCTGTTGCGAGGCACCTCTAATATATCGGTCGATTCGGGACCGATGGAATCATTGGACTCATTTACGCCCCAAAGGGCAGGGAAACGCAGTCTTCAGGCATTTTAATCCACATCAGTGGACCGGCCCTGACGATCCAAGGGCTCACCTGTGTCTGGGTCCTGAGACTCGGGCTAGACAGTCTCGAATCGGTAGAGGACTATCTTTTGCCTCGGTTCACAGATGGAAATCCAACTTCCAAATACGTGACATTTGCGGTTTTGATTGTAGAGCCTAGTATGGCGACATGATATATGGTACCCATGCTGTCTATTATTGATATTTATGATTGAAATTGTTTTAACACTATACACTTATAGTAATAATAAAAGATGAAATTTAGCGTATCAAGCATTCTTTGGCTATTGTAAGGTAAAACCCAATCCTCCGTCTTGTGTTTCATTGTGTGATGGGACCTGGGTCTTATAATAGCTTCATTTTTCTTTATTTAGCATTGCGCTGTTGTTTTATGCACTGGTGTTCTTAGGAGGAAACCCGTTCCGTATAATACGGCGTGGTCCCTTGATTTACCTAACTTTAAAAATAAAGATTAATAACTGTTTTAGTTCTCACACCAGTCCCATGACTGACCTGGAGTTTATTGTTTTAACCTAAACTCTGGGTGCCCTTATTTTGACACGGACAGCTAGTAGTTTTGGTTTTGAAGATTTATATTCACATGATCCTGGTTTACAGCTGGAATGATATCTGGAAAGCTCTGTATCCGTATATCTCTTTCAGTTGTGTTTTGTATTATTTTCCGCTGCGATGTATTTAAATGTGATTTAAATATCTGATATTTTCTGTGTAATATTTATTCATACTCTGTATATTCTTGTATTCTGATGAAATTGTTATAATTAACAATGAATTGTTCTTCTGTCTGCGTTCTTTTGTGTGTTGTTCAAGAAGTATCCGGGCTTTTCCTTACCGGGGAAGTTACGGGTCGCTTCAGTTGTTATCAGAGCTTTGGTTTACAAAGCTCGAGAACAAGACACGTTAGAACCAAATGAAAGAATTCATCAGAGATTCTATTAGTAATATCCAATGGGAATGACTCGTTAGAGATGGGATCAGTAGTATCCTAGAACGAGTGTGAAGAGTATACTTTTAAAATGAAAACAGATTTTGTTTTGAAATTTAAATCGTTTTATACGTATTTGAATATTTATTTTAAATTAATTTGGACAATCCAATATATAAAGATTTTGCATATACGCCTTGCAAACGTGTATTCGAAGTTTTAATATACTGGATAGATAAAGAATCACACTGTAGTCGCCCGGGGATGATACTGATAATTGTGATCATATTACCAGAATTTATGTTCGAGTGATGAAAGTGAGATTTCTATATACTTCCAATTGACTGGTGTGAGAACCAAAATTAGATAGGGCCTATTGTTGTGATTTGGCATGAAAAACGTGATTTTCTGTATATGTATCAAAGTTATGAATTTGAAACGTTAAATTCACTAATTGATTGATGGTTGTGTTGTATGATTATCCCTTTAAACCATTATATGAAAGAACGATGAATTTATGCCAAAATGAACCGAATATCGAACTGTATTGAAAATTGTTTGAAAATGCATGCATATACATGTACTTACATTGGACAGGTCATTTTAAGTAGGCTAGAGAAGAGGAATAAAATTGTTTGCCCGACAAATAGGTACATGTTTATTGTATTTCTTGGGCTTTGGATGATTTTATGAGCCGATTGGCTAGCCGCTTGGCTTTTTCTTTTTCCTTTAGATTGAAGAAGGCCATGGGAGGATATATGAAATATCCCCAAGTCCCCGGTGCAGGGGAGGTAATGGCGAAATTTTAGGGTGTTAGCCAAATTTTTGAAAAATTTGAAAAGTTCATAGGAACTGAAAAGTTGAAGAACTTAAGCCGTAAAGAAAATAGTGAAAGTTGAGTTGATTAGTTAAACAACTTTCGGCTTCGTTCCTTTTTGGGGACGAAAAGTTTTAAGGTGGGGAGATTGTAATAACCCGAAAATCTGAGCCAATTTAAATTTTTTTATTTTGGCAATTTTAGTGAATTTTGAATATTTAAAATGAATTATTTTAAATAATAACGACAAGAAATTTATTTTGAATAGAATTAGAACGTATATATTTATATACGTCGTTGTTAGAATATAAATATTTATTTATAATTATAAAAGGAATTGAAAATGGCGCGGTAGTTCGAAAATTCGATTTCAAAATTCAAATGAATGTACAGGATTCAAAATAAACCGGATTTTAGCGAAACCAAAAATATTAGAATCTATTTGAGAATATCTTTCCAACGAATCCGAAAAATTGAAATTTCATAGAAGGAATCAAAAGATACGTCCAGTTGAAAATTCAGAATAGTCGCTATGGAATTCTGGTCCTTAAAAATGGAAATTTTGCAAACGACCTCGGTTTTCGACGAAACCACTTTTGTTGGATCCGTGATGTCAAATTATTGCTAAGTTTCAAAATTCGTAATTTTCTGAATCTATATGTGGGCGTGGCAAAGGAAAACGCGTTTGACCAGTTTTAGTTGATTTTGATCGACTGGAAAATGGCCATTTTTCAAACGGCCTCAGAATCTGACGGAATTAGTTTTGTTAGGACCGTATCGTTAATACGAAGATAGAAAATATTTTTCGGGAATTTTCAAAGTCCGTGTGTGGCCCCGATAAATTGAAATGTGCGTTCAAATTCAATATATAGAGTTATATTTGGATTTTGACGAAAACTGATCGAAACGATCGAATCAGCTTATGATAAATATCCCATTGTGTTCAGAATGGGGGTAATTAGCGAAGGACGACAGTCGGTGGATTCGATTTCAAGGTCGAAATAAAAGGTTGCTTTTTAAAATTAAATAATTAAATAAATAATAAAATAAAAACCCTGGCCCCCCTTTCCTCTTCAAATCGGTCAACACAATCCCCCCCCCCCCCCCCCCCGTCCATTACAACAGAAAAAAAAATATCGCGCCGCCCCCCTCTAAACCGACCGTCGCCGCATCCAGGCTAGCCACCGCCGTTCGAGCCCCCCCCCCTCCGACGATCTCGCCTCTCCCTCTTCCCCCTCGATCCCATGAAGCTCCAACCTGAAGCAGCTCCCTGAGACCCCCCGTTCGACCTCCACAGCAGCGCAATTCCCCCCCTCCCCCTCGCCTCAAACCTCCAGTGCCCCTTCTCTAGAAATCAACTGTAAGTTTTCCCACTTTTTATATTAATAAAACTGAAATTTTATTTATGTGAAAGGTGAGAATTTTATTTAATGTAAAGGCGAGATTTTTATCATGATAAAGGTGAGATTTTTAAAAGATCAAGATATGATTTTTGAAAAGGAAAAGAACTGATTTTTGTAAAGAAAAAGTTTTGATTTTTATTTGTATGAAAGTTTTGATTTTAATCAAAGGAAGATATGATTTTTGGTAAAATAAAAATGCGGTTTTTATATGAAAAATCTTATGATAAAGATTAATTTTCTTTTGAAAGAATAAAAATTTGATTTTTATGTATATGAATAGCAACATAAAAATATGATTTTAATAGTTTGAATGGCATTATAAAAATATAATCTTTATCGATATGAAGTCACTAGAAAAATATAATCTTTATTATATGAACACCGGTGTAAAAATAGAATTTTTATCTATATAGTAGCGGCGTAAAATTAGAATTTTTATCTATATAGTAGCGGTGTAAAAATAGAATTTTTATCTATATAGTAGTGGGGAAAAAAAGGAAAAAAATAGAATTTTTATATATATAGCAACAATATAAAAATGTGTTTTTTATATGCATGGCAACAATATAAAAATTTGATTTTTATATATGTAGTGGCTACGAACAGTGAAATTGACAAAAGACGAGCATGACGAAGATTTCTACATAAGAAGAGTCGTGGCGTTTGGTTTAGCTAGTCGGTGAGAACTCCTCACTTTTAATTTATTTCTAGTTTGAAATATATGCTACGATGCAGACGGTGCTTAGTAGCACCTGACACCCGTCGTCCACAGACCATGGATGACTTGTTTGTTTGATTTTTGTGTAGTGAGATTTGATTGTGTGATGGTGAATGAAATAAAATATTTTATAGTGGAAAATATTTTATAGTTAAAAATATAATTTTTAATGTGTATATAAAATGAATATTTATAAACAAATCGACGATTTGTTTATATACACTGATTTGACTGATATTGATTGGGAAGTAAATTTTACACATCGCCCAACTGCACAAATAAAATGTGTGTTTGTTGATTTGAAACCCCACACGGGTATTAGGATGATATTTGACGTACACTAATCTCGATTGTTTAGTTGTATGTCAATCGATGGGTTGACAGACTGTGTAAGCGTTAATTATTTATATTTAATGCTTATGCGGTTGTGTGGTACACTCTGGATGATGGTTGATTATTTGTCGTTGCTGTTATATACATGTGTTGTAGAAAATCCATATAATTAACATTATATGGTAATTGATTGAGCCTCATTCCAATTTAGAAATAAAATATTCATGTGTTGAATAGAAATATTAATTCATGTGTTGAATAGAAATATAAATTCATGTGTTGAATATAAATATAATATTCATGTGTTGAATAGAAAATAAATTCATGTGTTGAATTGAAAATATTCATGTGTTGAATAGAATAAATTCATGTGTTGAATAAAAGCCGTGTTGATTAGATTGACGCCATTTTGACGTGAATGATATTTATATCGATTTTATTCATTTTTAAAATGAATATAGAAAAGAAAGTGATTTCAAAATTAAACGTTTTGAAAATATTATCATTTGTATATCGATGATGTGGAATATTCAATTTTGATTTGAAATTGAATATGAAGTTGAAATCGTTTTGAAAACGAATTTTAAACGATTTATAAAATACGTTTTAAAAGGAAATCGACGAAATTTATATAATATATATATTATATATATATAATGGCCTGAATAGAACGCGCCGCGCCGCGGCAGTTCGTGAATTTCGGCCATTGACTTCGAGTGGACATCGCTGGAGATCCGACCGTCGGATTCTCCTAAAACCGAAACCGTTGGGTTCGTGTCGAAAAAAGCTTTCTAACGAATATTAGAGATTAGAAATCTAACAGTTGGATTTGGAATTATGTCCAAATCAAATTTGGAAAAGGTCGTTGTAAGTGCAGTTCGATGGCCGTTGATGGAAATCGATTGTACGGGCCTTGATAAAATTATTAAAAATAGTAATAATTTGTGTAAAATCATAAGAAATGATTTGTGAAGAATTCGGATGAAAAACTCCAAATTTGAAAAGATAAAAATTGATTTTTATCAAAATGAACTGGTTTTGAATTAGAATTATAATTCTATTTATTTTTAAAATAAATAAAGTTGATTTGAAATGGTTTTGAAAATAAACAGAATTACCAATAATTGAATTGGAATGGATTGGAATCGAAATTATCTTTGGAATATTTCGATGTTGGATTTCGTGATTATACAGATATTGTTATGGAAATTTGGAAGATATATTTATGTCGTTATTTCCAATACGATATTTGTTGGTCATAGAATTTGAAATTTGATATAGAATTTGATATTTAAATCTTTCTATTTAAATTTAATGAAGTGTACCAATTAAATAATATTTAATTGGAATTGAATTGGGATTGATTTTTGGGTTTATCGTGAACGGTGTTTTAAATAACACTAATTCTTTAACCCGATAATTAATTGAATGTGATTTTGGATTTATCGTGAACCGTGTTTTAAATGACATTGGTTCTTTAACCCGGTTAAAGACAGGATGTGATTTCCCAAGTTAAATAATCATTGATATTGATTTTTGGGAAGATTAAAACCAAGTGGAGTTTTAATGAATCTTTAATTAGATTGGAATAGTCGAGAATGGAGTATCACCAGTTTTGCTCCAGGCGATAGTTAAATCTTTAATTAGATTTGAACGTGAAATGGTAATTGAATTTATCGATAACACTGTGGTATTAGATATGTGGTATGACCAGTTTTACTTCATGGGATGAATAGGCTGGGATTGGGAAATAAAATAAATGATTACTTGGGTGTGGTTCGCTAATCCCGACTAGTTTGAATTAATATTCAAAAGAAGATTAAAGAATAAATGTAAAGAATTTATCTTTGATAAAATTAATGGGAACCTTTCCCAAAGTATAAGAATATTTGAATAAAAGAATATTCTAAATTGGAATGAGGCGTATGTTGTGCTTGTGTAACACTTGTTTATTATATACGCGAGTTATTCAGAAAGACCACGTTTGTCCCATTCTGAATAACTGATTCGACGTGGTGTCGAGGATGAAGACGGTGGTCGAAGACCGAAGGTCTTCCCGTCGTTTGGGTGATTACTGATGATCTTGATTGGGCCATACATCCAAGATGAGGGAATCAGTTAGTGGTCGTCCAGACGTACTTGGAGATCGAGGGATATGCGAGGTACTAGGTGCCTCCGGTTTCGTTCAGACCCAGAATGAACTTGTAAATGGACTGTGTGTCTGACATTGGATTTTAATCTGTGTGATTGATTTCTATTAAATATATATCTGTTTGGTGATGCAGAATTTATTCTCTTGCTTAACGCCCTTCTCTGAGACGTACGAGCTCAGGGGTTATATATTGATGGATATCAAACGCATGGAGTGAATTGCCTGTGTGGCATGCCTAAGTGGCAAATGATCAAGGCTTCTGTTGAAAAGAAAACTCTTGTGGGTGATGACCAAAGCACGGCCTGTGTGGCATAGCTTTGTGTAGCGTTGATTCGCGAGCCTCACACCCGGCTTGTGAACCAGAAACAGGAGAGGACATCAGGGAGGGCATGCGTTTCTTTTTAGCTAGAAGTGGCGTCAGTGGTTTTACACGCCCTGACGAGTTTGACTTATGTGGATGTTGCTGTTGCGAGGCACCTCTGATATATCGGTCGATCCGGGACCGATGGACTCATTGGACTCATTTACGCCCCAAAGGGCGGGGAAACGCAGTGTTCAGGCATTTTAATCTACATCGGTGGACCGGCCCTGACGATCCAAGGGCTCACCTGTGTCTGGGTACTGAGACTCGGGATAGACAGTCTCGAATCGGTAGAGGACTATCTTTTGCCTCGGTTCACAGATGGAAATCCAACTTCCAAATACGTGACATTTGCGGTTTTGATTGTAGAGCCTAGTATGGCGACATGATATATGGTACCCATGCCGTCTATGATTGATATTTATGATTGAAATTGTTTTAACACTATACACTTATAGTAATAATAAAAGATGAAATTTAGCGTATCAAGCATTCTTTGGCTATTATAAGGTAAAACCCTATCCTCCGGCTTGTGTTGCATTGTGTGATAGGACCTGGGTCTTATAATAGCTTCATTTTTCTTTATTGTGCATTGCGCTGTTGTTTTATACACTGGTATTCTTGGGAGGAAACCCGTTCCGTGTTATATGACGTGGTCCCTTGATTAACCTAACTTTAAAAATAAAGATTAATAACTGTTTTAGTTCTCACACCAGTCCCATGACTGACCTGGAGTTTATTGTTTTAACCTAAACTCTAGGTGCCCTTATTTTGACACGGACAGCTAGTAGTTTTGCAGATTTATATTCACAGGATCCTGGTTTACAGCTTGAATGATATCCGGAAAGCTCTGTATCCGTATATCTCTTTCAGTTGTGTTTTGTATTATTTCCGCTGCGATGTATTTAAATGTACTTTAAATATCTGATATTTTCTGTGTAATATTTATTCATACTCTGTATATTCTTGTATTCTGATGGAATTGTTGTAATTAACAATGAAATGTTCTTATGTCTACGTTCTTTTGTGTGTTGTTCTCGAAGTTTCCGGGCTTTTCCTTACCGGGGATGTTACGGGTCGCTTCAAAAATGAAGCTGGTATAAGACCCAGGTCCCATCACACAATGCAACGCAAGCCGGAGGATAGGGTTTTACCTTATAACAGCCAAAGAATGCTTGATACGCGAAATTTTATCTTTTGATTCCTAATCAGACTCCAACCGTAAATTAGTAAGAGAACGATTCCCTAAGTATTAACCCCGAAGGCCGAAACCAACATCAGACCAATACCCAGGAAACCACCCATCTTAGCTCGTTTCCAGTTAGTTTCTGATTTTATATACAATCACAAATATCAATCATAGGCGATATGAGTGTCCCATGCCACTATGTCGCCATATATAAGTTACAAATCAAATCCGTAGTTTCGTATTGAAAATTGGATTTCCATCTGTGAACCGAGGCAAAAGATAATCCTCTACCAATTTCGAGACAATCTAGCCCGTGTCTCAGGCAAGTACTCAGTCAAGCCTTTGGATCGTCAGGGCCGGTCCACCGATGTAGATTAAAATGCCTGAACACTATGTTTCCCCGCCCTTTGGGGCGTAAATGAGCCAACGAATGACTCTATCGGCTCCACATAGTCACTGATATATCCGAGGCGCCTCGCAACAGCAACAACCACATAAGTCAAACTCGTCAGGGCGTGTAAAACCACTGATGCCACTTCTAGCTAGAAGGAAACGCAAGCCCTCCTTGATGTCCTCTCCTGTTTCTGGTTCACAACGGGGGTGTGAGGCTCGCAAATTAACGCTACACAAAGCTGTGCCACATAGGCTGTGCTTTGATCATCAACCACAAGACTCTGTTTTTCAACCGAAGCCTTGATCATTTGCATCTTAGCATGCCACACAGGCAGACCACTCGATGCAACCGATATCCATCAATCACACAGAATGATATCCAATGTCAGACACACAGTCCATCTACAAGTCCGTTCTGGTTATGAACGAAACCGGAGGCACCTTGTACCTCGCATATCCATCGATCTCCAAGTACGTCTGGACGACCACTAACTGATTCCCTCCTCTTGGGTGTACGGCCCAATCAAGATCATTGGTAATCACCCAAACGACGTGAAGACCTCCGGCCTTCAACCACCGTCTTCCTCTTCGACACCACGTCTGTAACGATCCACATTCTACGTATCGCAGGATCATAGGATATTTATTTCTTTCACATATGAAGTCGTATGGTCATGTATCTTTGGGAGACGACTATTGGGGTCATTTCCCATGTTCATGATTTTTGCCGATTTTTAAATAACCATTTTGCCCCTAGCTGATCTTGTATTGACCATAACTTTTGACTGGAAAGGAATTTTGATTTGAAACCACTTCCATTGGCTCCAGATGATGGTTTGCAATTCAGTAGAGTGGTCACATTAGCCAAACGGACTCACCGTTTGGGAGATATGGCTGAATCAAGTTTCAGATTGTGAAAAACAGCTTAATTGGGCTTAACCGGTTAATTAGCAGCTAGGCCCAAAGGGGATTTCGGGATTAGAGATATATAGGGGCTGATTAGGGTTAGAAAACATTTCTTTCAGCCGTCACTTTCATTCTTGGAACCCTAACAATGGCCTCCAACACCCAAATCAACTTCTAATCACTTTCTAATCAAGTTTTGGCTTAAACTACATCAAATTAAGGAGAAATAACACCAAAGCAAGGTTAGAGCTGCTGTGTTGCATTGGGAACAGCGCCGAATAGAGAACCATTTTAGTTTTGGGGTTTTATTTGTGGCTAAGGTGAGCGATTTGCATAGTTTTGCACTAATTACGGTTAATTAAGGGTAATTAGTGAAGATTAGCGAATTTATACATTAATAAATTCTGGAAAAATATTTATAAATTCAAAAATATTGTTTTATACCTCTGTTAGAAATTTGGGCTAATTTGGTTAAGTTTTGTTAATTCTATGATTAGTCTTGCCTAAACATGCTTAGGGAAAACATGGGTTTTTGGGTATGTTTGATCGATATAAACATGTCATATTGTTGTTTTAGTGTTTGTGGATGATTATACATGTTGCTATGACCGTATGGTATGTTTTGTGATTGCATAGAAAAGTTAGAATGGTTGAAAATGCCGTCATTTGGCGAAAATAGCTTGCTGGAAAAACTTGCAGTAAACCGGATAGGAGCATTCGGATAGGAGCATGCGGATAGGAGCATGCGGATAGGAGCATTCAGATAGGAGCATCCAGATAGGAGCATTCAGATAGTAGCATCCAGATAGGAGCATTTAGATAGGAGCATTCAAATAGGAGCACTCGGATAGGAGCAACCGGATAGGGGCATCCGATCCGAACCGGATAGGGGCATCCGATCCGAACCGGATAGGGGCATCCGATCCGAACCGGATAGGGGAATCTGACCCGAACAAAATAAGAACATCTGAGCTCCCGAACTGAAACTAGAAAGGAGCATTCGAACCGAACCAAGCAGGAGGGGGCGAACCGAACCGGAGGATCGAACACCAAGTGGTCCTAAACCCAAGATGCAAAGGAAGTCCAAATTAGGAGTTGTACCTCATGATCCAAATGGGAACCAAGGAGGGAACTTCATGAGTTGGGCTTTGCTGCGGGACGTGTGCTAAGGGGTTGTCGATGTCTGTAACTTTGGATCACTATGTGTAGGGAGTACGTGAACGGATTCAGGGCCACAGTGGCCTAGGTATGAATAAAGAGCTATAAACCAATGAAGTGGGGTCATTTGTAAAGATTTGGTCATGACTTCATGTGGTAAGCTTGGTAATAGCAGTAGTTGTACAAGTTGAACTCTGTCACTACTTCGATGGGTCTAGTGATTGATAGTGGTGGACATCGTATGCTTTACACACTGAGTGAGAGATGTGAGGATGGTTGCTATGTTTGATTTGTTTGCCATCATTATGACATGCACACCCCCACCCCCGTTATCTTTACACCATTTATTCACTTGCACCTTAGAGTATTGTACGGTATGTAGTGCTAACTCTTTGGTTGCAGGTCCAGGTATTGTAACACCCCACATCCGTTAGTGTCACTCACAAAGGGAATGAACTAAGTTCTGTGAAGTATATAGGTAAAAGATGCAGATAAATTACAAGACAGATAAATAAAGCAGCGGAAAAGTGAATAAAACTTTATTTCATTTATAAACAGCTTGTACAAAGATTGTTTTACAACAACAAATTATCTATCTTGTTTAACAAAATAAAGAAGCATAAATATACATTGATATTCCCCAATAAAACATTAGCCAGCCATAGCGGTGGAAAAGAGAATCTAAAGCAGCACATCCAAGAGTCTTCAAGCTTGGAAAGAGTAACAGGTCCATACAAATCTGAGCTATTCCCTCCCTGACTACCTGGGGGGAGGGGGGGAACGGAAGAAAAGAAGACGAAAGAAAACATAGAGTCGGACATAAAGCCTGGTAAGTCTAGTGGTACTTCGGTATATGAATAATGAAAAAAGACAAGACATGCATAAACTGAAAATGGGAAAATACCATAAACTAAGTTAAAGCGGTTAGGACCGAAATTTCTATCGCACCTCATACTAATCTCTGCACCACCTAACTAGTATCCCAACTAGTAATCTGTATAAAGATGATAACGTGATCCCAATCCCTGTAATTGCGGTTGCATTTAGGTGTACATCTATTATTTATAACCTAAATCTAATCTAGGGTTTTCTTATCGAGCGCTTCCTAGATTCAACTAGGGTTTATGAGACTTATCTAATGCTTCTCGGATTCAGGATTTATGCCACCTAGGTCCAACTAGGTATTATGCTACCTGTCGAACGATGCCCCTAGTCTAGGACACACTACCTAGAGTGGTATATGTTCCTAGACTTTCCCCACGTATGTGTCGCGAATTGTGTATCGCTGTCTAGATGCACATGTCCTGAAATGTGCGACCCGAGTCCCGTGGCAGGGCTATTTTATAAACACGGAACTCGGTCGGGAGCTTTCAGATATCTGCCGATGCAGATGCTAAGGTCTATTTTTCCAGTGGCTATGGTCCCACCTGACCCCTCCCTCAACTAATGAAAGGCCACCCTTGAAAAATTGAGAACTATACGCAGGCCCCCTATTCCCCACTATCTTATGGCCATCCTCACCCATAACAAGATAGCAAGTATATGGTCTTTTGGAATTCTCCACCTTTCTGCTTTACGTATCTCGACTGACTCAAGATGGTAGGTAGACGACGTGTTGCTATCACAGGGCTACTGGTCTCGCCGAATCACACTGGTCCATCCTAGTCTTTAGGTTGCCTTATATTGCAACCAAGGCATACCCTTGGTTCTCCTAACGCATACCTTAACCTCTGTGAGCCCAGGAGGATCATCTGCAGCCTCACAGAGGGATACCAAGAGTACCCTCACGTCCCCTCGAAGCCTCGGGCTTCATAACCCAATTCGTTGGAGCCTTCTTTAAGATCAGATGGACGTTCGCTCCTCCTCGTGTTATACTAAGGATTACTACTTAGTTTTCCTAACTAAGGTTTACCACTTAGTTTCCTGAATCATTGTTTTCTTAACTAAGGTTTACTACTTAGCCCTCTTTCAACTAAGGTTTACTACTTAGTTCTCTTTCTCGTCAAGTTGGATTGGTTAAGTGTCATTAGTCGATACAAGTTAACTTAACCCATTCATATGTCATGTTAAACTGGTCAAGTGTTATCAGTAATTCACGTTGACTTAACCTTATCACAAACCAAGTTATATTGGTTAAGTATTTCTTATTACTCAACCGTACCCATTCACCTTGTATTGGTTAAGTGTCCCTTTTAACCAAACCTCGCCTATCTGTTTTAACTAACATGTTATAAAGGTTAAGTGTTCCCTTAGTTAACTTAACCCTAACATCTGTTTAATTAACATGTTCTAATGGTTAAGTATTGTCCCTTCATGTTTCAACTTAACCCTGTTCAATTTATCACACTATGATGGTTAAGTATTCTAAGTTTACTTAACCCTAACCTCTAGTCCAGCTAACATATTAAATTGGCTAAATGTATTTTCTTAACCTTACCCACTTATCTAGCTAACGTGTTATAATGGTTAAGTATTCTAAATTTACTTAACCTCACCCACTTATCTACTTATCAGGTTATAACGGTTAAGTGTCCTGAATTTACTTAACCTTACCCTCTAGTCCAATTAATATGTTAAATTGGTTAAGTGTATTAACTTTACTTAACCTCACCTTCTAGTCTAGTTAACATGTTAAATTGGCTAAGTGTTTTCTTAGTTACTTAACCCCTACAAGTCTTGTCTTGTTAACATGTTAAGTTGGTTAAGTGTTTTTAGTTAACTTAACCCTACCAATCCTTACTTAGCTTTAATTATCTTATTAAAGCACCAACCACTCACATTAGACCGGTATTGTTGTGACTGCCTGTATGCCAGTCGGTTCCGGGCAGTCTTACGCCACAACTCAGTCTAACCTCGGTTCTTTATTGGGCTCAATGCCTTAACCTCTCATATTGGATAGGTATTGTTGTGATTACTGGACAGACGGGCGGGTCAGGGCAAGTTTACATCACAACTCAATCCAACCTCGGGTTAAGCATATTCGTATTGTCTAAATTTACATATTTTCACTTTCATTTTGTATGTAAGTGTTTATGGCCCAGTTTATCCAATTTCACTAATTTTGGGTATAACAATTTATAGCGCTTAATATGTCACTAGTCATTGGCATGTGTCAAACATGCCAATACATGTATTTTAATTTAAACCCAACGTTTGTTTCCCCCGCTTGTACGTACGCAGCATTATAACATATGTTAGGCTTAACATTTCAGCCCAACTCATAAACATAAAAAGGGGAAGCACAGAATCATGAATTGTTCTAGAATACATAAAAGTGTGTGGCGCATTAACTTGCAACATAGCGATTTGACTAACATAAATTATGGGTCAAGTGAACTTGCATTCAAATAAGAACATAGCTAAATTGATGCCACATGAAATGTCATACTTTTAAACTTGCCTAAGCATGGTTTTATACATATATACCTAGGCATAGTGTCAAACATGTTACATGTTCATAAGAAGGTTCACTATTTGACATAACCCAAAGGTGTAAACTAACTTCAAATCAAGTGGTTTATTTAACATGAAACTAGCATAATTTGTGTAACCAAAAAGGTACTTACATAAACCCAATTTTAACTTGCAAATAAACACTTGAATGTATACATAGGTTTTGAGTCATGTAGGCATAAAAGGTCTCAATTCTAGAACATGTTTACATGAGTCTCAACTTAGGCCTAAAAAGAATGTATGCTAACCAAGTTAACGACATAACATAAAGATGTCAATTCTAGTTTTTACTACAAACTTGCAAGTGATATTTATTTGCATATACAAATGTCAATAGGCTCGCATCAAACAATTTATGCCACAAACACCCAATACAAAATGTGACATAATCAACGCAATACCTAGAATTTATATCAATATTTTACAATAGTAAAACCCCAATTTCATTTACATCGAATCACATCACAATTTCTATTCATATTCAGAAAACCACTATACTTACAACGGGCGCTGAAACTTGTTTTTTGGTTTCTGTTATTCTGAATTTGCAAAGCTTTCCCTTGGAGTAGAAAACGTTGCGTAGAGATTAGACTTGTGTTTTTACTTGAATTGGCTTGTCTTTAAGCTTTTCCTCTTGATGGCTATTCTCAAACTCCTCCTGGCAGCATGACGTCTGTAGGTTTATTTTTTTATGTGAATTAGGTTGAGTCTTAGGTCCTTTTTATAGAGTTTCAAGTTGATTTGAGCTGTCAGATGAATACAGAGGAATCCAGACCATTTGTGCCAAGAGTAGCCAATCAAATACTGACACATAAGCCCTAGTGACACACTAAGGCTCAGGAATTCGACCTGAACACAGACCAGGCCAGCCATGCCAAACCAGGTTGACAGGGGGGTCGGCCCGGGTCAACCAGGTCGACCCCCAGGTCGACCCTATGGTCGACCTGGGCCCTGGGCAGGAATTTTCCTGCCCAGCCCGGGTCCTATTTTTTTGAATTTTAAATCCGATTTTCGAGCTGTTTGAATTTCAAATAAATTTTGAAACTTCCGGAGGTCATATCTCCCTCGTACGGAGTCCGATTTATGCAAAATCGGATTCTATCTCAAGCAGAAATTCGAGACGAACGTAATGGAGTAGCCCGTTACCCTTAATTCTTAAGTTTTGAATTAAGTATACTATAATTTATCAAATTACTGTTAACCGAAAACTCAGGGTGTTACATTCTCCCCTCCTTAAAGGATTTTGTCCCCGAAATCTTCTAGACTGGAAGAACATATATCCTACCATCCAATCGTCCATCTACTCAACCATCAAACACAGGCAACCATTGTCCTTAAAAGTCTTCTAATGCTTCATGATCATATGCACAGTGTGTGTATATGTCCGTATCTAATGCAAAATCAGGCGGTCTACTGATTCAGTTGACCTCCTTAATGCGAATTATGTCTGTGACATGATTCCATTATGTATGCAAAAAATTTCTTACTCAAAATTTTCTACATAAGTGCACAATCATTCATACAAATGCAACGTCCATATGATAACACATCAAGTTTAATTCATAAACAAATACATATATGTAAATGCAATATGAAGGCATCTGAGCTGATCTAGTGCCTAATACGTGTGTATATGCATTCACGAGCAACCACTAGCAACCATCAATCATAACATGTTTCAAATACATGTTTACATCCATTGGCTTCTACCTAAGGATCGATGATACGTCCTAAAGGATATACCTTAAAAGCTAGAATGTATGCATAAAATTCCTAGAAAAAGAGATCAGGGATATACCCTTAAGAAAAAGGGTATGATGCTCGTGTCTAGTCTCCAGTCTTATATGTCGTACCTTCTCGAGCTTCACTATACGGTACCTTATCTAATTTAACTTCATGATTACGAAGCTTCTTCTCCTCCATTTCCAAGATAAACAGATGTTAATCTTGATACTAGTGTACGTACTAAGATGCTTAGAGATCTCTCCTCTACTTAGCTTATCCATCATGTTACAAATCTGAGGGTCTAAAGCTAAAGGTTGCTACGTACTTTTTACCTCTCTTAAGGTTAGTCTTTTTTCCTACCTAGGCCACCTGCCACAATTATTCATCTCCCACGCAAACCATCCTAGTCGAACTCGACATCCCTCAAGTACAAGCTCTAGAGGGCTAAACCAATATTAGACAAGCACCCAAGGAATATCTCCTCCGAATTTGGAGAATCTACGTGAGATGATATAAACAAAAACAACCAAATAATTGAGCACTTAACCGACTCTAGCTATCCTCGCCAATCTTGCTCCAAAACTATCATTGATCGTATAACTGGCTTTGCATTGTCAACTAAATATATGCGGAAGTCTATCTCGCATTTTTAGGGGACTAACCCTTAACCTAACCAAAACATCTGCGTGCTCATGGACTATCCTGACGGATCGCAAACTATTGGTAGATGTATCAAGTGATTCAAAGTAGCTAGGCCTAACTGATCCTTTAGGGTCGTACGCAATCTTGAGGGTATTCCCTAGGCGAATCAAAAGTCCAACTACCCTCTCTTCAGAATTACTAGCTAACTGACCCATGTCTAGAATCAACCCATAGCCCATGAAACCAAAAACATAAGCACTACGCTTAAGCTAAATACTTAATTATAGCTATTCTCAAATCCCTACAAACCAATGATAAATTGGTCGAACCACCAATTGGATTTGAGCCACTAGTGGGATCTTTCTACTATACAAGTACTACGGTGCAGAGACCCAACTATGGAAGCAGGTATAAATGAATGCGAAGCGCTAAGATCAAAAGAGTACTAACAGGTTGATCAAATGAAAAGCTAAACTTTTCCGATGGAGACTTTTACTATCTCTCTCCCAGGTATTCTGGTGGTGAAAGCACGCACTCGTCCTCCTGAAAATCCTTTCCCTCGTCTTTGCCCTTGTCCTTAATTATATTCCCTATTCTCCCATAGAAAAGCTACTTCCTCTTGTCTTAGGTTTTATAATTCCTTCCTCCTTCGTGAGCCAAGTCCATATCCATGAATTCCTCATCCTTGGGTTGTGCCCCTTAGCCAAACTCCTCATCCTCTCTTCTTGTGTAATCATGTTGACAAATCTCTCTCGAAAGTTGCCTCCATCGTACAGAAAAACCTACATAGCACGAAAGAAAACTAGCCGCAGGTGAAACTATTACGTCTATAGATGGAAGTCGGGCACTACTTCGCCCTTCGATGAGGTTACCTCCCAGAAATCCAGGAGCCCCAGAGACTCAAGAAAGAGGAAAACAAGGACTCAAACAGAAAATCAAAAGATAGTGCATATGGCTTTGGGGAATATGCCTTTAAAACAAAACTTTTCTTTTGAAATGCTTCTTTTAAAACGGTTTGAAAGTATTATTATTTTTTTCAAATCTTTTATCTGATCCGGTAACCTTCAGCTCCGGTACCAAGTGTAACACCCCACATCCATTAGTGTCACTCACAAAGGGAATGCACTAAGTTCTGTGAAGTATTATAGGTAAAAGATGCAGATAAATTACAAGACAGGTAAATAAAGCAACGGAAAAGTGAATAAAACTTTATTTCATTTATAAACAGCTTATACAAAGATTGTTTTACAACAACAAAGTATCTATCTTGTTTAACAAAATAAAGAAGCATAAATATACAATGATATTCCCCAATAAAACATTAGCCAGCCATAGCAGTGGAAAAGAGAATCTAAAGCAGCACATCCAAGAGTCTTCAAACTTGGAAAGAGTAATAGGTCCATACAAATCTGAGCTATTCCCTCCCTGACTACCTGGGGGGGGGGGGGGGGAAACGGAAGAAAAGAAGACGAAAGAAAACATAGAGTCGGACATAAATCCTGGTACGTCTAGTGGTACTTCGGTATATGAATAAAGAAAAAGGACATGACAGGCATAAACTGAAAATGGGAAAATACCATAAACTAAGTTAAAGCGGTTAGGACCGAAATTTCTATCGCACCTCATACTAATCTCTGCACCACCTAACTAGTATCCCAACTAGTAATCTGTATAAAGATGATAACGTGATCCCAATCCCTGTAATTGCGGTTGCCTTTAGGAGTACATCTATTATTTATTACCTAGATCTAATCTAGGGTTTTCTTATCGAGCGCTTCCTAGATTCAACTAGGGTTTATGCGACTTATCTAATACTTCTCGGATTCAGGATTTATGCCACCTAGGTCCAACTAGAGATTATGCTACCTTTCGAACGATGCCCATAGTCTAGGACACACTACCTAGAGTGGTATATGTTCCTAGACTCTCCCCACGTATGTGTCGCGAATCGTGTATCGCTGTCTAGATACACATGTCCTGAAATGTGCGACCCGAGTCCCGTGGCAGGGCTATTTTAGAAACACGGAACTCGGTCGGGAGCTTTCAGATATCTGCCGATGCAGATGCTAAGGTCTGTTTTTCCAGTGGCTATGGTCCCATATGACCCCTCCCTCAACTAATGAAAGGTCACCCTTGAAAAATTGAGAACTATATGCAGGCCCGCTATGACCCACTATCTTATAGCCATCCTCACCCATAACTAGATAGCAAGTATATGGTCTTTTGGAGTTCTCCGCCTTTCCACTTTACGTATCTCGATTGACTCAAGATGGTAGGTAGACGACGAGTTGCTATCACAGGGCTACTGGTCTCGCGGAATCACACTGGTCCATCCTAGTCTTTAGGTTGCCTTATATTGCAACCAAGGCGTACCCTTGGTTCTCCTAATGCAGACCTTAACCTCTATGAGCCCAGGAGGATCAACTGCAGCCTCACAGAGGGATACCAAGAGTACCCTCATGTCCCCTCGAAGCCTCGGGCTTCTTAACCCAATTCGTTGGAGCCTTCTTTAAGATCAGATGGACGATCGCTCCTCCTCGTGTTATACTAAGGATTAGTACTTAGTTTTCCTAACTAAGGTTTACCACTTAGTTTCCTGAATCGTTGTTTTCTTAACTAAGGTTTACTACTTAGCCCTCTTTCAACTAAGGTTTACTACTTAGTTCGCTTTCTCGTCAAGTTGGATCGGTTAAGTGTCATTAGTCGATACAAGTTAACTTTACCCATTCATTTGTCATGTTAAACTGGTTAAGTGTTATCAGTAATCTTGATTTAACCTTATCACAAACCAAGTTATATTGGTTAAGTATTTCTTATTACTCAACCGTACCTATTCACCTTGTATTGGTTAAGTGTCCCTTTTAACCTAACCTCGCCCATCTGTTTTAACTAACATGTTATAACGGTTAAGTGTTCCTTTAGTTAACTTAACCCTAACATCTGTTTAATTAACATGTTCTAATGGTTAAGTATTGTCCCTTCATGTTTCAACTTAATCCTGTTCAATTTATCACACTATGATGGTTAAGTATTCGAAGTTTACTTAACCCTAACCTCTAGTCCAGCTAACATATTAAATTGGCTAAGTGTATTTACTTAACCTTAGCCACTTGTCTAGCTAACGTGTTATAATGGTTAAGTATTCTAAATTTACTTAACCTCACCCACTTATCTAATTATCAGGTTATAACGTTTAAGTGTCTTGAATTTACTTAACCTCACCCTCTAGTCCAGTTAATATGTTAAATTGGTTAAGTGTATTAACTTTTCTTAACCTCACCTTCTAGTCTAGTTAACATGTTAAATTGGCTAAGTGTTTTCTTTGTTACTTAACCCCTACAAGTCTTGTCTTGTTAACATGTTAAGTTGGTTAAGTGTTTTTAGTTAACTTAACCCTACCAATCCTTACTTAGCTTTAATTGTCTTATTAAAGCATCAAACACTCACATTAGACTGGTATTGTTGTGGCTGTCTGTATGTCGGTCGGTTCCGGGTAGTCTTACGCCTCAACTCAGTCTAACCTCGGGTCTTTATTGGGCTCAATGCCTTAACCTCTCACATTGGATAGGTATTGTTGTGATTACTGGACAGCCGGGCAGATCCGTGCAGGTTTACATCACAACTCAATCCAACCTCGGGTTAAGCATATTCGTATTGTCTAAATTTACATATTTGTCACTTTCATTTTGTATGTAAATGTTTATGGCCCAGTTTATCCAATTTCACTAATTTTGGGTATAACAATTTATACCGCTTAATATGTCACTAGTCATTGGCATGTGTCAAACATGCCAATACATGTATTTTATTTTAAACCCAACGTTTGTTTCCCTCGCTTGTACGTACGCAACATTATAACATATGTTGGGCTTTATATTTCAGCCCAACTCATAAACATAAAAAGGGGAAGCACAAAATCATGAATTGTTCTAGAATACATAAAAGTGTGTGGCGCATTAACTTGCAACATAGCGATTTGACTAACATAAATTATGGGTCAAGTGAACTTGCATTCAAATAAGAACATAGCTAAATTGATGCCACATGAAATGTCATACTTTTAAACTTGCCTAAGCATGGTTTTATACATATATAACTAGGCATAGTGTCAAACATGTTACATGTTCATAAGAAGGTTCACTATTTGACATAACCCAAAGGTGTAAACTAACTTCAAATCAAATGGTTTATTTAACATGAAACTAGCATAATTTGTGTAACCAAAAAGGTACTTACATAAACCCAATTTTAACTTGCAAATAAACACTTGAATGTATACATAGGTTTTGATTCATGTAGGCATAAAAGGTCTCAATTCTAGAACATGTTTACATGAGTCTCAACTTAGGCCTAAAAAGAATGTATGCTAACCATGTTAACGACATAACATAAAGATGTCAATTCTAGTTTTTACTACAAACTTGCAAGTGATATTTATTTTAATATACAAATGTCAATAGGCTCGCATCAACCAATTTATGCCACAAACACCAAATACAAAATGTGACATAATCAACGCAATACCCAGAATTTATATCAATATTTTACAATAGTAAAACCCCAATTTCATTCACATCGAATCACACCGCAATTTCTATTCATATTCAGAAAACCACTATACTTACAACGGGCGCTGAAACTTGTTTTCTGGTTTCTGTTATTTTGAATTTGCAAAGCTTTCCTTTGGAGTAGAAAACGTTGCGTAGAGATTAGACTTGTGTTTTTACTTGAATTGGCTTGTCTTTAAGCTTTTCCTCTTGACGGCTATTCTTAAACTCCTCCTGGCAGCATGATGGCTCTAGGTTTATTTTTTTATGTGAATTAGGTTGAGTCTTAGGTCCTTTTTATAGAGTTTCAAGTTGATTTGAGCCGTCATATGAATACAAAGGAATCCAGACCATTCGTGCCAAGAGTAGACAATCAATTACTGACGCATAAGCCCTAGTGACACACTAAGGCTAAGGAATTCGACCTGAACACAGACCAGGCCAGCCAAGCCAAACTAGGTTGATAGGGGGGGTCGACCCTATGGTCTTCCTAGGTCAACCAGGTCGACCCCCAGGTCGACCCTATGGTCGACCTGGGCCCTGGGCAGGAATTTTCCGGCCCAGCCCGGATCTAGTCCTATTTTTTTGAATTTTAAATCCGATTTTCGAGCTGTTTGAATTTCAAATAAATTCTGAAACTTCCGGAGGTCATATCTCCCTCGTACGGAGCCCGATTTATACAAACTCGGATTCTATCTCAAGCATAATTTCGAGACGAACGCAATGGCATAACCTGTTACCCTTAATTCTTATGTTTTGAATTAAGTATACTATAATTTATCAAATTACTATTAACCGAAAACTCGGGGTGTTACATGTATGGTTTAGTATACCTGCTATTGTTCTGTTTAGCTGCTTATCGCTCATACCAGACTTTTTGTCTGACCCAGAGTTTTATGTCTCTTCTTATTACTCTAGGTGCTCTCACGAGCAGACTAGAGACAGGTTAGCTCGGTATGCACGAGTAGCTGATCCGGAGACGAGCAGGAGGCTTCAGCGTACGATACATATAGATATTCTCCCTATGTTGTTGAGGATCACTGCTTGGGCATTAGTAGTGCATCTTCTACTTTAGCTTTCTTTTGCTTTAGAGACAGTTTAAGTTGTAATAATGATGTCGGATCATAAGCTGTATTTGGATTTCCGCTGCTATGTTGGTTTAGTTTTTAGCTTATGCACTGTCTCGCCTGTTTTATGTCAAGATTATGTTATTATTATATTTTGTTCCATGCACTGTGAGACATTCTACAGGTTCCTTGTTAGTTCATTCTCTTCTTTATTTTCTTCTGACGACCGTTCCGTGCTAGCTGGGCATGTGTACAGCGCACTTACGGTGGAAATGCCGGCTGGTGCGGGGCGGGCCGTCACACTTAGTATCAGAGCTCTAGGTTGCGTAGTTAACCTAGGGAAGTTATCAGGGGGAGATAGTATACGTATATGAGAGTGTGTATTTGTGATTATTTTGATTTTTAAAAGCTATATATATATATATACTATTAGTATAGCTAAGGATAAAGTTGCACGGCACTAGCACCACTATGGAGATGGTTAATCGTTTTCTCTTTTCAGATTGAACGATGAGCCGATATGCAAGAGGTGCCCGTAGAGGAGGCAATAATGGGAATGCTGCTGACATGAGGATGATGTTTACTGACCTTATGAGGGAGATGCTTAGGGATGTACAGAGGGAAGCTCCCAATGCTGGTAATGGTGGTAGCCCAATAGTGCAGGTGCCTAGGGCCGATTTCGCCAAGCTGAATAAGGATTATACTAGTTTTGGTGGGAAGCCGTTCCACGGAACGGAGTCGGCTACGGATGTTCAGGATTGGTTGGATAGCTGCGAGCATATCTTCGAAGACTTGGGTATCGAGGATGCGATGAAGAGGAGGCTAGCATCCCGTCAGCGGCAAGGACGGGCAATGAATTGGTGGAATTCTATAAAGGCAGCTACTCCCGAGGATCAGATTACTTGGATAAGTTTAAGGCTCGCTTTAGCGATAAGTTCATTCCAGCTGCTCAGAAGTCAGTGTTGTTTAAGAAATTCTTGGAGCTCAAGCAGATTGGCAGAGCTGTCTCAGAGTATATTGCCGAATTCGACACTTTGTCGAAATATGGGTTATCTCTTATTGATACTGCCGAGGGGAAGAACGAGAAGTTCATAACTGGTTTGGATGGATACTTGGGGGAAAGGCTTATTAACCATTTCGATGAGACGTTTGAATCGATTGTGGGGAAAGCATTGAGATCAGAGAGTCTTTACCCTAAGCCGAAGACCGAGGCTGCATCTGCAGAAGAACCGAAACCGCAAGCAAGCGGTGGAGGCAAGAATGGTTCTCAGAATAAGAGAAAGCAGAATCAGACCAAGGATGACCAGAAGAAAAGGAATAAGCAAGATGTTGAGTGCTTCAGCTGTGGTAAGAAGGGCCATTATGCTAGTAATTGTCGGGCCAAGCCAGCGGATAGGAAGTGCTTCAACCATGGTCAAGTGAGACATCACAAGGACAAGTGTCCGCAAACCCCTAAAGAAAAGCAGATGGTGAAAGCATATGCCCTTAATGCTATTCCTTCTTCGTAGAATGCCCCAACTACGGTGGAGAAGGGAAAGAATGTCGTCATCCAACGTATGCTTTCTCTTTATGATGTTCCTGTTAGAGTTTTGTTTGATACCGGAGCTTCCAGTTCTTTCATATCTAGTAACCTGGTAGATAGGTTGGGATTGGAGCCCGAGATTGTTGATAGACCTTTAGTAGTGATAAACCCGATTGGTGGTTCGACTAACCTTAGCATGATTTGTCGTAATGTGGTCTTATCGAGTCATGGATGCATGTTTGTTTGTGATTGCTTTGTTTTGGGCTTTACTGGGTTTGGAATTATTTTGGGAGTCGATTGGCTCCAAAGATACGGGGTGGTGGTAGACTATGAGGGCTTTTTGGTGACAGCTAGAGCAGATGATGGGCGGAGGGTAGTGTTTGGTGGACTACCTGGTGATGGGGTAATGGCTAGTTTTCTAAATTCCCTCGACATCCCGCATAGTGAGTTGTCAGGTTTGCCCGTGGTTGGCCAGTATCTGGACGTTTTCGAAGAATTGACCGGGATTCCAACACCGAGAGATTGAGTTTCGTATTGATTTAGTGAAAGATGCCAGACCTATAGTGATGCCACTTCGTCGTATGGCACCAAAGGAGTAGCGAGAGCTCGAGGTGCAAGTCAGCGATCTTTTGAAGAAGGGATTTATCAGAAGGAGTGTTTCTGAATGGGGAGCACCAGTTGTGTTTGCTACAAAGGCGGATGGTTCCCTTCGTTTGTGTGTAGACTACCGCGAGTTGAATAAAGTGACGAGGAAGAACAAGTATCCTCTACCGCGGATAGATGATTTGTTTGATCAATTGAGTGGCGCGAGAGTATTCTCTCAGTTGGATCTCGCGACAGGTTTTCATCAGCTTAGAGTGGAAGCTGAGAGTATAGCTAAAACGACATTTCGGACGCCGTTTGGATTTTATGAGTGGTTGGTCATGCCATTCGGGCTGACCAATGCCCCGACATATTTTGTGGATCTTATGAATAGGGTATTTAGATATCAGTTGAATAAGTTTGTCCTTGTGTTCGTGGATGATATTTTGTTCTATTCGAGGACAAAGGAAGAACACAAGGAACATTTAAGAATAGTGATGGAGGTGTTGAGAAAACACCAATTGAAAGCAAAGTTTTCTAAGTGTCACTTTTGGAGAAGGGAAGTGAGATTCTTGGGCCATGTTGTTTCAGAGAATGGTATTGTCGTGGATCCTACGAAGGTGGCTACGGTACAAGATTGGTCTACGCCCAAGAATGCAACGGACATAAGAAGTTTCTTGGGATTAGCTGGATATTATCGTAAGTTTATCCAAGACTTCTCCAAGATAGCGGTACCGTTAACTCAGTTGACCAAGAAGAATCAGGCTTTCGTTTGGGACAAAAGTGCGAGAATGCATTCAAGAGTCTAAAGGAAAAGTTGACGCGCGCACCAGTGTTAGTCATTCCTAAGGAGAATGAGGAGTTGACGGTATACACGGATGCCTGTGGTACCGGACTAGATGCTGTATTGATGCAAGGCGGTAGGGTTGTAGCTTATGCAAGTCGGTAATTGAAACCGCACGAGAGAAGATACCCTACCCATGATTTGGAATTGGCAGCGATCGTGTTCGCGTTGAAGATGTGGAGACATTATCTCTTGGGAGAAAGATTCGAGTTGTTTACCGATCATAAATCATTAAAGTATCTCTTCTCTCAAAAGGATCTAAATCTCCGACAGCAAAGATGGTTAAAATTCTTAGCTTCCTATGATTTCGACATCGCATATACACCAGGAAAAGGCAATGCGGTGGCTGATGCATTGAGTAGAAGACATGCCAGTTTAGGGGCTATGTTTCTAGAATGGAAGCAACTGGAGTACATCGCTGGGTATGATTTCAGACCAAAGTGCGAATTGGATCCAGAAATGTTAGCAAGTTTGACGATCAGACCCACTTTGATTGAGCGGATTGGTTCCAGTCAGAAGAACGAGCCTAACCTATTGGAAATCATCTCAAAGTTAGGGATGGGTATCGACAAAGAGATGAACAAGTATGGGCTTGATTGAGATGGATGGCTTAGAAGGAATGGAAGGCTAGTTGTACCCAATGTCAATGGATTGAGAGATGAAGTTCTTAGAGAATGTCATCACTCAAAACTGACTATACACCCCGGTGGTAACAAGATGTACCGAGACATGAAGTAGACCTACTACTGGGAAGGGATGAAAAGAGACATTGGGAAGTTTATATCCAAATGCATGAATTGCCAGCTAGTTAAAGCTGAGCAAAAGAAGCCTAGTGGTTTGCTACAACCATTAGAAATTCCAGAATGGAAGTGGGAACAAGTCTCAATGGATTTCATTGATGGGTTACCAAGGACTAGATCGGGCCATGACAGCATTTGGGTGATTGTGGACCGATTGACTAAGAGTGCGAGGTTTATACCCGTCAGGTCAAACAGGACGGCAGCTAAGCTAGCTGAACTATATGTAAAGTGGATAGTGAGATTTCATGGAATACCCAAGGGCATCGTGAGTGACCGAGATCCATTGTTCACTAGTGGATTTTGAAAGAGCTTACAAGAGGCGTTAGGATCATAATTACATCTCAGTACCGCGTATCATCCTCAAACCGACGGTCAAACAGAAAGGGTGAATCGTATATTAGAAGACCTCTTGAGAGCCTGTGTATTGGATTTTGGTGGATCATTGGATGACCATTTGCATCTAGTAGAGTTTGCATATAATAATAGTTACCAATTCAGTATTGGCATGGCTCCATTTGAAGCTTTGTACTGAAGACCGTGCAACTCACCGTCATGTTGGTTAGAAACTGGTGAGAAGTTTGTGCTTGGACCCGATGTGATAAGAGAAACTTCAGACAAGATTAAGGTTATCCAACAGCGAATGAAGGTTGCCCAAGATAGGCACAAGAGTTATGCCGATAAAAGGAGAAGAGAATTAAAGTTCTCCATTGGCGACTTGGTGTTTATCAAAATTTCTCCATTGAAGAGCGTGATACGATATGGCAGGAGAGGCAAGTTAGCACCAAGATTCGTTGGTGCATTCCCAGTTCTTGAGCAAATTGGGAATTTGGCATATAAAGTTGAATTACCAGACAAGATGGCAGGAGTTCACAACGTATTTCATGTTTCCCAGTTAAGGAAATTCGTACACGACCTAGATGTGACTATTTCACCTAATCAGTTGGATGATATCGAAGTTGAACCCGAGGCAGTTGGGAACCGCAGACCTATGCGTATTGTTGGGAACGATACGAAGCAGCTCTGAAGGAAGGCGGTGAAATTAGTCAAGGTTCAGTGGGGCGAGAAAGAGAATGACTGTACTTGGGAGATAGAGGAGAGCATTATGAAGACGTATCCAGAACTCTTCATCTGGTAAGATTTCAGTTTCAATTTAGTCTTTCCGCATGCTAGGATAGGTTGTTTTGTTTGTTTTGCATGTTTGATCGTTATATATGATTGGTAGGCATGAGGGATCCTTTGTATGTTTTTGGGTTAAGGAATTTCGGAGACGAAATTTCTTAAGGGGGGAGAGTGTAACGACCCGCATTCTACATATCGCAGGATCATATGATATTTATTTCATTCACATACGAAGTCGTATGGTCATGTAACTTTGGGAAACGACTATTGGGGTCATTTCCCATGTTCATGATTTTTGCCGATTTTTAAATGACCATTTTGCCCCTAGCAGATCTTGTATTGACCATAACTTTTTACTGGAAAGGAATTTTGATTTGAAACCACTTCCATTGGCTCCGGATGATGGTTTACAATTCCGTAGAGTGGTCACATTAGCCAAACGGACTCACCGTTTGAGAGATATAGCTGGAACAAGTTTCAGATGGTGAAAAACAGCTTAATTTGGCTTAACCGGGTAATTAGCAGCTAGGCCCAAAGGGGATTTCGGGATTAGAGATGTATAGGGGCTGATTAGGGTTAGAAAACATTTCTTTCAGCCGCCACTTTCATTCTTGGAACCCTAACAATGGCCTCCAACACCCAAATCAACTTCTAATCACTTTCTAATCAAGTTTTGGCTTAAACTACATCAAATTAAGGAGAAATAGCACCAAAGCAAGGTTAGAGCTGCTGTGTTGCATTGGGAACAACGCCAAACAGAGAATCATTTTAGTTTTGCGGTTTTATTTGTGGCTAAGGTGAGTGATTTGCATAGTTTTGCACTAATTACGGTTAATTAAGGGTAATTAGTGAAGATTAGCGAATTTATACATCAATAAATTCTGGAAAAATATTTATAAATTCAAATATATTGATTTATACCTCTGTTAGATGGGCTGATTTGGTTAAGTTTTGTTAATTCTATGATTAGTCTTGCCTAAACATGCTTAAGGGAAAACATGGGTTTTTGGGTATGTTTGTTCCATATAAACATGTCATATTGTTGTTTTAGTGTTTGTGTATGATTATACATGTTGCTATGACTGTATGGTATGTTTTGTGATTGCATAGAAAAGTTAGAATGGTTGAAAACGCCGTCGTTTGGCATAAATAGCTTGCTGGAAAAACTTGCAGCAAACCGGATAGGAGCATTCAGATAGGAGCATTCAGATAGGAGCATCCGGATAGGAGCATGCGGATAGGAGCATTCGGATAGGAACATCCGGATAGGAGCATCCGGATAGGAGCATTCGGATAGGAGCATCCGGATAGGAGCATTCGGACAGGAGCAACCGGATAGGGGCATCCGATCCGAACTGGATAGGGGCATCCGATCCGAACCGGATAGGGGCATCCGATCCGAACCGGATAGGGGCATCTGACCCGAACAAAATAAGTGCATCCGAGCACCCGAACTGAACTAGAAAGGAGTATTCGAACCGAACCAAGCAGGAGGGGGCGAACCGAACCGAACCGGAGGATCGAACACCAAGTGGACCTAAACCCAAGATGCAAAGGAACTCCAAATGAGGAGTTGTACCTCAGGATCCAGATGGGAACCAAGGAGGGAACTTCATGAGTTGGGCTTTGCTACGGGACGTGTGCTAAGGGGTTGTCGGTGTCTGTAACTTTGGATCACTATGTGTAGGGAGTACGTGAACGGATTCAGGGCCACAGTGGCCTAGGTACGACTAAAGAGCTATAGACCAATGAAGTGGGGTCATTTGTAAAGATTTGGTCATGACTTCATGTGGTAAGCTTGGTAATAGCAGTAGTTGTACAGGTTGAACTCCGTCACTACTTCGATGGGTCTAGTGATTGATATTGGTGGACATCGTATGCTTTACGCACTGAGTGAGAGATGTGAGGATGGTTGCTATGTTTGATTTGTTTGCCATCATTATGACATGCACACCCCTACCCCCGTTATCTTTACACCATTTATTCAATGGCACCTTAGAGTATTGTCCGATATGTAGTGCTAACTCTTTGGTTGCAGGTCCAGGTTCAGGTATGGTTTAGTATACCTTTTATTGTTCTGTTTAGCTGCTTATCACTCATACCAGACTTTTTGTCTGACCCAGAGTTTTATGTCTCTTCTTATTACTCTGGGTGCTCTCACGAGCAGACTAGAGACAGGTTAGCTGGGTATGCACGAGTAGCTGATCCGGAGAAGAGCAGGAGGCTTCCACGTATGATACATATAGATATTATCCCTGTGTTGTTGAGGATCACTGCTTGGGCATTAATAGTGCATCTTCTACTTTAGCTTTCTTTTGCTTTAGAGACAGTTTAAGTTGTAATAATGATGTTGGATCATAAGCTGTATTTGGATTTCCGCTTCTATGTTGGTTTAGTTTTCAGCTTATGCACTGTCTCGCCTGTTTTATGTCAAGATTATGTTATTATTATATTTTGTTCCATGCGCTGTGAGACATTCTACAGGTTCCTTGTTAGTTCATTCTCTTCTTTCTTTTCTTCTGACGACCGTTCCGTGCTAGGTGGGCATGTGTACAGCGCACTTACGGAGGAAATGTCGGCTGGTGCGGGGCGGGCCGTCACAACGTCGAATCAGTTATTCAGAATGGGATAAACCCGGTCTTTCTGAATAACTCGCGAATATAATAAACAAGTGTTACACAAACACAACATACGCCTCATTCCAATTCATCAGTCACCTACCGTAAATTAGCAAGAGAATAATTCCCCAAACATTAACCCCGAAGGCCGAAACCAACATCAGATCAATACCCAGGAAACCATTCTTCTTAGCTAACTTACAGTTATTTTCTAAATTTCACATTCTTAGGGAAAGGTTCCCATTAATTTTATCAAAGATAAATTCTTTTAAATTTATTCTTTAATCTTCTTTTGAATATCAATTCAACTAGTCGGGATTAGCGAATCACACCGAAGTAATCATTTATTTTATTTCCTAATCCCAACATATTCATCCCATGAAGTAAAACTGGTCATACTTCATATCTAACACCACGGTGTTATCGGTAAATTCAATTACCATTTCACTTTCAAATCTAATTAAAGATTTAAATATCTCCTGGAGCAAAACTGGTGATACTCCATTCTCGATCTTTTCAATCTAATTAAAGATTCATTAAAACTCCTCTTAGTTTTAATCTTTAATTGGGTTAAAGAACCGATGTCATTTAAAACACGGTTCACGATAAACCCACCTCACATTCCATTCTATTAGTCTCTAACCGTAAATTAGTAAGAGAACAGTTCCCTAAATATTAACCCCGAAGGCCGAAACCAACATCAGATCAATACCCAAGAAACCATTCAACTTAACTAATCTTCAGTTAGTTTCTGATTTTCTTAAATCAGTTGGGTCTAAGAACAGTATTATTGAAGATACCGTTCATGACAAACCAAAATCACATTCCATTAATTATCGGGTTAAAGAACAAGTGTTATTTAAAACACCGTTCACGATAAACCCAAAAATCAATTCAAATTCAATTCCAATTAAATACCATTTAATTGGTACACTTCATTAAATCTAAATAAAAAGATTTAATCTTATTCTCAACTGGGTTTAAGAACAGTGTTAATGAAGACTCCATTCACAACAAACCCAAATCACATTTGATATTAAATACAAGGCTCTGAATAGAAAATATATCGGCTTATATTCAATATCAAATTCTACGACCAACAAATATCGTATTGGAAATAATGATATAAATATATCTTACAAATTTCCGTATCAATATCTGTATAATCACGAAATCCAACATTGAAATATTCCAAAGACAATTTCAATTCAAATCCATTCCAATTCAATTATTGGAAATTCTGGTTACTTTTAAAACCATTTCAAATCCAGTTTTTTTATTTTAAAAATAAATAGAATTATAATTCTAGTTCAAAACTAGTTCATTTTGATAAAAATCTATTTTTATCTTTTCAAATATGGAGTTTTTCATCCCAATTCTTCACAAATCATTTCTTTCGATTTTACACAAATTATTACTATTTTTAATAATTTTATCAAGGCTTGTATAGTCGATTTCCATCAACGGCCATCGAACTGCACTTACAACGACCTTTTCCAAATATGATTTGGACATAATTCCAAATCCAACCGTTAGATTTCTAATTTCTAATATTCATTAGAAAGCCCTTTTCGATACGAACCCAACAGTTCCGGTTTTAGGAGAATCCGACTGTCGGATCTCCCGCAATATCAATTCGAAGTCAATGGTCGAAATTCGTGAATTGCCGCGGCGCGGCGCGTTCTATTCATGCCATTCTATATATATATAATATTATATATATTTCGTCGGTTTCCTTTGAAAATGTATTTTATAAATCGTTTTAAATTCGTTTTCAAAACAATTTCAACTTCATATTCAATTTCTAAACAAAATTGAATATTCCATATCATTAATCGATAAATGATAATATTTTCAAAATGTTATATTTTGAAATCACTTCCTTCTCTATATTCATTATAAAAGTGAATAAAATCTATAGAAATATCGTTCACGTCAAAATGGCATCAATCTAACCAGCACGGCTTTTATTCAACACATGAATGTTTATTCTATTTAACACATGAATTTATTTTATATTCAACACATGAATTTATTTTTCTATTCAACACATGAATATATATTCCTATTCAACACATGAATTTATATTCCTATTCAACACGTGAATTTATTCTAAATTGGAATGAGGCCCAATCAATTACCATATAATGTTAATTATATGGATTTTCTACAACACATGTACATAATAGCAACGATAAATAATCAACCATCATCCAAAGTGCACCACACAACTGCATAAGCATTAAATATAAATAATTAACGCTTACACAGTCTGTCAACCAATCGATTGACATACTACTAAACAATCGGGATTAGTGTACGTCAATCTCATCCCGATACCCGTGTGGGGTTTCAAATCAACAAGCACAGATTTTTATTTGTGCAGTTGGGCGATATGTAAAATTTATCGTCCCAATCAATATCAGTCAAATAAGTGTATATAAACAAATCATCTGATTTGTTTATAAATATTTATTTTATATACAATTTAAAAATTATATTTTTAACCATAAAATATTTTTCCACTGTTAAATATTTTATTTCATTCCACATCACACATTCAATTGCACAACACAGCAATCAAACAAACAAGTTGTCCATGGTCTGTGGACGGCGGGTGTCGGGTGCTACTAAACACCGTCTGCATCCTAGTATATATTTCAAACTAGAAATAAATTAAAGGTGAGGAGTTCTCACCAAGAGCTAAACCAATACACCGCAACTCTTCATATGTAGAAATCTTCGTCGTGCTCGCCTTTTGTCAATTTCATCGTCCGTTGCCACTACATATATAAAAATCACAATTTTGTATTCTCTAGTATATAAAAATCATATTTTTATGCCGCTACTATATAGATAAAAATTCTATTTTTACACCGCTATTATATAGATAAAAATTCTACTTTTACACCGGTGTTTATATAATAAAGATCATATTTTTATCACGCTAACTTCATAATAAAAATTATATTTTTATATCGCTTCCACATATGTAAATATCACTCCTTTACAACGCTACTTCCATGATAAAAATTATATTTTTATCTTGCTAGTAATATAATAAAAAAAAAATTATATCACCTACATAATAAAGATCGAATTTTTATTATCTATCTAATATAAAAATCATATTTTTATTGTTTCTATATCATAAAAATCATATTTTTAACCTTTCTATATTATAAAAATTATATTATTAACCTTTCTATAATATAAAAATTATATTTTTTTTTAACCTTTTACATCATAGGTTAAAACTAAATTTTGTTTTTGTTTTCTATTGAACCGATTACTATATTTAAATAAAATAAAGAAATAAAAGTAAAAAAGACTTACAGTTGAAATCAGAGAGGGGGGTGCTTCTGCACGCCGGAGATGGTCGGTGGCAGGCATCCGGGCTAGAGGGAGGCAAGGCAGGTCGGCACGGTGGGGGGTTTCGCGTCGGGGCTCGCATCGATCGAAGAGGGCGTTGGATTTTTTTGTGGAGGAGGGAGGAGAGAGGTCGGAGATGAGGGGGAAAACCGGCGCGAAGGTGCGGTGGGTGGTGGTGATCGCCTCGAGGGCGGCGGTGGTGGGAAAGGGGGGCGACGGCTGCTATGTTTAGAAGAAAGAAAGGTGCGGGTTTCCATCTGAAGGAAGAGAGGGGGGTATATAATATATATTATTATTATTTTATTTATTTAATTTCAAAAAGCAACTTTTTATTTTGACCTTAAAATCGTACCCAACGAATGTCGTGCATAGCTAATTACCCTCATTCCGAACACAATGGGATATGTATCGCAAGCTGATTCGATCGTTTCGTTCAGTTTTCGTCAAGATCAAAATAAAACTCTATATATTGAATTTGAACGCGCATTTCAATTTACTGGGGTCACGTACGGACTCTAAAAATTCCTAAAAAATATTTTCTAACTTCGTATTGACGAAACGGTCCTAACAAAACTAGTTTCGTCGAATTCTGAGAACGTTTGAAAAATGGCCATTTTCTGGTCGATTAAAATCAACTGAACTGGTCAAGCGCGTTTTCCTTTGCCACGCACGCATATTGATTCGAAAAATTACGAATTTTGAAACTTAGCAATAATTCTACATCCTGCATCCAACAAAAGTGGTTTCGTCGAAAACCGAGATCGTTTGCAAAATTTCCATTTTTAAGGGCCAGAATTCTATAGCGACTATTCTGAATTTTCAACTGGACGTAACTTTTGATTCCCACTATGAAATTTCAACTTTTCGGATTCGTTGGAAAGATATTCATAAATAAATTCAAATATTTTTGGTTTCGCTAAAATCCGGTTTATTTTGAATCCTGTACATCCATTTGAACTTTGAAATCGAATTTTCAAACTACCGCGCCATTTTCAATTCCTTTTATAATTTAAAATAAATATTTATATTCAAACGACGATCTATATAAATATATACGTTCTAATTCTATTCAAAATAAATTTTTCGTTGTTATTATTTAAAATAATTCATTTTAAATATTCAAAATTCACTAAAATTGCCAAAATAAAATTTTTAAATTGGCTCAGATTTCCGGGTTATTACATCCAACAAAAATGGTTTCGTCCAAAACGAAGGTCGTTTGCAAAATTTCCATTTTCAAGGGTCAAAATTCCATAGCGACTATTCTGAATTTTCAATTGGACAAAACTTTTTATTCCCGCTATGAAATTTCAATTTTTTCAGATTCGTTGGAAAGATATTTTCAAATAGAATCAAATATTTTTTGTTTTGCTAAAATCCGGTTTATTTTGAATCCTATACGTTCATTTGAAATTTGAAATCAAATTTTCAAACTACCTCGCCATTTTCAATTCCTCTTATAATTAAAATAAAATATTTATATTCAACAACGATTCAAATAAATATATACTTTCTATTTCTATTCAAAATAAATTTCTCGTCGTTATTATTTAAAATAATTCATTTTAAATATTCAAAATTCACTAAAATTGCCAAAATAAAATTTTTAAATTGGCTCGGATTTCCGGGTTATTACATGTTAAGCTGCTTACATCACATCTTCTTATGTGAAGATAACTATTAAGTACCGTTATATGATTACATCATATTACGTGGTCCCTACATGAACACAATTATCTATGCTTAGACTTCATGCGTTATACAATCATTTCTAGTAAATAAATAAATAAATAAATAATGGTCAGTAAGGTGAAGAAGTATTAAAGTCGTAGATAATTTTTCGTGGTTTCTGAACTAATTATGTATTATGTTATTTAGCAGAACATTTAAGTATGACAGGTTGCAGTCTATGAACCAGCTGTTATGCAATCAGTTCTTGGTAGTATTTGAATAATAAATATCCCAATCTCAGTTTGGTTGAGAATTGTTTATTATTTCCCGATATGATATAGTTTTAATATTTTCAAATATTGAATGTTGGCGATGATCAATATGCACCAATATTGACATCAATTACTTAGATTACAATGATTATTTTGAGTGTGGAGTACCTATGTGAACATGCATACTTGGACATATGCAAATGAGGAACCTGAAGTTCATATACAAATGAGAAACATGAAATAAATCCTATCATTATAATAAAACCTGAAGTTTTATCACAATAATTTTAAAACATATCATATTTCCTTAAAAAAATATTTAATCGTTCTTTAGAAAAACTATATTATAAAGAAAATATGCATCTCGAAGATCATATTAAGATAAGATCTAAATATTGATTTAGGACACCTGAAGTGTATGCAGAAGCAATTTTTGTTATAAAAATGGAAAAGTTGTATAACTCAGATCTGAGACCTGAAGTCTTGAATTATGAAAAAAGGAATCTTTTTGATGAAGTTTACAATTTGAAATCTTGACAATTAGCAAGAATGTAAAAGCTTCTAAATTAAAAGTATGTTAAAAGATTGAGAACCAGAAGTTTATCATAAATTAATAAACTTGATATACATATGTATGTGTATATATATGCATAGGAACTTGAAGTTCCTTAACCATTGAAATTGAAATACTTCATAATTTAAAAGCCTGAAGCTTTATTGAAACTATGTGAAACAATAACATTAACAAAATTGATATCCAAAGATTTCACAATTTTCAAAATAAGTTGAATCTTGCTTATATATTTATATTTACATATTATGTTGAAGAATAAATTTTAACAACTTGAAGTTGTTTATATATTTTATTTGAATCAAAATTTCAATACAGTGGAACCAGAAGTTCAATATAAGAAGTTCAATATAAGAAGTTCAATACAATTTAACAAACTTAAAATTGTTTATATATTATTTGAACCAGAAGTTTAGTATGGATTAACAACTCGAACTTGTTTATATATTCCATTTGAATTAGAAGTTCAATACAGTTCCAAATCAAATATTCTGGATATTATGAAACGATCTTTAAGATTCACGTTGACATTGCTTGATAAGCAAAATTTAATGATTGGAACATTATAAACAATTTGTTCTAAAATCAATAAGAGAGAGAATATGCAAATCAATTACATATGTAATATGTAGACACACGTATATATACGAATATTTGATTAACAACCTAAAGTTGTCATGAGCTCATATTATAAATTATGCATATATTATTTTATATTTCAGAAAGTCGATTGACATCAATATTGAATGACCTGAAGTCATGTGCATATTCAAATGATAGAAAATTCCTCCAAGTCATTAGATCATTGAAAGGGAAAAACCAATACAATATTAATGCATCTTATCTACTAATAAGAACATTATCCTCCTACAATTGAAATACATGTAATGTATTTGCTAGCTATGATGCTAAAATCGATCAAAAATGAATCCGAAGTAGGTTTATTATTTAAAGTCGCAATGCTTGTCAACATTAAGGGGGAGGATAAAGGAATCATCGATGTTAAATATTTGCTAACATATAGAATTATGCAAAGTATTAAGTAACTTGCATAAATTATCAATTATGTCCCTAATAGAGTTTCTCCAATATACATTTGAATCCCCAAAGGATCAAAAGGTGTAAATCACAGCTTAAAATATGGTATAAAAGTCAGTTCAAAATATCTTTGGAGTAATCCATGAAGATGCAAAATAAAGGAGGTGAGTGTTCCTGAAGAAACACTTAAGGGTGCTTTGAAAGAAACCCATAACATGATTGTCAAAATAACCCCAGAAGTGGTTTAGGTACCTAAAGCATGATAATTCTTGAGATCTCAATAAATTATGTATAAATCTGACAAGAAATAATCATCGATGATAACTTAATAAATAATAAAGAGCTTATATTTATAAATCGATTAAAAATCCCATATTAGAGAGAAACATGATTGGCCATCATGAAAGTCTCCTAAATAAGATATATGGACCTGTAGTCTATAAGATATAAACCTGCAGTTCATAAGATAAAAATAGAAATATATATAATGACAAAAGCACATGGAAGTTACTGAAGCACCATAGAGTGTCAAGTTCCATGAGCATTGTATTTTCGGAGATAATTGAATTGATTAAAGTGGTGAAAGTGTTTAAAACGCTTACAATATCCTGAAGGTATAAACGATGAAATTATACAAATTCCGGAAGAATTTAAATTATGTTCTTAGCGATAAATAATGCAAAGAGCAAGAAATGTAGATTACAACATTCTTTTAAGTATTGTTTTGATGAAAATCTTGATAAATTCCTGATGAGTAGATCACTTCCTACTTTCAAGAATCGTTGTAATGAAACTCTTAATATCCATTGAAGTGGTAGTTGCGATATGCAAAACTTATTATAATATAAAAGTTCCTAAAGAACATAAATAACATTTATTATTATAAAGAATACCAAGAACATGGATGATAGACTACATCATTCTTCTAAGTTTTGTTGTAATGAAAATCTTGATATACCTCATGGTGAGTAGATTACTTCCAGCTTAGTGTTGTTGTAATGAAAAATCTTGATATATATCATTCTTCTAAGTATTGTTGCAATGAAAATCTTGATATACTTCAAGATAAGTAGATTATTTCCTGCTTAGTAATGAAAGTTGTCTTATTCATCAAATATGTATTGCAACATGAAAGTCCGATTGAAACAAAAAATTATAAGCACTTGAAGTGTATTCATAAATGAATATTAGTATCATACAAATCACAAAAGGAAAGCATTTTAAATAAGAAAGCATGCCTGAAGCATGGAAATGCACATGAAGTTTTAAAAGAAAAACTTCATTAAGAAGTATTTGTATGCAATTTGAGTTACTAAAAGAAGAATACAAATTCATAGGAAATTATTAAATCAGGGGGAGGATCCATAAGTATGATATAATGCACTCTTTTTCCTTAACTAAGTTTTTCCCCACTAGGTTTTCTTAGTAAGGTTTTAATGAGGCATGGGTCGTGATCCAGAAGTATCAACCCAAAAGTAACATACAAAAATAAGTTATAATGTACTCTTTTTCCTTATTTAAGATTTTTCCCATTGGGTTTTTCTTATTAAGGTTTTAACGAGGGATTACATTGATCCAGATGTATCGTACTACTTTTGATGTAGTAAATATGACATTTTATATTGTACTCTTTTTCCTTCACTAAGATTTTTCCCATCAGGTTTTTCTTAGTAATGTTTTAACAAGGCAACATTTTGATCCAGAAGTATCAAACATCTTTTGATGTAGTGAACTATTACTTATGAAGACATGGCAATTTGCACGGCTCAAATTCAAGTGAATTATATCAAGGATGATAGGATGGAGCACATTTCTTCTAAATTTCTCTTCACACATGAATGAAAGGATAACAAGAAAAAGGAGAAACAAATTCAGTTCAAGAAAAGCGGATAGATCTGTTCTCAAAGACAATTTCCAAATCAATATTATAGAAGATGACGCACAAAATCGGCATGCATCGACTACATAAATAGACTCATTGAATAATGAGTTATAAATAAGGGGGAGCATATAAAAATATGATATTTACTCTTTTCCTTCACTAATATTTTTCCCACTGGGTTTTTTGTTAGTATGGTTTTTAATGAAGCATTATCTTGATCCTGATGTATCAACCCTTATGGTAACATTGTAAAACATGTTACCTAAAGATGAAATAAATTTGCACTCTTTTCCTTGTTTATGATTTTTCCGACAGGGTTTTTCATAAAAAGGTTTCTAATGAGGCAATGTTTTGATCCTGAAGCATCAAATTATTTTAAGGAATATTATTTTAATATGATATTCTTAATGTTAGACGTTATACTCTTTTTCTCGTTCAAGGTTTTTCCCATTTGGTTTTCCTGATAGAATTTTGAAGGCAACATACAACAGTTGTATCGACTGAACGGATATATGCAAGTAAGATAATAATAAGGGGGAGCAATCATCATATATGTTTTAAAAGGGACAACTTCAAGTTAGTAGAGCATTGAAGATTTTGAAGACGCATATTCAAGGGGGAATGTTGTAATATATATAAATGTTGTGAATATGCTTTTATTAGTTCTCTGTTTAGTCCCACATCACGGGAATAAGTTAAACATCAGCTCCAAAGCCTATATATAAAGTAGCCATGTAATAGAAATAAATACACATCTGAATGAATAGAAGTGTCCTCTCTCCCTTGTTTCTTCTGTTCTGTGTTCGTTTTATAACACTTTCCAATGAATCTGAAAAATTGAAATTTAATAGCGGGAATAAAAAGTTATGTCCAGTTTAAAATTCAGAATAGTCGCTATAGAATTTAATATAATATATAGCCCGTATAAATAGCCATTTTGCAAACGACCTCCGTTTTCGATGAAACCACTTTTGTTGGAACCGGAATGTCAAATTATTGCTAGGTTTCAATTTTCATAATTTTTAGAATCAATATGTGAGTGTGGCAAAAGAAAACGTGTTTTTGTCAATTTTAGTCAAATTTAATCGACTTGAAAATGACCATTTTTCAAACGGTCTCCAAATTTGAAGAAATTCATTTTGTTAGGACCGTATTGTCAAAACATAGCTATATTTATTTTTCTGGAATTTTTGGAGTCAGTATGTGGCCCTGGTAAATTAAAATGTATGTTAAAAATTCAATATATTGATTTATATTTTAATTTAAAGAAAAACACATCATAACAGTCGAATGGCTTACCGGACATGTCCCATTGTGTTTGGAATGGGGGTAATTAGCTAGGGGCGGCACTCGTTGGGTTTGATTTGGAGTTCAAATGAGAAATTCACTTTTAAAATTTAATGGAATAAAATAATTAAATAAATATTTATTATAAATAACACCTATCTCCTAGAAACACTAACCCCACTTGAACGTAGCCGCCATGAGCCTTTCAAAGGCTGAAATCATCCGAAATGAATCCCATCATATATCTTGATCCACAAATTATTTTCAAACAATTTCAGTTACAATATTGAAGAAAGGTTCGAGCTCTATAACCTAGACGGTGGAGATTGGAAATTTCGAGGCACAGTGGCTGATTTCGTGCCAAAAAGGTGCGAACTTCGAGCTGAATTTCAGAGGGCTAGATGGAGTCAAATTCGCTGGTGCTTAGGCCGATGGAAGAGGAGGACGATGGAAAATGGAGGGGTGATTTAAGATTATGGTCCGATCAATTATGGTGAGGTGCGATGGTGAGGAAATTGGACGGAGGGTGGGTTCGTTTGTTTGGTGGAAGGAAAAATGGATGTGGGAAGAGATCACGGCTAATTAATAGATAATGAAGTAATTAGGAATTATTTATTTATTTAATGAAATCAATGTTTAAAATAACATAACTTCTTCAAATGAAATCAGAATTTAGAAAACCAAGCACCGTTGGAACCGTAATTTCGAGCACAACAACATGGAGCAGACCAGATCTGAAACAGAGGCCATTTGGATTTTTTGATAAAATTAAACACCGGTTTAGTTTTGTTAAAATCAATCGTTATTAAATGATTTCTAAATCCAGATCAAGGTGAGAATTCTATTTTATTTATTTTTCTTAAATAATTAAAATTAATTATTATTATGTTATCACAAATCCACTGTTAAATTCTAATTGATTATCAAACGTGATTTGATCTGGAATTGTCATTGTTATGTAGATCTATTGATTTGATTGTTGTGTTGAAAATAATTATATCACGTTTGCTAGAATAAAATAATTGAAAATAATTATATCATGTTTGTCAGAATAAAATGGTTGAAAATAATTATATCGTGTTTGTTATAATAAGATTATTGAAAACAAAAATAAGCATTTTTGTCAAACATGTTAGTTGTAATAAAAATAAGTATTTTTGTCAAACATGTTAGTTGAAATAAAAATAATCATTTTTGTCAAACATGTTAGTTGAAATAAAAATAAGCCTTTTTGTCAAACATGTTAGTTGAAATAAAAATAAGCATTTTTGTCAAACATGTTAGCTGAAATAAAAATAAACATTTTTGTCTATTAAGAAGAGTGAAACAAAAATATTCCTTTTTATCAATATAGAATAGTTAAACAAAAATATTCATTTTTGTCAATATAGAGTGATTAAAAAAAATGTTCATTTTTGTCAATATAGTTTACTTAAACAAAAATATTCATTTTTATCAATATAGTTTAGTTGAACAAAAACATTCATTTTTGTCAATTAGTATAATTGAAATAAAAACATTCATTTTCGTCAAATTAGAATTGTTGAACAAAATATACATTTTGTAAAAATATAATTGTTAAACAAAAATACACATTTTTGCCAATTAATAAGAGTGAAACAAAAATGAAAAGAACCATTTTTATCATTTTGTTGAATTAGAATTTTCAACAAAAATGAAGTACTCATTTTATTGTTAACATGAATTACTGTTTTGTCAAATTTAGATTAACAATGAAATATTCATTTTATTGTTAACATGAATCAATGTTTTGTCAAATTTAGATTAGCAATGAAATATTCATTGTATTGTTAACATGAATCAATGTTTTGTCAAATTTAGAATAACATTGAAATATCATTTTTATCATTTAGTTGAACTAGAGTTTTCAACAAAAATGAAATATCAATTTATATCATTTTGTTGAATTAAATAGAAAATAGAAAAGTGTTCATATACATTAAAATTTCACATTTTTAATGAAATATTTGAAAATAGAAAAATGTTCATGTTTTAAAATAAAAACATGTTTACATTAAAATTTCGCATTTCTAATGTAATGTAAGAAAATACAAAAATATTCATTTTTGTCAAATAGTTTAGATGAAACAAAAATATTCATTTTTGTCAAATAGTTTAGATGAAACAAAAATATTCATTTTTATCAAATAGTTTAGATGAAACAAAAATATTCATTTTTTTCAAATAGTTTAGATGAAACAAAATATGCACTTTTGTCAATTTATATTAGTTGAAACAAAACATTCACTTTTGTCGATTTATATTAGTTGAAATAAAACATTCACTTTTGTCGATTTCTATTAGTTGAAACAAAACATTCACTTTTGTCGATTTACACTAGTTGAAATAAAACATGCACTTTTGTCAATTTATACTAGTTGAAACAAAACATGCACTTTTGTCGAATTATATTAGTTGAAACAAAACATGCACTTTTGTCGAATTATATTAGCTGAAACAAAACATGCACTTTTGTCAATTTATATTAGCTAAAACAAAATATGCACTTTTGTCAATTTATATTAGCTGAAACAAAATATTGTAATGACCCAGATTTTTTGACCATTTGAATTTGAATATTTAAAACTTGTTGTAAATATTTTATTTGGCATATTAATGGATTTAATATTGAATTAGTTTATTTAAGATAGTTAAACGTATATATTTATATTAACTATAAAACGAATTCGAAACTGCGCGGTAGTTCATAATATTGAGTTTTGAACTTCAATTGAATATACAGAGTCCGTTTTAAATCAGAATTATGTAAAACAAGAAACATTGGAATCTTATTGATTATAATTTTCTAATAGAAAAGAAAATTCAAGATTTCAGCTTATGTAGTGTAAGATATATCCAAACAAAATTTTAAAATAGTCGCCATGGAAATCGATTATAAACGATAGCGTTTATTTAATAAATTCAAATGGAATTTCCGTATATTTTGTATATCGTTAAGCTAGAGAATGTTTATGTTGAGTTATAATTCTATATTCGTTAAATTTGAAGTGATTTGTTATTTTATTTTGATAAATATGTGATAATAATATTTTATTATTATTTTATTTAATTTTTTTTGGAATTTAATTAATATTATATTGATATTATACAAGCGGTAAGAATAGTTATTATTCCAAACGACCTCCGTTTTCAATGAAACGAATTTTTATGGGATACGTATGGCTTGTTATTGCTAGTTTTCACAGCTTGGAGTCAATCAGAATTATTTTGTCGGTAGACGAAATTTAAGTATGAACCGATTAAAATTAAAATAACACCATTGTGCAAACAGAATCAGAATTCAACGAAATTAACTAAATTAGGTGCAGAACATTAAGACATAGCGTTGTGTCCGTTTTCATTTCGGTTAGATTGTGTGTCAATTTACGAATTAAAATCGGGTGATGTAAACAGTGGTAGAATAAATTTATCGGATTAAAATGAAGACTTGTACCCTAGAGAAAAAGAAATATAAAGGTAGGTGTCATCGCCCGAATTAATGCCTATATATGGTATGACTGACTTATCTTGTTCCAAATGATATAACAACACCGGGAAAAAGATACCTATTCACCGTATACTCTAGGGTCGAATGGACATTGTTCATAATTTATTCAGCATGCCTAGTTCACCTTTCTGAGTCTACATAGTACAAGCGCGACCCTAAATAATAAAATGTGCAGACCCTAAAAAGTTCATGAGCAGACCTATTACAACTGTACATCACCATTGGAAATTAAAGAATAGCGCTTACCTCCCAACATTTGCGGACCTATCCTAAGTTCCTAACCATCTAAGAAAATGGCCAAGTATCCAAACGCGGACTAGTACATAAAAAGAAAAAGGAAAAACAAAAACTACTCCATGTTACATTAATGAATGCACATGCGAACTGAAAACAAACAGCTACACCCTGTATTTTCTTTTCAATCGCTCTTGCACCCAAAACTGAACTTTTCACGGAAATGAAACTTCACTACAGCTTATATTTTTCTTTTCACACTAAGGTATCATACCCAAAATAATAACTGCACTTACCCTATTACTATTATTTTTGTGAAATCAGAATCCACTGAGCTACTGAACGAGAAATGAAAACATATAGCAGAATTCCCAAAACACCAAAAACTTCCATCACTCAGCTATGAAAGGAGGAGCAAGCTACCCTATCCTAGTACTGTACCTATGTCTTCTTCATGCATACGCAAAATGTAATGACTCGCATTTTCAGCGGTATAATAATTAATTTATTTAATTATTTAAGATAGTGATTTAGAGGATTTAATTGTCGCTGAATTAAATAATGGTGAATATTTAATTAAAATAATAAATTAAATAATATATTTAATTCTAAAATAATCAGAATTGGCCGAAATGGCGATATGGTGTGAATTGGAAAATACAAAATATATAATTCAGTTTAGAATTTAATTACGATAACGAATATATTTAATTAACGATGGTTGAACGTATAAATTATAATATAATTATAATCGAGCTCAAAATGGCGCGGTAGTTCGCGATTTGGCGATTCGAACTTTAAAAGAGTATACAGGAGCCGTTTTAAATCGGATTTCTATGAAACAAGAATGGTTAGGAGCTGGTGAAGTATATTTTTTTAGTGGAAGAAAAAAATCGGGATTTCGTTGTGTAGATTTTGATGTATGTCCAAATCAAATTTTAGAAAAGTCGTTGTGGAATTCCTTTATAATTTATAAAGGAATTATTTATATTTTAAAAAGGAATTTCAATGTAAATCGAATATAGGGTTGACCCAGATTTGAAATATCGAGTTAGAAATCCATATAAGATTTTTTTTTAAGATGTATGGTATTCCACTGTGATTATATACGATAATATAAATTTATTTATATTTAATTTAATTATATTTAAATATATTTATATTTAAATGGGTCAATCAGAGCTGTAAAAATAGCCAGTTTTGCAAAAGACCTCGGAATTTGATGAAACGAATTTTGTTGGATCCGCAATGTTAAATTATTGTTAGATTTCAATTTCTGATATTTTTTAAGTCATTATGTGGGCGTACCGATTTTTAAAGTGAAAAAGAGTCGATATTTTGATAGTTAAAAATACGCTGTGTGAGCATACGAAGTCGGAATTCGACGAAACTAGTTTCGTTGGGACCGTAATATCGTACTCTAGTTGCATGTCAATTTTCGTGATTTTTAGGTATTGTATGTAATCACGGGGATTTTTAGAAGGCAAAATAAATAATAAAAATAAAATATCCTAACTAATTTGTGGACCTAGACAAGGCCACATATCCCCTTTCTCAGCCACACAGTGATCTCATCCCCCTATATAACCATCCTCTTGCCGCCGCATTCATTTTTCTAGCAAAAAACCCAAATCTTGATGTTTAAAAATCAAAACCAATACAAGGAAAAATCGTAAATTCATGAAACCATGATTTTTGAGTGGCTGGGAGGATGCTCTTCAATCTAGTATGACTTTTAACGGGATTCAAATATATTTTTGTCGCTCCAATTTGGGCAGTGTGCTGCTTAGTCGGCTAGGGTTCATCATCGTGTGAATTATAAGCATTGTTTTGAGTTTCAGTTGTTGGTTTTGGGTTCGGAGAGTGATTTTACACTCGTATGTGGTTTTTTTAGGAAAATGGTGAAATTGTGGTCAATGTCTACACTTGCGAGCTGGATAATGCGAGCAGCTGAGAGGAGCTCGAGTTGAGCTTGAGGAATGCGGAGAGAAGGAGGTTTTGAAGAGAAGGCTAGTAGTGAAGTCGGTTTGTGAATCAGTGATGAAACGGAGGAGAAAAGGACAAGGGAAGAGGTCAGCTATGGTGTTTGGTTTAGGGGAGGAGTTGCGGTAGTTTACAGACAAGAGGAAGAAGAGTAAAGCAGGGTTGGGCTGGTAAAAGGGTAAATGGGCCGAGGTAAATATAAAGGGCAAGGCCCAAAAGGAAATAAATAAAAATCCATGTTCTATTTTATTTTAAAAATGTACCTTAACTTGTAACCTTTATATCTCGGTCATACGATATCAGATTGACGAACTGTAAGTTGCGTTGGGACCGTATGGACGAGAGCTTCACAATGAAGCTGACTGGAAGTGGATTGGGGCTCGTTTGAATTTATGGCGAAATAAATTGTTTGATTCAAATCAAACAAACAGTTTATCGTTCTTTAACGATGAACCGCCAAAGTGAGTAAAACTCACCAACTCTGAACAGTTCTATTTTTATAACGTATATTTAGAACTGATAAATGATGACTGATTGTTGTGTGTTAACTGTTTGGTTGAATTGTTTGTGTATTGATTGAAATATAGATAACGATATATATATATCGTTAATCGGATATTGATTCTGTTTATCAGAATATTTTATATTCGGTTTATTTGCGTTGTTTAACATTTGTGATGCAGGGAAACAGGTTGGAGGGGTCCAACTGGACTCCTCAATATTTATAATACTGTTCTTTTCATATATTGTAATATATGATGTGATATATAATTTGTTTGATTATGTGTGTTTAAATGATATCGACCATTGTGGTTTGCTATTTTAAATATCATAAGAGACCCTGGGATGTAAAAAGAAAATATTTCAATGTATATTGAAATAAAGGAATTTTATAAAATCAATTGATTTTATAAAAGGAAATATTTTGAAAGTAAAGTATTTATAAAATCATAGGATTTTACAAAGGAGAACATTTATATAGAAAAAAAATAGGAGTTTATAAAGGAGGATATTTATTTATAAGACAAATAGAATATCATAAGGAAATATTTATTGGGAAGATAAAAGGAAAATATTTATAAAACGAATATAGTTTTATAAAAGTAATATTTATTTGATAAATAAATAGAATTAAAATGGAATATTATTTATTTAGAAAATAAATAGAAGTATAAGAGGATTATTGATTTAGAAAATAAATAGACAAATATAGGAAGAGAAATATTTGTAAAACATTTACAAATAAAGGTTATAAAAGGAATTATTTATTTATGAAATAAATAGAGTTATAAAAGGAAATTTTAAATAAGACTTAAGTGTTAGAAATATAATTGATTATATAAATGAATTAATCGAGTTAGAATTAATCGATTAAAGTTAATAGAATATAAAGTTATTCGAAATAGAGTTTATCGAATATTAGTTATTCGAAATAGAGTAAATCAAATAAAGTTAAGCAAAATTAGAAACTGACTAGAGATTAGTAAATCGAATGGTTTTCTAAGTGTCTATTTGATGTTGGTTTCGTCCTTCGGGATTAATACTTAGGGAATTGTTCTCATAGTAGTTTACAGTATGGGACTGATAGTTGTGGAAGAATAGTGATACGTAATCAAGCCATGGAAATGTTTTCCATTGTTAATAACATACATTTTCTAAACATAGAAATGAGGAAATATTTATATATATATATATATGTTTGATGATTGGATCGATAATTCCATTTGGAAATAAGATCGTTGTATGTACACAGACATGTTTCATTTGATAGTTAAATCACCGACTATCGAAGTTTTGACCATTTTAACGTTGTTAATATGGAGAGACCTGTTGGATTATTATCCAAAGAACCACTCTGTATTGGCATAAGCGTTGTGAATCATATATGCCAAAGATAATTGAAGACGGAGTAAAGTGCAAGGGCTGTTGAATAAATCTTAGATAACAATTGCCTAAGATGGATGTACTGAATAGTGCCTTCGGTTTGTCCAGTCCCAGGACGACCTGTATGGTAGAATGTCCAACAGAATATATTTAATAGATCGCGTAAGTTGATCTCTTCAAACGTATTCACGTTTGGTGGCGGAGGAATTCGTTTCTCTTAGCTGTATACCCGTGTTATTTTTGGATAAATCAATTTGTGATTTAAAGGGTATGACAATGTGACATTCTAAGTGAATGAAGATGTGGCATGTAAAAGATAAGCGTAGCTTCTATCCTCACATCCGGTAAATAACAGAAATCAGGCAGGCAGCATGGCTATGTAGGACGCACCTATTAGGGGGTATAATCACCTGATATAGAGTTTCATTTACTTCTAAAAATTTATTATTGATGCTGTCCCATTTAGGAAACAGTTGTTGATCCCAACCGTTGGTGATATACATTCGATACACTCAAGCGAAATGAGTGGTCGGTCATGTGTGGCCGGGTTGCAAGATGTTCTTGTTGAACCCAGTGTATTCCTCTCTAGAGGTACACTAGCGAAAGGTGGTTCCATACCTTGTCATAGTTGGAAATCCATTACCCAATACGTGCTTGCGGTTTTGATTGTATACTATATATGTAGAACATGAGATGGAAGCGTTTCTGCTAGATAATTATTATATTGTGGTTGATAGACATTACTATAATATCAAAAGGTTTTTGATATAAAGATATTTTGGATTCTCATAAGGGAAAAACTCGTTCCGTTATTCGGCGTGGTCTTATGAGATATCATTTACTTATTCGAACTGTTTTAAACTGTTTTACTCATACCAGTCCCATGAATGACCCGGAGTTTATTTTGTTTTGTTTTCTCTAAATTCTTGGGTGCCCAATTTGGTACGGGCAGTCAAGTAGTCGGGATTTACAATACTTGAAGAGGTGGAGCAAGAGGCTTCAGGATTGTATAGCTATTATTATTCCACTGTGTTGTAAGTGTTGTACTTTGATAATGATGTGTATAAATATACTGATTTTATTTCAAGGATATATTATCTATTATATGTTGTTCGTTCCGCTGTGAGATTCGTGTTACTCTGATGTTGTGTTCTTCTTCTTCTTCTATTCTAAGTTTCTATCTTATCTTTCCTCACCCTCTAATTTCTTTCATTAATCATCCGGTATTTTCGACTCTTGATGTTCGATATGTGTTGTATATCGTATAATCGAGGTCGCAAATTTTCGGGTCATTACAGTTGGTATCAGAGCTTAAGGTTAAGTGAATTACCTTGGCTCTGTGGCGTGACTCAGTAGAGATGGGGTTAGTAAAACCCTAGATTGAGTTTGAGTGTATATATACGAGTGAATGTATTTGTTATTGATATAAAAATTGTTTTATATTGTGGAGATTTATTGGTTGAGTTGTTTATGTGTTCTGGTCGATCAGTTTGATCTACTATATCGGTAGGAGCTTCTAAACACTCGAATACGATGAATCGTCATGGTATGTTTTGAAAAGAGGGTAAACGAAATAATTTTACCCAAAATATATTTTGATATAAAGGATTTATATTGGTTGTTGTTTGTAACAAACCGGAAAATCTGGGCCAGTTTAAAATTTTTATTTTGGCAATTTTAATGAATTTTGAATATTTAAAATAAATTATTTTAAATAATAGCGACGATAAATTTATTTTGAATAGAATTCGAACGTATAGTTTTATATAGATCGTCGTTAGAATATAAATAATTTATTTTAATTATATAACGAGCTGAAATGGCGCGGTAGTTCGATAATTCGATTTCAAAGTTCAAATGAATGTACCGAGTGCAAAACAAACCGGATTTTAGTGAAACCAAAAATATTAGAATCTATTTGTGAACATCTTTCCAACGAATCCAAAAAATCGAAATTTCATAGCGGGGATAAAAAGTTATGTCCAAATGAAAATTCCAAATAGTCGCTATAGAATTCTAACCCTTAAAAATGGAAATTTTGCAAACGACCTCGGATTTCGACGAAACCACTTTTGTTTGATCCATGATGTCATGTTATTGCTAGGTTTCAAATTTCATAATTTTTTGAATCAATATGTGAGCGTGGCAAAGGAAAACGTATTTGACCAGTTTCAGTTGATTTTAATCGACTGGAAAATGGCCATTTTTCAAACGGTCTCAGAATTTGATGAAATTAGTTTTGTTAGGACCGTATCGTTAATATGAAGCTAGAAAATATTTTTTGGGAATTTTTAGAGTTAGTACGCGGCCCCGGTAAATTGAAATGCGCGTTCAAATTCAATGTATAGAGTTATATTTTGATTTTGACGAAAACTGATCATAATGATAGAATTGGCTGACGAAACATATCCCATTGTGTTCGGAATGGGGGTAATTAGCTAGGAACGACAAGCGGTGGGCCTCGTTTAGAGGTCAAATGAAAAAGTCAACTTTTTGAAGTTAAATAATTAAAAATAAAATAAACCTCCCTTCATCTCTTTAACCCTTCAGCCCCCCCCCCCCATTTCAAAATCATTACAAAATAAAAAAAATCGCGCTGGAGGGAATTGAAGCCACCACTGACGTTCGTCCCTCCGCCCACCACCGCCTGGCCGGATCCCTCTCCCTGCGTCGATCTCCTCCCTCAACACCCCCTTCTTCCTCCGCAACGTCTCCTCCTCCTCTGTAAAACCGACGCCGCTTGAGACCCTCGAACCCACGCCCCTTTCCAACCACTTCCGACGCATCCCACGCACCCCCTCCCCCTTCGTCAACGAAGACCCAAACCCCCCGTGAAACCCTAGCGCGCGCCCTCATCAGCAACCGCCACCCGCCTCCCCTGTCCCCAGTAAACGTAGCGAGCCCCTCTCCTTCTAAAATCCATTTTCAACAAAGAAAAAGGTGTGTTTTTATTCTATTTATTTATATAATCTGATTTTCTGTTTTATCATTTTCAGTTTATATATGTATAAAGATTTAAAAACATAATTTTCATATAAATTATCAGAGAATAAAAGTTAGGTTTTTAATTGGAAAAAGATCGTATTTTTGTTAAAGGAAAGACCGTATTTTAAACAATGAAAAGATTCAATGTTTAGAAATGGAAAAGACGTGATTTTTAATGAGGTAAAGATGAGATTTTTATATAATCAAAGATGAGATTTTTAAAGATGTAGAGAAATAAAAATTCGATTTTTATCTATATGAATTTGAAATAAAAATTCGATTTTTATCTATATGAATTCGAAATAAAATTTCGATTTTTATCTATATGATTTCGAAGTAAAAATTCGATTTTTATCTATATGAATTCGAAGTAAAAAATCATTTTTTATCTATATGAATTCGAAGTAAAAATTCAATTTTTATCTATATGAATTCGAAGTAAAATTTTGATTTTTATCTATATGAATTCGAAGTAAAAATTTGATTTTTATCTATATGAATTCGAAGTATAAATTCAGTTTTTATATATATGAATTCGAAGTAAAAAATCAATTTTTATATATTGAATAGCGAAGTAAGAATTCGATTTTTATATATTGAATAGCAAAGTAAAAAAAATCGATTTTTTATATGTAGTGAATACGGATGACAAAAGTGACGAAAGAAGAAACGGCGGAGATTTTCTACATATGAAGAGTCGAGGCGTTGGTTTAGCTAATCGGTGAGAACTTCTCACTTTTAATTTAATTTTCTAGTTAATAATATATACTAGGATGCAGACGGTGTTTAGTAGCACCCGACACCCATCGTCCACACACCATGGAAGGCTTGTATGCTTGTTTGTTTGATTTTGATGTGTAGTTTATTGAGTGATGTGAAATGAAATATTTATATAGTTGAAAATATTTTATAGTTAAAAATAGAATTTTTAACGTGTATATGAAATGAAATAAATTAATATAAACAAATTGAACGATTTTTTTATATACACACATTTGACTGATATTGATTGGGACGATAAATTTTACACATCGCCCAACTGCACAAATAAAATCTGTGTATGATTGTTTGAAACCCCACATGGGTATTGGGATGATATATGACATACACTAATCCCAATAATTAGTTGTATGTCGATCGATTGATTGACAGACTGTCATAAGCGTTAAATATTTATATTTGATGCTTATATAGTGTAGAATGCACTCTGGATGATGGTTGATTATTTATCGTTGTTATTTTATACATGTGTTGCGGAAAATCCATACAATTAACATTATATGGTAATTGATTGGGCCTCATTCCAGTTTTGAAAAAGAAACATTTGAATAGAAATATTTGAAATAGAATATTTGAAAATAGAATATATGAAACCGTGTTGATTAGATTGACGCCATTTTGACGTGAACGATATTTATATCGATTTTATTTGTTTTAATGAATATTGAAAAGTGATTTCAATAATCGAATATTTTAGAAAATGAATTCGAATTAAATTGAATTGAAATGAGTTAGAATTCGAATTGAATAGAAATGAATTAGAATTCGAATTGAATTGAAATGAATTAGAATTCGAATTGAAAATAAAATGAATTCGAATCGAATTGAAATTGAAGGTAAATCAATTTGAAACGAATTCGAATTGAAATTGAATAGAATTGAATTCAAATTGAAATTGAATAGAAATGAAATCGAATTGAAATCAAATTGAAACGAATTTAAAACGATTTATAAAATACGTTTTAAAAAGGGAATCGACGAAGTATATATTATATATATATTATATATAATATAATGGCCCGAATAGAACGCGCCGCGCCGCGGTAGTTCGTGATTTTCGACCATTGACTTCGAATGAATATTGCGGGAGATCCGACCGTCGGATTATCCTAAAACCGGAACCGTTGGGTTCATATCGAAAAGAACTTTCTAACGAATATTAGAAATTTGAAATTTAACGGTTGGATTTGGAATTATGTCCAAATCAAATTTGGGAAAGGTCGCTGTAAGTGCAGTTCGATGGCCGTTGATGGAAATCGACTGTACGGGCCTTGATAAAATTATTAAAAACAGTAATAATTTGTGTAAAATCATAAGGAATGAATTGGGAGGAATTAGGATGAAAAACTCCATATTTGAAAAGATAAAAATAGATTTTTATCGAAATGAACTAGTTTTGAACTAGAATTATAATTCTATTTATTTTTAAATAAATAAATTGAATTTGAAAAGGGTTTTAAAAGTAACCATAATTTCCAATAATTGAACTGGAGTGGATTTGAATCGAAATTGTCTTTGGAATATTTCGATGTTGGATTTCGTGATTATACAGATATTGTTATGGAAATTTGAAAGATATATTTATATCGTTATTTCCCATACAATATTTGTTGGTCGTAGAATTTGATATTGAATATAAGCCGATATATTTTCTATTCAGAGCCTTGTATTTAATATCAAATGTGATTTGGGTTTGCCGTGAATGGTGTCTTCATTAACACTGTTCTTAAGCCCAGTTGAGAAAAAGGTTAAATCTTTTTATTTAGATTTAATGAAGTGTACCAATTAAATAATATTTAATTGGAATTGAATTGGTATTGATTTTTAGGTTTATCGTGAACAGTGCTTTAAATAACACTTGTTCTTTAACCCGATAATTAATGGAATGTGATTTTGGGTTTATCGTGAATCGTGTTTTAAATGACACTGATTCTTTAACCCAGTTAAAGATTAAAATTAAGTGGAGTTTTAATGAATCTTTAATTAGATTGAAAAGATCGAGAATGGAGTATCGCCAGTTTTACTCCAGGAGATAGTTAAATCTTTAATTAGATTTGAACGTGAAATGGTAATTGAATTTACCGATAACACCGTGGTGTTAGATATGAAGTATTAGCAGTTTTACTTCATGGGATGAATAGGTGGGGATTGGGAAATAAAATAAATGATTACTCCGGTGTGGTTCTTTAATCCCGACTAGTTTGAATTGATATTCAAAGAAGATTAAAGAATAAATTTAAAGAAATTATCTTTGATAAAATTAATGGGAACCTTTCCCAAAGTATAAGAATATTTGAATAAAAGAATATTATGAATTGGAATGAGGCGTATGTTGTGTTTGTGTAACACTTGTTTATTATATACGCGAGTTATTCAGAAAGACCGGGTTTATCCCATTCTGGATAACTGATTCGACGTGGTGTCGAGGATGAAGACGGTGGTCGAAGACCGGAGGTCTTCACGTCGTTGGGGTGGTTACTGATGATCTTGATTGGGCCGTACACCCAAGAGGAGGGAATCGGTTAGTGATCGTCCAGACGTACTTGGAGATCGATGGATATGCGGGGTATTAGGTGCCTCCGGTTTCGTTCAGACCCAGAACGAACTTGTAAATGGACTGTGTGTCTGACGTTGGATTTTATTCTGTGTGATTGATTTCTATTAAATATATATCTTTTTGGCAGTGGAGAATTTATTCTCTTGCTTAACGCCCTTCTCTGAGACGTACGAGCTCATGGGTTATATATTGATGGATATCAAACGCATGGAGTGAATTGCCTGTGTGGCATGCCTTAGTGGAAAATGATCAAGGCTTCTGTTGAAAAGCAAAGTCTTATGGTGGATGATCAAAGCACGACCTGTGTGGCATAGCTTTGTGTAACGTGAATTCGCGAGCCTCACACCCCGGTTGTGAACTAAAAACGGGAGAAGGACCTCAGGGAGGACATGCGTTTCATTCTAGCTAGAAGTGGCGTCAGTGGTTTTACACGCCCTGACGAGTTTGACTTATGTGGTTGTTGCTGTTGCGAGGCATCTCGGATATATCGGTCGATCCAGGACCGATGGAGTCATTGGACTCATTGACACCCAATAAGGTGGGGAAACGCAGTGTTCAGGCATTTTAGTCCACATCGGTGGACCGGCCTTTACGATCCAAGGGGCCACCTGAGTCTGGGTCCTGAGACACGGGCTAGAGCGTCTCTAATCGGTAGTGGACTATCTTTTGCCTCGGTTCACAGATGGAAATCAAACTTCCAATACGTGACGTTTCGGTTTTAGTTGTAATCCTATATATGGCGACATAGTGGGATGGGGCGCTTATGCCGTCTATGATTGATACTTATCATTTGAAGTTGTTTTATACACTATACACTTATAACAGTATCAAATGATTTTTTTTAAACGTATCAAGCATTCTTGGCTATTATAAGGTAAAAACCCTATTCTCCGGCTTGCGTTGCATTGTGTGATGGGGCCTGGGTCTTATAATAGCTTCATTGTTCTTTATTTAGCATTGCACTGTTGTTTTATGCACTGGTATTCTTGGGAGGAAACCCGTTCCGTGTTATACGGTGTAGTCCCTTGATTTACCGAACTTTAAAATAAAGATTAATAACTGTTCTAGTTCTCACACCAGTCTTATGACTGACCTGAAGTTTATTGTTTTAACCTAAACTCTGGGTGCCCTTATTTTGACACGGGCAGCTAGTAGTTTTGGTTTTGCAGATTTATATTCACAGGATCCTGATTTACAGCTGGAACGATACTCGGAAAGCTTTGTATTCGCGTATTACTTCTAGTTGTGTATTGTATTATTTTCCGCTGGTATGTAATGTATTGTAATCTCTGATATTTATCGAATGTATTTTATTCATTCATACTCTGTATATTCTTGTATTCTGATGGAATTGTTGTAATATACAATGAAATGTTCTTCCGTCTGCGTTCCGATGTGGCTTGTTCTCGACTCAATCCGGGCTTTCCTTACCGGAGAAGTTTCGGGTCGTTTCATTGTTACAATCGAGTAAGATTATAATGGAGATGGTTATATATATATATATATATATATATATATATATATATATATATAACCAAGTAATATTCGTATAAGTATTACGAAGTGAATTAGATCTGAAATTTAAATAAGAATTGAAATTAAGAATCTGGAAAATTGGATAAGTGTTTTTAAATGGATTTGGATTAAAAATTAGGAAAATTTAAGATCCTGGGAGATATTATATTGTTTTACAAGCAATGTGAATTATATTTTGAAATGAATTTCAAAGTGGAAATGTTTAGAAATGGTTTTATAGTATTGAACTCACTTAGATCGCTGGAAAATAGATTCTGATGATGACAGCTGCATCATCAATATTCATTTTCGAGTTGTAAGTGACGGATTACTACCGAAAAGATTTTGCTTTTGAATTGTTTAAGAGAAACAAGTTATTTGAAATCCAAAAAGGAATATTCGGTTTTAGAAAAGCAAAGCTGTTTAAAACTCTCAGGAAAAAGATTGTTTGATTTAAAACCAAACTGAATTGGAATTTGCAAAAGCAAATTGGTGTTGAATTGGATTAGAAGGATATCGAGAAATTTGGATTTGTGAGATTCGAATTTGAACTGTAATCTGATAATCAAGTTAAAATTTGGAATCGAGAATGAAACTCGAGTTTGAAATGATATTGGGCTTGGATATAAGAGAATGGTTGTGTTGAGGATAAAAACTGATTGAAATTTGATCGTGATGACCATTGGTATATGTTGAATTAGCAGCAGATGTAAAGGATATATTGATATGCCCGACCAAAAGGTATCAGTTTTTATTTCGATTGGATATAAGATTTATGAACCGAATTGGCAAGCCACTTGGCTGTTTGATTTTCTTTTCGGTTGGAGATGGCCCAGAGAGGCGAGTTGGAGTTTGACCTATTGACTAGTACAAAGGAGGTGCTGGCGAAATTTTTCGAAGAGTTAAGGTGTTAGAAAATTTTGAAGATTTTTGAAAATTTTCGTTGATAAGGAATAATTAATATTTCAGTTAAAATAAATGGGTTCAGTTGAGACTGAAGTTAAAGAAGTGAACAAATAAGTTCTAACCAATCGAAAGGGTTTGTTTTCTACCTTAGCAATTTCGAGGACGAAATTATTTTAAGTGGGGAAGAATGTAATGACCCGCATTTTCAGCGATATAATAATTAATTTATTTAATTATTTAAGATAGTGATTTAGAGGATTTAATGGTCGTTGAATTAAATAATGGTGAATATTTAATTAAAATAATAAATTAAATAATATATTTAATTCTGAAATAATTAGAATTGGCCGAAATGGCGATATGGTGTGAATTGGGAAATTCAAAATATATAATTCAGTTTAGAATTTAATTACGATAACGAATATATTTAATTAACGATGGTTGAATGTATAAATTATAATATAATTATAATCGAGCTCGAAATGGCGCAGCAGTTCACGATTTGGCGATTCGAACTTTAAACGAGTATACAGGAGCCGTTTTACATCAGATTTCTGTGAAACAAGAAACATTAGGAGCTGGTGAAGTATATTTTTCAAGTGGAAGAGAAAAATCGGGATTTCGTCATGTAGGTTTCAATGTATGTCCAAATCAAATTTTATAAAAGTCGCTGTGGAATTCCTTTATAATTTATAAAGGAATTATTTCTATTTTTAAAAAGGAATTTCAATATAAATCGAATATCGGGTTGACCCAGATTTGAAATATCGAGTTAGAAATCCATATAAGATTTTTCTTAAGCTGTATGGTACTCCACTATGAGTATATACGATAATATAAATTTATTTATATTTAATTTAATTATATTTAAATATATTTATATATTTAAATGGGTCATTCAGAGCTATACTAAAAATAGCCAGTTTTGCAAACGACCTCGGAATTCGACGAAACGAATTTTGTTGGATCCGCAATGTTAAATTATTATTAGATTTCAATTTTTGAGATTTTTGAAGTCATTATGTGGGCGTACCGATTTTTAAAGTAAAAAACAGTCGATATTTTGACAGTTAAAAATACGTTGTGTGAGCATACGAAGTCGGAATTCGACGAAACCAGTTTCGTTGGGACCGTAATGTCGAACTCTAGCTGCATGTCAATTTTCATGATTTGTAGGTATTGTATGTAATCATGGGGATTTTTAGAAGGCAAAATAAATAATAAAAATAAAATATCCTAACTAACTTGTGGACCTGGACAAGGCCACATATCCCCTTTCTCAGCCACACAGTGATCTCATCCCCCTATATAACCATCCTCTTGCCGCCGCATTCATTTTTCCAGCAAAAAACCCAAATCGTGATGTTTAAAAATCAAAACCAATACAAGGAAAAATCGTAAATTCATGAAACCATGATTTTTGAGTGGTTGGGAGGATGCTCTTCAATCTAGTATGACTTTTGAGGGGATTCAAATATATTTTTGTCGCTCCAATTTGGGCAGTGTGCTGCTTAGTCGGCTAGGGTTCATCATCGTGTGAATTATAAGCATTGTTTTGAGTTTCAGTTGTTGGTTTTGGGTTCGGAGAGTGATTTTACACTCGTATGTTGTTTTTTTGGGAAAATGGTGAAATTTGTGGTCGATGTCTGCACTTGCGAGCTGGATAATGCAAGCAGCTGAGAGGAGCTCGGGTTGAGCATGAGGAATGCTGAGAGAAGGAGGTTTTGAAGAAAAGGCTAGTGGTGAAGTCGGTTTGTGAATCAGTGATGAAACGGAGGAGAAAAGGACAAGGGAAGAGGTCGGCTATGGTGTTTGGTTTAGGGGAGGAGTTGCGGTTGTTTACAGAGAAGAGGAAGAAGAGTGAAGCGGGGTTGGGCTGGTACAAGGGTAAATGGGCCGAGGTAAATATAAAAGGGCAAGGCCCAAAAGGGAACAAATAAAATCCATGTTCTATTTTATTTTAAAAATGTACCTTAACTTGTAACCTTTATATCTCGGTCATACAATATCAGATTGACGAACCGTAAGTTGCGTTGGGACCGTATGGACGAGAGTTTCACAATGAAGCTGACTGGAAGTGGATTGGGGCTCGTATGAATTTATGGCGAAATAAATTGTTTGATTCAAATCAAACAAACAGTTTATCGTTCTTTAACGATGAACTGCCAAAGTGAGTAATACTCACCAACTCTGAATAGTTCTATTTTTATAACGTATATTTAGAACTGTTAAATGATGACTGATTGCTGCGTGTTAACTGTTTGGTTGAATTGTCTGTGTATTGATTGAAATATAGATATCGATATATATATATATATATATATATATATATATATATTTATTTATATAAATTGTTAATCGGATATTGATTCTGTTTATCAGAATATTTTATATTCGGGTTATTTGCGTTGTTTAACATCTGTGATGCAGGGAAACAGGTTGGAGGGGTCCAACTGGACTCCTCAATATTTATAATACTGTTCTGTTCATATATTGTAATATATGATGTGATATATAATCTGTTTGATTATGTGTGTTTAAATGATATCGATCATTGTGGTTTGCTATTTTAAATATCATAAGAGACCCTGGGATGTAAAAAGAAAATATTTCAATGTATATTGAAATAAAGGAATTTTATAAAATCAATCGATTTTATAAAAGGAAATATTTTGAAAGTAAAGTATTTATAAAATCATAGGAGTTTATAAAGGAGAACATTTTTTTAGAAAATAAATATGAGTTTATAAAGGAGGATATTTATTTATAAGACAAATAGAATATCATAAGGAAATATTTATTGGGAAGATAAAAGAAAAATATTTATAAAACGAATAGAGTTTTATAAAAAGAATATTTATTTGATAAATAAATAGAATTAAAATGGAATATTATTTATTTAGAAAATAAATAGAAGTATAAGAGGATTATTGATTTAGAAAATAAATAGACAAATATAGGAAGAGATGTATTTGTAAAACATTTACAAATAAAGGTTATAAAAGGAATTATTTATTTACGAAATAAATAGAGTTATAAAAGGGAATTTTGAATAAGACTTAAGTGCTAGAAACGTAATGGATTATATAAACGAATTAATCGAGTTAGAATTAATCGATTAAAGTTAATTGAATATAAAGTTATTCGAAATACAGTTTATCGAATATTAGTTATTCGAAATAGAGTAAATCAAATAAAGTTAAGCAAAATTAGAAACTGACTAGAGATTAGTAAATCGAATGGTTTTCTAAGTCTCTATCTGATGTTGGTTTCGGCCTTCGGGATTAATACTTAGGGAATTTTTCTCATATTAGTTTACAGTCAAGGACAGATAGTTGTGGAAGAATAGTGATACGTAATTAAGCCATGGAAATGTTTTCCAATGTTAATAACATACATTTTCTAAACATAGAAATGAGGAAATGTATATATATGTTTGATGATTGGATCGATAATTCCATTTGGAAATAAGATCATTGTGTGTACACAGAAATGTTTCATTTGATAGTTAAATCACCGACTATCGAAGTTTTGACCATTTTAACGTTGTTAATATGGAGAGACCGGTTGGATTATTATCCAAAGAACCACTCTGTATTGGCATAAGCATTGCGAATCATATATGCCAAAGATAATTGAAGAAGGAGTAAAGTGCAAGGGCTGTTGTATAAATCTTAGATAACAATTGCCTAAGATGGATGTACTGAATAGTGCCTTCGGTTTGTCCAGTCCCAGGACGACCTGTATGGAAGAATGTCTGATAGAGTATATTTAATAGATCGCGTAATTTGATCTCTTCAAACGTATTCATGCTTGGTGGCGGAGGAATTCATTTCTCTTAGCTGTATACCCGTGTTATTTTTGGATAAATCAATTTGTGATTTAAAGGGTATGACAATGTGACATTCTAAGTGAATGAAGATGTGGCATGTAAAAGATAAGCATAGCTTCTAGCCTCACATCCGGTAAATGACAAAAATTGGGCAGGTAACATGGCTATGTAGGTCGCACCTATTAGGGTGTATAATCACCTGATCTAGAGTTTCATTTACTTCTAAAAATCTATTGTTGATGCTATCCCATTCAGGAAATGGTTGCTGATCCCAACCGTTGGCGATATACATTCGATACACTCAAGCGAAATGAGTGGTCGGTAATGTGTGGCCGGGTTGCAAGATGTTCTTGTTGAACCCAGTGTATTCCTCTCTTGAGGTACACTAGCGAAAGGTGGTTCCATACCTTGTCATAGTTGGAAATCCATTACCCAATACGTGCTTGCGGTTTTGAATGTATACTATATATGTAGAACGTGAGATGGAAGCGTTTTTGCTAGATGATTATTATATTGTGGTTGATAGACATTATTATAATATCAAAAGGTTTTTGATATAAAGATATTTTGGATTCTCATAATTGAAAAACCCGTTCCATTATACAGCATGGTCTTATGAGATATCATTTACTTCTTCGAACTATTTTAAACTGTTTTACTCATACCAGTCCTATGAGTGACCCGGAGTTTATTTTGTTTTGTTTTCCCTAAACTCTTGGGTGCCCAATTTTGTACGGGCAGTCAAGTAGTCGGGATTTACAGATACTTGAAGAGCTGAAGCAGGAGGCTTCAGGATTATATAGCTATTATTATTCCGTCGTGTTGTAAGTGCTGTACTTTGATAATGATGTGTATACATATACTGAATTTATTTCAAGGATATATTATCTATTATATGTTGTTCGTTCCGCTGTGAGATTCGTGTTACTCTGATGTTGTGTTCTTCTTCTTCTTCTTCTTCTATTCTAAGTTTCTATCTTATCTTTCCTCACCCTCTAATTTCTTTCATTAACCATCCGGTATTTTCGACTCTTGATGTTCGATATGTGTTGTATATCGGATAATCAAGGTCGCAAATTTCCGGGTCGTTACACAAAATAAAACAGACACAGCTACCTATTTATAGCCATTGAAGAGAAAGAACATAGCAGGCCTATGGAAATCAAGTCACTCAGCTAAGTACACTGTAAATGGCGTACTTTCCAAATTTAAACGTGATAGCCAAGGCATAAATTCCTTGACGGCCAAGGAACTTCTGAGTACAAATACGGACCAAGCATTCATTTTCGCTCTCAGCAATTAAATAAGAATGAAGGAATCAATTTCCAATTACCTCTGTGATTCTTTTAAAAATCACTTCAGCGCATTTATGCAAATAAAAAAATCACGGAATAATTCCGGTGAACTCGTAGACATTTTCTCTTCTGTCGTGTAAATGGTGGTTGGGTTCAGTGGAAAAATGTTGTGCGGTTCACTGTAGCATGAAGCTGTGCGTCGCGATCTGTTGAGGGGAACTGCGTTGCGGAAGGTGGTGGCTATAGGGTGGAGCTCGAGATGAGAAGTGGCGTGGTGGCTTCGATGTTGAAAACGGTGGTGGAACTGAGTGGTGGGGATGGAGAAGCAATCCATGGGTGAAGGTGTTGTTCAGTCCAAAAACAAGAAGAAGAGGTGGCCGACTCTACAGGATACTGGAGCTGCTCGACAAAAATGAAACTACATAAGAAAGGCGCGGGGTTTCTGACGCGAGGCGGTGCATGGAGGGACTGAAACGAAGGAGGCGTGGATTCAGGAGGTTGCGGTGAGGAGCCGCGGTTGTTTGGGTTCGTGTAACGACCCGGGTTTTCCAGTTGTTTGAATTTAAATATTTAAATTGGTTTAAATATTTTATTTGGAAATATTAATAGATTTAATATCGAATTCATTTATTAAATGACGATTTAACGTTTTAATTCATATTTAAAATAAAACTAAAACTTCAACATTAAGCTAGCAAGGTCCACCTTACAAAAATTGGAAGGCACACCTAATTTTCTCCTTGTCAAATCTATTCAATTTGGAACAAATATTTATTTATTTCTAAGCTAAGTATAAAACATATAAAATCTGTAAATCTATCCTAATTTCTCCACAGTGTAGTTACCAGTCTAAGTTACCTACCTTGTAGATGCGTGCGTCCATGATACCTAAGCAAAATGAAGCACACAGGCAGCTTTTAACCTAAAGCATGGTGAATTGAAAATACAGAGAGTATGGCATATGCGAAAATTGGAGCTCCATCGTCAGGCTAATGACATGAAAGAGCATAGCAGCTCCATTATATCTCACAGACCTATATATGTCCTTTATCAAAAAGCACATGCACGTTCTAAGCCTATAGCCCCCCCATCTTTTCTTTCTTTCCATCTTTTCTTTCGACATATCAAATCTCTGTACAACTTTTAAATTATGAGAACAATCCTACTCTATTCTTTCTTTTGGCGTCCTACAACCTATTTTCAAGTGCAACTATGATATTATTTTACATATATACTTAACACTAAAGAAGGGAAAACGTACACCAAAAAGTACACCATCGTCATGCAAGTCTAACTAAAAAAAAGAGAGTACCAAGGCCTATTCTATTCTTCTGTACAAACAATATTGTCTTGTCAAAATTTTATAAACAGCACATGCCTCCATCTGTAGACTAAATGGAATAACCCATCACAGACCAAAAGGACGAACACAGCTAACCTACTACCTAACTCTACAATTACTTGCGCTCCAAATTTTCTAATCCGTGATGGCCAAGAAAACTGATACCGTGCTCTCCAAACTACTAATACCGTGCCACCCAAGGTTGCTCATCTATAAATACATGCTTCCCCATTTCTGCTTCCGATGCTCTTTTCTTTTGAAAACAAAACAGTAAAAAAAAAAAAAAAACTGAAACTGTACATCTCGTTTTTCATTCCTACCTCCTCATAAATCCGGTAAGGGCGAGCTCAGTTCATCGGAAGTGAGCAGGGTGGAGTTGCGGGTCCGTTGTTGGTGGAGTTAAGGCCGGAGCGGAGGTGGAAGGGTGCGGTATGGAGGTGAAGTGTGGCGGGGTGTGTTTGCGGAGAGAGATTACATGGAGATAAATGTACAGGAGGAAGAGGAAATATAACGTTGCATGTCTCAGGTGTATGGGAAGATCTTGGCGTGGAGGGTTTTATGAACGAGGAAATGTTTGTGGTTGCAGGCGGTGTAAATTGTTGCGAGAAGAAGGAGAAAAAAAAGGAAAAAGAAGAAAATGAAAAGAGAAAGAACAATGTATGGATGTGGAGCATGGTGTGGAGCTGTGTGTGCAAGAGTGGGAAGGGGTAACGTGATAATTTGGTTTCATGTTTGGGCGTACATGGGTGGGAGTGCAAGAATGCATAAGGAAGTTTGGAGGAGATGTAGTCTGTTGGGTGAAAAGGTAAGGGTGGGAGGAAAGCATTGCATGGGAATATTGGCAGGTGGTTTTCAAAATGAAATGGGAACAAAACAACTAAGAAATAAAAAAGGAAAGAAAGTGACAGAAAGTTCTAAACATGGAGCAACAAAAAGAGGAAAGGGGAGCGTATAGCATGGGACGTTGGGCACCATTTGGTTCGAGCGCAAGGAAAAAAAAAGAAGAAGAAGAAGAAGGTAATCGGTATATTGATTTTAAAATTAAGCTTAATTTATTTAATTAAGGTTTAGCGAAAATTAAACTAAATAATTAACTTATTAAATCTCATAAAATGTCAGAGAAAACAAAAGGGGCGTTGGAACTTATCGACAAACTCGACGTTGTAGAACTGGTCTAATCAGAAATGGAAGCAGCTGGAATTGTCAGTCAAATTGAACGATGTTTAATTTAACAGCACTGAACCGAACCGCTTCAACGAACGAACCAAGGTGAGTTAAACTCACTCAGTTACCCATTTATAATTTTTATAAATTGGGTTTATTGCTTGTGTGCTATGTTTGCTAATTAATTTGGTTGATTTACTGATTGTTTGGTTATTCGCTACACCGTTTAAATTAAACGGTTGTTTAATTTAAAATGAAAAGAAATCGTTATTTTAATGATTTTCCAAACAAGGTAACTTACCTTGATGGTTACGTTTATAACAATATAAACGTATTTAACTGAATTGGATGCCTGATTGATTATTTTAGTTGACCGCTATCAGATGAACTGATTGTTTGTTTGCATGTGATCCTTATATGAACTGTTTAACCGACATGATTGGGTTATTGACTTAGTGGTGGTTTGTTGAATCTAAATTCAACATTTATTCGGTTATTAACCGATGTGCGATATTGGTTGAGAAATTTATAGCAGATGGCCAAAAAAAAAACTGTTTTATAAAGATTGATTTACCGTCAGGTGCATCGGTAAAAATGAAGTAATTTATTCTATAATTGAATATAGATTTTTAAATATATTATTTTTAAATGAAGTTTACAAATAAAAGAAATAACCCAATTCTATTTGTATATTGTTGGTTTAACCAACAATCACCATTTTGACACCAAAATCGACCGTGTGTGAAGCACGTGCTTTATCTTTTATAGAGCTAATTCTTGTATTAAGAAGATTTGTAAGCAAGTGAAACGATTATTAATTGTTTTAAAGTAACACTTAAAGTAAGATTTATTTTGAAATGGATTATTTAAATTAATAATATTATTTATTAGTTTAAATGAAAAGATGAGTAGAATTGATCAACAAATTTATCTTATGAGAAAGTCGACCAAGCCAATTGTTATAACGACAGTTGATTATTAAGTTAAATAAATTTGAGCAGATTTATCTAATAAAATGACTTTAGCAAAGGGTGTTTGACTTAATAAGAAAAGGAAATTTGATATTTATCCAAGTTAACGATTAAGTTAATGGTTTATTTAAGTAATCGTAGTTATAATGAATTATGATTAGATTTCAAAAGAAGAGTGAACGGCTTTATATTCTAAACCAGATTTGGTAAATTAAGTTATAAAAGAGATTTCTAAGAAAAGGCGATAAGCCTAAGATAACTGTTTGAATTAAGAAAGGAAATCGAGGCGAAAGAGGTTTGTATTAAACCAAAGTTGTGCAAACAAGTATATAAAAAGGGATCGGAAGTTAAAACGTTAATTTTTAGATTAACGCTACTTTATAATGGCATTAAGTGAAATGAGCGAGTTTGAAATAAGATTTCCCAGAAGGAATAAATGGATTATTGTAATTGAATTGAGAAAAGGATCGAGTAATGGGATTTGTAATGATTTAAAGAAGTTAAAGTTTAAATATGGATATTTTATTTATCATTTACTAAATCAATATATTAGTGATATATTTGAAAGGAAGATTTCCAAGATGAGAAGATTTATAAAAAAAACCATATGTTAAATGAAATAGTGAACGGAAATTGCTGATATCGGAATAAATATGAGATTCTGAATTACAATTCATATTTACCTTAAGATAAGAATGATGTTGATCAAGGTCTGAGAGGTAATTAAAATACCCCAAGTTGAACGACTTCAGGATTATCGAAAGATAATATTAGTTGTAATGGTGAAGATATAAGAAGTAATTCATTTTGAGAAATAATATTGTAATGTTATTTGATGAATTGGAAATATATATGACGGGATTCCCAACTGGAAGAAATATAAAAAGGGGGCTTGAAAATATGAAATGGCATGTCCAAAATAAAGAAATAAAAGGAATTGGTGAAGATATAATGATACTTTCAAAAGTAAGAAAAGAGACTTAGAATAAGTTTATTCTAAAGGATAAGTGATGGGGATTGGGTTCAAATAATGAGACCAAAAGGGAATTTCGAAATGATCATTTTAAGAATGATAAGTGGAATCGGTTCTCCAATTATAGGAAATAACTGATGTCATAGAAAATGTTTAAAATGGTATTTCACGGGAAATGTGATATCGGTCTTAAGATATTTTTCTCGGTATCAGCATAAAATGATTTGAGAAAATTATATATATTTTTAATGGCCAAGTGACGCTGTGTTCTGAACCAATGGATCTGTTTTATTTTTGTGGTTGTTATTTTGATAGTTAAATAACCGACTATCAAAATCTGGCCCAACGATATTGGTACGGGAAGACCGGGATCGAATTTATATTCGAAAACCATTCCGACCAATAAATACGAATACGTCGAAGATGCTGATCGAGGTGGAGCAAATTGAAGACCATAGATCTTCATGAAACGGAAGAATTACTTACAATCTTTGGCTGATCCCTAGAGATATACTGTGATTCTTTCGTGGCTGAAATCTACGGGTTGCAAGGACTACTTGCTACTGATCTATAGGGTGATTCCTAGGATGCAGTAGGAGGGTGCCTTCGGTTCATCCTGTTCCTGGATGACGTGTATGGATGGATGTCTGACAGAGTATTTCCAGAAAGGTCACGTACATTGATTTCTTCAACCGTACCAAGAGTGGAAGCGGAGAAGGAAAATTCTTTTAGCTGACACATAAAGTATTGTTGTGGACGTCAATTAGTGATTTCGGTGGATCTGACAATGTGGCATTCGAAGTGAATGTGATGTGATGATTATAAAGGTAAAGCGTGGCCTCAAGCCTCATCAACCGGGAAATGACAAAAATCGGGCAGGCAGCATGGCTATGTGGGTCGCTCCCATTAGGGTGTATAATCACCTATCTAGAGAAATTCCTTTTGTTCTTTAATCTATCGATTCTGCCCATTCGGGAACGGTGGTTTGAGTCCAACCGTTGGTGATATACATTCGATACACTCAAGCGAAATGAGTGGTCGGTCATGTGTGGGCCGGGTTGCAAGACGTTCTTGTTGAACCCAGTGTATTCGCCTCTAGAGATACACGAGCGGCAGGTGGTCCCATACCTTGTCAAGGTCGGAATCCAATCTCCAATAAGCGCCCGCGGTTTTGTTTATATACTATATATGTGGAGCGTGAGATGCAAGCGTTCCACCAGCTTGATATTTACCTGTATGTAGACACTATTATAATATCGGAAAGATGTTGATTTCAAAAAATGTTTTGGGTTATCGTAAGGTAAAAACCGTCCGTGTTTATGTGTGGATTCGGTCTTACAATTATCCTTTTTTCGAAAAGATTTTCGAACTTAAAAATCAAGTTGGATGATCCCCTTAATACTGTGCGAGTTTTACTCACTCTGGTTCACCAGACTGACTCGGTGTTTTGCAAATGCTCGGGTTAGACCGGAGTGTACAGGTTCAGGTTACCAGATGATTTGAAGTCCATAGACGAGCTGAAGGAGTTCAGACGTATGATGATTCAACTGTTATTATTCCGCTGTGTGTTACATATTTGAGGACAGACTATTATAACTGTCCAGGTGAATTGCTGTACTCTGATGTTGTAAGTATTATTTCAAGCTCTCTATAAAGTTTATTTAAATATTATATTTTGTTCCGCTGCGAAGTGAGATCATGTGTTGTGTTCTTCTTCTTATTCTTCTATTCTAACTTTCTTTCTTTCTTTTCTCACCCTCTAACTTCTTTCTCCTAGCTTTCTGGGTTTTCGGTACTTGAGTTTTGGACACGGTTGGTATTAGTGTCGAGATTCGAGTGTCGAAATTCCCGGGTCGCTACAGTTGGTATCAGAGCAATGGTTTAGGAAGAACCTAGGCTCTGTGGCATAACTCGATAGAGATTGGGTTAGTAACACCCTAGATCGAGTTGAGTGTATATATATGAGTGCGCGTATTTGTAGTTTGGGTACAAAATTATTTTTAATTATTTTGTAAAGAGGGTAAATGAAATAAATTTACCCAAAACATATTTTGTATAGAAAAAGGAAAATAATTCCTTAAATTATTGGTTGGCTGTATGAAACTTATATTGGCTTGATTGGTTGATTTAATTGGATTTGGTTATGAAATCGAAAAGATTTAACCAAGAGAGAACTACAAATGTGAACTAGAATAAACTTATGTTAAGTTAAAATGAAGTTATAAGTGGATTTGAATATTGAAATCGAACTCAATAGAAATATATGCAAATTAACGAAATTCAACTGAAAGATTGAAAATCGGTTGGATTGTATGGTTGAAATAAATTGCGTGGATATAGATTTAAACCTTGTTTTGGAACCCATTAGAAAAGAATAAGTCGAACATATTGGAATGAATTCAAACATGGCGAATTCAAGGGAAATATATAAAGGAATAACTGGATTGTTAGAAATAATGGAGTTGATTTGGTTACAGATATTGAAGTACAGGTTGGAAGATGAAGAGTTGTTGATTGATTTACTTAAATTTGGAATTGAGTGCCCAACAAAAAGGTAAACCTTAATGTATTGGTTGGGTGGGTGATTTTATACCCCTGAGTTGGATAGCCGCTTGGCTTGATTTTCTTTTGATCGATATGGGGCCCAGAGTGGCGGTTGTAGTCGTTTGGATCGAACTGTACAGAGGAGGTGTTGACGAATTTTTCGGAAAAAATTTAAGCTTAGAATATTGTCGATATTATTTTTAAGACTTAGAAATTAGTTTGATTTTATTTTATATTAATTATTTTGGAAAATAATTGAGTACAAAGCGTACTTCTTTACTTAGCAATTTCGAGGACGAAATTTATTTAAGGGGGGAAGAATGTAACGACCCGGGTTTTCCAGTTGTTTGAATTTAAATATTTAAATTGGTTTAAATATTTTATTTGGAAATATTAATAGATTTAATATCGAATTCATTTATTAAATGACGATTTAACGTTTTAATTCATATTTAAAATAAAACTAAAACTTCAACATTAAGCTAGCAAGGTCCACCTTACAAAAATTGGAAGGCACACCTAATTTTCTCCTTGTCAAATCTATACAATTTGGAACAAATATTTATTTATTTCTAAGCTAAGTATAAAACATATAAAATTTGTAAATCTATCTTAATTTCTCCACAGTGTAGTTACCAGTCTAAGTTACCTACCTTGTAGATGCGTGCGTCCATGATACCTAAGCAAAATGAAGCACACAGGCAGCTTTTAACCTAAAGCATGGTGAATTTAAAATACAGAGAGTATGGCATATGCGAAAATTGGAGCTCCATCGTCAGGCTAATGACATGAAAGAGCATAACAGCTCCATTATATCTCACAGACCTATATATGTCCTTTATCAAAAAGCACATGCACGTTCTAAGCCTATAGCCCCCCCATCTTTTCTTTCTTTCCATTTTTTCTTTCGACATATCAAATCTCTGTACAACTTTTAAATTATGAGAACAATCCTACTCTATTCTTTCTTTTGGCGTCCTACAACCTATTTTCAAGTGCAACTATGATATTATTTTACATATATACTTAACACTAAAGAAGGGAAAACGTACACCAAAAAGTACACCATCGTCATGCAAGTCTAACTAAAAAAAAAAAAGAGTACCAAGGCCTATTCTATTCTTCTGTACAAACAATATTGTCTTGTCAAAATTTTATAAACAGCACATGCCTCCATCTGTAGACTAAATGGAATAACCCATCACAGACCAAAAGGACGAACACAGCTAACCTACTACCTAACTCTACAATTACTTGCGCTCCAAATTTTCTAATCCGTGATGGCCAAGAAAACTGATACTGTGCTCTCCAAACTACTAATACTGTGCCACCCAAGGTTGCTCATCTATAAATACATGCTTCCCCATTTCTGCTTCCGATGCTCTTTTCTTTTGAAAACAAAACAGTAAAAAAAAAAAAAGAAACTGAAACTGTACATCTCGTTTTTCATTCCTACCTCCTCATCAATCCGGTAAGGGCGAGCTCAGTTCATCGGAAGTGAGCAGGGTGGAGTTGGGGGTCCGTTGTTGGTGGAGTTAAGGCCGGAGCGGAGGTGGAAGGGTGCGGTATGGAGGTGAAGTGTGGCGGGGTGTGTTTGCGGAGAGAGATTACATGGAGATAAATGTACAGGAGGAAGAGGAAATATAACGTTGCATGTCTCAGGTGTATGGGAAGATCTTGGCGCGGAGGGTTTTATGAACGAGGAAATGTTTGTGGTTGCAGGCGGTGTAAATTGTTGCGAGAAGAAGGAGAAAAAAAAAGGAAAAAGAAGAAAATGAAAAGAGAAAGAACAATGTATGGATGTGGAGCATGGTGTGGAGCTGTGTGTGCAAGAGTGGGAAGGGGTAACGTGATAATTTGGTTTCATGTTTGGGCGTACATGGGTGGGAGCGCAAGAATGCATAAGGAAGTTTGGAGGAGATGTAGTCTGTTGGGTGAAAAGGTAAGGGTGGGAGGAAAGCATTGCATGGGAATATTGGCAGGTGGTTTTCAAAATGAAATGGGAACAAAACAACTAAGAAATAAAAAAGGAAAGAAAGTGACAGAACGTTCTAAACATGGAGCAACAAAAAGAGGAAAGGGGAGCGTATAGCATGGGACGTTGGGACCATTTGGTTCGAGCGCAAGGAAAAAAAAAAGAAGAAGAAGGTAATCGGTATATTGATTTTAAAATTAAGCTTAATTTATTTAATTAAGGTTTAGCGAAAATTAAACTAAATAATTAACTTATTAAATCTCATAAAATGTTAGAGAAAACAAAAGGGGCGTTGGAACTTATCGACAAACTCGACGTTGTAGAACTGGTCTAATCAGAAATGGAAGCAGCTGGAATTGTCAGTCAAATTGAACGATGTTTAATTTAACAGCACTGAACCGAACCGCTTCAACGAACGAACCAAGGTGAGTTAAACTCACTCAGTTACCCATTTATAATTTTTATAAATTGGGTTTATTGCTTGTGTGCTATGTTTGCTAATTAATTTGGTTGATTTACTGATTGTTTGGTTATTCGCTACACCGTTTAAATTAAACGGTTGTTTAATTTAAAATGAAAAGAAATCGTTATTTTAATGATTTTCCAAACAAGGTAACTTACCTTGATGGTTACGTTTATAACAATATAAACGTATTTAACTGAATTGGATGCCTGATTGATTATTTTAGTTGACCGCTATCAGATGAACTGATTGTTTGTTTGCATGTGATCCTTATATGAACTGTTTAACCGACATGATTGGGTTATTGACTTAGTGGTGGTTTGTTGAATCTAAATTCAACATTTATTCGGTTATTAACCGATGTGCGATATTGGTTGAGAAATTTATAGCAGATGGCCAAAATAAAAACTGTTTTATAAAGATTGATTTACCGTCAGGTGCATCGGTAAAAATGAAGTAATTTATTCTATAATTGAATATAGATTTTTAAATATATTATTTTTAAATGAAGTTTACAAATAAAAGAAATAACCCAATTCTATTTGTATATTGTTGGTTTAACCAACAATCACCATTTTGACACCAAAATCGACCGTGTGCGAAGCACGTGCTTTATCTTTTATAGAGCTAATTCTTGTATTAAGAAGATTTGTAAGCAAGTGAAACGATTATTAATTGTTTTAAAGTAACACTTAAAGTAAGATTTATTTTGAAATGGATTATTTAAATTAATAATATTATTTATTAGTTTAAATGAAAAGATGAGTAGAATTGATCAACAAATTTATCTTATGAGAAAGTCGACCAAGCCAATTGTTATAACGACAGTTGATTATTAAGTTAAATAAATTTGAGCAGATTTATCTAATAAAATGACTTTAGCAAAGGGTGTTTGACTTAATAAGAAAAGGAAATTTGATATTTATCCAAGTTAACGATTAAGTTAATGGTTTATTTAAGTAATCGTAGTTATAATGAATTACGGTTAGATTTCAAAAGAAGAGTGAACGGCTTTATATTCTAAACCAGATTTGGTAAATTAAGTTATAAAAGAGATTTCTAAGAAAAGGCGATAAGCCTAAGATAACTGTTTGAATTAAGAAAGGAAATCGAGGCGAAAGAGGTTTGTATTAAACCAAAGTTGTGCAAACAAGTATATAAAAAGGGATCGGAAGTTAAAACGTTAATTTTTAGATTAACGCTACTTTATAATGGCATTAAGTGAAATGAGCGAGTTTGAAATAAGATTTCCCAGAAGGAATAAATGGATTATTGTAATTGAATTGAGAAAAGGATCGAGTAATGGGATTTGTAATGATTTAAAGAAGTTAAAGTTTAAATATGGATATTTTATTTATCATTTACTAAATCAATATATTAGTGATATATTTGAAAGGAAGATTTCCAAGATGAGAAGATTTATAAAAAAACCATATGTTAAATGAAATAGTGAACGGAAATTGCTGATATCGGAATAAATATGAGATTCTGAATTACAATTCATATTTACCTTAAGATAAGAATGATGTTGATCAAGGTCTGAGAGGTAATTAAAATACCCCAAGTTGAACGACTTCAGGATTATCGAAAGATAGTATTAGTTGTAATGGTGAAGATATAAGAAGTAATTCATTTTGAGAAATAATATTGTAATGTTATTTGATGAATTGGAAATATATATGACGGGATTCCCAAGTGGAAGAAATATAAAAAGGGGGCTTGAAAATATGAAATGGCATGTCCAAAATAAAGAAATAAAAGGAATTGGTGAAGATATAATGATACTTTCAAAAGTAAGAAAAGAGACTTAGAATAAGTTTATTCTAAAGGATAAGTGATGGGGATTGGGTTCAAATAATGAGACCAAAAGGGAATTTCGAAATGATCATTTTAAGAATGATAAGTGGAATCGGTTCTCCAATTATAGGAAATAACTGATGTTATAGAAAATGTTTAAAATGGTATTTCACGGGAAATGTGATATCGGTCTTAAGATATTTTTCTCGGTATCAGCATAAAATGATTTGAGAAAATTATATATATTTTTAATGGCCAAGTGACGCTGTGTTCTGAACCAATGGATCTGTTTTATTTTTGTGGTTGTTATTTTGATAGTTAAATAACCGACTATCAAAATCTGGCCCAACGATATTGGTACGGGAAGACCGGGATCGAATTTATATTCGAAAACCATTCCGACCAATAAATACGAATACGTCGAAGATGCTGATCGAGGTGGAGCAAATTGAAGACCATAGATCTTCATGAAACGGAAGAATTACTTACAATCTCTGGCTGATCCCTAGAGATATACTGTGATTCTGTCGTGGCTGAAATCTACGGGTTACAAGGACTACTTGCTACTGATCTATAGGGTGATTCCTAGGATGCAGTAGGAGGGTGCCTTCGGTTCATCCTGTTCCTGGATGACGTGTATGGATGGATGTCTGACAGAGTATTTCCAGAAAGGTCACGTACATTGATTTCTTCAACCGTACCAAGAGTGGAAGCGGAGAAGGAAAATTCTTTTAGCTGACACATAAAGTATTGTTGTGGACGTCAATTAGTGATTTCGGTGGATCTGACAATGTGGCATTCGAAGTGAATGTGATGTGATGATTATAAAGGTAAAGCGTGGCCTCAAGCCTCATCAACCGGGAAATGACAAAAATCGGGCAGGCAGCATGGCTATGTGGGTCGCTCCCATTAGGGTGTATAATCACCTATCTAGAGAAATTCCTTTTGTTCTTTAATCTATCGATTCTGCCCATTCGGGAACGGTGGTTTGAGTCCAACCGTTGGTGATATACATTCGATACACTCAAGCGAAATGAGTGGTCGGTCATGTGTGGGCCGGGTTGCAAGACGTTCTTGTTGAACCCAGTGTATTCGCCTCTAGAGATACACGAGCGGCAGGTGGTCCCATACCTTGTCAAGGTCGGAATCCAATCTCCAATAAGCGCCCGCGGTTTTGTTTGTATACTATATATGTGGAGCGTGAGATGCAAGCGTTCCACCAGCTTGATATTTACCTGTATGTAGACACTATTATAATATCAGAAAGATATTGATTTCAAAAAATGTTTTGGGTTATCGTAAGGTAAAAACCGTCCGTGTTTATGTGTGGATTCGGTCTTATGATTATCCTTTTCTTTCGAAAAGATTTTCGAACTTAAAAATCAAGTTGGATGATCCCCTTAATACTGTGCGAGTTTTACTCACTCTGGTTCACCAGACTGACCCGGTGTTTTGCAAATGCTCGGGTTAGACCGGAGTGTACAGGTTCAGGTTACCAGATGATATGAAGTCCATAGACGAGCTGAAGGAGTTCAGACGTATGATGATTCAACTGTTATTATTCCGCTGTGTGTTACATATTTGAGGATAGACTATTATAACTGTCCAGGTGAATTGCTGTACTCTGATGTTGTAAGTATTATTTCAAGCTCTCTATAAAGTTTATTTAAATATTATATTTTGTTCCGCTGCGAAGTGAGATCATGTGTTGTGTTCTTCTTCTTATTCTTCTATTCTAACTTTCTTTCTTTCTTTTCTCACCCTCTAACTTCTTTCTCCTAGCTTTCTGGGTTTTCGGTACTTGAGTTTTGGACACGGTTGGTATTAGTGTCGAGATTCGAGTGTCGAAATTCCCGAGTCGCTACAGTTCGGAAATGACGAGATAGGGGATGGCGTTACTACTATGGATGGGTGTATGGACGTGAGACATGGAAGCTCTTATTTGAGGAAGAAGAGTTATGGGATTTGAAAGTAACAGAAGGGTAGAAAAAAATGCTAAGCAATAGCATGTTTTAAACGAATGGAGGAGTACATTTCGGAAAGGAGGAAAATATCGGTGAGAAGATGAAGTAAACCGTACAGACGATTTTGTTTTTGTTTACATGTGCTGAAGTTTAGTGGAATGGGATTGTGGGCTTTTAGATAATAAAAAAAAGTATGAAAAGAAGAAACGATGGAGGGTGCGAGTTCGGTGATAACATGGGCGTGATATGAAGCGGTGGAGTTGAATTATTTGAATGGCATGTGGGCATCTCTTTCGAATTGTTTGGAGCAAGGAGCGTTTTAGGGCAGTTTGAACACTACATGGGGTGGAGGAAGTGTTCGTGGGAACAGAATATGGCAGGTGAAGTTAATGGAATGTTCCTAACTATGTTTAAATATTGATTTGTAATAGGTTAATTAAATATAACCTAGTAATCACGAAAGTTGGGGTAGTTTTGTGAATTTAAAGGGACGGGCCGTGTATTTCTTTCCAAATCAAATTAATCTGGCATTTGAACGAAAAGAGTGGGATGGTTTTGTTTGGAATAAGGAATGAAGTAAATAATTTATAATTTAAGAAGTTGTTGGGATTAATTAAAATTGTTTGAACTAAAATTCTAAATAACTTTGTATTTGTTAATCAGAATTTGACACGGCTTAAGACGTTGAAACCATATGAATGAAGATCACGAGATAGAACTGGATTGACCAAGATTGGAAGCGAGTGTAATTTGTAACTAAATTAACCGGCTGTTTAATTTAGTCAGAAACAAGCAATTAATCGACGAAGGAAACTAAGGTGATTTAAAACTCACTCAGTTCTCCCACTTATATTTATTATAAGTCGGGATTAATATCTGTTTGCTATGTTTGTTAATTGTTAATTGATTTGATGATTGTTGGATGTGTTAAATATTGTTATATCGATCATTGAAATTAAACGTTGTTTAATTTAAATGAAATGACATCGTTATTTTTAACGATTATTTCCAAACAAGGTAACTTACCTTGTTGGTTACGTTTATAATAATATAAACGTATTGGATGCTTGAATTATTATTATTGGTTGACCGCTATTAGTTGAATTGGTTAATTATCTGCATATGATCATTATATGAATTGTTTAACCCATGTGAGTAGATTATTGATTTGAATACTGATTGTTCAATCCAGATTTAACATTGTTTTGATATTAACCAATGAGTGATATTGGTTAAGGAATTTATAACAGATGGCCAAAATACAAACTATTTTATAACGATTGATTTACCGTCCGGTGTATCGATTGAAATGATGTTATGAAATTTATTTATAAATAAATATAGATTTCTAAATATATTATTTTAATTGAGTTTATAAAAATGAAATAAACCAACCATATATATATCGTTTGTTTTAACCGCTATTTTTTGTACCGAAATCCACCGTGTGCGAAGCACATGCTTCACTGTAATTACTGAATAATTTTATAAAGTTGATTCTTATAGATTGATAAGCTAGTGGGTGGAAATTGACATGACGATTAATAACCAGGATTTATTGTTTTCAAAGAAACAATTAAATTGAGAATTATTTAGAAATAGATTATTATATAATAATCGAAGTGAATGAGATTATTTGAATTAATAATGTTATTTATTAATTTAATTGAAAAGACAAGTGAGAGCTAATCAATGGGTTAATCATGTATAAGATTATCCAAGCCAACCGTGTTTAACGAAAATTGGTTGTTAAATTGAATTAGACTATGCCGATTTATCTAATAAAATAATTTAGTAGATAATTGTTTATCTTAATGAGATTTTAGAAAAAGGAAATTTAATTCCAGTTAATGATGAAGTAAATTATAAGTTTTATTTAATTTAAGGAACTATTTCTTAAATGAAGTCCATTTAAGTAAGTGATTGAAGTTAGAAATAAAATATAATTAAATTTCAAAGGAAGTTCATGAACGGGTTTATATTGAAACCGAATTAGGTAATTGAAGTTATAAAGTGATTTTTAGCGAATACGGTAAGCTAAAAATAAAATTTTACTTAACATTTTAAGTAAAAGAAATTGAGATGAGAAAAAGTTTATATTAAACCAGAGTTGGGTAAACGAGTTGTGGATAAGGAGATGGGGGTTAAAGCGTTAAATTGTAAATTAACGTTAAGTGTACTAGATGAGACTGAAGTGAGCTTTCCCAAAGGAAATCATTTAAAGAATTAGAAAAGGGATTTATGTAATTGAATTTGGTAAAATGTTTAGTAATAGTATTTGAAATAAAAATCCAGATAATGGGACAAATAGTTTTAACGGAGTTATGTTGAAAAGTTAATGTTTATTAATCATTTACTAAATCAATGAATTTAGTAATAACCATATATTTTAAAAGAAATTTTTAAAAAGCAAGAAGATTTTGTAAAACCGTATTTTTATGCATATAGAAGTGATTTAAAATGAGTAGGGTTTTTGAATTACAACTGATATAAATCTTAAGATAAGAACGATGTTGATAAAGGTCTGAGTGGTAATTAAAATACCCCAACTTGAACAACTTCAGGATTATTGAAAGACGATGTTATTTGAAATGGGGGAGTTATTAGAAGTAAATTATTTTGAGAAATAATAATGTAACATTATTGGGAAATTTTGGGAATATATATAATGGGGTTCCAGATTAAAAGGAACTAAAAGGGGCTTGAGAATACGAAGTGATATTTTAAAATAAAAGAAATAAAAGGAGTTTTGGAAAGTATAATGGTATGTTCAATGTAAGGAGATGAGACGTAAAATGAGTTTATTCTAAAGGGATAAGTGATGATTATTTTGTTAAATAACGAGACAAAAGGAAATTGCATAAGGATTGTTTTACGATGATGAGTTGAATGGACTCTGCGATTATAGATAATAAGTAATGTTGTAGAAATGTTTTGAAATGATAACCAATGGAAAACTTGGAAATGAAACTAGATATGGTTTTAAGATATTGTTCTAAGTATACAAATAAACGACTTAAAAGTATTAATATATTAAAGCTGATACATTATTTTGTGGTATTACAACTGCTGTACTAGTTTTAATGGCCAAGTGATGCTATATAATAAAATAATGGATTTATTTTATTTTTATTGTTTATTTTGATAGTTAAATAACCGACTATCAAAATCGTACCTAATGTGTTGTTGGTATGGAAAGACCGGGATCGAATTTATATTCGAAAACCATTATGACTAACAGAAACATAAACGAAGAAGATATTTGATGCTGATCGAGATGAAGCAATGAAGACCGTAATCTTCAAGAGCAGAGGAACTATTGTTGAATTTCTCTGCCTGATCCCCAGAGATATTTCGACAATGATTCTGTCGTGATTGGAATCTACGGTTTGCAAGGACTACTCGCTACTGACCCATGGGGTGATTCCTATATTGGATGCAGTAGGAGGGTGCCTTCGGTTCATCCTGTTCCTGGATGACTTGTATAGACGATGCGAACGGTGGCCAGATGTTCCAAAAGTTGATTATAACCTCAAGCCTCATCAATCGGGAAATGACAAAAATCGGGCAGGCAGCATGGCTATGTGGGTCGCACCCATTAGGGTGTATAATCACCTATCTAGAGAAATTCCTTTTGCTTCTTTAATCTATCGATGTTGTCCCTTTTCCTGAAATGGCGGGTAGCTCCCAACCGTTGGTGTTATACATTCGATACACTCAAGCGAAATGAGTGGTCGGTCATGTGTGGGCCGGGTTGCAAGACGTTCTTGTTGAACCCAGTGTATTCGCCTCTAGAGATACACTATCGGAAGGTGGTTCCATACCTTGTCATAGTGGAATCCAATCTCCAATAAGCGCCCGCGATTTTGTTTGTATACCATATACGTGGGGCGTGAGATGCAAGAGTTCTGCTAGATTGCTATTTATTTGTATTTAGACACTATTATAATATCAGAATAATATTGTTTTCAAAAACTATTTTGGGTTATCATAAGGTAAAAACCGTCTATATATATGTATTGATTTGGTATTACGATTATCCTTCTCTTTCAAAAGGATTTTGAACTTTAAAATCAAGTTGGATGATACCCTTAAACTTAGCGAGTTTTTTTTTCTCACTCTGGTTCACCAGACTGACCGGGTGTTTGTAATGCTCGGGTTAGACCGGGTTGTATTATCGGATGCTGTGAAGTCCAAAGACGAGTTGAAGGAGTTCAACGTATGGTGTTATACTGTTATTGTTCTGCTGTATATATGGACAGACTATTATAACTGTCCGGATGTATTGATGTGCTCTAATGTGTAAGTATTGTTTCAAGCTCCCAACAAAAGTTATTTCTATGTTATATTTTGTTCCGCTGCGATGTGAGACTCTCTGATGTGTTGTTTCTTCTTCTTCTTCTTCTATTCTAATATTTCTTTCTTTACCCTCTTGTTTCTTTCTCCTAGCTTTCTGGATTTTTGATACTTGAGTTGGACAAGGAATGTATAAATGTCCGAATTCGAGTGTCAAATTACCGGGTTGCTACAGTTGGTATCAGAGCAAATGGTTTAGGAATTACCTTGGCTCTGTGGTATAACTCGATAGAGATGGGGTTAGTACTACCCTAGATCGAGATTGAGTGTATAAATACGAGAGCGTATTTGTAGATTTTATGCACAAATGTTTTGTATTGTGTTGTTTGACCGGTTCAAGTTGAACTGACAGATTAACACAATATTATTTCGTAAAGAGGATAAATGAAATAATTTTGCCCAAACTATATTTTTGTATAGAATAGAAATAATTTTATTAAATTATTTATTTATTAATTGATTTGATTAAGAATTCAAATGAGACTGCAAATTTTAATAAGTTAATATAACCAGAAGAAATGGGTAAATTAGAATATTAAATACAAGATTAAATAAATCAGAAATTTAACTTAAGATAAGTTAAACAAAGTACAATGAGTTGGATATCTTGATTATGGATTGTTTGTTTATTGGCTGATGAATTGGTTAAACAATAAAAATATATTAACAGTTGAAAAAACAGAGAATAAATTTCGGTATAATTAATTTGAATTGAAACCCTTATGAAATGGAACTGAAACGATTGTACCCTATATCTATTATTGGCCTTGGATATTGAGTTAAGTGCAGGATTGGAAGGAGAAAGAGCAGTTAGTGCTTTGCTCAGTGATTAGAGTTTGGTTGCCCGATAAAAAGATAAACCTTAATTATATTGATTGGAAGATTGAATTTATACCCCTGAGTTAGGAAGCCGCTTGGAATTGTTTTCTTTTGAGCGATATGTGAGGCCCGGAGTGGCGATTTATAGTTGATGGATCGAACAGTACAGAGTAGGTGATGGCGAATTTTTCTTAAAAAAAATTTAAGCTTAGAATTTGTTTTTTATATATATTTTAATAATTATTTTGAAAATAATTATGTTTGGAGCATTCTTCTTATTTAGCAATTTCTGGGACAAAATTCTTTTAAAGGGGAAGAATGTAACGACCCAGATTTTTCTACCATTTGAATTCGAATATTTAAAACTTGTTGTAAATATTTTATTTGGCATATTAATGGATTTAATATTGAATTAGTTTATTTAACGATAGTTAAACGTATATATTTATATTAACTATAAAACGAATTTGAAACAGCCTTTATTAGCTGATCAATGGGTTAATCATGTATAAGATTATCCAAGCCAACTGTGTTTAACGAAAACTGGTTGTTAAATTGAATTAGACTGTGCCAATTTATCTAATAAAATAATTTAGTGGATAATTGTTTATCTTAACGAGATTTTAGAAAAAGGAAATTTAATTATAGTTAATGATGAAGTAAATTATAAGTTTTATTTAATTTAAGGAACTATTTCTTAAATGAAGTCCATTTAAGTAAGTGATTGAAGTTAGAAATAAAATATAATTAAATTTCAAAGGAAGTTCATGAACGGGTTTATATTTAAACCGAATTTGGTAATTGAAATTATAAAGTGATTTTTAGCAAATACGGTAAGCTAAAAATAAAATTTTACTTAACATTTTAAGTAAAAGAAATTTAGATGAGAAAAAGTTTATATTAAACCAGAGTTGGGTAAACGAGTTGTGGATAAGGAGATGGGGGTTAAAGCGTTATATTGTAAATTAACGTTAAGTGTAATAGATGAGACTGAAGTGAGCTTTCCCAAAGGAAATGATTTCAAGAATTAGAAAAGGGATTTATGTAATTGAATTTGGTAAAATGTTTAATAATAGGATTTGAAATAAAAATCCAGATAATGGGAAAATAGTTATAAAGGAGTTAAGTTTAAAAGTTAATGTTTATTAATTATTTACTAAATCAATGAATTTAGTAATAACCAAATATTTTAAAAGAAATTTTTAAAAAGCAAGAATGTTTTGTAAAACCATACTTTATACATATTGAAGTGATTTAAAATGAGTAGGGGTTTTTGAATTACAATCGATATCAATCTTAAGATAAGAATGATGTTGAGAAAGGTCTGAGAGGTAATTAAAATACCCCAATTTGAACAACTTCAGGATTATCGAAAGACGATGTTAGTTGAAATGGGGGAGTTATTAGAAGTAAATTATTTTGAAAAATAATAATGTAACATTATTGGGAAATTTTGGGAATATAAATAATGGGGTTCCAGATTAAAAGGAAGTAAAAGGGACTTGAGAGTACGAAGTGATATTTTAAAATAAAAGAAATAAAAGGAGTTTTGGAAAGTATAATGATATGTTCAAAGTAAGGAGATGAGACGTAAAATGAGTTTATTCTAAAGGAATAAGTGATGATTATTTTGTTAAATAACGAGACAAAAGGAGATTGCATAAGGATTGTTTTACGATGATGAGTTGAATGGACTCTGCGATTATAGATATTAAGTAATGTTGTAGAAATGTTTTGAAATGATAACTAATGGAAAATTTGGAAATGAAACTAGATATGGTTTTAAGATATTGTTCTAAGTATACAAATAAATGATTTAAAACTATAAATATAATAAAGCTGATACATTATTTCGGGGTATTACAACGGCTATACTATTTTTAATGGCCAAGCGACGCTATATAATAAACTAATGGATTTATTTTATTTTTATTGTTTATTTTGATAGTTAAATAACTGACTATCAAAATCATACCCAATGCTTTGCTCGTTTGGAAAGATCGGGATCAAATTTATATTCGAAAACCATTCCGACTAACAGAAACGTAAACGAATAAGATATCTGACGCTGATCGAGATGCAGCAATGAAGACCGTATATCTTCACGAGCGGTGGAACTATTATTGAAATTCTCTGGCTAATCCTCAGAGATATTTCGACAATGATTCTGTCGTGATTGGAATCTACGGTTTGCAAGGAATACTCGCTACTGACCCATGGGGTGATTCCTATATTGGATGTAGTAGGACGGTGCCTTCGGTTCATCCTGTCCCTAGATGACTTGTATGGACGCTGTGAACGGTGGTTAGATGTTCCAAAAGTCGATTATAACCTCATGCCTCATCAACCGGGAAATGACAAAAATCGAGCAGGCAACATGGCTTTGTGGGTCGCACCCATTAGGGTGAATAATCACCAATATAGAGAAATTCCTTTTGCTTCTTTAATCTATTGATGCTGTCTCTTTTCCTGAAACGATGGGTAGCTCCCAACCATTGGTGTTACACATTCGATACACTCAAGCGAAATGAGTGGTCGGTCATGTGTGGGTCGGGTTGCAAGACGTTCTTGTTGAACCCAGTGTACTCGCCTCTAGAGATACACTATCGGCAGGTGGTTCCATACTTTGTCATAGTCGGAATCCAATCTCCAATAAGCGCCCTCGATTTTGTTTGTATACTATATATGTGGGGCGTGAGATGCAAGAGTTCTGCTAGATTGCTATTTATTTGTATTTAGACACTATTACAATATCATAATAATATTGTTTTCAAAAACTGTTTTGGGTTATCATAAGGTAAAAACCGTCCGTATTTATGTGTCGATTTGGTCATACGATTACCCTTTTCTTTCAAAAGGATTTTGAACTTTAAAATCAAAGTTGGATGACACCCTTAACCTTAGCGAGTTTTTTTTTCTCACTCTGGTTCACCAGACTGACCCGGTGTTTGTAATGTTTGGTTAACCGGGTTGTACAGGATCAGATTATCGGATGCTGTGAAGTCCAAAGACGAGTTGAAGGAGTTCAACGTATGATGTTATACTGTTATTATTCCGCTGTATATAAGGACAGACTATTATAACTGTCCAAATGTATTGATGTGTTATGATATGTAAGTATTGTTCCAAGCTCCCAACAAAAGTTATTTCTATATTATATTTTGTTCCGCTACGATGTGACACTCTATGTTGTATTGGTTCTTCTTCTTCTTCTTCTATTCTAATATTTCTTTCTTTCTTTACCCTCTTGTTTCTTTATCCTAGCTTTCTGGATTTTTGATACTTGAGTTGGACAAGGAATGTGTAAATGTCCGAATTTGGGTGTTGAATTCCCAGGTCGCTATATATATGCACTTTTGTCAATTTATATTAGGTGAAACAAAAAATTCACTTTTGTCAATTTATATTAGTTGAAACAAAACATGCACTTTTGTCTATTTATATTAGTTGAAACAAAAGATGCACTTTTGTCGAATTGTATTAGTTGAAACAAAACATACACTTTTGTCGAATTATATTAGCTGAAACAAATATGCACTTTTGTCTAGTGCGATTCAGATGGCTTTAGGTATGTTTTTCTAGAGTCTTCTTCTAATCCGATGGACCTAAAATCTAACGATCCAAAATCCCCTAACTGTATTATAAATATGACTGTAAATCTAAACCTATTTCTCCATATTCCATTTTCTCCATTCTCTACCTCTACCTTACACAACTTTATCCCCAAATATTTTAATGAAATTTGGATGCTTGGGTTTGCACATATTTTTGGAGAATATGTACAGATAGAGACTTCCTAATGGGGATAAATTGGATTTGCTTAAAATTGGATAGTGTTTTCTATGAGTACAAGATTTATAAAAAAGTAGAGGTTAAATTTATTCAATAGTTTTTCTAGTGCTTACAGATGTGTATTTTTCTACAGTTCTAAAAAATCTAGTTTATTTGTGGTTTATTTACAGATCCAAGGATTCCTAATTCTTATTATGTAAATTCTTCTGTACATTCCTATAGGTTTTGTATAATCAATATTTAGATTTTGGTTTTCTTTTCTGCAAATAATCTATGATTTGATTACTTCTTTTATACTTTCTTCTGTCAATTTCAGTAATCGATTCCATTTCTGTAAATTTATTTAGTTCATCTTTTTCTCTTTTCTTCGCATGTAAATTTATTTACAACTCAGATTCAGCCCTATTTTTATTTCAGATCTTTCTTATTCACCTAAGCCTAGGCCATGCGCGAGCCAAGGTATTATCCTTTTTATTTTAGCACTGAGTTTAGTCCTTCAAGAGTCTAAACCATTATTATTTTTTGTTTATATGCAGTTTGGGTTGAAAATATGAATTTGACAATAAAAGTGAAATTGGGAAAAATAAGAAATATATATAAAAACGATAAATTGGGCTTAATGGAATTATGAAACAATAAGATAATTGAACTGTAACTTTGATAAACTGAATAAGTGACATTTAAATAGATGCTAATGGCGGGGGTTTGGGTTGTGCAATGAAATTAAACGAAAATGATGTTTATAAACAACCTGTAAATTGAAGTGTACATGCAACCTATGATATGAAAAAAGTAACGTAATTTAGATAGACTTATTAATAAACTTCAGATTGGTATTAAGTTTAAATTAAACAAATTAATAAGCATGAGAAGTAGTGTTCCTTCCGACAGCATAAGATGACTAGGTAAAATAACTGAACTATTAAGAAAAAGGTATAGGAGTGTTTCAGCTGCGACAACTGATTAGGGAAAATATAGGGCTCATAATATTGGTTTATTCTGACAGTACGGGTAGACTGATTATAGAAAATAAGAGGCCAATGAAAATAATAGCGACCTAGGCATTGATGACACTACTGTAGAGGTCTAGCGTAGCTAGGCTGTGATACCCCACATCCGTTAATGTCACTCACTAAGGGAATGCATTAAGTTCCGTGAAGCATTATAGGTAAACAGACACAGAATAATTAAAAAACAGATATAAATAAGATAGCAGCGGAAATTTAAATTTTTATTTCAACATAAATCATTATACCGTGGTCCACAATACCATAAGTCACAAAAACCATTAAAATAAAGTAACTTCTATCTTGCATCATCAGAGTACATAAGAAAATTAAAACATAATTCCCCAATTGAAAAAGTTAAGCCATAGTAGAGACAAGAACTTGAGCCATACTTCAGAAGTAGCTCCTAGCAAGATGATATCTGAGTCTTGACAAAGCCTGAGTGTTTCCTCCCTAAGAACCTTGGGGGGTAACGGAAGAAAGAAGGAGAAACAAAAGGGTCAGACATAAAGTCTGGCGAGTCTAGTTACTTTTAGCCAGTAAATAAATAAAAGTAACATGACAGGCATATAAAGTGAATAAGGGAGACCACTACACAAATGGCAGGTGTGATAAGGTAGACAGGATAAGGTGTATATGGTTCTAATGATTACTCTGCATTGTTGCTAGTATATCCAGAAAGAGATGATCCATTCAACTATAAGGTGGTAGACTTAGGTATACGTCCAAATGTATCCTAACTACTACCCTGATCGATCGGCTCCCTAACCCTCGTAGATACCTTGTGCTGGCCCCACAGTAGGAGGTATCACTTCCTAAAGTGGCAAACCATCATCGTAATAATGTGCACAACCATATCTACAGGTGTCATGGTCGTCTTATCCCCCTCTGCATGGCTCATGCACGCACATGGCCCGGTCTATTTGCGCCGCCCACGCCGTCCTCCATGGTTGGATCTCTTACAATTAGTCAGTAAGCGTGCCCCTTCTCCGCCTAGTATGAAGTACTTTGTTTGATACCTACTCCGGGTTACAGATTGAAATGGGTCCCACACAATATGATACAAGCTCTCCCCTTTGTCTTATATCGTCCACTAGGTTTCCACTGACTATGTATACCACTACGTGTCTTTAATTTCATAGCCTTATTTATTTCTACCGGTTATGCTTACCCTAAAGGGTGTCTTTAATTACATAACTTTATTATTTCCTCCGGTTATGTATACCACTAGGTGTCTTTAATTACATAACCTTAACGGTTAAGTTTGTGGGCATATATGTGAATATTACCCACCCCCTATTCAGATTTACTTAACCCACCCTTTTTTCAACAATGTTTACTTAACCCCCAACTTAAATTTAAGTTCATACAATCCCTATGGATTAACTTTGGTTAAGTAGTCCAATTCTTTACCATGCCCATTTATGGTTTCATAATGGGCCAGACCTCCCATTTTAGGCCTATAACATGTGGATGTTGGATATGCCGGTCGGATCCGGGCAGACTTATTCCACAGTTGGGCCTAACCTCGTGTCATTGCCCGATTCGTATTTACGTACTTAAACCTCCCACATTAGGTTCAACACTAGTGGCTGCTGGATATACCGGTCAGGTCCGGGCAGACTTCCACCACTAATGAAACCTAACCTCATGTCATAAGTACAATTACAATTCCTAATTGTAATTACTAGACATTCCATTTTTAATTAATTTACCAATTAATTATTGCTTTCCTTTTATAGGTGTCAATTCCTATTTTACTCGATAATTAGAATTACATGTCCAGAAATGTTCATATTCAAATTATGCCATTTTTAACCCTTTTTCCCCTGTTACTTAACTAGCGCCCTCACAAATTTAGCAACATGCCTAGGCAAGACAATAGTTGTGATAACCCCAAACTTCCACAGAGTGAAAGTAAGGAATAATCATTTGGAATACAACATGAATACAACAATACATATCACAGATACAACATAGCATAGAAAAACTATAGAATAGTAACATCATAGCAGTGGAAATATGAATGTCATCAACCATAGAATTCCACAGTCATAGAGTCCTAAATTATTACATCAAGTTAAGCAAAGGAGATAAGTTTCAAACTTCAAAATAGAATAACTGGAAATAGAATAAGTTTGGATGTCTCAAAGTCTAAAGATAAAATGCAACAAAAGACAAATGATAGATAGTCTTCATAGCTCCAAATCATCACCTCAACTAAGCAACTCCAAGAAATCTCCAAATACAGCGACTCCAAAGGAAGTGAAATCTGTTACTTGGCTGCCCGTGTAGAAAAGAGGGCACCCGAGTTTGCAAAGGTGAAAAAAAAACTACGTGTCAGTCATGGGACTGGTGTGAGAATTCTTAACTAATTTAACTAATTGTAATAAGGCTAATCCAAGACCATGCCACTAACGCGGAATGGGTTTTATTCCAATGGATTGCCGTGCATAATTTAAGGTGACTGAACATATAAATAAGTAAACCGTAAAACAACGCAATGCTTTTGGAAAAGTGGAATCATCATAAGACTCAAGTCCCATCACACAATGCAACGCAAACCAGAGGATAGAGGTTTACCTTATGATGATTAAACACGCTTAGTACGATAAAAACGAATTTGATATTATTATTAGTGTATATATGTTTCAAAAACATTTCAAAGTAAATGTATCAATCCTAGGAAGCATAGCTACCATATACTATGCCTCTATACTAGTAATACAATCAAGTTCGTAGGGTCGTATTGGGAATTTGGTTTTCCATCATGAGTCAAGGCTAGGAACGATCTCCTTACCGATTCGAGACACTCTAGCTAATGTCTCAGGATCCCCCGCAGTGAACCCCTGGAAAGCTGCAGGGCCGGTCCACACATACGATTTTGCGGATTAGTTATTCCTGAACACACGTTTCCCGGTCCTATAGGACCTAACATCCGAGGCGCCTCATTCCATCATCCACATAAGTAAAATGTCGAGCCATGTAAAACCCAAACACCACTTCTAGCTAGAAAGAAACGTGCTGCTCTCCCTACGTTCCCTTGCTCCGTTTTAGACTCAACTGGGTTATGAGGCTCATGAAGCTACATAATACACAAAGCTATGCTTATTCAAACTGTTCTTTGATCGTCACCACAAGGTTCTGCTTTTCAACAAGAAACCTTGATCATTGCATCTTGGTATGCCACATTGTCACTCCATATCACACTATCAATCCTTTGCCAAATATACAAAAGGGTGTTAAGCAAGAGAATAAATTCTCCGCCACCAATCATTCATACATTCGGCAGAAAATCAATAAATACAATATAGAGGAGTATAATGTCGGACACACATTCCATTTATAAGCCCGTTCTGGGTCTGAACGAAACTGGAGATACCCTTGTCCCGTATGTCCAGTACGGAAAAGAGGTACCCGCATATCCGTGCAATCAACATGTTCATTTGGACAATTACCAGGACCCTTGAATTGGGAGCAAGTTAATTCAGGGTCTCGATCGTTGTCCATTCGATGGGAAGATTGACAGTCTTCAATCGACGTCTTCAACTTCGATTCTTAAACGTCGTTTGATTATTTGGAATGAGATTAACTCGGACTTTCCAAATAATTCTCGCATATATATAATTTGAGAAAACCCATTTCATGTCATTATATTATTTTATAATGATTAATTCATATCTTAATTATTTAAAATAATTAAATCTTCGTTTAACGATGCTTCGGGTCAGAGGACGACCCTGGCGCTGTTTTCAACCAATTTTGATTTACACATTTCTCAAAATCTAACCGTTGGATTTTAACGTAGTTTATATCTTGGAAAGATCTTCCCAAAGCGGTCCTAACGGTTTCCGTTTTGGGAAAATCCGACGGTTGGATCTTTTGATATAGTCGTTTAAAGGTACAATTCCAAAACGTGAACTACCGCGCTCGATTCATTTAAATTTAATTATATTTATATATAAAAATATAAATATAAACCGTTCAACCATAATAACATCGTTCGATTTAACCACGAGTTAAACAACTAACGATCTCCATTCAATTTTAATTCATTTAAAAATGAAGATAATATTTCAACATTTTAAATACATTCTTTTATTCCTTTATTTACATCAGAAATGTAAATTATAATTCAAAGTCCAATTTCCTTCTTTTATCCTTTATTCCTTTACTCCTTTATTTACATTAAAAATGTAAATTATAATTCAAAGTCCAATTTCCTTCTTTTATCCTTTTATTCCTTTACTCCTTTATTTACATTAAAAATGCAAATTATAATTCAAAGCCCAATTTCCTTCATTTATCCTTTTATTCCTTTACTCCTTTATTTACATTAAAAATGCAAATTATAATTCAAAGTCCAATTTCCTCTTTTTTGATCCTTTTATTCCTTTACTCCTTTATTTACATTAAAAATTTAAATTATAATTCAAAGTCCAATTTCCTTCTTTTATCCTTTTATTCCTTTACTCCTTTATTTACATTAAAAATGCAAATTATAATTCAAAGTCCAATTTCCTTCGTTTATCCTTTTACTCCTTTACGTCTTTATTTCCATTAAAAATGTAAATTATAATTCAAAGTCCAATTTCCTCTTTTTTTTTTCTTTTATTCCTTTACTCCTTTATTTACATTAAAAATGTAAATTATAATTCAAAGTCCAATTTCCTCTTTTTGTCTTTAATTCTTATATTTACATAGAAATGTAAATTATATTTAAATGTTGAATTCCCTTCTTTATTCCTTTATTTACATTAAAATGTAAATTCCATTCTTTTATCCTTTTATTTACATTAAAATGTAAATTCCATTTCGATGTTGAATTCCATTCTTTTATCACAATGTAAAATCACCTTTTTAATTACAATGTAAATTGTAACTAACATTATAATGTAGAATTTCTATCCTTTAACTACAATGTAAAATCTCCTTTTTAATTACAACGTAAATTGAAACTAACATTATAATGTAGAATTTCTATCCTTTAATTACAATGTAAAATCACCTTTTTATTTACAATGTAAAAATGTAAATTTATTTCCAACGTCAAATTCTCTTTTTAATTACATTAAAAATGTAATTAACATAATGGTGAAAAATTCCATCTTTATAAATTACATTAAAAATGTGATTTTGATTCCATTGTCAAATTTCTGTTTTTTATTACATTAAAAAAGTAATTAACATTATTATGTAATATTCCTATCTTTTAACTTGTCTTTTAATTTACAGTATAAAATCCTACCTTTTAATTACATTAAAAGTGTAATTTATATTACATGTCAAATCTTGCTTTTTAATTTGCAATGTAAATTTCTATACTTTAATTACATATAAAAATGTCCTTTTAATTTATAATGTAAAATCTATTCTTTAATTACATAATAAAATGTACTCTTAATTTACAATGTAAATTCTACTCTTTAATTACATAATAAAATGTACTTTTAATTTACAATGTAAATTCTACTCTTTAATTACATAATAAAATGCACTTTTAATTTACAGTGTAAATTCTATTCTTTAATTACATTAAAAATAAAGACAATTTCTTTGATGGTGTAATATCATACTTTAATTAAAAAAAATGTAATTTCTTTTACGTACAAATTCTGATCTTTTTACTTTTAACAAAAAGTAAATCTTTTCCATACCGTCATCTTTCCCTTTTTGATTTTAATAAAAAAACCAATCTTTACCATACCGTTATATTTTAATTTAACAACCACATAACAATATTTTATTAAACTAACAAGATCTAGTCCAACCAAATACAAAAGGGTGAGATATATATTTTTCCATGATTCACAGAACAACCACAAACATGATACAACCGAATATTTAAACAAATAATTGGTTCTAATTTTCTACCATACGCAGATCTAAAGTTTTGACTATCAGATCTAAACTCATACAACACAGAATAACAGATCAATCAATCAGAATTTTATCACATTGTAGAACTAGTTCATGGACAATTCAACATATTTAAGTAACTAGAGAATATAATTAAATTGATTTAACTAGTTAATATAGAATCTCACCTTGATTGGATATAGATCTAAAATTCAAAAAGGTCCAGAAATTGTTCCAATCAGTTCTAAGTTGAAGTATTTGCTGTCACGATTTCAACGGATCTAAAATTTCTGAATCTGGAGTTCGTACGGACAAGTTATCAGTTTTTATTTAACAACTTTAATTGTAACAGAATTAAGCATGGCAAATCATGGAATTTATCTTTTCAAATCAAGGCCAGAAAATTTCAGAAATGTTCAAAACTTTGGATTCGAATTTCTGGAGGTATACTCAATAATTTGCAGAGCCGTTTGCGTGACGCCGGAGAGCTAGGAGAGGGGGAGTTTCGCCAGGAAGGGGGGAGGTCGCGGCGGCATGTGGTGGGCCCTGTTGAGCACGGCGGCAGCGGTCTTCAGTGGGGCAAGGTGGTGGCTACAGGGCACGGGAAGGTCCGATTGTGGTATGAGATCGAAGAGGAGGGAGAGTACTCCAGAAAGTATAACTACTGTTGGATCTAGATTAACCCTAGAGGGGGGTGAATAGGGTTTATCGCAGTTTTTAAACTGAATTGAAAAAAACTGACAGGATATTAAAATAATAAACAGATCACAGAATGTAGCAGAAATAAAAGTGCAGAAAGTAAATCACACACAGATATACCCAGCTTCGGCAAAACCCTGCCTACTGCTGCATTCCTAAGGTTTCTACTAGGTGTTATAAACAGATCCCGCATACAAGACCAAGTACACTCGCAGCGCCTGCTCCTGTCCTAACCCTACGCTCAAAACCCTAGACTGATCGATATCCCCTCGATGAGATTTCCCCTGATTACAACCCCGTAACCAGTAACCCAGATTTTACAGACTCTGTCAACTGTCAGTCAACTCCTTGACTGAACTCTCTAGTATTTTACAGATACTAGAAAAACTGTTCAGAATTGTTTACAGAAGAAATTGAAAAACAAAACAATACCAACAAAAAAAAAGGAAAAAGCCCTTAGGAGTTTAAATAAAAAGGATCATCCCCTTTTAAAATTAAACACACTTAAGCCCTTCATTTCTTTGGCTGGCCCATTTGCAAATTGGTTTCACCATTTAGTTTTTGCCCGATTCCTTTTATCTCTGGAAAAATAAATGGCGGCTAGGGTTTTGCCCCAAATCCAATCGCGATAGCTTCAGATTGATGTAATCTGGTTCTCTGATGTTCTTCTTCACGTTGTTTCTCTCTGGTCAGTGATTTGGGGCTTCTCTCTTACGCTCGACACTGATTTGGAATTGTTCTCTGGCTCGATCGAAAAACTGTGAGTATTTCTGAAAATTCTTGCTTTGAAAAACTTGTGGGTTGTTTGTTGGTTTCGATGCCCTGCCAGTGATGATTTTTGGCGTAGTTATAGGTTTAAGAAAAACCATATACCATCTCTGATTTCACGTGAATGACTTCGATCTAATTGTCCCTAATTTTTCGTGTTTCCCCTTATTGACAAACTTGGTTTAAAACCCTCGGCTTGATTGGTTAATTGCTTTAATGCCATGATCGATTTGTAAACCTTGTTTGATTGATGGAATTTTGGTCTTCTTGCCGAGTTTGGTTCCTGAAATAAAAGATTGATTTGCAGAAAAAAATTCTTGCCAAATTTATTCTTTATTTGCTTGCCAAAAATGCCTTTTCTGATTTCTAAAAAAAAAGTTTAGAAATTTGCCAAATACTGACTTTGATTCCTCTTCAGAAACTCCGAGTTTCAATTTATGGTTTCAGGAAACTTTTGCATTGATTTCTTCCCATATGCAAATCCTTTGATTTTTCTGGAAATATTAAAAAATTTCCAAATCCTGGAACCAAGATAAAATATTTGTTGCCAAAAAAAATGCTCTGTAATTTCTGGAAATGAATTCCATTGCAATAACTAATTTGCAAAAACATCTGGCTCTTTTTAAAATGGCAGACCTGCCACAAATATCACTTGTATTCGAGTTGCACCCATTTATGTGTTTACCATGAAAGCTTGAAAACTGACTTGAAATATGATTTTGTTGCACCAGTATGTACACATCATTTCGGCTACATCACCTTGGACTTGTGCATATATTTGCTCTCGACTCCTTTGTTTTCATAAATAGAACAAGCAGATCCACTGTTAGCTGAACCGATTTTGCTGTGTATATGATATCATTGCTGCTACCATATGTGTACATGTTAACTGAGTATGAATCCATCAGTGTGTTGCTTGGCTTGTGAATTACTCCATGCACATTCATGCACTTGAAACGTTGTACATCTTCGACCATTCCATGCTGTGTTGACATGCTTGCCTCATATGTAGTTTGTGTTGCACCACCACCTTGGCACCTTGCTGTATTCATTTTGAAAAGACCATGCTTGCACCTGAATACTTGTCCACACCAAGTTCACCTATATGCTGCTTTCTTGCACTTGCTATGTTGAAATTCATGACCACTCACAATGTTGAGCAGATTCACTTGTGCTTGACCATATTGACTCCATTTAGCTGCTGCTTAATTCTGAACACTGTATAGTTGTACATCACCCTCCATGTTCGTACATGCTGCCACACTTGTGTATTTGCTCGAGCCATTTGAAAACTGAGTTGACTTGAATTTGCATGGCTCGACACCTGAGCTACTTGCCTCACTTGCACTATATGATTTTGAACAAAAGTTTTGTACACTTTCTGTGTACACTTGGTATTCTTGTTGCACATTGAATTTGCTGTTTTGATTATTGAGTTTCCTTGACCACTTTGTCTTGAGTTGACTATGTTGACTTTGTGTATTGCACTGAGTCGAGCAGGTCCATGTGGCTACTCCTCAGTTGCAATCTGATTGGCGTGGCAGTGCACACGTGTACACGTGTGTACATGCAGCCATCAGACGAGTTGTCCCTGTCCCTGCATTGATATATATATATATATATATATATATATATATATATATATATATATATATGTTGTCTGCCTTGTGGTATTTACAGTGTGTCACTGTGAATATCACAAGCTGTCTAGACACAAATTGATGGTTTTATAAATCAGAACAAGTCATGAAAAAGGATGAGAAACACACCAGAAATCTGAGGAAAATAGAAATTTTAAAAATAAATTTTATATTCGCATATGTTCAGTTTAAATTCTATTGCAGCGTACTCTGTGTGTGTGTTTCATTGTGACAGGTATGAAGAAGATGACTGGACTGACAGTGAAGTGCTGTGAAGACTAAAGACTGAGGACAACAAGAAAGTGTTGAGTATGTAAACAAGTGAATGTAAAAGTGAAACTGAAAATGAGTGTCTAATTGTTTCTGTAGTGAGGAGCAAATGAAAAAAATGAGAATTGTACTTTTATTTGTAATAAACAAGGTTGATTGAAAATATCATTTTATTGTTGTCAAACAAGCTTGTCTATTTTATCCTGTTTATATACAAGTACAAATATGTGAAGTGATTAAATAGTGGAGTTAATATAGATGTACTGTTTGATATTGAAATAAAATATTCTATTCAAATAAAATACTGTGAATATTTAAATTTCTGTACAGTTGTATTTTATTTAAATATAAATATTATATTCCAGTCTGTGATTTACAATAACAGTACAATATCAAACACATTAAAATAATATTCATTTGGTTGTTATCATCAAACAAAAATCATATAATTGTGTATACAACACAGTTATATACAATAACTACGGGGTCGTCTAATTTTGAGCGGAGGAGGAGGAATTGAAGCTTGAAGTTTAGGTGGTTTATGGGTTACGGCGGCTGGAAATGATAAGAGGAAGAACGTACATTAGCCCCGTATTTATACGGGTATTTCCAAACGTATTTTTTTTAGTGAATTCCAAAATTAGGGTTTTTCCGTCCGATCTCCAAACGGAGCCCAACGACTGTCGAACAATATGTTTTGACGCCTTCTGAACGCGATGGCGCTAGTTCCGAAGTGTAATTCTAAAGTTTACAGCATGTTTCTTTTATTTTTAAAATAAATCCTAAATATTAAATTCGAACGTACTTTTTAATTTTACCGGGGCCACATACGAACTTAGAAAAATCCAAAAAAATTATTTCTGGCTTTGTTTTGACGATATGGTCCTAAGAAAATTAATTTCTTCAAATTCTGAGTTCATTTGAAAAATGGCCATTTTCTGAAACACCCCACCTCCGTTAGGGTCACTCTCAAAGGGAATGCCCTAATTTTGGTGGAGGTTTATAAGTACAAGTCACAGATATACAAGACAGATATAAGAACACATATTTGTAAACAGCGGAAGAACAACAAACTTTTATTTCATAAAGTCAAATACGTGTTACAACAACATCTTTTCCAAAACATAACATAACACTTTCATAATCTGTCTTGAGTACATCATTTTTAAAGAAGCATAAATAAAACGTAGATAAACTGCAAAAGCCCCATAGTGGATTGTCCAAAGCCATAGTTCAAAACAGGAAAGTTCAAGCGATACATTTCTCTTCTTCAAGCTGGATGTTGAGGCTGATCAAGCTGCTGTGTTCCCTCCCTGAGGACCTGGGGGGGAGGGGGGAAACGGAAGAAAGAAGACGAAAGAAAATAGAGTCAGACATAAAGCCTGAGTAAGTCTAGTACTACTTTGTCTATGAATAAAGAACTGGGTATGATAAGTAAAACAGGAAGTGGGCATGCACTATAAACTTGGTTAAGTTGTCTAGGGTCGAATATACTATCGTACCCCATGTTGATCTCTGAACCCATATAAACTAGTTTCCAATTTACAACCCATAATCGGGGTGATGTGATCCATTCTACGATGATCGGCTCCTATTCGCATAGTTACCTGTGTCTTACGGCCCCCGATGTCTGTAGTTACCTATGCTGGTCCCACCATGGGGTGTATCAAGTCCCATAGTGGCAACCCGACACAACCTTAGAGTGCAAAGGTATGCTACTGGTGCCCAGTGCTTTATTTTTCTGCGCCGGAGTGCGTGCACGTCCGCACACCGTTAGAACCTACACTGCTACACCACCGCCGTCGATTTGACCTCTTACAATCAGCCCAGTAATCGTGCCCCACCCTGCCTAGTTTCAGGGTATCCTGATACACCTTTTAGGGTTACTGCTGAAAAGGGTCCCCCGTTACTAGGTTTTCTACCTCTAGCCAACATGCTAAGTTGGTTAAGTGTTTCCTACCTAACCCCCACCAGTCCGTTTAGTTTAGCATGTTCCAATTTTGATTAAGTCTTTAGTTTACTTAATCCTAACAATCCTGACTCAGCCTTAATTGTCTTATTAAGGCCCTGACCTCTCACATTAGACAGGTATTGTTGTGGCTGCCTGTTGCCGGTTGGTTCCGGGCAGTCTTACGCCACAACTCAGTCTAACCTCGGGTCCTTATTGGGCTCCATGTTTAACCTCTCACATTGGATAGGTATTGTTGTGACTACTGGACAGCCGGGCGGTTCCGGGCAGGTTTACATCACAACTCAATCCAACCTCGGGTTAAACACATCGTCTTTTCTACATTTACATATTTTGTCATTCTTCTTTATTTATATGTAAATATTTGCGGCCCATTATTAAGTTCATGATGTAAAGGTTACACCAATCATGGGCCCAACCCATACTTGAATTTGGGCCCTTCTATTTTATATTTTCATTCATTAATTAATTTTTACCCAACGTTATTTTCCCCCGTTTTACACGTTCGTTCATATATATTGGGCTTACCCTTTTAAAGCCCAATTTAGCCATGCGAAAAGGGGAGGCTTATGGCGTATACACAAAGAGGGGAAAGTGAGCGCATGAACTTGCATATGACGTTGGAAAATACATAATAGAAATCGGTGTACTTGCATAGTGGTGACATGCATTTCGGTCATAAAACATAGGTGACATAAATCAAGGCATGTAAACTTGCATAGGTTTAACTACAACATGAACCTATATTCTTATTTAGGCATAATGTCAAACATAAGCATGGCCTAAATACTTCTAGCATAAACATGGCATATTGTCAAACATAAGCATGGCATAAAATACTTCTAGCATAGGCATGGCATATGCTCAAACATAAGCATGGCATAAATACTTCTAGCATGAACATAGCATAATTCAACTTAATCATGATTTAAGCCTAATCTCACAACGATGGTATAAACATACTTATGCATAAATATTCCTAAACATGGTGTTTGCTTTAAACTTGCAAAAAGGGATTTTTGAGTCTAACCTAGCCATGTCTCATATATGTCATCATATAAACAAGATAGACTTAATCATGGATTATGGTGTCAAAATTTCACATAGTTTCATATGAACTATAATAACCAAACTTGTTTCAATTACTTGCAAAATGATTTATGCATAAAATTATACGTCATGATGGCATAATAACAAAGCCCAAACTTGCATAAATTTCACTCAACTATATACATGTAGCTTCAACATAGACTACATAATTTGCGCAATATTCCAAACGTTTACTTGCATAGAACTACCGCATGTAGTTCTTTATAATTGAATGACATAATTCAGAATATCCAAACGTATAGAAATTGATAAGAACGCACAAATATGAATTTCATTGCCACAATTCAAGCATACATATCTACACAATTGTTTATTCATACCAAAGTAATACTCTACTTACAATGGTTGCGGCGAATTCTCAAATTAAGAGATACGATTCTTTTGTTGAATTGATTAGCTTTAGGTCGCTTGAATTGCTTTAGGCCTAGAACTTTCTTCCTAATTCCCTCTCTAGTTGGCGGCTACTCTTTGTCGTTCCTCAGCAACATGGCGGCTATAATCTTATTTTGAATGAATAGATTAGGGTTTAGTCTAGGGTTGTTTATATAGAGGTTAGGAATTGATTAGGACCCTTGATGTTGCTAGGTTAGATCATAGCCATTCATTAGGAAGAGAGACCAATAAAAACCCGCCACCTAGCCCTAATGACAAAGCAGACCACAGAAATTCGACCACACACCGACCTGGCCAGCCAGGTTGACTGGGCTCGACCAGGTCGATACCCCTGTCGACAGGGCTGTCGACAGCCCTGTCGACATGGGTAGCCCAGGTCGACAGCCCAGTCGACCTGGGTGGCTAGGCGGGTGTTTTATCCGCCTGGCCCATCGGGCCCCATTTCAAATTATTATTTTATTCTGTTTGAATTTTAAATTTAATTCAAAACTTCCGAAGGCCGTATCTTCTTCATACGGACTCCGTTTTTCGAAAACTCGGACTCTATTTCGCGTATTTTTCCGAGACGAACGCAATGGCGTATCCCGTTTCCCTTAGTTCTTTGATTTCAGATTAATTATACTTTAATTTGTTAATTTCACAGTTATAGAATTTTCGGGGTGTTACATTCTCCCCCACTTAAAAGGATTTCGTCCCCGAAATCTACAAGTTAGGAGGAATGTAAATCCTAACATCCAATCATCCATCTACTCATCCATCAAACACGAGCATCCATTGTCCTTAAAAGACTTCTAATGCTTCATGATCATATGCAAAGTGTGTGTATACATGTACTTATCTAATGCAAAATCAGGCGGTCTACTGATTCAGTTGACCTCCTTAATGCAACTTATGTAAGTGCCATGAATCCATTATGTATGCAAATTTTCCTATTCATGATTCTACATGAGTGCTCAATCATTCAATACAAATGCAGCATCCACATGACAACACATTAAAGTTCAACCATATACGAATACAAACATATATGCATATGCAATATGAAGTGACTGAGCCGATCTAAAACCTAGATTGGGTGTGTATATGCAACCACGAGCAACCACTAGCAATCACTTGCAACCACTTGCAACCATCATACATAACATGTTTCAACTACATGCTTCCATCCAAAGGGTTTCTACCTAAAAGATAAGGTCGAGGAAATATACCTAAAAAGATAGATAAAAGCGCAACTTAAGGAAAAAGAAAGATCAAGGATTTACCCTCGAACAGAAAAGGGTAGGCTGTACGGATTTTAGCTTCAGTTTCCCAAGTCGCGTCTCCCTCGGCGTCGCTCCACTGAATTTTGACGAGCTTGACTTCGCGGTTGCGTAGCTTCTTCACTTCCGTTCCTAATATGCGGGTTGGAATTCTTCTTATGGTTGCTTCGCGTTCCACTTCGGCCTCTTCGAGGATATTTGGCTCTACCACTTCAGCGGACTCATGAAGACAGTTTCGGAGATGTGAAACGTGAAATACGTTGTGGACTCCAGCCAACTTCTCGGGTAGCCCTAATCTATAGGAAATTTTCCCAATTGTTCCTATCTAAAGGTATAGTCGAATGAAGCAAGTAAAAACTTTGTGCCTATTAGGCAATGTCAAGACTGAAAACCTATGCCACATATATATTGATTAGGAGAAGAACTCCCTAAGCATCAGCCCCGAAGACCGAAATCAACATCAGACTGACACCCAAAGAGTTACTCAACCCAACCACCATATATGATTCTAGGCAACTAAGCATGATGGACCCCTTTTAGGTCATAAGGGGGTCCCTTCCTAAGACCAATCTGTATCCTATAAAACCCAAAAACTTTAGTAAAACCAATGAACACCCTCGAGCCCCAACATGTGTTACTAACAGATGAGTCATACTCCCTATGTGGTTTGCAACAGAAATTGGATTGAGAATGGGACCGAGAGGATATACTCTTAAGAAGAGATATTATGCACGAATCTAGTCTTCAATCTTCTAAGTCGCATTTCTTGAGCTTAACTCCATTATGCTTTGTCCGTCTTTAACTTCACAATTTCGTAGCTTCTTAATTCTTGTTTCCAAAATATGAGTTGGAACCTATTTCTCGTTCCTCTTTCACTTATTCTCCTCCTAGTATACTTGGCTCAAGCCTAACTGCGTACTCATGGTTCCATGCAAGCTCTCCAAAATTCATTAGTGAATCTTGGATCTTGTTCACTTACTAGAAGGTATTCCACATAGATGAATTATCTCTTGAAAATAAACAAATGTCAACTATGTTGCCAAATGTACTTACTAAGGTGATTCTTTACAACTCATGCATCAGCGAAATGAACCTTCAGCCTTAGTGGCGAACACTACTGGAGCGCCCTATTCTGAAATGCTCCTTCTAATGAACTCCTTTTCTAGAAGCTCTTTAATCTATTTACTGAGCTCTTTCCTTTCTCGTGGAGCCATATGTCTAACGGGCAACGCAACGGGCTTTGCATTATCTACAAGATATATGCGGAAGTCTATTTCCTGCTTTGGAGGCAAGCCCTTCACCTCTTCAAAGACATCCGGATATTCCCGGACCACTCTAACTGATTTCAAATTTTCAACAGAGGCATCTAGCGATTCAAGATAACTAAGCATAACCGCATACGAGGGATTACAAGAAATTTCCAAAGTATTACCGAGCCGGGTTAGGAGCCTAACAACCCTTTTCTCACCATCAAGGATGGCCCCATTACTGGATAGCCAATCCATACCCAAAATCAAACCATACCCCGAAAAGCCCAAAACAAAGGCACTACACTGAAATTCTACACTTAGAATAGAAATTTTCAATCCCACACAGATCATAGACAAATGAGCCGGGCCCCCAATTGGGTTTGAAACAATTAAGGGGTCCTCTACCATACTAGTTTTTAGGTGCAGAGATTCTACTAAAGAAGACGAGATAAAGGAGTGTGATGCGCCAGAATCAAATAAAGTGCGAACGGGGTGATCATAAAGATAAACTACACTTTCTACAGAAGTATTTATACCTCGCTGTTGCAGAGGTGGCGCTTCTAGCACATGGACCTGTGCCCCTGGGGTGGATCCAGCCCTCTGCCCCTGTCCTCGTTTCTTTGGGCAATCCTTAGCCCTATGGCCTGTCTCACCGCAAGAAAAGCACCCACCATTCTCCTTGGCCCTCTTTTTCCGGCAGTCCTTTACTAAGTGCCCCACTTTGCCACAGAAATTACACTTCCTCTTCTCTTTGTTGCCTTGTCCGCCCTTCTTAAAGTCTGTCTTCTTAGGCTGCAAACCCTCTTTCTTCCCTTGAGAGCTTTCTGCCTTGGTCTCCTTCTTGCCCTTGTCCTCTTCGTTCAGCAATGCCATTTGCACCAATCTTTCATACGTGGCTCCCATGGGTATATGGGTCATGGCCAAACTATGTAATGGCTCATTTAACCCCTTGACGAAACGGAGAGCCTTCTTATGCGGGGTGTTGACTAGGTCAAGTCCAAACCTAGCCAGCTCATCAAACTGATTCACATACTCTCTGACTGTCTTGTCCCCTTGCTTAAGAAATAAGAATTTTTCCAACTGCAAACTTCTTTCTGCATCTGAGAGAAATTTAGTCTCAAACCTTGCCCTAAAGTCCTCCCATGTCTCCACTGGTCTTTCAGCATTGGTGACTTCCCACTAGTAGGAAGCCTCGCCCTTCAATAGCCATACCGCCAGTTGTACTTTTTGTCTATCCTCTACCTCAAAGATGATAAATAGGTCTTCAGTTTCTTTTAGCCAATTCCTAGCTGCTACGAAGGACTCAGTTCCATGGAAATCCCTTCCTCCCATAGCTTTAAAATCTTTACATATCTTAGCAAAATTGTTTCCCCGAGGAGGAGGAATGGTAGGACCTGGCTGAGTGGCCCTTGCTTCTAAGAACCGTCTAAACCAACCAGGTATTGGCACCCCTTCAGGCAAGTTAAGTTCTTGGGACATGCTGAAACAAAAAGGATAGATTCAAAACGAAGGATAAGAGATAGTTCCTATGGCTTTGGGGAGTGGACTTTTGCCTTTTTAAAATAAAATAATATTTTTCTTTAAAAATGCTTCTTTAAATTTCCTTTTTGAAAAATAATTTTTCAAAAGTTTTTATCTTATCTGGTAAACCTATGCTCTGATACCAAGTGAAACACCCCACCTCCGTTAGGGTCACTCTCAAAGGGAATGCCCTAATTTTGGTGGAGGTTTATAAGTACAAGTCACAGATATACAAGACAGATATAAGAACACATATTTGTAAACAGCGGAAGAACAACAAACTTTTATTTCATAAAGTCAAATACGTGTTACAACAACATCTTTTCCAAAACATAACATAACACTTTCATAATCTGTCTTGAGTACATCATTTTTAAAGAAGCATAAATAAAATGTAGATAAACTGCAAAAGCCCCATAGTGGATTGTCCAAAGCCATAGTTCAAAACAGGAAAGTCCAAGCGATACATTTCTCTCCTTCAAGCTGGATGTTGAGGCTGATCAAGCTGCTGTGTTCCCTCCCTGGGGACCTGGGGGGGGGGGGGGGGGACGGAAGAAAGAAGACGAAAGAAAATAGAGTCAGACATAAAGCCTGAGTAAGTCTAGTACTACTTTGTCTATGAATAAAGAACTGGGTATGATAAGTAAAACAGGAAGTGGGCATGCACTATAAACTTGGTTAAGTTGTCTAGGGTCGAATATACTATCGTACCCCATGTTGATCTCTGAACCCATATAAACTAGTTTCCAATTTACAACCCATAATCGGGGTGATGTGATCCATTCTACGATGATCGGCTCCTATTCGCATAGTTACATGTGTCTTACGGCCCCCGATGTCTGTAGTTACCTATGCTGGTCCCACCATGGGGTGTATCAAGTCCCATAGTGGCAACCCGACACAACCTTAGAGTGCAAAGGTATGCTACTGGTGCCCAGTGCTTTATTTTTCTGCGCCGGAGTGCGTGCACGCCCGCACACCGTTAGAACCTACACTGCTACACCACCGCCGTCGATTTGACCTCTTACAATCAGCCCAGTAATCGTGCCCCACCCTGCCTAGTTTCAGGGTATCCTGATACACCTTTTAGGGTTACTGCTGAAAAGGGTCCCCCGTTACTAGGTTTTCTACCTCTAGCCAACATGCTAAGTTGGTTAAGTGTTTCCTACCTAACCCCCACCAGTCCGTTTAGTTTAGCATGTTCCAATTTTGATTAAGTCTTTAGTTTACTTAATCCTAACAATCCTGACTCAGCCTTAATTGTCTTATTAAGGCCCTGACCTCTCACATTAGACAGGTATTGTTGTGGCTGCCTGTTGCCGGTTGGTTCCGGGCAGTCTTACGCCACAACTCAGTCTAACCTCGGGTCCTTATTGGGCTCCATGTTTAACCTCTCACATTGGATAGGTATTGTTGTGACTACTGGACAGCCGGGCGGTTCCGGGCAGGTTTACATCACAACTCAATCCAACCTCGGGTTAAACACATCGTCTTTTCTACATTTACATATTTTGTCATTCTTCTTTATTTATATGTAAATATTTGCGGCCCATTATTAAGTTCATGATGTAAAGGTTACACCAATCATGGGCCCAACCCATACTTGAATTTGGGCCCTTCTATTTTATATTTTCATTCATTAATTAATTTTTACCCAACGTTATTTTCCCCCGTTTTACACGTTCGTTCATATATATTGGGCTTACCCTTTTAAAGCCCAATTTAGCCATGCGAAAAGGGGAGGCTTATGGCGTATACACAAAGAGGGGAAAGTGAGCGCATGAACTTGCATATGACGTTGGAAAATACATAATAGAAATCGGTGTACTTGCATAGTGGTGACATGCATTTCGGTCATAAAACATAGGTGACATAAATCAAGGCATGTAAACTTGCATAGGTTTAACTACAACATGAACCTATATTCTTATTTAGGCATAATGTCAAACATAAGCATGGCCTAAATACTTCTAGCATAAACATGGCATATTGTCAAACATAAGCATGGCATAAAATACTTCTAGCATAGGCATGGCATATGGTCAAACATAAGCATGGCATAAATACTTCTAGCATGAACATAGCATAATTCAACTTAATCATGATTTAAGCCTAATCACACAACGATGGTATAAACATACTTATGCATAAATATTCCTAAACATGGTGTTTGCTTTAAACTTGCAAAAAGGGATTTTTGAGTCTAACCTAGCCATGTCTCATATATGTCATCATATAAACAAGATAGACTTAATCATGGATTATGGTGTCAAAATTTCACATAGTTTCATATGAACTATAATAACCAAACTTGTTTCAATTACTTGCAAAATGATTTATGCATAAAATTATACGTCATGATGGCATAATAACAAAGCCCAAACTTGCATAAATTTCACTCAACTATATACATGTAGCTTCAACATAGACTACATAATTTGCGCAATATTCCAAACGTTTACTTGCATAGAACTACCGCATGTAGTTCTTTATAATTGAATGACATAATTCAGAATATCCAAACGTATAGAAATTGATAAGAACGCACAAATATGAATTTCATTGCCACAATTCAAGCATACATATCTACACAATTGTTTATTCATACCAAAGTAATACTCTACTTACAATGGTTGCGGCGAATTCTCAAATTAAGAGATACGATTCTTTTGTTGAATTGATTAGCTTTAGGTCGCTTGAATTGCTTTAGGCCTAGAACTTTCTTCCTAATTCCCTCTCTAGTTGGCGGCTACTCTTTGTCGTTCCTCAGCAACATGGCGGCTATAATCTTATTTTGAATGAATAGATTAGGGTTTAGTCTAGGGTTGTTTATATAGAGGTTAGGAATTGATTAGGACCCTTGATGTTGCTAGGTTAGATCATAGCCATTCATTAGGAAGAGAGACCAATAAAAACCCGCCACCTAGCCCTAATGACAAAGCAGACCACAGAAATTCGACCACACACCGACCTGGCCAGCCAGGTTGACTGGGCTCGACCAGGTCGATACCCCTGTCGACAGGGCTGTCGACAGCCCTGTCGACATGGGTAGCCCAGGTCGACAGCCCAGTCGACCTGGGTGGCTAGGCGGGTGTTTTATCCGCCTGGCCCATCGGGCCCCATTTCAAATTATTATTTTATTCTGTTTGAATTTTAAATTTAATTCAAAACTTCCGAAGGCCATATCTTCTTCATACGGACTCCGTTTTTCGAAAACTCGGACTCTATTTCGCGTATTTTTCCGAGACGAACGCAATGGCGTATCCCGTTTCCCTTAGTTCTTTGATTTCAGATTAATTATACTTTAATTTGTTAATTTCACAGTTATAGAATTTTCGGGGTGTTACATTTTCCAGTCGATCGAAATAGACTGAAATTTACAAAACACATGTCTATTTGCCACGGTCACAAATTTATTCCAAAAATTATGGGAATTGAAACCTAGCAATAATTTGACATCCTGGATCCAACAAAAGTGGTTTCTTTGAAAACCGAGGTCGTTTGCAAAATGGCTATTTTTAATATTAAAAAAATATATAAAAATTCTACACTGACTATTCTGAAATTTCAACTGGCCATAACTTTTAATTCCCTCTGTAAAATTTCAATTTTTTGAATTCGTTGGAAAGATATTTTTAAATAGATTCTAATATTTTTGGTTTCCCCAAAATCCGATTTATTATGCATCCTGTACAGTCAATCAAAGTTCAGATTTGACTTTTCAAACTACCGTGCTATATCTAATTACTTTTATAATTAAATTAAATGTATTCGTATTAACTTCGATTAAAATAAATTTCTAGTCATTATTATTTAAAATAATTTATTTCAAATATTCAAAATCCCTTAAAATTTCTGTAACGACCCGGAAAATCTTAACCAATTTAAAATTTTATATTGGCTATTTTAGTGAATTTTAAATATTTAAAATAAATATTTTGAATAATAACGATGAAAAGTAAGTTTGAATCGACATTGAAAATAAATATAATTACTTTGAATTATAAACAAGGCCTGAAAAGGCGCGGTAATTTCAAAATTTGAATTCAAACTTTGACTGACTGTACCGGGTGCAAAACAAAACGGATTTGAGTGAAACCAAAAATATTTAAATCTGTTAGTGAATATATTTCTATCGAATCTGAAAAATCGAAGTTTCATAGTAGGAAGCAAAAGTTATGGCCAAATGAATTTTCAGAAAGGTCGTTGTAGAAATTATATAGCCCGTGAAAATGGCCATTTTGCATACTACCTCAGAATTTGACGAAACCACTTTTGTTGGATCCGGGATGTGAAGTTATTCCTGGATTTCAAATTTCATAATTTTTGAAGCTAGTATGTGAGCGTGGCAAAGGAAAACGTGTTTTGGTCAATTACAATTAAATTGGATCGACCAGAAATGGGCCTTTTTGCAAACGGTCTCAGAATTCGATGAAACTAGTTTTGTTGGGACCGTATCATCAAAACATAGCCAGATTTATTTTTCTGGAATTTTTCGAATCAGTTTGTGGCCCTGGCAAATTGAAATGTACGTTCAAATTAAATATTGAATGTTTTATATTTTAATCTGAAGAGAAACTGACTGAAACAGTCGAATGGGCCTTCGAAACATATCCCATTGTGTTCGAAATGAGGGTTAAACGCTAGGGACGACAGTCGTTGTGTTTGGATTGGGGTTCGTGTGTGAAAGGGGTATTTTAGAGAATTTAAAATTTATATTAAAAAAAACCCTCATTGGCCCTCACTCCCTCTCTCTACCCCGATGCCCTCTGAAACCCGACGGCACCCCCTTCTTTCCTTCTCTCCTCTTTTGCCGCGACCACGGCCATCTCCAGCGACCGCCACCACATCCCCTCGACGCGCCTCCTCCTCCTCTTTAAATCCCACCCAACCACCACCCTTCTCGTCACCTCCACTGGCTGAATCGAGCCCGGAAAGTGAGCCACTTCCCAGCGTCACCGCCGCCAGATCCGGCCACCATACACGACCGCACCACCATCGACAGCAGCGCCTCACTCCCCTATTCCACGTCCTCACCTCCGATCATCCCAATATCGCTCAGATTTCGCGAAAGATCGAAACCCTTGTCTGAACCAACGATAAAAGTGATTCCTGTATATGACTTAAACACTTTAAAGTGTTGCAAACGTTGAAAAATCATATCTTTTTGATTTCTTGTCGAAATTCAGTGAAACAAGAGACATCGGGACCGTGAGGACGGCTTCTACATTTTAGAAGAGATCGCGTATTTTTCTGAGCCTTCTGTTATTTTTGGTGGAGTGGAACCCAATGAGAGATTTCTAATTTATAAACGATATGGAAAACGACGATGTATAAATTATATAGTCGATGTATGACTTGTATAGGCGTTGTACACCTCATGTATAAGCATTGTATAGGTCGTACGTTCGATGTATAAGTTATATATGCGTTGTAAAAATTATATATGTGTTGAAATAGAAGTGAAATGCTTATATAAATATATATATATATACGCCACTCGTCCACAAACCATGGATGATATTTATTGATTGTGATTGGTGTGAAAATTGGTTGATAGCGAATGGTTGATTATAATTGTTTGTGGTTGAAAATTATTTGGTTGAAACCACATAGGATTAGTTTGTGGAAATTAAAAATATATACATGCCGCCTGCGTGCGAACTAGACGCATGATTCCCCATTGTCAAAAGTTGCGAGGCTTTAAGGTAGAGCGATGGGCCGTACTAGGGATGACCCCGGTTTTAACTACCCTGCCGTTATGCTGCCGAAATTTTGAATAATATTCATGTGTTAGAATTATTTTCAAGTGTCGAAACTATATTCGTGTGTTGAATAGAAATTCATCTATTGAAAGACATACATGTTTTAAATAAATTGTTTTGCAATAAAAATCACTTTTTTTTACTATATATATACAAACTATAGAAAACCTTCATGTGTTGAATTGAAATTCATTCGTTGAATAGAATTCATGTGTTGAAAGGTATTCATGTTTTAAATAAATTGTTTTGCAATTAAAATCACATGTTTATTACTTTATATATATAAACTACAGAAAACCTTCATGTGTTGAATTGAAATTCATTCGTTGAATAGAATTCATGTGTTGAATGGTATTCGTGTTTTAAATATAAAAAATCACCTTTTTATCTATGTATATAAACTATAGAAAACCTTCATGAGTTGAATTGAAATTCATTCGTTGAATAGAATTCATGTGTTGAATGGTATTCGTGTTTTAAATATAAAAAAAATCACCTTTTTATCTATATATATAAACTATAGAAAACCTTCATGTGTTGAATTGAAATTCATTCGTTGAATAGAATTCATGTGTTGAATGGTATTCGTGTTTTAAATATAAAAAATTCACCTTTTTATCTATATATATAAACTATAGAAAACCTTCATGCGTTGAATTGAAATTCATTCGTTGAATTGAAATTCATGTGTTGAAAGGTATTCATATTTTGAAAGAAATTGTTTTAAAATAAAAATCCTATTTTTATCATCAATATGAACTATATAAAATACTCTTGTTTTGAAATAAATTGTTTTATAATAAAAATCATATTTTTATTACCTATATGAACTATATAAAATAATCGCGTTTTGAAATGAATTGTTTTACAATAAAAATCACCTTTCTACTGTACACATGTGTTATTAAAAATAGTGAAATGTCAAAGTGAATGTTTGTTGGATAAAAATATCATCTTATCAAATATATGAAAAGAATATAGCTTTGAAATCGAAAAAAACGATATATATATATAAATAGAATTGAAATATATCGAATAACGAAGCTGCAGATCGTATTTTGAAACCGTGATTTCAAACGATTAGTGCAGGAGATCCGACCATCGGATTTTCCCGAAACCGCAACCGTTGGGTTCGCTTTGGAAATATCTTTCCAACGGCACCAACTTTGTAAAAATCCAACGGTTGGATTGTCTGGAATGTTTAATTCAAATCCGAAGAAAAACAGCGCCAGAATCGATTATATTTTTATATATATATATAAATATAATTATATTAAATCGAATAACGACGCTGCAGTTCATATTTTGAAATCGAAACTTCAAACGATTATACCGAGAGACCCGACCGTCGGATTTTCCCGAAACAGGAACTGTTGGATTCGTTTTGAAAAGATCTTTCTAATGATGTAATTTTTGTGAAGATCCAACTGTTAGATTTTCATATATGTGTAAATCAAATATGAAGAAAAACAGCGTCACGGCCGCGTTATGGCCCGAAGCGACGTTTTGAATAAATTGGCTATTTTAAAATAAATAAAAATAGCGATAAATCATTATAAAATATTATAAATGATATGGATGCGAAATTTAGAAACTAACTAAAGGTTGGCTAAGTCGAATGGTTTCTTGGGTGTTGATCTGATGTTGGTTTCGGCCTTAGGGGTTAATATTTGGGAAATCGTTCTCTTACTGATTTACGATTAGCGACTAATGAATTGAAATGATGCGTATGTGTGTTTGTGTTGCACTTGTTTATTATATATGCGAGTTGCTCAGAAAGACCGGGTCTATCCCATTCTGAATAACTGAATCGACGATAAGAAATCGAAGATGAAGACGGTGGTCGAAGACCAGAGATCTTCACCTGGTTTGGATGGTAACTGATGTCCTGATTGGGAGGCATCCCGAAATATGGATAATGAGTGGTGATCGTCCAGGCGTACGTGGAGATCGATGGGTTTGCGAGGTATATAGTGCCTCCGGTTTCGTTCAGACCCAGGACGGACTTGTAAATGGACTGTGTGTCTGACATTGGAATTTATGCTGTGTGATTGATAGCCATCAATGCATGGTGTGAATTGCCTGTGTGGCATGCTAAGATGAAGTGATCAAGGCTTCTGTTGAAAAGAAAAGTCTTGTGGTTGATGATCAAAGCACCGCCTGTGTGGCGTAGCTTTGTGTATAACGTGAATTCGCGAACCTCACACCCCGGTATGAACCAGAAACGGGAGAGGACATCAGGGAGGGCATGCGTTTCCTTCTAGTTAGAAGTGGCGTCATTGGTTTTACACGCCCAAACGAGTTTGACTTATGTGGTTGTTGCTGTTGCGAGGCGCCTCAGTTATATCGGTCGATCCGGGACCGATGGAGTCATTTGTTGGCTCATTTACGCCCCATAGGGCGGGAAAACGCATTGTTCAGGCATTTTAATCCACATCGGTGGACCGGCCCTGACGATCCAAGGGTTTGACTGAGTACTTGCCCTGAGACTCGGACTAGACAGTCTCAAAGTCGGTGAGGACTATCTTTTGCCTTGGTTCATGACGGAAATCCAATTTTCAAATACGTGACTGTGCGGTTTTGATTGTATACCTATATATGGAGACATAGTGGTATGGGGCATTAATGCCATCTATGATTGATACTTATGATTTGAAATTGTTTTTAAAACATATAAACACTAGTAATAATATCAAATGCTTTTGTTTTATTCATATCAAGCATATTTTGGCCGTTATAAGGTAAAAACTCTATCCCCCGGTTTGCGTTGCATTGTGTGATGAGAACTGAGTCTCATAATGGCTTCACTTTTATAAAAAGCATTGTGATGTTTAAAAGAATTATTTGTTTTAAAGCACTGGCAATCCGATGGAGTAAAGTCGTTCCGCGAAAGTGGCGTGTTCCTGTGATTAGCCATATTTTAAATGTGTTAAGTAGATTTCTCATACCAGTCCCATGACTGACTCGTAGTATGTTTCACTTTCAAACTCGGGTTCCCCTTTTTCTACACAGGCAGCCTTGTATTCAGCTATTAGATGGCTCTTTCAGGATAGCTGGAGCTGAAGATGGATTCTATTATTTATCTCTTTTTGTGTTATTCAGCTCTTATTGTAAATATTATGTTTGTTTTCCGCTGTAGACATTTATGTATAGCTGAACTGTATTTGTACTAAGTATGATCCTGTATACTATGTAACTCTGATGATTATCGTTTATCCAGTGTATTATCTATTCATTATCTGGTGTATTTATTTATTTCTGTTCTACTATTATCTGTTTCTGTGTTATATTCCAAATATTACCCTAACGCCGTCAGTACGGCTTTTGGGGTCATCACAATTTCTAAAATAAAAATTTTAAATTGGCCCCAAATTCTGGGTTGTTACAATAGTCTACTCATAAACGATAATAAGGAAAATAATGGGAATATAATTAAAATGATCATCTTGGCATAAACATAAACTAGCATGATAATAAGGTGAACATACATACTGGCATGGATATGAAATTGTCATCATAACAAGGTGTACATAAAATTGATGAACGGCTGGCAGTCGATAACTACGTTGTCACAATAAGCATAATAAGATCTAAATTATCAATTTAGATGTCCAATTGGTTTAAATCTAACATGATAACACAAGGTGATCTATCACATAATTCAGATCTAGAGGTTAAAATAGATCTAACATGATAACACAAGGTGATCTATCACATAATTCAGATCTAGAGGTTAAAATAGATCTAACATGATAACACAAGGTGATAATTTAGATCATATAAAATAGATCTACCATGATAACACAAGGTGATAATTTAAATCACATAAACTAGATCTAACATGATAACACAAGGTGATAATTTAGATCACATAAAAAAGATCTAACATGATAACACAAGGTGATAATTTAGATCACATAGAATAGATCTAACATGATAACACAAGGTGATAAATTTGATCACATAAATTAGATCTAACATGATAACATAAGGTGATAATCTAGATCTTTCTAACAGTTTCAATGTCCACATAAATTAGATCTACTAGTTTAGAAATTGATCTACACACATCCACGTCATAGCATGTCATAAAAGTTACAATTAAGATAAAGGTTTAGATCCAATCCTAACCAATTCAAGGTGACATATGTTCATGATTTACATAAATGATTAGATTTATCCAATGAAATAACTATCCAAATTAATAGATTTATATTAACCTCTATATAGTTACAAACCAAGATCCACAATAATAACATAGTAGAATAATCACAATTGAATTGGATCTAGAGAAATAGATCTATCATGACATAGCATAAGATCTAATAATAACATAGATTCAAGGTTCACAACGTAACCAAATCACAGTCTTTCATAATTCACTTCTATTTATCTAAACCTAAAAGAAACTAGAAACTCACTGTGATTGGATTTGCTAAAATTAAATAAAAGAAGTTGGTCGCCTCCCACTTGGGCAAAGGCCTAAATACCCAAGAACTATTCTGGGTGCACTTTACAGGTGCGCCAGTGCATAATTGCCTTGGCGCACTTGGCAAGTGTGCCAGTTATACCTGGTTTTAATTTTCAAACGTTTATCGTCCATAACTTCTTCATATGTTATCTGTTTTACGAAAAATAAGTGTCTATCCTGACCAGAATTTCGAGGCGGACTGAATGACGTAGTCAGTCTACCTTAATTCTTAATATTAAATTAATTATTCTTTAATTTATCCTCTTTAATGTTAACAAAATTACGGGGTGTTACATAGGCGGTCAACAAAAATTATATGAGGGCCTCCGCGCTTGTAAATAAAATAGGGGACTAAGTCTAGGGGTGACTTATGTCAATTTGTATTTTTGATTGGGGATCCATATCAGTCACTATTTCTTTTAATCACACTATACTTAGGTATAACATCCCATATTTTTACGGTATAATAAATAATTTATTTAATTATTTAAATAGTGATTTAGAGATTTAAATGGCTGATTAATTAAATAATATTGAATATTTAATTTATATAAATAATAGAATATTATATTTAATTATGAAATAGTCGAAAATAGCTGAATTCACAATATTGTGTGAATTGGATTATTTATAAGATATAATTCAGTTTAGAGTTGAATTATAGTAACGAATATATTTAATAAACGATGGTTGAACGTATTAATTTTAATATAATTATAATCGAGACCGAAATGGAGCGGTAGTTCATAATTTGGCGATTTTAACTTTAACTGAATACAGAGAATCTGTAACACCCCGTATTTTCTATGAACATAAAAATAACAAATCATGGTATAAATAATTTTTAGAAAAAGAATTACATGAAACGGGTTGCGTCATTGCATTCGTCTCGGAATTCTTCTTGAGATGGAGTCCAAGTTTGCGTAAATTGGACTCCGTATGAAAAAGATATCCTTATATTAAATATTGCAGCAAAACATGGAAAAAGAGGAATAAGAAAAGAATAATGTTTAGCATTGTTCTAAGGATCGTAAGCAAAAGACTTAGTAGCTCGTTTGGTTAGAACATGTGACTTGCATATAGGAGGTACAGAGTTTGATCCCCGCCAACGCCATATTTTTGTTTTAGGGGAATGGCTAAAAAGCGGCTTAGTGTGAACGCGGTTCAAAAAGTGGTTTAGTGTGAAAATGGTTAATTGGGAAGATAGATAAAAAGAAAATTAAATATATATATACATTGAATACATATATATATATAATTGAGAAGATAAATAAAGTCAATTTATTCGGCGGGGAAGATTTATGCATAATAGATATGTATGTATGTAGGTAACTTCATTATGCATTGATTTTGCATGTTGCAAGGAAAGTAGAAAAAAAAGGGAAATTAAATTATAAATCGATTTCCTTTTTTAGGTAAGCAATCAATTTGCATTATTTGTCAACATTAGAATTTATGAATAGGTGCGTGCGTGCGTGTGCGTGTGTGTGTGTGTCTATATATATATATATATATATATATATATATATATATATATATATATATATATATATATATATATATATATGGGCAGTCAATGTAAACATGAATAGATTGAAATTAATTTGTAGATGAGTGTTAATTTGTCATTGATATTAATTAAAAGGAATATATATATATATATATTAAGTAAGCATAATTTTGGAACATGTATCATGGCATGATTGTTAAGTTATAATTTGGAGTAATTGGCATGAATGACAAAGTATGAAATTTAGCATATAAATCTAGTTTTGGGCATAACATGAGAAATGGAAACATGACTAGTTTTGGGTGAATTTGGGTAATTGGTATGAAACGGTATAATTGGTATACCATTAATTAGGAACATAATTAATGTTATTGTGAATGATTTACATATAAAACCATAAATATGTAAATCAGTAAAAGATGAACATTTAGTACAAATAGAAGTTTATTAATACATTTGCTGAGTCATCCCTGACCTGTTACTGAGTTAATAGGATAACTCTATCTAGTCTTGACGGTAGTGATGGATCCTGTGAGATCCAATGGCCTATATTAATCTAATTACTCTATATAAACACATGTAGACTCAAAACCTAAAATCAAATAAAAATTTAGAACCATGGCCTCCATGTTGTCACCTTGCAACCTAGAGTAGCCGCCACCATTTAGGAGAAAGAAAAGCTTATCAACTCAATTCTATTCAACTCAAATCTAAACAACATCGAATTTGTCTTCTTCAAAGGAAAGCTAAATCAATTTCAAAACTCAGATTTCAAAACGCAAGACCTTTTTTGAGTTGTGAGTTCGATTTCTTTAATAAGATAATTAACAATTTAATTAGGTTTAGTTATGATTTGGGTTATATGGTTATGTTGTGAATCATTGACTGTTATGTTACTATTTATGTTGTAAATCTATGATGTTATTATCTATGTTGTAAAGCTATGATGTTATCATCTATGTTGAAAATCTATATTAATTGTTGGCTTATGTACAATCAATTCATAATAATTCTTCATATGCTGGTTTGGTTATGTTTGTTGGGACTAATTCATATGTTAAATCATATGTAAGTTTAACATGATAATTCTATACGCAAGTTTGGATGTTAATTTGGATATGAATCATATGAAAGTTAATGAGAAACACATACCACCTTACATGTTTCATGACATCTATTTTATGTGTAAGCTTGGATCTACACTTTAGGCTAAGACATGTGTGAGTTATATGCTAGTATACAAAATTCTATATGCTAGTTTACATGTGGATCATAATTTACATGTTTAGATGCAAGTTTACACCATAGTTTATGTTGCATAAATCACATATGCAAGTGTGTGTGTGTGTGTGTGTGTATATATATATATATATATATATTGGAGTATGAATCATGTAATGTAAGTTTGTGACTATTGCCTATGCAAGTTTACACCTTATGATTAGATCTATGACATCCATAGTTTAGGCAAGTTTGTGACTTTGGCCTATGCAAGTTTTAGATGCAAAACATTGTTCACACATGCAAGTTCACCCCTTATGTTTAGATCTAGTTTTTATTCTATGCATGTTATGATGTTTTCTCTTTATTCCATAAGTTAGACTATTAGAGTCTAACTTATATTTCACATTAAACAAATGAACGTACAACGTGGGGCAATGGGATAATATTAAAAGATTTAATATTGATAATTGGCATAAATGCCTTAAATGTGATGTTAATTGGTATAATTTTATATACCATAAATAGATGGACATAATTAAGGTGTTAATTATGGACATAGTTAAATTTGTAATTGATTGACAATTTGAATAGGGAAATTAATTCAAATTGGGGATAATTAATTATGTAATTAATCGCCTAAGACATGAGGTTAGACTCTTTTGTGGTGTAAGACTGCCCGGACCCGCCTGGAAAATCCAGCAGCCAAAAATGCCAATCTAATGTGGGAGGTCTTAGGCATAAATTAAATGCGTAACAGTTGTAAGGACACGAGGTTAGGCTCATTTGTGTTGTAAGACTGCCCGGACCCGCCCGGCAAATCCAGCTGCCACAAATGCCAGACTAATGTGGGAGGTCTATACAAGGTTACGGTCTTAATGAATTAAGAAACACTTAACCAGATAAACATGTAGTGGGAAATGTGGGGGTTAAGTGGGTGCCTTAGGTGCATGTGGAATTTAGTGGGTGCCTTGGGTGGTATTCGAAATATGATTAGATGCACTTAACCAAGATTGAAACATGTAAGAAGACATGAATAAGAATGGGGTTAAGTGGGAAAAACCTTAGAGGGGACCAAGCATAGGTGGAAAAGCTTGTGTCATGCATGGGGGACCTTTTCAAACCAGTAACCCATTTAAGTATCTTTGTGGGCTCGACCCAAGTCGAGGACGGGACATGCGTACTGGATTTGATTGTAAGAGGTCAAAACGGGTAAGCGGTGGTCGCGTAAGTCCAACGGGTTCATATGTGTGTGTGGGCCCAGGCTGGTAGGTAAGACGTTGTTGCATCGTGTAGATATAAGCCATGCATTTTTGGTTGTATCGGGTTGCCACTTTGGGGAGTGATACACCCCACTGTGGGGCCAGCACGGGTATCTACGAGTTAGGGCGCCGATCGAATGGGGGTAGTAGGTACACCTAGTGGAGATAGGGGCAGACGACACCTATGGAGGTAGCTAGGGGTACACGAAACTACCATTAGCAGTATTAAGTTCTGTAGGCGGGATCAACCTTTAGGATGACTAGTAGTGGTGCAGTATAGTAATTATCTTATAGTGATTAGCGGCGCCTTTAACACTATCTTTGTTCGTCTTATTTGCTCTGTCATATCCAATTATTCACAGTCATTTCCTTATTTTCCAGCTTATGCCTTAGCCTAGTTATTTTGATAATTATATTGTTAAAGTTATCGCACTCGCCAAACTTTATGTCTGACCCCCTTTTCTTTCCACCTCTTTTCTTCCTTTTTCCCCCCTCACGTTTGCAAGGAGGGAATACTACAACTTAGTGCTGATTTCTTTCAGTTGCTTGAAGAGAGTAGATGTATCACTTGGGACTCTCTCATCTTTATGGCTTTGCTTATGCTCAGTGGGGATTTATGCATTTATGTTATTTAAGTATTTGCTTCTTTATGTACTTTGAAGTTTTTAGAAAAGACTATTGATCCTGATGTAATGGTTTTGGAGACTACTTATGTAAACCCGTTTTGAGTTATGATGCTATGAAATAAGTTTTAACTTCCGCTGTGTTGTTTTATTTATTTATTCTTGTAATTCATCTGTTCTATAAAACAATAACGTTTCATGGACATTGATGCATTCCCTTTGTGAGTGACATTATTGGACATGGGGTGTTACACGTGGTTTCAGAGCTATGGTTACAAGAACATATAAAAAGTTTTGAAAAGTGTTTTCAAAAGTATTATTTTCCTAGAAAGTATTTTCAAAAACTTTTTTAAAGAAGCTATTTTCAAGGAAAAATTACTTTAAAGAGCATAATCCGCGCAAGCCATACATCTCTCTTTCACTTCCCTTGTTTTAAAACTCTTTCCTTTTCTTTTCAGCATGTCTGGAGCATCTGAGATACCAGACGGTGTTCATGTACCCGGTTGGTTTCGTCAATATCTCGAGGCTAGGGCCGCTGCCGCGGGACCGACCAACGTTCTTCCTCTTCCTCCCCCAGCTCCAGTCATTCCTCCGTGTGCAGATACTTTCTCAAAGATATGCAAAGACTTTCGTTCGATGGGTGAAAAATCTTTTAGTGGGTCTTAAACGTTCATTGAAGCTAGAAATTGGTTGAAAGAAGTGGAGGATCTGTTTGGCATTTTCGATTTGGACGATTGTAAGAAGGTCCAATTGGCTGCTTGGTTGATGAAGGACGAAGCTTCGTTTTGGTGGGAGGTCACTAATGGAGAACGTCCAGATGATACATTGTCGGATTTCAGGCATAGGTTTGAGGCAAAGTTTCTCTCACGGGCTGAAGAGAAATTATATATGGAAAGATTTTTTGCGTTGAAGCAAGGGAATCTACCAGTGAAAGAATACATCAACAAGTTCAATCAGTTGGCGAGATTTGGCTTGGACTTGGTGAATACACCCGAAAAGAAGGCCCTGAGATTAGTAAAGGGTTTGAACGAGCCACTACATGGGTTAGCTATGACCCACATCCCTATGGGGGCCACCTTTGAGAGGCTAGTTGATATGGCGTGTAAAGACCCGCAACTTCCCCGTAAAGGAAAGCGTCGGATAGTTCGAGAACAAACCACAGCAGGACACATACAGAAGAACATTTCACTATATATAACAACAGTGCATCAGATTACAAGAATATACAGAGTATAAATGAATATTACACAGAAATATCAGAGATTTAAATTACATTTAAATACATAGCAGCGGAAAATAATACAATACACAACTAGAATGAGATATACGGATACAAAGCTTTCCGGATATCGTTCCAGCTGTAAACCAGGATCCTGTGAATATAAATCTGCAAAACCAAAACTACTAGCTGCCCGTGTCAAAATAGGGGCACCCAGAGTTTAGGTCAAAACAATAAACTCCAGGTCAGTCATGGGACTGGTGTGAGAACTAAAACAGTTATTAATCTTTATTTTAAATCATTAGGTAAATCAAGGGACCACGCCGTATAACACGGAACGGGTTTCCTCCCAAGAATTCCAGTGCATAAAACAAACAGCGCAATGCTAAATAAAGAAAAATGAAGCTGTTATAAGACCCAGGTCCCATCACACAATGCAACGCAGCCGAGGATAGGGTTTTCCCTTATAACAGCCAAAGAATGCTTGATACGGTTAAAACAAATTGTTTGATACTATTATAAGTGCATAGTGTATAAAACAACTTCAAATCATAAGTATCAATCATAGGCGGCATGGGTACCATATATCATGTCGCCATACTAGTTTTACAATTAAAACCGCAAATGTCACGTATTTGGAAATTGGATTTCCATCTATGAACCGAGGCAAAAGATAGTCCTCAACCGATTCGAGACGCTCTAGTCCGTGTCTCAGGACCCAGACACAGGTGGGCCCTTGGATCCTCAGGGCCGGTCCACCGATGTGGATTAAAATGCCTGAACACTACGTCTCCCCACCCTATGGGGTGTAAGTCTGGTCCGTCAGCCGACCAGAATGCATTCGGCCGAAACCGATATAACCGAGGCGCCTCGCAACAGCAACAACCACATAAGTCAAACTCGTCAGGGCGTGTAAAACCACTGACGCCACTTCTAACTAGAAAGAAACGCATGCCCTCCCTGACGTCCGTCTCCCGTTTTTGGTTCATACCGGGTGTGAAACACGCGAGGTAAACGTTACACAAAGCTACGCCACAAAGGCCGTGCTTTGATCATCACCACAAGACTTTGCTTTTCAACAGAAGCCTTGATCATTTGCATCTTAGCATGCCACACAGGCAAACCATCCTATGCAACCGATATCAGTCACACAGAATGAAATCCGATGTCAGACACACAGTCCATTTACAAGTCCGTTCTGGGTCTGAACGAAACCGGAGGCACCTAGTACCCCGCATATCCATCGATCTCCAAGTACGTCTGGACGATCACTAACTGTTTCCATCTTCTTGGGTGTACAGCCCAATCAAGATCATCAGTTATCACCCAAACGACGTGAAGACCTCCGGTCTTCGACCATCGTCTTCATCTTCGACTTATCGTCGCATCAGTTATTCAGAATGGGATAAACCCCGCCTTTCAGAATAACTCGCGTATATTTTAAATAAGTGTTACACAAACACAACATACGCCTCATTCCAATTCATTAGTCACTAACCGTAAATTAATCAAGAGAATAATTCCCCAAATATTAACCCCGAAGGCCGAAACCAACATCAGATCAATATCCAGAAAACCATTCTGCTTGGCTAACCGACAGTTAGTTTCTAAATTTCACGTTCAAATCTAATTAAAGATTTAACTATCGCCTGGAGCAAAACTGGTGATACTCCATTCTCGATCTTTTCAATCTAATTAAAGATTCATTAAAACTCCACTTAGTTTTAATCCTTATCTGGGTTAAAGAATCAGTGTCATTTAAAACACGATTCACGATAAACGCAAAATCACATTCCATTAATTATCGGGTTAAAGAACAAGTGTTATTTAAAACACTGTTCACGATAAACCCAAAAATCAATACCAATTCAATTCCAATTAAATATCATTTAATTGGTACACTTCATTAAATCTAAATAAAAAGATTTAATCTTTTCTCAACTGGGTTCAAGAACAGTGTTAGTGAAGACACCATTCACGACAAACCCAAATCACATTCGATATTCAATTCCAATTAAATATTATTTAATTGGTACACTTCATTAAATCTAAATAAAAAGATTTAATCTTTTCTCAACTGGGTTCAAGAACAGTGTTAGTGAAGACACCATTCACGACAAACCCAAATCACATTCGATATTCAATTCCAATTAAATATTATTTAATTGGTACACTTCATTAAATCTAAATAAAAAGATTTAATCTTTTCTCAACTGGGTTCAAGAACAGTGTTAGTGAAGACACCATTCACGACAAACCCTATCACATTTGATATTAAATGCAAGGCTCTGAATAGAAAATATCCCGGCTTATATTCAATATCAAATTCTACGATTAACAAATGTCGTATTGGAAATAACGATATAAATATATATCTTTCAAATTTCCATAACAACACCTGTATAATCCCGAATTCCAACATCGAAATATTCCAAAGACAATTTCGATTCAAATCCACTCCAATGCAATCATTGGAATTTTGGTTACTTTTAAAACCCTTTTCGAATTCAATTTATTTATTTAAAAATAAATAGAATTATAATTCTAGTTCAAAACTAGTTCATTTCGATAAAAATCTATTTTTATCTTTTCAAATATGGAGTTTTTCATCCCAAACTTTCACAAATCATTTCTTATGATTTTACACAAATTATTACTATTTTTAATAATTTTATCAAGGCCCGTACAGTCGATTTCCATTAACGGCCATCGAACTGCACTTACAGCGACCTTTTTCGAATTTGATTTGGACGTATCTCCAAATCCAACCGTTAGATTTCAAATTTCTAACATTCATTAGAAAGCTCTTTTCGATACGAACCCAACGGTTCCGGTTTTAGGAGAATCCGACGGTCGGATCTCCCGTAATGTCCGCTTGAAATAAATGGTCGAAATTCGCGAACTGCCGCGACGCGGCGCGTTCTATTCAGGCCATTATATTATATATATAATATATATAATATATACTTCGTCGATTTCTATTTAAAACGAATTATATTAATAGTTTTAAATTCGTTTCAAAAGCAGTTTCAACTTCCATTTCAATTCAAATCAAAATTGAATTCTTCTTTATAAATTTGTTTCAAAATTCATTTCTATTCAATTCAAATTTCAATTCAATTTGAATTCATTTTCAATTCATTTCAAAATCGCTTTCAATTCAATTCATTTCGAAATCGTTTTCAATTCAATTCATTTCGAAATCGTTTTCAATTCAATTCATTTCGAAATCGTTTTCAATTCAATTCATTTCGAAATCGTTTTCAATTCAATTCAAAATATTCGATTTCGAAATCACTTTTCAATATTCATTTTTAAGATGAATAAAATCGATATAAATATCGATTCACGTCAAAATGGCGTCAATCTAATCAACACGGCTTCATAAATTTCTATTTTCAAATATTCTATTTCAAATATTTCTTTTTCAAAATAGTTGTTATTATCAAAATATTTCGTTCAACACATGACCAATCTCAATGAATGAGTACTGTCAACACATGAACTTTTATTTTATAATATTCTTTATTTTTCAAATTGGAATGAGGCCCAATCAATCACCATATAAAGTTAATTATATGGATTTTCATACAACACATGTATATACTAACATTGAAAATAATCAACCATCAACCAAAGTGCACTACACTGTAAAAGCATCAAATATAGATATTCAACGCTTATAACAGCCTGTCAATCAATCGATCGACATATTCAATCAATCAGGATGAGTGAACTTCAAATTTCATCCCAACACCCGTGTGGGGTTTCAAACAATCAAACACATATTTTATTTGTGCTGTTGGGCGATGTGTAAAATTTATCGTCCCAATCAATGTCATTCAAATAGGTGTACATAAACAAACCATCTGGTTTGTAAATGAATATTCTATTTTATTCACTTCACGTTAAAAATTATATTTTTAACGATAAAACATTTTATTTCAACTTATGAATTTCTATTCAATTCATTTATTCAATAAAATGATATTTTTATTTTTCTAACATATTTTAGAAAATTTCGGCGGCATAACGGCACGATACTAAAAACGGGATAAGGCCTAGCCTTGTCCCCGGTCTAGTGAAGGCCCACGCCATTCACATATCAATCAAATTCACTTTCGTTATGCAAACCACAAAATTTGGAGTAAGGGTCTAACCTAGCCTTACTCCTTCGCCTTATAACGGCGCACGTCTAATCCTAACCAATTTATCGATTCGATTTTTCACACCACAAACCACATTCAAACCAATATCGCAATCAATCACCAAACAGCCAAACAAACAAGTCCATGGTCTGTGGACGATTGTGTCGGGTGCTACTAAACACCGTCTGCATCCTAGTATATATATATAACTAGAAAATAAATTGAAGGGTGAGAAATTCTCACAGATTAGCTATCCTAGCTCCACGGCACTCCTTTGCAGAAGTCTTCGTCGTTTCGCCTTTTTGTCACCTTCGTTGCTGCTTTCACTACATACGTAAAAATCACATTTTTACTTCGCTATTCAATATATATAAAAATCGAATTTTTACTATGTTATTCAATATATAAAAATCACATTTTATTTCGAAGTTCAATATACAAAAATTCTATTTTTCTATCGAAGTTCAATATATAAAAATTCTATTTTCTTTCGAAGTTCAAAACATAAAAACTATATTTTTCTTTCGAAGTTTAAAACATAAAAACTATATTTTTCTTTCGAAGTTCAAAACACATAAAAACTATATTTTTCTTTCGAAGTTCAAAACATAAAAACTATATTTTTCTTTCGAAGTTCTATATATAAGAATCATATTTTTATCTCGAAGTTCTATATATAAAAATCATATTTTTATTTCGAAGTTCTATATATAAAAATCATATTTTTCGCCTTATAAAAAAAAATCAAGTCTTTGGTATTCAAACCTTTTTCTAAAAATCAGTTTTTTACTTTTATTTTAAAATCAGTTTTCAAAATGCTTTTAAAATCAGTTTTTAAAAATGCTTTAAAATCAGTTTTTAAAATGCTTTTAAAATCAGTTTTTAAAAATGCGTTAAAATCAGTTTTTAAAAATGCGTTAAAATCAGTTTTTAAAAATGCGTTAAAATCAGTTTTCTAATTATGTTTTAAATAAAAATAAAAGTAAAATAAATAAATTAAAAACTTACAGGGGGGCTGACGCGAGGGGCCTGGTCGGAGGAGCTCGCCTGGTCGGAGGAGCTCGCGTCGGCGGTTCTAGGGTTCGGGGGGGGGGGGGGGGGGCGCTCGCTGTCCTCGTGTGGAGGAGGGAGGAGGAAAGAGTCGCGAGGGGGAGGAGAGAGGGCCTGGCGATAGCGGAGGGGCGACGGAGCGAGGGTGGGGGCTCGATGAGGCGGCGCGGCGCTGATGGGGGAGGCGCGCGATCGATTTAGGGTTTAGGGTTTTTTTTTTTTTCTTTCTTTTGGTTGAAATCGAAGTGAACGGGGGGGGGGGCCAGAACGAAGGATAAGGGGAGAGAAAAATGTTTTTTTTTTCTTATTTAATTTAATTATTTAATTTCTAAAAAGGGACTTTTACATACGACCTCTAAACGAGGTCCACCGCCTGTCGTCCATAGCGTTTCACCCCCATTCCGAACACAATGGGATATGTATCGCAAGCTGATTTGATCGTTACAATCAGTTTCCGTTGAATTTACATTTAAATCACTATATTGAATTTTAAACGCATATTTCAAATTACCGGGGTCACATACTAACTAGAAAAATTCCAGAAAAATATTTTCTAGCTTCGTATTGACGATACGGTCCTAACAAAACTAGTTTCATCGAATTCTGAGACCGTTTGCAAAATGGCAAATTTCCAGTCGATTAAATTCAACAGAAACTGGTCAAACGCGTTTTCCTTTGCCACGCTCACATATTGATTCGGAAAATTATGAAATTTGGAATCTAGCAATAACTTTACACTGCGGACCCAACAAAAGTGGTTTCGTCGAAATCCGAGGTCGTTTGCAAAATTGCTATTTTTAAGGGCCTTATATATATATAAAAATATATATAAATTCCACAGCGACTATTTCTAATTTTAAACTGGACATATCTTATCATTTCTAAAATGAAATCTCAGTTTGTTAACTTCGTTACAAAGATATAGTTATACAGATTCAAATATTTCTTGTTTCGTTCAATTCTGACTTATATTGAATTCTGTATATTCATTTGAAATTAGAAATCGAATTTTCGAACTACCGCGCCATTTTCAATTCCTTTTATAATTATATATAATTATTATATATTCTAACGACGACGTATATAATATATACGTTCTAATTATATTCAAAATAGATTTTCTCGTCGATATTATTTAAAATAATCTATTTTAAATAATCAAAATTCGCTAAAATTGCCAATTTAAAATTTTCAAACTGGCTCGCATTTTACGGGTTGTTACAATCTCCCCCACTTAAAACTTTTCGTCCCCGAAAAGGAACAAAGTCGAAAGTGGTTTGATTATTCAGCTCTACGTTCGATCTGGCTTCCATTCTCCAACTTTTCAGTTTCTGAGAATTTCTAAAATTTCAAAAATTTGGCTAACACCCTAAATTTTCGAAAAATTTCGCCATAACCTCCCCTGCAATGGGAGCATCGGGGAATTTCAAATAGCTTCCCCGGTCCTTCAGATCTCAAAAAGAAAATGAAAAAGCCAAGCGGCTAGCCAATAGGCTCACAAAATCATCATCACCCAAACAAAACAGGAAATTATGTAGTAAACATGTACCTATTTGTCGGGCAAACAAATTTTATTCTCTGCTCTAGCCTCCTTGCTATGACCTGTTCAATGATATACTTGTATATGCAAGCAAATGCAACCAATTTTCAATATAATTCAATATTTGATTCAATTAGGCTAATTGGTTAAAAATTAGCAAACAAATAAACAAACAACACAAACATCAATCAATTAGTGAATTAGAGTTTCAAATTCATAATTTTGATACATAGTCAAGAATCAGATTTTTGATGCCAAATCACAACAATAGGCCCTATCTAATTTTGGTTCTCACACCAGTCAATAGGAAATATATAGAAATCTCACTTTCGTCACTCGAAAATAAATACTGGCGACAGTGCCCCATCACCAGAATTACTCCCGGGCACTAGAGGGATTCTATATCTACCCAATATATTAAAACTTCGAATACACGTTTGCAAGACATATATGCAAAATCTTTATATATCGGATTGTCCTAATCAATATAAAATAAATAATCAAATACGAATAATTGATTTAAATTTTCAAAACAAAATTTGTTTTCATTTGAAAAATATACTATTCACACTCGTTCTAGGATACTACTGATCCTATCTCTAACGAGTCATTCTAATTGGATATTGCTAATCCAATATCTGATGAATTCTTTCGTATGGTTCTAATGTGCCTTATTCTCTGAGCTTTGTAAACCAAAGCTCTGATACCACGTGTAAAGACCCGCAACTTCCCCGTAAAGGAAAGCGTCGGATAGTTCGAGAACAAACCACAGCAGGACACATACAGAAGAACATTTCACTATATATAACAACAGTGCATCAGATTACAAGAATATACAGAGTATAAATGAATATTACACAGAAATATCAGAGATTTAAATTACATTTAAATACATAGCAGCGGAAAATAATACAATACACAACTAGAATGAGATATACGGATACAAAGCTTTCCGGATATCGTTCCAGCTGTAAACCAGGATCCTGTGAATATAAATCTGCAAAACCAAAACTACTAGCTGCCCGTGTCAAAATAGGGGCACCCAGAGTTTAGGTCAAAACAATAAACTCCAGGTCAGTCATGGGACTGGTGTGAGAACTAAAACAGTTATTAATCTTTATTTTAAATCATTAGGTAAATCAAGGGACCACGCCGTATAACACGGAACGGGTTTCCTCCCAAGAATTCCAGTGCATAAAACAAACAGCGCAATGCTAAATAAAGAAAAATGAAGCTGTTATAAGACCCAGGTCCCATCACACAATGCAACGCAGCCGAGGATAGGGTTTTCCCTTATAACAGCCAAAGAATGCTTGATACGGTTAAAACAAATTGTTTGATACTATTATAAGTGCATAGTGTATAAAACAACTTCAAATCATAAGTATCAATCATAGGCGGCATGGGTACCATATATCATGTCGCCATACTAGTTTTACAATTAAAACCGCAAATGTCACGTATTTGGAAATTGGATTTCCATCTATGAACCGAGGCAAAAGATAGTCCTCAACCGATTCGAGACGCTCTAGTCCGTGTCTCAGGACCCAGACACAGGTGGGCCCTTGGATCCTCAGGGCCGGTCCACCGATGTGGATTAAAATGCCTGAACACTACGTCTCCCCACCCTATGGGGTGTAAGTCTGGTCCGTCAGCCGACCAGAATGCATTCGGCCGAAACCGATATAACCGAGGCGCCTCGCAACAGCAACAACCACATAAGTCAAACTCGTCAGGGCGTGTAAAACCACTGACGCCACTTCTAACTAGAAAGAAACGCATGCCCTCCCTGACGTCCGTCTCCCGTTTTTGGTTCATACCGGGTGTGAAACACGCGAGGTAAACGTTACACAAAGCTACGCCACAAAGGCCGTGCTTTGATCATCACCACAAGACTTTGCTTTTCAACAGAAGCCTTGATCATTTGCATCTTAGCATGCCACACAGGCAAACCATCCTATGCAACCGATATCAGTCACACAGAATGAAATCCGATGTCAGACACACAGTCCATTTACAAGTCCGTTCTGGGTCTGAACGAAACCGGAGGCACCTAGTACCCCGCATATCCATCGATCTCCAAGTACGTCTGGACGATCACTAACTGTTTCCATCTTCTTGGGTGTACAGCCCAATCAAGATCATCAGTTATCACCCAAACGACGTGAAGACCTCCGGTCTTCGACCATCGTCTTCATCTTCGACTTATCGTCGCATCAGTTATTCAGAATGGGATAAACCCCGCCTTTCAGAATAACTCGCGTATATTTTAAATAAGTGTTACACAAACACAACATACGCCTCATTCCAATTCATTAGTCACTAACCGTAAATTAATCAAGAGAATAATTCCCCAAATATTAACCCCGAAGGCCGAAACCAACATCAGATCAATATCCAGAAAACCATTCTGCTTGGCTAACCGACAGTTAGTTTCTAAATTTCACGTTCAAATCTAATTAAAGATTTAACTATCGCCTGGAGCAAAACTGGTGATACTCCATTCTCGATCTTTTCAATCTAATTAAAGATTCATTAAAACTCCACTTAGTTTTAATCCTTATCTGGGTTAAAGAATCAGTGTCATTTAAAACACGATTCACGATAAACCCAAAATCACATTCCATTAATTATCGGGTTAAAGAACAAGTGTTATTTAAAACACTGTTCACGATAAACCCAAAAATCAATACCAATTCAATTCCAATTAAATATCATTTAATTGGTACACTTCATTAAATCTAAATAAAAAGATTTAATCTTTTCTCAACTGGGTTCAAGAACAGTGTTAGTGAAGACACCATTCACGACAAACCCAAATCACATTCGATATTCAATTCCAATTAAATATTATTTAATTGGTACACTTCATTAAATCTAAATAAAAAGATTTAATCTTTTCTCAACTGGGTTCAAGAACAGTGTTAGTGAAGACACCATTCACGACAAACCCAAATCACATTCGATATTCAATTCCAATTAAATATTATTTAATTGGTACACTTCATTAAATCTAAATAAAAAGATTTAATCTTTTCTCAACTGGGTTCAAGAACAGTGTTAGTGAAGACACCATTCACGACAAACCCTATCACATTTGATATTAAATGCAAGGCTCTGAATAGAAAATATCCCGGCTTATATTCAATATCAAATTCTACGATTAACAAATGTCGTATTGGAAATAACGATATAAATATATATCTTTCAAATTTCCATAACAACACCTGTATAATCCCGAATTCCAACATCGAAATATTCCAAAGACAATTTCGATTCAAATCCACTCCAATGCAATCATTGGAATTTTGGTTACTTTTAAAACCCTTTTCGAATTCAATTTATTTATTTAAAAATAAATAGAATTATAATTCTAGTTCAAAACTAGTTCATTTCGATAAAAATCTATTTTTATCTTTTCAAATATGGAGTTTTTCATCCCAAACTTTCACAAATCATTTCTTATGATTTTACACAAATTATTACTATTTTTAATAATTTTATCAAGGCCCGTACAGTCGATTTCCATTAACGGCCATCGAACTGCACTTACAGCGACCTTTTTCGAATTTGATTTGGACGTATCTCCAAATCCAACCGTTAGATTTCAAATTTCTAACATTCATTAGAAATCTCTTTTCGATACGAACCCAACGGTTCCGGTTTTAGGAGAATCCGACGGTCGGATCTCCCGTAATGTCCGCTTGAAATAAATGGTCGAAATTCGCGAACTGCCGCGACGCGGCGCGTTCTATTCAGGCCATTATATTATATATATAATATATATAATATATACTTCGTCGATTTCTATTTAAAACGAATTATATTAATAGTTTTAAATTCGTTTCAAAAGCAGTTTCAACTTCCATTTCAATTCAAATCAAAATTGAATTCTTCTTTATAAATTTGTTTCAAAATTCATTTCTATTCAATTCAAATTTCAATTCAATTTGAATTCATTTTCAATTCATTTCAAAATCGCTTTCAATTCAATTCATTTCGAAATCGTTTTCAATTCAATTCATTTCGAAATCGTTTTCAATTCAATTCATTTCGAAATCGTTTTCAATTCAATTCATTTCGAAATCGTTTTCAATTCAATTCAAAATATTCGATTTCGAAATCACTTTTCAATATTCATTTTTAAGATGAATAAAATCGATATAAATATCGATTCACGTCAAAATGGCGTCAATCTAATCAACACGGCTTCATAAATTTCTATTTTCAAATATTCTATTTCAAATATTTCTTTTTCAAAATAGTTGTTATTATCAAAATATTTCGTTCAACACATGACCAATCTCAATGAATGAGTACTGTCAACACATGAACTTTTATTTTATAATATTCTTTATTTTTCAAATTGGAATGAGGCCCAATCAATCACCATATAAAGTTAATTATATGGATTTTCATACAACACATGTATATACTAACATTGAAAATAATCAACCATCAACCAAAGTGCACTACACTGTAAAAGCATCAAATATAGATATTCAACGCTTATAACAGCCTGTCAATCAATCGATCGACATATTCAATCAATCAGGATGAGTGAACTTCAAATTTCATCCCAACACCCGTGTGGGGTTTCAAACAATCAAACACATATTTTATTTGTGCTGTTGGGCGATGTGTAAAATTTATCGTCCCAATCAATGTCATTCAAATAGGTGTACATAAACAAACCATCTGGTTTGTAAATGAATATTCTATTTTATTCACTTCACGTTAAAAATTATATTTTTAACGATAAAACATTTTATTTCAACTTATGAATTTCTATTCAATTCATTTATTCAATAAAATGATATTTTTATTTTTCTAACATATTTTAGAAAATTTCGGCGGCATAACGGCACGATACCAAAAACGGGATAAGGCCTAGCCTTGTCCCCGGTCTAGTGAAGGCCCACGCCATTCACATATCAATCAAATTCACTTTCGTTATGCAAACCACAAAATTTGGAGTAAGGGTCTAACCTAGCCTTACTCCTTCGCCTTATAACGGCGCACGTCTAATCCTAACCAATTTATCGATTCGATTTTTCACACCACAAACCACATTCAAACCAATATCGCAATCAATCACCAAACAGCCAAACAAACAAGTCCATGGTCTGTGGACGATTGTGTCGGGTGCTACTAAACACCGTCTGCATCCTAGTATATATATATAACTAGAAAATAAATTGAAGGGTGAGAAATTCTCACAGATTAGCTATCCTAGCTCCACGGCACTCCTTTGCAGAAGTCTTCGTCGTTTCGCCTTTTTGTCACCTTCGTTGCTGCTTTCACTACATACGTAAAAATCACATTTTTACTTCGCTATTCAATATATATAAAAATCGAATTTTTACTATGTTATTCAATATATAAAAATCACATTTTATTTCGAAGTTCAATATACAAAAATTCTATTTTTCTATCGAAGTTCAATATATAAAAATTCTATTTTCTTTCGAAGTTCAAAACATAAAAACTATATTTTTCTTTCGAAGTTTAAAACATAAAAACTATATTTTTCTTTCGAAGTTCAAAACATAAAAACTATATTTTTCTTTCGAAGTTCAAAACATAAAAACTATATTTTTCTTTCGAAGTTCTATATATAAGAATCATATTTTTATCTCGAAGTTCTATATATAAAAATCATATTTTTATTTCGAAGTTCTATATATAAAAATCATATTTTTCGCCTTATAAAAAAAAATCAAGTCTTTGGTATTCAAACCTTTTTCTAAAAATCAGTTTTTTACTTTTATTTTAAAATCAGTTTTCAAAATGCTTTTAAAATCAGTTTTTAAAAATGCTTTAAAATCAGTTTTTAAAATGCTTTTAAAATCAGTTTTTAAAAATGCGTTAAAATCAGTTTTTAAAAATGCGTTAAAATCAGTTTTTAAAAATGCGTTAAAATCAGTTTTCTAATTATGTTTTAAATAAAAATAAAAGTAAAATAAATAAATTAAAAACTTACAGGGGGGCTGACGCGAGGGGCCTGGTCGGAGGAGCTCGCCTGGTCGGAGGAGCTCGCGTCGGCGATTCTAGGGTTCGGGGGGGGGGGGGGGGGGGCGCTCGCTGTCCTCGCATGGAGGAGGGAGGAGGAAAGAGTCGCGAGGGGGAGGAGAGAGGGCCTGGCGATAGCGGAGGGGCGACGGAGCGAGGGTGGGGGCTCGATGAGGCGGCGCGGCGCTGATGGGGGAGGCGCGCGATCGATTTAGGGTTTAGGTTTTTTTTTTTTTCTTTCTTTTGGTTGAAATCGAAGTGAACGGGGGGGGGGGGGGCAGAACGAAGGATAAGGGGAGAGAAAAATGTTTTTTTTTTTTCTTATTTAATTTAATTATTTAATTTCTAAAAAGGGACTTTTACATACGACCTCTAAACGAGGTCCACCGCCTGTCGTCCATAGCGTTTCACCCCCATTCCGAACACAATGGGATATGTATCGCAAGCTGATTTGATCGTTACAATCAGTTTCCGTTGAATTTACATTTAAATCACTATATTGAATTTTAAACGCATATTTCAAATTACCGGGGTCACATACTAACTAGAAAAATTCCAGAAAAATATTTTCTAGCTTCGTATTGACGATACGGTCCTAACAAAACTAGTTTCATCGAATTCTGAGACCGTTTACAAAATGGCAAATTTCCAGTCGATTAAATTCAACAGAAACTGGTCAAACGCGTTTTCCTTTGCCACGCTCACATATTGATTCGGAAAATTATGAAATTTGGAATCTAGCAATAACTTTACACTGCGGACCCAACAAAAGTGGTTTCGTCGAAATCCGAGGTCGTTTGCAAAATTGCTATTTTTAAGGGCCTTATATATATATAAAAATATATATAAATTCCACAGCGACTATTTCTAATTTTAAACTGGACATATCTTATCATTTCTAAAATGAAATCTCAGTTTGTTAACTTCGTTACAAAGATATAGTTATACAGATTCAAATATTTCTTGTTTCGTTCAATTCTGACTTATATTGAATTCTGTATATTCATTTGAAATTAGAAATCGAATTTTCGAACTACCGCGCCATTTTCAATTCCTTTTATAATTATATATAATTATTATATATTCTAACGACGACGTATATAATATATACGTTCTAATTATATTCAAAATAGATTTTCTCGTCGATATTATTTAAAATAATCTATTTTAAATAATCAAAATTCGCTAAAATTGCCAATTTAAAATTTTCAAACTGGCTCGCATTTTACGGGTTGTTACATGGCGCTTATGCATGAAGAGGAGAAAGGCGCCAATGCTAATAAGGCACCTGAGAAGAAAGGAGATCAAAAGAAACCACAATAACAAAACAAGAAGGGCGGGAAGAACAATAATGGCAAAGAAAAGAAGAAGTGCTTTAATTGTGGGACACCAGGCCATCTGAGTAAAGACTGTAGGAAAAAGAAGAAGACTGGCTGTTTCCACTATGGAGAGGCAGGTCATCTAGTTAAGGACTGCCCAAGGAAACAGGGACAAGGGCAAAGAACTTTTGGCGGGCAGCTTCAGGATCTCATGGCACCGGAGCAGGCAAGGGAGCAGGTTCAGGCTCTTGCGGTCCCACCGTTGCAAGAACGAGGTAGAAACATTTCCGTTGAGAGTTTAGTTTTTCTGTTTGATCATCCTGTCCGTACTTTATTTGATTCTAGCGCATCACATTCGTTTATCTCTACATCATTAGTTGAGACCTTGCACTTAAATACTAGTCTTGTTGTGGATCCCATTGTAGTCTAAAATCCTATTGGTGGGTCGGCTCATTTATCCATGGTCTGTACGAATTTGAGATTGTCGATCTTAGGCGTTGGTTTTGAATGTAATGCTTTTGTGCTTGGTTTCATGGGCTATGGGTTGATTCTAGGGATGGATTGGCTAGCTAGATATGTTGTCATCCTAGATTGTGAACGAAGGGTAGTAAAATGGTTGACTCATAGTGGATAGACCCTTGATATTTCTTGTGACCCTAAAGGTCCAATGATGCTTAGCTACCTAGAATCTCTTGGCGTGTCCAACGATGATTTGGAATCTGTTCGTGGGGTCCGTGAGTATGGTGACGTCTTCGATGAAGTTCAGGCTTTACCCCCGAGGCGCGAGATAGACTTTCGTATATACCAAGTGGATAATGCAAAGCCAGTAGCATTGCCAGTGCGTCACATGGATCCGAGAGAGAAGAGATAATTCAGTAAGCAAGTTAAATAGTAGCTTGAGAAGGGGTTCATAAGAAGAAGCATTTCGGAATGGGGTGCTCAATTGTTTGGTTGTTTTGCTAGTATCATCTCACGTAGATTGTCCGAATTCTAAGGAGGTTTTCCTTAGGTGCTTGTCTGATATTGGTTTAGGCCTTTGGGGCTTGTGCTTGGGGGATGTCGAGTTCGACTAGGATGGTTTGTGTGAGAGATAAATAGCTGTGGTGATTTTTCATTGCATGAATATCTTGGTTTACTCGAAGGGTGATGGGAAGCTGTGACATGATAAGACTATTCGATGGTATGGCCTGCCCCGAGTTAGACTCAATAGCGTTATGAGATGACTCGAGTGGACTTGAGAAAGATGTGAAGTAATGGATTGTTTAGGACCCTATGTTGATGCCATTTCTTTTGACGAAGAAGGTGAGATTCTTAGGGCACGTGGTCTCTAAGGAAGGGATAGTTGTGGATCCCGCGAAGGTGGTGGCAATCCAAGATTGGAAGATTCCTAAGAACGCAACCAAGCGTTTGAAGAGGGCTTTGACGACAACTCCAGTTTTAGTTTTGCCAGATGGGAGTCTTCGAGCCATCTTTGTAGATATGCTATAGATGAGAGAGGCTGGTTACGTAGAAATGAGAGACTTTGCGTACCGCAAGACGAGAGCTTAAGGAAGATGATTCTTGAAGACTCGCATCGCTCCAAGATGACTCATACATTCTGGGTTTTGTGGGATATGGTGGGGTTTTATCATGCTTAGTTTCTTAAGAATCATTTGATAATCTGATCTGTACCAATCTGAATATTTCTGAAAAGGATAGGGTTTTTACTCGAAGCATGAAATAGATTTCTAGTTTTGACATTTGTTAATGGGGGTAATCTCTGAGTGTCAATCTAATGTTGATTTCGGTCTTCGGGGTTAATACTTAGGGAATTATTCTCTTAACCGATGTCTAATGGGAACAGAGCTTTCGTTTTACTCGCTATATCACTCGGTTGTATCCTATCGATCAAGTCTTCAACCTTTAGGTAGAAAATAATGGGTGTAAACATGTGTTTGAGACATGTTATGTTTGGTGGATGCAAGTGGATGCAACTGTTTGCTAGTGGTTTCTCAAGGATGCATTTACACACACATTGGGCACTAGATCGGCTCAATCACTCTCATATTACATATTAATATGTGTGTGTATTTAAATTAATGGATGTATCATGGTTGTATTATCATATGGATGCTGCATTCGGATGAATGGTTGTGCACACATGTAGAAATAATATGTATCATTAGGAATCTTTTGCATACATAATGGATGCATGGCACTATCATGGTTTGCATTAAGGAGGTCAACTGAATCAGTAGACCGCCTGATTTTTGCATTGTATACGGACATGTACACACTATGCATGTAAACATGAAAGCATTAGAAGTCTCTTAAGGACAATGGATACATGTGCCTGATGGTTGAGTAGATGGATGATTGGATGGTAGGACACATTCTTCCCAACTGGAAGATTTCGGGGACGAAATCCTTTAAAGAGGGGAGAATGTAACACCCCGTATTTTCTATGAACATAAAAAATAAAAAATCAAGGTATAATTAATTTTTAGAAAAAGAATTAGGTGAAACGGGTTGCGCCATTGCGTTCGTCTCGGAATTCTGCTTGAGATAGAGTCCGAGTTTGCATAAATTGGACTCCGTATGAAAAAGATATCCTTAAATTAAATATTGCAGCAAAACATGGAAAAAGAGGAATGAGAGAAGAATATTGTTTAGCATTGTTCTAAGGATTGTATGCAAAAGACTTAGTAGCTCGTTTGGTTAGAACATGTGACTTGCATACAAGAGGTACAGAGTTAGATCCCCGCCAATGCCATATTTTTGTTTTAGGGGAATGGCTAAAAAGCGGCTTAGTTTGAACGCGGTTCAAAAAGTGGTTTAGTGTAAAAATGGTTAATTGGGAAGATAGATAAAAAGAAAATTAAATATATATATATATATATATTGAATATATATATTTATATATATATATAATTGAGAAGATAAATACAGTCAATTTATTTGGAGGGGACATGAATAGATTGAAATTAATTTGTAGATGAGTGTTAATTTGTTATGTATATTAATTAAGAGGAATATATATATATATATATATATATATATATATATATATATATATATTAAGTAGGCATAATTTGGGAACATGTATCATGGCATGATTATTAAGTTATAATTTGGAGTAATTGGCATGAATGACAAAGTATGAAATTTAGCATATAAATCTAGTTTTGGGCATAACTTGAGAAATGGGAACATGACTAGTTTTGGGTGAATTTGGGTAATTGGTATGAAACGGTATAATTGGTATACCATTAATTAGGAACATAATTAATGTTATTGTGAATGATTTACATATAAAACCATAAATATGTAAATCGGTAAAAGATGAACATTTAGTACAAATAGAAGTTTGTTAATACATTTGCTGAGTCATCCCTGATCTGTTGCTGAGTCAATAGGATAACTCTATCTAGTCTTGACGGTGGTGATGGATCCTGTGAGATCCAATGGCCTATATTAATCTAATTGCTCTATATAAACACATGTAGACTCAAACCCTAAAATCAAATAAAAATTTAGAACCATGGCCGCCATGCTGTCTCCTTGCAACCTAGAGTAGCCGCCACCATCTAGGAGAAAGAAAAGCTAATCAACTCATTTCTATTCAACTCAAATCTAAACAACAACAAATTTGTCTTCTTCAAAGGAAAGCTAAATCAATTTCAAAACTCAGATTTCAGAACGCAAGACCTTCTTTGAGTTGTGAGTTCGATTTCTTTAATAAGATAATTAACAATTTAATTAGGTTGAGTTATGATTTGGGTTATACGGTTATGTTGTGAATCATTGACCGTTATGGTATTATCTATGTTGTAAATCTATGATGTTATTATCTATGTTGTAAAGCTGTGATGTTATCATCTATGTTGAAAATCTATGTTAATTGTTGGCTTATGTACAATCAATTCATAATGATGCTTCATATTCTAGTTTGATTATGTTTGTTGGGACTAATTCATATGTTAAATCATATGTAAGTTTAACTTGATAATTCTATATGCAAGTTTGGATGTTAATTTAGATTTGAATCATATGCAAGTTAATGAGAATCACATACCACCTTACATGTTTCATGACATCTATTTTATGTGTAAGCTTGGATCTAAACTTTAGGCTAAGACATGTGTGAGTTATATGCTAGTATACATAATTCTATATGCTAGTTTACATGTAGATCTTAATTTACATGTTTAGATGCATGTTTACACCATAGTTTATGTTGCATAAATCACATATGCAAGTATATATATATATATATATATATATATATATATATATATATATATATATATAATGGAGTATGAATCATGTAATGTAAGTTTGTGACTATTGCCTATGCAAGTTTACACCTTATGATTAGATCTATGACGTCCATAGTTTAGGCAAGTTTGTGACTTTGGCCTATGCATGTTTTAGATTCAAAACCTTGTTCACACATGCAAGTTCACCCCTTATGTTTAAATCTAGTTTTTATTCTATGCATGTTGTGATGTTTTCTCTTTATTCCATAAGTTAGACTATTCGAGTCTAACGTATATTTCACATTAAACGAACGAACGTACAACGTGGGGCAATGGGATAATATTAAAAGATTTAATATTGAGAATTGGCATAAATGCCTTAAATGTGATGTTAATCGGTATAATTTTATATACCATAAATAGATGGACATAATTAAGGTGTTAATTATGGACATAGTTAAATTTGTAATTGATTGACAATTTGAATAGGGAAATTAATTCAAATTGGGGATAATTAATTATGTAATTAATCGCCTAAGACACGATGTGGTGTAAGATTGCCCGGACCCGCCCGGCAAATCCAACAGCCAAAAATGCCAGTCTAATGTGGGAGGTCTTAGGCATGAATTAAATGTGTAACAGTTTTAAAGACACGAGGTTAGGCTCATTTGTGGTGTAAGACTGCACGGACCCGCCCGGCAAATTCAGCTGCCAAAAATGCCAGTCTAATGTGGGAGGTCTTTACAAGGTTACGGTATTAATGAATTAAGAAACACTTAACCAGATAAACATCTAGTGGGACATGAGGGGGTTAAGTGGGTGCCTTGGGTGGCATGTGGAATTTAGTGGGTGTCTTGGGTGTCATTTGAAATACGATTAGATGCACTTAACCAAGATTGAAACATGTAAGAAGACATGAATAAGAATGTGGTTAAGTGGGAAAAACCTTAGACGGGACCAAGCATAGGTGGAAAAGCTTATGTCATGCATGGGGGACCTTTTCAAACCAGTAACCCATTTAAGTATCTTTGTGGTCTCGACCCAAGTCGAGGACGGGACATGCGTACTGGATTTGATTGTAAGAGGTCAAAACGGGTCAGAGGTGGCAACGCAAGTCCAACGGGTTCATATGCGTGTATGGGCCCGGGCTGGTAGGTAAGACGTTGTTGCATCGTGTAGATATAAGCCGTGGATTTTTGGTTGTATCGGGTTGCCACTTTGGGTAGTGATACACCCCACTGTGGGGCCAGCACGGGTATCTACGAGTTAGGGAGCCGATCGAATGGGGGTAGTAGGTACACCTAGTGGAAATAGGGGCAGACGACACCTATGGAGGTAGCTAGGGGTACACGAAACTACCATTAGCAGTATTAAGTTCTGTAGGCGGGATCAACCTTTAGGGTGACTAGTAGTGGTGCACTATAGTAATTATCTTATAGTGATTAGGGGCGCCTTTAACGCTATCTTTGTTCGTCTTATTTGCTCTGTCATACCCAATTGTTCACAGTCATTTCCTTATTTTCCAGCTTATGCCTTAGCCTAGTTATTTTGATAATTATATTGTTAAAGTTATCGCACTCGCCAGACTTTATGTCTGACCCCCTTTTCTTTCCACCTCTTTTCTTCCTTTTTCCCCCCTCACGTTTGCAAGGAGGGAGTACTACAGCTTTGTGTTGATTTCTTTCAGTTGCTTGAAGAGAGTAGATGTATCGTTTAGGAATCTCTCATCTTTATGGCTTTGCTTATGCTCAGTGGGGATTTATGCATTTATGTTATTTAAGTATTTGCTTCTTTATGTACTTTGAAGTTTTTAGAAAAGACTATTGATCCTGATGTAATGGTTTTAAAGACTACTTATGTAAACTCGTTTTGAGTTATGATGCTATGAAATAAGTTTTAACTTTCGCTGTGTTGTTTTATTTATTTATTCTTGTAATTTATCTATTCTATATAACAATAACGCTTCATGGACATTGGTGCATTCCCTTAGTGAGTGACATTAATGGACATGGGGTGTTACACGTGGTATCAGAGCTATGGTTATAAGAACAGATAAAAAGTTTTGAAAAGTGTTTTCAAAAGTATTATTTTTCTAGGAAGTATTTTCAAAAACTTGTTTTAAAGAAGCTATTTTCAAGGAAAAATTATTTTAAAGAGCATAATCCCCGCAAGCCATACATCTCTCTTTCGCTTCCCTTGTTTTAAAACTCTTTCCTTTTCTTTTCAGCATGTCTGGAGCATCTGAGATACCAGAGGGTGTTCATGTACCCGGTTGGTTTCGTCAATATCTCGAGGCTAGGGCTGCTGCCGCGAGACCGACCAACGTTCCTCCTCTTTCTCCCCCAGCTCCAGTCATTCCTCCGCATGGAGATAATTTCTCCAAGATATGTAAAGACTTTCGTTCGATGGGTGGAAAATCTTTTAGTGGGTCTGAAACATTCATTGAAGCTAGAAATTGATTGAAAGAAGTGGAGGATCTGTTTGGCATTTTCGATTTGGACGATTGTAAGAAGGTCCAATTGGCTGCTTGGTTGATGAAGTACGAAGCTTCGTTTTGATGGGAGGTCACTAATGGAGAGCGTCCAGTTGATACATGGTCGGATTTCAGGTGTAGGTTTGACGCAAAGTTTCTCTCACGGGCTGAAGAGAATTTATATATGGAAAGATTTTTTGCGTTGAAGTGAGGGAATCCATCAGTGAAAGAATACGTCAACAAGTTCAATCAGTTGGCGAGATTTGCCTTGGACTTGGTGAATACACCCTAAAAGAAGGCCCTGAGATTTGTTAAGGGTTTGAACGAGCCACTACATGGGTTAGCTATGACCCACATCCCTATGGGGCCCACCTTTGAGAGGCTAGCTGATATGGCGCTTATGCATGAAGAGGAGAAAGGTGCCGATTGTAACACCCCGGATTTTTGAATAATCGAATTAACTAAATTAAAGAATAATTAATCTCAGACAAGAGAATTAAGGGAATGGGGTTGCGCCATTGTGTTCATCTCGGAATTCTGGTTGAGATAGAGTCTGAGTTTGCGAGAAACGGGTACCGGATGAAGGAGTTATGGATGAACGAAGTTAGGTGGCGAAACAAGAAAAAAAATTGCACTGCTGCACTTGGGAAGTGCGCCAGTACAAATTTTCATTGGCGCACTTCCCAAGTGCGCCTAGGATGAGAGAAAACCTGCACAGCTTTCTGGTTCAGCCTGACCCATGTTGTGACTCATTGCTGAGTCCTTTCTAACTCCTAGCTGAGTCATTAGGGCTGAGGTGTCACCCTATCCCGACTGAATGGTTTTGATTAACCCTAAGATCATCAGACGGCTATAATTAAATTAAAATTCTATATAAACATGGGTAGACTCAAACCCTAAATCAGAATTAAAACTGAAACTATGGTCGTCATGCTGTCATCTTGTAACCAAGAGTAGCCGCCACCAATTAGAGAGGAAGAACAGTAAATCAAATCAGTTCTATTCAACCCTAACAACGAATCTTCTTCAAAGGAAAGCTAATTCAACTTCATAACTCAGAATTCAGAACTCAAGACCTTCTTTGAGTCGTGAGTTCGATTTCTTTAACAAAATAATTAGCAATTTAATTGGATTAAGTTATGATGTGGATTATTTGGATATGATGTGAATTACTGACTGCATGTTATAATTATGTTGTGATGTTATCATACATATTGTAAATTCTATGATGTTATGTTGTGATCATCTATGTTGTAAAGTTATGATGCTATCACCTATGTTGTAATTCTATGATTGGCTTATGTATAATCAAATCATCATGTTGTTCATATGTTAGTTTTGCTATGTTGATTCATATGATAAATCATAAGTATATATGCAAGTTTAGATTTTGGTTAAGAAATGAATCATATGCAAGTTGGGGAAAATTTTATGTAACCTTACATGCTTCATGACATCTATTTTAGATCTAAAGTTAGGTTATGACATGTGTGAGTTATATGATAAATCCTACATGATAGTTTACATGTTTAGTTGTAAGTTTACACCATTGTTATTTTGTATAAATCACATATACAAGTTTATATAAATATATGAGTTTGGAATATGAATCATGTTATGCCAGTTTGTGGTTATTGCCTATGCAAGTTAACTCCTTTAGATGTAGATCTATGACACACATGATTTATGCAAGTTTGTGGTTATTACCTATGCAAGTTAACACCTTTAGATTTGGATCTATGACATATGTAGTTTTATGCAAGTTGTAACTTTGGCCTATGCAAGTTTTAGATGTAGAACATCATTCACACATGCAAGTTCACCCCTATGTTTAGATCTAGTTTTATCTATATGTATGTTGTGATGTTTTCTCTTTATTCCATAAGTTAGACTATAAGAGTCTAACGTATATTTTACGTTAAACGAACGAACGTACAACGTGGGGTAAAGGGGATAATATTATAAAGATTTAATATTAAGAATTGGCATAAATGCCTTAAATGGCATAAAATAAATTTGTGATGAAAATTGGTATGATTTTGCATACCATAAATGGATGGACATAATTGAGTCAATTATGGCCATAATTAAATTTGGAATTGATTGATAATTTGAATAGGAAAAGTAATTCAAATTGGGGGAATGATTAATTAGGTGTAATTAATCGTCTAAGACACGAGGTTAGGCTCTTTTGTGGTGTAAGACTGCCCGGACCCGCCCGGCAAATTCAGCTGCCACAAATGCCAGTCTAATGTGAGAGGTCTTAGGCATAAATTAAGCACGTAACAATTGTAAAGACATGAGGTTAGGCTCTTTTGTGGTGTAAGACTGCCCGGACCCGCCCGGCAAATCCAGCTGCCACAAATGCCAGTCTAATGTGAGAGGTCTTTATGTGGTTACGGTCTTAATGAATTAAGAAACACTTAACCAGATAAACATGTAGTGGGACATGAGGGTGTTAAATGGGTGCCTTGGGTGGCATGTGGAATCTAGTGGGTGCCTTGGATGGCATTTGAAATACGATTAGAAACACTTAACCAATATTGAAACATGTAATTGAAACATGTAATTGAAACATGAACAAGAAGAGGGTTAAATGGGATGTACTAGAGGGGACCAAGCTTAGGTGGATAGCTTGTGTCAAGTAATGGGGGTACCGTTTCAATCAGTAACCCATACGTATCTTTGTGGGCTCGACCCAAGTCGAGGACGGAACACGCATACTGGGCTTGACTGTAAGAGGCCAAACTGGGTTAGCGATAGCAACGCAAGTCCAACGGGTTCATATGCGTGTGTGGACCCGGGCTAGTAGGTAAGACGTTGTTGCATCATGTAGGTATAAGCCGTGCATTATTTGTGGTATCGGGTTGACACTTTGGGGAGTGATACACCCCACTGTGGGGCCAACACGGGTATCTATGAGTTAGGGAGCCAATCGCATGGGGGGTAGTGGGTACACCTAGTGGAGATAGGGGCAGGCGGAACCTATGAAGGCAGCAAGGGGTGCACGTAACAACCTATTACATTATTAAGTTCTGTAGGCGGGATCAACATTAGGGTGACTAGTGGTGGTGCAGTATAGTAGTGGTGGTGCAGTATAGAAATTATCTTATAGTGGTGGTGCAGTATAGTAATTATCTTATAGTGGTTTAGGTGCGCTTTAACGATATCGTTGTTCGTCCTGTTTCCTTGTTTACTCTGCCATACTCAATGGTTCATGGTCATTTCCGTATTTTCCAACTTATGCCTTAGCCTAGTTACTTTGGTAATTATATTGTTAAAGTTATCGCACTCGCCAGACTTTATGTCTGACCCCCTTTGTTTCCCCCTCTTTTCTTCCTCCCCCCCCCCCCCCCAAGGTGCTCAGGTTGGAACTAGCACCAGTGGAGCTTGAGTTTGGACTGCTGTTTCTCTGCTTTTAGAAGATTGCTTGGATCGCTGAAGTAAAGTTCAGCCTCTCTTATTTATGGCTATTTTGTATTGGGGATTATGTCTTTCAAATTATGTACTTTGGTTTAGTCAAGATGGATATTATGTACTTTGACTCTGGTTTTTGATGATGTAATCAAACATATGTGCTTTCCGCTACAATGAAATAAAGTTTTAAAATTTTCAAGTACTGTTTATATCTGTCTTGTTGTTAAGTTTCTGTTCTATACTTACTTATAAAGCTTCATAGAAGTTAATGCATTCCCTTTGTGAGTGACATTAATGGACGTGGGGTGTTACACGTGGTATCAGAGCTGAAGGTTACCAGAACAGATATGAATTTTGAAAAAGTATTTTTCAAACCAACTTTTATAAAGAAGTACCTTCAAAAGTACGTTTTAAGGAAATTATTTTCAAGAGAAAAAGCTTATTTTAGAAAGCATAACCCCAAGAGCCATATATCTTTCCTTCGATTCTCCGTTTTGAATCTCTTCCTCTTTCCCTTTTTGAATCTCTTCCTCCGCGTATAGATGCTTTTTCCTAAGATATATGAGGACTTCCGTACGATGGGCGGAAAACCGCTTCATGGGACTTAGACGTTTGTCGGGGCTAGAGGTTGGCTCAAGAAAGTGGAGGACTTGTCGGTATCTTTGAGATAGACGAGGGGAGGAAGGTTCGACTAGCTGCTTGGTTGATGAAGGACGAAGTTTCTTGTGGGTCGGAGGTCACGAATGGAGAACGTATAGTGGAGGCATGGATAGGGCACAGGATAAGTAGGTAGAACCTAAGAAGGGTGCAAAGAGTACTAAACCCCATGACAAGAGGAAATGTCTTTATTGTGGAACACCAAGCCATCTAAGCAAGGAATGTAGGAAGAAAAAGAAGATGGGTTGTTTCCACTGTGGCGAGGCGGGACATTTGATTAAGGACTGCTCAAAGAAAGGGCAGAGGGCAAGGTCTACCTCGGGAGGACAAGTGCAGGCTCTTATGGCACCAGGGCAGACAAGGGGATAAGTTCAGGCACTCGTGGTCCCACCGCTGCAAGAACGAGGTAGAGCAATTTCCGATGAAAGTTTAGTTTTTCTGTTTGATCATCCTATCTGTACTTTATTGGATTCTGGCGCATCACATTCGTTTATCTCTACATCATTAGTTGAAACACTGCACCTAGATACTAGTCTAGTTACGGATCCCTTAGTAGTCTCAAATCCTATTGGTGGTTCGGCTCATCTTTCTATGATTTGTCGGGATTTGAGAGTGTTTATCTTGGGCGTTGAATTTGAGTGCAACGCCTTTGTTCTTGGTTTCATGGGCTACGGGTTGATTCTAGGTATGGATTGGCTAACTAGATATGGGCCCATCCTAGATTGTGAAAGAAGGGTAGTTAGATTGTTCACTCGTTGTGTAAAGACGCTTGATATTTCTTGTGACCCTAGAGGTCCAGTAATGCTTAGCTACCTAGAATCCCTTGACGCATCCGATAATGACTTACATTCTGTTCCCATAGTCCGTGAATATGTTGATGTCTTCGATGAGGTGAGGGGTTTACCCCCAAAAAGTGAGATAGACTTTCGAATATATCTTGTAGATAATGCAAAGCCAGTTGCATTGCCAGTGCGCCACATGGCTCCAAGAGAGAGAAGAGAACTTAGTAAGCAAGTGAAGGAATTGCTTGAGAAGGGGTTCATCAGACGTAGTATATCGGAGTGACGTGCTCCAGTAGTATTTTCCATGAAGGCAGATGGGTCCCTTAGACTTTGTGTGGACTATAGAGAAATTAATAAGCTTACTAAGAAGAATAGGCACCCACTACCGAGGATTGACGATCTCTTCGATCAGTTAGTTGGCGCCTCAGTGTTTTCGCAGTTGCACTTAGCCACGAGTTTCCATCAGTTGAGAGTGGCTGAGGATAGCATAGACAAGACTACCTTTAGGACTCCAGACGGTTTCTTCGAGTGGCTTGTGATGCCCTTCGGTTTGACAAACGCCCCCGCATACTTTGTTGACTTGATGAGTAGGGTGTTTAGGGCGTACCTTAATAAATGCGTGGTAGTCTTTGTGGATGACATCTTGATCTTTTCTAAGAACGAGGAAGAGCATGCCCTACATCTTAGGGAAGTGTTGGAGACTCTTCAAGCGCATAGCCTTAAAGCTAAATTTTCTAAATGTCACTTTTGGAGGAAGGAAGTGTGATTCTTAGGGCACGTGGTTTCCAAATAAGGGATAGGCGTGGATCCCGCGAAGGTAGTGGCCATCCAAGATTGGAAGGTCCCTAAAAATTCTACCGAGGTGAGGAGTTTCTTAGGGTTGGCTGGCTACTATAGGAAGTTTATCAAATACTTCGCAAAAATTTCAGCCCCATTAACACGCTTGACGAAGAAGAACATAGTTTTCACATAGGACGTAGATTGTGATGATGCATTCCAACGTTTGGAGAGAGCTTTGACCACAGCCCCAGTCTTAGTGTTGCCATATGGGAGTAAGCCATTTACCGTTTATACCGATGCTTGTGGGACAGGACTAGGCGCAGTCTTAATGCAAGAGGGAAGGGTTATAGCCTATGGTGGAAGGAAGTTGAGAGTGCATGAGGGAAATTACCGTACACATAACCTAGAGTTGGCCGCTATTGTTTTCGCGCTTAAGTCTTGGCGCCATTATCTTCTTGGCGAGAAATTCGAATTGTTCACTGACCACAAATCGCTAAAATACTTGTTCTCTCAGAAGGACTTGAACTTAAGGTAGCAAAGGTGGATGGAATTCTTAGCGTCCTATGATTTCAAGATAGCATATACCCCTGGCAAGGGTAACGTGGTGGCAGACGCCTTGTGTAGGAAAAGGTTATCCTTGAGTCCGTTGTTTGTTGAGCGACGAAGCTTAGAGTTCATATCTACGTTTGACTTTGGACCTTCCATTGACTTTGTACCCGGTTTTCTAGCATCCTTAGAGGTCAGACCTACGCTTTTGGGACGGATTGGTGAGGCACAGCGAGATGACCCACAGTTGATTGAGTTGGTAGAAAAACTCAAAAGACGGGAGTCATCGAGCCATCTCCATAGGTATACCCTAGATGATAAGGGTTGGTTACGTAGGGACGGTAGACTTTGTGTACCAAAAGACGAGGACCTAAGGAAGACCATTCTTGATGATGCACATCGTTCAAAGATGACCATCCATCCCGGTGGGGACAAGATGTACATGGACATGAGACGAGTTTACTTTTGGGCCGGCATAAAGAAGGATGTGGCTGAGTTTGTCACTAGATGCTTGGTGTGCCAACAAGTAAAAGCAGAGCAAAAGAAGACCGGTGGATTGCTTCACCCATTGGAGGTCCTACAATGGAAGTGGGAAAGTGTCTCGATGGACTTTGTTGACGGGTTACCGAGATCGAGGAAGGGTAATACGGGGATTTGGGTCGTGGTAGACATACTTACTAAGAGCGCCCATTTCATACCCATGAAGAGTAAGAGGACTGCTCCATGGTTAGCCTCTGTATACATTCAAGAGATAGTTCGTTTGCACGGTGTTCCTTCTAGCATAGTGAGCGACCATGATCCTATCTTTACTAGCGAATTTTGGAAGAGCTTGCAAGAGGCAGTAGGGACTCAGTTATGTCTGAGCACCGCATATCATCCTCAAACGGATGGCTAGACTGAGAGGGTGAATCGTATTCTAGAGGACTTACTGAGGTTGTGTGTCTTAGATTTCGGAGGTACATGGGAGGAACATCTTCCATTGGTAGAGTTCACATATAATAATAGCTTCTAGTCTAGCATTGGCATGGCACCGTTCGAGGCTCTTTATGGACGGCCGTGTCATTCGCCTACATGTTGGTGGGAGTCTATAGACAAGATCTCGCTTCGACCCGATATGATTAGAGAGACTTCGAAAAAGATCGATTTGATTCGAAGGAGGATGAAGACGGCGCAAGATAGGAAGAAATCTTACGCGGACAAGAGGAGGTCAGATCTTGAGTTTGATATTGGGGACATGGTCTTTATCAAGGTGTCTCCATTACGGAACGTCGTTCGCTTTGGGTCAGTTAGGAAGTTAGCACCAAGGTTCGTAGGGTCGTTTCCTATTAAGGAGAGGATTGGGAAGATGGCGTATAGAGTGGAGTTGCCCGAGAGACTTAGTGGTGTACACGATGCATTCCATGTATCACATTTGAGGAAGTGCTTGCACGAGACCGCGAAAGTGGTAGAGCCGAGCTTGCTTAGAGAGGTGGAGATAGAGCGCGATGCGACGATTCGACGAGCTCCTACGTGCATTCTTGGGTCGGAGATTAAGAAGTTGAGTAATCGAGAGGTCAAGCTAGTCAAAGTGCAATGGGGAGATGATGAGAGCAACGCTACTTGGGAGACGGAAGCGAAGATGCATTCATTGTACCCTTTTCTTTTCGAGGGTATGTCTTTTAGTTTCTCCTTTATCGCTTACCTCGTACTTATCTTGTCTTTAGTATGTCCTCTCGCTAGTATCTTTGACCTTTAGATAGGTTTGTCCTATGGTTGAAACATGTATTTGAGACATGTTATGTACGACGGATGCATGTGGATGCAAGTGGTTGCTAGTGGTTGCTCATGGATGCATATACACACACTTTAGGCACTAGATCGGCTCAGTCACTTCATATTGCATATTGCATAAAAATGTGTGTGTATATTTAAGTTAATGGATGTATAATGGTTGTGCTATCATATGGATGCTGCATTTTGGTGAATGATTGTGCACACATGTCGAAATAATATGTATCGATAAGGATTCTTTCGCACACATAATGGACGCATGGCACTATCATGGTTTGCATTAAGGAGGTCAACTGAATTAGTAGACCGCCTGATTTTGCATTAGATAAGGCACATATACACACACTTCTTGCATATGTTCATACAGCATTAGAAATTTTATAAGGACAATGGATGCCCATGTTTGATGGTTGAGTAGATGGTTGTTTGGATGTTAGGATATGCATTCTCCTTAACTTGGTGATTTCGGGGGCGAAATCCTTTAAGGAGGAGAGAATGTAACACCCCGGATTTTTGAATAATCGAATTAACTAAATTAAAGAATAATTAATATCAGACGTGAGAATTAAGGGAATGGGATTGCGCCATTGTGTTCGTCTCGGAATTCTGGTTGAGATAGAGTCCAAGTTTGTGGGAAACGGGTACCGGATGAAGGAGTTATGGACGAACGAAGTTAGGTGGCGAAACAAGAAAAAAATTGCACCGGTGCACTTGGGAAGTGCGCTAGTACAAATTTGCATTGGCGCACTTCCCAAGTGCGCCCAGGCCGAGAGAAAACCTGCACAGCTTTCTGGTTCAGTCTGACCCATGTTGTGACTCATTGCTGAGTCCTTTCTGACTCCTAGCTGAGTCATTAGGGCTGAGGTGTCACCCTATCCCGTCTGAATGGTTTTGATTAACCCTAAGATCATCCGACGTCTATAATTAAATTAAAATTCTATATAAACATGGGTAGACTCAAACCCTAAATCAGAATTAAAACTGAAACTATGGCCATCACGCTGTCATCTTGTAACCTAGAGTAGCCGCCACCAATTAGAGAGGAAGAACAGCAAATCAAATCAGTTCTATTCAACCCTAACAACGAATCTTCTTCAAAGGAAAGCTAATTCAACTTCATAACTCAGAATTCAGAACTCAAGACCTTCTTTGAGTCATGAGTTCGATTTCTTTAACAAAATAATTAGCAATTTAATTGGATTAAGTTATGATGTGGATTATTTGTATATGATGTGAATTATTGACTGCATGTTATAATTATGTTGTGATGTTATCATACATATTGTAAATTCTATGATGTTATGTTGTGATCATCTATGTTGTAAAGTTATGATGCTATCACCTATGTTGTAATTCTATGATTGGCTTATGTATAATCAAATCATCATGTTGTTCATATGTTAGTTTGGCTATGTTGATTCATATGATAAATCATAAGTATGTATGCATGTTTAGATTTTGATTAAGAAATGAATCATATGCAAGTTTGGGAAAATTTTATGTAACCTTACATGCTTCATGACATCTATTTTAGATCTAAAGTGTAAAGACCCGGAAAATTCGAACACTTAATCTTTGAATAACATAACAATTTGTAATATTGTTAAGTGTTATAAATATGATTTTATAACCTTGTTAAACATCATTTAATTAGTAATTTATAATTCTAGACTCGTTTTGGAAAAATGCTTTCAAAAATATATTTTTGGTAAAATATTGATAAAATGACCGAAAATCATTTCATCAATAAATGGCTATTTTCTCAGTAAAAGTTGTTGAAAATTTTAGTGAATTTCTAATTAATCATTAGGGAAGTAGTTAGCTAATAAAAGTATTTTTCATATTTATGGTTAACTATTTTGATGATGTCATCATTTTAAAAAAATTAGCATTTAAGGAAAGTTTTTGTATTTTGGGTATTTAAGTATTCAAATAAGTGCTTTATAATTTGAATATGCTTGTTTTAATTGTTTAAATAAGTTAATGGATTTATTTCCAAGTTTTATTTACTTGAATAAATCATTTGATAAATAACTAAAAATATGATCGAGGTTCAACTTCCAGATTCACATCCTATCGTTGAATAGAAGTTGTTTCATATCGTTGCAACGTTGTTTGATATATTTGTATATATGCACATACACATATATATGTAATCATAATTAGTCACATCAAGAGTTTATAAAATATCCTAAATGTATGTATATAAGCTTCTTATATGTATACAAATGAATGCTTACTTTTTAAGCTTTGAAAAAGCAAACTTACCATCTCTTACACACCTTTCACTTCTCTTACACACCTTTCACTTCTCTTACACACCTTTCACTTCTTTCATGAGTGTGTTTAGGGTTTTAAGGGCATTTTGGTCTTTTCCCATCCACTTTCTTTTTCCTATATAAGGAGGGGTATACCTCCTTCTTTCTTACACAAAATTCCTAAGCAAAAGTGAAGCTTTTTAATGGCTTATCTTAATCTTCTTCCTCTTCCTTACTAACTTTCTCAAACTATATTCAAACCAACTCCAAATCAACTCAAACTTTGAGTGTAGCCTTCTTATGCCATTACAAGACCTTTTAGCAAGTTAGAAGTTGAAAAATCCAAGCCCCTCTCAATTTTCATCTTTGGTCGTGAGCTATATAAGGAAGAAAGCAAGGAAAAACAAGGGAAGGAAGGAGGTTGCTAGCTTGGATCTTTGTTCTTATTCTTGGATCTTTATTCCTATTATTGGATCTTGGATTTTCTGAGGATTAAGGTGAGTTTACTCACTATTTAGGACAGCGAACATAAATCTTTTGCATGTTTTTAACTATGCTTAAAGTTGCTTGAATGTTGGTAACTTATGTTAAAAATGTGAACTTGATTCTTACTTTAAAAGTAAGCGACATATGTGATCCATGTTAATGGATTGGAATGGACTTGAATGGACTTAGAATTGTGTTTGAATTTACTTGTATAACAAGTGGAATGGATTTGAAACAAAGCACATAAGAATTAGTATGGATTGACATATTATGGACTTGAACTTGAAAGTGCACTTATAGCGATGGTCGCTATAGATGCAGTTTGAATTGTTGTGTTTTCAACACTTTGTATGAAACTTTGCAATGACATCCTTAGTGATTTCTTATCATATTAAAATAGTTGTTTAACTTATATGTTAAATTGAAGTAAGTTTGAAAGTGTGTAAAGCTAGAATAGTCATATAAGTGCACTTGCTAATTACTTGTTTATTGAATATCATGATTATTGTGCTTAATTCTAATAAGCCGACGAGTAGGCTTATCTATCTGTGAGTGTCAAGAATGAGGTGTCTAGGCAAGGGGTGGTATGCAACCAGTGCTCTAACTTACCTGGCCTCACTCTTGACTGAGGGATAGTTAAGTTGATAATGTCGGAAACGAGTTAAGTACACGAAGTGTGATTTCTGTAAGCATAAAATGGTTTTGGGTTTGTCATGACAATGTGTTAATTTCATTAGTATTTAACCCTCTCAGATTATATCATGGAAGTAAATATAATTGAATCTTTAAACAAACATTTAAGGATAAATTATAAATGATTGTTTTGGGTTTGTTGTAAACAGTGTTTTAGCAACACTTGTTTTTAAACCCTTGGAATATAGATAAACTGGAATATGCGGTTTGATGATTTTGGAATATACTTAGATCTTAAATAACGGGTTTTAAAGATAGAAATAAGTATAGAAATCTTTTAGAATAAAGATATTGAATAAGATGTTTAACTTATAAAAGAGAAGAGGTTCTTTATTAAACAATGGTTTTAACCTCTTATGTTATACTTTAAGAAATCCTAGAAATGAATTATTGAGATACTTAAACCGGAGGGATAAGTATATAAATACGTTTTGAAGTATTGAAGTTAGAAAAGTAATATTGAAAATGAATTGTAGTTATACTTATACCGGAGGGATAAGTATATGAATACGTTTTGAAGTATTGAAGTTAGAAAAGAAATCTTAAAATTTAATTGTAGATATACTTATACCGGAGGGATAAGTATATGAGTACGTTTTGAAATATTGAAGTTAAATAGGAAATCTTGGAATTGAATTGTGATTATACTTATACCGGAGGGATAAGTATATTAAAACCCTTTTTGGGTAGTAAGACTATAACGGATTAGGTAATTCGTAGAATATACACATATACACATTTTATATGTATAAGTTGAATATATACGCTAGTATATAAAGGAATATTAATCGAGCATGAGTTATTGATTAATAAGTGATGTCTTATTTGACAAACGAAGTTTTATTAGTTAAAAGAAGTTTTACTAATAAAGGAATATTAATCGAGTATGAGTTATTGATTAATAATTGAAGTTGTATTTGACAAGTGAAGTTTTATTAGTTAAAAGCAGTTTTACTAATAAAATAAGTTTTAATTAATGAAATATTAATTAAATGGGAATGGGATTAGAAGTCGTTTATTTGAGTTAACCGTGCTTCGACTAATTGTCATGTTGCGTGACTTGATAGTGATTTGGCGGTTATCATGCTTCATGATCTTGATAGTGCCTTGAATGTTTATTCGGTTGTTATGTAAATTAAGCAGGGTTGTTTTCCATATACAATTGTATATTTTGTGAAATGTAGTCAGTTAGTTGACTATAGAACTTGGCCTTAAATTTAGCGACTGGTTTTGAGGAGACTGGGATTGGTAAGTGTTTTACTTATCGAAAACCACTTCAAAACTAGTATACGGGTTCTATGTTTTGGAAGCGGTTGTGAAGTGAAGGCCATATAGCGATTCGAGATCTGTTGAGATGCTCGAACACATATAGTGATTCTAAGATCTATGAAAGAATCTATGTGTGATTCCAAGATCTGTTGATGTATTGGAATCCATGTATGATTCCGAGATCTATGAAGGAGTCTATGTATGATTCCAAGATCTATTGAGCTGTGGGATTCCAACTGGGAATTCTTGTTCTATTCGAGTGATGAAGATTCATGTGAAAGATGCTGGACGAAACCTCGACATCAGAAATGACAAAAAACAGAGTAGGAGCACAATCTGGGGTGTTGCTAACCCACGGCAGGATATATTTACTCCATATCTAGTGTATGCTTATTATCGAATCGTTGCGGGAGCTCTTTGAAGTTGCGCGCGGGAGTTGGATATATTTGGTTCCACGTGGTGCACTTCGGTGTTTCGTGCGTGGGCCAGTTGTGTTTACCTTATGGTATATTTTATCTAGAGATATGCGATGCTCGGAGGTACTTTCTGACCCTTGTGCATGGAGTTTGGATCTGTATTGAGAGATCTCCGATGGAAAATCCAATATGCGAACGTGCCTTATCGGTTTTGTTTGTACACTTAATAGTTGTCGAATGTAACCAATGTAACCATTCCTTCTATGTGAATTTATTTATATTTTACACCCTAGACATTATTTATAATACAACTATACTTCTCCTAATAAATGGTTGGTTTCAATTGAGGGGAAATCCGGAGCGGTTATCTGCACAGTCCCCTCAATGTTGTTACATGCAATGTGTATCTTGAGTTTCTCATACCAGACTGATGTCTGACGCTTGGTTTTTGTTTTCCGTAAAATTATCACATACTCCTTCGAGTAGGCTGAGTATGGCAGGTTTTACTTTGGATGCCTTGGAGCTTTTGGAAGAGAGTTGGAGTTCATCTTACCGTACTTTTTATATCCGCTGCATTCTATGTTGTACATCAACATTTATGAGGACGGGTTGTTATAACTGTCCAAGTTGATGATAGGTTAGTCTTCTCTGATAGTTGTAATCATACAGTTTTATTTGGTAAAGATCATTCATTATATTATATGTTACCGTTCCGTTGTGAGATTCTGATATTGTGTCCTCTTCTTCCTCAGTCTATTTTCTTTTTATTTTATTTCACCCTAACTTTTTGTCTTTCTGGCACTTGGGTGCTCGGCACGTGAATACCGTGGATGTATTAGTGTCGACATTTGAGGGTCGAAAATTCGGGTCGTTACATTTGGTATCAGAGCACAAGGTTGAGCGAACACCTTGGCTTTGGTTGGGTATAACTCATCAAGAGGTAGGGTAATGGAATGCCCTAATATGAGTTGAGTGTATTATATATAAGAGAGCGCGTATGTGTTAGTGCTATAAAAATATTTTATGTTGTGTTAGTTAATCTGTTGAGTGGTTTATGAATTTTTGTCGATATGTGGGACGCCATGGTACCGATAGGGATTTCTAAATACTTAAACAAGGAAAATCGACACGATATTGGTTTTAAATTGGTAAATGAAATAATTTTACCTAGTCTTATATTTTTGTATAAAATATAAACTTTCATAAATTGATATAGTTATTTATGATGTGTCTGGTTGTTAGGAATGATAATATTCAACTATTATCAGTTATTGAATATTATTTATGCTTGATAAGTTTATGAGCATGTACTATTGCTTGTTGACTTATAACTAGTTTACCTTTTAAAAACATGGGTTGGGTAGATGGGAATAAGTGAGAACATTAGATATGAACACCTTGTGTAACACCCCGAAAATTCTATAACTGTGAAATTAACAAATTAAAGTATAATTAATTTGAAATCAAAGAACCAAGGGAAACGGGATACGCCATTGCGTTCGTCTCGGAAAAATACGCGAAATAGAGTCCGAGTTTCCGAAAAACGGAGTCCGTATGAAGAAGATATGGCCTTCGGAAGTTTCTGAATTAAATTTAAAATTCAAACAGAATAAAATCGGGCCCAATGGGCCAGGGCGGATAAACACCCGCCTAGGCCACCCAGGTCGACTGGGCTGTCGACCTGGGCTACCCATGTCGACAGGGCTGTCGACAGCCCTGTCGACAGGGGTGTCGACCTGGTCGAGCCCAGCCAACCTGGCTGGCCAGGTCTGTGTGTGGTCGATTTTCTGTGGTCTGCTTTGTCACTAGGGCTAGGTGGCAAGTTTTAATTGGTCTCTTTATCGAATGAATGGCTGCGATCAATCCAAGCAACATCAATGGTCCTAATCAGTTCCTAACCTCTATATAAACAACCCTAGACTAAACCCTAATCTATTCATTCAAAAATAAGATCATAGCCGCCATGTTGCTGAGGAACGACAAAGAGTAGCCGCCAACTAGAGAGAGAATTAGGAGGAAAGTTCTAAAGCCTAAAGCTTAAAGCAACCTAAACGAATCAATTCAACAAAGGAATTTGCGTCTTCAATCCCTAAACTAGAGAATTCATCAAACCATTGTAAGTAGAGTATTACTTTGGTATGAATAAACAATTGTGTTGGTTTGTATGCTTGAATTGTGGCAGTAAAGTTATTCATATTTGTGCGTTCTTATCAATTTGAAATATTATATACGTTTGGATATTCTTGAATTATGTTATTCATTATAAAGAACTACATGCGGTAGTTCTATGCAAGTATACGTTTGGAATATTTCGCAAATTATGTAATCCATGTTGAAGCTACATGTATGTAGTTGATTTAAATTTATGCAAGTTTGGGGTTTTGCTACTATGCCATCATGATGTATATTTTTGGTGCATAAATCATTTTGTAAGTAATTAGAACAAGTTTGGTTATTATCCATATGAAATTATGTTGAGAATTTGGCATCATGTATTAAGCCATGCTTTTGTACTAGAAAAACCTATTTGCAAACTTATGAATATGGCTAGGCTATGAATGATATTTGGCATAATTGAAATCCATGATTAGGTCTATCTTGTTTACAAGAATTATATGGTGACATATGTGGTATATGGCTAGGTTAGGTTCAAAAAGTCCCTTTTTTAAGTTTACATGACTAAAGTAAGAATCATGATTTCATATTTATGCCATGAACAAATTTAACTATACTTATGCCATGCTTATGTTTGACATTATGCCATGTTTATGCTAGAAGTATTTATGCCATGCTTATGTTTGACATTATGCTATGCTTATGCTAGAAATATTTATGCCATGCTTATGTTTGACATTATGCCTAAATAAAAATATAGGTTCATGTGACAATAATGATATCTCAATTACAAGTTCACATGCTTTGATTCATGTCACCTATGTTACCACTATGCAAGTACACCAGTTTCTATTTTGTATTTCCAACGTCGTAGTGCAAGTTCATACGCTCACCTTCCCCTTTTTGTGTGTATGTAATCACGCCATAAGCCTCCCCTTTTCGCATGGCTAAATTGGGCTTTAAAAGGCTAAGCCCAATATATATATATAAACGGACGTGTAAAACGGGGGAAAACAACGTTGGGTTAAAATTAATTAATTAATGAAAATATAAAATAGAAGGACCCAAATTCAAGTATGGGTTGGGCCCATGATTGGTGGAACCTTTACACCATTAACTTAATAATGGGCCGCAAATATTTACATATAAATAAAGAAGAAAGACAAAATATGTAAATGTAGAGAATACGATGTGTTTAACCCGAGGTTGGATTGAGTTGTGATGTAAACCTGCCCGGAACCGCCCGGCTGTCCAGTAGTCACAACAATACCTATCCAATGTGGGAGGTTAAACATGGAGCCCAATAAGGACCCGAGGTTAGACTGAGTTGTGGCGTAAGACTGCCCGGAACCAACCGGCAACAGGCAGCCACGACAATACCTGTCTAATGTGAGAGGTCAGGGCCTTAATAAGACAATTAAGGCTGAGTCAGGATTGTTAGGATTAAGTGAACTAAAGACTTAATCAAAATGGAACATGCTAAACTAAACGGACTGGTGGGGTTAGGTTAGGAAACACTTAAACAACTTAGCATGTTGGCTAGAGATAGAAAACCTAGTAACGGGGGACCCTTTTCAGCAGTAACCCTAGAAGGTGTATCAGGATACCCTGAAACTAGGCAGGGTGGGGCACGATTACTGAGCTGATTGTAAGAGGTCAAAGCGACGGCGGTGGTGTAGCAGTGTAGGTTCTAACGGAGTGCGGGCGTGCACACACTCCGGCGCAGAAAAATAAGGCACTGGACACTAGTAGCATACCTGTGCACTCTAAGGTTGTGTCGGGTTGCCACTATGGGACTTGATACACCCCATGGTGGGACCAGCATAGGTAACTACAGACATCGGGGGCCGTAAGACACATGTAACTATGCGAGTAGGAGTCGATCATCATAGAATGGATCACATCACCCTGATTATGGGGTGCAAATTGGAAACTAGTTTATATGGGTTCAGAGATTAACATGGGGTACGATGGTCTATTCGACCCTAGACAACTTAACCAAGTTTATAGTGCATGCCCACTTCTAGTTTATACTTATCATACCCAGTTCTTTATTCATAGACAAAATAGTACTAGACTTACTCAGGCTTTATGTCTGACTCTACTTTTCTTTCGTCTTCTTTCTTCCGTTTCCCCCCCCCCCCCCAGGTCCTCAGGGAGGGAACACAGCAGCTTGACCAACCTCAACATCCAGCTTGAAGAAGAGAAATGTATTGCTTGGACTTTCCTGTTTTGAACTATGGCTTTGGACAATCCACTATGGGGCTTTTGCAGTTTATCTATGTTTTATTTATGCTTCTTTAAATAATGTACTCAAGACAGATTATGAAAGTGTTATGTTATGTTTTTGGAAAGGATGTTGTTGTAACACGTATTTGACTTTATGAAACAAAATTTGTTATTCTTCCGCTGTTTACAAATATGTGTTCTTATATCTGTCTTGTATATCTGTGACTTGTACTTATAAACCTCCACCAAAATTAGGGCATTCCCTTTGAGAGTGACCCTAACGGAGGTGGGGTGTTTCACTTGGTATCAGAGCATAGGTTTACCAGATAAGATAAAAAGTTTTGGAAAATTATTTTCAAAAAGGAAATTTAAAGAAGCATTTTTAAAAGAAAAATATTATTTTATTCTAAAAGGCAAAGTCCACTCCCCAAAGCCATAGGTACTATCTCTTATCCTTCGTTTTGAATCTATCCTTTTTGTTTCAGCATGTCCCAAGAACTTAACTTGCCGGAAGGGGTACCAATACCTGGTTGGTTTAGACGGTTCTTAGAAGCAAGGGCCACTCAGCCAGGTCCTACCATTCCTCCTCCCCCAGCGGAAGGAAATCATCCAGCTGCAGCGGCACCTTTTCCTCCACCTCCTCCTCGGGGAAACACGTTTGCTAAGATATGTAAAGATTTTAAAGCTATGGGAGGAAGGGATTTCCATGGAACTGAGTCCTTCGTAGCAGCTAGAAATTGGCTGAAAGAAACTGAGGACCTATTCATCATCTTTGAGGTAGAAGATAGACAAAAAGTACAGTTGGCAGTGTAGCTATTGAAGGGTGAGGCTTCCTACTGGTGGGAAGTCACTAATGTTGAAAGACCAGTGGAGACATGGGAGGACTTTAGGTCAAGGTTTGAGACTAAATTTCTCTCAGATGCAGAAAGAAGTTTGCAGTTGGAAAAATTCTTATTTCTTAAGCAAGGGGACAAGACAGTCAGAGAATATGTGAATCAGTTCGATGAGCTGGCTAGGTTTGGGCTTGAACTAGTCAATACCCCGCACAAGAAGGCTCTCCGTTTTGTCAAAGGGTTAAATGAGCCATTACACAGTTTGGCCATGACCCATATACCCATGGGAGCCACGTATGAAAGATTGGTGCAAATGGCATTGCTGAATGAAGAGGAAGTGCAATTTCTGTGGCAATGTGGGGCACTTAGTAAAGGACTGCCGGAAAAAGAAGGCCAAGGAAAATGGTGGGTGCTTTACTTGCGGTGAGACAGGCCATAGGGCTAAGGACTGCCCAAAGAAACGAGGACAGGGGCAGAGGGCTGGATCCACCCCAGGGGCACAGGTTCATGTGCTGGAAGCGCCACCTCTGCAACAACGAGGTATAAATACTTCTGTAGAAAGTGTAGTTTATCTTTATGATCACCCCGTTCGCACTTTGTTTGATTCTGGCGCATCACACTCCTTTATCTCGTCTGCTCTAGTAGAATCTCTGCACCTAGAAACTAGTATGGTAGGGGACCCCTTAATTGTTTCAAACCCAATTGGGGGCCCAGCTCATTTGTCTATAATCTGTGTGGGATTAAAAAATTCTATTCTAAGCGTAGAATTTCTATGTAGTGCCTTTGTTTTGGGCTTTTCGGGTTATGGTTTGATTTTGGGTATGGATTGGCTATCCAGTAATGGGGCCATACTTGATTGTGAGAAAAGGGTTGTTAGGCTCCTAACCCAGCTCGGTAATACTTTGGAAATTTCTTGTAATCCCTCGTATGCGGTTATGCTTAGTTATCTTGAATCGCTAGATGCCTCTGTTGAAAATTTGCAATCAGTTAGAGTGGTCCGGGAATATCCGGATGTCTTTGAAGAGGTGAAGGGCTTGCCTCCGAAGCGGGAAATAGACTTCCGCATATATCTTGTAGATAATGCAAAGCCCGTTGCGTTGCCCGTTAGACACATGGCTCCACGGGAAAGGAAAGAGCTCAGTAAACAGATTAAAGAGCTTCTAGAAAAGGGGTTCATTAGGAGGAGTATTTCGGAATGGGGCGCTCCGGTGGTGTTCGCTACAAAGGCGGATGGTTCACTCCGTCTATGTGTTGACTATAGGGAGCTCAACAAGCTAACGAAAAAGAATAGGCACCCACTCCCTAGAATTGACGATTTATTTGACCAGCTTGTAGGAGCGTCTGTTTTCTCCCAACTCGATTTAGCAACCGGTTTTCATCAGCTAAGGGTGGCTGAAGATAGCATCGATAAAACGGCGTTCAGAACCCCAGACGGCTTCTTTGAATGGCTTGTCATGCCTTTCGGCTTGACGAATGCACCTGCTTACTTCGTGGACCTGATGAGTAGGGTATTTAGAGATTTCCTCAACAAATTCGTAGTGGTCTTCGTAGATGATATCCTTATCTTCTCAAAGAGTGAAGAGGAACATGCTCAGCACTTAAGGGAAATCATGGAAACTTTGCGAGTCCATCAACTAAAAGCCAAATTCTCCAAATGCCACTTTTGGAGAGAAGAGGTGAGGTTCCTTGGGCACATAGTATCCAAACAAGGGTTAGCAGTGGACCCTGCTAAGGTAGTGGCGGTACAAGATTGGAAGACACCAAGGAATGCAACTGAGGTTCGAAGCTTTCTAGGACTAGCAGGTTTCTATCGAAAGTTCATAAGGGATTTTGCGAAAATCTCAGCTCCGCTCACGAAATTGACTAAGAAGAATCTAGTGTTCAATTGGGATTTGGATTGCGAATTTGCCTTCCAACGACTAAAAAGGGCTCTCACAACAGCCCCAGTTTTAACGCTGCCAGATGGGAGCAAGATGTTCACTGTTTATACGGATGCATGTGGGACAGGGCTAGGCGCCGTCTTAATGCAAGAAGGAAGGGTAGTAGCTTATGGTGGGAGGCAGTTGAAGGTACACGAAAAGAACTACCCGACCCGCGATCTTGAGTTAGCCGCCATCGTCTTTGCACTCAAGTCTTGGCGACACTATCTCCTAGGTGAGAAGTTCGAACTTTACACTGACCATAAATCGTTGAAATATCTTTTCTCGCAGAAGGATCTTAACTTGAGGCAACAAAGATGGATGGAGTTTCTTGCCTCGTACGATTTCGAAATCTCCTACACTCCGGGCAAAGGCAACGTAGTGGCAGACGCGTTGAGCCGAAAGAAATTGACCCTAAGCCCGTTGTTTGTTGAAAGACAAAGCCTAGAGTTTATAGCCAGCTTCGACTTTAGGCCTTCCTCCGATTTCATACCAGGCTTGCTAGCATCTCTCGAAGTGCGCCCAACTTTAGTGGATTCAGAAGGGACAGCACAACGCGAAGACCCTCAGCTTGTGGAAATAATTGATAGGCTAATTAGGGGTGAGACTTCAAGTCACCTCAACAGATACTCCATTGACGATAAAGGTTTACTAAGGCGAGACGGAAGACTATGCGTCCCACAAGCAAAAGATTTAGTGAAAAAGGTTCTCGAGGAGGCACATCACTCCAAGATGACGATACACCCAGGCGGGGATAAAATGTACAAAGACATAAAAAGGACTTTCTTCTGGAACGGCATGAAAAAGGACGTGGCAGAGTTCGTTTCTAAGTGTATGGTGTGCCAACAGGTTAAGGCAGAACAGAAAAAGCCTGGCGGACTACTGCATCCTCTGGAGGTCCCGCAATGGAAGTGGGATAGCATCTCAATGGACTTCATCGATGGGCTGCCTAGGTCTAGGAGAGGCAACACTAGCATTTGGGTAATAGTGGATAGGCTTACTAAAAGCGCCCACTTTTTACCTGTCAAAAGTAAGAGAACTGCCTCGTCCCTAGCATCACTTTACCTTAAGGAAATCGTTCGACTCCATGGAATACCATCTAGTATTGTTAGTGACCGAGACCCCATCTTCACCAGCGAGTTTTGGAGGAGTCTGCAAGAAGCAGTAGGAACGCAGTTATGCTTGAGCACAGCCTATCATCCCCAAACCGACGGCCAAACAGAGAGAGTGAACAGAGTTTTGGAAGACCTTCTAAGGCTATGCGTCCTTGACTTCGGAGGGACATGGGAAGACCACCTTCCTTTGGTGGAATTTGCCTACAACAACAGCTATCAAGCAACCATCGGAATGGCGCCCTTCGAAGCTTTATATGGAAGACCGTGCCGATCGCCCACTTGTTGGTGGGAGTCTACGGATAAGCTCATACTTGGACCAGATATGATCCGAGAGACCTCAGAGAAAGTAGACTTAATACGAAGAAGGATGAAGACGGACCAAGACAGACAAAAGTCCTATGCCGACAAGAGAAGGACCGACCTTGAATTTGAGGTTGGAGACAGAGTTTTTCTCAAGGTATCACCGCTAAGGAACGTTGTTCGTTTTGGAACCACAGGAAAGCTAGCACCAAGGTTCGTAGGTCCATTCCCTATCATCGAGAAGATTGGGAAAATGGCCTATAGATTAGAGCTACCCGAGAAGTTGGCTGGAGTCCACAACGTTTTTCACGTTTCTCATCTCCGAAAATGTCTTCATGAGTCCGCTGAAGTGGTAGAGCCAAATATACTCGAAGAGGCCGAAGTGGAACGCGAAGCAACCATAAGAAGAGTTCCAACCCGCATCTTAGGAACGGAAGTGAAGAAGCTACGCAACCGTGAAGTCAAGCTCGTTAAAGTTCAGTGGAGCGACGCCGAGGGAGACGCGACTTGGGAAACTGAAGCTAGAATACGTACTGCCTACCCTTTTCTGTTCGAGGGTACATCCTTGATCTTTCCTTTTTCCTTAAGTTGCGCTTTTATCTATCTTTTTAGGTATATTTCCTCAACTGTATCTTTTAGATAGAATCTTTTTGGATGAAAACATGTAGTTGAAACATGTTATGTATGATGGTTGCAAGTGGTTGCAAGTGATTGCTAGTGGTTGCTCGTGGTTGCATATACACACACAATCTAGGGTTTTAGATCGGCTCAGTCACTTCATATTGCATATGCATATATGTTTGTATTCGTATATGGTTGAACTTTAATGTGTTGTCATATGGATGTTGCATTTGTAATGAATGAGTGTGCACTCATGTAGAATCAAGAATAGGAAAATTTGCATACATAATGGATTCATGGCACTTACATAATTCGCATTAAGGAGGTCAACTGAATCAGTAGACCGCCTGATTTTGCATTAGATAAGTTCATGTACACACACACTTCGCATATGATCATGAAGCATTAGAAGTCTTTTAAGGACAATGGATGCTCGTGTTTGATGGATGAGTAGATGGATGATTGGATGTTAGGATATACATTCCTCCTAGCTTGAAGATTTCGGGGACGAAATCCTTTTAAGTGGGGGAGAATGTAACACCCCGAAAATTCTATAACTGTGAAATTAACAAATTAAAGTATAATTAATTTGAAATCAAAGAACCAAGGGAAACGGGATACGCCATTGCGTTCGTCTCGGAAAAATACGCGAAATAGAGTCCGAGTTTCCGAAAAACGGAGTCCGTATGAAGAAGATATGGCCTTCGGAAGTTTCTGAATTAAATTTAAAATTCAAACAGAATAAAATCGGGCCCAATGGGCCAGGGCGGATAAACACCCGCCTAGGCCACCCAGGTCGACCTGGGCTACCCATGTCGACAGGGCTGTCGACAGCCCTGTCGACAGGGGTGTCGACCTGGTCGAGCCCAGCCAACCTGGCTGGCCAGGTCTGTGTGTGGTCGATTTTCTGTGGTCTGCTTTGTCACTAGGGCTAGGTGGCAAGTTTTAATTGGTCTCTCTATCGAATGAATGGCTGCGATCAATCCAAGCAACATCAATGGTCCTAATCAGTTCCTAACCTCTATATAAACAACCCTAGACTAAACCCTAATCTATTCATTCAAAAATAAGATCATAGCCGCCATGTTGCTGAGGAACGACAAAGAGTAGCCGCCAACTAGAGAGAGAATTAGAAGGAAAGTTCTAAAACCTAAAGCTTAAAGCAACCTAAACGAATCAATTCAACAAAGGAATTTGCGTCTTCAATCCCTAAACTAGAGAATTCATCAAACCATTGTAAGTAGAGTATTACTTTGGTATGAATAAACAATTGTGTTGGTTTGTATGCTTGAATTGTGGCAGTAAAGTTATTCATATTTGTGCGTTCTTATCAATTTGAAATATTATATACGTTTGGATATTCTTGAATTATGTTATTCATTATAAAGAACTACATGCGGTAGTTCTATGCAAGTATACGTTTGGAATATTTCGCAAATTATGTAATCCATGTTGAAGCTACATGTATGTAGTTGATTTAAATTTATGCAAGTTTGGGGTTTTGCTACTATGCCATCATGATGTATATTTTTGGTGCATAAATCATTTTGTAAGTAATTAGAACAAGTTTGGTTATTATCCATATGAAATTATGTTGAGAATTTGGCATCATGTATTAAGCCATGCTTTTGTACTAGAAAAACCTATTTGCAAACTTATGAATATGGCTAGGCTATGAATGATATTTGGCATAATTGAAATCCATGATTAGGTCTATCTTGTTTACAAGAATTATATGATGACATATGTGGTATATGGCTAGGTTAGGTTCAAAAAGTCCCTTTTTTAAGTTTACATGACTAAAGTAAGAATCATGATTTCATATTTATGCCATGAACAAATTTAACTATACTTATGCCATGCTTATGTTTGACATTATGCCATGTTTATGCTAGAAGTATTTATGCCATGCTTATGTTTGACATTATGCTATGCTTATGCTAGAAATATTTATGCCATGCTTATGTTTGACATTATGCCTAAATAAAAATATAGGTTCATGTGACAATAATGATATCTCAATTACAAGTTCACATGCTTTGATTCATGTCACCTATGTTACCACTATGCAAGTACACCAGTTTCTATTTTGTATTTCCAACGTCGTAGTGCAAGTTCATACGCTCACCTTCCCCTTTTTGTGTGTATGTAATCACGCCATAAGCCTCCCCTTTTCGCATGGCTAAATTGGGCTTTAAAAGGCTAAGCCCAATATATATATATATATAAACGGACGTGTAAAACGGGGGAAAACAACGTTGGGTTAAAATTAATTAATGAATGAAAATATAAAATAGAAGGGCCCAAATTCAAGTATGGGTTGGGCCCATGATTGGTGGAACCTTTACACCATTAACTTAATAATGGGCCGCAAATATTTACATATAAATAAAGAAGAAAGACAAAATATGTAAATGTAGAGAATACGATGTGTTTAACCCGAGGTTGGATTGAGTTGTGATGTAAACCTGCCCGGAACCGCCCGGCTGTCCAGTAGTCACAACAATACCTATCCAATGTGGGAGGTTAAACATGGAGCCCAATAAGGACCCGAGGTTAGACTGAGTTGTGGCGTAAGACTGCCCGGAACCAACCGGCAACAGACAGCCACGACAATACCTGTCTAATGTGAGAGGTCAGGGCCTTAATAAGACAATTAAGGCTGAGTCGGGATTGTTAGGATTAAGTGAACTAAAGACTTAATCAAAATGGAACATGCTAAACTAAACGGACTGGTGGAGTTAGGTTAGGAAACACTTAACCAACTTAGCATGTTGGCTAGAGATAGAAAACCTAGTAACGGGGGACCCTTTTCAGCAGTAACCCTAGAAGGTGTATCAGGATACCCTGAAACTAGGCAGGGTGGGGCACGATTACTGGGCTGATTGTAAGAGGTCAAAGCGACGGCGGTGGTGTAGCAGTGTAGGTTCTAACGGAGTGCGGGCGTGCACACACTCCGGCGCAGAAAAATAAGGCACTGGACACCAGTAGCATACCTGTGCACTCTAAGGTTGTGTCGGGTTGCCACTATGGGACTTGATACACCCCATGGTGGGACCAGCATAGGTAACTACAGACATCGGGGGCCGTAAGACACATGTAACTATGCGAGTAGGAGCCGATCATCATAGAATGGATCACATCACCCTGATTATGGGGTGCAAATTGGAAACTAGTTTATATGGGTTCAGAGATTAACATGGGGTACGATGGTCTATTCGACCCTAGACAACTTAACCAAGTTTATAGTGCATGCCCACTTCTAGTTTATACTTATCATACCCAGTTCTTTATTCATAGACAAAATAGTACTAGACTTACTCAGGCTTTATGTCTGACTCTATTTTTCTTTCGTCTTCTTTCTTCCGTTCCCCCCCTCCCCCCAGGTCCTCAGGGAGGGAACACAGCAGCTTGACCAACCTCAACATCCAGCTTGAAGAAGAGAAATGTATTGCTTGGACTTTCCTGTTTTGAACTATGGCTTTGGACAATCCACTATGGGGCTTTTGCAGTTTATCTATGTTTTATTTATGCTTCTTTAAATAATGTACTCAAGACAGATTATGAAAGTGTTATGTTTTTGGAAAGGATGTTGTTGTAACACGTATTTGACTTTATGAAATAAAATTTGTTATTCTTCCGCTGTTTACAAATATGTGTTCTTATATCTGTCTTGTATATCTGTGACTTGTACTTATAAACCTCCACCAAAATTAGGGCATTCCCTTTGAGAGTGACCCTAACGGAGGTGGGGTGTTTCACCTTGTGAATTAAGTTTCATAGTTTGACTATAAGGTGTTTAATGATGATGTTAGGTTAAATTTAATTTTAACATGATCCGTCCATTATAATCCGAATAACGATAAGAATTTGTGAAATAAGTTAGATAAAGAAGTGCTTTATATAAATTATTGAAACTCGATTAAGTCATTTTACGGAACCATATAGTCTATGCATTAAGATTGTATAAATGTGAATAATGCCATGATTTGTAGTTTGGTCGGTTTCATTTGTTAAAATGAAACGGGATTTTCAACGATTTTGGATAGTTGAAAACTTTTGAATTATTATGGAACTTGAAGTTAAGTGTTTGTGAAAATATAAAGTTGAGTTTATATAACACTTGAATTATTAAGATAGCAAGTTGGAACAAGTTCAAAATTTGATTAACATACTCAACAAATTTGATGTTTGGATATACTCATAGAATGTATTAGAGTATTATATGTGTACAAACTTAAGTTATACAGTGTTTAACAACTTGAAGTATTGTTTTATGAAATGATTCATAAGTGGTTTTAGTATTAATAAAGAAATACTAAGTGATAATTGAATGTCGAAAAAAGAGGAAGGATATTAGAATAAAATGGCATACTATACATATAGGAGAATTAATAAAGGATATTGGTGGTTAAGAAACCAATAGGATAAAATACGTGAGTTGTACGTAGATCGTTTTATTCGCATAGTTGATCTTGGTACAGATTCGAGTACAGGATTTTGAAGGTGATTTATACCGGTCCGAACAAGGGTTCTTCACTAGACTTTGATTGTGAATACTTGATATGGATTTTTGATATGATCCTGAAGTTTTCTATCATAGTGTACGGCTATGTAAGGAAGATGGAAGTTTCTGGTCAAGAAACTAGATCGAAGTACGCAATAGATATGTCAAGTGTGGTATACTAGTTCGGAAACGAAGTCTTGTGATCGGGAAAGTGATATGATCAAACAATGTGTACGGATGGTTTATTAACATCGTATGGGATTTAGTATGTTTGGTAGCTAGTGGAGGGTTTGGGAAACGACTCTTTGATTTGTTATGAGGTATTGTGAATTATCGACTGAGTAATCCCTAAGGCTGTTGAGCGTAAGGCGCACTTAGTAGGTTGTTTACCATCCTTATGCGATGAGGGGGTTTGAACTTGATCAAGCCATGAGTTTTGTTTGCTAGTTGTATGATACTTTTAGGTATCGATGTTTGATTGTTTCTTTGGTTTCTCGTGTTGCAATTTCGGGGACGAAATATTTTAAGTGGGGGAGAATGTAAAGACCCGGAAAATTCGAACACTTAATCTTTGAATAACATAACAATTTGTAATATTGTTAAGTGTTATAAATATGATTTTAAAACCTTGTTAAACATCATTTAATTAGTAATTTATAATTCTAGACTCGTTTTGGAAAAATGCTTTCAAAAATATATTTTTGGTAAAATATTGATAAAATGACCGAAAATCGTTTTATCAATAAATGGCTATTTTCTCAGTAAAAGTTGTTGAAAATTTTAGTGAATTTATAATTAATCATTAGGGAAGTAGTTAGCTAATAAAAGTATTTTTCATATTTATGGTTAACTATTTTGATGATGTCATCATTTTAAAAAATGAGCGTTTAAGGAAAGTTTTTGTATTTTGGGTATTTAAGTATTCAAATAAGTGCTTTATAATTTGAATATGCTTGTTTTAATTGTTTAAATAAGTTAATGGATTTATTTCCAAGTTTTATTTACTTGAATAAATCATTTGATAAATAACTAAAAATATGATCGAGGTTCAACTTCCAGATTCACATCCTATCGTTGAATAGAAGTTGTTTCATATCGTTGCAACGTTGTTTGATATATTTGTATATATGCACATACACATATATATATGTAATCATAATTAGTCACATCAAGAGTTTAGAAAATATCCTAAGTGTATGTATATAAGCTTCTTATATGTATACAAATGAATGCTTACTTTTTAAGCTTTGAAAAAGCAAACTTACCATCTCTTACACACCTTTCACTTCTCTTACACACCTTTCACTTCTTTCATGAGTGTGTTTAGGGTTTTAAGGGCATTTTGGTTTTTTCCCATCCACTTTCATTTTCCTATATAAGGAGGGGTATACCTCCTTCTTTCTTACACAAAATTCCTAAGCAAAAGTGAAGCTTTTTAATGGCTTATCTTCATCTTCTTCCTCTTCCTTACTAACTTTCTCAAACTATATTCAAACCAACTCCAAATCAACTCAAACTTTGAGTGTAGCCTTCTTATGCCATTACAAGACCTTTTAGCAAGTTAGAAGTTGAAAAATCCAAGCCCCTCTCAATTTCCATCTTTGGTCGTGAGCTATATAAGGAAGAAAGCAAGGAAAAACAAGGGAAGGAAGGAGGTTGCTAGCTTGGATCTTTGTTCTTATTCTTGGATCTTTATTCCTATTATTGGATCTTGGATTTTCTGAGGATTAAGGTGAGTTTACTCACTATTTAGGACAGCGAACATAAATCTTTTGCATGTTTTTAACTATGCTTAAAGTTGCTTGAATGTTGGTAACTTATGTTAAAAATGTGAACTTGATTCTTACTTTAAAAGTAAGCGACATATGTGATCCATGTTAATGGATTGGATTGGACTTGAATGGACTTAGAATTGTATTTGAATTTACCTGTATAACAAGTGGAATGGATTTGAAACAAAGCACATAAGAATTAGTATGGATTGACATATTATGGACTTGAACTTGAAAGTGCACTTATAGCGATGGTCGCTATAGATGCAGTTTGAATTGTTGTGTTTTCAACACTTTGTATGAAACTTTGCAATGACATCCTTAGTGATTTCTTATCATATTAAAATAGTTGTTTAACTTATATGTTAAATTGAAGTAAGTTTGAAAGTGTGTAAAGCTAGAATGGTCATATAAGTGCACTTGCTAATTACTTGTTTATTGAATATCATGATTATTGTGCTTAATTCTAATAAGCCGACGAGTAGGCTTATCTATCTGTGAGTGTAAAGAATGGGGTGTCTAGGCAAGGGGTGGTATGCAACCAGTGCTCTAACTTACCTGGCCTCACTCTTGACCGAGGGATAGTTAAGTTGATAATGTCGGAAACGAGTTAAGTACACGAAGTGTGATTTCTGTAAGCATAAAATGGTTTTGGGTTTGTCGTGACAATGTGTTAATTACATTAGTGTTTAACCCTCTCAGATTATATCATGGAAGTAAATATAATTGAATCTTTAAACAAACATTTAAGGATAAATTATAAATGATTGTTTTGGGATTGTTGTAAACAGTGTTTTAGCAACACTTGTTTTTAAACCCTTGGAATATAGATAAACTGGAATATGCGGTTTAATGATTTTGGAATATACTTAGATCTTAAATAACGGGTTTTAAAGATAGAAATAAGTATAGAAATCTTTCAGAATAAAGATATTGAATAAGATGTTTAACTTATAAAAGAGAAGAGGTTCTTTATTAAACAATGGTTTTAACCTCTTTGGTTATACTTTAAGAAATCCTAGAAATGAATTATTGAGATACTTATACTGGAGGGATAAGTATATAAATACGTTTTGAAGTATTGAAGTTAGAAAAGAAATATTGAAAATGAATTGTAGTTATACTTATACCGGAGGGATAAGTATATGAATACGTTTTGAAGTATTGAAGTTAGAAAAGAAATCTTAAAATTTAATTATAGATATACTTATACCAGAGGGATAAGTATATGAGTACGTTTTGAAATATTGAAGTTAAATAGGAAATCTTGGAATTGAATTGTGATTATACTTATACCGGAGGGTTAAGTATATTAAAACCCTTTTTGGGTAGTAAGACTATAACGGATTAGGTAATTCGTAGAATATACACATATACACATTTTATATGTATAAGTTGAATATATACGCTAGTATATAAAGGAATATTAATCCAGCATGAGTTATTGATTAATAAGTGATGTCTTATTTGACAAACGAAGTTTTATTAGTTAAAAGAAGTTTTACTAATAAAGGAATATTAATCGAGTATGAGTTATTGATTAATAATTGAAGTTGTATTTGACAAGTGAAGTTTTAGTAGTTAAAAGCAGTTTTACTGATAAAATAAGTTTTAATTAATGAAATATTAATTAAATGGGAATGGGATTAGAAGTCGTTTATTTGAGTTAACCGTGCTTCGACTAATTGTCATGTTGCGTGACTTGATAGTGATTTGGCAGTTATCATGCTTCATGATCTTGATAGTGCCTTGAATGTTTATTCGGTTGTTATGTAAATTAAGCAGGGTTGTTTTCCATATACAATTATATATTGTGTGAAATGTAGTCAGTTAGTTGACTATAGAACTTGGCCTTAAATTTAGCGACTGGTTTTGAGGAGACTGGGATTGGTAAGTGTTTTACTTATCGAAAACCACTTCAAAACTAGTATACGGGTTCCATGTTTTGGAAGCGGTTGTGAAGTGAAGGCCATATAGCGATTCGAGATCTGTTGAGATGCTCGAACACATATAGTGATTCTAAGATCTATGAAAGAATCTATGTGTGATTCCAAGATCTGTTGATGTATTGGAATCCATGTATGATTCCTAGATCTATGAAGGAGTCTATGTGTGATTCCAAGATCTATTGAGCTGTGGGATTCCAACTGGGAATTCTTGTTCTATTCGAGTGATGAAGACTCATGTGAAAGATGCTGGACGAAACCTCGACATCGGAAATGACAGAAAACAGAGTAGGAGCACAATCTGGGGTGTTGCTAACCCACGGCAGGATATATTTACTCCATATCTAGTGTATGCTTATTATCGAATCATTGCGGGAGCTCTTTGAAGTTGCGCGCGGGAGTTGGATATATTTGGTTCCACGTGGTGCACTTCGGTGTTTCGTGCGTGGGCCAGTTGTGTTTACCCTATGGTATATTTTATCTAGAGATATGCGACGCTCGGAGGTACTTTCTGACCCTTGTGCATGGAGTTTGGATCTGTATTGAGAGATCTCCGATGGAAAATCCAATATGCGAACGTGCCTTATCGGTTTTGTTTGTACACTTAATAGTTTTCGAATGTAACCAATGTAACCATTCCTTCTATGTGAATTTATTTATATTTTACACCCTAGACATTATTTATAATACAACTATACTTCTCCTAATAAATGGTTGGTTTCAATTGAGGGGAAATCCGGAGCGGTTATCTGCACAGTCCCCTCAATGTTGTTACATGCAATGTGTATCTTGAGTTTCTCATACCAGACTGATGTCTGACGCTTGGTTTTTGTTTTCCTTAAAATTATCACATACTCCTTCGAGTAGGCTGAGTATGGCAGGTTTTACTTTGGATGCCTTGGAGCTTTTGGAAGAGAGTTGGAGTTCATCTTGCCGTACTTTTTATATCTGCTGCATTCTATGTTGTACATAAACATTTATGAGGACGGGTTGTTATAACTGTCCAAGTTGATGATAGGTTAGTCTTCTCTGATAGTTGTAATCATACAGTTTTATTTGGTAAAGATCATTCATTATATTATATGTTACCGTTCCGTTGTGAGATTCTGATATTGTGTCCTCTTCTTCCTCGGTCTATTTTCTTTTTATTTTATTTCACCCTAACTTTTCGTCTTTCCGGCACTTGGGTGCTCGGCACGTGAATACCGTGGATGTATTAGTGTCGACATTTGAGGGTCGAAAAGTCGGGTCGTTACATAAAGTTAGGTTATGACATGTGTGAGTTATATGATAAATCCTACATGATAGTTTACATGTTTAGATGTAAGTTTACACCATTGTTATGTTGTATAAATCACATATGCAAGTTTATATAAATATATGAGTTTAGAATATGGATCATGTTATGCTGGTTTGTGGTTATTGCCTAAGCAAGTTAACACCTTTAGATGTAGATCTATGACATACATGATTTATGCAAGTTTGTGGTTATTACCTATGCAAGTTAACACCTTTAGATTTGGATCTATGACATATGAAGTTCTATGCAAGTTGTAACTTTGGCCTATGCAAATTTTAGATGTAGAACATCATTCACACATGCAAGTTCACCCCTATGTTTAGATCTAGTTTTATCTATATGTATGTTGTGATGTTTTCTCTCTATTCCATGAGTAAGACTATCCGAGTATAACGTATATTTTACGTTAAACGAACGAACGTTCAACTTGGGGTAAAGGGGATAATATTAAAAAGATTTAATATTAAGAATTGGCATAAATGCCTTAAATGGCATAAAATAAATTTGTGATGAAAATTGGTATGATTTTGCATACCATAAATGGATGGACATAATTGAGTCAATTATGGCCATAATTAAATTTGGAATTGATTGATAATTTGAATAGGGAAAGTAATTCAAATTGGGGGAATGATTAATTAGGAGTAATTAATCGTCTAAGACACGAGGTTAGGCTCTTTTGTGGTGTAAGACTGTCTGGACCCGCCCGACAAATCCAGCTGCCACAAATGCCAGTCTAATGTGAGAGGTCTTAGGTATAAATTAAATACGTAACAATTGCAAAGACACGAGGTTAGGCTCTTTTGTGGTGTAAGACTGTCCGGACCCGCCCGACAAATCCAGCTGCCACAAATGCCAGTCTAATGTGAGAGGTCTTTATGAGGTTACGGTCTTAATGAATTAAGAAACACTTAACCAGATAAACATGTAGTGGGACATGAGGGGGTTAAGTGGGTGCCTTGGGTGGCATGTGGAATCTAGTGGGTGCCGTGCGTGGCATTTGAAATACGATTAGAAACACTTAACCAAGATTGAAACTTGTAATTGAAACACGAATAAAATAGGGTTAAGTGGGATGTTCTAGAAGGGACCAAGCTTAGGTGGATAGCTTGTGTCAAGTAATGGGGGACCCGTTTCAACCAGTAACCCATACGTATCTTTGTGGGCTCGACCCAAGTCGAGGACAGGACACGCATACTGGGCTTGAATGTATGTGGGAAAACCGGATTAACGATGGCAACGCAAGTCCAACGGGTTCATATGTGCGTGTGGACCCGGGCTGGTAGGTAAGACGTTGTTGCATCGTGTAGGTATAAGCCGTGCATTATTTGTGGTATCGGGTTGCCACTTTGGGGAGTGATACACCCCACTATGGGGCCAGCACGGGTATCTACGAGTTAGGGAGCCGATCGCATGGGGGGGTAGTGGGTACACCTAGTGGAGATAGGGGAAGGCGGCATCTATGAAGGCAGCTAGGGGTGCACGAAACTAACAATATCATTATTAAGTTCTGTTCGCGGGATCAACCATAGGGTGACTAGTGGTGGTGCAGTATAGTAGTGGTGGTGCAGTATAGAAATTGTCTTATAGTGGTTTAGGTGCGCTTTAACGATATTGTTGTTCATCCTGTTTCCTTGTTTACTCTACCATACTCAATGGTTCATGGTCATTTCCTGATTTTCCAACTTATGCCTTAGCCTAGTTACTTTGGTAATTATATTGTTAAAGTTATCGCACTCGCCAGACTTTATGTCTGACCCCCTTTGTTTCGTCCTCTTTTCTTTCTCCCCCCCCCCCCCCCCCCCCAAGGTGCTCAGGTTGGAACTAGCACCAGTGGAGCTTGATTTTGGACTGTTGTTTCTCTGCTTTTAGAAGATTGCTTGGATCGCTGAAATAAAGTTCAGCCTCTCTTATTTATGGCTATTTTGTATTGGGGATTATGTCTTTCAATTTATGTACTTTGGTTTAGTCAAGATGGATATTATGTACTTTGACTCTGGTTTTTGATGATGTAATCAAACATATGTGCTTTTCGCTGCACTGAAATAAAGTTTTAAATTTTAAAGTACTGTTTATATTTGTCTTGTTGTTAAGTTTCTGTTCTATACTTACTTAAAACACTCCATAGAAGTTAATGCATTCCCTTTGTGAGTGACATTAATGGACGTGGGGTGTTACACTAATGCTAATAAGGCACCTGAGAAGAAAGGAGATCAAAAGAAACCACAGCAACAAAATAAGAAGGGCGGGAAGAACAATAATGGCAAAGGAAAGAAGAAGTACTTTAATTGTGGGACACCAGACCATATGAGTAAAGACTATAGGTAAAAGAAGAAGACTGGTTGTTTCCACTGTGGAGAGGCAGGTCATCTAGTTAAGGACTGCCCAAGGAAACAGGGATAAGGGCAAAGAACTTTTGGAGGGCAGCTTCAGGATCTCGTGGCACTGGGGTAGGCAAGGGAGCATGTTCAGGCTCTCGCGGTCCCACCGTTGCAAGAACGAGGTAGAAACATTTCCGTTAAGAGTTTAGTTTTTCTGTTTGATCATCCTGTCCATACTTTATTTGATTCTGGCGCATCACATTCGTTTATCTCTACATCATTAGTTGAGACACTGCACTTAAATACTAGTCTTGTTGTGGATCCCATTGTAGTCTCAAATCCTATTGGTGGGTCGGCTCATTTATCCATGGTATGTACGGATTTGAGATTGTCAATCTTAGGCGTTGGCTTTGAATGTAATGCTTTTGTGCTTGGTTTCATGGGCTATGGGTTGATTCTAGGGATGGATTGGCTATCCAGATATGGTGTCATCCTAGATTGTGAACGAAGGGTTGTAAAATGGTTGACTCGTAGTGGAAAGACCCTTGATATTTATTGTGACCCTAAAGGTCCAATGATGCTTAGCTACCTAGAATCTCTTGGCGCGTCCAACGATGATTTGGAATATGTTCATGGGGTCCGTGAGTATGGTGACGTCTTCGATGAAGTTCGGGGTTTACCCCCAAAGCGCGAGATAGACTTTCGTATATACCTAGTGGATAATGCAAAGCCAGTTGCATTACCAGTGCGCCACATGGATCCGAGAGAGAAGAGAGAACTCGGTAAGCAAGTGAAATAGTAGCTTGAGAAGGGGTTCATAAGAAGAAGCATTTCGGAATGGGGTGCTCAATTGTTTGGTTGTTTTGCTAGTATCATCTCACGTAGATTGTCTGAATTCGAAGGAGGTATTCCTTGGGTGCTTGTCTGATATTGGTTTAGGCCTTTGGGGCTTGTGCTTGAGGGATGTTGAGTTCGACTAGGATGGTTTGTGTGAGAGATAAATAGCTGTGGCGATTTTTCATTGCATGAATATCTTGGTTTACTCGAAGGGTGATGGGCAGCCGTGACATGATAAGACTATTCGATGGTATGGACTTCCCCGATTTAGACTCAATAGAGTTATGAGATGACTCGAGTGGACTCGAGAAAGATGCAAAGTAATGGGTTGTTTAGGACCCTATGTTGATGCCATTTCTTTTGAGGAAGAAGGTGAGATTCTTAGGGCACGTGGTCTCTAAGGAAGGGATAACTGTGGATCCTACGAAGGTGGTGGCAATCCAAGATTGGAAGATTCCTAAGAATGCAACTAAGCATTTGAAGAGGGCTTTGACGACAACTCCAGTTTTAGTTTTGCCAGATGGGAGTCTTCGAGCCATCTTTGTAGATATGCTATAGATGAGAGAGGCTGGTTACGTAGAAATGAGAGACTTTGCGTACCGCAAGACGAGAGCTTGAGGAAGATGATTCTTGAAGACTCACATCGCTCCAAGATGACGCATACATTCCGGGTTTTGTGGGATATGATAGGGTTTTATCATACTTAGTTTCTTAAGAATCATTTGATAATATGATCTGTATCGATCTGAATATTTCTGAAAAGGATAGGGGTTTTTACTCGAAGCGTGAAATAGATTTCCAGTTTTGACATTTTTTAATAGGGGTAATTCTCTGAGTGTCAATCTGATGTTGATTTCGGTCTTCGAGGTTGATACTTAGGGAATTATTCTCTTAACCAATGTCTAATGGGAACATAGCTTTTGTTTTACTCGCTCTATCACTCGGCTGTATCCTATCGATCAAGTCTTCAACCTTTAGGTAGAAACTAATGGGTGTAAACATGTGTTTGAGACATGTTATGTTTGGTGGATGTAAGTGGATGCAAGTGTTTGCTAGTGGTTGCTCGTGGATGCATTTACACGCACATTAGGCACTAGATCGGCTCAATCACTCTCATATTGCATATTAATATGTGTGCATATTTAAATTAATGGATGTATCATGGTTGTATTATCATATGGATGCGGCATTCGGATGAATGGTTGTGCACGCATGTAGAAATAATATGTATCATTAGGAATCTTTTGCATCCATAATGGACGCATGGCACTATCATGGTTTGCATTAAGGAGGTCAATTGAATCAGTAGACCGCCTGATTTTTGCATTGGATAAGGACATGTACACACTATGCATGTAAACATGAAAGCATTAGAAGTCTCTTAAGGACAATGGATGCCTGTGCCTGATGGTTGAGTAGATGGATGATTGGATGGTAGGACACATTCTTCCCAACTTGAAGATTTCGGGGACGAAATCCTTTTAGAAGGGGAGAATGTAACTCCCCGTATTTTCTGTGAACATAAAAATAAAAAATCAAGGTATAATTAATTTTTAGAAAAAGAAATAGGGGAAAGGGGTTGCGCCATTGCGTTCGTCTCGGAATTCTGATTGAGATAAAGTCCGACTTTGCGTAAATTGGACTCTGTATGAAAAAGATATCCTTAAATTAAATATTGCAGCAAAACATGGAAAAATAGGAATGAGAAAAGAATAATGTTTAGCATTGTTCTAAGGATTGTAAGCAAAAGACTTAGTATCTCGTTTGGTTAGAACATGTGACTTGCATACAAGAGGTACAAAGTTCGATCCCCGCCAACGCCATATTTTTGTTTTAGGGGATGGCTAAAAAGCGGCTTAGTGTGAACGCGGTTCAAAAAGTGGTTTAGTGTGAAAATGGTTAATTGGGAAGATAGATAAAAAGAAAATTAAATATATATATATATACATATATATAATTGAGAAGATAAATACAGTCAATTTATTTGGAGGGGAAGATTTATGCATGATAGATATGTATGTATGTAGGTAACTTCATTATACATTGATTTTGCATGTTGCAAGGAAAGTAGAAAAAAAAGGGGAAATTAAATTATATACTCGATTTCCTTTTTTAAGGTAAGCAATCAATTTGCATTATTTGTCAACATTAGAATTTATGAATGGGTGCGTGTGTGTGTGTTTATATATATATATATATATATATATATATATATATATATATATATATATAGATGGGAAGTTAATGTAAACATGAATAGATTGAAATTAATTTGTAGATGAGTGTTAATTTGTTATTTATATTAATAAAAAGGAATATATATATATATATATATATTAAGTAGGCATAATTTGGGAACATGTATCATGGCATGATTGTTAAGTTATAATTTGGAGTAATTGGCATGAATGACAAAGTATGAAATTTAGCATATAAATCTAGTTTTGTGCATAACTTGAGAAATGGGAACATGACTAGTTTTGGGTGAATTTGGGTAATTGGTATGACATGGTATAATTGGTATACCATTAATTAGGAACATAATTAATGTTATTGTGAATGATTTACATATAAAACCATAAATATGTAAATCAGTAAAAGATGAACATTTAGTACAAATAGAAGTTTATTAATACATTTGCTGAGTCATCCCTGACCTGTTGCTAAGTCAATAGGATAAATCTATCTAGTCTTGACGGTGGTGATTGATCCTGTGAGATCCAATGGCCTATATTAATCTAATTACTCTATATAAACACATGTAGACTCAAACCCTAAAATCAAATAAAAATTTTGAACCATGGCCGCCATGCTGTCTCCTTGCAACCTAGAGTAGCCGCCACCATTTAGGAGAAAGAAAAGCTAATCAACTCAATTCTATTCAACTCAAATCGAAACAACAACGAATTTGTCTTCTTCAAAGGAAAGCTAAATCAATTTCAGAACTCAGATTTCAAAACGCAATACCTTCTTTGAGTTGTGAGTTTGATTTCTTTAATAAGATAATTAACCATTTAATAAGGTTGAGTTATGATTTGGGTTATATGGTTATGTTGTGAATCATTGACCGTTATGTTATTATCTGTGTTGTAAATCTATGATGTTATTATTTATGTTGTAAAGCTGTGATGTTATCATCTATGTTGAAAATTTATGTTAATTGTTGGCTTATGTACAATCAATTCATAATGATGCTTCATATGCTCGTTTGGTTATGTTTGTTGGGACTAATTCATATGTTAAATCATATGTAAGTTTAACTTGATAAGTCTATGCGCAAGTTTGGATATTAATTTAGATATGAATCATATGCAAGTTAATGAGAATCACATATCACCTTACATGTTTCATGACATCTATTTTATGTGTAAGCTTGGATCTAAAGTTTAGGCTAAGACATGTGTGAGTTATATGCTAGTATACAAAATTCTATATGCTACTTTACATGTAGATCTTAATTTACATGTTTAGACGCAAGTTTACACCATAGTTTATGTTGCATAAATCACATATGCAAGTATATATATATATACACACACACATATATATATATATATATATATATATATATATTGGAGTATGAATCATCTAATGCAAGTTTGTGACTATTGCCTATGCAAGTTTACACCTTCTGATTAGATCTATGACATCCATAGTTTATGCAAGTTTGTGACTTTGGCCTATGGAAGTATTAGATGCAAAACCTTGTTCACACATGCAAGTTCACCCCTTATGTTTAGATCTAGTTTTTATTCTATGCATGTTGTGATGTTTTCTCTTTATTCCATAAGTTAGACTATTCGAGTCTAACGTATATTTCACGTTAAACGAACGAACGTACAACGTGGGGCAATGGGGTAATACTAAAAGATTTAATATTGAGAATTGGCATAAATGCCTCAAATGTGATGTTAATTGGTATAATTTTATATACCATAAATAGATGGACATAATTAAGGTGTTAATTATGTACATAGTTAAATTTGTATTTGATTGACAATTTGAATAGGGATATTAATTCAAATTGGTGATAATTAATTATGTAATTAATCGCCTAAGACATGAGGTTAGACTCTTTTGTGGTGTAAGACTGCCCGGACCCGCCCGGCAAATCCAGCAGCCAGAAATGCCAGTCTAATGTAGGAGGTTTAAGACATAAATTAAATGTGTAACAGTTGTAAAGACATGAGGTTAGGCTCGTTTGTGGTGTAAGACTGCCCGGACCCGCCCGGAAAATCCAGCTGCCACAAATGCCAGTCTAATGTGGGAGGTCTTTACAAGGTTATGGTCTTAATGAATTAAGAAACACTTAACCAGATAAACATGTAGTGGGACATGAGGGGGTTAAGTGGGTGCCTTGGGTAGCATGTGGAATTTAGTGGGTGCAATGGGTGGCATTTGAAATACGATTAGATGCACTTAACCAAGATTGAAACATTTAAGAAGACATGAATAAGAATGGGGTTAAGTGGTAAAAACCTTAGGGGAGACCAAGCATAGGTGGAAAAGCTTGTGTCATGCATGGGGGCCCTTTTCAAACCAGTAACCCATTTAAGTATCTTTGTGGGCTCGACCCAAGTCGAGGACGGTACACGCGTACTGGATTTGATTGTAAGAGGTCAAAACGGGTCAGTGGTGGCAACGCAAGTCCAACGAGTTCATATGCGTGTGTGGGCCCGGGCTGGTAGGTAAGACATTGTTGCATCGTGTAGATATAAGCCGTGCATTTTTGGTTGTATCGGGTTGCCACTTTGGGGAGTGATACACCCCATTGTGGGGCCAGAATGGGTATCTACGAGTTAGGGAGCCGATCGAATGGGGGTAGTAGGTACACCTAGTAGAGATAGGGGCAGACGACACCTATGGAGGTAGCTAGGGGTACACGAAACTACCATTAGCAGTATTAAGTTCTGTAGGCGGGATCAACCTTTAGGGTGACTAGCAGTGGTGCAGTATAGTAATTATCTTATAGTGATTAGGGGCGCCTTTAACGCTATCTTTGTTCGTCTTATTTGCTCTGTCATACCCAATTGTTCACAGTCATTACCTTATTTTCCAGCTTATGCCTTAACCTAGTTATTTTGATAATTATATTGTTGAAGTTATCGCACTCGCCAGACTTTATGTCTGACCCCATTTTCTTCCTTTTTTCCCCCTCAGGTTTGCAAGGAGGGAATACTACAGCTTAGTGCTGATTTCTTTCAGTTGCTTGAAGAGAGTAGATGTATCGCTTTGGACTCTCTCATCTTTATGGCTTTGCTTATGCTCAGTGGGGATTTATGCATTTATGTTATTTAAGTATTTGCTTCATTATGTACTTTGAAGTTTTTAGAAAAGACTATTGATCCTGATGTAGTGGCTTTGGAGACTACTTATGTAAACTCGTTTTGAGTTATGATGCTATGAAATAAGTTTTAACTTCCGTTATGTTGTTTTATTTATTTATTCTTGTAATTTATCTATTCTATACAACAATAACGCTTCATGGACATTGATGCATTCCCTTTGTTAGTGACATTAATGGACATGGTGTGTTACAGAATCCGTTTTAAGTCGGATTTCTGTGAAGCAAGAAACGTTCGAATCTATTGAACAATATTTTTCTAATGAAAGAGAAAATTCGAGATTTCATCGTGTAAATTATGAGTTATGCCCAAATCAAATTTTCAAAAAGTTGTTATGTTATTCGTTTATAATTTATAACGATTTATTTATATTATAAATGGATTTTTAATATAAATAGAATACCGATTTAACTTATGTTTGAGAATATCGAGTTATAAATCCAAATATGTATATTTTGGAGATGTATGATATTCTATGTGAATATGTACGATAATACTAATTTACTAATATTAAATTAATTTTTTTTAAAGATATTAATATTTAGTTGGTTTATTTAGAGCCTTAAAAATAGCCATTTTTATAAATGACCTCCGTTTTCGATGAAATTGATTTTGTTAGATCTAGAATATTAAATTATTGTTATATTTCAATTTTCGTTATTATTGGAGTCAGTATGTGACCATGAACGATTTTAATGTGAAAAACAATCAATAGTTTAACTTTGAAAATACGCTATGTGAGCAAACGGACTCGGAATTCGACGAAACAAGTTTCGTTGAGTCCGTAATGTCAAAATGTAGTTGTATGTCCAATTTCATCGAATTTGGATATTGTATGTGATTATGCAGATTTTTAACAATGAATACAGACAATAATGCAATAAAAATTAATAAAATAAGTGAATAGAAATATGAAAAAACCTACCTATAAATACAACTAAAATTCTCCTAACCTAAGGTCCTCATTCCTATGGTCAATAATCTCTTAGCCGCCAGCTGAAACAAAAATGGAAAAAAATCCTGAGTTCCAAAATTCATATAAATGCAAAGAAATTTCCTAAAATCCAAAAACTCATATCATTTTAATCCTTATTCCTTTCTCTATGTTTCTATCTATTTATTTATGGGTTCAATGCATTTCATTTCTGTTGTGTTCATACAACAAGCAACTTGGGTTCAATTATTCCAGAGTTTCGGTTATCGAATGAAGTAATAGTTGTCGTTTTTGGGATGGTAAAGGAGTTCGGCATCGTTTGGGAAAAACTGAGGTGTTTGCGTGGTTATTGATGTCGATGTCGGCATTTTTCATCGTGGGTTTGAGCTGTTCGACGCAAATTGGGATGAGGGTGCGGATCGAACGTGAAAGGTTGGAAATGGAAGAGGGGTCGACAAGGAGAATTATGGTATATTTGGTTTGATTTTTAGTGGAAGAGAGAGGATGAATTGCTGATGAAGGGTTTCGGTTATGGCTTGTTTTTCGTAAGGAGCAGGTTTGATGTCGGGAAGAAAAAGGGTGAGGAGCGGCTGATAATTTTAAAAAGGTAGCTAGAGAATAATTAGAAAGATTAGTTTTAATTTAATTAACTATATATATATATATATATATATATATATTATAAGTGACATTGTTTTCAACTTGTAATGATAATAACTTGCTCATATGTTAACGGAATTCAGCAAAACAAGATCCGTTGGGAACGTATGGACGACGACTGAACTGATTCGGAGTGAATTGGAGCTCGTTACAATTCATATTAAAATAAATTGCTTGATCTGAATCAATGACGGTTTTTCGTTATTTAACGATAAACGACCAATGTGAGTAAAACTCACTAACCCTGCCTAGTTTATATTTTTGTAACATATTTTTAGAATTGATAAATGTTGTTTGATTGATGTGTGTTGACTTTTTAGATGAACTGCTAATTAATTAGTTGAAAATGTAGATAACGATATATATATATATATATATATATATATATATATCCTTAATTAAATATTGATTCTTTTTATCAGAATATTTTATATTGAATTGAAATTGATGTTATTTATGTTTAATATCTATGGACGCAAGGAAACAGGTTGGAGGGATCAAACAGGATTCCTCAACAATTATATTGTGGTTTTTCATATATTGTGATACATAATATGATATAAAATCTATTATTGATTATGTGTGTTTGGATGATGATGGATCCTTTTTGTTTGGTATTTTCAAATACCATAAGTGATATTGGAATATATAAAAGGAAATTTTAGGTGGATATTGAATTTAAGTATTTTATAAAATCAATGGATTTTATAAAAGGAAATAACTAGAAAATTTATAGAATATAAAAAAAGGGATTTCACGAGTTATAAAGGAATCACGAGAAGTTTGATATAAAGTAGATTTTAAATAAAAAACTTTTTTAATAGATAAATTGAGAAGATTAATTTATAATGGATATTTATAAATTAATTAAAATATTTATTATTGAATAAAATGAATATATATATATATATATATAAATATATATATATATATAAGTAGGAATTTATATTAAGAGGAAAATGAAATCAAAAAGGGGGAAATCTATTTTAAAAATAAAAATGAAATTTTGAATGGCTAGAAATAAATAACTTGTTTAATAATAAAAACAAGTAGTGTGATTTATAAACAATGTTTACAAAAGAATTAAACATAATTATTAGTGGATAATATGGATTGTGAATTCAACAGTGAATTTAAAACGGGAAATTTGGAGTTGTCTTAAAAAGAAAACAATGGAAATTTATTTCGATGTTCGAAATGTGAATAGGATTAGAATAAAATCCATAAAGATTTGTAATTAGAAATTCGACTAGGCCAAATGTTATAAAATAATTTATTTTATGAAATTATATGTTGAATAAATTGGGATTTGACATGATAATTAATATTCGGCTTGAAACTGATACTTTATAATCGAATATAAAGGCGATAGAGAATTATAGACTTAATAGACAAAATCAACTATGAAGTTGACATGTAAACCGAGATTTGATAAATAAAATGGAATGTGAATACGAAGTTATAAAATGACCCGATAATTGGAGTTTAAACTTGTGTTAGTATATCAATTATGAAATCAAATTTTGATTTAATAGAATAAGTCCAGTTTCTGTAAAGGGATAATATTCACATTTTAAAGTGAATAACGACTTAAAAGAGAATGTTTTTCAGAATTAAAACAGTTATAAAAGGAAATTGGTAATTGTTGGGAAGTACTAAATTCAAAAATGAATTTAGAAATTGAGTTGACTCGAAAGAGTAAAATATGTTGGAGTTCGTAACGTAAATCGAATATAGTTTATTCGAAAGAGAGAATATCAAATATAGTTTATTCGAAAAAGAGTTATCGAATATAGTTAATTCGAAAAAAAGAGTTATCGAATACAGTTTATTCGAAAGATAGTTATCAAATAGAGATTATTTGAGAGAGAATTATACATTGGGATTCGACCATATCGAATGTAGGAAAGTACTATTTACTTTCCGGTTTTTAAACCAATATTTATTTATTTAATAAACTAATTAATTATTACTTATTCAAATTAATGAAAAAATTATATTTTGAAGTTAGATATTTCGAACGTAGGGATTATAACGTTATCGTTATAACCAATGTCTTTCATAAAAGAATTGGATTCATAAACTGAATCCGAGAGTTGCGTAAGCAATGATTTGATAAGAAGATAAGAAAAGAAGTTAAGGAAATTAGAAACTGATTGGAGATTAGTTATGTTGAACAGCTTTCTGGGTATCGATCAGATGTTGGTTTCGGCATTCGAGGTTGATATTTAGGGAATTGTTCTCTTACTAGTTTACAGTTAGAAACTGATAGACGTGGGAGGATAGTGATGCATGAATGAGAAATGGAAATGTTTTCCAATGTTAAGAACGTTTATTTTATAAATTTAGAAAATAAGGATTTACGAATATATGGAAACGGGAAATGGGGAAATGAATAAATTAATGATAAATTAATTTAAAAGGCAAAAATGTTGATTGATGATTAATCGATAAAATTTCCATTTGGAAATAAGATTGTTGTATATGGATGTTTTTCTTTGATAGTTAAATAACCGACTATCAAAGTTTTGACCATTTTTCGTCGTTAATACGAAGAGATCGGGATCAGATTTATTTTCTGAAAACCACTTCGTATGGGTATTAGTGTTGCGAATCCAATATGATAAAGATGATTGAAGACCGAGTTTGTGCAAGGGCAGTTCTGGAAAATCCTAGGTAGAAATTTCCTAAGATGGATTTACAGAATAGTGTGTTTGGTTTGTCCAGTCCCAGAACAACCTGTATGGAAGAATGTCTGACAGAGTATATTTAATAGATCGCGTAAGTTGATCTCTTCAAATGTATCTATGTTTCGTGGTGGAGGAATTCATTTCTCTTAGCTGTATACCCATGGTATTTTTGGAGAAATCAATTTATGATTTAGCGGGTATGACGATGTGACATTCAAAGTAAACAAAGGTCTGATCAGTATGTTATGACCTCAAGCCTCACAACTAGAAAATGGTATAAAATCGGGTAGGTCGCATGGCTAAGTGGGAAGCTCCCAATTAGAGTGTATTGTCACCTAATCTAGGGAAATTCCATTTACTTCTATAATCTATTTCGATGTTGTCCCTTTCGAGAAACGGTTGCTGATCCCAACCGTTGGTGATAATACATTCAGTTCACTCAAGCGCAATGAGTGACCGGTCATGCTTAGCCTGGGTTACAAGATGTTCTTGTTGAACCCAGTGTATTCCTCTCTAGAGATACACTATCGGAAGGTGGTCTCATACCTTCCCAGTTGGAATCCATTACCCAATAAGCGCCTGCGGTTTTTGATTATATATTATATATGTGGAACGTTAGATGAAAGAATTCCACTAAACTGCTATTTATTTGAATTAGACATTATTACAATATCAGAAGATTATGGATTTTAAAAGAATGTTTTGGGTTATCGTGAGGTAAAAAAAATCTGTGTTTATGTGTGGATTGGTCTTATGATTATTCTTTCTTTTAAAAGGATTTTAAAAGTTAAACAAATGTTTGGAGTTTACTCACACTAGCCACATGACTGACCCCGAGTTTATTTTGTTTTGGTTTCCCTAAACTCTTGGGTGCCCAATTTTGTATGGGCATTCAAGTAGTCCAGATTTTACAGATATACTTGAGGAGTTGGAGCAGAAGGCTTCAGGATTATATGTCCGTTGTTTATTTCCATTGTGGTGTAAGTATTATACTCTAATGATGATTTGTGTATATGTTTTCACCGAAAATGGTTCAAACACAAAGCGTACAAGGATTGTACTTCACCAATACGGTTAGAAAATAAATAGAGCCGCACTCAACAACAAGTGAAAGTAAAAATACGAAGGAAACAAAATGGAGACGAGGTTTTAGAGTGGTTCGGCCTTGAGCTAGGCCTACATCCACTGTGAAGGTGATTTGCATTATCATGATGATATTTACAAGATACATCAACTCTCGTTTTTTATACACCTCATTTTTCTCTCAATATATTCTCATTTTTACATACAAATCTTTCTTCGATTCGCGAGATTCGATTAAAGAATGGCAGAATCTATGAAGGAAAAGGATGGATAAGCAATGGAGGAAGAGGATGTCTTCAATCCTTTTCATTTATAGGATTTTAAAGGATGTCATGGCCAAGAGGATGAAAGACCTTAGGAATGGAGTTCATGATCATGGTTCAAATGGCTGATGATGGAGTTTAGAAGCACTTCGTGGTGGGTAGAGGTCCCCTTTCATGGTGGAGGGTGTGACCTATTTATAGGCGAACCCTTATGGAGGTTTGAACTGGAATTCGTCCAAATCGCCTGTCCCATTAATTACTAAAAAGCCACCACCCGACTGTAGCAAGCTGTCAGCAACCGTCCCCAGCTGTCCATTAAAAATGACTTTACAAGAGCGAACGACTCTGTGAGAGTGAGCGACTTCTCAAGTCCCAAACAGCTGTAGGTAAGCGATCCCATGCAGGTGAGTGGGTTGGTTGAAGCGCTTGTGTTTGATTGTAAGCTGATGGGAGATCAGCACCTTATTTGGAGGAAAACGTCCGATTGAAACAGTAATGACAGATTGAGCAGCGAGCAACTAGGGCTGTAATCTGTAAGTGGACATAGAATTCGTGCGCGATCCCGGGTGTCTTTGGACTCTCACCTGACTGATGGGGCAATTCTTCTCCTTGATTTGTTCAATCAAACCTCCTGATACGGGGATGAGCGGAGCGACCCTTCCAGGATGTGTGAGCCTTTTTGTCACGTTGTTCTTGGGACGGTCTTGCATGCGCAACTTCTTCGTAAGATCAAACTATGCCATGTGACTAACCCTGGTTGTGTTTGATTGGATCCTCCGAACATTCTAATATGCGCAACTTTCCCAGCCGTATTCAACCCTTCGTAGTGTGTGATCGTCCCTGACCTTTCACAGACCGTCTAAGTATATTGAGAAGCATTTTGCATGACTGACCCTAATGAAGTTCGATCCATAATACTAACGCAGACTTAATAAACCAATATACACGTGGTTTTTCAGGGATAAACATTTCCCCTCGAAGTTTGTAATTTTATTTGGCAAAAATTACGGGCTTCGAAAGAACTGATCACAACACAGTTTGGTAAACTAAATCAAGTTTATCAAGGATAAGTCGTGTAAGGCTTAAGGTTGTTCTTAGGGAAAAGAAATAGCTGAACTCATTCCTCCTTGCGAGCAAGAAATCTGAGTCATTCACCTTATTTCGATCGGACAAATCATGGGGAAGCGGGCAAGACAGCTGGTCTTTGATTGGCCATGCGCAATCAAGTACTAAATTATCGTGGTAGGAAAGGTCTGGATGCATGTTCCCTAATCTTCCTTGTCGTTTTCTTACCCTTCATTTATTTTATTCTTATTTTCCCATATAAAACACATCAATAGTAGCTATTCCAGTTTCTAAAATCCTACTTTCTGGTTTTAACTTCATTGCGACTAGATTCTCCCATTAAGGATCTTCGTACTCCTTTAATCCATGAAGCACAGGTTTTCCATTCTTGCTTGTGCTTATTCTTCCTCTGAATCGATAATGCATGCTTTTAGTAAGAATGATCCCTTTTATGCTTTCTTGAAATGCTTTCCGAAATCTTTTATGATTGTTAGATACGATTCGTGTTACTGCTGATCTTTTTGCAATGAGAATAGTCGAAATTTTAGAGTGATTTCTCTTCATTTTGTACTCATCTGAAAGCTTCAATACACCACTCCTTCTAATTTCAAGCTTTGTATATACGATATGCTTGCTAAAATGTTTAGGACAAGTTATAATCCCTAATGCTATGACCGTGTGTCGACAATTTGTTCCTTGTCATTGGAATGCTCTAAGACATTTTGTCTTGATACCATTACTATGATTTATACTACTGGTTTGATTTTTATGACTGCTCAAGTGCATTTGGCAAAAGATCGTTCCTTCTTTGCTCTTGAGTCGAATCTGAATGATTCTGACAAGAAAGAACAAGAGTTCCTTGCTGCACACGATCAGGATTGAAGGAGTTGGTTATTCATATTTCTTCTTTTGAAAATCCTAATTTGCACAATTGTTCACTAATCCATCTTACAGGATGGATTCGCCTCCGGAACGTCGTCGGATAGAGAGTTTTTTTGATCTAGATGTTCAGACAGTTGACGTAACAACCCTCAAATTCTGAACCAATTTAAAAAAAAATATTTTAGAAATTTTAACGGAAATTTAATAGTTAAAATAATTTATTTTAAATAATAATGATTAAAAATTTATTTAAATCGAAGTTAGAACCATTAATTTTATTTCATTATAAAAGGAGTTAGAAATAGCGCGGTAGTTTGAAATTTTCAATTTGAACTTTAACTGACTACACAGGATGCAAAATAAATCGGATTTTGGTGAAACCAAAAATATTTAAATCTGTTTAAAAATATCTTTCCAACGAATCCGAGAAATTGAAATTTCATAGTGGGAATCAAAAGTTATGCCCAGTTTAAAATTCAGAATAGTCGCTATATAATTTATATATATATATATTTTAATATTAAAAATAGCCATTTTTCAAACAACCTCCGTTTTTTACGAAACCACTTTTGTTGGAACCAGAATGTCAATTTATTGCTAGGTTTCAATTTTCAAAATTTTCTGAATTAATATGTGAGTGTGGCAGAAGAAAATGTGTTTTGTCAATTTCAGTCAAATTCGATCGACTAGAAAATGGCCATTTTTCAAACAATCTCGGAATTCGATGAAATTAGTTTAGTTAGAACCATATCATCAAAGCATAACTAGAAATAATTTTTCTGGAATTTTTAGAGTCCGTATGTGGCCCCGGTAAATTTGAATGTATGTTCAAATTTAATAATTAAATGTTTTATATTTTATATTTAAGAAAAACATATCGTAACAGCCGAATTGGGTTACGAGGCATATTCCATTATGTCCGGAATGGGGGTATTTAGCTAGAGGCAGCATTCGTTGGGTCTCGTTTGGAGTTCGGGTGGTTTAACCATTTATTTTTGAATTAAATAATTAATTAAATTAGAATATACTATTAAAAATACACGTATAAATACACTAGAATAAGCGTAACCCTAGCCCGCATACTACAGCCGCCAATGAACAAACTAAGGGCCAGAAATCTTCTAAACTAAATCGCCAATTTCTCTCAAATCATTCCAAATTGAATCCCAATCCTTTGGCGAATTCCGTAGAGATTTTGATAATCTTCGTTTTCGTATGGATATGATCGTGATTAGTGCAGTAAGTAGCGTGTTTTCTGGGAGCAAACTTCATCCGTTCGCACGGGGTTTCGGAAGGATAAGGGAGGCCGAGTTCAACCAATTTCCGGCCGATGGTGGCTCAGCTCTAGGTGCATCAGGGGGCCATGTCAGATCGGGGTGAACTTCAACGTGGTGGCGGCACAGCTAATCCCTGGGAGCCGAGTTTTGTTGAACGACAACCTGGAGCAATCGGGAAGAAGGAGGTCAGTTTACCAAACGTAATCAGTGATTTAATAATATGTTAATAACTTTGTTAATGTGATTAAAATGTAAATCGATGTAACTTCTTCAAACGATAACAGAATTCTACAAACAAAGGTTCATTGGAATCGCACAAACAAGATCTAGGCGATGGGACTGACCAGATCTAAAATGGAGAACTTTGAAAATTCAGACAAAAACCACGGTGAGATTTCTAATTTTTAAATAATTAATCGATTTAATTATTTTACTCGCTATGTAATGATGGTATGTATAGGATTGAGATCTGCTATGTTCTGAAATTTTGGATGATTGATCTATTGATTAGTTGTGAATAATTATAGATCTGTATATGTTAGTTAAATTAATATACATCATGTTTGTCCATATTTCGTTGAATAATTTATGTTAAACAAAAATGGATTGTCATATTTATTGAATTGAATTTACTTGTCAATTCAATTAAAAGCATCATTTTTTTATATTATTGAATTGATTTAGAATTTTCAATTCAATAAAAACATCACTTTGTTTAGAAATGGTTATTTAGAATTAAAACATCGCTTTGTTTATAAATGTTTATTTAGATTAAAAACATCACTTTGTCTAGAAATGTTACATTAGAGATGTAAAATATAAAAGTGTCAAATTTGTGGTGTTAGAAATGTAGAATGTAAAATATTATTTTGGTCATTTTTATTGAATTGAATTAGTTTGTCAATTCAATATAAAATATTGTGTTATCATTTTTGTTGAATTGAATTAGTTTGTCAATTCAATATAAAATAAACACCGTAGAAAAAGATCACATTTTTATTTGCATATTTAGATGCAAATAAACACCATAGAAAAAGATCACATTTTTATTTGCATATTTAGATGCAAATAAACAACGTAGAAAAAGATCACATTTTTATTTGCATTTTTAGATGCAAATAAACACCGTAGAGAAGATTACAACTTTTATGTTTGCATTAGAAATAAAATAAATATTATATTTTTCACTTACAGTTTTGATGCAAAGGAAAGAATAGAATAAAATGTGCATTAGAAATAAAATAGCATTTTTGTTATAAAATATGCATTAGAATAAAATAACATTTTTGTTATAAAATATGCATTAGAAATAAAATAACATTCTTATTATTAAAATGTTGCATTAGATTAAACATGTCATTTGGAGTATAAAATGTCACATTGGATAAAAATAACATTTTTGTTATGAAATGTTGTATGAGAATGAAATACATTTTTGTCATAAAATGTGCATGAGTATAAAATAACATTTTTGTTATAAAATGTTGCATGAGAATAAAAATGGTCATTATCATTAGAGATGTTTATTTAGATTAAAAATAACATTGTAGCTAGGAATATTTATTTAGATATAAATTTGTCACTTTCGTCACATCTAGAATTGGCACATAAAATTGTCACTTTTGTTAAATGGAAATTGTCGACATACAAAAGTATCATTTTCATTTATATTGAAATTAGAATTGTCACTTTCATTTATGTTGAAATAGGAATTGTCAACAAAACAAAATTGTCTTTTATTTCGTCGCTAAAAATATGAAACATGTCATACAAATAAAATTATTTCTTTTTATTTGTCGTGTTTAAAATAGAATTGTAATGCGAATAAAATATTCTTTTTGTTCGATATAAGAATTGGTTAAATTCATTAACCAATAATCTATTTAGACGAACTGTTATTGCTTGAAAACCCCACACGGGTGTTGGGATGACATACACTAGTCCCAATATGTAGTCTTATGTCAATCGATGGATTGACAGTCTGTGATGAGCATTATTTATTTATTTTAATGCTCACATAGTTATAAATTTCACTCTGGATGTGAATGGATTGTTTAATGACTATTTATCATTACTGTTTTACACATATGCAATGTATGAAATCCATATGACGAAGTTATATGGTAAATGATTGAGTCGCATTCCGATTCAGAATATTTTTACTAAAACAATATTTTAAAATAAGAATATCTTTATATAAAGAATATTCAAAAACAAATAATCTTTTAAAATAAAGAATATTTTAAAATAATAAGTATTTTAAATAATATTCAGTAAAGAATAAAATATAAACATATGAAGTCACATTAAGTAGAAACGCTATTTTAACTCGAACGGGTTTATCGACCATTTTATTCATTCTATAATGAACATTGAAAAGAAGTGATTTCCAATATAATATTTTGAAATATTATTATTCTAATATGATAAAAATATATAATATTCAATTTTGCTATAAAGTTGAAATGATGTTAAAATTATTTTAAGATGAATTTATAAATATTTTATAAAATACATTTTAAATGTAAATCGACGATATATTATATATATTTATTTAATGGCCTGAATAGAATGCGTCACGCAGCGACCGTTCGCGAACTTCGACCATTTACTTCAAATTGGCGTAACGGGAGATCCGACCGTCGGATTATACTAAAACCGGAACCATTGGGTTCGTATCGAAAAGAGCATTCCAATAAATATAAGAGTTTTGAAATCTAACTATTAGATTTGGAATTATGTCCAAATCAAGTTCAAAAAAGGTCGCTATGGATGCAGTTCATAGGCCATTATTGGAAACCGACTGTAGGGCGATAATAAAATTATTATAAATATGGAAAAATTATTTAAAATCAAAATAAATGATTTTAAAAGAATTTAGATGAAAATTTTATATTTGGAAAGATAAAAATATATTTTTATCAAATTGAACTAGTTATTAACTAGAATAAGTCTTTTAAATAAGAATTAATAAAGCTTTCCAATTAATTGGTTTTTATTGGAATTAAATAAAATAAATTGGATTTTGGTTTATCATGAATGGTGTCTTAAATAACACTGTTCTTGAACACCGTTTGAAAAGGATAAATCATTCAATTAAAACTTTATAGTTTTTCAATTATATTTAATAATTGAAATGAAATGAAATGTAGATTGGGTTTATTGTGAACTGTGTTTTTAAACGACATTTGTTCTTTAACCCAATTAACATTAAAAATATAATTTGGAAATTATAAACATTTTATTAAGATTTAATTGGAAATTTTCCAAAGTAAAGTTTTCCAATTTAATATATTAAATTGGAATTGAATGGAATTCGATTTAATAATAATTGAGATGAGATTCTGTAAAGAAGACTGTTACTATATATGGAATTTAAAAGGCTCTACCGTTATTCCATTTGTATTATTGATTTGATATAGAAATTTATATCGATTATATATTGATTTGAATTCTGTGAAAATTCCATATTTAATGGAAGATGATTTTGGGTTTATAGTGAACTGTGTTTTAATTGACATTGTTTCTTTAACCCGATTAAAGATAAGATTAATTTCTTCAAGTTGTATAATCATAAAATAATGATTTTTGATATTAAAACCAAATTGGGGTTTTAATGAATCTTTGGGAAGAGGATTAAAGAATAAATTAGAGAATTTATCTTTGATAAAATTAATGTCAACCTTTCCCTAATGTCGTGAATATTTTATTAAAAGAATATTCTGGATTGGAATGAGGTGTATGATGTGTTTTTATAGCACTTTATTATTGATTATAAAATACGCGAGCTATTCGGAAAGATCGGGTTTAACCCATTCTGAATAATTACTATGACGATCAAGAGTCGAAGATGAAGACGGTGGTTGAAGAACGCAGGTCTTCACATCGTTTGGATGGTTACTGATGTCTTGATTTGGGCGACCACCCAAGACAAGGTATTAAGTGGTGATTATCCAGACATACTTGGAGATTAGTGGATATGCGAGGACCTCTCTCCTATATTGGGATAAGGTGTCTCCGGTTTCGTTCAGACCCAGAACGGACTTGTAAACGGATGCATGTCTAACATTGTTTTCCTCTATTTTGTATTCGTTGAACTCTGCAAAATATATATCTGTGGTGGTGGGGAATTTATTCTCTTGCTTAACACCCTTCTTTGAAACGTACGAGCTTAGAGGTTATATGTTGGTAGAAATCAATGGTATGGTTTGGATTGACAATGTGGCATGCTAAGATGCAAATGATCAAGGCTTTTGTTGAAAAGAAGAGCCTTGTGGTTGATGATCAAAGCACAGCTTTAAATAACATAGCCTTGCGTATAGCGTTACTTCGCAAGCCTCACACCCCGGTATGAACCAGGAATGGGAGTAAGGACTGCAGGGAGGACATACGTTTCTTTCTAGTTAGAAGTGGTGTCATGGTTTTTACAAGGCCTGACATTTTTACTTATGTGGATGATGGAATGAGGCGCCTCGGTTATTTGAGTCCCTAGTGGCTCTATTTACGACCCATAGGGCAGGGATTTACAGGTCTTTACAGCTGACATTCACTCGACGCGACATCCGTCTGTGGATTCTCCTCTCAGTCCCTCCTATACAGAACTTCAAACTATTGTGAGTAGGCCACGCTATGATCCTTGGTTGTGCAATCCCAAGCTTGCTAAGCGGCTTAAAGGCTGGAGCTTACAGGGTATATCTTCTAATGCGGACATATCTCCGTATGATCATCAGACTTTTTCTTGCAATACGATTGCTGCGAAGACCCAGATGCTAGCCCGCTTTGAGTCTTCTATGTAGCAATTTTGAAGGAAAATGGACTTGCTTAAGGACCATTCGGCGAAACAAATGAGTGGCTGGCACTCTCTAGCTTGCGATCTTCAAAAGCTCCATAAGGATAATCTCAAGTGCATTTCTGCTTTAGAGGACAAGAAGGCGAAGCTAATTCAAGCTCTGAGGTCCAGGGATAGTGTGGTTGCTTCTTTTGTTCCAGGAAATGTTGAGTTGGTAGGTTCAAAGCGTGCTGATGAGGCTTTATCTTGCTCTGCTCCTGGTAAGTGGAAGGTTGGTAGTCCTAGGAAGCAAAGAGGTTTGTGCCTTTCCCATCTATCTACGTTCTCATATCGGTTGTATAAGCGGGTTCTGACCCCGTATCTGACTTTATGTTGGTCTACTTTGTGACTTGTGCACATTCTGTTGTTTTGGTGGTATGGTGGATAACTTGTGATGATGCTTCTGTGTTTTGTTTTGCTAGTGTGAGGCAGTGCTCGTGCTTATTCCACTATGGTCCTCCACCCTGTTTAATAGCATTTTTATTTGTGTCTTTGTGTTACAATTCTCTATGACAGTCGTGCGTTAGTATCGCATTTACGATGTGTAGCTTTAGTGCTACCGGCTTGCTTTTTGATTTTATAGCGACTTGTTATAATTTTATTGAATTTGAAGCGGTCGGCTTCTTAAAATTTAGTTTAGTTAGTTGATCTTGTGCCACCTTTCCTTTTGAATTCACGCGTTCGTACGTTAGCAAACTCGGTGACACAAGCCCTTTGGACTTAAATATGTATTATTGTTGATTAGGACGTACTCAAATCCGCATCTCACTAACTTGGTGACCTAAATTCTTTGGAGACTGGTTTTGAGTATGTGCCCCCGTGGGAGGGCTAGGGTTTAAAATTTCAATCCAATTTTGGTCTTGTTTGATCTAGTTATCAAAAAGACCTAAATTGGATACCCCCTTTCGACTAGGATTTCTATTACCCCCTTTCAGGTAGGAATTCTTCTTGTGCTGGTCCTTCCAGCATGTTTTGCCAGTCCTTCTAGCACTAGGACTGGTGCTTCCAGCCTAGATATTTTTTTTTAATCTTTATGCTTCATCCCGGGAGGTGGACACTAGTACTTCTTATCGAATTTTTGCTTGATTCAAAGGATTATTGTCCTGCACCTAACAAGGTGCCTCTTTCGGGATTGGCAAAAAAAAATTCTAAATCTGTGGGACATGTTAAGCCGCCTTTGACTTGATGCTTTATCTCGGGAGGCGGACACTAGCTCTTCTCCTCGAGTTTTTTGTTTGACTTAAAGAGTTCACATCCTGCACCTGAGAAGGTGCCTCTTTAATGGGATTTAGCAATCTTTTATCCGTGAGACATATTGAGTTGTTTCTGCCTTCGCATAGCTTGGTACCATTCCTTTTGCTATATGCTTACAAAAAAGGGGCTGGTGTTTTTGCAATGAAAGGCGAAATTTCCTGACTCGGTGCCCATTTGTTATTCATTTGCCTACACAAAGAAATCAATTTTTAGCAGAAGTTTGTGAATGTATGATTCAAGCATGCAAATGAAGTTTCTCACTCATTTTTTATGTACATAACTCAAATGCGAAGTCTTTGCAAATATTTACAACTTTTTCAATAAATTTGAACAATGCATTATAGAAAGTAACGACGGATGTGGTCGCTATTCCAAGCTCGAGGAATCTGGACTCCATCTGTGGTAGTCAATTTGAAAGTGTCGTCTTGAAGTTTTTGGTTTATAATATATGGCCCCTCCCAATTTGGTCCAAAAACTTCGGTTCCGGTCATTACTTTTTTCAGCACAAGGTCTCCGATCTCGAAAGTCCTGTGCCTGACTTTTGAATTAAAATGCCTAGCTACCCTCCTTTGATGCACAACCATTATAAGTTTTGCTTCCTTTCATTTTTCCTCTATTTGGTCGAGGGCCTCAAGTTGTAATCTCTCATTTTCCTTCTGGTTGAAATGAATCCTACTATGAGTGGGAACTTCCAACTCTACAGGGATCATAGCTTCAGAGCCAAAAGCTAAGGAAAATGGGGTATGCCCAGTCGTAGTTTTATGAGTGTACGGTATGCCCATAATGCTAGTGGAAGCTTTTCTGCCCAACCACCTTTGGATTTCTCCAACCGCCTCTTAATATTTATTTTAGTGATTTTTTTACTACTTCCACTTGTCCGTTTGCTTGCGGATGGGTGACCACTGAAAAGTTTTTATGGATTTTATACTTGGTACAGAAATTTTTGGAATCTTCGCTCTCAAATTGTATCCCATTGTCTGTGATTATCTTTTGTGGCACCCCAAACCTGCATATGATATTTTTCAAGACAAAGTTAATTACTTTCTTTGAGGTTATGGTTGCCAATGGTTCTGCTTCAGCCCATTTTGTAAAATAATCAACAGCGACAATGGCATATCTTAAGCCAGATTTTGCGGTGGGAAGCGCCCCTATAAGATCAATGCCCCAGATAGCGAATGACCATGGACTGACCATGTGGGTTACATCTGTGGATGGCATCCTTGGAATCTTAGAGAATCTCTGACATCTATCACATTTATCAGTGTAAGCTACGAAGTCTTTATTTATATCTGGCTAAAAATAACCCTGTCGTAGAATTTTCTCAGCTAAGGTCTGACCACCAGTATGACCCCCGCATTCACCTTCATGTAATTCTATCATGATTGCTTTCGCTTCTCTTTTTGTGACACAACGAAGCAAGGGAGTAGAAAACCCTCGTCTGTACAACCGTCCAACCTAAATGAGGTACATAGGAGCCTTTCATAGGACTTTCGTTCTGTTCTTAATTTCTGCTGGGAGCGCACCAGTCATGAGATATTCTTTGATTGGCGTCATCCATGAGTTTGGCTCACTGATCGCTTCCATGATCAAATCCATCTCAACCTGCTCCATGCTGGGGCAGGAAAGGACTTCTACTGGAACTAATCCTATGAGTTGTGCATCTCCTGTGCTTGCATATTTCGCCAGCGAATCCGCTTTGGTATTTTCTTCCCTTGGAATATGGGATATGGTGTAATGTTCAAAAATTTCCTGTAGCTCCAATGCCTTAATTAGATAAGTCGGCAAATTACCCATTTTGACTTGGAACCCTCCTTTGATTTGACACACCACTATCTAGGAATCACTGAAAATATGAATGGTCTTTAGCTGTAATTCTCTCGCTAGCCTTATCCCTGCAATGAGGGCTTCATATTCAGCTTCGTTATTCATTTACGGAAATTCTAGTCTTAGCGCGTAACATATGGATCTTCCTTCAGGGGTTTCCAGGTCTACTCCTGCCCTGGAGCAGTAATCGTTTGATACTCCATCAACAAATAATTTCTGTTAGGTGCTGGTTTCAGTATCAGGTTCCTCTTTTATTTCTCCTCGGTCAGTAAATTCCACGGTAAAATCAACCGGTGCTTGTCCATTGATTGCCTTTCAGGGGTGGTTAGTAATATCATATTGACTAAGCTCAATATTCCATTTCAGCAACCTCCCGGAAGTCTCTGGTCGGGACAAGACTTGCCTTAGAGGCTGATCCGTGAGAACCTTAATAGGGTGAGCCTAAAAGTAGGGCTAGAGCTTCTTTGAGGCAATAAGTAAACAATAGGCGAGTTTTTCAAGCTTTGGATAATTCGGTTTTTCCCCGGTTAATCTTTTACTGATGTAGTAGACTGGCCTCTGAACATTCAAGTCCTACCTTACCAATGCCGCGCTTAGAGCATGGGTATATATGACCAGATACAGAAACAAATCCTCTCCGTCGTTAGGCTTTGACAACATTGGAGGTGTTGTCATGTATTGGATTAATTCTTCCAGAGCTTTCTAGCATTCAATGGTCCATTGTGTCTCTTTCTTTCCTTTCCTAAGGGCATCGAAGAATGGAAGACATCTGTCCGTTACCCTAGATATGAAGTGATTTAAAGCTGCAATCTTTCCATTTAAACACTGAAGCTCTTTCTTGGTTCCTGTGGTGCGCATTTCTCATAAGGCCGATATTTTAGCTGGATTGGCCCCTATGCCCCTGGCATTGACCATAAACCCTAGTAACTTGCCCGAATCGACCCCAAAAGAACACTTTAACGGATTCAGCTTCATGTCATATTGGCGTAGAATATTGAACATTTGGGCTAGATCTTCCAATTGATCTTCTGCTCTTTTTGAATTTACCAACATATCATCGACATAGACCTCCATTGTCTTAGCAATCTGTTTTTTGAACATAGTATTTACCAATAACTAGTAACTTTCCCGGCGTTCTTTAGGCCAAAAGGCGTCACCTTGTAGCAATATAAGCCAAGATCAGTAATGAGACTTGTGTCTTCTTGGTCTGGTCCATACATCATAATTTGGTTGTAACCAGAATATGCATCCATGAAAGACAACAAATCATGCCCAGCCGTGGAATCCACTAGTTGATCTATTCCGGGAAGAGGGAAACTATCATTTGGGAAAGTTTTGTTAAGATCTAAATAGTCTACGCAGACTCGCCATTTACCGTTTTCTTTCTTTACCAGCATAGGATTGGAAACCCATTTTGGATAAGTAGATTCTCTGATGAAGCCGTTTTCCATCAACCTATCGACTTCCTCCTTCAAGGCGCACGATCTCTCTGGCCCTTGAGTCCTCCTTTTCTGCTTGACAGGAGGTACATGCAGATCAATGTTAAGTTTATGGACTGCAATATCTGGAGATATTCCGCACATGTCGGAATGGTTCCATGCGAACACATCTAAATTGGCCTTCAAAAAGACAACCAACTAACTTTTTATTTCTGGACTCAATTGAGATCCAATATTCAACACACGATTTGGATATTTTGGTTTAACAACTATGGGAATTGTGATTTCAGCTGGAGCCTCTCTTTCGTTCTCTTCACTAGCCTTCCTAGGGTCAATTTCCTTTCGTGCTCCGCTGTTCTCGCCAGTGCAGGGACCCTTCTTTAGTTGCTATAAAGGAATTTTGTGAATGCGAAGCGTAGCCTTTGCATCTTTTCCCAAGTCTTTTCTCCTGGCCTCGTGCAGCTCTATCACATAGTAATCCCCTGCAGCGACCTAGTCGCATTTATTTACACCAATTCCCCTTTCAGTTGGAAACTTCATGGTCAAGCACCATGGAGCTAATGCAATCCTAAAGCTTGCGAGAGTCGGTCTTCCAAGGAACGCATTATAGGACGAAAACTGATTTATTAGGACAAAAGGTCTGCACCATAGAGACCTTGCGTTCTCCATCTGCCAGTTCCACGAGCAGGTCTATTGTACCGATGGGTTGTGTAGGTTGTCCAGTAAACTTGTGGATTTTATTCGGATAGTCCCGCACTTCTTCCCTAGAGAGATTCATTTTCTGGAACGTATTGATGAAGATCACATTAACGGATGCCCCCCGTGTCAACTAGGGCTCTTTTCACAACTGTAGGACCAAGACCGATTGTAATCACCATGGCATCGATAGTTGGTGTATCTAATCTGTCAGCATCCCTATCTTTGAACGCCACATCATCGGTTGAGGTTCTAGGCATCTTCATCGGTAGCTCATTGTTTAGGATCATGCATCTTTCTTCTTTTGAAGCTCCTTTTTGCTCATTAGCATACTTTTCCATATCTTCCCAGCAGTTTCCAACCGGATGAGGCCCTCAGAATATCATATTGATTACTGGTCTCGAATCAACATATATTTGAGCTTTCTCACATGAGTCGGGTTGGCTAACGGTATTACCGTGTCCTTGTGCAGGTGGAGGGTTTCGGGGATTCTTCACATACTGTTGGAGTTGATTCTTTCTGTTGAGCTCCTCAATTAAACTCTTCAGGTGTCGACATTCATTGGTATTGTGCCCTGGTTGGTGATGAAACCAGCAGAACTTGCCAGAGTTTGCTTGTTGCTCAGTAATCTTCTGAGGCTTCATCTGGGGATAGATGTCTAAATCCTTAGTGGTGAAGTATATTCTCTCTGGAGTTTCGTTTAAAAGAGTCAATTCTGAAAGCTTGTAAAGTCGCGTCTTCTTATAAGCTTTGTTGTCCTTCTCATCACTCCCCCTCTTTTTCCTAGAGTCATTTTTCTGCTCCGTTCGGAACTCGTTGCTTTTTCCTTCTTTGGCAGTGTTGTTTTCTGTGACCTTCTGAACATATGGAGTGTCTTCTTCCACGCTCATATACTGCTCAGCTTCCTTATAGAACTTTTTTAGAGTTTTGGGTTTCTTCATTTTGAGCCATTTCCCAAATTCCGATTTCTTATCAATAGCACCTTTTAGGGCTGCTAGCAAATACCAGGGTTCTGGCTCTATGACTTCAGCTGCCGCGGCATGAAACCATGTAAGGAAAGTTTTTATGGTTTCTCCAGAATTTTGTTCCATCTCGCTGAGTGACATTACATCTCTTGCTTTGGTAGTTTGTAGGCGGAACTGGTCTTGAAACCTTCTTGCCAAATCGGCAAATTGATCAACGCAGTTAGGTGGGAGTCTGGTGATGTAACACCCCGCCTCCGCTAGGGTCACTCGCAAAGGAATGCACTAGCTTTAGAGGGGCATTATTGGTAAACATGCACAGAAATATCACAAGACAGAACATATAAAATAGCGGAAGTAAAATCGAACTTTCATAAATTCATTAATAAGTAAGGTCTAAAGCCTTTTACATCAGAGTACATCAAAACCTGTCTTGCAAAAATAAAGAAGCATAAAGACTTTTCCATAAATTATTCCCCAAGTAAAAACAGTAAAGTAGCCATAGCCAAGAAAAGTCCAAGCCATCCATGATGACCTTCAAGCAGAAGAAGTCTGAACTAACCAACAGTATTTCCTCCCTGTAACCTGGGGGGGAAACGGAAGAAAAGAGGCAAAACAAAACGGGTCAGTCAAAAAGACTGAGTAAGCCCTATCTACTATTAGTATAAAAACTAGTAAAGTTAACTGACATGAGAAACTGAGATGAACATAAGCATGATGACATGATAGATAAGCTAAATCAAAATAACAGGATGAACTACTGAACTCAGATAAACTAAGGTGTCATGATAAATTACGATGTCAAGGTAAAACAAGGTATCACATCGTCAAATATAATATCCCCAAGATATCTATCACGTATAACATCCCATGGTATCTATCCTGTCTTTTTACCTGTGCACCTACCGTACTAGTATCCCCACCGTATCATGTGTTAACCATGAATGACCCTTACTTAAAAGTCGTGTAATGGTCCATGCCAATCTAATATATCGCATATATAGGTTACTCAACTCGTATGTTTTATCCCATGTAAATGTTGAGTCCCTTGCCGTAGACCATACGGGCTTTTCCCATGAGATTCTATATTACTTTAACATAGTTCCATGATCCTTAAGATCAGTTTGGACTGTTACCCTAAACCTAGCTAGGGTCTTCCAACATGAATTATCGTCTGTACAACTAGGACTTATGCTACCTAGGGCTACTAGGGATTACGCTTACCTATTGCACGTTTTCGTATCTCGGTTTGGGTTCAACCACCTAGGGCCACTAGGGATTACGCTAACCGCCAACCGCGCCCTTTTCCCCACGCATTCATCGTGAATCATTAATCCATGACTGTATGCACATGTATCACATCGTGCCATCCGAGTCCTGTCACAGGGCAGGTCAGGAAATACAGGACTCGGTCGGGAGCTGTAACACCCCGCCTCCGCTAGGGTCACTCGCAAAGGAATGCACTAGCTTTAGAGGGGCATTATTGGTAAACATGCACAGAAATATCACAAGACAGAACATATAAAATAGTGGAAGTAAAATCGAACTTTCATAAACATGAATACATAAGGTCTAAAGCCTTTTACATCAGAGTACATCAAAACCTGTGTTGCAATAGTAAAGAAGCATAAAGACTTTTTCATAAATTATTCCCCAAATAAAAACAGTAAAGTAGCCATAGCCAGGAAAAGTCCAAGCCATCCATGATGACCTTCAAGCAGAAGAAGTCCGAACTAAACAGCAGTGTTTCCTCCCTGTAACCTGGGGGGAAACGGAAGAAAAGAGGCGAAACAAAACGGGTCAGTCAAAAAGACTGAGTAAGCCCTATCTACTATTAGTATAAAAACTAGTAAAGTTAACTGTGAGAAACTGAGATGAACATAAGCATGATACAAGATAGGTCAATTAAATCAAAATAACAGGATGAACTACTGAACTCAGGTAAACTAGGGTGTCGTGATATACTACGATGTCAAGATAAAACAAGGTATCACATTGTCAGGTTCCTATCAAGTATAATATCCCAAGATATCTATCGCGTATAACGTCCCATGGCATTTATCCTGTATATCCGCTCTGCACCTACCGTACTAGTATCCCAACTGTATTACGTGTTATCCATGAATGACCCTTACTCAAAAGTCGTGTAATGGTCCATGTCAACCTAATATGCCGCATATATAGGTTACTCAACTCATATGTTTCTTTCCATGTATAAGTTCAGTCCTTTGCCGTAGGCTGTACGGGCTTTCCCATGTAAACGGTTTATCCTTGAAGTTGTTTTGGACTGCAACCCTTGATCTAGTTGTGTTTCCTTACCATGAACTATCGCGCGTCCACTTAGGATTTATGCCACCTAGGACCGCTAGGGATTATGCTACCTAATGAACGTTTCCGTGTCTCGGTTTGGGTTTTGGCCACCTAGGACCACTAGGGATTACGCCACCCGTCAACCGCGCCCTTGATCCCACGTATGTATCGTGAATCGTTTTCCATGTCTAGATGCACATGTTACCCAATGTGCCATCCGAGTTCCATGCCAGGGCAAATCAAGAAATACGGAACTCGGTCGGGAGCTTTAAATCGTCTGCCAATGCAGATATCAAGGTCTGTTTTTGTACCCGTGGCTATGGTCCCACGTGACCCCTCCCTCAACTACTGAAAGGCAATCCAAGAAAAATCATGTATAAGAACCACTCCACGGCCCCACTATAGCCCACTTTCCTACGGGCCAACCTCACCCATGACTCGATAGCAAGCACATGGTCTGTTGGGGGTTCCCTGCCTTTCCGCACGTACACGATTGACTAAAGATGGTAGGTAGTCGGCGATGTTCTATCCAGGGCAAAAACAAGAATCGTCGACTCCACACTAATCCATCCCAGTCTTTAGGTTGCTCGCATAGCAACCAAGGCATACTCTTGGTCCTTCTAACGCAGACCTTAACCTCTCATGGGCCTAGTATAATTACCTGGCAGCCCACAGAGGGATCCCAAGAATATCCTCACGTCCCCCGAAGCTTCCACTTCGGCACCCAGTGCGCTGGAGCTTTTATCCAAGTCAGATAACTTGCTCCCCCTCGTATACTAAGCGATGACCTACCGTATCAGGTTACTCATCGTTTTGAGAATTAGTCCTATGTCCTTAGCTAAGAATTATTACTTAGTTACCCTTAACTAAGGTTTACCACTTAGCTTCCTTTCCCGTTATCCTTGATTAACCACGGTTTTCTACCTAGTTCTTCTAGCTAGGGTTTGTCTATTGGGTTAAGTGTTATCATTCAAGTCCATGACTTAACCCGCCCACGAATCACGTCAAAGATTGGCTAAGTATTTAAGTTCAAGACTTAGTCCCACAAGTTGGTTAAGTGTACCCAGAGGCTCATGACTTAACCCTATCAAGTCAAATTGGTCAAGTACTAGCTTACCTTAATCCTATCGGATTATCTTGCTAGATCGATTAAGCATAGATTATCTTAATCCCATCAAATTATCGAGTCGGATTGGTTAAGTATAGGTTGGCTTAACCCCATCCTCTAATCGTACTACAATGGTTAAGTATATTCTAAAAAGGTCTTGTGACTTAACCTTATCAGGTCCGCGTATTAGATTGGTTAAGTGTAAGTTACTTAACCCCATCAAATCATCATGTATAATTGGTTAAGTATAAGTTGCTTAACCCCATTAAATTATCACGTTAAGTTGGTTAAGTATTGGTTACTTAACCTCATTGAATTACCGAGTTTAAATTGGTTAAGTGTTTAACTTAACCCCATCGAATTACCATGTTTAGATTAGTTAAGTGTGGATTACTTAACCCCATCTAATTACCGTGTCGGATTAGTTAGGTGCAAATTACTTAACCCCATCCCCTAATCATCTTGTATGGTTAAGTGTCATTAAGAAAACTTACTTAACCTTGCCAAATTATCATGTTGGATTGATTAAGTGTTGGTTAACTTAATCCCCGTCCACTAGTCGTATAAAAATGGTTAAGCGTCATTAGGCAAATCAAATCACTTAACCTAACCAACCTTGTCATGTTTTGTTAAGTATCATTAGCCTAACCAATTTACTTAACCCATTTACCCATGTCATATTTGGTTAAGAGTCATTAATCAAATTAACTTAACCCTATCATGTGGCATTAATTACTTAATGCACCCCAACCTCTCACATTAGACTTTGTTGTGGTTACTAGTTAAGCCGGTCGGTTCCGGGTAGCTTTACACCACAACTTGGTCTAACCTCGGGTTCAAGCACAACATGACCAACTTCTCACATTGGGTCCTATTGTTTGCAACTACTAGTTAGGCCGGTCGGTTCCGGGTAGTTTTACGTTGCAAACTCAACCCAACCTCGAGTTGGCCACTTTCATGTTTAGTCTAGTGTCATGTTCATAGTCAAGTTTTCAAGCAATTGGGTAGACCTAACTTAATAGGTAAATTCCCAATGGGTAGACCTAACTTAATAGGTAAATTCCCAAGCTTATGTTTTTATGCATACTCACATGTCAACTTCCATGTTATGATTCAAGTCATGTTTTCAAGTTGTATTTTCATGTCATTAGAAATTACCCATAACATAACCCAAAGCTTTTAAACTCGCATATACGTTCATAACAACTTAATGGATTAAAAGAGGAGACTTGGCAAAGGCATGACAAAAATGGATATTAAGCCACAAGTTAATCATGGTGGCAAATGAGGCACAAATATGTTCATTAGCTTGCATGTTACATTCTTAAGCCTCAAAATCATGCATAAACCCAAACTTGGCACATAAACGAATCATGGTGACAAAAGACATGGAATGATGACTAGAAACTCGCATGTATCATCATATAAGGGTTATGACTTCATATGCAAGTTGACATAAAGATTATGAAGGTTCTCATGTTGCATAATGCAACATTTCAACATAAAGGTTGTAGCTTTTAGCTCATAAGATCAAGATAAAGACTTCATAAGCTTGCATGACATGATAGCATGTATCATTCTCAATGATCAAACCCAAACTTGCAACATGAACATTTAACTTCATAGTTAATATCTAAGAGTAGGGAAAGGGCTTACATTGTTATGAAGACACAAATCGAAATGCAAAACAAAGATTGTGATGAAGTCTATGCATGCCATCACCCAAAAACCCAAAGATGAACACTCCAAATCAATAAAAACCCCATCTTTATGAACAAAGATCAAAGCTTTAGCCTTGAGATCAACTTGAGAAGCTCTCATACTAACATAGGGACTCTCTAATACTCTCATGATCATGAAACCTCTCATAGAAATGAAGTGGAGGCTAGGATAGTTGAGTGGAGGCCATGAGAGTAGAAATTTTGCCATAGTTTAGTTGCATGAATGAATAATGAGGGTTTAGGATAGGTTAGGGTCTTATTTATAGATTAGGCAAGTGTTTTAGGCCATAGGATTAAACCTAGATTCAATCCAAGCCATCAAAGCATGTCTTGGGGAAGAAGTCAAGTGTAGGAACCATCTAGGGCCTTTAGATTAAAGATGAACCATGAGAACCATCCAAATGCAAAATCTGCATTTGAGCGAATCGGCCCACGGGTTGACAGCCAAACACCCTGGATTAACCCCTAGTCGACCCAGCGAGCTCGGGTCGACCTCAAAAATCGGCCGGTTCGGTTATTCCCCTCTCCCAATTCGCTGTTTTGAACATTTTTGCATATTTATTTATTAAATTTTCAATTATATATATATATATATATATATATATATCAATATATATATATATATTTCTCTGCGCAACCCATTTCACTTAATTAAGTATACTTTAATTTGGGAATTTTTTGTGAAACTTCGCGAGGCCATATCTTGGTCATACGGACTCCGATTTCCGAAAACTCAGACTCTATTTCGCGTATTTTTCCGAGACGAACGCAATGGCATAGCCTGTTTCCCTTGATTCAGATTTTACAGTTTAATTCTGCCTCCATTTATGTTATAATAGGTTATTGAAAATACGGGTTGTTACAGGAGCTTTCGATTTATCTGCCGGTGCAGATGCTAAGGTCTGTTTTTCTATCCGTGGCTATGGTCCCACGGGACCCCTCCCTCAACTAGCGAAAGACAAGACAGGATAAATCCTGTATGAGAACACACTACTGGCCAACCCACAATCCTAGCCTTACCGCAACCATAATTAGATAGCAATTATGGTCTATTGGGTGTTCTCTGCCTTTCCGTACGTACACGCTTGACCAAAGATGGTAGGTAGCCTGACGAAAAATGCTATCTAGGGTATGACCGTGTATCGTCGATTATCCCCTATCCATCCCCGTCTTTAGGTCGCTCGCATAGCAACCAAGGCATACTCTTGGTTCTTCTAACGCAGACCTTAACCTCTCATGAGCCTAGTATAATTACCTGGCAGCTCATAGAGGGATCCCAAGAATATCCTCACGTTCCCCGAAGCCGCTGCTTCGTTACCCAGTTCGCTGGAGCCTTTATCTAAATCAGATACTTGCTCCTACTCGTATACTTAAACGATGACCTACCGTACCAGGTTACTCATCTATCTATGAACTGGTCTAAATTTCCTTGACTAAGAATCATTACTTAGTTATCCTTCAACTAAGGTTTACCACTTAGCCTTATTCCCGTTATCCTCGTTAATTACGGTTACCCATCTAATCCTCCGAATTAGGGTTTATATAACAGATTAAGTGTCACTTAAGTTCATGACTTAATCCCGTCTACAAATCATGTCAAAATTGGCTAAGTATCCAAGTTCGAGACTTAACCCGTCTACAAATCATGTCAAAATTGGCTAAGTATCCAAGTTCGAGACTTAACCCGTCTACAAATCATGCTCAAGTTGGTTAAGTATATATTAACTTGACCCTATCAAATTACTTAGTCAAACCGGTCAAGTGTATTCAAGCGATTCATGACTTAGCATTATCATGTTTTCACGTTATATTGGTTAAATGTGGGTTAACTTAACCTCAATAAATTCACGAGTTAGATTGGTTAAGTATAGATCACTTAACCACATCAAATTAACGGGTTAGATTGGTTAAGTTTAGGTCACTTAACCACATCAAATTAACGGGTTAGATTGGTTAAGTATAGTTCACTTAACCACATCAAATTAACGAATTAGATTAGTTAAGTGTTTAACTTAACCCCATTAAACTACCAAGTGGGATTAATTAAGTCTAGGCTAACTTAACCCCATCTGATTATCATGTTTAGACTAGTTGAGTCTAATCTTAACCCCATCCGATTATCATGTTTAGACTAGTTGAGTCTAATCTTAACCCCATCCATTAACTGTATCTTTCGGTTAAGTGTTATTAAGAAAACTTACTTAACCTTACCAAATTATCGTGTTGGATTGATTAAGTGTTGGTTAACTTAACCCCGTCCACTAGTCGTATAAAAATGGTTAAGTGTCGTTAGGCAAATCAAGTTACTTAACCTACCCAACCTTGTCATGTTTTGTTAAGTATCATTAGCCTAATCAAATTACTTAACCCACTTGTCCATGTCATATTTGATTAAGAGTCATTAATCAAATTAACTTAACCCTATCATGTGGCATTAATTACTTAATGCACCTCAACATCTCACATTAGACTTTGTTGCGGTTACTAGTTAAGCCGGTCGGTTCCGGGTAGCTTTACACCACAACTTGGTCTAACCTTGGGTTTAAGCACAACATGACCAACTTCTCACATTGGGTCCTATTGTTTGCAACTACTAGTTAGGTCGGTCGGTTCCGGGTAGTTTTACGTTGCAAACTCAACCCAACCTCGAGTTGGCCACACTTATATTATCTAAGTGTCATGTTCATCATGTTTCCAAAACATGTTACAAGTTTTTCAAGCATTTGGGTAGACCTAACTTAATAGGTAAATTCCCAAAGGGTAGACCTAACTTAATAGGTAAATTCCCAAGCTTGTGTTTTTATGCATACTTACATGTCAACTTCCATGTTATATTTCAAGTCATGTTTTCAAGTATAAACACATGTCATATTTAACGTTACACGTTGTCATGTTTATACCCATTTACCCAAATCATGTTCATATCATTATGTTTTCCCATAATGTGACCCCAACGCTTTTTAAACTCGCATATACGTTCGCAACAACGTAATGGATTAAAAGAAGAGACTTGGCAAAGGCATGACAAAAATGGATATTAAGCCACAAGTTAATCATGGTGGCAAATGAGGCACAAATGTGTTCATTAGCTTGCATGTTACATTCTTAAGCCTCAAAAACATGCATAAACCCAAACTTGGCACATAAGCGAATCATGTTGACAAAAGACATGGAATGATGACTAGTAACTCGCATATATCATCATATAAGGGTTATGACTTCATATGCAAGTTGACATAAAGGGTATGAAGGTTCTCATGTTGCATAATGCAACATATCAACATAAAGGTTATAGCTCTTAGCTCATAAGATCAAGATAATGACTTCATAAGCTTGCATAACATGATAGCATGTATCATTCTCAATGATCAAACCCAAACTTGCAACATGAACATTTAACTTCATAGTGAATATCTAAGAGTAGGGAAAGGGCTTACATTGCTATGAAGGCCTAAATCGATTAAATTAAAGCTTGTGATGAAGCCTATGCATGCCATCACCCAAAAACCCAAAGATGAACACTCCAAATCAATAAAAACCCCATCTTTATGAACAAAGATCAAAGCTTTTGCCTTGAAATCAACTTGAGAAGCTCTCATACTAACATAGGGACTCTCTAACACTCTCATGATCATGAAACCTCTCATAGAAATGAAGTGGAGGCTAGGATAGTTAAGTGGAGGCCATGAGAGTAGCAATTTTGCCATAGTTTAGTTGCATGAATGAATAATGAGGATTTAGGATAGATTAGGGTCTTATTTATAGATTAGGCAAGTGTTTTAGGCCATAGGATTAAACCTAGATTCAATCCAAGCCATCAAAGCATGTCTTAGGGAAGAAGTCAAGTGTAGGAACCATCTAGGGCCTTTAGATTAAAGATGAACCATGAGAACCATCCAAATGCAAAATCTGCATTTGAGCGAATCGGCCCACGGGTTGACAGCCAAACACCCTGGATTAACCCCTAGTCGACCCAGCGGGCTCGGGTCGAACTCAAAAATCGGCCGGTTCAGTTATTCCCCTCTCCCAATTCGGTGTTTTGAACATTTTTGCATATTTATTTATTTAATTTTCAATTATATATATATATATATCAATATATATATATATATATATATATATATATATTTCTCTGCGCAACCCATTTCACTTAATTAAGTATACTTTAATTTGGGAATTTTTCGTGAAACTTCGCGAGGCCATATCTTGGTCATACGGACTCCGATTTTCGAAAACTCGGACTCTATTTCGCGTATTTTTCCGAGACGAACGCAATGGCATAGCCCGTTTCCCTTGATTCAGATTTTACAGTTTAATTCTGCCTCCATTTATGTTATAACAGGTTATTGAAAATACGGGTTGTTACATTCTCCCCACCTTTTAGGATTTCGTCCCCGAAATCTCCAAGTTAGGAAGAACATATCCTACCATCCATCATCCATCTACTCAAAACATCATCCACAAGCAACCATTGTCCTTAGATGATTTCTAATGCTGTATGAATATATGCAAAACGTGTGTGTACATGTTCCTTAGCTAATGCTAATGATCAGGCCTGAATAATCTTTCTAATGCAAAATATGTATAGTGCCATGAATCCAACATGTATGCATATAGTCCTAGTCATATAGATACTATATGCGTGCACAATCATTCATTCATATGCAACAACCGCATGATAATACATTCGATTTCATCCATAAACAAGTATAAATACTCGTCATATGCAATATGAAATGTGACCGAGTCGAGCTAGTATCTAATGTGTATTCGCGGATCCACGAGCAACCACTTGCAACCACTTGCAACCATATCAATCATAACATGTTTCAAATACATGTTTACATCCATAGGGTTCTACCAAGAATTCCCTGAAACAGGGTCGAGAAGATAAACAGGACAAACTCCTCACAGGGTTTGTAACGGAGAATAGGACCGAGAGGATGTCCACAAAAGATAGCCTACAAGTAAGCTCTACAGAAAACAGGGATCAAGGATATACTCCCAAAAAGAGATACCATGCGCGTATCTAGTCTTTGACCATCAAAGTCGTCTTTTAACTTCGCGATTTTGTAGCTTCTTATTCCTGTTTCCATAACATGAGCTGGAACTCATTTCTTCGTCGCCTCTCGTTCCACTTGCACTTATCCTTTTCCTAGAATACTTGACGCAAACATGACTGCGTACTCATGATCTCATGCAAGCTTTCCAAAATTCACTAGTGAATCTTGGATCTCGTTTATATACTATAAGGCATTCCATGTAGAAGAACTTTCTCTTGAAAGTAAACAGATGTCAATCAGGTTATCATGCGCACTTACTAGGGTGATCTCTATAACCCATGCATAAATGAAGTAAACCATCCGTCTTATTGGCGAACACCACTCGATCGGGCTTCAAATTTCCAATAAAGGCATCAAGGGATTCTAAGTAACTAGTCATGACAGAACCTCAAAAAGGTTACCCGATACTTCGAGGGCATTACCAAGGCTAGTCAAAAGGTCTAACTACCCTCCTATCAAAACCGAGAGTGGCACCCCCTACTGGATAACCACTTCATCCCTAGAATCCATCCATAGCTTATAAACATAAGCATTATTTCCAAACTCAACACTTGGCATAGACATTCCCAAATCCAAACAAGTCATGTATAAATGGACTGATTCTCCAATAGGACTTTGAGACAAAAATGGGATTCTCTATTACGCTAGTACTTAAGGTGCAGAGACTCAACTATCGAAGCATACTTAAATGATACGAACAACGAAGTCCTAACGGGATGATAGAGAAGAAAAGCTAAACCTTTAACAAGATCGTTACCCTCCTTCCGAGGTACTCTAGAAATGAGAGCATACTACTGCCCTCCCAATGATCTTGTCCTTGTCCCATAATACTTAACTATCCGCCCCGTTTTACCATGCCAAAGGTACTCTCTCGTCATGGGTTTCATTGTTCATCTTTCTCCCTCCTTTGAGGACTAAGCCATACCAACAAGTTGCTTATCCTTAAGCTCGTATCCTTTATCCTTCTTTCTCACGATCCTTTCTTATAACGCGGCCACTGGTCTCTCGAGAACCACCTCCATCGTATGGAAAGCACTTTCGTAGGTAGAAAAGACTAGTCGCAGTTAAAACTACTGTGACTACAGATGGAGGAAAGAAAGGAAAAGAGACTCAATTAAGGAAACAATGATAGTGCTAATGGCCTTTGGGGAATAGCCTTTTTCTTTTAAAAGAAAATTTTCTTGAAAAATGCTTCTTTGTAAACGGTTTTTTTTTTCCAAATAGTTTTCAGAAGGTCTTTAAAAACTTTTGCCCAGTCTGGTAACCTTCTGCTCTGATACCACATGTAACACCCCGCCTCCGCTAGGGTCACTCGCAAAGGAATGCACAAGCTTTAGAGGGGCATTATTGGTAAAAATGCACAGAAATATCACAAGATAGAACATATAAAATAGCGGAAGTAAAATCGAACTTTCATAAATTCATTAATAAGTAAGGTCTAAAGCCTTTTACATCAGAGTACATCAAAACCTGTCTTGCAAAAATAAAGAAGCATAAAGACTTTTCCATAAATTATTCCCCAAGTAAAAACAGTAAAGTAGCCATAGCCAAGAAAAGTCCAAGCCATCCATGATGACCTTCAAGCAGAAGAAGTCTGAACTAACCAACAGTATTTCCTCCCTGTAACCTGGGGGGAAACGGAAGAAAAGAGGCAAAACAAAACGGGTCAGTCAAAAAGACTGAGTAAGCCCTATCTACTATTAGTATAAAAACTAGTAAAGTTAACTGACGTGAGAAACTGAGATGAACATAAGCATGATGACATGATAGATAAGCTAAATCAAAATAACAGGATGAACTACTGAACTCAGATAAACTAAGGTGTCATGATAAATTACGATGTCAAGGTAAAACAAGGTATCACATCGTCAAATATAATATCCCCAAGATATCTATCACGTATAACATCCCACGGTATCTATCCTGTCTTTTTAGCTCTGCACCTACCGTACTAGTATCCCCACCGTATCATGTGTTAACCATGAATGACCCTTACTTAAAAGTCGTGTAATGGTCCATGCCAACCTAATATATCGCATATATAGGTTACTCAACTCGTATGTTTTATCCCATGTAAATGTTGAGTCCCTTGCCGTAGACCATACGGGCTTTTCCCATGAGATTCTATATTACTTTAACATAGTTCCATGATCCTTAAGATCGGTTTGGACTGTTACCCTAAACCTAGCTAGGGTCTTCCGACATGAATTATCGTTTGTACAACTAGGACTTATGCTACCTAGGGCTACTAGGGATTACGCTTACCTATTGCACGTTTTCGTATCTCGGTTTGGGTTCAACCACCTAGGGCCACTAGGGATTACGCTAACCGCCAACCGCGCCCTTTTCCCCACGCATTCATCGTGAATCGTTTTTCCATGACTGTATGCACATGTATCACATCGTGCCATCCGAGTCCTGTCACAGGGCAGGTCAGGAAATACAGGACTCGGTCGGGAGCTTTCGATTTATCTGCCGGTGCAGATGCTAAGGTCTGTTTTTCTATCCGTGGCTATGGTCCCACGGGACCCCTCCCTCAACTAGCGAAAGACAAGACAGGATAAATCCTGTATGAGAAAACACTACTGGCCAACCCACAATCCTATCCTTACCGCAACCATAATTAGATAGCAATTATGGTCTATTGGGTGTTCTCTGCCTTTCCGTACGTACACGCTTGACCAAAGATGGTAGGTAGCCTGACGAAAAATGCTATCTAGGGTACGACCGTGTATCGTCGACTATCCCCTATCCATCCCCGTCTTTAGGTCGCTCGCATAGCAACCAAGGCATACTCTTGGTTCTTCTAACGCAGACCTTAACCTCTCATGAGCCGAGTATAATTACCTGGCAGCTCATAGAGGGATCCCAAGAATATCCTCACGTTCCCCGAAGCCGCTGCTTCGTTACCCAGTTCGCTGGAGCCTTTATCTAAATCAGATACTTGCTCCTACTTGTATACTTAAACGATGACCTACCGTACCAGGTTACTCATCTATCTATGAACTGGTCTAAATTTCCTTGACTAAGAATCATTACTTAGTTATCCTTCAACTAAAGTTTACCACTTAGCCTTATTCCTGTTATCCTCATTAATTACGGTTACCCATCTAATCCTCCGAATTAGGGTTTATATAACAGATTAAGTGTCACTTAAGTTCATGACTTAATCCCGTCTACAAATCATGTCAAAATTGGATAAGTATCCAAGTTCGAGACTTAACCCGTCTACAAATCATGTCAAAATTGGCTAAGTATCCAAGTTCGAGACTTAACCCGTCTACAAATCATGCTCAAGTTGGTTAAGTATATATTAACTTGACCCTATCAAATTACTTAGTCAAACCGGTCAAGTGTATTCAAGCGATTCATGACTTAGCCTTATCATGTTTTCACGTTATATTGGTTAAATGTGGGTTAACTTAACCTCAATAAATTCACGAGTTAGATTGGTTAAGTATAGATCACTTAACCACATAAAATTAACGAGTTAGATTGGTTAAGTTTAGGTCACTTAACCACATCAAATTAACGGGTTAGATTGGTTAAGTATAGTTCACTTAACCACATCAAATTAACGAGTTAGATTAGTTAAGTGTTTAACTTAACCCCATTAAACTACCAAGTGGGATTAATTAAGTCTAGGCTAACTTAACCCCATCCGATTATCATGTTTAGACTAGTTGAGTCTAATCTTAACCCCATCCAATTATCATGTTTAGACTAGTTGAGTCTAATCTTAACCCCATCCATTAACTGTATCTTTCGGTTAAGTGTTATTAAGAAAACTTACTTAACCTTACCAAATTATCGTGTTGGATTGATTAAGTGTTGGTTAACTTAACCCCGTCCACTAGTCGTATAAAAATGGTTAAGTGTCGTTTGGCAAATCAAGTTACTTAACCTACCCAACCTTGTCATGTTTTGTTAAGTATCATTAGCCTAATCAAATTACTTAACCCACTTGTCCATGTCATATTTGATTAAGAGTCATTAATCAAATTAACTTAACCCTATCATGTGGCAATAATTACTTAATGCACCTCAACCTCTCACATTAGACTTTGTTGCGGTTACTAGTTAAGCCGGTCGGTTCTGGGTAGCTTTACACCACAACTTGGTCTAACCTCGGGTTTAAGCACAACATGACCAACTTCTCACATTGGGTCCTATTGTTTGCAACTACTAGTTAGGCCGGTCGGTTCTGGGTAGTTTTACGTTGCAAACTCAACCCAACCTCGAGTTGGCCACACTTATATTATCTAAGTGTCATGTTCATCATGTTTCCAAAACATGTTACAAGTTTTTCAAGCATTTGGGTAGACCTAACTTAATAGGTAAATTCCCAAAGGGTAGACCTAACTTAATAGGTAAATTCCCAAGCTTGTGTTTTTATGCATACTTACATGTCAACTTCGATGTTATATTTCAAGTCATGTTTTCAAGTATAAACACATGTCATATTTAACGTTACACGTTGTCATGTTTATACCCATTTACCCAAATCATGTTCATATCATTATGTTTTCCCATAGTGTGACCCCAACGCTTTTTAAACTCGCATATACGTTCGCAACAACGTAATGGATTAAAAGAAGAGACTTGGCAAAGGCATGACAAAAATGGATATTAAGCCACAAGTTAATCATGGTGGCGAATGAGGCACAAATGTGTTCATTAGCTTGCATGTTACATTCTTAAGCCTCAAAAACATGCATAAACCCAAACTTGGCACATAAGCGAATCATGTTGACAAAAGACATGGAATGATGACTAGTAACTCGCATATATCATCATATAAGGGTTATGACTTCATATGCAAGTTGACATAAAGGGTATGAAGGTTCTCATGTTGCATAATGCAACATATCAACATAAAGGTTATAGCTTTTAGCTCATAAGATCAAGATAATGACTTCATAAGCTTGCATAACATGATAGCATGTATCATTCTCAATGATCAAACCCAAACTTGCAACATGAACATTTAACTTCATAGTGAATATCTAAGAGTAGGGAAAGGGCTTACATTGCTATGAAGGCCTAAATCGATTAAATTAAAGCTTGTGATGAAGCCTATGCATGCCATCACCCAAAAACCCAAAGATGAACACTCCAAATCAATAAAAAAACCCCATCTTTATGAACAAAGATCAAAGCTTTTGCCTTGAAATCAACTTGAGAAGCTCTCATACTAACATAGGGACTCTCTAACACTCTCATGATCATGAAACCTCTCATAGAAATGAAGTGGAGGCTAGGATAGTTAAGTGGAGGCCATGAGAGTAGCAATTTTGCCATAGTTTAGTTGCATGAATGAATAATGAGGATTTAGGATAGGTTAGGGTCTTATTTATAGATTAAGCAAGTGTTTTAGGCCATAGGATTAAATCTAGATTCAATCCAAGCCATCAAAGCATGTCTTGGGGAAGAAGTCAAGTGTAGGAACCATCTAGGGCCTTTAGATTAAAGATGAACCATGAGAACCATCCAAATGCAAAATCTGCATTTGAGCGAATCGGCCCACGGGTTGACAGCCAAACACCCTGGATTAACCCCTAGTCGATCCAGCGGGCTCGGGTCGACCTCAAAAATCGGCCGGTTCGGTTATTCCCCTCTCCCTATTTGCTGTTTTGAACATTTTTGCTTATTTATTTATTTAATTTTCAATTATATATATATATATATATATATATCAATATATATATATTTCTCTGCGCAACCCATTTCACTTAATTAAGTATACTTTAATTTGGGAATTTTACGTGAAACTTCGCGAGGCCATATCTTGGTCATACGGACTCCGATTTTCGAAAACTCGGACTCTATTTCGCGTATTTTTCCGAGACGAACGCAATGGCATAGCCCGTTTCCCTTGATTCAGATTTTACAGTTTAATTCTGCCTCCATTTATGTTATAACAGGTTATTGAAAATACGGGTTGTTACAGGTGAACCACAGTGAGGCTACACCTTCCAGGCATACAGGAAAGCATAAGCACTTTACCTCATCGGTCGTCCTGGCTCCATTCATGTGCTGATCATATTTGAATAGGAAGATATTCAGATCCCCAGTTCCACAATAAGGCGCTATTGTTGGGGGGAAGAATTTCTTGGGGAATTTTGCTTAGCGGATCCTTTCTATAAATGGGTTTTTACTGGGTGAAAATTTCCATTCTTTTTCTTCGTCCTCCCGGGTTGTTTTTTCTTTCATTATTCGCTGGATCATATCTGCAATGCGTTTCTCATCGTTCGCTCGCTCCCCTGGACTGCATCTAAGTTTTTGCTGGTGCAAGCGCAGTTCGAGCTCCGAAGCCTTTCATTTCTTTTGGGAGGTGTTCTTTTGGTAGGATTTGCGGTACTTTGAGCCGCACGCTTCTCTGTAAGTTGCGGAGATCAGACCTTAGATTTCTCAACGTCGGCCTTCCCCTTATCTCCCACTAAGAAGTGAGGTTGATTAAGGTCTGAGGCTGAAGAGTCCTCTCTTTTGTCAGCATGGTTCACAGCATTTGGTGGTGGAAGATTGACTAGAGTATTAATCAAGGCATCAAGCCTTTCTATCATCATCTTGGTTGTGGCATCCATTTTTTCATTCAAACCGGTCACAGCCAACATTCAATTCATCTCGTGTGACAGATGGCCTGGAGGATTCTTCAACTTCTTGATTCAAATTCTATGCATGGTTTCGTCACCACGAACATCCCCAACGGCCGTGGTAGTTCTACTGGATTTGTTATTTTTCTTTGAACCGGCCACGGCTTCAAGGGAAAAGGGCGGTTCAGGATTTTGACGGTAGGCTATTGAAATTTAGAGGGGAGTGTGAAGGAAGGATATGAGAATTGGCCTCATGGTGGGTGCCAAATGTTTTCACCGAAAATGGTTCAAACACCAAGGGTACAAGGATTGTACTTCACCAATACGGTTAGAAAATAAATGGAGCCACATTCAACAACAATTAAAAGTAAAAATGCGAAGGAAACAAAATGGAGATGAGGTTTTAGAGTGGTTCTGCCTTGAGCTAGGCCTACATCCACTGTGAAGCTGATTTGCATTATCATGATGATATTTACAAGATACATCAACTCTCGTTTTTTATACATCTCATTGTTCTCTCAATATATTCTCACTTTTACATACAAATCTTGCTTAGATTCGCGATATTCGATGAAATAATGGCAGAATCTATGAAGGAAAAGGATGGATAAGCAATTGAGGAAGAGGATGTCTTCAATCTTTTTCATTTATAGGATTTGAATGGACGCCGTGGCCAAGTGGAAGAAAGACCTTGGGATTGGAGTTCATGATCATGGTTGAAATGGCTGAGGATGGAGTTTGGTAGCACTTCATTATGGCTAGAGGTCCCCCTTTCTTGGTGGAGGGTGTGACCTATTTATAAGTGAGCACTTATGGAGGTTTGAACTGGAATTCGTCCGAATCGCCTGTCCCATTAACTACTAAAAAGCCACCGCCCGGCTACAGCCAGTTGTCAGCAACCGTCCCTGACTGTCCAGTAAAATGACTTTACAAGAGCGAACGACTCTGTGAGAGTGAGCGACTTCCCAAGTCCTGAACATATTTAGGTGAGCTATCCCATCCAGGCGAGTGGGTTGGTTGAAGCGATCGTGTTTGATTGTAGGCGGATGGGCGATCAACACCTTAATTGGAGGAAAACGTCTGATTGAAATAGTAATGACAGATTGAGGAGCGAGCGACTAGGGCTGTAATCTGTAAGTGGACATAGAATGCGTGTGTGATCCCTGGTGTCTTGGGACTCTCATATGACTGATGGGGGCAATTCTTCTCCTTGCTTTGTTCAATCAAACCCTCGGATACGGGGATGAGCGGAGTGACCTTTCTAGGATGTATGAGCATTTGTGTCACGCCGTTCTTGGGATGGTCTTGCATGCGCTACTTCTTTGTAAGATCGAACTATGCCATGTGACTAAACCTGGTTGTGTTTGAGTGGACCCCCCAAACGTTCTAATATGCGCAACTTTCCCAGCCGTATCAACCCTTCGTAGGGTGTGATCGTCCCTGACCTTTCATAGACCGTCTGAGTATATTGAGAAGCATTTTGCATGACCGACCCTAATGACGCCCGATCCATAATACTTACGCAGACTTAATAAACCAATATATGTGCGGTTTTTAAGGGATAAACAGTATATATATACGTACAAAAATGACATATTTGTATTTCCATGTTATGTTGTATACTATATTTTATTCGTTCCGCTGTGAGATTCATATTACTCTGATTCTGTTGTTATGTTCTTCTTCTTCTACTCTAATTTTCTATCTTTCTTTTTCTCACCCTCTAAATTCTTTCTATTGACGTTCCAATACTTTCTATTCTTAAATAATCGACATGGTGTTGTATGTCTATTTCCGAGGTCGAAAATTCGCGTTCGTTACATGACGTCTCACGAGGAGGTGGAGGCGCGCTTATACTGAACAGAATAGTAAGATGTTCGAACGAGGGGGGTACGGGTGCATTTCAGCAGGCAATGAGCATGCATCGCGCCGATTAGGGAAAATAAAACGCTGTGGCGCATGTGATTAATGCTATGACCTTTAAATCTAACGGATCGGGCCTGATAAACCTGGGACCATAGTCGGCATAGGTTATCACATTGTGATGTGTAAGCCGATCGATGGGTAGTATTAGAAAATTCCTTCCTAATTATTTACTTCAGCTTGAATTTTTAGAAGTGCAAAACTGCAACGAACTGACCAATTCCTGATCCTGAATACCGGCACAAACTCCATGTCAACTAAACAAGCCCCAGAAATTACGGGTCATTAATAGAAAGAAGTTGGAGGGTGAGAAAAAGAAAGAAAATTATAATAGAAGAAACGAAGATCAGAATGTCACAAAATTCAGAGCAGACACAAATCTCACAGTGGAACGAATAATAGTATTATATAACGTAACTTTTGAATTACAAATATGTCTGTATATATACATACCTTGATCAGACTACAACACAACATATCACAATGGAAATAAAAGTAGCTATCTAATGTTGAAGCCTCCTGCTGCAAGCTCCTCCAAGTATATCTGTAAAATCCCAACTAGTTGACTACCTGTATAAATTTTGGCACCCAAGAGTTTAGGGTAAAACAAAACAAATTAAACTCTAGGTCTGTCATAGGACTGGTGTGAGAACACTCCAACTTCTTGGTTTTACTTTTAAAATTTCTTTTCAAAGAAAGGATAATCGTAAGACCAAACAACATATAAACACAGATTGTTTTTAACTTACGAAAACCTAAAATATTCTTTTTATCAACACTATTCTGATAATATAATGGTATCTAATCAATTCAGTAACAATCTAAACCCAAAGGAGCTTATTAGAGAATGGATTTCCAACTATGACAAGGTATGAAACCACCTTATGATTGTATATCTCTAGAGAGGAATACACCGAGTTCAGTAAGAACATCTTGTAACTAGGGCCACACATGAATGGTCACACATTTCGTTGAGTGTATCCAATATCTTATCACCAACGGTTGGGATCAGCAATCGTTACCAAAGCATATAACATCGATAGAATAAAGAAGCAAAAGGATTTTTCTCTAGATCAGGTAGGAGCGACCCACATAGCTATGCTGTCTACCCGATTTTTTTCATTTCCCGGCTTAAGGCCATACTTACCCTTTAATAGTACAGCATCATTCACTTTGAATGTCACTTCGTTAAACCCGCCAAATCATAAATTGATTTCCCGAAAATATCATAGGTATAAAGATAAGAGAAACTTATTCCTTTGCCACCAACGTAGATATGTTTGAAGAGATAATTGCACGTGATCTATTAGGTGTACTCTTTGAAACGTTCATTTATACAAGTTGTCATGGGACTGGACAAACCAAAGGCACCATTCCATCATTCCATCTTAGGCAATTTCTACCTAGGATTAACATAACATCCCTTGCACTTTACTTCATCTTCAATTATCATCGGCATATTTGATTTGCAACACTTATCTCCATATGGATTGGTTTTAAGATAATAAACCTGATCTCGGTCTCTTCATATTGACAACGGAAATATAAAATGGGTTAAATCTTTGATAGTCGGTTATTTAACAATCAAATGAAACAACATACAACCAACGATTCTATTTCCAAATGGAAACTCTGTCAATGAAGCATTAACCAACACTTAGCCCTTTAAATTAATTTATTCGTTTCCCAATTTCCTTTCAATATCTTTACTCTGATATTCTTTAAAATTCGTTTATCCTCTCCCGATTCTTCGAAAACATTTCCATCTATGATAACTATTTATTTTCTATATTCTAGAAAATATCTTATATTAACTTCGGAAACGTTTCCATATATTCACGAATTCTAATTTTCTATATTTAGAAAATATATGTTATTAACATCAAAAAACATTTCCATCTCTTCACATTTCTTAATTTCAATATTTAGAAGATATACGTTATTAAAATTAGAAAAACATTTCCATATATTCACACTTCTTATTTTCTTCAACTTGATCATTTCATTTTCTATGCTCTGAAAACATCTCTGATTATATTTGAAAAACATTTCCAAAACTCATTCACTCGGATTTAAACTAATTTTGTATAAAACATTGTTACGACAACTCAACCCATGAATTACTCATTAACTAACTATATTTCTAACCAACCTTCGCCATCGAACCTTAACCTTTTCTCAGTCAAAAATGAAATTAATCAAGTTGGGGTACAATTACCTCTTAGACCTTAATTGAACAACATTCTTAACTTCGAAATAGACAAAGTTCATAACTTCGAATACCAACAAAAACATTGCTAACACAATTCTCGGATTCAATTTAAGAATCCACTTTTTAAACAATAGTGTTAAAATCCATGCTCCAAGATATTAAATCTTAAAATATATCTTTTATTCATTAATATGAAAAAATAGTATTTAAATAAATAAATGAACAATTCATTAATCTTTAATAAAAACGAAATGTAAACAGTACTTTCATGAATTCGATATAGTCGAATTTCAATGTATAACTCTCTTTCGAATACTCTTTATTCGACAACTCTCCTTCGATTAATCTCTATTCGATAACTCTTTTTTGAATAATCTCTATTCGATGACTCTTTTTCAAATAATCCCAATTCGATTAACGTTCTGAACTTCAAAGAAAATTTACCGTTTTAGGTCAAATCAATTTCTATTTTCATCCTAAATTCAACTTTGAATTTTTCACTGTCAAACCATTACCAACTTCCTTTATAATTATTCCAATCTACAAAATGTTTGCTTTTAAACCATTATCCACTTTAAATTGTGAATACTATTCCTTTACATAAATATGGACTCGTTATATCAAATCAATCTTGATTTTATTTATAAATACTATTATAGGTTCAAATCCCATTTTTCGAGTCATATAATAACTTCTAATTCAATATCAAATCTCGCTTATATATCAACCTTTTAGCTAATTTTATTTAACAAGTTTATAACTTATATCAACCTCATATTCAAATATAAATTATTGGTTTCGAATCAAATATAAATTTCCTTGTCAAGATCTATTTTTTATAATATATAATTTCTAGAAATAAATTATTTATATAAGATTCGACATAGTCGAATTCCAGTTGTGAATCATTATGAATTTATTTTAATTCTATTCACTTTCCGAACATCAGAATTTATTTCATCGTTTCCTTTTTAAAACGATTCCCAAATTCCCTTTAAATTCATTCTTGAATCTACATTTCCAAATTACCCTATGATGATTGTTCCACTTCATTTATAAACATCGTTTACAAATCAAACTACTGGTTTTACTATTAAAAACAAGTTATTATTTCATCGCCATTCGAAATTCAATTTCTATTTTGCAAAAATAGAATTTTCCTTTTAAATATCCAAATTAGTTTTCGTTTCATTCAAATATATTTTTACGGTATTTAAATACCAATTAATCTAGGGACAATGCTATTCAAACATCCAACACATCAAAAAATTTCATAGAACATTTAACACATCATATATCACAATATATGAAAACAAACAGTTATAATTTTGAGGAATCTAGTTGGATCCCTCCAACCTATTTTTCCTACATTCACAGATGTTAGACAACATAAAAAAATACCAATCCCACTTCGAGGTGGGATATCGCTGAATATAAGTTCATCCGCTATTATTCAGAGTGCATAGGGTCTTATCCGCTAAAATGTGCGTGAATATCCAACTACCAAGCCTAAATATAACTAATGTATATAATAGCAAAAATTGGTAATAACACATCAATTCATCCAAATAATCATCACACAACATTCAATCATCATACATCAACATTAAAATATGTTTATAATATTTTAAACTGGACGGAGTTAGTGAGTTTACTCACATTGGTCTTTTATCGTTGAATAACGATAAACGTTGATTAATCCAATGAGGCGTTTTATTTCACCATAAATTGAGACGAGCTGTAAAATTGCTCCAAACTAGTTTCATTGTGTAGCCTGCGTCCATACGATCCTAACAGATCTTGTTTCATCATATTTTAATACTGTATGAAGAATTTATTAATTTTACAAGTTTAAGTACATATACATAAGTCATTAACTTAACTTGTAAATTAATTAAAACCCTAATTACCAATTTAAACACTAACCCTCCCTCTAGTCTTTCTACCACTTCACAGTGTATAGAAACGAATCGCAAAAACTCACTATGGTCGCATGTATGATTGCGTCAACATCCATTTCTACTCCACTATAAATTCAACTAAAAATACCGATATTCATCTCATCTATTTCTCTTTCTACCCATCCCAATTCTAGTAAACTCGCATGCACGCATTAAGTTGTGACTTCAACCCCACCATATTGCCTACAGTATAAGAACACCGAACTCCATTATCACCATCTTCAACCAAATTTTACCAACAAGCTCCAAATTTCATCAGCAACCCAAAACCAACACCCATTTCATGCATTAAAGCTTCAAATTCCCATAAGCTACAACCCTTGGTCACACGTATTTCTTTCCGGCGAACAACATATTGTTCGAAATCCACAGAAATGTATTCCAGTTTGAATAGAATCATAGCAGAAGTTCAAAAATATTTATATTAAGATTTATAGGATTATATTTGATTTTATAATGATATATGAATTCACGTTTTGGCTTGAGAATAAAAGAGAATGGTGGCTGTGAAATTTTTTGACTAAGGAAGAAATACGTAGGGTAAGGATAGTGGTGTTTACAGCATAGAGAAAACATTTTTTATTTGATTTTTTTATTAATTTTTATCCAATCGCTGTTTATAGTTGTCGTTTAAAAATTTGTATAATCACATACGATATCTAATTGAGATGAAAATGGACATACAGCTATAGTTTGACATTACTGGTGCAATGAAACTTGTTTCGTCGAAATCCGAGTTCGTTTGCTCATAAAGTGTTATTTTATATTCAAATTATTGATTGGTTTACAATTTAATTATGAACGGTCACAATATAACTCCGATTAGCACAAAACATGAAATCTAACAATAATTAGTAATCATGGATTTAATAAATTTCATTTCATTGAAAACGGAGGTCATTTGCAAAATGGCTATTTTTAAGGCTTTAATAAAACCAATAAAATATTAACAAATCTAAAAACAATTCGATTTAATAATAATAAATTAATATTATAGTATATATCCAAATAAAATACCATCTAGCTTCATAATAAACATACTTGGATATATAACTCGACATTTCAAAATTCCGATTTAAATCGATATTCATTTTATATAGGATCCTTTTATTTTATTTAATAAATCATTATAGTTTATAAACGATTCTATAACGACTTTATGAAAATTTGATTTGGACAAAACGTACAATCTACAAGACGAAATCTCAAAATTTCACCTTTATTAGAAAAATATAGTTCACTAGATTCGAACGTTTTTGGTTTCAAAGAAATCCAACTTAAAACGAATCATTCAGTTGAAGTTCAAAATGTAAAACTATGAACTACCACGACATTACGAGCTCGTTTATAATTGTATTAAAATTAATACATTCAAACTTTTTTTTATAAATAAATCCGTTATTATAAATTGAATCTAAACTCAATTTAATCTCATAAATTATCCAATTAACACAATATTGCAAATTCAGCTCATTTCTGACTATTTCAAAATTAAATTTATCATTCCACTGTTTATAATAATTAAATAATAAAATAAGTTATCGAAATCTCCAAATCGATATTTAAATATTTAAATAAATTAATCATTCAATCGTTAAAAATCTGGGATAATACATTCCTTCCCCCTTGAAAGAATTTCTTCCCTAAAATTATTAAGTAGTAAAGATGTTATAACTCTTCCAACTTCTCTCAACCCACTTGGTTGAGATCTGCACTTCACATCTTCTCAACTCGGTTCTTACATAGAACTTTCAATTTTCATGCCTATACTCAAATTCCAATGATTCATCTCAATTGACCTATCCACTACTTTTGGACAATCTATCATCACATTCTTACCTTCAATCCGTATGCTCTCCGGCATATTTCCACATTTATTCAAATTGATTTTAAATCAATTTATTAACTTTATCATTTGGTCTAAATTTTATTAACCACATCTGGTTTTCTAATATCTTATACCCTCGACAAGTCAATTTCTAATCATTAGAATTTTTTTAGAAATTTTCAAACCCATTAAATTTTCGGAAAATTTCGTTTACGTCTCCTTTGTATGGCTCAATCGGTACAACTACAACTCGCCTCTCTCAACCTTCTCCAATCCAAAACAAAATCACAAAGCCAAGCGGCTTGCCCAATAGGCTCATAAAAATCTCATGCTAAATTTAATATGTATCTTTTGTTGAGCATCCCATTTATCTTCTTCATTCTCTTCATTCCATACCTGCTCAACATACACACACACACACTAACATACATACATACATATATAATATATATATATATATATATATCCATTTCAAATTGATTTCCAATCAATCCAACTTTTAGTTTTTAATTAACTAATCAACTTGCTGATTAGTTTACTTCCATTCTATAATTTAAACTTGATTTCTATTTCAAAATCAATCCACTTATTCTGCTTGAGTTCAAATTTTAATCCAATAAATAGCAACATCCAATATATATACTCAACTTGCTTATCCACATGTCCAATTCATTTTAATAATTCGAATCTCAAACATTTCTCTTTTCCATCGTATTCAATTTTATTTGGGACTATTACTAATCCGATCTAATTTCAACCCATTTGATTCACTTTTACCATTTCAATCTATTTAACATCATAAGTTAAATTTAAATTTCAAAATTCAAATTTTTGGGGTTTTTTATTCAATTCAGTTTGAAATCTTATATATTTATTCATATATAAAACCATAGCAATTCAAAACTTTTGAATTCTCAAAGCAACTTGTTTCTCAAACAAATTTTCATTAGCAATCTTACTATGGTAGCAATCCATAACTTAGAAACTCGAAAAAGAATACCGATGACGTTGCAATCCAACGACTGAAGTGATTACAGTGTTCTAACACATTTAAAATCCATTTAAAATGATTTTTATACAAATACTTTCTAAAATACTTTTATAACATTTTCGAAACACTTTTGAAAATATTTCTTCCAACATTCCTGGTTTTTAAATTCCATAATCTGGTTCGAACTCAATCTTAGTTCATCTCGTTTGTATATTTAATTCATATACAATTTATATTGGGTTATATATAACCATCTCAAATTCATTTTAATAATTTGGTTGAGAATTTCATAACAAAATTCTGGGTTTTAAAATCATAAATTCTGGATTCAAAACTAAATTTTGTTTTAATCCATCAACTTATTTAAAATTATAAGTCTTACTTAGAAACTCGAAAATGAACACTAATGATGTTCATGACCATCCACGGTATTATTTTACAGTGACCCAAGTAAGAATTATGCTTACAAAATCCTTTAAGTCCATTTATTTTCATAAACTCCTTTAAAATAATCAAAACATCCCTGTTCCAAAACTTTTGGAAAACCATTTCCAAATCCACCGGATATTCAAATCCTTGATTCTCAACTTGAATCCATTTTGCATTTATAAACCTTGTTTATAAACTTCACTTATATAATTTTAATTCTATATAAGTTTAATTCACCTGGGTTCTTATTGGTTTAAATTTATTTTAAACAAATCAACATGTTTATTTCTTACCCGACCCATGCCCAAAATGTTAAGATTACTCTTATCCAACAAGTAGCTAACACCCATAATTAGTCGGGTAAAACTACCAATCAATCAACAATCCATCAAACTATAATTAGTTTGAAAATTCCTTTATAAATAAAATCTTGGAAAATTTATTTCATTTTCCAACTCTATAAAGCAATATTATGTCGATTTGTTTTTTCCAAGTGTTTACAAATTTCTATTGACCACGTAAGCTAAACGCATCAATGTGGAATTCATATACCACTCAACTAATAAACAACGACAATATAAAACATTTTTATAATAATTACAAATACGCTATCTCGTATACATACACTCAAACTCAATCTAGGGCATTACTAACCCATCTCTATTGAGTTACAGCACGGAGCCAAGGTTACTACTCAATCTTCAGCTCTAATACCTCTGTAACGAACCGACTAATTCCCGATCCTGATTATTGACACAAATATCATGTCAACTAACAAAGCACCAGAAATTACCAGATTGTAACAACTTGGAAAATCAGAAACAATTTAAAAAATTTATTTGGCAATTTTAATGAATTTTGAATATTTAAAATGACTTATTTTAAATAATAGTGACTAGAAATTTATTTTAAATATAATTAGAACGTACATATTTATATAAATCGAAATTGGAATATAAATATTTTTTTAAATTATAAAAGGAATTGGAAATGGAGCGGTGGTTTGAAAATTCGATTTCAAATTGCAAATGGATGTACAGGATTCAAAATAAACTAGATTTTAGTGAAACCAAAAATATTTGAATCTATTTGGAAAAATCTTTCCAACGAATTCGAAAATCCAAATTTCACAGCAGGAATAAAAAGATATGCCCAGTTGTAAATTCAGAATAGTCGTTATGGAAATATAGTCCTTAAAAATGGTGATTTTGCAAACAACCTCTGTTTTCGACGAAACCACCATTGTTGGATCTGGGATGTCAAATTATTTCTAGATTCCAAAATTGATAATTTTTGGAATTAATATGTGAGCGTGGCAAAGTAAAACGTGTTTGGCAATTTCAGTTTGAATTTTATCGACTGGAAAATGACTGTTTTTCAAATGGTCTCCAAATTCAACGAAATTAGTTTTATTAGGACCGTATCATCAAAACATACCTAGTTTATTTTTCTGGAATTTTTGGAGTCTGTATGTGGCTCCGGTAAATTAAAATGCGTGTCTGAATTTAAAATATAATGAGTTATATTTTAAATTTAGCGGAAACTGGTCATAACATCCGAATTGGGTTACGCAACATATTCCATTGTGTTTAGAATGAGGGTATTTAGATAAAGGTGATAGTCGTTAGGTTTGATTTGGGGTCTGAATGGATAAACAAGTGTTTGTGGAATTAATTAATAATTAAAATATATATTTATTAAAATTCTCCCTTTCCTCTCTCATTTGGTCAACGCGCTGAAAACGAAATGAAATAAAATAAAATTAAAAAACCCGATAGATATCGTTCAGCCCTAGCCCCCTTCCCATCGTGCCACCGCGCGGCAGCCACCGCCGCTGCAGTTCCAAGCGTCGGCCCCCTCCGCCTCCGATCCCCACCATCGCCCCCCTTCGTTGTGAAAAACTGCACCCCCCAAACCTTTCCACCCCAAACGAGACCTCCACCGCCACTAGAATAGGCGCCGCAACCTGCAGCCATTCTCCGACCACCTCTGACGTCCGCCACCCCTCCCTTGCTCCACCACCGACGCCATTCTCCCTCCCCCACGCCGGATTCCATCGGTGAGTGTTTTCTTTTGATTTTTATTTATTTAATCAAAGTAGGGTTTTTAATCAAATAAAATTAGGGATTTTAATTAAATAAAAATAGGGTTTTTAATCATGTAAAAATATGATTTTTATATAGGAAAAAGGGTTGATTTTTAAAGAGATAAAAATTCGATTTTTATGTATATGATTTGAGATAAAAATTCGATAATTATATATATGAAGTAGAAATAAAAATATGATTTTTATTTATATAATAGCGATGTAAAGATGTGATTTTTACTATGAACACGTGGAAAGGATTGCGTTGGAATTTCTGGAATCAAATCCGAATCCGAACCGTTCAGAAATAAAGAATGGAGGAGTGGATCCCAAAGGTGAGAACTTCTTACTTTAATTTTATTTTCTAGTTAAAATATATACTAGGATGCAGATGGTGCTTAGTAGCACCCGACACCCGTCGTCCACAAAGCATGGACGACTTTTTTGATTTGATTGTGTTGTGAAAATTGATTGTAATGTGGAATGAAACGAATAAAATATTCATGTGTTGAAATAAATATTTTATAGTTTAAAATATAATTTTTAACGTGTATATGAATAGAATAAATATTCATTTGCAAATCGGACGATTTGTTTATGTACATGCATTTTACTAATATTGAGTGGGACGATATATTTTACACATCGCCCAACTGCACAAATAATAATCTGTGTTTGTTGTTTGAAAACCCCACACGGGTATTGGGATGATATTTGACGTACACTAATCCCAACTGTTTAGTGGAATGTCGATTGTTTGGTTGACAAACTGTGTAAGCACGAATTATTTACATTTAACGCTTTTGAAGTTGTGTAGTGCACTCTGGATGATGGTTGAATGTTTATCATTTGGTGTTATGTACATGTGTTGTATGAAATCTATATAAATCACATTATATGGTAATTGATTATGTCTGATTCCAGTTTAGAAAGAATGAATATTTTAAAATAACGAATATTTTAAAATAATGAATATTTTAAAATAATATTCAGTAAAAGATCAAATCTGATTTTTATGTCCGATTTGGGATGGACACGAAAATATTTAAATATATAAAGCCGTGTTGAGTCAATTAATGCCATTTTGATGTGAATGATATTTATATCGATTTTATTCATTTTTATAATGAATATCTAAAAGGAATTGAGTTCAAAATCTAATGTTTTGAAAATACTATCATTTATATATCGATGATATGGAATATTCAATTTTGATTTGAAATTGAATATGAAGTTGAAATCGTTTTGAAAACGAATTTAAAACGATTTATAAAATAATTTTAAATGGAAACCGATGAAATATATATAATATATATTATATATATTTAATGGCCTGAATAGAATGCGCCGTGCCACGGTAGTTCGCGAATTTCGACCATTAACTTCGGACGAACAGTACGGGAGATTCGACTGTCGGATTCTCCTAAAACTGAAACCATTGGGTTCGTATCGAAAAGAGTTTTCCAACGAATATAAGGGATTTGAAATCTAATGGTTAGATTTGGAGATATGTCCAAATCAATTTCAGAAAAGGTCGCTAGGGATGTTGTTCGGTGACCGTTATTGGAAACCGATTATACGGGCCTTGATAAAATTATTAAAAATATTAATAATTTGTGTAAAATCAAAATAAATTATTTGGAAAGAATTGGGATGAAAAGTTCCATATTTGGAAAGATAAAAATATATTTTATTGAAATGAACTAGTTATGAACAAGAATTATAATCCAATATTTTTAAATAAATAAATTGGATTTGAAATGGTTTTAAAAATAACCAGAATTTCCAATATATGAATTGGAATGGATTTGAATAGAATTTGTCTTCGAAATATTTTGATATTGGATTCCATGATTATACGGACATTGTGTAGGAATTTGGAAGATATATATATCGTTATTCCAATACGATATTTGTTGATTTCAGAATTTGATATTGAATATAAGCTGATATATTTTCTGTTCAGAGCCTTGTATTTAATATCAAATGGGATTTGGGTTTATCTTGAACGGTGTTTTAAATAACGCTTGTTCTTTAACCCGATTGACAATGGATGAGATTTTGGGTTTGTCGTGAATGGTATCTTTAATAGTACTGTTCTTAAACCCAATGGAGTTAAGAAAATTAGAAACTAATTGGAGATTAGCTAAGTTGAATGGTTTCCTGGGTATTGATCTGATGTTGGTTTCGGCCTTCGGGATTAACACTTAACGAATTGTTCTCTTACTAATTTACGGTTAGAGACTGATGGAATGTGATTTTGGGTTTATCGTGAACTATGTTTTTAACGACATTCGTTCTTTAACCAGATTTACAGTGAAATGGGATTTGGAAATTATAAATATTTTATTTAGATTTAACGGGAATTTTCCAAAGTAAAGTTTACCAATTTAATATATTAAATTGGAATTGAATGGAATTCGATTTGATAATAATCGAAATGAGCTTCTATGGAGGAAGACTGTTAATATATATATATATGGAATTTAAAAGGCTTTGTCGTTATTCCATTTATATTATTAGTCAGATACGGAAATTGATATCGATTATATATTGATTTGTTTTTCCGTGAAGATTCCATAATTATGGAAGGGGATTTGGGTTTATCATGAACTGTGTTTTAAATGACATTAGTTCTTTAACCCAGTCAAAGGCAAGATTACATGTCTGTCATTGTATTTCAAACTGCATGGTTGATCTCTACTAAATATATATCTGTTTGGTGGCGGAGAATTTATTCTCTTTCTTAACACCCTTCTCTAAAACGTACGAGCTTAAAGGTTATATATCAGAAGAAATTAATAGTACGGTGTAGATTGTCGATACAGCATGTTTGTGTTTCCAAAGTTAAATAATCGTTAATATTGATTTTTGGGAAGATTAAGACTAAGTGGATTTTTAATAAATCTTTAACTAGATTGAAAGGGGAATTGATAATTTAAATTATCAAATTTGGGAAATGATCGAGAATGGAGTATCACCAGTTTTTCTTCAAGCGATAGATTTGAACATGAAATGTTAATTAATTTTATAGGTAACACTGTGGTGTTAGATATGGAGTATTACCAGTTTTTTCCCATGAGATGAATAGGTTGGGATTGGGAAATTGAACAAATGATTACTTCGGTAAGGTGCGTTAATCCCGACTGGTTTGGGAAACCATTAATATGGTTTGAATTAGTATCCAAAGGAAGATTAAAGAATAAATTTACAGAATGTATTGAAACACCCCACCTCCGTTAAGGTCACTCACTAAGGGAATGCATTAACTTTGGTGAAGCATTTTGGGTAAAAGGCATAGATAATTTACAAGACAGACATATAAATAGCGGAAAACTGAAATCATTTCATAAATAACGTGGTTCAGTCAAAAATTACAAGCATTGTCTCAAAATCCAACTTCTAAATTATTACAATAAAACATCTGTCTTGATTTAAAACTCCAAGTACATAAAGAAGCATAAAATAGTAGTAAAGCAGCATAAATCCCCAATAAAAGTGTAACCACAACCATAGCCCAAGGAAAGAGAATCCAAGCAATACATCTACTCTCTTGAAGCTGGAAAAGGTCTGCACTAAGCTAAAGTATTTCCTCCCTCCGAACGTGGGGGGGGGGGAGAGAACGGAAGAAAAGAAGGTGAAAGAAAACGGGTCAGACATAAGCCTGGTAAGTCCAGTGATTATTCAGCATGTAAACAGGTAAAAGGATCATGACATGAATAAATTGAATATAGGACAATACCATAGCAATAAGATAACATAAGATAAGACAAGATAAACTGAATATACTATCGCACTCATTTCCATTTTTCTGCACCTACTAACGAAAGTTTCAACTACCATCATGTGTTCATAACAAAGTGATACATTTTCTGATCGGCTTCTACTCGCATGCATTTATTACTTGTGTCATTCGGCCCCGCTTGATGGTAGATGTCTGTGCTAGTCCTTCCATAGGTGTATCAATTCCTATGGTGGCAACCCGACACAAATTCTAGATGCACAGTGTATACTACTAATGCCTAGTGCCTGCTTTATCCACTCCGAAGTACGTGCACGCCCATACTCTGCCAAAACCTACACGGCTGCACCACCCGCAGCTACTTTGACCGCTTATAATCAGCCCAGTAATCGTGCCCCACCCTGCTTAGTTCATGGTACCATGATACATCGATGTGGGTTACTGCTGAAATGGGTTCCCGTTACTAGGGTTTCCTTATCAACATGTTATAACGGTTTAGTGTTCTCACATTTACCTAACCCTACCCATCTGTTTAACTAACATGTTGTATTGGTTAAGTGTTGCCTTAACTAACTTAACGCTACCATTCTTAGCCTGTCTATTCCTTAGCTTTAATTCATTCATTAAAGCACCAACCTCTCACATTAGATCTATGTTGTTGTGGTCGCTCGATGTGGCGGGTGGTTCCGAGCAGTCTTACACCGCAACTCAATCTAACCTCGGGTTTTTGGGCTTAATGCGCTAACCTCTCACATTAGATTTATATTGTTGTGGTCGCTGGATGTGTCGGGCTGTTCCAGGCAGTCTTACACCGCAACTCAACCTAACCTCGGGTTAGGTATGTTCATCTTTAGCCAATTTACATAATTTTCATTTGTGTCCTAGTTTAGGTCTTTTTATGCCAATATTTCCAAAGTGTAGTCGGTACAAGTTTTAAGCCACATTCACATGTTATGCCCAAAATTTACTCAGTTAAATTGTACCCAGTTTTCCCGCGATATAATCGCACGTTCAATGAGATTCAATCTAAGTTCCGAATGAACTTAGTATTCATAAAAGAAAATAAAAAGGGGAAAATAGAGAAGGAGCATAGGAATTGACATAAGGAAAAATAGGCATGTAAAGGTATACCTAATTCAAGAATCATGTTTCAATAGGCATGTTGTACATTAATAATAAGTGTGGGCAAGCTAAGCAATTTACACCATAGGTATAAAGATTGGATAGGATTGGACTTAAGAAAATCACTAATTTTGATGTACAACATGATAAGTCCCATTATATCAATCACAATAGTCTCATAGGCATAGGATGTACAACATGATAGGTTCCATCATATAAACTGCAATAGTCTCATAGGAAAGATAGGTTCCATTATGTCAATCACAACAGTCTCACAGGCATGATAGGTTTTATTATGTCAATCACAACAGTCTCATAGGCATGATAGGTGTCATTACATCAATCACAATAGTCTCATAGGCATAGGTAATTCAGATTTAACAAAAAAGATAGGCATGAATCAGAATTAGGCATAGTTCTAGATCTGATTATTACAGTCATGATTTCTATTAGGTGTTTAGATCGGAATAATAACTGAACTTACAGAAAAAGGATGGATCTTGTATTCTGGGATCTGAATTCTGAATTTGTTAAGCTAATCCTTTGATGTAGACTTTTGATTTGAAGTTCTTCTAACCGATTACTAGTTCGGATTTGATTTTCTAGTTTGGAGAAGATGAAGGAGGCTATGCTAGCTTATAGATGAACAGCATGCCGACACCATAGTTTTAGGGTTATGAGGTTAGGGTTTTGGTTTAGCTATGTATATATAGATGTCTAGGATTAATTCTAGCCTTTAGATTAGTTTAGGAGAAATCAGAGCCATCCAAAACAAAGAGATGTGTCATCCAGCCTACCACAGCATGACACATAAGCCCTAATACCTCAGAATTGTCATCAGGCCAATCAGAGAAGGAAACATCAGCTTAGGGCTATAAAAATTCATCACAAGAATTGGATCTCAAAGGGGTCGACTTCCTACATGGGGTCGACACCAATGTTGACACCCCTATAGGGGGGTCGACCCCTATTTCGAGTCCCCTTGGGGGGGTCGACACCCCTGAGCGGGAAATTTCCCGCTCAACTGATCGAATTTGGAATTTCAAACTCTTTTTCTGACTTTTAATTATTATTTTAATTTAAACTTGAAAATTTCTTACCTTCATAACTTCTTCATACGGAGTCCCATTCACGCAAACTCAGACTCTACCTCAAGTAGAATTCCGAGGCGAACGCAATGGCGTAACCCGTTTCCCTTAATTCCTCTTCTAAAAAATTAAATATTCTTTAATTTGTTACTTTTAATATTCACAGAAAATACGGGGTGTTACATTCTTCCCTCCTTAAAGGATTTCGTGTCCCAAATCTCTAAGTTAAGAAGAATGTATCCTAACATCCAACATCCATCTACTCAACCATCAATCACAGGCATCCATTGTTCTTAAAAGATTTCTAATGTTTTCATGATCATATACATATTGTGTGTATATGTCCTTATCTAATGCAAAATCAGGCGGTCTACCGATTCAGTTGACCTCCTTGATGCGAATCATGTCGGTGCTATGAGTCCATCATGTATGCAATTTTTCCTAATCGTATTTTGTAACTTCTACATGAGTGCACAATCATTCATACAAATGCAACGTCCACATGATAATACATCAAGTTTCAATCTATATATAAATACATATATGCATACGCAATATGAAAGTGACTGAGCCGATCTAGTACCTAGTGTGTGTGTGTATATGCATCCATGAGCAACCACTTGCAACCATCAATCATAACATGTTTTCAAATACATATTTACATTCATTGGTTTCTACCTAAGGATCAAGAATATGACCAAGGAGATATACTTAAAAAATAGATGCAAGAGTGCATAAACTTATGGAAAAAGAGATCAAGAATGTACCCTCTAAATGATAAGTGTAGGCTGTGCGTATCTTGTCCTCAGTCTCCCAAGTCGCGTCTTCCTCAGCATCACTCCATTGTACTTTAACTAGCTTGACCTCACGATTGCGTAGCTTTTTAACTTTTGTACCCCAGATACGAGTTGGAACTCTTCTCACCATTGCTTCTCGTTCCACTTCTGTTTCCTCTAGTATGCTTGGCTCCACAACTTCCGCAGACTCATGTAAGCACTTTCGTAGATGAGAGACATGAAAGACATTATGTACTCCAGCCAATCTTTCGGGCATCTCTACTTTATAAGCCATCTTCCCAATCCTCTCAATGATAGGAAATGGCCCTACAAATCTTGGTGCCAGTTTTCCTACGGACCCAAAGCGAATGGCATTAATCAAAGGAGATACTTTAAGAAAAACTCTGTCTCCAACCTCAAACACAAGGTCGGTCCTTCTTTTATTAGGGTAGGACTTATGTCTATCTTGTGCAGTCTTCATTCGTCTTCGTATCAAGTCCACCTTCTCTGAAGTTTCTCTGATCATGTCAGGCCCAAGTACGAGCTTGTCTGTAGGCTCCCACCAACAAGTTGGTGATCGGCATGGTCTCCCATACAAGGACTCAAAGGGTGCCATGCCTATGGTGGATTGGTAGCTATTGTTGTAGGCGAACTACACCAAAGGAAGGTGATCCTCTCATGTTCCCCCAAAATCAAGAATGCACAATCTCAAGAGATCTTCTAATACTCTGTTCACCCTTTCCGTCTGACTATCGGTTTGAGGGTGATAGGCAGTGCTTAAGCATAGCTGTGTGCCTACAGCCTCTTGCAAACTCTTCCAAAACTCGCTTGTAAAGATAGGGTCTCAATCACTTACTATGCTAGAGGGTATTCCATGCATCCGAACTACCTCTCTAAGAAAAATGGATGCTAATGATGAGGCAGTCCTCCTACTCTTAACAGGTATAAAGTGAGCGCTATTAATGAGCCTGTCCACTATTACCTAAATACTGGTATTCCCTCTTCTTGACCTAGGCAACCCATCAATAAAGTCCATCGAAATGCTATCCCATTTCCATTGTTGGACCTATAGAGGATAAGCAGACCACCAGGCTTCTTCTGCTCTACCTTGACTTGCTGGCATATCAAGCATTTAGAGACAAACTCAGCTACATCCTTCTTCATGCCATTCCAAAAGAAAACCCTTTTTATGTCTTTATACATCTTGTCCCCACCTGGGTGTATGGTCAACTTTAAATGCTGTGCTTCTTCGAGTACAATTTTCACAAATACCTTGCTTGTGGGACGCATAGTCTTCCATCCCGTCTCAACCAACCCTTGTCATCGATGGAGTATCTATTGAGGTGACTAGAAGTCTCACCTCTAATTAGCTTATCCATCGCATCAAATAGCTGAGGGTCTTCACATTGTGTGGTTCCTATTGAGTCCAAAAGAGTAGGCCACACCTCTAGCGAAGCTAACAAACCAGGTACATTCAAAGGAGGGTCTAAAGTCAAAGTTTGCCATGTACTCCAAGCTTTGCCTTTCTACAAAGAGAGGACGTAAGGTCAGCTTTTTCCTACTTAAGGCGTCCGCTACCACATTGCCCTTGCCAGGGGTATATGAAATCTCAAAATCATATGAGGTAAGAAATTCCATCCACCTTTGTTGTCTTAAGTTAAGATCTTTCTATGAGAAAAGGTACTTTAACGATTTATGTTCAGTAAACAATTCAAACCTTTCTCCTAGTAGGTAATGAAGGCATGACTTAAGAGCGAAAACAATGCCAGCTAACTCTAAATCAGGAGTTGGTTAGTTTTTCTCATGTACCTTCAACTGCCTTCTCCAATAACAAACTACCTTGCCTTCTTGCATCAAGACAGCGCCTAGTCCGGTACCACATGCTTCTGTGTATACCGTAAACATCTTACTCCCATCAGGCAATGTCAGAACTGGGCTGTTGTTAGAGCCCTTTTCAATCGTTGGAAAGCAACATCACAATCCAAATCCCAGGCATAAGTTAGGTTCGTCTTTGTCAACCTAATAAGTGGGGCTGAGATCTTTACAAAGTCCTTAATGAACTATCTGTAAAAGCCCGCTAGCCCGAGAAAACTTCATACTTCGGTTGCATTCCGTGGAATCTTCCAATCTTGCACCGCAACTACTTTTGCGGGATCCACAGCTATTCCCTCTTTGGACACCACATATCCAAGAAACCTTACTTCTTCTCTCCAAAAATGGCATTTGGAGAATTTTTCTTTTAGTTGATGTGCACGAAGAGTATCCATAACATCCCTTAAATGCAAAGCATGTTCTTCCTCACTTTTTGAGAAATCAAAATGTCGTCCACGAAGACCACTACAAATTTATTAAGGAATTCTCGGAACACCCTACTCATCAAGTCTACGAAGTAGCGGGTGTGTTTGTCAAGCCGAAAGGCATGACAAGCCATTCGAAGAAACCATCCGGGGTCCTGAATGCGGTCTTATCTATGTTGTCTTCAGCCACTCTTAGCTGATGAAATCCGACGGCCAGATCTAGTTGAGAGAAAACCGAGGCACCTACGAGCTGGTCGAACAAGTTGTCTATTCTAGGAAGTGGGTGCCTATTCTTCTTGGTCATCTTGTTTAGCTCCCTATAGTCCAGAAACAGGCGAAGTGAACCATCCGGTTTGGTTGCAAACACCACTAGAGCACCCTATTCAAAAATACTCCGCCTTATGAACCCCTTTTCAAGCAACTCTTTAACTTGCTTGCTGAGCTCTTTCCTTTCCCTTGGAGCCATGTGTCTAACGGGTAAAGCAATAGTTTTTGCATTATGAACAAAGTATATGCGGAAGTCTATCTCTCGCTTTGGAGGCATAACCTTCACCTCTTCAAAGACATCCAAGTATTCACGGACTACTATAACAGATTGCAAGTTTTCTACAGATGCATCAAGGGATTCTAGGTAGCTAAGCATAACAGAATTCATGGGATTACAAGAGATTTCGAGAGTGTTACCGAAGCAAGTCATAAGTCTAACCACTCTCTTTTCACAATCGAGGATGGCACCATTACTGGATAACCAATCCATGCCTAGAATCAATCCATAGCCCGTGAAACCCAAAACATAAGCATTACATCTAAACCCAGTGTTCAGTATAGAAATTTCCAAATCCAAACAAATCATTGATAAATAGGCTGAACCCCCAATTGGATTTGAAACAACCATGGTATCCTCTACTATACTGATATCTAGGTGCAGAGATTCAACTAAAGCAGTAGATATAAAAGAGTGCGATGCGCCAGAATCAAAAAGAGTATGAACTGGATGATCAGAAAGATAAACCAAACTTTTAACAAAAATATTTCTACCTCTTTCTTGCAAAGGTGCAATGAGAGCGTGAATCTTCCCTCTAAAGTAGATTCAGTCCTCTGTCCTTGCCCTTGCCTTTTTGGGTAATCCTTAGCCATATGTCATGTCTCGCCGCATTAAAAGAAACCACCCATCTTCCTCTTCCTACAGTCTTAATTAGATGTCCGGGTATGCCAGAAAATTTACACTTCCTCTTGTCACGGGTTTGTTATTCTTCCCGCCTTTCTTAGAATCTATCTTCTTATTCTGCGATCCCTCCATTTTCTTGTCTAGAGGATCTTCCACCTTTGCCTCTTTCTTGCCATCCTTGTCTTCCTCCTGTAACAGTGCCATGTCCACCAGTTTCTCAAAAGTCGTACCCATAGGTATATGGGACACAGCTAGGCTGTGTAGTGGCTCATTTAATCCTTTAACGAATAAGAGAGCCTTCTTATGTGGAGTGTTCACTAACTCCGGTCCGAATCTAGCCAGCTGGTTGAATTGGTTGACGTATTCCTTAACCGATAGGCTTCCCTGTTTGAGTGCTAAGAACTTCTCCATCTGTAGGCATCATTCAGCTTGCGAGAGGAACTTCATTTCAAATCTTATTATGAAATCCTCCCAAGTTTCAACTGGTCTCTCAGCATTAGTTACTTCCCACCAGTAAGAGGCTTCGTCCTTAAGTAACCATACAGCCAATTGTATCTTCTGCCTATCGTCCACTTCGAAGATAACAAACAAATCTTTTGTTTCCTTAAGCCAGTTTCTTGCTTCCACAAATGACTCAGTCCCATTAAAGTTTTTTCCACCTATAGCTTGAAAGTCTCTACATATCTTCGAGAAAGCATTCACATGCTCGAAAGTCTCTACATAGTTTTCAAAAACTTTCATTTGATCGGGTAAACCATCGCTCTGATACCAAGTGAAACACCCCACCTCCGTTAAGGTTATTCACTAAGGGAATGCATTAACTTTGGTGAAGCATTTTGCGTAGAAGGCATAGATAATTTACAAGATAGACATATAAACAGCGGAAAACTGAAATCATTTCATAAATAACGTGGTTCAGTTAAAACATTACAAGCATTGTCTCAAAACCCAACTTCTAAATTATTACAATAAAACTTCTGTCTTGATTTAAAACACCAAGTACATAAAGAAGCATAAAACAGTAGAAAGCAGCATAAATCCCCAATAAAAGTGTAACCACAGCCATAGCCCAAGGAAAGAGAATCCAAGCAATACATCTACTCTCTTCAAGTTGGAAAAGGTCCGCACTAAGCTAAAGTATTTTCTCCCTACGGACCTGGAGGGGGAACGGAAGAAAAGAAGGCGAAAGAAAATGGGTCAGACATAAGACTGGTAAGTCCAGTGATTATTCAGCATGTAAACAGGTAAAAGGATCATGACATGAATAAATGGAATATAGGACAATACCATAGCAATAAGATAGCATAAGATAAGACAAGATAAACTGAATATACTATCGCACTCATTTCCATTTTTCTGCACCTGCTAACGAAAGTTTCAACTACCATAATGTGTTCATAACAAAGTGATCCCTTTTCCGATCGGCTTCTACTCGCATGCATTTATTACTTGTGTCATTCGGCCCCGCTTGATTGTATATACCTGTGCTAGTCCCGCCATAGGGTGTATCAATTCCTATAGGGGCAACTCGACACAAATTCTAGACGCACAGTGTATACTATTGATGCCCAGTGCCTGGTTTATCCACTCCGGAGTACGTGCATGCCCATACTCCACCGGAACCTACACGGCTGCACCATCCGCCGCTATTTTGACCGCTTATAATCAGCCCAGTAATCGTGCCCCACCCTGCCTAGTTCAGGGCACCGTGATACATCTGTGTGGGTTACTGCTGAAATGGGTCCCCGTTACTAAGGTTTCCTAGTCAACATGTTATAATGGTTAAGTGTTCTCACATTTACCTAACCCCACCCATCTGTTTAACTAGCATGTTGTATTGGTTAAGTGTTGCCTTAATTAACTTAACCCTACAATTCTTAGCCTGTCTGTTCCTTAGCTTTAATTCATTCATTAAAGCACAAACCTCTCACATTAGATCTATGTTGTTGAGGTCGCTGAATGTGCCGGGCGGATCTGGGCAGTCTTACACCGCAACTCAATCTAACATCGGGTTTTTGGGCTTAATGCGCTAACCCCTCACATTAGATCTATATTGTTGTGGTCGCTGGATGTGTCGGGCGGTTTCGGGCAGTCTTACACCGCAACTCAGCCTAACCTCGGGTTAGGCATGCTCGTCTTTAGCCAATTTACATAATTGTCATTTGTGTCCTAGTTTAGGTCTTTTTATGCCAATATTTCCCAAGTGTAGTCAGTACAAGTTTTATGCCACATTCACATGCTATGCCCAAAATTTACTCAATTAAATTATACCCAATTTTCCCGCGTTATAATTGCACGTTCAAAGAGATTCAATCTAAGTTCTGAATGAACCTAGTATTCATAAAAGAAAATAAAAGGGGAAAATAGAGAAGGACCTTAAGAATTGACATAAGGAAAAATAGGCATGTAAAGTATACCTAATTCAAGAATCATGTTTCAACAGTCATGTTGTACATTAATAATAAGTGTGGGCAAGCTAAGTAATTTACACCATAGGTATAAAGATTAGATAGGATTGGACTTAAGAAAATCACTAATTTTGATGTACAACATGATAAGTCCCATTATATCAATCACAATAGTCTCATAGGTATACGATGTGCAACATGATAGGTTCCATCATATAAACCACAAAAGTCTCATAGGCATTGTAGGTTCCATTATGTCAATCACAACAGTCACATAGGCATGATAGGTGTCATTACATCAATCACAATAATCTCATAGGTATAGGCAATTCAGTTAACAAAAAGGATAGGCATGAATCAGAATTAGGCATACTTCTAGATCCGATTATTATAGTCATGATTTATATTTGGTCTTTAGATCGGAATAATAACTGAACTTACAGAAAAAGGATGGATCTTGTATTCTGAGATCTGAATTTGTTAAGCTAATCCTTTGATGTAGATTTTTGATTTGAAGTTCTTCTGATCGATTTCTAGTTTGGATTTGATTTTCTAGTTTGGAGAAGAAAAAGGAGGCTAGGCTAGCTTGTAGATGAACAGCATGACGACACCATAGTTTTAGGGTTATGAGGTTAGGGTTTAGGTTTAGCTACGTATATATAAATGTCTAGGATTAATTCTAGCCTTTAGATTAGTCTAGCAGAAATCAGAGCCATCCAAACCAAAGAGATGTGTCATCCAGCCAACCACAGCATGACACATAAGCCCTAATACCTCAGAATTTGTCATCAGGCCATTCAGAGAAGGCCACATCAGCTCAGGGATATAAAAATTCGTCACAGGAATTGGATCTCAAAGGGGTCGACTCCCTACAGGGGGGTCGACGCCTATGTCAACACCCCTATAGGGGGGTCGACACCTATGTCGACTCCTCCTAGGGGGGTCGACACCCCTGAGCGGGAAATTTACCGCTCAGCTGTTATGGCCGAATTTCAAATTTCAAACTGTTTTTGTGACTTTAAATTATTATTTTAGTTTAAACTTGGAAACTTCTAATCTCCATAATTTCTTCATACGGAGTCGATTCACGCAAACTCGGACTCTACCTCAAGAAGAATTTCGAGACGAACGCAATGGCGTAACCTGTTTCCCTTAATTACTCTTCTAAAAATTAAGTATTCTTTAATTCTTTACTTTTAATATTCACAAAAAATATGGGGTGTTACATTTATCTTTGATAAAATTAATAGGAACCTTTCCCAAATGATATGAATATTTGAATAAAAGAATATTCTGAATTTGAATGAGGCGTATGTTATGTTTTTATAACACTTGTTTATTGTATACATGAGTTATTCGGAAAGGCAAGTTTAAACCCGTTCTGAATAACTGATTCGACGATGAAGACGGTGGTTGAAGAGCGGAGGTCTTCACATCATTTGGATTATTACTAATGTCTTGATTGGGCTATACACCCAAGACGAGGTAATAAGTGGTGATCGTCCAGATGTACTTGGAGATCGACTGGATATGCGAGGACCTCTCTCCTGTATTAAACATACAGGATGAGGAATAAGGTGCCTCTGGTTTCGTTCAGACCCAGAACGAACTTGTAAATGGATGTATATCTAACATTGGATTTTATTCTGTGTTGATTGATTTCTATTAAATATGTATATATATATGTTTGGCAGTGGAGAATTTATTCTCTTGTTTAATGCCCTTCTCTGAGATGTACGAGATTAGAGGTTATATATCGACAGACATCAGTCGCATGGCATGAATTGCCTATGTGGCATGCTGAGTTGCATGGATCAAGGCTTTTGTTGAAAGAAAATTCTTGTGGTTAATGATCAAAGCACGACTTTAATATAGCATAGCTTTGTGTATAGCATTAATTCGCGAGCCTCACACCTCGGTATGAGTTTAAAACGGGATAAGGGACCCAAGGAGGACATGACGTTTCTTTTTAGCTATGGGTGGTGTCAGCGTTTTGCAAGCCCTGACATTTATATATTTTTACCTTTGTGGTTGTTGAAATGCGAGGCTCCTCGGTTATATCGGTCTCTACGGAGCCGATGGATAGGTCCTATAGGACCGGGAAACATGTGTTCAGGAATAATTAATCCTCAAACATTCGGTTTTATTTGTAGTGCCTAGTATAGCGACGACATAGTGGGATGGGGCACTACGTCGTCTATGATTGATACATTTATATTTGAAGTTGTTTTCATACACTTTACACTATAATAGTGTCAAAATGATTTGTTTTAAACGTACCAAGCATGTTTGGCTATTATAAGGTAAAACTCTACCCTCCGGCTTGCATTGCATTGTGTGATGGGACCTCAGTCTTATAATAGCTTCATTTTTTCCAAAATACATTGCGCTATTTGTTTCATGCACTGGTATTCTTGGGAGGAAACCCGTACCGTGTTATACGGCGTGGTCCCTTGATTTACTTTATTTTTAAAGTAAAGATTTAATAACTGTTTTAGTTCTCACACCAGTCACATGGCTGACTTGGAGTTTATTGTTTTAACCTAAACTCTGGGTGCCCTTATTTCCACACGGGCAGCTAGTAGTTTTGGCTTTGCAGATTTATGTTCACAGGATCCTGGTTTACAGCTGGAATGATATTCAGAAAGCTCTATATCCATTTATCTCTTTCAGTTGTGTTTTGTATTATTTTCCGCTGCTATGTAATGTATTTTAATCTCTGATGTGTAATATTCATTCATACTCTGTATATTCTTGTACTCTGATGTAAATTGTTCTAATAAGCAATGAAATGTTCGGGATTTCCTTTACGAGGAAGTTTGGGTTGTTATAGCGCGGTATCAGAGCTTTGGTTTACAGAGCTCGAGAACAAGACACTTTAGAACCAAACGAAAGAATTCATCAGAGATTGGATTAGTAATATCCAATGAGAATGACTCGTTAGAGATAGGATCAGTAGTATCCTAGAACGAGTGTGAAGAGTAGTGTATTTAAAATGAAAAACCAAATTTTGTTTTGAAAATTTAAATCTTATTACACATATTTAAATATTATTTTTATATTGAATTTGGACAATCAAGTATATAGAGATTTTGCATATACGCTTAGCTAGCGTGTATAGGAAACCTCAAACATAGTGGATAGATATATAATCACACTCTAGTCACCCAGAGATGGTTCTGATGACGCTATAGCATCATCAGCATTTATGTTCGAGTTTTGAAAGTGGAATTTCTATATATTTCCAGTTGATTGGTGTGAGAACCAAAACTAGATAGGGTCTATTGTTGTGACTTGGCTTCAAAAATGGATTTATATATATATATATATATATATAAATTATGAATTTGAAAAGATAATCAACTAATTGATTGCTGATTGTGCTGTTTGATAATTGGTTTCATTAATTAAAATTTTGAACCATTAAGCCAAATTGAATCAAATGTTGAACTGACTCGAAAATTGTTTGAGATTGCATGAATATACATGTATAACATTGAACAGGTCATAGCAAGGAGGCTAGAGAAGAGGAATAAATCAGCTGGTTGGCTAGCAGCTTGGCTTTTTCTTTTTGAGATGAGAGGGCCTGTGTGGTGGTTTGGGGATTTTCCTGGTGCTCCCTATACAAAGGAGGTTATGGCGAAAATTTTTTAAAATTTTGGGTGTTAGCCAAATTTTTGAAGAATTTGGAAATTCTTAGAAATTGAAAAGTTGAAGAATGAAAGCCAGAATGAAAGTTGAGTTGATTAGTAAAACAACTTTCAGCTTCGTTCCTTTTCGAGGACGAAAAGATTTTAAGTGTGGGAGATTGTAATAACCCGGAAAATCAGAACCAATTTAAAATTTTTATTTTAGCAATTTTAATGAATTTTGAATATTTAAAATGATTTATTTTAAATAATAATGATTAGAAATTTATTCTGAATAGAATTAGAATGTATATATTTATATAAATCGAAATTGGAATATAAATATTTATTTTAATTATAAAAGGAATCGGAAATGGCACGGTAGTTTGAAAATTCGATTTCAAATTTCAAATGAATGTACAGGATTCAAAATAAACTGGATTTTAGTGAAACCAAAAAAATATTTGAATCTATTTGGAAATATCTTTCCAACGAATCTAAAAAATCCAAATTTCATAACGGGAATAAAAGGTTATGCCCAGTTGAAAATTCAGAATAGTCGCTATGAAAATGTAGCCCTTAAAAATGGAGATTTTGCAAATGATCTCTGTTTTCGATGAAACCACTTTTGTTGGATCCAGGATATCAAATTATCGCTAGATTCCAAAATTCGTAATTTTTGGAATTAATATGTGAGTGTGGCAAAGGAAAACGTGTTTGGCAATTTTAGTTTGAATTTTGTCGACTGGAAAATGATCGTTTTTCAAGCAGTCTCCAAATTCGACTAAATTAGTTTTGTTAGGACCGTATCGTCAAAGCATAGCTAGATTTATTTTTCTGGATTTTTTGGAGTCTGTATGTGGCTCCGGTAAATTAAAATGTGCGTTTGAGTTTAAAATATAATGATTTATATTTTAAATTTAGCGAAAACTAATCATAGCGGAAACTGATCGTAACAGCCGAATTGGATTACGAAACATATTCGATTGTGTTTAAAATGGGGGTATTTAGCTAGGGGCGTTAGTCGTTGGCTTTGATTTTGGGTCTGAATGGATAAACAAGTGTTTGTGGAATTAATTAATAATCAAAATATATATTTATTCAAATTCTCCCTTTCCTTTCTCATTTGGTTAACGTGCTGAAAACGAAATGAAAAAAAATGACAAATCTCGTTCAGCCCTAGCCCCCTTCCCATCGCGCCACCGCGCGACAGCCACCACCGCCGTAGTTCCAAACGTCGGCCCCCTCCGCCTCCAATCCCCACCATCGCCCCCCTTCGTTGTGAAAAACCGTGCCCTCCAAACCTTTCCAAACCAAACGAGACCACCGCCGCCACTAGAATGGGCGCTGCCACCTATAGGCATTCTCTGACCATCTCTGACGTCCGTCACCCCCTCCCTTGCTCCACCACCGACACCATTCTTCCTCCCCCCACGCTGGATTCCATCGATGAGTGTTTTCTTTCGATTTTTATTTATTTAATCAAAGTAGGTTTTTTATTTAAACCAAAGATGGGTTTTTAATTAAATAAAAATAGTGTTTTTAATCATATAAAAATATGATTTTTATATAGGAAAAAGGGTTGATTTTTAAAGAGATAAAAACCAGTTTTTATATGAAAAATTTATATTTCTATATATGAAAAGGTTATATTTTTAAAATAGAAAAGTTTATATTTTCAAACACGAAAAATTAAAATTTTAGTTATACAAAAATAAGATTTTTAGCTACAAAAAGGATTGATTTTTTGTTAGGTAAAACAAATTGATTTTTATATTTATGACAACACAATAAAAATTCGATATATATATATATGTATGAAGTAGCATCGTATGAATGTCATGAATGAAGTAGTTATATTATGGAATTATTTTTAGGGAGATAAAATTTCGAATTTTATGTATATGAAGTAGAAATAAAATATGATTTTTATCTATATGAATAGCGTATAAAGTTGTGATTTTTATGTATACAGATTTGAAATAAAAATTCGATTTTTATGTATATGGATTTGAGATAAAAATTCGATTGTTAAATATATGAAGTAGAAATAAAAATATAATTTTTAATTATATAATAGCGATGTAAAGTGAAACACCCCGCCTCCGTTAAGGTCACTCACTAAGCGAATGCCTTAACTTTGGTGGAGCGCTTTGGGTAAAAGATGCAGATCAATTACAAGAGAGACAAATAAAGCAGCAGAAAATGAAACTTTACTTTATTATAAAACAGCTTGTACAAAGATTGTTTACAATACCAAAGTCTATCTTGTTTAATAAAATAAAGAAGCATAAATGACAATAATATTCCCCAATAGAGCAAAGCAAGCCATAGCTGAAATGGGACTGAGTCCAAAGCAACACATGATGATCTTGAAGCAACAAGAATCCAAGCTAAGCAGAAGTGTTTCCTCCCTGACTGCCTGGGGGGAACGAAAGAAAAGAAGATGAAAGAAAACAGAGTCAGACATAAAGCCTGGTAAGTTCATTTACTTTCAGCATGTGTACATGTAAAAACAACATGACATGAATCAAATGGATACAAGACATAACCATAATATTAAGGATAACAAGACAACAAAGGATAAGCATAAGATATGATAAGGCAAGATAAACTGGATGCACTTCTACTCTTTCTCTGTCTCGCCACTACCCTGTTATTCGGATTTCTATGTCTCTGTACCGCCTAACTAGTGTCCCAACTAGTAATCTGTATACAATGATAATAATTACAACGTGATCCCAATCCCCGCAATTATGGTAGCCTTCAGGTGTACATCGATTATGAGGATTCCACCTCAATCAGCCCAATTGCCATGAATATGTTCGATGTACCCTTACTACCCTATCAATCGGCTCCCTACTCGCATATTCACATGTGTCATACGGCCCCTACTTGATTGTAGACACCTATGCTGCTCCCACCATGGGGTGTACCAAGTCCCATCGTAGCGACCCGACACAACTCCAGAGTGCATAGTGTATACTACTGATGCCCAGTGCCTGCTTTTTCTGCTCCGGAGTGTGTGCACGCCCGCACTCCGTTAGAACCTATACTGCTGCACCAACCACCGTTGCTTTGATCGCTTATAATCAGCCCAGTAACGTGCCCCACCCTGCCTAGTTTCAGGGTACCATGATACATCTATGTGGGTTACTACTGAAATGGGTCCCCGTTACTAGGGTTTCCTATTGGTTAAGTTTATGGGCCTATATTTACTGATATTACCCACCAACCCTGACGTGTACTTAACCGTTCTACAGATCCAAGCACGTATATTTAATGGTTAAGTGTGTGGGCCTATATTTACTGATATTACCCACCAACCCGATATGTACTTAACCCTCCTACTCGTCATGTTATGTTGGTTAAGTGTTCATATTAACTTAACTCCAACCGTTTACCATGTTATATTGGTTAAGTGTCATCAGCCAATTCAAGTTAACTTAACCCATCAACCTGTCATGTTACTATGGTTAAGTGTTGCCCTCTTGTATTAACTTAACCCTGCCACAAATCATGTTATGCTGGTTAAGTGTATCCTCTTGTGTTACTTAACCCTACCATACGTCATGTTATATATATATATATATATATATATATATCATTGGTTAAGTGTTACCTTAGTTAACTTAACCCTACTGTCTGTTTAACTAACATGTTATATCGGTTAAGTGTCCTAAATGTACTTAACCTCACCCACTTGTCTAATTAACATGTTATAATGGTTAAGCATTCTAAATTTACTTATCCTTACCCACTTGTCTAATTAACATGTTAAATTGGTTAAGTGTTCTAAATTTAATTAACCTTACACACTTGTTTAATTAACATGTTAAATTGGTTAAGTGTTCTAAAATTAACTTAACCCTACCAAATCTTGTCTTAGCTTTAATTCATTTATTAAAGCACCAACCACTCACATTAGACAGGTATTGTTGCGGTCACTGGATGTGACAGTCTGTTTCGGGCAGCGTTACACCGCAACACAGTCTAACCTCGGGTTCTTATTGGGATCAATGCCTTAACCTCTCACATTATATAGGTATTGTTGTGGTTACTGGACAGTCGGGCGGGTCCGGGCAGTTTTACACCACAACTCAATCTAACCTCGGGTTAGGCCTCTTCATATTTTCTACAATGTACACACATTTAGGACAAATTCTGTATGTAAATTAGTCCTAATTTACTTATGCCATAATTGCCCTTTTAATGTACATTATCAACATTTATTATTATGGCCCACTTTCCCTGTAATCATATTTATAATTTTTGGTATGTAAATTATACCAAATTAAGTGTCACTAACCATGATTATGCTAAACATGACAATTACATGTAATTTCAAGTTTTTAATCAGAATAGGCTATACCCCACCTTCCCAAACTCGCCATAATAGTCATGCCAAAATCACTATGTCATATATTTGACGTTCCAAATCAATAGTTAAGCCTAATCTAGATTTAATGTTCCTATTCATATTTTACTTCCAATCTAGATTAAATATCCAAACTTACAATTCATGTTAAAACTAGATTTAATATTCTAGTTTACAGTTTATGCCCAAAACTTGGTTTACAATCCAATTACATACTTCGCGACCAATTAACAATTTTACCATTTATGCCCAAGTCTAATATGCATGTAAATTATTTACGATTATAGCCAATTCAGATTATGCAATCATATTTGTTATGCCAAATTATCTTAACTAAGCTACACCCAAATTCCCAAGCCGTAATCGTACGTATAACATGATTTCACAAGTTTCTGAGTACTCATGAAATGAAACAAACAAAAGGAATAGGGGATATGCACGAGAATTGACATAAAAGAATAGACATGCAAGAATGAACCAAATACAAAAATAATGGTTCCAATAGGTTCGATGTACATAACAGTAAATAGGAATAAACTAGACAAGTTACACTCTAAATATGAGATCCATCATGTTTAAGGGAATAGGCATAGGTGATTTGGCCCAACTTAATGCCAGATTTAAGTACGACTTAATAGGTTAATGGGAATAGGCATAAGCCACTAACTACAATAGTTGTAGGCAATTAACCACAATAGTCATGTACGACTAACCACGATAGTTTCTCAATCATAGTCATAGGTAGTAGTCTAATAGTCTTGAATCATAGGCAATAGTCCCAAATCTATGAATCATAGTCATAGGCAATAGTCTTATGTTCATAGTCATAGGCATAGTCTTATGTTCATAGTCATAGGCATAGTCTTATGTTCATAGTCATAGGCATAGGCATAGTCTCCTTGGTAATTAATCACAATAGTCCTGAATTAGGTCTAAAGGCAAGCACAAACACAGATTCAAATGAAAGGATCAGGCATATTCTCATATCCATTTGATTTCATGTCACAAATAGATCTAGGCGTTCAAATCTAAAAAGTAACTGACTTACATTGATCGGTTTTAGAAAAGGATAATAAGATAGCATTGTGGTGATTTGTTATGATTCGCATGACATTGCTCGAAGCCATTGAACTAGCCTCTGCTTCCCTTCTTGAAGCTTTAACTTGATTTGAATATCCAATTTGAAGAAGAACCATAACTTTTTTTAGTGGAGAATAAGATTTATTTTAATGGTGGAGGCTTAGAATAGAGAAAAACAGCATGTAGACGGCTCAAAGAATTTGTGTGGAGAAACCTTAGGTCTAGGCATTCTTTTGTAGGTGCTGAGAGTGTTTTAGAGCCATTAGATCATCATAGAATCAATCAAGGCCATCTAGACAAGATAGAGTTATCCCAGTGACTCGGCAATAGGTCAGGAATGACTCAGCAATGACTCAGCATTTGTATTAATAACTTTCTACTTTAATGTTAATGTACCAAATGTACATCTTTTCATTTTTTATTATTTATTGTCAATCAACCGAACATAAATACCTACTTAATATATATATTTTCCCTTTACTGTATACATTAACTACCCATATATAAATATTTATTTATACATGGATAAATCTTTCTTACTTCTAATTTGTCATAAATCCAATTAGAGAAGGCCACGTAAAAAAAACAATCCTTGACAACCAAAAATGCGCAACGTACGCCACATGATGCGTACACGTCATATATATATATATGTGTGTATATATATATATATTATATATATACTATATATATATATATAGTATATCTATTTTCCCAATTAACCATTTTCACACTAAACCACTTTTTGAACTGCGTTCACACTAAGCCACTTTTAAGCCATTCCCCTAAAACAAAAATATGGCGCTGGCGGGGATCGAACTCTGTACCTCTTGTATGCAAGTCACATGTTCTAACCAAATGAGCTACTAAGTCTTTTGCTTTCAAACCTTATAACAATGCTAAACATTATTCTTTTCTCATTCCTCTTTATCATGTTTTGCTGCAATATTTAATTTAAAGATATCTCCTTCATATGGAGTCCGATTTTCACAAACTCGTACTCTATCTCAAGCAGAATTCTGAGTCGAACGTAATGGCGCAACCCATTTTACCTAATTCTTCTTTTTCAAATTAATTATTCTTTAATTTGTGAAACTTAATGTTATAGAATTACGGGGTGTTACTTTCTCCCTCAAAGGATTCTGTCCCCGAAATCTTCAAGTTAGGAAGAATGTGTCCTACCTTCCAATCATCCATCTACTCAATCATTCAATCACAGGCATTCATTGTCCTTAAAAATATTTCTAATGCTTTCATGTTCATATGGATAGTGTGTGTATATGTTCTTATCTAATGCAAAATCAGGCAGTCTACTGATTCAGTTGACCTCCTTAATGAAAATTATGAGAGTGTCATGCATCCAATATGTATGCAAGCATCCCTAGCCAAGTAAATACTATATGCGTGCATATTCATTCATCCATATGCAACATCCATATGATAACACATCAAGTTTTAATCCATATACAAACATATGCACTTGGATCCATATGCAATATGAAAAGGTGACTGAGCCGATCTAGTGCCTAATGTGTGTAAATGCATCCACGAGCAACCACTAGCAAACACATGCATCCACCAAGCATAACATGTCTCAAACACATGTTTCAACCATAGGTTTATACCTAACTAAGGATCGAAGATATGACCTAGAGGATATACCTAAAAAGATAGAAACAAGTATGCATAAGATTCCTACAAAAAGATCAAGGATATATCCTTAAGAAAAGGGTATGATACGCGTGTCTTATCTTCAGTCTCCCACGTCGTGTCTTCTTGAGCTTCACTCCACTATACCTTAACTAATTAACCTTCACGATTGCGAAGCTTCTTGATCTCCATTTCCAAAACTGTCATTGATCAGATAACTGGCTTGGCATTGTTAACTGGATATATGAGGAAGTCTATCTCGCGTTTTAGGGGACAAACCCCTAACCAAAAACATCTGTGTGCTCATGGACTAATCTAACGGATCACAAACCGCCGATAGATGTATCAAGTGATTCTAGGTAGCTAGGCCTGACTGATCCTTTAGGACCGCACGAAATATCAAGGGTATTTCCGAGGCGAATCAAAAGTCTAACTACCCTCCCTTCACAATTACTAGCTAACCAACCAATGCATAGCATCAACCCATAGCCCATGAAACCCAAAAACATAAGCATTACGCTTAAACCGAATACTTAATTTTAGCTATTCTCAAATCCTTACAAACCAAAGATAAATGGGTCGAACCACCAATTGGACTTGAGATAAAATGGGATCTTCTACTATACAAGTACTAAGGTGTAGAGACTCAACTGTGGTAGTGGGTATAAACGAATATGAAGTGCTAAAATAAAAAGGGTGCTAACAGGCTGATCAAAAAGGAAAGCTAAACTCTCAACAAAAACTTTACTACCCCTCTCTCCAGTACACTGGCAGTGAGAGCATGCACTTGCCCTTGTCGTTATACCATAAAGATACCTCCTCTTGTCTTAGTGTTTTACTATTCTTTCCTCCTTCGTGGGCCAAGTCCATATCCATGAATTTATCATCCTTGGGTTGTCTCTCTCATTCTCATCTTTACCATCCTTGTGTAATCATGTTGATAAGTCTCTCAAAAGCTGCCTCCATCGCATGGAAAATCCTACAAAGCTCGAAAGAAAATTAACCGCAGGTAAAACACTGCGGCTATAGATGAAAGTCGGACACTTCTTTGTCCTTTGACAGGTGTCGTAGTCTCGTCCAGCCTACAGAACCATGCCGCGATGAAGTTACCTCCTAGAAAGCCAGGAGCCCCAGAGACTCAGGAAAGAAGGAAACAAGGATTCAAACAGAGGATCAAAAGATAGTGCATATGGCTTTGGGGAACATGCCTTTAAAACAAAACTTTTCTTTTGAAAAATGTTTCTTTTAAAACCGTTTTGAAGGTAATTTTTCTAATGTTTTATCTAATCCTGTAACCTTCAGCTCTGATACCAAGTGAAACACCCCGCCTCTGTTAAGGTCACTCACTAAGGGAATGCCTTAACTTTGGTGGAGCGCTTTGGGTAAAAGATGCAGATCAATTACAAGACAGACAAATAAAGCAACGGAAAATGAAACTTTACTTTATTATAAAATAGCTTGTACAAAGATTGTTTACAATACCAAAGTATCTATCTTGTTTAATAAAATAAAGAAGCATAAATGACAATAATATTCCCCATTAGAGCAAAGCAAGCCATATCTGAAATGGGACTGAGTCCAAAGCAACACATGATGATCTTGAAGCAACAAGAATCCAAGCTAAGCAGAAGTGTTTCCTACCTGACTAACTAGGGAGGGGGAATGGAAGAAAAGAAGACGAAAGAAAACAGAGTCAGGCATAAAGCCTAGTAAGTTCAGTTACTTTCAGCATGTGAACATGTAAAAACAACATAACATGAATTAACTAGATACAAGACATAACCATATAATTAAGGATAACAAGATAACAATGGATAAGCATAAGATATGATAAGGCAAGATAAACTGGATGCGCTCCAACTCTTTCTCTGCCTCGCCACTACCCTGTTATTCGGATTTTTATGTCTCTGTACCGCCTAACTAGTGTCCAAACTAGTAATCTATATACAATGATAACAATTACAATGTGATCCCAATCCCCGCAATTATAGTAGCCTTCAGGTGTACATCGATTATGAGGATTCCAACTCAATCAGCCCAATTGCCATGAATATTTTAGATGTACCCTTACTACCCTATCAATCGGCTCCCTACTCGCATATTCACATGTGTCATACAGCCCCCACTTGATTGTAGATACATATGCTGGTCCCACCATGGGGTGTATCAAGTCTCATGGTAGCGACCTGACACAACTCTAGAGTGCATAGTGTATACTACTGATGCCCAGTGCCTGCTTTTTCTGCTCCGGAGTGTGTGCACGCCCGCACTCCGTTAGAACCTATACTGTTGCGCCAACCACCATTGCTTTGACCGCTTATAATCAGCACAGTAATCGTGCCCCACCCTGCCTAGTTTCAGGGTACCATGATACATCTATGTGGGTTACTGCTGAAGTGGGTCCCCATTACTAGGGTTTCCTAATGGTTAAGTTTGTGGTCCTATATTTACTGATATTACCCACCAACCCTGATGTGTACTTAACCCTTCTACAGATCCAAGCACGTGTATTTAATGGTTAAGTGTGTGGGCCTATATTTACTGATATTACCCACCAACCCGATATGTACTTAACCCTCCTACTCGTCATGTTATGTTGGTTAAGTGTTCATATTAACTTAACCCCACCCGTTTACCATGTTATATTGGTTAAGTGTCATCAGTCAATTCAAGTTAACTTAACCCATCTACTTGTCATGTTACTATGGTTAAGTGTTGCCCTCTTGCATTAACTTAACCCTGCCACAAATCATGTTATGCTAGTTAAGTGTATCCTCTTGTGTTACTTAACCATACCATACGTCATGTTATATATATATATATATATATTAGTTAAGTGTTACCATAGTTAACTTAACCCTACTGTCTGTTTAACTAACATGTTATATCGGTTAAGTGTCCTTAATGTAATTAACCTCACCCACTTGTCTAATTAACATGCTTAAAGATTAAGCGTTCTAAATTTACTTAACCTTACCCACTTGTCTAATTAACATGTTAAATTGGTTAAGTGTTCTAAATTTACTTAACCTTACCCACTTGTCTAATTAACATGTTAAATTGGTTAAGTGTTCTAAAATTAACTTAACCCTACCAAACCTTGTCTTAGCTTTAATTCACTTATTAAACCATCAACCACTCACATTAGACAGGTATTGTTGCGGTCACTAAATGTGCCGGTCGGTTCTGGGCAGCTTTACACCGCAACTCAGTCTAACCTCGGGTTCTTATTGGGCTCAATGCCTTAACCTCTCACATTAGATAGGTATTGTTGTGGTTACTGAACAGCCGGGCGGGTCCTGGCAGTTTTACACCACAACTCAATCTAACCTCGGGTTAGGCCTATTCATATTTTTTACAATGTACACATTTCTCATTTAGGACAAATTCTATATGTAAATTATTCCTAATTTACTTATGCCATAATTACTTTTTTAATGTACATTATCAACAATTATTATTATGGCCCACTTTACCTCTAAATCATGTTTATAATTTTTGGTATGTAAATTATACCAAATTAAGTGCCACTAACCATGATTATGCTAAACATGACAATTACATGTAATTCCAAGTTATTAATCAGAATAGGCTATACCCCACCTTCCCAAACTCGCCATAATAGTCATGCCCAGAATCACTATGTCATATATTTGGCATTCCAAATCAATAGTTAAGCCTAATCTAGATTTAATGTTCCTATTTACATTTTACACCCAATCTAGATTAAATATCCAAACTTACAATTCATGTTAAAACTAAATTTAATATTCTAGTTACAGTTTATGCCCAAAACTTGGTTTACAAGCCAATAACATACTTTGCAGCCAATTAACAATTTTACCATTTACGCCCAAGTCTAATATGCATGTAAATTATTTACGATTATAGCCAATTCAGATTATGCCATCATATTGATTATGCCAAATTATCTTAATTAAGCTACACCCAAATTCCCGCACCGTAATTGTACGTATATAATGATTTCACAAGTTTCTGAGTACTCATGAAATGAAACTAAAAAAAGAACAGGAGATAATCACGAGAATTGACATAAAAGAATAGAAATGCAAGAATGAACCAAATACAAAAATAATGGTTCCAATAGTTTCGATGTACATAACAGTAAATAGGAATAAACTAGACAAGTTACACCCTAAATATGAGATCCAACATAATTAAGGGAATAGGCATAGGTGATTTGGCCCAACTTAATTCCAGTTCTAAATAAAACTTAATAGTTTAATGGGAATAGGCATAAGCCACTAACTACAATAGTTATAGGCAATTAACCACAATAGTCATGTACGACTAGCCATGATAGTTTCTCAATCATAGTCATAGGTAGTAGTCTCATAGTCATGAATCATAGGCAATAGTCCCAAATCTATGAATCATAGTCATAGTCAAAGGCAACAGTCTTATGTTCATAGTCATAGGCATAGTCTTATGTTCATAGTCATAGGCATAGTCTTATGTTCATAGTCATAGGCATAGGCATAGTCTCCTTGGTAATTAATCACAATAGTCCTGAATCAGGTCCAAAGGCAAGTACAAACATAGATTCAAATGAAAGGATCAGGCATATTCTCATATCCATTTGATTTCATGTCACAAATAGATCTAGGCGCTCAAATCTAAAAAGCAAGTGACTTACATTGATCGGTTTTAGAAAAGGATAATAAGATAGCGTTATGGTGATTTGTTATGATTCGCGTGACGTTGCTCAAAGCCGTTGAACTAGCCTCTGCTTCCCTTCTTGAAGCTTTAACTTGATTTGAATCTCCAATTTGAAGAAGAACCATAACTTGTTTTAGTGGAGAATAAGATTTATTTTAATGGTGGAGGCTTAGAATAGAGAAAAACAGCATGTAGACGGCTCAAAGAATTTGTGTGGAGAAACCTTAGGTCTAGGCATTCTTTTGTAGGTGCTGAGAGTGTTTTAGAGCCATTAGATCATCATAGAATCAGTCAAGGACATCTAGACAAGATAGAGTTATCCCAGTGACTCAGCAATAGGTCAGGAATGACTCAGCAATGACTCAGCATTTGTATTAATAACTTTCTACTTTGATGTTAATGTACCAAATGTACATCTTTTCTTTTTTTATTATTTATTGTCAATCAACCGAACATAAATACCTACTTAATATATATATATATATATATATATATATATATATATATATATATATATTCCCTTTACTGTATACATTAACTACCCATATTTAAATATTTATTTATACACGAATAAATCTTTCTTACTTTTAATTTGTCATAAATCCAATTAGAGAAGGCCACGTTAAAAAAAACAATCCTTGACAACCAAAAATGCGCAACGTACGCCACATGATGCGTACACGTCATATATATATATATTTATTTATTTATTTATTTATATGTATATATATATTATATTATGTATATATATTATATATATATATTATATATATTTATATTTATTTATTTATTTTTATCTATCTTCCCAATTAACCATTTTCACACTAAAACACTTTTTGAACTGCGTTCACACTAAGCCACTTTTAAGCCATTCCCCTAAAACAAAAATATGGTGCTACTAAGTACCTCTTGTATGCAAGTCACATGTTCTAACCAAATGAGCTACTAAGTCGTTTGCTTACAAAACTTAGAACAATGCTAAACATTATTCTTTTTTCATTCCTCTTTTTCATGTTTTGCTGCAATATTTAATTTAAAGATATCTCCTTCATATGGAGTCCGATTTTCGCAAACTCGGACTCTATCTCAAGCAGAATTCTGAGGCGAACGCAATGGCGCAACCCGTTTTACCTAATTCTTCTTTTTCAAATTAATTATTCTTTAATTTGTGAAACTTAATGTTACAGAATTACAGGGTGTTACATTCTCCCTCCCTTAAAGGATTTCGTCCCCGGAATCTTCAAGTTAGGAAGAATGTGTCCTACCATCTAATCATTCATCTACTCAATCATTCAATCATAGGCATTCATTGTCCTTAAAAAGATTTATAATGCTTTCATGTTCATATGCATAGTGTGTGTATATGTTCTTATCTAATGCAAAATCAGGCAGTCTACTGATTCAGTTGACCTCCTTAATGAAAATTATGAGAGTGTCATGCATCCAATATGTATGCAAGCATCCCTAGCCAAGTAAATACTATATGCGTGCATATTCATTCATCCATATGCAACATCCATATGATAACACATCAAGTTTTAATCCATATACAAACATATGCACTTGGATCCATATGCAATATGAAAAGGTGACTGAGCCGATCTAGTGCCTAATGTGTGTAAATGCATCCACGAGCAACCACTAGCAAACACTTGCACCCACCAAACATAACATGTCTCAAACACATGTTTCAACCATAGGTTTATACCTACCTAAGGATCGAAGATATGACCTAGAGGATATACCTAAAAGATAGAAACAAGTATGCATAAGATTCCTATAAAAAGATCAAGGTTATATCCTTAAGAAAAAGGGTATGATACGCGTGTCTTATCTTCAGTCTCCCACGTCGCGTCTTCTTGAGCTTCACTCCACTGTACCTTAACTAATTAACCATCACGATTGCGAAGCTTCTTGATCTCCATTTCCAAAACTGTCGTTGATCGGATAACTGGCTTGGCATTGTTAACTGGATATATGCGAAAGTCTATCTCGCGTTTTAGGGGACAAACCCCTAACCTAACCAAAAACATATGCGTGCTCATGGACTACTCTAACGGATCGCAAACCGTCAATAGATGTATCAAGTGATTCTAGGTAGCTAGGCCTTACTGATCCTTTAGGATCGCACGAAATCTCGAGGGTATTTCCGAGGTGAATCAAAAGTCTAACTCCCCTCCCTTCACAATTACTAGCTAACCAACCAATGTCTAGCATCAACCCATAGCTCATGAAAACCAAAAACATAAGCATTACGCTTAAATCCAATACTTAATTTTAGCTATTCTCAAATCCTTTCAAACCAAAGATAAATGGGTCGTACCACCAATTGGATTTGAGATAAAATGGGATCTTCTACTATACAAGCACTAAGGTGCAGAGACTCAACTGTGGTAGTGGGTATAAACGAATATGAAGTGATAAAATAAAAAGGGTGCTAATAGGCTGATTAAAAAGAAAAGTTAAACTCTCAGCAGAAACTTTACTACCTCTCCCTCCCGTACAATGGCGGTGAGAGCATGCACTTGCCCTTGTCGTTATACCGTAAAGATACCTCCTCTTGTCTTAGTGTTTTACTATTCTTTCCTCCTTCATGGGCCAAGTCCATATCCATGAATTTCTCATCCTTGGGTTGTCTCCCTCATTCTCATCTTTACCATCCTTGTGTAATCATGTTGACAAGTCTCTCGAAAGCTACCTCCATCGCACGAAAAATCCTACAAAGCTCGAAAGAAAATTAACCGCAGGTGAAACTACTGCGGCTATAGATGGAAGTCGGACACTTCTTTGTCCTTTGACAGGTGTCGTAGTCTCGTCAAGCCTACAGAACCATGTCGCAATGAGGTTACCTCCTAGAAACCCAGGAGCCCCAGAGACTCAGGAAAGAAGGAAACAAGGATTCCAACAGAGGATCAAAAGACAGTGCATATGGCTTTGGGGAACATGCCTTTAAAACAAAACTTTTCTTTTGAAAAATGCTTCTTTCAAAACCGTTTTGAAGGTAATTTTATAAATCTTTTATCTAATCCTGTAACCTTCAGCTCTGATACCAAGTGAAACACCCAGCCTCCATTACGGTCACTCACTAAGGGAATGCCTTAACTTTGGTGGAGCGCTTTGGGTAAAAGATGTAAATCAATTACGAGACAGACAAATAAAGCAGCGGAAAATGAAACTTTACTTTATTATAAAACAGCTTGTACAAGGATTGTTTACAATACCAAAGTATCTATCTTGTTTAATAAAATAAAGAAGCATAAATGACAATAATATTCCCCAATAGAGCAAAGCAAGCCATAACTGAAATGGGACTGATTCCAAAGCAACACATGATGATCTTGAAGCAACAAGAATCCAAGCTAAGCAGAAGTGTTTCCTCCCTGACTACCTAGGGGGGAAACGGAAGAAAAGAAGACGAAAGAAAACAGAGTCAGACATAAAGCCCGGTAAGTTCAGTTACTTTCAGCATGTGAACAGGTAAAAACAACTTGACATGAATTAACTAGATACAAGACATAAATATAATAATTAGGATAATTAGATAACAAATGATAAGCATAAGATATGATAAGGCAAGATAAACTGGATGCGCTTTCTCTTCCTCGCCACTACCCTGTTATTTGGATTTCTATGTATCTGTACCGCCTAACTAGTGTCCCAACTAATAATCTGTATACAATGATAATAATTACAACGTGATCCCAATCCCCACAATTATGGTAGCCTTCAGGTGTACATCGATTATGAGTATTCCACCTCAATCAGCCCAATTGCCATGAATATGTTTGATGTACCCTTACTACCCTATCGATCAGCTCCCTACTCGCATATTCACATGTGTCATACGACGCCCACTTGATTGTAGATACTTATGTTGGTCCCACCATGGCGTGTATCAAGTCCCATGGTAGCGACCCGACACAACACTAGAGTGCATAGTGTATACTACTGATGCCCAGTGCCTGCTTTTTCTGCTCCGAAGTGTGTGCACGCCCGCACTCCATTAGATCCTACACTGCTGCACCAACCGTCGTTGCTTTGACTGCTTATAATTAGCCCAGTAATCGTGCCCCAACCTGCCTAGTTTCAGGGTACCATGATACATCTATGTGGGTTACTTCTGAAATGGGTCCCCGTTACTAGGGCTTCCTAATGGTTAAGTTTGTGGGCCTATATTTACTGATATTACCCACCAACCCTGACGTGTACTTAACCCTTCTACAGATCCAAGCACGTGTATTTAATGGTTAAGTGTGTGGGCCTATATTTACTGATATACCCACCAATCCGTACTTAACCCTCCTACGCGTCATGTTATGTTGGTTAAGTGTTCATATTAACTTAACCCCACCCGTTTACCATGTTATATTGGTTAAGAGTCATCAGTCAATTCAAGTTAACTTAACCCATCTACTTGTCATGTTACTATGGCTAAGTGTTTCCCTCTTGTATTAACTTAACCCTACCACAGATCATGTTATGCTGGTTAAGTGTATCCTCTTGTGCTACTTAACCCTACCATACGTCATGTTATATATATATATATATATATATATATATATATATATATATATATATATATATATATATTGGTTAATGTTACCTTAGTTAACTTAACCCTACTTTCTGTTTAACTAACATGTTATATCGGTTAAGTGTCCTAAATGTACTTAACCTCACCTGCTTGTCTAATTAACATGTTATAATGGTTAAGCATTCTAAATTTACTTAACCTTACCGACTTGTCTAATTAACATGTTGAATTGGTTAAGTGTTCTAAATTTACTTAACCTTACCCACTTGTCTAATTAACATGTTAAATTGGTTAAGTGTTCTAAAATTAACTTAACCCTACCAAATCTTGTCTTAGCTTTAATTCATTTATTAAAGCACCAACCACTCACATTAGACAGGTATTGTTGTGGTCACTGGATGTGCCTGTCGGTTCCGGGCAGCTTTACACCGCAATTCAGTCTAACCTCGGGTTCTTTTTGGGCTCAATGCCTTAACCTCTCACATTAGATAGGTATTGTTGTGGTTACTGGACAGCCGGGCGGGTCCGGGCAGTTTTACACCACAACTCAATCTAACCTCGGGTTAGGCCTATTCATATTTTCTACAATGTACACATTTCTCATTTAGGATAAATTCTATAGGTAAATTATTCCTAATTTAGTTATGCCATAATTACTCTTTTACTGTACATTATCAACATTTATTATTATGGCCCACTTTCCCTCTAAATCATGTTTATAATTTTTGGTATGTAAATTATAACAAATTAAGTGTCACTAACCATGATTATGCTAAACATGACAATTACATGTAATTTCAAGTTATTAATTAGAATAGGCTATACCCCACCTTCCCAAACTCGCCATAATAGTCATGCCTAAAATCACTATGTCATATATTTGGCGTTCCAAATCAATAGTTAAGCCTAATATAGATTTAATGTTCCTATTTACATTTTACACCCAATCTACATTAAATATCCAAACTTACAATTCATGTTAAAACTAGATTTAATATTCTAGTTTACAGTTTATGCCCAAAACTTGGTTTACAAGCCAATTACAAACTTTGCGGCCAATAAACAATTTTACCATTTACGCCCAAGTCTAATATGCATGTAAATTATTTACGATTATAGCCAATTCAAATTATGCCAAATTATCTTAATTAAGCTACACCCAAATTCCCGCGCCGTAATCGTACGTATAACATGATTTCACAAGTTTCTGAGTACTCATGAAATGAAACTAAAAAAAGAATATGGGATAAGCACGAGAATTGACATAAAAGAATAGACATGCAAGAATGAACCAAATACAAAAATAATGGTTCCAATAGGTTCGATGTACATAACAGTAAATAGGAATAAACTAGACAAGTTACACCCTAAGTATGAGATCCAACATAATTAAGGGAATAGGGATAGGTGATTTGGCCCAACTTAATGCCAGTTCTAAGTACAACTTAATAGGTTAATGGGAATAGGCATAAGCCACAAACTACAATAGTTATAGGTAATTAACCACAATAGTCATGTATGACTAACCACGATAGTTTCTCAATCATAGTCATAGGTAGTAGTCTCATAGTCATGAATTATAGGCAATAGTCCCAAATTTATGAATCATAGTCATAGTCATAGGCAACAGTCTTATGTTCATAGTCATAGGCATAGTCTTATGTTCAAAGTCATAGGCATAGTCTTGTGTTCATAGTCATAGGCATGGGCATGGTCTCCTTGGTAATTAATCACAATAGTCCTGAATCAGGTCCAAAGGCAAGTACAAATACAGATTCAAATGAAAGGATCAGGCATATTCTCATATCCATTTGATTTCATGTCACTAATAGATCTAGGCGTTCAAATCTAAAAAGTAACTGACTAACATTGATCGGTTTTAGAAAAGGATAATAAGATAGCGTTGTGGTGATTTGTTATGATTCGTGTAACGTTGCTCGAAGCCGTTGAACTAGCCTCTACTTCCCTTCTTGAAGCTTTAACTTGATTTGAATCTCTAATTTGAAGAAGAAACATAACTTTTTTTAGTGGAGAATAAGATTTATTTTAATGGTGGAGGCTTAGAATAGAAAGTAACAACATGTAGACGGCTCAAAATATTTGTGTGGAGAAACCATATGTCTAGGCATTCTTTTATAGGTGCTGAGTGTGTTTTAGAGCCATTAGATGATCATAGAATCAATCAAGGCCATCTAGACAAGATAGAGTTATCCTAGTGACTCAGCAATAGGTCAAGAATGACTCAGCAATGACTCAGCATTTGTATTAATAACTTTCTACTTTAATGTTATTGTACAAAATGTACATCTTTTCTTTTTTTATTAGTTATTGTCAATCAACCGAACATAAATACCTACATAATATATATATTTTCCCTTTACTATATACATTAACTACCCATATATAAATATTTATTTGTACATGAATAAATCTTTCTTTCTTTTAATTTGTCATAAATCCAATTAGAGAAGGCCACGTAAAAAAAACAATCCTTGACAACCAAAAATGCGCAACGTACGCCACATGATGCGTACACGTCATATATATATATATATATATATGTATGTATGTATGTATGTATGTATGTATATGTATATGTATATATTTTATATATGTATATATATATAATATATTTATTTATTTATTTAGTTTTATCTATTTTCCCAATTAACCATTTTCACACTAAACCACTTTTTGACATGCGTTCACACTAAGCAACTTTTAAGCCATTCCCCTAAAACAAAAATATGGCGCTGGTAGGGATCGAACTCTGTACCTTTTGTATGCAAGTCACATGTTCTAACCAAATGAGCTACTAAGTCTTTTGCTTACAAACCATAGGACAATGCTAAACATTATTCTTTTCTCATTCCTCTTTTTCATGTTTTGCTGTAATATTTAATTTAAAGATATCTCCTTCATATGGAGTCCGATTTTCGCAAACTCGGACTCTATCTCAAGCAGAATTCCGAGACGAACGCAATGGTGCAACCCGTTTTACCAAATTCTTCTTTTTCAATTTAATTATTCTTTAATTTTTGAAACTTAATGTTATAGAATTACGGGATGTTACATAAAGATGGAATTTTTATTATGAACACGTCGAAAGGATTACGTTGGAATTTCGGGAATCAAATCCGAATTCGAACCATTCGGAAATAAAGAATGGAGGAGTGGATCCCAAAGGTGAGAATTTCTCACTTTAATTTTATTTTCTAGTTAAAATATATACTAGGAGGCAAACGGTGCTTAGTAGCACCCGACACCCTTCGTCCACAAACCATGGACGACTTGTTTGATTTGATTGTGTTGTGAAAATTGATTGTGATGTGGAATTAAATGAATAAAATATTCATGTGTTGAAATAAATGTTTTATAGTTAAAAATATAATTTTTAACGCGTATATGAATAAAATAAATATTCATTTGTGAATCGGATGATTTGTTTATGTACACACATTTTACTGATATTGATTGGGACGATATATTTTATACATCACCCAACTGCACAAATAATAATCTTTGTTTGTTGTTTGAAAACCCCACATGGGTATTGGGATGATATTTGATGTACACTAATCCCAATAGTTTAGTGGTATGTCGATCGTTTGGTTGACAGACTGTGTAAGCATGAATCATTTACATTTAACGCTTATGTAGTTGTGTAGTGCACTCTGGATGATGGTTGATTGTTTATCATTGTTGTTATGTACATGTGTTGAATGAAATCCATATAAATCACATTATATGGTAATTGACCGTGTCTAATTCTAGTTCAGAAAGAATGAATATTTATAAAAAAAGAATATTTTAAAAAAATGAATATTTTAAAATAATATTCAGTAAAAGTTTAAAATCTGATTTTGTTGTCCGATCTAGGATGGACACGAAAATATTTAAATATTTAAAGCCTTGTTGAGTCGATTAACGCCATTTTGACGTGAACGATATTTATATCGATTTTATTCATTTTTATAATGAATATTGAAAAGGAATTGATTTCAAAACGTAATGTTTTGAAAATACTATCATTTATATATCGATGATATGGAATATTCGATTTTGATTTGAAATTGAATATGAAGTTGAAATCGTTTTGGAAACGAATTTAAAACGATTTATAAAATACGCTTTAAATGGAAATTAATGAAATATATATAATATATATGTATATATATTATATATATTTAATGGCCTGAATCGAACGCGCCGCGGTAGTTCGCGAATTTCGACCATTGACTTCGAATGAACATTATGGGAGATCTGACCGTCGGATTCTCCTAAAACCAGAACTGTTGGGTTCGTATCGAAAAGAGCTTTCCGAAGAATATAAGGGATTTGAAATCTAACGGTTAGATTTGGAGATGTGTCCAAATCAATTTTAGGAAAGGTCGCTATGGATGCAGTTCGGTGGCCGTTATTGGAAACCGATTGTACGGGCCATGATAAAATTATTAAAAATATTAATAATTTGTGTAAAATCATAATAAATGATTTGGAAAGAATTAGGAAGAAAAATTCCATATTTGAAAAGATAAAAATATATTTTATCGAAATGAACTAGTTATGAACAAGAATTATAATCCAATATTTTTAAATAAATAAATTGGATTTGAAATGGTTTTAAAAATAACCAGAATATCCAATATATGAATTGGAATGGATTTGAATAGAATTTGTCTTCGAAATATTTCGATATTGGATTCCGTGATTATACGGACATTGTGGAGGAATTTGGAAGATATATATATCGTTATTCCAATACGATATTTGTTGATTTCAGAATTTGATATTGAATATAAGCTGAAATATTTTCTATTCAGAGCCTTGTTTTTAATATCAAATGGGATTTGAGTTTATCGTGAATGGTGTTTTAAATAACGCTTGTTCTTTAACCCGATTAACAATGGAATGAGATTTTGGGTCTATCGTGAATGGTATCTTTAATAACATTGTTCTTAAACCCAATGGAGTTAAGAAAATTAGAAACTAACTAGAGATTAGCTAAGTTGAAAGGTTTCTTGGGTATTGATCTGATGTTGGTTTCGGGATTAATACTTAGGGAATTGTTCTCTTACTAATTTACGGTTAGAGACTGATGGAATGTGATTTTGGGTTTATCGTGAACTGTGTTTTTAACGACATTCGTTCTTTAACCTGATTTACAGTGAAATGTGATTTGGAATTTATAAATCTTTTTATTTAGATTTAACGGGAATTTTCCAAAGTAAAGTTTTCCAATTTAATATATTAAATTGGAATTGAATGGAATTCGATTTGATAATAATCTAAATGAGCTTCTGTGGAGGAAGACTGTTAGTATATATGGAATTTAAAAGGCTTTGTCATTATTCCATTTATATTATTAGTCAGATACGGAAAATGTTATCGATTATATATTGATTTGTTTTTCCGTGAAGATTCCATAGTTATGGAAGGGGATTTGGGTTTATCGCGAACTGTGTTTTAAATGACATTAGTTCTTTAACCCAGTCAAAGGCAAGATTACATGTCTGTCATTGTATTTCAAATTGTATGGTTGATCTCTGCTAAATATATATATCTGTTTGGTGGCGGAGAATTTATTCTCTTGCTTAACACCCTTCTCTAAGACGTACGAACTTAGAGGTTATATATCGGCAGAAATCAATAGTACGGTGTAGATTGGTTATACGGCATGTTTGTGTTCCCAAAGTTAAATAATCATTAATATTTATTTTTGGGAAGATTAAGACTAAGTGGAGATTTAATGAATCTTTAACTAGATTGAAAGGTGAATTGATAATTTAAATTATCAAATTTGGGAAATGATCAAGAATGGAGTATCACCAGTTTTGCTCCTAGCGATAGTTAAATCTTTAATTAGATTTGAACGTGAAATGGTAATTAATTTTACCGGTAACACTGTGGTGTTAGATATGGAGTATTACTAGTTTTGCTCCATGGGATGAATAGGTTGGGATTGGGAAATTAAAAAAATGATTACTTTGGCAATGTTCGTTAATCCCGACTAGTTTTGAAAATCATTAATATGGTTTGAATTGATATCTAAAGGAAGATTCAAGAATAAATTTAAAGAATTTATCTTTGATAAAATTAATGGGAACCTTTCCCATATGATATGAATATTTGAATAAAAGAATATTCTAAATTGGAATGAGGCGTATGTTGTGTTTTTATAGCACTTGTCTATTATATACGCGAGTTATTTGGAAAGGCCGGGTTTATACCCATTCTGAATAACTGATTCGACGATAAGTCAACGATGAAGACGGTGGTTGAAGACCGGAGGTCTTCACATCGTTTGGATGATTACTGATGTCTTGATTGGGCTGTACACCCAAGACGAGGTAATAAGTGGTGATAGTCCAAACGTACTTGGAGATCGACCGGATATGCGAGGACCTCTCTCCTGTGTTGGACATACGGGACGAGGAATAAGGTGCCTCCAGTTTCGTTCAGACCCAGAACGAACTTGTAAATGGATGTATGTCTGGCATTGGATTTTATTCTGTGTTGTTTGATTTCTATTAAATATATATCTATTTGGCGGCAGAGAATTTATTCTCTTGCTTAACGCCCTTCTCTGAGACGTACGAGCTCAGAGGTTATATATTGAGAGACATCAATCGCATGGCATTAATTGCCTATGTGGCATGCTGAGTTGCATGGATCAAGCCTTTTATTGAAAAGAAAAGTCTTGTGGTTGATGATCAAAGCACGGCTTTAATATAGCATAGCTTTGTGTATAGCATTAATTCATGAGCCTCACACCTCGATATGAGCTAAAAATGGGATAAGGGAACCAAGGAGGACATGACGTTTCTTTCTAGCTATGGGTGGTGTCAGCATTTTGCAAGCCCTAACATTTATATATTTTTACCTTTGTGGTTGTGGGAATGCGAGGCGCCTCGGTTATATCGGTCCCTACGGAGTCGATGGATAGGTCCTATAGGACCGGGAAACGTATGTTCAGGAATAAGTAATCCTCACACGTAAGGGAGGACTGGCCTTGGAGTATCCAGGAGTTGCCCAGAGTGTGTAGTCCAGAGGCATTTGCTAGAGTGTCTCGAAGCGGAAAGGAGTACATCCCTTGCCTAGACTCATGACGGAAATCCAATTTCCAATACGTGACATTCAGTTTTATTTGTAGAGCCTAGTATAGCGACATAGTGGGATGGGGCACTATGCCGTCAATGATTGATACATTTATATTTGAAGTTGTTTTCATACACTATAATAGTATCAAAATGATTTGTTTTATACGTACCAAGCATGTTTGGCTATTATAAGGTAAAACTCTATCCTCCGGCTTGCGTTGCATTGTGTGATGGGACCCGAGTCTTATAATAGCTTCATTTTTTCCAAAAAGCATTGCGCTGTTTGTTTTATGCACTGGTATTCTTGGAAGGAAACCCGTTTCGTGTTATACGGCGTGGTCCCTTGATTTACTTTATTTTTAAAGTAAAGATTTAATAACTGTTTTAGTTCTCACACCAGTCACGTGACTGACCTAAAGTTTATTGTTTTAACCTAAACTCTGGGTGCCCCTATTTCCGCATGGGTAGCTAGTAGTTTTGGTTTTGCAAATTTATATTCACAGGATCCTGGTTTACAGTTGGAACGATATTCGGAAAGCTCTATATCCGTTTATCTCTTTCAGTTGTGTTTTGTATTATTTTCCGCTGCTATGTAATGTATTTTAATCTCTGATGTGTAATATTCATTCATACTCTGTATATTCTTGTACTCTGATGTAAATTGTTGTAATAAGCAATGAAATGTTCTGTCGTTTGTGTTCTTCTACTTATGTTCTCATTACAATCTGGGTTTTCCTTTACGGGGAAGTTCGGGTCGTTATAGCGATCGTTAATAGAAAGAAGTTAGAGGGTTAGAAATAGAAAGAAAATTGGAATAGAAGAAAAAAAGATCATAATATCAAAAAACCAGAGTATACACAAATCTCACAGCGAAATGAATAAAATATATTATATAACATAACTTTTGAATTACAAATCTGTCTATATATATGCATACCATTATCAGAGTACAGCATAACATTTCATAGTGGAAATAAAAGTAGCTATCTAATATTGAAGCCTCCTGCTCCAAGCTCCTCCAAGTATATCTTTAAAATCCCGACTACTTAATTGTCTATACAAATTTGGTCACCCAAGAGTTTAGGGTAAAACAAAACAAAATAAACTCTGGGTCAGTCATGGGACTGGTGTGAGTAAACCCCAACAACTTGGTTTAACTTTTAAAATTCCTTTTAGAAGAAAGGATGATTGTAAGACCGATTCACACATAAACACAGATGGTTTTTACCTTATGATAACCCAAACATTCTTTGTATCAACACTTTTCGGATATTATAATAATGTTTAATCAAATCAATAACAATCTAGCGAGCGCTTTCATCTCACGCTCCACATACATAGTTTACAATCAAAACCACAGGGCGCTTATTGGAGAATTGATTTCCAACTATGACAAGGTATGGAACCACCTTTCGATAGTATATCTCTAGAGAAGAATACATATGGTTCAACAAGAACGTCTTGTATCCCAGGCCATACATGACCGACCACTCATTTCGTTGAGTGTACCGAATGTCTTATCACCAACCGTTGGGATCATCAACTATTACCGAAGCATACAACATTGATAGAATAAAGATTCAAATAGATCTTTGTCTAGATCAGGTCATAATACACCCTAATGGGAGCGACCCACATAGCCATGTTGTCTTCCCGATATTTTTTATTTCCTGGTTGTGAAGCCTGAGGCCATAGTTACCCTTTAATACCACAACATCATTCACTTTGATTGCCACATCGTCAAACCCACCAGATCATAAATTGATTTCCCTAAAAATATCGCGGGTATAAAGCTAAGAGAAACAAATTCCCCCGCCACCAATGTAGATACGTTTGAAGAGATCAGTGCACATGATCTGTTAGGTATACTCTATCAGACATTCGTCCATACAATTTTTCTGGTACTGGACAAACCGAAGACACCATCCCATCAATCCATCTTACACAATTTCAACCTAGGATTAACAGAACAACCCTTGCACTTTACTCCATCTTAAATTATCTTCGGCATATTTAATTCGCAAGGCTTATGCCTATAAAGAGTAGTTTTCAGATAATAAATCTAATCCCGATCTCTTTGTATTGACAATATAAATATATAATGGGTAAAATTTGGTAGTCGGTTATTTAACTATCAAAGGAAACATCCATACAACCAACGATCCTATTTCCAAATGGAAATTATATCGATTAAGCATACACCAACATTGAGCCCTTTAAATTAATTTATCATTAATCTATTCGTTTCCCTAGTTACTTTAAGTATCTTCACCCATATATTCTTCAAAACCCGTTTAACCCCTCCCGATTCTTAGAAAACATTTCCATCTATCATAATTTTTTATTTTTTATATTTCATAAAATATCTCTTATTAACATTGGAAAACATTTCCATATATTCACAAAATCTTATTTTCTATATTTAGAAAATATACGTTATTAACATCGAAAAACATTTCCATCTCATTACATTTCTTAATTTCTATATTTAGAAAATATACGTTATTAACATCAGATTTTTTTCATATATTCACATTTCTCATTTTCTTCAACTAAATCATTTCATTTTCTATATTTAGAAAACATCTCTGATTATATTTAAAAAACATTTCCAAAACTCATTCACCTGGATTTAAAAGAACATTGTATAAAACATCGTTTCGACAACTCAACCCATAAATCACTTATTAACTAACAGTATTTCTAACAAGTCTTCGCCATTGAACCTTAACTTTTTCTTAGTCGAAAATGAAATCAATCAATTTGGGGTATAATTACCTCTTAGACCTTAATTGAACAACTTTATTAACTTCGAAATAGACAAAGTTCATAACCTCGAATACCAACAAAAACATCGCTCACGCAACTCTTGGATTCAATTTAAGAATCCGCTTTTTTAACGGAAATCATAGATTATAACAATAATTTTATAATCCATTCTCCGAGATATTAAATCTTAAAATATAATTTTTATTTATTAATTTGAATAAGAAATAACTAAATATATAAATGAACAATTTATTAATCTTTAATAAAAATGGAAAGTAAACAATACTTTCCTCAATTCGATGTAGTCGAATTTCAATGTATAACTCTTTTTCGAATACTCTTTATTCGTTAACTCTCCTTCGATTAATCTCTATTCGAGAACTCTCTTTCGAATAATCTCAATTTGATTATTGTTCCGAACTTCGAAATAAATTTACCGTTTCAGGTCAACTCAATTTCCATTTTCATCCTAAATTCAACTTTGAATTTTTCACCATCAAACCATTACCAATTTCCCTTATAATTATTCCAATCCACAAAATGTTTGCTTTTAAACCATTATCCACTTTAATTTGTGAATATTATTCTTTTATATAAATCTGGACTCGTTATATCCAATCAATCTTGATTTTATTCGTAAATACTATAACAGGTTCAAATCCCATTTATCAAGTCATTTTATAACTTCTAATTTATTATCAAATCTCGTTTATATATCAACCTTCTAGCCGATTTTGCTTAACAATTTTATAACTTCACAACGACCTCATATTCAAATATAAATTATTGGTTTCGAAATATAAATTTCCTTGTCAAGTTCTAATTTATATAATATATCATTTCTGAAAATAAATCATTTTTGTAAGATACGACATAGTCGAATTCCAATTATAAATCCTTCTAAATTTATTTTAGTTCTATTCACTTTCCGAACATTGGAATTAATTTAATCGTTTCCTTTTTATAACGATTTCCAATTTCCCTTTAAATTCATTCTTGAATTTACATTTCCAAATTATCCTATGATAACTATTCCACTTCATTTATAAATTAAACTTCTTGTTTTTTTTAATTAAAAACAAGTTATAATTTCATCGCCCATTCGAATTTCAATTTCTGTTTTTCAAAAATAGATTTTGCCTTTTTAAAAAAAAATCTTTTCCATTTCATTTGAATATATTTTTGCAGTATTTAAATACCTATTATTCTAGAGCTAATGTTATTTAAACATCCAACATAACAAAATTTATCACAGAACGTTTAACACATCATATATCATAATACATGAAAACAAACAATTATAATTTTGGGGAATCCAGTTATACCCCTCCAACCTGATTTTCTTGGATCCACAAATGTTAGACCATATAAAAAAATTACTAATCTCAGTTAAGAGGTAGGAAACCGCTGTATAGAGGTCATCCACTATTATGTGGGGAGCATAGGGTCTCATCCACTAAAATGTGTGGCAACATCCAACTACCAAGCCTAAATATAGCTATTATATATAATAGCAACAATTGATAATAATATATCAATTCATCCAAATAATCATCACATAACATTCAATCAATGTATATTACCACTAAAATATGTTTATAATATTTTAAACTGGATAGAGTTATCGAGTTTACTCACATTTGTCGTTTATTGTTGAATAATGGTAAACGTTGATTTATCCAATCAAGCATTTTATATCGCCATAAATTAAGACGAGCTCCAAATTGCTCCAAACCAGTTTCATTGCATTGCCTACGTCCATACGATCCCAATGGATCTTGTTTCATTGGATTATGATACCGTATGAAGAAATTATTAATTTTACTAGTTTAGGTACATATATATAGGTCGTTAACTTAATTAATAAATTTATTAAAACCTTAATTACCTATTTAAACATTAATCCCTCCCTCTAATCTTTCTTTCACTTCGTAATTTATAGGAACAAACTGCAAAATCTCACTATGGTTGCACGTTTGATTGCTTCAACCTCACTTTCTACTCCACTATAAATTCAACTAAAAATACCAATATTCATCTTATCCTTTTCTCTTCCTACCCTTCATAATTCCATTAAACTCGCACGCACACCTAAAGTTGCGACGTCAACCCCTCCATGTTGCCTAAAGTAGGAACGCTTAACTCCATTATCACCATCTTCGACCAAATTTTACCAACAAGCTACAAATCCCATCACCAACCCAAAACCAACACCCATTTCATGCATTATATCTTCAAATTCCCACAAACTACAACCTAAGTCGCACGTATTTATTTCCAGCAAACAACATATTGTTTGAAACTCTAGAAATGTATACCAGTTTGAAGAGAATCGTGGCAGGAGTTCAAAAATATTTATATCATGATTTATAGGATTAAATTTGATTTTATAATGATTTATGAATTCATGTTTTCTCTTGAGAATAAAAGAATGGCGATTGTGAAAATTTTTGACCAGAGAAGGAATAGTTAGGGTAAGGGTAGTGGCGTACTTATAGGATAGAGAATTTTTTTATTTGATTTTATATTCAGTTTTATTCAATTGTTGTTTACAGTTGTCGTTTAAAAATTCATGCGATCACATACAATATCCAATTTCAATGGACATACATCTTGACATTATGGATCCAATAAACTTGTTTCGTCGAAATCCGAGTTCGTTTGCTCAGGCAGCGTTATTTTAAATTCAGATTATTGATCGGTTTACATTTTAATTACTCACAGTCAAAAAATAACTTTGATTGACACGAAACTTGAAATCTGGCAATAATGAGTCATTACGAATTTAATAAAATTTGTTTCATCGAATACGGAGGTCGTCTGAAAAATTACTATTTTTAAGGCATAAATAAAACCAATAAAATGTTAATAAATCCCAAAACAATTGAATTTAATAATAATAAATTAATATTATCATATATATCCAAGTAGAATATCATATAGCTCTAAAATAAACATACTTGCATTTATAACTTGATATTTCAAATTTTTGAGTTAAATCGATATCATTTTATATAAAATCCTTTTATTTAATAAATCATTATAGTTTATAAATGATTCTATAACAAATTTCTAAAAATTTGATTTGGACATAAATTACAATCTATAAGACAAAATCTCAATTTTTCACTTTTATTAGGAAAATGTAGTTCATTGGATTCGAATGTTTCTTGTTTCAAAGAAATCCGACTTATAACGAATCATTCAGTTGAAGTTCAAAATGTAAAACTACGAACTACCATGACGTTACGAGCTCGTTTTTAATTATGTTAAAATTAATACATTCAAACATGGTTTTATAAATCATTATTGTAACTCAAAGCAAAACTCAATTTATTCTCTTAAATTATCCAATTCACACAGTATTGCAAATTTAGCTCATGTCCGACTATTTCAGAATTAATTTTTTTTCCACTATTTATAATAATTAAATAATCAAAATTAATTAATTTAAGCTATTGAAATTGCAAATTCAATATTTAAATAATAAAATAAATTAATTATTCAATTGCTAAAAATCCAGAACATTGCAAAAATAATCACCATTATTATGATTATTATTATCATTATCGTTGAATGTGAATATCCAACCCTTTATGTCATTCTATCAGTATTTGTTCACTTTTAGGTATGCATAGACACTTACCTTTATATTACACTAGAACTACTATTTTATCTATTTTTCTTAACTTATCAGTTGTTCTTGTAATCATAGTAGCTCACCTGACTTTATGTCAAACTCATTTCCTTTATTCTTTCCTCTTTTCTTCCCCCAGGCATACAGGGAGGAAGTGTATAGTTCAAATTTCTTTGTTGATTCTATCGTGAAGGATTCCTACAAAAGACGGATTGCTTTCTGCTTCTTTTCCAAGGTTAGGTTGTATCTTTTTGACTATTTGGATAATATTATTATTTTGTACTCTGATGTGGTTTTTAACTGAGATTTTGAGACATGATATTTTATGACAATTTGGTTAAATTAAGGAAATATGGTTTTCGTCATTTTAACATAGATTGTTCCACTATAAAATTGATTTATGTCTTATGAAATCATAGTCTCTATGATGTTTTATGGCTTTACACCTACAACGCTCCATATTTCCTTAATAAAATCCTCATATGGATGATGCATATTAATTAAATTTATGCAAGTTTATAAAAGAAATTTTTTGAATTAATGCATATATTGACATTTCAAATGTATTGAAATATTAAATTTTCCGGAAAAGTCAGCTTTGCTTCAAATTGGGTTAAATTTAAATTATTTTCAAATTTTAAAAGTTGTTAAAATTTAAATTCATTTTTTTATAAATATATACTGAATTCTGAGATGACTAGAATTTTTCGTTTCGTAGAAATCTGCATTCCTTTGCTTCAGATATGAGTTTTATAGTGTGCAAAATGCGCAAACGTACAGCGTTTGTGTGTTCATACTTACATGTCCTCTTTGGCTTTATTGAGATGTTTATTTGGATTTTTGGGAAAGCTTTGCACCTCACACCTCATTAATAATTTTACGTTTGAATTTAAAAAATCTTCTGAAGAAATAAAGGTACATAATTCTTATTCTCAACTTCCCATTTTCATTTCCCTAAAGCTCTCTACCATTCTCCTTCTTCATTTTTCCTCTTCAAACTTGTCTTCCAATATGAAATTTCTTTATTTCAAAAATTAGTTCCCGTATAAATTCTAATTTTTCAAATGAATCATAATCTCCATCTCTATTTCCTAATGCATTCAAATTTCAAAATTCAATTGATTTGAGAATTGTATAAATCTAGATCTAGAAATGCAAACAACCCCCCAAAACCTTGTTGTCCTTCATCCCCTTGACCATCACTGCCACCAAGGACCTCCACCACTAACTAGACAATAGCTGGCTGACCTTCCTCAATCTCCAGCACGTGGGCCCCACCAGAAAACCATAGCCATTACCACTTTTCCATGTGAAACCAAAGACACTTAGTTTTTGTTTTTCTTTGATTTTGACCTGCGTTGTTGTGCCTATAACCTTCTATCAAATAATCCAAATTTATATTTTCTTTATTTAAATTTGGGTAAAATTGAAATAGCTACAATTTTTTTGTTTAACACTTTTTTAGATTTTGAATATTTCTAGGACGAAACTGTCATTCTTTCAGATGTATTTTTGGACCCAGATTTCTACTTAAAATTTGGTTATCGTTGTTTTGTTCATATCTCCTTCAACTTTTTTTTACTGAAAACTAGTTTTATTTTTTATAAATTGAAGAGAAAAAAATTTGTAACAACTTTTATTATGAATTTTTTAGGTTTTAATGTTTACTAGTCTAATTTTTTTTTAAATGACCAAAATTTTGTTCACTTTTTATAATTTTTTTATAAAAATCTAAATCCATCATCCTAAGCTAAAATCTTTCTACTTTCTTCATTAAATTGATTGGGGTATTGATTTGTGAATCTTCTCGTACATGGTATTAAAGAGATCATAGTTGTGCTTGTAGTTAGAATGGTGCGTCATGTTTTTTTTATTAGTGTTCGTATCAACCTGCGTCATCTTCCTTTTATTTGCCACACAAGGTAAGAATCCTCCCTGAGTAATAGTTTCAATATGTGAATTGATATCAATTGAAATAACATATGAAATGTTAGGATTTGCTCTAAATAAAACACCAATTGTTTGTTTATGCACATGTGATACAAACACTTTTTACATATATGACACGAATTTGATTGTTATGATGATATGTGTTGATTTATATGTGTTATTTGAAATGTTTTATTTTATTTTTCTCTCACACTACTTCCCTATTCATGTGTAAAACCATTATGGGTTGAAATGATATATACCCGAATCATTTTATAGATTTAGTTATTGAAACTGACCTTATTTGGATTCGGGTTGAAATGATAAGTACTCGTAAATTTTTAATCATGGATTGAAATGATATATATATATATATAAGTACCACTTGGCCATGTAGAAAATTATATACGTACACCGTTGGTCTATTTTGAAAGTTTTTTCTGAATTTATAAAATTATTCTACCTTGATAAAAGTATTTTCGAAATCTAAAGTTACATTTCTATTTAAACTTATTAAAACTTTAAATTTAAATTTTTAATAAAATTATATGTTATAAATTTTAAATATATAAGTTTATATATGTTTCAATTTAAATTAAGATTTTAGGTCATAATATCATTTAGTTTTAAAATTTAAATAATATAAATTATTTTATAAGTAAATTAATACATTTTTAATATAGTATATGTATTATACAGATTTTAAAAAATTATACAAAATAGATTTTATAAAATATAACTATAAAAAAATGGTTTAAACAGAAGTTAGAAATCTAATGATAACTTTATTTGTTAAAAGACATTATAGAAACGCAATCTATCAAGTAAAATAAATCCATTTCATAACGTGAATTTGGTTTAATGAAATGGGTCATATGAATTTTTTATAATTATAAAACGTAATAAATTAATTTAATAATAATTTATTAAGTAAATGTTTTGAATATAAATATAATTGAAGTAAACATTTTATAATCGATTAAATTGAAATGTAGATTCAATTGATATGAACTTTATAACAAGGGTGATGTGAATGTAATTTGACTTCTTAAGAATAAAAATTGAATCACCGAATTTGAATATTGTTTTGAAATGATTTGAAATAAAGAATGTATTGTTTAAAGTTTGAAAATCGATTGAAGTAAATTTGTTGAATCTGAATTTATGAAATTGAACTTTGAAAATATGGTTGAGTAGTTTGGATTGGACTATTTAAATTATTTAAATTTTGTATTATTCTATATTAAAAAAAATTAAATTATATTATTTAAACTTAAAATTTTACTTTATGCATATTTTTTATATTTGACTTAATTACGATATTTTTTATAATTATATCAGTTATAATATTTTACTTTTAAATTTAATTACAATTTATTTTATAATTATTTTAAATCAAATTATTTTATATGAACATGATTGTTATTTTTAGATAAATCTATTTATATTACATTAATTATTTTAAATGAGAAGTTGTTCCAGTACGAACTATTGAATCTGGTATGTTAATAGGAAGATTTTTTGAAAATATGAAATTTGAGATATAGAAATATGAATTCAAAATGTAATTTTGTTTATTAATTGTTTTAAAAATATGAAACCTGAGTCTTGAACTTAATCCAATTGTTAATGCAAAAAATGGCACTAACACCCCAAGGTGTAGTTCAATACTTCACAAGTAGTTAAGATCTAGAAAATGGTAGCCAGAAACGCAAAAAGCAAGTAAAAGACAGAGATTTATAGTGGTTCGGACTAGATCTGGCCTACGTCCACTTTGAACAGAGTTTTCATTATCATCCTCAATGTTACAAGGTACACGATTTCTATAACTTTGCTTATTTTCTCTCTTTTTACAATACTTCTCTCAATTTCTTCTCTTTAATCTCTTGATTCACTCAAATTCACCATGGAAATGATGAGATCTCTTTGATATGCGATGATTGTTGGAGTATATATTCAACAATTGAGCACTTAGATGATCTTTGACGATTCCATGGTGGTTGAGATGTTGAATCTATGCTTGGAAGAGGTTTAATGGAAGTTTGGATGAATTGGAGTTGTGGAGAAATGAGTTTGGCAGCACTTCGAGGTTGGAGAAATCGGGCCCCCCCCCCCAATGAAGGAAAAGGTGGAGTATTTATAGGTATTCTTTAAAGTGGAGTTGTAGTTCTGTAATTAGTTGTACGCGGTGCTTCAGGTCGGTGGGCGACCCGACTCAAAGGTGACGACCTAGCATTCTCTGGACAACTTGGCACATTTAAATGACCCGGCATATACGAAATGCAGAATGACTTGATTGTTATGCAACATGAACGACCTAACTGCTTTCATCACATAAGTTTTCATTTATTCTTCAACAAGCCCGCACCGTCCCATTACCAAGTTGCCAGTTGTATGGCTTTACATGCAATCCACACTTACTTTACACAGGGCCAAACGACCCATGATTATGCATGCATGGCCCACCATTTACATACCAACGACCTAACATTTAAACTATGTTGGCTGCATGCTCCCTCCTATGGCTCAACGATCCATATATATATATATATATATATATATATATATATAACGTCCTAAGTACATATATAACACGAGCGACCTATGTGTGTACGAACGACCCATAAGACATAATGTGTGAGCTTTCCTAGTTGACGTTGGTCCGCTATTCTCTCATGTGCCACGTGTAACCCATGTACGCTTTGTGCCTCCTAACATGAATGGTTTCAAATGCCTTATGGTATCATTGTCTTAGACGTTGTACTAAATATATATGATCCATAGTCTCATGAAGTGCCATATCAGCTTCGTGCAATCCTAAATTTCCATACAGCTGACTGATCCAACATTTATATAAAACCTATATATGTATCTTCATATTAGTACAACATTTGCAACTCATGTGGGAAATAAATGGAGCATTGAGTGATCCATGCATTTCATAGTATGCAAAATTCATTTTTCTCAATATTTTCGATCTCTATTATTAATTGTGATCGATCCATGATAAACATGCACTTGATTCATTAATACAAACTATCCGATCCACAACACAATTGTGCCTAACCCATCATGTTAACACTCTACCGGTCCGTTGAATTAAACATGTCCGATCCAATATATAATTTGATTGATCCACCAGTCAAAGTGTAATCAACATATCATTTTTGAACCACTTTTCATAACGGGTTTAACATTTCCCCCTCGGAGTTTACATCTTTGCTTGTAAAAATGTCAACTTCGAAATTTGAACGGTCTTGGAGTCATTCTGATGGATCGCAATTATTTAAACCCGATGGATCAGTATATAGAAATTATGGCGGGCCATAATTATTTTCTCGATGGATCATTAAAGCCCACATAATGGATTAGATAAGCTTTCTTTATCATTAATTTATATATTTTTAGATCCGCGCCTCTTCATTTTAATCTTTCATCTACTGAAACCCATTATAATGGTGGAAACTTTTCTGTAGACAAATCGCTCTAATTTACGATTGAATCAGGCAACTACTATTCAATCTCATCTGACGGCGGCCACCTCAGAGCTTCATATTTAACTCGAACTCAATCATATCCCTTACTTTGATCAAATTCTAACTTGAGAACCAACCGATCTTTACCAAGCTTGATATTTGTCGTGGGTTTTTTAGATTCAGATTTTAATCCCCATCTCTTCTAAATCTGGAATCAAATTGCCAAGCCGACCTTTGCTCCAAATCTATGTAAAGCTCATGCCTTCAGATCCAATCTATTCGGGATTATTATAGGCGATGTCATCGGGATTTTGCGCTGAATCAATTTTGGGTATTAAGGTTAGTAGGCGATTGGTTGCAACGATGGGGTGTTGACACCCAATCATTGATTCATATGGAACTGAATTTCGCCTTTGGTTGGATTCAACAGATTTGTTTTTAGAATTCGAATACAACTTCCATGCTAGTGTGTACTTTGATTTTTGTTGTATCAAGTGATTAGGTTACGAATTCCTGCTTGGGACCGAAATGGTTTTGCTGATTTGATGATTTGCCCTTAAAGCCAACCATGTTGCAAGACATCAATTTGTGATAGGAGAGCTCCAGTATGACTTTTTGCAATTAAGATCTCATGCAACATCTTCATGAAGTATGCTTCAACCTGATTCTTCTCCGCATTAGAATAAATAGATCTCCAATAGGAGTATTGAGACATAAAGTTCCAAGTGGTCATTTCTCATCATGTATTACCAGCTCGACATTGTATTTTTTTTTTCTTCCTTTGCATATTAGTTCTTAAGTTTAATGCTATCAAATACTTATGACTTGCGGCATAAATTTGGTGAACTATGAACTCATGCCTTGAATTGACCTTCGTTGTTTTGAATTTGAGTTGCTTGTCTTAATGTAGATCTACCTTTCGGGTTTTGAGTGTATGCAAATCCATGTTTTAGTCACATATTTTTTGGATAAATTATAATTTGCCTTGTTTTCTGTTAATTGCTTTCTTCAACATAGACTCGGCAATTTGAAATTCGGAATAGCTTAACTATGACTTGCGTTTTGAACCTTCTGAATCGGTTTATTACTTCAAATTTGTATGATGTTTTTGCACTAATTCATTGATTTTATTTGTGCAATCTGAATCGATGCTTGGCATTTCGAATTTCGAATTGCTGCTCAAGTTGGAAACAGTATATGCTAATTTGTTTTTTGAAGCTCGTAATGCAATTGTTATACTCGATCATCCAAATTTTGCAAATGAACCGATGTCTGCACACGCTTTTTTTTTGGATCACACACTATGATCTTCTTGGTTTTGATGTTGTATGCTTCGATTTGCACTCAACTGTGTTGCAGCATTTTGTTAATGTCTTCTGAAAAGCTCTTTTGTGCTCGATTTCGGATTTTGATCACGATTTTACCAAGTTTTTCGATGTTGAACACTTAGATTTTGCTGCTGAGATTTGCCGAAAGTGCAATTCACATTTGCGTAGATTCTTTAACAGTTATTCATGTTAATATACATTTCAATCTACACTTGCTGCTTTGGCGCATAAGTCATTGGCGTCGAGCCTTTGATGTACGCATGAAGCTTGGGTGAGCCATCACCATCGGGTCGGGGGATGACTTGAAGCTTTGGGTCGTTCGACGACCTGATCCTTGGGGTCGTTTAACGACCTGACCGTTCGGGTCATTTAACGACCTGAGCTTTTGGGTCGCTGAACCGACTTGATTTCTGGGGATGGCAATACACTCTATTGGCCCATGGTTATCAATTGACTCACCCTATCTACAACTCAAGATTTAAACGACCCAAGGTTTGAAACTTGCAAATTGAATACATGATCTTCATGCTACCTGTTCTGTAATCAAAACGAGCGTTTGCACAACTTTTTGGACTTATACTTCATTATCAACCATCCAAATCGATAAGGATTAGTTAATTAAAACATACTACAGCGAATTTTATGAGTGGGACTAAATGATGTGCCTATATAAAACCATTTTGTTCAATTGTTTATAACTCGTCAAACATTGTCTTCATAGACACGATATTCTAATCCGAATTCGCCACAATGCTTGAGATTTGTTAATTGATATATATATATATATATATATATATATATATATATATATATATTAACAGCAGATTTCAAGCCTTGCTTTTTTAACATCTTGTGGAACTTTATACGACGGCTCATGTTTTATGTGTGCCTGTATTTTGTTTTAAAATGAAGTTCCATGTGCAGAACAAATACCAGACAGGAGGCTAATTATTGTTCTGAAAAGAAGATCACTTCTGCATAAACTGTGCTTCAATTTGAATTTCTGAGGCTAAAAAGAATGCAGAGCTTTTGAATTGTGAATGAATCAATCCTTGGCTATTCCCTATCCTCCTGACAATCCACCAGAGAGATGTCATCCTGTGCTAACTCAACATATTTTTAATTAAGCGCGCATTCAGTTCGGCATTCCCGAGTTCGACACGAAACTGTCAGGGAAAGAGGAATTTGCTGATCGTTCACTTTGCAACTTTGTTGCAGTAACCTCGTGGTATTGTTGTCTTTTCCAACAATGTTGGACACCGTGGGTCATCTCGGACTATATAAAACTTTGAATCTCTATATCACAACGTCTTGCCCTAGTGCGTAACCATTGCTCAATCTTCTTTTTATATCACATACTTGACACCATTGATGGATATTAGTTTCAATTCCTTAGAAGGCGTTATTTCTTTATAGGATTCGAACCATGCCATATTCGCACAGTCGCCTTTTAAGCATCTCTTATCCTCCGGTTTGAAGCAGAATACCATCGGGTTCTTTGAATTATTTACGATTGGCTCTTTGCAAATGAGGGAGCTTTTGTGTTGAGAGATTCTGATTGAGTTTCCAAGGTTGATCTTCATCGGTGTAGTGAATCTTACTGACGTATCGAGCGTATTGATTTTACCAAAAATATCAAATGCCCCATTTTTTGAAGGCGAAGATCGTTTTTTTGCCAAGAGTTTCCCAGGCAAGATGTAACAACCTGAAATTTCTGAACCAATTTAATTATTTTATTTTTAGCTATTTTAATGGATTTTTAAGATTTAAAATGATTTATTTTGAGAATTAACGATTTAAAATTTATTTAAATCGAAGTTAGAACGTATAAATATTTAACTCAATTAAAACAAGCTTGAAAAGGCCCGGTAGTTTGAAAATTAGATTTTAAATTTAAATGAATGTACAGAATGAAATATAAATCGGATTTCAGTAAAACCAGAAGCGTTAGAATATGTTTAATTATATATTTCTAATGAATGTGAAAAAATCAGATTTCATAATATAAATTGATAGTTATGTCCGGTTTAAAATTTAGAATAGTCGCTATGGAATTTATATATATTTTAACATAATATATAGCCCTTAAAAATAGCTATTTTGCAAATAACCGCCATCTTCGACGAAACCACTTTCGTTATATCCGGAATGTCAAATTATTGTAAGGTTTCAAATTTCATAATTTTGGAATTAATATGTGAGCGCAGTGAATTTAAACATGTTTTGTAATTTCAGTTTGAATTTAATCGACTGGAAAATGGCCATTTTTCAAATGGCTTCCAAATTTGATGAAATTAGTTTTGTTAGGACTGTATCGTCAAAACATAGTTAGATATAATATTTCTGTAATTTTTGGAGTCAGCATGTGGCTCTGGCAAATTAAAATGTACGATTAAAATTCAATATATGGATTTATATTTTAATTTTGATAAAAACTGATCGAAAAAGGCAAATTGGCTTACAAAACATATCCCATTGTTTTTGGAGTGGGGGTATTTAGCTAGGAACGAAAGTCGTTGGGTTTGATTTGGAGTTCGGACCGATAAACTTGTAATTTATGAATTAAAATAATATTAAATTATATTATAAAACCGAAGAAAATGCCCTAGCCCTTTTCATTTATCGTTGACGCCGCAACTTAGAGATAACGTCCAATTTTCTTAAATTCTTTCCCCTTTCATTCTCTTAATCCAATCAATAATCCACGAAAATTATAAAATGAAAATCGTTTGTTTAAGCGCGATCTTGAATTTGAACGGTAGTGATTTGGATTGGTGTTGTGTGGAGCTCGGAATTGGGATTCGAACAGCCGCCATTCAGAGGGGTTCTGCGACACCAGGGGGTGCGAGCTGCACGTCCTTGGTGGAGGGAGGTCGCTCATCTTGAGGTGTTTTCGGTGGTGGCGGCTGATGAGACGACCCGAATTCCCGTTATGACGGAAACAGGGCTATCTTTGGAATATAACATAAAAACAGATAATAGCAGAACAGAATTAAATAAATACACCAGAATATGAACAATAGAATATACTGGATAAAAGTAATCATCAGAGTTACACAGTATACAGGATCTTGCTTAGTACAAATACAGTCCAGCTATACATAAATGTCTACAGCGGAAATAAACAAAATATGTACAATAGGAGCTGAACAGCATAAAAAGAAATAAATGATAGAATCCATCTTCAGCTCCAGCTATCCAGAAAGAACCAGCTAAACCTGAATACAAGGCTGCCCGTGTGGAAAAAGGGGCACCCGAGCTTGAGAGTGAAACAAACTACGAGTCAGTCATGGGACTGGTATGAGAAATCCACTCAACACATATATAATTGGCTAATCACAGGACCACGCCACTTTCGTGGAACGGGTTTACTCCATTGGATTGCCAGTGCTTTAAAACAAATCTTTCTTTTAAACATCGCTATGCTTTTTATAAAATGAAACCGTTATAAGACTCAGTTCCCATCACACAATGCAACGCAAACCGGAGGATAGAGTTTTACCTTATAACGGCCAAAATATGCTTGATACGAATAAAACAAAGGCATTTGATATTATTGCTAGTGTCTATATGTTTTGAAAACAATTTCAAATCATAACTATCAATCATAGACGGCATGGGTACCATATATCATGTCGCCATATATATATACAATCAAAATCGCACGATGTCGTATTTGGAAATTGGATTTCCGTCATGAACCAAGGCAAAAGATAGTCCTTACCGAATTCATGACTCTCTAGCCCGAGCCACCGGAACAGCCGCAACTGCCCCTTGGAGCGACAGGGCCGGTCCACCGATGTGGATTATAGTGCCTGAACAATACGTTTCCCCGCCCTTTGGGGCGTAAACGAGCCAACGAATGACTCCATCGGACCCGGATCGTCCGATCAAACCGAGGCACCTCGCAACAGCAACAACCACATAGGTGAAAAGTATATAAATGTCAGGGCTGGTAGGTCACTGACACCACCCTAGCTAGAAAGAAACGCATGCCCTCCCTGAGGTCCTTCTCCCGTTTTAGGTTCATACCGGGGTGTGAGGCTCGCGAATTCACGTTATACACAAAGCTACGCCACACAGGCGGTGCTTTGATCATCACCACAAGACTTTGCTTTTCAACAGAAGCCCTGATCACTGCATCTTAGCATGCCACAAAGGCAATTCACGCCATGCGATTGATGTCCATCGATATACAACCTCTGAGCTCGTACGTCTCAGAGAAGGGCGTTAAGCAAAAGAATAAATTCTCCGCCGCCAAACAGATGTATATTTAACAGAGATCAATCAACACAGAATAAAATCCAATGTCGGACACACAGTCCATTTACAAGTCCGTTCTGGGTCTGAACGAAACCGGAGGCACTAAATACCTCGCACACCCATCGATCACCACGTACGTCTGGACGATCACCACTCATTATCCATATTTCGGGATGCCTCCCAATCAGGACCTCGGTTACCATCCAAACGAGGTGAAGATCTCCGGTCTTCAACCATCGTCTTCATCTTCGACTTTCAATCGTCGGTCAATTATTTGAAATGAGAATTAACTCGGCCTTCTCAAATAATTCACGTATATTTAGAATTTCAAATCAATTTATTTCAATGGTTAAATTATTCGACAACACCAATTTCGTTCTTTAATGTAATTTTCACACCAAACACATTCAACCATCAAAAGCCACATAAATCAAGCAAATTCAGTTTATTTCCATTCCATATCGCTTACGATATTTTATAACTATTTATCGCTATTTTTATTTATTTTAAAATAGCCATTTTATTCAAAACGACGCTTCGGGCCATACAGCGGCCGTGGCGCTGTTTTTCTTCAGATTTGATTTACACATATCTGAAAATCTAACCGTTGGATCTTCACAAAATTTACATCATTAGAAAGGTCTTTTCAAAACGAATCCAACGGTTCCAGTTTCGGGAAATTCCGACGGTCGGATCTCCCGGTACAATCGTTTGAAGTTTCGATTTCAAAATACGAACTGCAGCGTCGTTTTTCAATTAAATATAATTATATTTATATATATAAATAAATATAATCGTTTCTGGCACTGTTTTTCTTCAGATTTGAATTAAACATTCCAGACAATCCAACCGTTGGATTTCTACAAAGTTGGTGCCGTTGGGAAGATATTTCCAAGGCGAACCCGATGGTTGAGGTTTCGGGAAAATCCAATGGTCGGATTTCCCGCACTAGTCGTTTGAAATCACGGTTTCAAAATACGAACTGCACGGCCTCGTTTCGTTTTAATTTTATTTATATTTATATATTTATATAAATATAGTTCATTCAATGATTTCCATATCGTTTTCACTTCAAATATTTTTCTAACACCTTAAAATTTTGGAAAATTTCGCCATAACCTCCCCTGCACCGGGAGCATCGGGAAATTGCAAATAGCGTTCCCGGTCCTTCTAATCTCAAAAAGAAAAAGAAAAAGCCAAGCGGCTAGCCAATAGGCTCATAAAATCATCACCCAAACAAAGCAGTAAATGTGTACCTATTTGTCGGGAACAAAATTTTATTCCTCTTCTCTAGCCCCTTTGCTATAACCTGTTCAATAAATATGCATGTACATATATATACAGTTCTTATCATTTATCCTTTTCTATTCAACTTCATATTTGATTTCTATTTGGTTTAAAAACACCATTCATTCTAATGTTACATAAATAGGTGCAAATCATTTCATTAGCTAATTAATGAATATTTCAACTCATATATGTTTATTTCGAACAAGTGGCTATTTTTAACACTTCACATTTCAACGATTTATGCATACAATAAAAATGTGATTTTTATTGTAAAACAATTCATTTCAAAACACTATTCTTCTATATAGTTCCTATAGGTGATAAAAATAAGATTTTTATCCTAAAACAATTTCTTTTGAAACGAGATTATTTTACACAGTTCATATAGTCGATAAAAGGTGATTTTTATTATCAAACAATTTATTTCAAAATATGAATACCATTCAACACATGAATTTCTAATCAACGAATGAATATTAATTCAACACATGAACGTTTTCTATTCAATGAATAAATATAGTTTAAGCATATGAAGATAATTCAAACACACGAATATTATTCAAAATTTCGGCAGCATAACGGCAGGGTAGTTAAACCGGGACCGTCCCTAGTACGGCTCCTCGCTCTACCTTAAAACCTCGCGGTTTTTGACAATGGGGTTCATGCATCTAGTTCGCACGCAGGCGGCATGTATATATTTATTTCATTTCCACAAACTAATCCTATGTGGTTTTAACCAAATATTTCACAACCACAAATGGGTATTTTTCAACCACAATCAACCAATATCGATCACAAACAATCCCAAACAATCATTCGCTATCAATCAATTTTCACAACAATTTCAACCAATAAATATCGTCCATGGTTTGTGGACGAGGGGCGTATATATATATATATATATATATATATATATATATATATATATATATATATATATAGCAATTCACTTTCATTTCACACATATATAATATTTTTAAATCAGAAATCTCACCAATAGCTATCCAACTGCATGACACTTCCTTGCATAAAATCTTCGCCAATCTCTCCTTTTGTCGCTTCGTTGCCCGTATTCTCTACATATGTAAAAATCGAATTTTTACTATGTTATTCAATATATAAAAATCGAATTTTGACGTCGCAATTCAATATATAAAAATCGAATTTTGACTTCGCTATTCAATATATAAAAATCGAATTTTGACTTCGCTATTCAATATATAAAAATCGAATTTTTCTTTCGACTTTCAATATATAAAAATCTGATTTTTCTTTTTTTAAATTTCTAATCTCCTTCTATTTTAAATCTTAAAATAAATTAGTTTATAAATCATTTTAAAAATCAGTTTTTAATACTTCTTATACAAATCAGTTTTTAAAACTAAAAAAATTCAGTTTTTATATTCTAAAAAAAATCAGTTTTTATATTCTTAAAAATTCAGTTTTTAAATTCTTTTCAAATACAGTTTTTGAATTCTTTTCAAATCAGTTTTTAAATTCTTTTCAAATCAGTTTTTAAATTCTTTTCAAATCAGTTTTTAAAATTCTAAAAAAACAGTTTATATATCTTAAAAAAATCAGAAATTACTTTTTAAAAATTCATTTTTTTTTAAATCGGTTTTTTTTTTCTGCAAACAAAAATAAAAATAAAAATAAAACAACCTAAATTGCTCACCGTCGCCTGCGAAGGGGAGGGAAGAAGAAGGAGGCGTCGGCGATGTGGTGTGGTGCTCGGTGGTGTCGCGGCGTCGATGTCTTCAGGGGGGGGCTGCTTCGATTACGTCGCGAGGGGTTCTGGTGAACGAGGGATGGGGTGGCGGCTTCGAGGTGAGGGCGGCGTCGAGGTCTTCGTCGGCGTCGAGGTCTGGAGGGCGGCGGCTCGATAAGTTAGGGTTTTTTTTTTTTATTTCGTTTCTGAATAATGAAACGGGGGAGGGGGCCAAGCAGAAGAAAAAGGAGGGAAGAATATATTTTTTTATTTTTTTTATTTATTATTTAATTATTTAATTTTTGCAAAAAGGTTGACTTTTACATACGACCTCGAAACGAGGCCCACCGCCTGTCGTCCATAGCGTTTTACCCCCATTCCGAACACAATGGGATATGTATCGTAAGCTGATTTGATCATTACAATCAGTTTCCGTTGAAATGACATTTAAATCCTTATATTGAATTTTAAACGTACATTTCAAATTACCGGGGTCACATACTAACTAGAAAAATTCCAGAAAAATATTTTCTAGTTTCGTATTGACGATACAGTCCTAACAAAACTAGTTTCGTCGAATTCTGAGACCGTTTGAAAAATGGCCAATTTCCAGTCGATTAAATTCAACAGAAACTGGTCAAACGCGTTCTCTTTTGACACGCTCACATATTGATTCGAAAAATTATGAAATTTGAAACCTAACAATAACTTGACACTGCGGATCTAACAAAAGTGGTTTCATTGAAATCCGAGGTCATTTGCAAAATGTCCATTTTTAAGGGCCTGAATTCCATAGCGATTATTCAGAATTTTCAACTGGACATAGCTTTTGATTCCCGCTATCAAATTTCGATTGGTCAGATTCATTGGAAAGATATTATCAATTAGATTCCACTATTTTTGGTTTCACTAAAATCCGGATTGTTTTGCACCCGGTATATTCAATTGAAGTTTGAAATCGAATTATCGAACTACCGCGCCATTTTCAATTCTATATATAATTATAATTAATTATATTCGTTTTCAAATGTCGATTCAAACTCAGTTTTCATCGCCATTATTTAAAATATTTATTTTAAATATTTAAAATCCATTATTTTAGCCAATTTAAAATTTTTAAATTGGTTCAGATTTTCTGGGTCGTTACAATCTCCCCCACTTAAAACTTTTCGTCCCCGAAAAGGAATAAAGTCGAAAGTGGTTTGATAAATCTACAGTCACACAACACAACAACCAATCCAATTGTTTTTAACCCTTTTTACTTTTAAATATATATCTTTTATATATTCAAAAATTATATTTCTAAAACCATACTATATATATATAATTACAAATATGTTATTTAAAAACATATTACTCTCGACTCGTTCTGAGGCACTTCTGACCCCATCTCTAACGAGTTGTTCTGATTCTGCTATACTCATACTAGGATATTGCTGATCCTATCTGTATTGAGTTACCCATCCTAGAACACTACTGGTTCTATTTCTGACGAGTTCGTTCAAATGTTATATTCCAGAACTGAGCTTAACCAAAGCTCTGATACCACGATGAGACGACCTGAATTCCCGTTCTGACGGAAACAGGGCTATCTTTGGAATATAACATAAAAACAGATAATAGCAGAACAGAATTAAATAAATACACCAGAATATGAACAATAGAATATACTGGATAAAAGTAATCATCAGAGTTACACAGTATACAGGATCTTACTTAGTACAAATACAGTCCAGCTATACATAAATGTCTACAGCGGAAATAAACAAAATATGTACAATAGGAGCTGAACAGCATAAAAAGAAATAAATGATAGAATCCATCTTCAGCTCCAGCTATCCAGAAAGAACCAGCTAAACCTGAATACAAGGCTGCCCGTGTGGAAAAAGGGGCACCCGAGTTTGAGAGTGAAACAAACTACGAGTCAGTCATGGGACTGGTATGAGAAATCCACTCAACACATATATAATTGGCTAATCACAGGACCACGCCACTTTCGTGGAACGGGTTTACTCCATTGGATTGCCAGTGCTTTAAAACAAATCTTTCTTTTAAACATCGCTATGCTTTTTATAAAATGAAACCGTTATAAGACTCAGTTCCCATCACACAATGCAACGCAAACCGGAGGATAGAGTTTTACCTTATAACGGCCAAAATATGCTTGATACGAATAAAACAAAGGCATTTGATATTATTGCTAGTGTCTATATGTTTTGAAAACAATTTCAAATCATAACTATCAATCATAGACGGCATGGGTACCATATATCATGTCGCCATATATATATACAATCAAAACCGCACGATGTCGTATTTGGAAATTGGATTTCCGTCATGAACCAAGGCAAAAGATAGTCCTTACCGAATTCGTGACTCTCTAGCCCGAGCCACCGGAACAGCCGCAACTGCCCCTTGGAGCGACAGGGTCGGTCCACCGATGTGGATTATAGTGCCTGAACAATACGTTTCCCCGCCTTTTGGGGCGTAAACGAGCCAACGAATGACTCCATCGGACCCGGATCGTCCGATCAAACCGAGGCGCCTCGCAACAGCAACAACCACATAGGTGAAAAGTATATAAATGTCAGGGCTGGTAGGTCACTGACACCACCCTAGCTAGAAAGAAACGCATGCCCTCCCTGAGGTCCTTCTCCCGTTTTAGGTTCATACCGGGATGTGAGGCTCGCGAATTCACGTTATACACAAAGCTACGCCACACAGGCGGTGCTTTGATCATCACCACAAGACTTTGCTTTTCAACAGAAGCCCTGATCACTGCATCTTAGCATGCCACACAGGCAATTCACGCCATGCGATTGATGTCCATCGATATACAACCTCTGAGCTCGTACGTCTCAGAGAAGGGCGTTAAGCAAAAGAATAAATTCTCCGCCGCCAAACAGATGTATATTTAACAGAGATCAATCAACACAGAATAAAATCCAATGTCGGACACACAGTCCATTTACAAGTCCGTTCTGGGTCTGAACGAAACCGGAGGCACTAAATACCTCACACACCCATCGATCACCACGTACGTCTGGACGATCACCACTCATTATCCATATTTCGGGATGCCTCCCAATCAGGACCTCGGTTACCATCCAAACGAGGTGAAGATCTCCGGTCTTCGACCATCGTCTTCATCTTCGACTTTCAATCGTCGGTCAATTATTTGAAATGGGAATTAACTCGGCCTTCTCAAATAATTCACGTATATTTAGAATTTCAAATCAATTTATTTCAATGGTTAAATTATTCGACAACACCAATTTCGTTCTTTAATGTAATTTTCACACCAAACACATTCAACCATCAAAAGCCACATAAATCAAGCAAATTCAGTTTATTTCCATTCCATATCGCTTACGATATTTTATAACTATTTATCGCTATTTTTATTTATTTTAAAATAGCCATTTTATTCAAAACGACGCTTCGGGCCATACAGCGGCCGTGGCGCTGTTTTTCTTCAGATTTGATTTACACATATCTGAAAATCTAACCGTTGGATCTTCACAAAATTTACATCATTAGAAAGGTCTTTTCAAAACGAATCCAACGGTTCCAGTTTCGGGAAATTCCGACGGTCGGATCTCCCGGTACAATCGTTTGAAGTTTTGATTTCAAAATACGAACTGCAGCGTCGTTATTCGATTAAATATAATTATATTTATATATAAAAATAAATATAATCGTTTCTGGCGCTGTTTTTCTTCAGATTTGAATTAAACATTCCAGACAATCCAACCGTTGGATTTCTACAAAGTTGGTGCCGTTGGGAAGATATTTCCAAGGCGAACCCGACGGTTGAGGTTTCGGGAAAATCCAATGGTCGGATTTCCCGCACTAGTCGTTTGAAATCACGGTTTCAAAATACGAACTGCACGGCCTCGTTTCGTTTTAATTTTATTTATATTTATATATTTATATAAATATAGTTCATTCAATGATTTCCATATCGTTTTCACTTCAAATATTTTTCTAACACCTTAAAATTTTGGAAAATTTCGCCATAACCTCCCCTGCACCGGGAGCATCGGGAAATTGCAAATAGCGTTCCCGGTCCTTCTAATCTCAAAAAGAAAAAGAAAAAGCCAAGCGGCTAGCCAATAGGCTCATAAAATCATCACCCAAACAAAGCAGTAAATGTGTACCTATTTGTCGGGCACAAAATGTTATTCCTCTTCTCTAGCCCCTTTGCTATAACCTGTTCAATAAATATGCATGTACATATATATACAGTTCTTATCATTTATCCTTTTCTATTCAACTTCATATTTGATTTCTATTTGGTTTAAAAACACCATTCATTCTAATGTTACATAAATAGGTGCAAATCATTTCATTAGCTAATTAATGAATATTTCAACTCATATATGTTTATTTCGAACAAGTGGCTATTTTTAACACTTCACATTTCAACGATTTATGCATACAATAAAAATGTGATTTTTATTGTAAAACAATTCATTTCAAAACACTATTCTTCTATATAGTTCCTATAGGTGATAAAAATAAGATTTTTATCCTAAAACAATTTCTTTTGAAACGAGATTATTTTACACAGTTCATATAGTCGATAAAAGGTGATTTTTATTATCAAACAATTTATTTCAAAATATGAATACCATTCAACACATGAATTTCTAATCAACGAATGAATATTAATTCAACACATGAACGTTTTCTATTTAATGAATAAATATAGTTTAAGCATATGAAGATAATTCAAACACACGAATATTATTCAAAATTTCGGCAGCATAACGGCAGGGTAGTTAACCGGGACCGTCCCTAGTACGGCTCCTCGCTCTACCTTAAAACCTCGCGGTTTTTGACAATGGGGTTCATGCATCTAGTTCGCACGCAGGCGGCATGTATATATTTATTTCATTTCCACAAACTAATCCTATGTGGTTTCAACCAAATATTTCACAACCACAAATGGGTATTTTTCAACCACAATCAACCAATATCGATCACAAACAATCCCAAACAATCATTCGCTATCAATCAATTTTCACAACAATTTCAACCAATAAATATCGTCCATGGTTTGTGGACGAGGGGCGTATATATATATATATATATATATATATATATATATATATATAGCAATTCACTTTCATTTCACACATATATAATATTTTTAAATCAGAAATCTCACCAATAGCTATCCAACTACACGACACTTCCTTGCATAAAATCTTCGCCAATCTCTCCTTTTGTCGCTTCGTTGCCCGTATTCTCTACATACGTAAAAATCGAATTTTTACTATGTTATTCAATATATAAAAATCGAATTTTGACGTCGCTATTCAATATATAAAAATCGAATTTTGACTTCGCTATTCAATATATAAAAATCGAATTTTTCTTTCGACTTTCAATATATAAAAATATGATTTTTCTTTTTTTAAATTTCTAATCTCCTTCTATTTTAAATCTTAAAATAAATTAGTTTATAAATCATTTTAAAAATCAGTTTTTAATACTTCTTATTCAAATCAGTTTTTAAATCTAAAAAAATTCAGTTTTTATATTCTAAAAAAAATCAGTTTTTATATTCTTAAAAATTCAGTTTTTAAATTCTTTTCAAATACAGTTTTTAAATTCGTTTCAAATCAGTTTTTAAATTCGTTTCAAATCAGTTTTTAAATTCTTTTCAAATCAGTTTTTAAATTCTTTTCAAATCAGTTTTTAAAATTCTAAAAAAACAGTTTATATATCTTAAAAAAAATCAGAAATTACTTTTTAAAAATTCTTTTTTTTTAAATCGGTTTTTTTTGCTGCAAACAAAAATAAAAATAAAAATAAAACAACCTAAATTGCTCACCGTCGCCTGCGAAGGGGAGGGAAGAAGAAGGAGGCGTCGGCGATGTGGTGTGGTGCTCGGTGGTGTCGCGGCGTCGATGTCTTCAGGGGGGGCTGCTTCGATTGCGTCGCGAGGGGTTCTGGTGAACGAGGGATGGGGTGGCGGCTTCGAGGTGAGGGCGGCGTCGAGGTCTTCGTCGGCGTCGAGGTCTGGAGGGCGGCGGCTCGATAAGTTAGGGTTTTTTTTTTTTTTTTTCGTTTCTGAATAATGAAACGGGGGGGCCAAGCAGAAGAAAAAGGAGGGAAGAATATATTTTATTATTTTTTTATTTATTATTTAATTATTTAATTTTTGCAAAAAGGTTGACTTTTACATACGACCTCGTAACGAGGCCCACCGCCTGTCGTCCATAGCGTTTTACCCCCATTCCGAACACAATGGGATATGTATCGTAAGCTGATTTGATCGTTACAATCAGTTTCCGTTGAAATGACATTTAAATCCTTATATTGAATTTTAAACGTACATTTCAAATTACCGGGGTCACATACTAACTAGAAAAATTCCAGAAAATTATTTTCTAGTTTCGTATTGACGATACGGTCCTAACAAAACTAGTTTCGTCGAATTCTGAGACCGTTTGAAAAATGGCCAATTTCCAGTCGATTAAATTCAACAGAAACTGGTCAAACGCGTTCTCTTTTGACACGCTCACATATTGATTCGAAAAATTATGAAATTTGAAACCTAACAATAACTTGACACTGCGGATCTAACAAAAGTGGTTTCATCGAAATCCGAGGTCATTTGCAAAATGTCCATTTTTAGGGGCCTGAATTCCATAGCGACTATTCAGAATTTTCAACTGGACATAGCTTTTGATTCCCGCTATCAAATTTCGATTGGTCAGATTCATTGGAAAGATATTATCAATTAGATTCCACTATTTTTGGTTTCACTAAAATCCGGATTGTTTTGCACCCGGTATATTCAATTGAAGTTTGAAATCGAATTATCGAACTACCGCGCCATTTTCAATTCTATATATAATTATAATTAATTATATTCGTTTTCAAATGTCGATTCAAACTCAGTTTTCATCGCCATTATTTAAAATATTTATTTTAAATATTTAAAATCCATTATTTTAGCCAATTTAAAAATTTTAAATTGGTTCAGATTTTCTGGGTCGTTACAGCTGATCAGGTGCATGCGGCTTTACGGAGGATAGCAATGTGTTTTTTCGTTGCCTGATAACGAACAACAAAGGAAGAGATTAACAGGGGATGTAAGTTTAATTAATGTAAATCAATTATATTTAGTTATTTTAACACTTTAATTAACGTTCCAACCCTTGTAACTTTTGCAAACCAAAACAGAAACGCGTGAAATAAGTTGCATTGGAATCGTGACAAAAAACTCTACAAGATGGAACTGACCAGAACGGAAACGTGGCAAATTGGATTTTTAGCTAAATTAAACATGAGTTTAATTTAGTTGAAAAATAAAATTCAGAAATAAAGACTGACGAAGTGGAACCCAATGTGAGAATTTTCTCACTAAAATATTTATACAGTTATTTAATTTATTTTATAATTGTAAATATATAGAAATTTCCAATGTTGATTTTTATTTGTTGTATGTGACATTGCTTAAGTTCAACACATGAACTATTCACGACTCATCTACACAAGAAGCGTTGTTTGGATATCCAACACTCGTATTTCAAACAATGTTGATACACTTAGTGGTTGTTGAAATGTGATATAAATATCTATTTATAATTTAAACCATAAAATTGGTTAATTAGAAAAATAATCCAAACCGAATTTGAATTGGTTAAATTTATAAACCAATGATTTATTTAAATAGACTGTTGTTGTTTGAAAACCCCATATGGGTATTGGGATGATATTTGACATACACAAATTCCAATATTTAGTTGTATGTCAATCGATTGGTTGACAGACTATGATGAGTGTTATTTATTTATTTTAATGTTTATACAGTGGTAGAATGCACTCTGGATGACAATTGAATGTTTAATGATTATTTATCATTGTTGTTGAATACATACGATGTATGAAATTCATATAACTAAAATTATGTGGTAATTGATTGAGTCGCACTCCAATTCAGAATATAAATGAATATTTTAAAATAATATTCAGAGAATAATCAAAATATGATTTTGATGTCCAATTTTGGACGGGCACGAAAATATATAAAAATATATGGAGTCGGGTCAAGTATAGAAATGCCATTTTAATCCGAATAAGTTTATCAATTGATTTTATTCATTTTATAATGAATATGAAAAGGAAACGGATTTCAAAATCAGATATTTTGAAAAAAAATATCATTTTAATACTATAATGATACGAAATATTCAATTTTGATTTAAAATTGAAATGGAAGTTGGAATCGTTTTTAAAACTATTTATAAAATAGATTTTAAATGGAAATCGACGATATATATATTATATAATGGCTTGAATAGAACGCGTCGCGCGGTGACTATTCGCGAATTTCAGCCATTAACTTCAAATTGATGTAACGGGAGATCCGGCCGTCGGATTCTCCTAAAACTGGAACCATTGGGTTCGTATCAAAAAGAAATTTCCAATGAATATAAGAGATTTAAGTTTGAATGGTTGGATTTCAAATTATGTCCAAATCAATTTCAAAAAAGGTCGCTATGAATGCAGTCGGTGGCCGTTATTGGAAACCGACTGTAAAGGCCTTAATAAAATTAAATATGGAAAAATTGTGCAAAATCATAATAAATGATTTGGAAAGATTTTAGATGAAAATTTTCATATTTGAAAAGATAAAAATATATTTTTATCAAAATGAACTAGTTATTAACTAGAATAGAAATCCAATGGTTTTTAGAAATAAATAAATTGCATTGAAAAGGGTTTTAATATAACCAGAATTTTCTAATATATGAATTGGAATGGATTTTAGTGGAAATAATCTTCGGAATAATCTTCAGAATATTTCGTTATTGGATTCCATGATTACAAGGATATTGTTGAGGAATTTGGAAGACACGTATATCGTTATTCCCAATATGATTACCGTTAGTTTCAGAATTTGATATTGAATATAAGCCGAAATAATTTCAATTTAGATCCTTGTATTTAATATCAAATTGGATTTTGGGGTTTATCGTGAATCGCGTCTTTAATAACGCCGTTCTTAAACCCCATTGAGAAAAGAATAAATCTTTTAATTAAGATTTAGAGAAATTTACTAATTAATTAATTAATTTAATTAGAATTGAAATAAAAGTTGATATTGGGGTTTATTGTGAACGATGTTTTAAACGACATTTGTTCTTTAACCCAATTAGCAGTAAAGATATGATTTGGAAATTATAAATCTTTTTATTAAGATTTAATAGAAATTTTCCAAAGTGAAGTTTTCCAATTTAATAACAGAAATTGGAATTGAGTGGAATTCGATTTAATAATAATCAAGATGGGCTTTTGTGAATGAATACCGTTACTATATATGGAATTTAAAAGGCTTTTTCGTTATTCCATTTATATTATTAGTCTGATACGGAAATTTATATTGATTATATATATATATATATATATTTATCTGTTTTTCCGTGAAGATTCCATATTTAATGGAAGTGGATTTGGGTTTATTGTGAACTGTGTTTTAAATGACATTGGTTCTTTAACCCGGCTAAAGACAGGGTCTATTTCTTAAAAATTTCGATAGTCATTAAGTAATGATTTTTGAGATTAAAACTAGACTGGAGTTTTAAAAAATCTTTAATTAGATGGGAATGTAAATAAGGTAACTATATTTACCGAATTCAAGAAATGATTGAGAATGGAGTACCGCCAGTTTTACTCTAGGCGATAGTTAAATCTTTAATTAGGTTTGAACGTGAAATGATAATTAAATTTACCAATAACACCATAGGTGTTAGATATGGAGTACTGCCAGTTTTGCTCCATGGGATGAATAGGTTGGGATTGGGATACTAAATAAATGATTACTTCGGTAAGGTACGCTAATCCCGATTAGTTGATAAACCTTATTTGGTTTAAATTGTTAAAAGATAAAATAAAATCTTTTGAAATTGATATCCAAAGGAAGATTAAAGAATAAGTTTAAAAGAATTTATCTCTGATAAAATTAAAGGAACCTTTCCCTAAAGATGTGAATATTTGAATAAAAAAATATTCTAAATTGGAATGAAGCCTATGATGTATTTTACAGCACTTGATTATTGATTATAAAATATGGGGGTTACTCAGAAAGACCAGGTTTAACCCATTCTTAATAACTGATACAGCGACTAAAAGTCGACGATGAAGATGGTGGTTAAAGACCGGAGATCTTCACATCGTTTGGATGATTACCGATGTCTTGATTCGGTTGTACACCCAAGACAAGGTAATAAGTGGTGATCGTCCAGGCGTACTTGGAGATCGACCGGATATGCGAGGACCTCTCTCCTGTATTGGACATACAAGACAAGGAATAAGGTGCCTCCAGTTTCGTTCAGACCCAGAACGGACTTGTGAATGGATGTGTGTCTGACATTGGATTTCGTTCTGTGATGAATGATTTCTATTACATATATATCTGTTTGGTGGCAGAGAATATACTCTCTTACTTAATACCTTTCTCTGAGACGTACGAGCTTAGAGGTTATATATTGATAGACATCAGTTGCATGGCATGAATTGTCAGTGTGGCATGAAGAGATGCAAACGATCAAGGCTTTTGTTGAAAAGCAGAGCCTTGTGGATGATGATCAAAGCATAGCTTTGTGTATAACGTTAATTCCCAAGCCTCACACCTCGATATGAGTCAAAAACGGGATCGTGACCGTAGAGAGTGCATGACCATTCTTTCTAGCTAGAAGTGGTGTCATGGTATAGAGCCCAGAAATGTTTACTTATGTGGATGATGGAATGAGGCGCCTCAGATATTGAGTCTCCAATGGCTCAGGGATAGGACCGAGAAACGTGTGCTCAGGAATAACCAATCCACTAAAGTAAGTGTGGCCGACCCTACGGATTCCAAGGGTTCACTGCGGGGGGTCCTGAGGCATTGGCTATAGTGTCTCGAAATCGGTGAGGATGATCCCTTGCCTCGACTTATGATGGAAATCTAATTTCCAATACGACATCGTTCGGTTTTGATTGTAAACCTATATGGCGACATAGTATATGGTAGCTATGCCCTCTTGGATTGATACATTTATGTTGAAATTATTTTTGAAACATCTAGACACTAATAATAATATCAAATGACTTTGTTTTATGCGTATCAAGCGTATTTTGCCATTATAAGGTAAAACTCTATCCTTCGGCTTGCGTTGCATTGTGTGATGGGACCTGAGTCTTATAATGGCTTCATTTTTCTAAAAAGCATTGTGTTGTTTATTTTAAACTGAGATTCATGTGGAGTAAACCCGTTCCATGTTATACGGCATGGTCCCATGATTTTCCCAAATTTTAAAGTGAAGATTTAATTACTGTTTTAGTTCTCACACCAATCTCATGACTGACTCGGAATTTATTGTTTTAACCTAAATTCTTGGTGCCCCTATTTTCCACACGGGAAACTAGTAGTTTTGGTTTTTGCAGATATTTCTTTTCATAGGATCCTGGAATACAACTTGAGCTATATTCGGAAAGCGTTGTATCATGTATTTCATTCAATTGTGTTAGTTTATTTATTTCCACTGATATGTAATTTAATCTCTAATATTATTTTTCCATTGTGTAATATTTATTCGTACTATGATATTCTTGTACTCTGATGTAAATTGTTGTAATAGTAATGAAATGTTTTACTGTTTGTATTCTGACGCGTCGTTTTCTCAAAGCAATCCGGTGTTTCCCGTCTCCTCGGAGACCGGGGGATTTCAGATTGTTAAAAGTGGTATCATAGCTTTGGTTTACAAAGCTAGAGAACAAGACACATTAGAACCGAACAGAAGAATTCATCAGAGATAGGATTAGTAATATCCTATAAGAGTAATTCGTTAGAGACAGGGTTAGTAATACACTAGAATGAGTTTAAAGAGTGTTATTTGTAAAAAAACAAATTTAGTTTTGAAATTTTATATCTATTATTCTTATTTGAATATTTTATATTGAATTTGGACAATCGGGTATATGAAGATTCTGAATATACGCATAATTTTTGTATATCTGAAGCCTCAAATATGCCACGTAGATATACAATCATGCTCTAGTCGCCCGGGGATGATTCTAATGATCGTTATAGCATCATCAACATTTATGTTCAAGTTTCGAAAGTGGGATATCTATATATTTCCAATTGATTTGTGTGAGAACCAAAACATAGTTAGAATTTATTGTTTGTGATTTGACCTTGAAATATGAATTTTTTTTTTGGAGTATATAGAAGTTATAAATTGAAAAGGCTAATCAACTAATTGATTGCTGGTTGTGATGGATGATTGTTAGTTTGACTAATTAAAAATATTGGAATAATAAAACCAATAAGACTATGAAAGGTAAATTTAGCCAAATCGAATCAAATATTGAATTAAAGTGAAAATGGATTGGAATTGCATGCATAAACATGTGTATATGTATATATATATATATATATATATATATATATATATATTGAGTAGGTTAATGGCTTCGCGTTGAGTAAAGAAATATATCGTGTGCCCGACAAAAAGGTGCACCTTAATGAGTTGGTTGCGCATTTTTATTATTATATAAACTCCTGTGAATGAAATTGGATGCGTTGTGATGGTTGTTCTGTGTGAGATTATAGACCACACCATAGGATAGCAACAAATAAATTATGAACTACACCGCATGGCATACTTCATGAAGACAGCATATCATATCATATTCCATATAAGCATTTGGCGCTTATATGACGAGGTTTGATTTACCATACGGGTGAGATGCTTGTATGGCGACGACTGAATCACATGTTGAACAGAAGACTGATTATGGACATAATTATGGAATACATGTAACGGTGCTCGGGACAGGATTTAATAAAAATCCTACATAGGTCTGGAGATGACAAAAATTCACGTCTCTCTTGTTTTAGATACGGCACGTGGATTATTTTATTTTCCAACACTGGGGCAAGGTCTGAAAATTCGACTTTTACACGTTCTCCCTTGTACACAAATAGGTCAAAAAAATAGTATATGCTTTTTATTAATTTATTGGGTGCCTAATAGGCCCAATAAAGTTTTCAAACGCTCCCCGTACAAAGGAGGTTATGGCGAAAATTTAGGATGTTAGCCAAATTTTTGAGAAATTAGAAAACTCTTAGAAACTGAAAATTTGAATAATGAAAGCTAGAATGAAAGCTGAGTTGGTTACTTAAACAACTTTCAGCTCCGTTCCTTTTCGAGGATGAAAAGATTTCAAGTGGGGGGGATTGTAACAACCCAAAATTTCTGAACCAATTTAAAAAAATTATCTTTAGCTATTTTAATGGATTTTTAGGATTAAAAATGATTTATTTTGAGAATTAACGATTTAAAATTTATTTAAATCGAACTTCGAACGTATAAATATTTAATTTAATTAAAACAAGCTTGAAATGGCGTTGTAGTTTGAAAATTCGATTTTAAACTTTAAATGAACGTACGAATGAAATATAAATCAGATTTAAGTAAAACCAGAAATGCTAGATTCTGTTTAATTATATCTTTCTAACGAATGTGAAAAATTCAGATTTCATAATTTAAACTGATAGTTATGTCTAGTTTAAAATTAAGAATAGTCCTTATGGAATTTATATATATATTTTAATATAATATATTGCCCTTAAAAATAGCCATTTTGCAAACGAACTCCATTTTCGACGAAATCACTTTTGTTGGATCTAGAATGTCAAATTATTGTTAGATTTCAAATTTAATAATTTTTGGAATTAATATTCGAGCGTAGTGAATCTAAATGTGTTTTGTAATTTTAGTTTGAATTTAATCAACTAGAAAATGATCATTTTTCAAACGGCCTTCAAATTAGATGAAATTATTTTTGTTAGGATCGTATCGTCAAAATATAGCTAGATATAATTTTTCTGTAATTCTTGGAGTCAGTATGTGGCCCCGAAAAATTAAAATGTACGATTAAAATTCAATATATGGATTTATATTTTAAGTTTGATGAAAACCGATCGAAGTAGTCGAATTGGCTTACGAAAAATATCTCATTGTGTTAGGAATGGGGGTATTTAGCAAGGAACGATAGTCGTTGGGTTTGATTTCGAGTTCAAACCGATAAACATGTAATTTAAGAATTAAAATAATATTAAATTATATTACAAACCCTAGAAAATGCCCTAGCAGTTTTCATTTATCGTTGTCGCCGCCACTTAGAGATAACGAACTATTTTCTTCAATTCTTTCCCCCTTTCATTCTCTTAATCCAATCAATAATCCACGAAAATTATAAAACGAAAATTGTTTGTCTAAGCGAGATCTTGAATTTGAACGGTAGTGATTTGGATTGGTTTTGTGTGGAGCTCGGAATTGGGCTTCGAACAACCGCCATTCAAATGGGTTCTACGACGCTAGGGTGTGCGAGCTGCACTTGCTTGCTGGAGGGAGGTGGCTCACGTCGAGGCGTTTCCGGCCGATCAGGTGTAGGCGGCTTTGGGGAGGAGCGATGGCAGTGAAATGATTTGGAGCAATGGGTTTTCTCGGTGCCTGGTAATGAACGACAAAGGAAGAGAATAACAGGGGATTTAAGGTTAATTAATATAAATTAATTATATTTAGTTATTTTAATAATGCAATTAACGTTCAAACCCTTGTAACTTTTGCAAACAAAAACATAAACGCGTGAAACAAGTTGTGTTGCAATCGTGACGAAAAACTCTACAACATGGAACTAACCAAATCAGAAACGGAGCAAACTGGATTTTTAACATAACTAGAATTTTCCATTATATGATTTGGAATGGATTTGAGTGGAAATAATCTTTGGAATAATCTTCAGAATATTTCGTTATTGGATTCTGTGATTATACGGATATTGTTGAGGAATTTGGACAATACAGAGATTGTTATTCCCAATACGATATCTGTTAATTTCAGAATTTGATATTTAATATATGCCGATATAATTTTTATTTAGAGCCTTGTATTTAATATCAAATTAAATTTTGGGGTTTGTCGTGAATGGCGTCATTAATAACGCCGTTCTTAAACCCCGTTGAGAAAAGAATAAATCTTTTAATTACAATTTAGAGAAATTTACCAATTAATTAATTAATTTAATTGGAATTGAAATGAAAGTTAATTTTGGGGTTTATTGTAAATGATGTTTTAAACGACATTTGTTCTTTGACCCAAATTAGTAGTAAAGATATGATTTGGAATTTATAAATCATTTTATTAAGATTTAATAGAAATTTTCCAAAGTGAAGTTTTCCAATTTAATAAAAGAAATTGGAATTGAATGGAATTCGATTTAATAATAATCGTGATGAGCTTCTGTGAATGAAGACCGTTACTATATGTGGAATTTAAAAGTCTTTGCCGTTATTCCATTTTATTATTCGTCTAATACGGAAATTTATATTGATTATATATATTGATCAGTTTTTCTGTGATTATTCCATATTTAACGGAAGTGGATTTGGACTTATTGTGAACTGTGTTTTGAATGACATTGGTTCTTTAACCCTGTTAAAGGCAGGGTCTATTTCCTAAAAATTTGGATAATCATTAAGTAATGATTTTTTAGATTAAAACTGGACTAGAGTTTTAATAAATCTTTAATTAGATTGGAATGTGAATAAGGTAACTAAATTTACCAAATTCAAGAAATGATCGAGAATGGAGTATCACCAGTTTACTCCAGCGATAGTTAAATCTTTACTTAGGTTTGAACGTGAAATGGTAATTAAATTTACCAATAACACTGTGGGTGTTAGATATGGAGTACTGCCAGTTTATCTCCATGGGATGAATAGGTTGGGATTGGGATAATAAAATAAATGATTACTTCAGTAAGGTTCACTAATCCCGACTAGTTGATAAAATTGAATTTGGTTTAAATTGTTAAAAGATAAAATAAAATCTTTTGAAATTGATATCCAAATGAAAATTAAAGAATATGTTTAAAATAATTTATCTTTGATAAAATTAATGGGAACCTTTCCTTAAAGATGTGAATATTTGAATAAAAGAATATTATAAATTGGAATGAGGCGTATGATGTGTTTTATAGCACTTGATTGTTGATTATAAAATACGCGAATTATTTGGAAAGACCGGATTTAACCTATTCTGAATAACTGATACAGCAACTAAAAGTCGACGATGAAGATGGTGGTTGAAGACCGGAGATCTTCGCATGGGCTATACACCGAAGACAAGGTAATAAGTGGTGATCGTCCAGATGTACTTGGAGATTGACCGAATATGCGAGGACCTCTCTCCTGTATTGGACATATGGGACGAGGAATAAGGTACCTCTGGTTTCGTTCAGACCCATAACGGACTTGTAAATAGATGTGTTTCTGACATTGGATTTCATTCTGTGATGATTGATTTCTATTAAATATATATCTGTTTGGTGGTGGAGATTTTATTCTCTTGGTTAACACCATTCTCTGAGACGTACGTGCTTAGAGGTTATATACTGATAGACATTCGTTGCATGGCATGAATTGTCAGTGTGGCTTGCTAAGATGTAAATGATCAAGGCTTTTGTTGAAAAGCAGAGCCTTGTGGGGTATGATCAAAGCACGGCTTTAATTAGCACAGCTTTGTGTATTGCGTTAATTCGCGAGCCTCACACCTTGGTATGAGTCAAAAATGGGATAGTGACCATAGGGAGTGCACGGCGTTTCTTTCTAGCTAGAAGTGGTGTCATGGTATGGAACCCAGACAATTTTACTTATGTGGATGATGGAATGAGACGCCTCAGATATCGAATCTCTAATGGCTCAGGGATAGATCCAATAGGACCAGGAAACGTGTGTTCAGGAATAATCAATCCACTAAAGTAAGTGTGGACCGGCCCTACCGATTCCAAGGGTTCACTGCGGGGGATGCTGAGGCATTTGAATGTCTAGAAACCGGTGAGAATGATCCCTTGCCTCGACTCATGATGGAAATCCAACTTCCAATACGACATCGTCGGGTTTTGATTGTTAACTTATATGGCGACATAGTATATGGTAGTTATGCCATCTAGGATTGATACATTTATGTTGAAATTGTTTTTGAAACCTCTAGACACTAATAATAATATCAAATGATTTTGTTTTATGCGTATCAAGCAAATTTGGCCATTATAAGGTAAAACTCTATCCTCCGGCTTGCGTTGCATTGTGTGATGGGACCTGAGTCTTATAATGGCTTCATTTTTCTAAAGAGCATTGTGTTGTTTATTTTAAACAGAGATTCATGTGGAGTAAACCCATTCTGTGTTATACGGCGTGGTCCCATGATTTTCCCTACTTTTAAAGTAAAGGTTTAATTACTGTTTTAGTTCTCACACCGGTCTCATGACTGACACGGAGTATATTATTTTAACCTAAACTCTGGGTGCCCATATTTTCCACATGGGCAGCTAGTAGTTTTGGTTTTCGCAGATATTTCTTTTCACAGGATCCTCGATTACAACTGGAGCTATATTCGGAAAGCTTTGTATCCGTGTATTTCATTTATTTGTGTTAGTTGATTTATTTCCATTGTTATATAATTTAGTCTCTGATATTATTTTTCCGCTGGGCAATATTCATTCATACTCTGATATTCTTGTACTCTGATGTAAATTGTTGTAATAGCAATGAAATGTTCTACTGTTTGTGTTTTGACGCATCGTGTTCTCAAAGCATTCCGTTGTTTCCCGTCTCCTCGGAGACCGGGGGATTTCGGATCGTTAAAGGCGAGATCTCTTGTTTGCTGCACTCCAGCTTACTTACTTTCAAGTGTATTGGCTTCTTTTTCGAGTGCCAGTTAGATTTTGGCTTATTGTAATGTCGTGATGGACATGTAGTATGTTTTCTGAGCATTTTACGATCCTTATGTGGTTGTGTTTCCCCCGTACCATGGCTCGTCACGAGCTGCAAAAGCTTGATGTGATTAGCCTATCTAGTTTCCTTGATTGTGGTCGACGTGTTAGAAGCTTCAACTTTGTCGGTGAGAGCTTTCAAAACTTGCCAACATGCGCGAAGCCTTTGAGCTTGTCAATACAATAGGAATTCTGACTTTACTGGCTATTTTTGTGCTTCTATTTTAAAGAAGTTTTTATATCTTTGTGCCCCTCCTCAGGGAGGACTTTGGTTCTTATGCCCCCGCTTGGGGAGGACTTTAAACTATGTGCCCCTGCTTGGGGAGGACTTTGAATTTTGTGCCACCACTTGGGGAAGTCTTTGGATTTTGTTCACCCGGTTGGGGAGGTCCTTGGATTTAAGCCCAACATTCATCGCATCCGAGATGATCAGACGCTACGCGAGTTAATTGGACGCCTCCGAAGAGGTCATTAGGGCCCAAAATTTGTCTCATCTGAGAAGATCAAACACTACGCAAGTTGATTGGATGCCTCCGAAGAGGTCGTTAGAGCCCAACTCTTGTCGCATCTAAGATGATCAAACACTACGCAAGTTGATTGGACGCCTCCGAAGTGGCCATTAGAGCCCAACAACTTGTCGCAACTGAGACAATCATCCACTACGCAAGTTGATTGGATGCCTACGAAGAGGTCATTAGAGCCCAACACTTGTTGGATCTAAGATGATCAGACACTACATTAGTTGATTGGAGGCCTCCGAAGAGGTCATTAAATTTACCCCAATGTTTGTTGTAATCGGGTCAATTATTCCCTGACACTAACGATCTCATCAGGTCCCCAATCTTTGTTGTAATCAGGTCAGGTACTTCCTGACACTGACAATCTCATTGGGTCCCCAATGTTTGTCATAATCAGGTCAGGTACTTCCTGACACTGACGATCTCATCGAGTGCTCCTCTTCAGCTGAGATTTCTGAAGGCTTCACTATGAGAGGCTTTCTGTTGTTGCATTGTTCCACAGGGGAGATGCTTGTTCCTTCACCGGACGCTTGACGTAGTGAGCTATCTCGGTTAAAGAACCAGGGCCTTGGATCTCTCACTTTAGGAGGTGCCCTTTCGGTGGAAGTTACAACCCTTGTGTTTATTTGTTGTGGCGCTTATTCTTCGTTTGACTCTTTCCATTTAAATTTCAAGGCGGTGCTCTTTTTGAACTTGTGCATATTAACGCTTATATCACTCGGCACTTGAGATAGTGTTGTTCAGGTCATAATGTCTTGTGGGACTTTAAAGGAACAGGCGCTCGTTGGATAACCTACATTATAAAATCGTCTTTTAGCAAATTTTGAACCAACAAAAATCTTGCAAGTAAAAGATTGTACTTAGGTAGGTGTTATACATAGAGCCAATGTTCAGTGCAATGCATGTAAAATATTACAGACTTTTACAAGAAATTTTGAACATAGCACTAAGTAAAGTAGCAATGAAGATGATTATTATTCCAAAGCTTTGGAGTTGGAGTGCCGTCAGCTGTTGTCAGTTGATCACCGGCCTTGCATTAGTATGCCCTGGAGCTCTATTACCCGGACCAGACTGACTAGCTGGTGCACTTTGCTCTTGAATAGCTGGAGCAGAGTTTGAAGCTTGCGGATTCTTCACATACTGTTGCATCTTGTTCCTTCGAATTAACTCCTTAATCAAGCTTTTTAGATGCTTGCACTCATTGGTATTGTAACCTAGTTGATTGTGGAAGCAGCAAAACTTTCTAGAGTTTGCTTGGTCATCACCTAACCATTGAGGTTTCAGTGTTGGATAATTCATGGTGCCTTTAGTCGCAACAAAGACGTTCTCCAGTGTTTCTTTCAAAGGAGTTAATTCGAAATTCTTGAAAAAGCGAAGTTTCTTGCCATCTCGGTTATCCTATCTGTTGTTTCCTCTCTTTTGACCTCCAGCATTCTTTTGATTGACTTGAACACCATTATCCTTCTTTTCCATTACAGCATTACTTTCAGCAATATCACAGTCATCCTCCACACTAATATACCCTTCTGCCTTTGTATAGAATCTTTCCAGGGTATTTGGCTTCTTCATCTTGATCCGCCTTCCAAATTATTACTTCTTGTCTATAGCCCGATTCGATGGCATCAATACTAGCCGAGGTTCTGGATTCCCCACCTTTGCGGCAGCAGCATTAAATCGAGCAAGAAAGGCTTTGATTGATTCCCCTAGTTTTTGCTCCGAGCCATTTAATGACATCACATCTTTGACTTCTGTGTCTACAGCCTGAATTGCTCCCTAAACTTCTTTGCCAAGTCCAAAAGGTTGTCCATGGACTTTGGTGGGAGATTGGTGAACCAGAGCGATGCTACTCCCTCCAAGTAGATAAAGAAGTATAAACATTTAATCTCATATGTGGCTCGTGCACCAGTCATGTGCTGATCGTATTTATATAAGAACAAATAAGGGTCACCAGTCCCGCCATAAGCTGAAATTGTTGGCGGAGTAAACTTATTCGGGAACTTGGCCTTCCGAATTCTTTCAGTGAGAGGAGTCTTGCTTGGAGCGAAGTACCACTCCCTTTCATCATCATTTCTCTCCATATTCTATTTCATAATTTTTCTCCCTATCTCCGAAAGGTGTTCTTCTTCGTCGTGTCGACTCCCGGAGCGAGCGCCATCACCTTTGCCAGATGTTCGTTTAAGCGAACGATCCCGGTTCAGGATCCAGGGCCTTGGACCTCCTTCTTGTTGAGGTTCCCCTTTGGTGAGACTATCCACAGTCCAAGAAGTTCCTCTTACGGAATGGTTCTTAGTAATCGGTTTAGATTCTATATTATCAACATTATCCGACTAATCAATCTCTTGAACAGAACGATCACGGTTGGGACATGAAGAAGAAGAATTAGCATTCTCTAGAAAGTTGATATTGGCATTCCCATTTTCCATATTGGTATGAGCAGCAAAGAGAGCTTCTAATCTAGCCATCATAGCTTTGTTTGAGATCTCTATCTATTGAGTTAAACTGACAACGGTATCATTAACGGCTTCAATCAATTCATTCCTAGTCACACCAATTCCAGCTCTCCAGGATTGGAAAACTTTATGAACATTAGTTTGCAGAGTCGTGGGATTGTTCGCAACAATCCCTAACCCCGAAGCTCTCAAGGATTTACTAATCATTTTATTCAGTGGCATTATCTCAAATTAACTCTTGAACTTTGAAGACAGTCTCTCAACTGGCTTGGATTTTAGATTTTGAGAATATATCATAGAAAACAAGCCTTCAACTTCAAAATCTCACAAATCACTTGAACTTTAGGATGTGAATGTGTCCCCATGGTAGGCGCCAAAAATGTTAATGCGAAAAATGGCACTAACACCCCAAGGTGTAATTCAACACTTCACAAACAGTTAAGATCTAGAAAAGTGGCAGCCATAAATGCAAAAAGCAAGCAAAAGACAGAGATTTAGTGGTTCGGCCTAGATCCGGCCTACATCCACTTTGAAGAGAGTTTTCATTATCATCCTTAATGTTACAAGGTACACGATTTCTATAACTTTGCTCGTTTTCTCTCTTTTTACAATACTTCACTCAATTTTTTTTCTTTAATTCTTGATTCACTCGAATTCACCATGAAAATGATGAGATCTCTTTGATATGCGATGATTGTTGGAGTATATCTTCAACAATTGAGCACTTAGATGATCTTTGACATTTTCATGGTGGTTGAGATGTTGAATGTAAGATTGAAAGAGGTTTAATGGAGGTTTGGATGATTTGGAATTGTGGAGAAATGAGTTTGGCAGCACTACGTGGTTGGAGAAATATGGGTCCCCCCAATGAAGGAAATGATGGGGTATTTATAGGTGCAGTTTGAAGTGGAGTGGAAGATCTGTAATTAGTTGTACACGGTGATTTAGATCGCGAGCGAGCCGACTCAAAGATGGACGACCTAACATTTTCTGGACGACTTGGCACATTTAAACGACCCTGCATATACGAAATGGCGAACGACTTGATTGTTATGCAACATGAACAACCTGACTACTTTCATCACATAATTTTTCATATATTCTTCAATAAGCCCACGCCATCTCATTACCAAGTTGCCAGCTGCATGGCTTTATTGAAATCTACACTTACTTTAGACGTGGTCCAACGACCCATGATTGTGCACACATGGCCCACCATTTACATATCAATGACCTAACATTTAAACTATGTTGTGTACCTTCTCCCTCCTGTGGCTCAACGATCCATATATATATATATATATATATATATATATTATAAATATACATATATATTGAATGACCTGAGTACATATATAACACGAGCGACCTATGTGTATACGAACGACCCATGGGACTTAATGTGCGGTCTTTCCTTGTTGATGTTGACCCGCTATTCTCCTATGTGCCACGTGTAACCCATGTACGCTTTATACCTCTTAAAATGAATGGTTTCAAATGCCTTATGGTATCATTGTCTTAAATATTGTACTAAATATAAACGATCCATAGTCTCATGAAATGCCACGTCATCTTCGTGCAATCCTTACTTCCTATACAGCTGAGCGATCCAACATTTATATTAAAATTGATATATGTATCTTCACATTTGTACTACATGAGTAACTCATGCAGGAAATAAATGGAGCATTGAGTGATCCATGCATTTCATAGTATGCACGATTCATTTTTTGCAATATTGTCGATCTATATTATTATTGATCGATCCATGATAAACATGCACTTGATTCATCAGTACAAACTATCTGATCCACAGTATAATTGTACCTGACCCGTCATGTTAACACACTACCGGTCCATTGAATTAAACATGTCTGATTCAATATATAATTTGACTGATCCACCAATCAAAGTGTCTTCAACGTACCATTTTCGAACCGCGTTGCATAGCGGGATTAACACCAATGGTCAGGAACTTTGACTTTTGATTTATGAACTTAATTGAATAATGAATTGGTTTGAAATATGACTTATGACATTGAAATATTTGAAATTGATGATTTGAATACAAATAAATATTGTTATGATTTGATTTGTGATGTTTTAAAATATGATTTATGGTCTTGATCCATTTGAACGTAATTATCTGAATATATACAAATGTGATTATTATATTTTTTATGATACTTGAAATGATTTTTAAATAAGATATTGAATATAAATGACCACGATGTAAAATACACGTTTGGTTGTTAAAGAGACGCGGTCGGATATTGTCATACTCTCTGCCAATACTAGGAACCACTTTAATAATTGTTCACGTGGTGGAGAATCAAGAATGAAGTAGGATGGATATAAATGCGATTACTGGATTTGAAGAAAGAGAATGATGATGGATAGCCTTCACCTTCGGGTCATAATTAAAATGAATAAAACAGGAGCCAAATCCAGACCAATTGAGGTAGCTCCTCTTAGCGAACATGCTTCTTCGATACTATCTATTATGTTGTAATGTTATTAGGGCCCCTTTAACTTTGGGAGTATTGTCCAAGTTGGGCGGTAGTTGTGACTATGCTTACCACTAGCCTGGGTCTGCAATCTGGTAGAATCCTACTAATGGGTATTGCCTCGATGTCTTTTCATATTATCTTAATCGAGCATCCTAGGATTTTGATGTGTGTTATACCAATGGAGTTCCCCCTGATAGCCATTAGTTTACGCTGGACTTTATGGTATCTATATAGACTACGAAATTATAAGCGGTGTAAGGGTAATAATGGTAATCTAGCTTATGTTATTTTCAATAGTATATTTAACTATAAACATTATTATAATAGCGTGTTATATTCTATAATATCTAGTTTAACGAATCCTTAAAGAATGGAATCCCAAACATTATTTCAGTTACTAATGCATTTTGTTTGAAAATTTTACTTGAGCTGATTCACTGTTGAGATTGTTACTCATAATCTTGGTGTTTTATTTTGACTTTATGCTCAATCGAACTAAGGAGTTCAGCTTGTCGATTCATCTTTTGAGAGCTGGAGATCTATTGGAGATTCATCTTATTATCTATCTATTATTGCTATCTTGATGATTCAATTATTCCATTTTCATTTCTTATTTATATACTATGCATTTTTGTAACTTTGATTTTATAATGTATTGAATGTAACTCTAATACTTTATGTATTTTATTTTTGAGATTATGTAATTAGTAACTTCATGAACTACTAATTTATTTATTCCGTTGTGAATTATTCTGCTAATTTGTATCTGTAATCTGTTTGTGTTCTGTGATTTGATTTTATTAAACCCCAAAGTTAAAACAATCTTCTTTTTGAATGATTTGAGTTGGTTTTATTATCGACTTAAATGGTAAGAAAATGCAGGATGCTACATAAACGCATGAAGAGATGCTTAACCTATTAGCATGTGAACAAGTGATTTACTTTAACATTTGGAAGTACCAACTTGATTCCATATCTATGGATTTAAGGACTCCCTAACATGAGAATAGAAAATGATAAGATTTGGGTGACTCTTCACCGAAACCTTAGTATTATATTCTTATGATTTATTATTGATTAGCGACGACTTTAAAATTCTACATCTAGTTAAAGTTCTATTGCCCGTCCCATTGAACGATACATAAGAAGTATCCTTTATGCTTGGCATAAAGATATACGAACATAGATCTAAGTAGAAATTAGAATTGTCCCTGATGCTATAGAACACAATCTTTCTAAGCTAGAAAATGTTTCAATGCAACATGAAATTGTCCTTTCTATGAAATACTCTCATCCATGGAAGTGAAAGGACATCGTGTTAATTTGATTCCTTATCTTTTGTTAATAGGATCTGTTATGCGTGTCATTTCATGTATTAGGCCATTGAATATTGTTTTTTCCGTCAATGCAGTTGTACGATATCAATCAAATAGGTGAGAAAATCATCGGATAATCTTTTAGGTCATCTACTAATATTTATCAAATATTAGAGAATTTTTTATTTATGAAATAATGATTTCTTGTAAAGGGGTCTACGAATTAATTTTTTAGAGCAACATGATGGCAACAAATTGCTCTAAGGTTTTGTGTTTACTCTAAATGGAGGGGTCTTTAGTTCAAAAGTCCCAAGGAGGAAGTTGTTAGTAATTCTACAATGGAGGCTATGTATTTCCCCTAAACAATGTCGTAAAAGTAGTTTGGATATGCATGTTATATAAGGAACCAAAATTGGTCCTTAGCATTGAAGGTACGATGCTCATTTACTATGGCAATAATGATTACTGGGAAACCAAGAGATTACAAGAAGTCGAGATACATCCCTCATGAGTTGCATATGGTAAGGTGATTTCTTAGTCTATTTTAGGTAGAATAATCCAAGGAAAGAGGATGAGACTCCATAATTGTTCCCAAGTGTGAATGGAAGATAAATAGAGATAAGGTTGTGCCGTTGGGGAAGTCATATAAATACTCATATAAATTAACAATGTAAATAATCTCATTTAAAAAAAATGCATGCTTTTGGTTATTTTTGCTACATGTAGTTATACAAAGATATAAATAGTGAAATAATTATACTAAAAAAATATAATCAAAAAAATGTTAGACGAAGTATTTTATTGATTGCATTTACAAACATAGTCATAACCATAAATATTAAATTAATATCTAAACTAGCCTTAATAAATGTATAGATATCCTTTTCTTCCTACATCTTAATTGAAATATTTAAGAAATAATTATTTTAAATATTTCTATTAAGATGTATGAAGAAAAGGATATCTATACATTTATTAAGACTAGAATACATAGCACTGTCTATATGATGGACAATGAATTACTCAAGACTGTTTTAAGAACCAAGGGTTGTGTACATGTAATTATTTGAAATAATAAAAAATGACTTGACGGACGTCTTTTATAGATTAACAAAATAAGGTCAAAATAGAAGATCACTTGGTTAACTAAACAACATAAAGACCACATTATGGTCAAAGTTTGGTGTGACGGCCCACCCCGCACCAGCCTGCATTTCCTCCAAAAGTGCGCTGTACACATGCCTGAATAGCACGGAACGGTCGTCAGGAGAAAGGAAAGAAGAGAATGAACTAATCAAGGAACCTGTAGAATGTCTCACAGCGCATGGGATAAAATATAGTAATAATAATGTACTTGACATAAAACAGGCGAGACAGTGCATAAGATGATAACTAAAACCAACATCAATATCAAAGCAGCGGAAATCCAAATACAGCTTATTACAACTTTTCAAAATCTACTGTCTCTGAACAAAAGAAAGCCAAAATGGAAGATACACCACCAATTCCCAAGCAGTGATCTTCAACAACACAGGGAGAATACTACATATATGTTACGTGGAAGCCTCCTGCTCGTCTTCGGATCATCTACCCGTGCATCACCAGCTAACCTGTCTCTAGTCTGCTCGTGTGAGCACCCAGAGTAATAAGAGGAGAAATAAAACTCTGGGTCAGACATAAAGCCTGGTATGAGCGATAAGCATCTAAATAGAATAATAACAGGTATACTAAACCATACCTGAACCTGGACCTGCAACCAAAGAGTTAGTTACACATACCGTACAGTTCTCTAAGGTGCCACAATGAATAGTGTAAAGAATACGGGGGTGGGGTGTGTATGTCATAATGATAGCAACAAACCATCCATAGCAACCATCCTCACATCCCTCACTCAGTGCGTAAAGCATACGACATCTACCACCTTGGAACACTAGACAAATTGAGGTAACCACGGATCCCGACTTGTAGAAACCCTGCTGTGACCAAGCTAAACATATGGAGTCATGACCAAACATTTCGATGACCCATTCCATTGATCATAGCCCTTGGTTCTACCAATGCCATAATGACCCTGAATCCACCTCCGTACCTCCTACCATAGTGGTCCAAAGCTATAGACATCGTAAACCCCTTAGCACGCGTCCCGCGGCAAAGCCCAACCATGAAGCGAACTCATTGATTCCCGTCTGAATCTTGAGCTCTAACTTCTCATTTAGACTTCCTTTGCATCTCGGGTTTGGTCGAATTGGAGTTGGTCTTCAAAAGAGTCGTCGCATAGAAGTGGTCCTGAATTCGATTCGGTTCGGATATATACGTATAACACGGTTCGGTTCGGTGCAATGCTCCATGGTGTATTCCTGCGTGCGATTCGGTTCGGTGATCCTTCCCCTTAGACGTCGGTTCGGTTCGGATGTCACGCTCCAATCGGTTCGGTTCGGATGTCATGCTCCAGTCGGTTCGGTTCGTCCCTTCTCCAGCTTGCCTGCTCCGATCCGATCTCGTTCCCTGGCCTACTCCGATCCGGTCCTGCTCCATAGCCCGATCTGATCCCCCTCGCTTGCCTCCTCCGATCCGATCTCGCTCCCTAGCCCACTCCGATCCGATCCTGCTCCATGGCTCCGATCCGATCCTCTGTCCAACTCCAACTCAAAGCAGTGGCCTTCCTTCTTGCCAACCTTCTTTGTACCAGATTCCAGTTCGGGTCGGATTTCTTGCCCAGCTCCCTACCCGATCCGAGCCCATACCCGATCCGATCCGAAACCCTGCACAATTTTCTGCAACTTTTTCCAGCAACTTGTTTACGCCATTCGACGACGTTTTCGACAAATCTAACTATACTTATCAATCACAAATCATCCCAAACAGTCATAGCAACATAACAAACTAACCACAAACACCAAAATAATGAGTTTTGATGTCAAAATGGATCAAAGATGCCCAAATTCCTATTTTTTCCTTAAGCATGATTAAATAAGACTAATCATAGAATTAATAAAACTTAACTAAATCGAACCAAATTTCTAACAGTGGCATAAAATATTATTTAAGAATTTCTAAACATTTTTCCAGAATTTATTGGTGTATAAATTCGCTAATCTTCACTAATTACCCTTAATTAACTGTAATTAGTGTCAAAACGATGCTATCACTCACATTTGCCACAAAATAAAATTCTTAGGACTGAAACTCCTCTGATTGGGGGCGAATACTGATGTCCAACAGCAGCTCTAACCTTGCCTTGGTGCTTTTTCTTCTTAATTTGATGTCGCTAAGCCTAATCTTCAATTAGAAAGTGATTTGGGGTGTTTTAGATGTAGGAGGCCGTTGTTAGAGTGTCTAAGGATGAAAGTGGTGGCTGGAAAATGTCTAAAGAAATGTTTTCTAACCCTAATCAGCCTCTGTATACCCCTAAACCCGAAATTCCCCTTTGGACCTAGCTGCTAATCGCCCGGATAAGCCCAATTAAGCTGTTTTTCACCATCTGAAACTTGTTTCAGCCATATCTCCCAAACGGTGAGTCCGTTTGGCTAATGTGACCACTCTACGGAAAGAGAAACCATCATCCGGAGCCAATGGAAGTGTTTTCAAGTCAAAATTCATTTCCAGTCAAAAGTTATGGCCAAAACAGTATCAACTAGGGGTAAAATGGTCATTTAAAAATCGGGAAAAATCATGAACATGGGAAATGACCCCAATAGTCGTCTCCCAAAGTTACATGACCATACGACTTCGTATGTGAAAGAAGTAAATATTCTACGATCCTATGATGCGTAGAATGCGGGTCGTTACACTCTCCCCCCCCCCCCCCCCCTTAAGAAATTTCGTCCGCGAAATTCCTTAACCCAAACATACAAAGGATCCCGCATGCCTAACAACCACATACAACAATCAAACATGCAAAACAAACAAACAAGCCTATCCTAGCATGCGGAAAACTAAATCGAAGTCAAAATCTTACCAGGCAAATAGTTCTGGATAAGTCTTCCTAATGTTCTCCTCTGTCTCCCAAGTACAATTATTCTCGTCCTCGCCCCACTGAACCTTGACTAGCTTCACCGCCTTCCTTCGAAGTTGCTTCATGTCGTGCTCGACAATACGGGGCGGCTTGCGGCTCCCAACCGCCTCGGGTTCTACTTCAAAGTCCTCCAACTGATCAGGTGGAACAGTCATATCTGGGTCGTGAACAAACTTCCTTAGTTGGGAAACATGAAATACATTGTGAACTCCCGCCATTTTCTCTGGTAAGCCAACTCTATATGCCAAACTCCCGACTAGTTCGAGAACAGGGAATGGGCCAACGAATCTTGGTGCCAACTTGCCTCTCCTGCCAAATCGTATTACGCTCTTCAACGGAGAAATCTTGACAAACACCAAGTCACCAACGGAGAACTTTAAGTCTCTTCTCCTCTTATCAGCATAACTCTTCTGCCTATCTTGGGCAGCCTTCATTCGTTGTCGAATGGTCTTGATTTTCTCTGAAGTTTCCCTCACCACATCTGGTCCAAGCATAAACTTCTCGCCAGTCTCTATCCAACATGATGGTGAGTTACACGGTCTTCCGTACAAAGCTTCAAACGGAGTCATGCCGATACTGGATTGGTAGCTATTATTATATGCAAATTCTACTAGATGCAAATGGTCATCCCATGATCCACCAAAATCCAATATACACACTCTCAAGAGATCTTCCAAAATACGATTCACCCTCTCCGTCTGATCGTCGGTCTGAGGATGATATGCGGTACTGAGATGTAACTCTGACCCCAGAGCCCCTTGTAAGCTCTTCCAAAACCCACTAGTGAACAACGGGTCTCGGTCACTCACAATGCTTTTGGGTACTCCATGAAATCTCACTACCCACTTCATATACAATTCTGTTAACTTAGCTGCCGTTCTGGTTGATTTGACTGGTATAAATCTTGCACTTTTAGTCAATCGGTCCACAATCACCCAAATGCTATCATGTCCCGATCTAGTCCTTGGTAAACCATCGATGAAATCCATCGAGACTTGCTCCCATTTCCATTCGGGAATTTCTAATGGTTGCAATAATCCACTAGGTTTCTTTTGCTCGGCTTTAACTAGCTGGCAATTCATGCACTTAGATATAAACTTCCCAATGTCTCTTTTCATCCCTTCCCAGTAGTAGGTCTGCTTCATGTCTCGGTACATCTTGTTACCACCGGGGTGTATAGTCAGTTTTGAGTGATGACACTCTCTCAGTACTTCATCCCTCAATCCATCGACATTGGGTACAACAAGCTTTCCATTCTTTCTAAGCCATCCATCTCGATCAAGCCCATACTTGTTCATCTCCTCATCGATACCCATCTTTAACTTGGAGATGATTTCCAATAGGTTAGGATCGTCCCTCTGACTAGATCCGATCCGCTCAACCAAAGTGGGTCTGATCGTCAAACTTGCTAACATTTCTGGATCCAATTCGCACTTTGGTCTGAAATCATACCCAGCGATGTACTCCAGTTGCTTCCATTCTAGAAACATAGCCCCTAACCTGGCATGTCTTCTACTCAATGCATCAGCCACCGCATTGCCCTTTCCCGGTGTATATGCGATGTCAAAATCATAGGAAGCTACGAACTCTAACCATCTCTGCTGACGGAGATTCAGATCTTTCTGAGAGAAGAGATACTTTAACGACTTATGATCTGTAAACAGCTCAAATCTTTCTCCCAAGAGATAGTGTCTCCACATCTTCAACGCGAACACGATTGCTGCCAATTCTAAATCATGGGTAGGGTATCTTTTCTCATGCGGCTTCAATTGCCGACTTGCATAAGCTACAACCCTACCGCTTTGCATCAATACAGCATCCAGTCCGGTACCACAGGCATCCGTGTATACCGTCATCTCTTCATTCCCCTTAGGAATGACTAACACTGGTGCGCTTGTCAACTTGTCCTTTAGACTCTTGAATGCATTCTCGCACCTTCCATCCCAGACAAATGCTTGATTCTTCTTGGTCAACTGGGTCAATGGTGCTTCTATCTTGGAGAAACCTTGGATAAACTTACGATAATATCCAGCCAATCCCAAGAAACTTCTTACGTCTGTTGCATTCTTGGGCGTATGCCAATCCTGTACCGTAGCCACCTTTGCCGGGTCCACGGCAATCCCATTCTCTGATACAACATGGCCCAAGAACCTCACTTCCCTCTTCTAGAAGTGACACTTAGAAACTTTGCTTTCAATTGGTGTTTTCTCAACACCTCCATCACTACCCTTAAATGTTCCTTGTGTTCTTCCTCTGTCCTCGAATAGACCAAAATATCATCAACGAACACAAGGACAAACTTATTCAACTGATCCCTTAATACCATATTCATAAGATCCACAAAATATGCTGGGGCATTGGTCAGCCCGAATGGCATGACCAACCACTCATAAAATCCAGACGGCGTTCGAAATGCCGTTTTAGCTATACTCTCAGCTTCCACTCTAAGCTGATGAAAACCTGTCGCGAGATCCAACTGAGAAAATACTCTCCCGCCACTCAACTGATCGAACAAATCATCTATCCGCGGTAGAGGATACTTGTTCTTCCTCGTCACTTTATTCAACTCGCGGTAGTCTACACACAAACGAAGGGAACCATCCGCCTTGGTAGCAAACACAACTGGTGCTCCCCATTCAGAAACACTCCTTCTGATAAATCCCTTCTTCAAAAGATCGCTGACTTGCACCTCGAGCTCTCGCTGCTCCCTCGGTGCCATACGACGAAGTGGCATCACTATAGGCCTGGCATCTTTTACCAAATCAATACGGAACTCAATCTCTCGGTGTGGTGGAAGTCCGGTCACTTCTTCGAAAACATCCGGATACTGGCCAACCACGGGCAAACCTGACAACTCACTATGCGGAATGTCAAGGGAGTTTAGAAAACTAGCCAATACCCCCTCACTGGGTAGACCACCAAACACTATCCTCCGCCCATCATCCGCTCTAGCTGTCACCAAAAAGCCCTCACAGTCTACCACCACCCCGTATCTTTGGAGCCAATCTACTCCCAAAATAATGCCAAACCCAGTAAAGCCCAAAACAAAGCAATCACAAACAAACATGCATCCATGACTCGATAAGACCACATTATGACAAATCATGCTAAGGCTAGTTGAACCACCAATCGGGTTCGTCACTACTAAAAGTCTATCGACAATCTCGGGCTCCAATCCCAACCTATCTACCAGGTCACTAGATATGAAAGAACTGGAAGCTTCGGTATCAAACAAAACTCTAATAGGAACATCGTAAACAGAAAGCATACCTTGAATGACGACATTCTTTCCCTTCTCCGCCGCAGTTGGGGCATTCGACGAAGAAGGAATAGCATTAAGGGCATATGCTTTCACCATTTGCTTTTCTTTAGGGGGTTGCGGACACTTGTCCTTGTGATGTCCCATTTGGCCACAATTGAAGCACTTCCTATCCGCTGGCTTGGCCCGACAATTACTAGCATAATGGCCCTTCTTACCATAGCTGAAGCACTCAACATCTTGTTTATTCTTTTTCTTCTGGCCATCCTTAGTCTGAATCTGCTTCCTTTTATTCCGGGAACCACCCTTGCCTCCACCACTTGCTTGTGGCTTTGGCTCATCTGTGGATGCAACCTTAGTCTTCGGCTTAGGGTAGAGACTCTCTGATCTTATTGCTTTCCCCACAACCGACTCAAACGTCTCATCGATGTGGTTAATAAGCCTTTCCCCTAAGTACTGATCTAACCCAGTTATGAATTTCTCATTCTTCTTCTCGGCGGTATCAATAAGAGATAACCCATACTTCGACAGAGTGTCGAATTCAGCAATATACTCCGAGACAGCTCTGCCATTCTGCTTGAGCTCCAAGAATTTCTTAAACAGCACTGACTTCTGAGCGGCTGGAATAAACTTCTCGCTAAAGCGAGCTTTAAACTGCTCCCAAGTAATCTGATCTTCGGGAGTAGCTGCCTTTATAGCATTCCACCAATTCATTGCCCGCCCTTGCAGCTGACGGGACGCTAGCTTTCTCTTCATCGCATCCTCGATACCCAAATCCTCGAAGATACGTTCGCAACTATCCAACCAATCTTGAACATCCGTGGCCGACTCCGTTCCGTGAAACGGCTTCCCACCAAGGCTAGTATAATCCTTATTTAGCTTGGCGAAGTCGACCCTCGGTGCCTGCACTATTGGACCACCACCATTTCCATCATTGGGAGCTGCCCTCCGTACATCTCTAAGCATTTCTCTCATGAGGTCAGTAAACATCGTCCTCATGTCAGCAGCATTCCCATTATTGGCTCCCCTACCAGTACTTCTAGTATATCGGCTCATCGTCAATCTGAAAAAAGGAAACGATTAACGACTCCATAGTGGTGCTAGTGCAGTACGACTTCATCCTTATACTACTAATAGTATATATATAGCTTTTAAAACCAAAATAATCACAAATACGCTCTCTCGTATACGTATATTATCTCTCCCTGATAACTTCCCTAGGTTAACTACGCAACCTAGAGCTCTGATACCAAGTGTGACGGCCCGCCCCGCACCAGCCTGCATTTCCTCCAAAAGTGCGCTGTACACATGCCTGAATAGCACGGAACGGTCGTCAGGAGAAAGGAAAGATGAGAATGAACTAATCATGGAACCTGTAGAATGTCTCACAGCGCATGGGATAAAATATAGTAATAATAATGTACTTGACATAAAACAGGCGAGACAGTGCATAAGTTGATAACTAAAACCAACATCAATATCAAAGCAACGGAAATCCAAATACAGCTTATTACAACTTTTCAAAATCTACTGTCTCTGAACAAAAGAAAGCCAAAATGGAAGATACACCACTAATGCCCAAGCAGTGATCTTCAACAACACAGGGAGAATACTATATATATGTTACGTGGAAGCCTCCTGCTCGTCTCCGGATCATCTACCCGTGCATCACCAGCTAACCTGTCTCTAGTCTGCTCGTGTGAGCACCCAGAGTAATAAGAGGAGACATAAAACTCTGGGTCAGACATAAAGCCTGGTATGAGCGATAAGCATCTAAATAGAATAATAACAGGTATACTAAACCATACCGGAACCTGGACCTGCAACCAAAGAGTTAGTACCACATACTGTACAGTTCTCTAAGGTGCCACAATGAATAGTGTAAAGAATACGGGGGTGGGGTGTGTATGTCATAATGATAGCAACAAACCATCCATAGCAACCATCCTCACATCCCTCACTCAGTGCGTAAAGCATACGACATCTACCACCTTGGAACACTAGACAAATTGAGGTAACGACGGATCCCGACTTGTAGAAACCCTGCTGTGACCAAGCTAAACATATGGAGTCATGACCAAACATTTCAATGACCCATTCCATTGATCGTAGCCCTTGGTTCTACCAATGCCATAATGGCCCTGAATCCGCCTCCGTACCTCCTACCATAGTGGTCCAAAGCTATAGACATCGTAAACCCCTTAGCACGCGTCCCGCGGCAAAGCCCAACCATGAAGCGAACTCATTGATTCCCGTCTGAATCTTGAGCTCTAACTTCTCATTTGGACTTTGCATCTCGGGTTTGGTCGAATTGGAGTTGGTCTTCAAAAGAGTCGTCGCATAGAAGTGGTCCTGAATTCGATTCGGTTCGGATATATACGTATAACACGGTTCGGTTCGGTGCAATGCTCCATGGTGTATTCCTGCGTGCGGTTCGGTTCGGTGATCCTTCCCCTTAGAAGTCGGTTCGGTTCGGATGTCACGCTGCAGTCGGTTCGGTTCGGATGTCACGCTCCACTCGGTTTGGTTCGTCCCTTCTCCATCTTGCCTGCTCCGATCCGATCTTGTTCCCTGGCCTACTCCGATCCGGTCCTGCTCCATAGCCCGATCCGATCCCCCTCGCTTGCCTCCTCCGATCCGATCTCGCTCCCTAGACCGCTCCGTTCCGATCCTGCTCCATGGCTCCGATCCGATCCTCTGTCCAACTCCAACTCAAAGCAGTGGCCTTCCATCTTGCCAACCTTCTTTGTACCAGATTCAGTTCGGGTCGGATTTCTTGCCCAGCTCCCTACCCGATCCGAGCCCATACCCGATCCGATCCGAAACCCTGCACAATTTTCTGCAACTTTTTCCAGCAACTTGTTTACGCCATTCGACGACGTTTTCGACAAATCTAACTATACTTATCAATCACAAATCATCCCAAACAGTCATAGCAACATAACAAACTAACCACAAACACCAAAACAATGAGTTTTCATGTCAAAATGGATCAAAGATGCCCAAATTCCTATTTTTCCCTTAAGCATGATTAAATAAGACTAATCATAGAATTAATAAAACTTAACTAAATCGAACCAAATTTCTAACAGTGGCATAAAATATTATTTAAGAATTTCTAAACATTTTTCCAGAATTTATTGGTGTATAAATTCGCTAATCTTCACTAATTACCCTTAATTAACTGTAATTAGTGTCAAAACGATGCTATCACTCACCTTTGCCACAAAATAAAATTCTCAGGACTGAAACTCCTCTGATTTGGGGCGAATACTGATGTCCAACAGCAGGTCTAACCTTGCCTTGGTGCTTTTTCTTCTTAATTTGATGTTGCTAAGCCTAATCTTCAATTAGAAAGTGATTTGGGGTGTTTTAGATGTAGGAGGCCATTGTTAGAGTGTCTAAGGATGAAAGTAGCGGCTGGAAAATGTCTAAAGAAATGTTTTCTAACCCTAATCAGCCTCTGTATACCCCTAAACCCGAAATTCCCCTCTGGGCCTAGCTGCTAATCGCCCGGTTAAGCCCAATTAAGCTGTTTTTCACCATCTGAAACTTGTTTCAGCCATATCTCCCAAACAGTGAGTCCGTTTGGCTAATGTGACCACTCTACGGAAAGAGAAACCATCATCCGAAGCCAATGGAAGTGGTTTCAAGTCAAAATTCATTTCCAGTCAAAAGTTATGGCCAAAACAGTATCAACTAGGGGTAAAATGGTCATTTAAAAATCGGGAAAAATCATGAACATGGGAAATGACCCCAATAGTCGTCTCCCAAAGTTACATGACCATACGACTTCGTATGTGAAAGAAGTAAATATTCTACGATCCTATGATGCGTAGAATGCGGGTCGTTACATTTGGTATACCATGAAATAGTTAAAAGTGAAAGACTAACCAAAAGGGTATTCCTTTACTTCATTGCAGAACATTATTATCATTATAGTTTGTATGCAACTTAAAGTCAAAATCTCTAACCACTGTCAATAGACCAATCAATAAATGTTATTAGATTGAATCAAGAACTTTAAGCTATTATATGAAATTAACTACAAAATTTAATATAGTTTTTCACCTTAATTCTAACTGTAGACATCTTAGTGGCATAGTATCAATATAAAGAAAACATGCACAAAATGTTGTTATTAGGTGCAACTTAATAAAGGCTAACTAGATTTCATCTAAATTATTCACTAGCAATTGAACCTGTGTCCAATTTTTACTTAAACAAGGATGTGCGATTTAGTATTTAATATATTTTTTAAATATTGACTTAGGACCAAGTTTGTACCAGAGAATCAAAAGAGTCATAATGTTAGTTAATCTTTAAGTTCTACCAAGTAAAATTAATTTATAATCATTATAATGAATTAATTAGATTAAATGAAAATAGTTAATGATAATTTAATTATTTATTTAAATCCTACAATTTTTATTAAAGCAATATATAAAAGTTATATGTTAATTTAATTTAAGGACAAACTTAAATAAATTAGTTAAATAATTGATATAACGGTAAAATCAATTAAGTCTAAGGTTTGAAAGTCCTCATATCATGAAGGAGGCCAGCCATAGGGTGCAAATGAAGGGAGACATTGTCTTCAAAGAATAAGGAAGAAATGGGCTAGAATTGTGATCTTCTTTGCTATAAACAGTCATCCATTGAACCTTTGCAATAAACCATAACCTAACCTAAACTTAACTGCTAACATTGATGAAGCCTTACTGACATGATTTCATCTTATGCTAAAAAAGGAAGAATGAGTTCAAAAATGAAATAACGAGCAATTTGTTCAAAGAACGACAAGATCACGAAAAGGTAAACCATTGTTTTAGGAATAGAATTTTGTTCACACTTTTTTTCTAAGTGTGAACAAAACACTTTCCTCCTATTGGAGGAATCAGGTGGGTCATACATGAACCCCCCAGAATTCCTCCAATAGGAGCCGAGTGTTTTGTTCACACTTGCTAAAAAGTGTGAACAAAATCGGACTCTTGTTTTAGTTTTATTCACATACATCCTCTTTGTTTAAATCAACAATAAAGAAAATCAATAATTAAATGTAACTTTTTGACTGATTGTTAAACAATTAAAATATTAAATTATATTTTATATAATATATATTTCATTAAAAAATTAGGATCCACACATATATTTGAAAAAAACAAATAAATAATTTATAGATTATTTATATAAATGGATATAGAATTAGTAATAAAAAAATTGTTTCAACTTCAAGTATGATAATTAAATGTTTCTGCTTAAAGTTTGTATAGATATATCAACATATGCATGTGATTCAAATAACTACATTTACTCATGGGTTCCAAAAAATAAAAAAGAATCCTTATTTTTATGAAATTATAAATATTTTGAATTCAAGTTTTGACAAATGTTAAACATAAATTATGTATACAAATGTCTCTCATGGATTTAAATTTCGAAATTAATATAATTAATTTTTTTGCAAGTCGAGTCATTTTTAGATTTTATGTTCAAATAAATTGTTTACAAATAATATACGATGATTATTAAATCAATTTTTTTTTCTTAAATGTACATTCATATATGCTAAGAAAGTGTTTTATTATATATTCATGGACACATTTGATTTTTTTTTTTAATAAGATATACTACACATCACAGATACACACACACATATATGTGTGTGTGTGTGTATGTGTGTGTGTATGCATTTATGTAAGTGTGTGTGTGTGAGAAGCGTCCTCTTGCATCTGAAACCATGCAGCACCCCTAAATGCCCCTAATTTCAACCAAATAACCTTCTTTCTCTCTCTCTCTCACTTACATGTTAATCAAATATAAACGAGTGAATATGGTTCGAGTGTAAAAAGGATTGTAACAACCCATATTTTTATAACGTATAATAACCATAAATCAGGGCAGAATTAATTTTTAAAATAAGATTCAAGGGAAACGGGTTATGCCATTGCGTTCGTCTCGAAATTCTGCTTGGAAACGAGTCCGAGTTTACAAAAATCGGAGTCCGTATGACCAAGTTATGACCTTTCGAAGTTTTCAGTAGTTTTCAAGTTCAAAACAGCTCAGAATTCGAATTCAAATTTCGAAATTCAAACCTCAGAATGGACTGGGTGGGAAATTTCCCTCCCAGGACCAGGTCGACCTAGGGGTCGACTATGTAGTCGACCTGCCCAGGACCAGGTCGACCATAGTGTCGACCTGGGGGTCGACTATGTAGTCGACCTGCCCAGGACCAGGTCGACCATAGTGTCGACCTGGGGGTCGACCTGGTGATAGAACCCATTTTTGAGTTTGAGTTCGTTTTGATGTATCCGGCCTCATTTCTGTCTACTTCGTTGGCCTGTCCCTATATAAATAGCCCCTAACACTAGTCTCTCTACACAAAATTCTCTCTGACCGTATGCTGCTCTAATTCTGGTTGGGAAGTTAAAGAAAGAGACTACTTCTACTACGTCGAAACTACGTTAAGAGAATTGCTGATTTGGGGACTTCTGTTAGGACTCGACTAAGCATATAAAGATTCAACATCGACTCTCTTTTTCTAATTCTCGAACCACGATCTGTACGCCCCAGTTACTTTTAGTTTTAAACTGTAAACGTAATATGTATATGTGTAAATTGAAATTGGACCTGTGTATGATGACTGTTTTACATCCATTCTTGTTCATCTTGGATCTTGACCTTTTGGTATATTACTATGACATTGATTTGAGGCCTATTCATGTTGTTAATCAAAAAAAAAAGAAAAACCCCTCCTATTATCATGCCTGAAATGTTGAATCTGCTATTAGTCACAAGTTTATGACTATCACCTTGTGTCAACCGTTACCATGACTATCACTTTATGCCAACTGTTATCTTGACTAGTACCTCATTTTGCTAGATTTGGAATCTTTATGTTTGAGGCCGACATTCCATATGACAGTAATGTTATAATCATTTATCTCAAGTTATACCATGCTATGCTAGTAATCACTTTTGCCACCTTATATCTGTCCCTTTTTATGTTATTCCCTAATTAGATTTATTTGTATCGATTCGAGTTTACGTGTGATGGGAATAAGATTTGGGTAGACTAGGTAAAACATGAATTGGCTTTGAACTTGAATATGAACGTTATTATAACTTGAACCTGTATATGGACAAGAACGTGACATGAAACTTACATGAAATCTGACATGAAACTCAACATGAATTTTGACATGAAAACTTGAACATGGACATGACACTTAGATAAACTTGAAAATGGCCAACTCGAGGTTGGGTTGAGTTTGCAGTGTAAATCTGCCCGGCACTGCCCGGCGAATCCATTAACTACAAACAATAGGATCCAATGTGGGTAGTTGGTCATATGGCATCTAGAACCCGAGGTTAGACTATGTTGTGGTGTAAATCTGCCTGGAACCGCCCGGCAAATCCAGTGACCAAAACAACTAGTCTAATGTGAGAGGTTGGGGTGCATTAATGAATTAATGCCACGTGATAGGGTTAAGTCATGAACCACTTGAATATACTTAACCAATTTGACACGATGATTTGATAGGGTTAAGTCATGAACCGCTTAAACACACTTAACCAACTTGATACATGATTTGGATAGGGTTAAGTCACGAATTTGAATGATAACACTTAACCCATTAGAAAACCCTAGTTACGCGGTCCTTTTCTGCAGTAACCCACTTAGATGTATCACGATACCTTGGGACTAGGCAGGGTGGGGCACGATTACTGGGCTGATTGTAAGCGACCAGAACGACGGCTGAGTAGGTGTGCCATTGTAGGTTCAGGCGGACTATGGTCGTGCACGTAGTCCGGAGTTGAAAAAGCAGGCATTGGGCACCCGTAGGTTTACACTGTGCGTGCTTGATTTGTGTCGGTGGTTGGCACCCTAGGACTTGATACACCCTAGGGTGGACCTAGCACAGATGACTACATTTCGTGATTGGGCCGTATGACACAGACACTTGACGAGCTAGAACTTGTAGGGAGCCGATCGATTAGTAGATCATACCGTAGGACACCATAATGGGTCACTTCATGATATTGGGCCAAGGGATCACTTCATGATAAATACTTGACATGGGTTAGAATACTAGTACGGTTGGTGCAGCGAACCTTGAATATGCGATGCTATACTTGAGTTATCCTGTTATCTTAGTTATCATGCCAGACTTATCATCATCCTTATGTTAATTTTCAGTTTATGCCTGTCTTGTTACCTTTACTAGTTTTTATACTGAAAGTTACTAGGACTTACCAGTCTTTATGACTAACCCTTTTTCTTTCGCCTCTTTTTCTTTCGTTCCCCCCCCCCTCCCCCCCCCCCCTCCCCAGGTTCTCAGGGAGGAAACACTAGCTCTTAACTTGGATTTATCTTGCTTTCTGACAGCTCATGTACGGTTTGGTCTTGAGCTATGCTATGGCTGCACTTCTTCTATGTTTCGGGAATAATTATTTTTGCTACTTTAAGTTTATGCTTCTTTATCTAGAACTTGGTGTAATGGAATAATTTGTACCTGGGATATATGAGGTTTTGACTCTTTTCTTGGAAGTAATGAAATTTGGTATTTAATTTCTATCGCTGCTTATTTTATGTTCTGTCTTGTGATATCTCTGTGTATGCTTACCTAGATAATACTCCACCAAAACTAGTGCATTCCCTTTGTGAGTGACCCTAGCAGAGATGGGGTGTTACATTTGGTATCAGAGCAGAAGGTTACCAGACGGGACAAAAGTTTTAAAAAAAACCTTCTAAAACTATTTTCCAAAAACCGTTTATAAAGAAGCATTTTTCAATAAAAGTTTTATGTTTAAAAAAGGCTATTCCCCAAAAGCCATTAGCACTCTCCTTTGTTTCCTCGTTTGAATCTTTTTCTTTTCTATTTTCAGCATGTCTGATCTTAACATTCCTGAGGGAGTACCCGTACCTAGATGGTTCCGAAGGTACTTAGAAGCTAGGGCCAACGACGCGGGCCCGGCAGACATCCCTCCTCCTCCTCCCCCAGTGGACGCGGTTCCTCCTCCTCCTGGTACCTCCTTTGCCAAGATATGCAAAGACTTTAAAGCAATGGGCGGCAAGAACTTCGTTGGAACTGAAACCTTTGTTGAGGCATGAAACTGGCTAAAGGAGACTGAAGACTTGTTTATTATCTTTGATGTGGAGGACCATAGGAAAGTTCAGTTGGCAGCATGGTTGTTGAAAGAGGAAGCTGCATTTTGGTGGGAAGTCACCAACGCCACCAGGCCAATTGAGACTTGGGCAGACTTTAGAGAGAGGTTTGGGCTTAAATTCTTATCGTCAGCAGAAGAGAAAGTTGGGTGAATGCTTTCATTGTGGTGATACTGGACACATCCGCAAGGATTGCCCTAAGAAGCAAGGACAGGGGCAAGGGCAGACCCAGCGAGCAGGACCTTCTAGAGGGCAGTTGCATGCTCTCAACACCACTCCAGCACCGGACCGAGGTAGTAATATTTTCGTAGAAAGCCTTGTTTACATTTCTGACTTTCCTGTTCGAACCTTATTTGACTCTGGCGCATCGCATACTTTTATTTCTTCTGATATTGTTGGAAATCTGCACCTAAGTATTAGTCTAGATGAGGATCCCGTAATAGTTTCAAATCCAATTGGGGGCTCCGCTCATTTATCTTTGATTTGTGTCGATTTGAGAATTTCTATCTTTAGTGTAGAATTCGCGTGTAATGCTTATGTTCTCGGATTTATGGGATACGGATTGATTCTAGGCATGGATTGGCTGTCCAATTATGGAGCCATTCTTGATTGTGAACGAAGGGTAGTGAGGCTCATGACTCGCCTTGGTAATACCCTTGAAATTTCTTGTGACCCTAAGGGTCCGGTCATGTTGTGTTATCTTGAATCTCTTGACTTGTCCATCGATAATTTGCTATCTGTAAAAGTGGTCCGAGAATATCCAGATGCCTTTGATGAGGTAAGGGGGTTACCTTCTAAACGCGATATAGACTTCTGAATTTATCTTGTTGATAATGCCAAGCCAGTTTCATTGCCCGTTAGGCACATGGCCCCGCGAGAAAGAAGAGAGCTCAGTAAACAAGTTAAGGAGTTGCTTGAGAAAAATTTCATAAGACAAAGCATTTCTGAATGGGGTGCTCCGGTGGTAGTCGCTACTAAGGCGGATGGTTCGCTTCGTCTGTGCGTAGATTATCGTGAGTTAAACAAGCAGACGAAGAAGAATAGGCACCCACTACCAAGAATCGACGATCTGTTTGACCAGCTTGTAGGAGCATCTGTTTTCTCTCAACTCGATCTAGCCACAGGGTTCCATCAGCTTAGAGTGGCTGAGGATAGCATTGACAAAACTGCGTTTAGGACTCCAGATGGGTTCTTCGAATCGCTCGTCATGCCGTTTGGGTTAACGAATGCACCCGCGTATTTTATAGATTTGATGAGTAGGGTGTTTCGGGAGTTCCTTAACAAGTTTGTAGTGGTTTTCGTGGACGATATTCTGATCTTCTCAAAGGATTAAGAAGAGCATGCTAGACACCTCAAGGAAGTCATGGATACGCACAGAGCACACCAGTTAAAGGCTAAGTTCTCCAAATGCCATTTTTGGAGGAAGGAAGTTCGGTTTCTTGGACATGTAGTTTCTAAGCAAGGCATAGCCGTGGACCCCGCAAAGGTGGTTGCAGTGCAAGACTGGAAAGTTCCTAAGAACGCAACTGAATTGAGAAGCTTTCTCGGTTTGGCAGGCTACTATAGGAAGTTCATTAAGGACTTCGCTAAGATTTCAGCCCCTCTTACTAGGTTAACGAAGAAAAACCTAGCATTTGCGTGGAACATAGAATGTGAGATTGCTTTTCAGAGACTCAAGAGAGCCCTCACCACAGCTCTAGTTTTGGCATTACCCGATGGAGGTAAGACGTTTACTGTGTACACAGATGCATGTGGCACGGGATTAGGCGCAGTCCTAATGCAAGAAGGGAAAGTGATATGCTATGGGGGTAGACAACTTAAAGTTCATGAGAAGAACTATCCCACACATGACTTGGAGTTGGCGGCGATCGTTTTTGCACATAAATCTTGGCGCCATTATCTTCTTGGGGAGAGGTTCGAGCTGTATATCGACCACAAATCGCTGAAGTACCTCTTCTCACAGAAAGATTTGAATCTGAGACAACAGTGATGGATGGAATTATTGGAATCATATGACTTCGATATAGCTTATACCCCTGGCAAGGGTAACATGGTGGCAGATGCGCTAAGTAGGAAAAGGTTGACCTTGAGCCCCTTGTTTGTTGAAAGGAAAAGTCTTGAGTTTATAGCAACCTTTGATTTCACACCTGCTGTTGAGTCATTGGCTGCTACGTTAGCATCTCTTGAGTTAATACCTAAACTTCTAGATCAAGTAGGGACTTCACAAAAGGAAGACCCACAGATAGTCGAAATCATGGACAAGCTGATTAGGGGCGAGACGTCAAGTCACCTCAGTAGGTATGCCATAGATGACAAGGGATGGCTAAGGCGTGATGGAAGGCTATGCGTCCCGCAAGTGGGAGACTTAGTAAGGAAAGTTTTCGAGGAGGCACATCACTCGAAGATGACCATACATTCCGGAGAGGATAAGATGTACAGAGATATGAAACGCATTCTTTTTTGGACTGGAATGAAAAAGGACGTAGCAGAGTTCGTTTCAAAGTGCATGGTGTGCCAACAAGTAAAGGCCGAGTCGAAGAAGCCCGGTGGGCTATTACATCCTTTGGAGGTTCCGCAATGGAAATGGGAGAGTATCTCGATGGATTTCGTGGATGGACTGCCTAGGTAAAGGATGGGAAATACTAGCATATGGGTCATAGTTGATAGACTCACGAAAAGTGCTCACTTCATTCCAGTAAAAAGCAAGAGGACCGCATCAGGGCTAGCGTCTATTTACCTTCGGGAGATAGTATGGTTACACGGGGTTCCTTCTAGTGTAGTTAGTGATCGTGACCCGATTTTTACTAGCCAGTTTTGGAATAGTCTACAAGAAGCAATGGGTACACGACTGAACTTGAGCACGGCCTATCACCCGCAGACGGATGGACAAACTGAAAGGGTAAATAGGGTGCTAGAGGATATTTTGAGACTATGCATTCTTGACTTTGGTGGTACTTTGGAAGACCATCTTCCTTTCGTGGAGTTTGCATATAACAATAGTTACCAAGCTAGCATCGGAATGGCACCGTTCGAAGCCCTGTATGGAAGACCGTGCAAATCACCAACTTGTTGGTGGGAGATGACATACAGACTTATACTTGGGCCCGACATGATAAGGGACACTTCTGAGAAGATTGAGTTGATACGAAGACGGATGAAAACGGCCCAAGATAGACAGAAATCTTATGCGGACCAGAGAAGGACAGACCTAGAGTTCGAAGTCGGAGATATGGTCTTTATAAAAGTTTCTCATTTACGCAATGTAGTTCGTTTTGGGGCGGTTGGAAAACTAGCACCAAGATTCGTCGGACCGTTCCCTATCACTGAGAAGATTGGGCAGATGGCCTATAAGGTAGAATTACCCGAGAGGCTGGCCGGAGTACACAATGTCTTTCATGTCTCGCATCTCCGAAAGTGCTTACATGAATCGGCCGAAGTGGTTGAGCCAAGCATCCTTGAAGGCGTAGAAGTGGAAAAAGAAGCAACATTGAGGCGAGTTCCAATTCGTATCTTAGGAACGGAGATCAAGAAGCTAAGGAATCGAGAAGTCAAGCTAGTTAAAGTTCAGTGGAGTGAAGCCCAAGAAGACGCAACTTGGGAAACCGAAGAAAAGATACGTGCGCTTTACCCATTTCTTTTTGAGGGTACATTCTCGATCTCTTTTTCCTTTAAAATTGAAAACCTTTTCGTATCATGCTTTTACTACCGACGTTTGTCTTGTTATCTTCTCGATCTTATCTTGAGAACCTTAGGTAGAACCATATGGATGTAAACATGTGATTGAAACATGTTATGGTTGATGTTTGCAAATGGTTGCAAGTGTTTGCAAGTGATTGCTAGTGGATGCATGACACACATTAGGCACTAGATCGGCTCAGTCACATTTTCATGTTGCATATGCATGAGTGCTTATACTTGTACATTGATGGAACTTGTTATGCTATCACTTGGATGTTGCATATGAATGAATGTTTGTGCACTCATGTAGAGATTATAAACTATGTTAGGAATTTTCATACATGTTGGATTCATTAAACTAACATATTTTGCATTAAGGAGGTTTATTGAATCAGTAACCGCCTGATCTTTTGCATTAGATAAGTACATATACACACACTTTCTGCATATGTTCATACAGCACTAGAAATCTTTTAAGGACAATGGTTGCATGTGGATGATGCTTTGAGTAGATGGATGATTGGATGGTAGGATATATTCTTTCTAACTTAGAGATTTCGGGGACGAAATCCTTTAAGGAGGGGAGAATGTAAAAACCCGTATTTTTATAATGTATAATAACCATAAATCAGGGCAGAATTAATTTTTAAAATAAGAATCAAGGGAAACGGGTTATGCCATTGCGTTCGTCTCGAAATTCTGCTTGGAAATGAGTCCGAGTTTTCAAAAATCGGAGTCCGTATGACAAAGTTATGATCTTTCGAAGTTTTCAGAAGTTTTCAAGTTCAAAACAGCTCAGAATTCAAATTCAAATTTCGAAATTCAAACCTTAGAATGGACTGGGCGGGAAATTTCCCGCCCAGGACCAGGTCGACCTAGGGGTCGACTATGTAGTCGATCTACCCAGGACCAAGTCGACCATAGTGTCGACTTAGGGGTCGACCTGGTGACAGAACCCATTTTTGAGTCTGAGTTCGATTTGATGTATCTGACCTCATTTCTGTCTACATTCGTTGGCCTGACCCTATATAAACAGCCCCTAACACTAGTCTCTCTACACAAAATTCTCTCTGACCGTATGCTGCTCTAATTCTGGTTGGGAAGTTAAAGAAAGAGACTACTTCTACTACGTCGAAACTACGTTAAGAGAATTGCTGATTTGGGGACTTCTGTTAGGACTCGACTAAGCATATAAAGATTCAACATCGACTCTCTTTTTCTAATTCTCGAACCACGATCTGTACGCCCCAGTTACTTTTAGTTTTAAACTGTAAACGTAATATGTATATGTGTAAATTGAAATTGGACCTGTGTATGATGACTGTTTTACATCCATTCTTGTTCATCTTGGATCTTGACCTTTTGGTATATTACTATGACATTGATTTGAGGCCTATTCATGTTGTTAATCAAAAAAAAAGAAAAACCCCTCCTATTATCATGCCTGAAATGTTGAATCTGCTATTAGTCACAAGTTTATGACTATCACCTTGTGTCAACCGTTACCATGACTATCACTTTATGCCAACTGTTATCTTGACTAGTACCTCATTTTGCTAGATTTGGAATCTTTATGTTTGAGGCCGACATTCCATATGCCAGTAATGTTATAATCATTTATCTCAAGTTATAACATGCTATGCCAGTAATCACTTTTGCCACCTTATATCTGTCCCTTTTATGTTATTCCCTAATTAGATTTATTTGTATCGATTCGAGTTTACGTGCGATGGGAATACGATTTGGGTAGATTAGGTAAAACATGAATTGGCTTTGAACTTGAATATGAACGTTATTATAACTTTAACCTGTATATAGACAAGAACGTGACATGAAAGTTACCTGAAATATGACATGAAACTCGACATGAATTTGGACATGAAAACTTGAACATGGATATGACACTTAGATAAACTTGAAAATAGCCAACTTGAGGTTGGGTTGAGTTTGCAGTGTAAATCTGCCTGGAACCGCCCGGCGAATCCAGTAACTGCAAACAAGAGGATCCAATGTGGGTAGTTGGTCATATCGCATCCAGAACCCGAGGTTAGACTATGTTGTGGTGTAAATCTACCTGGAACCGCCCGGTAACTCCAGTGACCACAACAACTAGTCTAATGTGAGAGGTTGGGGTGCATTAATGAATTAATGCCACATGATAGGGTTAAGTCATGAACCACTTGAATATACTTAACCAATTTGACACGATGATTTGATAGGGTTAAGCCATGAACCACTTGAACACACTTAACCAACTTGATACATGATTTGGATAGGGTTAAGTCACGAATTTGAATGACAACACTTAACCCATTAGAAAACCCTAGTTACGCGGTCCTTTTCAGCAGTAACCCATTTAGATGTATCACGATACCCTAGGATTAGGCAGGGTGGGGCACGATTACTGGGCTGATTGTAAGCAACCAGAACGACGGCTGAGTAGGTGCGCCATTGTAGGTTCAGGCGGACTATGGTCGTGCACGTAGTCCAGAGTTGAAAAAGCAGGCATTGGGCACCCGTAGGTTTACACTGTGCGTGCTTGATTCGTGTCGGTGTTTGGCACCCTAGGACTTGATACACCCTTGGGTGGACCTAGCACAGGTGACTACATTTCGTGATTGGGCCGTATGACACAGACACTTGACGAGCTAGAACTTGTAGGGAGCCGATCGATTAGTAGATCGTACCGTGGGACCACATAATGGGTCACTTCATGATATTGGGCCAAGGGATCACTTCATGATAAATACTTGACATGGGTTAGAATACTAGTACGGTTGGTGCAGCGAACCTTGAACATGCGATGCTATACTTGAGTTATCTTGTTATCTTAGTTATCATGCCAGACTTATCATCATTCTTATGTTAATTTTCAGTTTATGCCTGCCTTGTTACCTTTACTAGTTTTTATACTGAAAGTTACTAGGACTTACCAGTCTTTATAACTGACCCTTTTTCTTTCGCCTCTTTTTCTTTCGTTCCCCCCCCCCCCCCCCCAGGTTCTCAGGGAGGAAACACTGGATCTTAGCTTGGATTTAGCTTGCTTTCTGACAGCTCATGTACGGTTTGATCTTGAGCTATGCTATGGCTGCACTTCTTCTATGTTTGGGGAATAATTACTTTTTCTACTTTAAGTTTATGCTTCTTTATCTAGAACTTGGTGTAATGGAATAATTTGTACCTTGGATATATGAGGTTTTGACTCTTTTCTTGAAAGTAATGAAATTTGGTTTTTAATTTCTACTGCTGCTTATTTTATGTTCTGTCTTGTGATATCTTTGTGTATGCTTACCTAGATAATACTCCACCTAAACTAGTGTATTCCCTTTGTGAGTGACCCTAGCAGAGGTGGGGTGTTACAAGGATGCTCCAGAATATGGGTACCATATAACTTTTAAATTCTAGACTTTCATTCCAAATATGTATATTCTACAAATCATGTTATAAAGCTCCTCTTTAAGTCACAAAAAACAATATATTCACTTATTCGTGATTTCAAGATGTTACATTAATATATTTCTTCCAATGGTGCCTCATCCATGCTCGCATTAGTACCAAGGATAAGCTTGGTAGCTTTAATATTCTTTTGAATCCCACATGCTTCCTTTGCGTAATTCATGAGGAAACCATTTACCATCTCTTTCTAGACTATGACTTCCCCTACCCTATCTGGATCAGGACGTTGTTCTTACGTCCCTGGCTTCATCCCTTTGCTCTCCGCATTTTATGACTACTGACAACATAACACCCCTTATCATTGTGTAGACTTGTTCATTGCTATTTAATGTTGGTGCATTTGGAAGGAGCGTAATGCCTATGTGTTTAGAAAACCTAAAAGCAATTTTTTAAGTGTCTACAGACGTATCTCTTATTTGTTTCATACTTGGTCAGAGTCAGCTCGCTCGACACTGTTCAGACTCTCTCTTCCTGTTGTTGCTCAAGATGGAATCCCAGAGGAGTACTAATGCTGGTCCATCAGGTTGGAACATCATAAGGAATTATTGATCTTTACTATTTAGTCATAATGCAGTAGTTTGTCTCAACTTTTCTGTGAACATTATGAATATTCTATCCAATTTTGTTGTTTGTTGGAAACTCAAGGGATCGCTAGTCTGGCTTATTGACCGGCTATGTTAATTAACTTACAAATCTAATCTGCAATGTCGCTTCACGCTGCAAAACCGTTTCCCTAAAAAATCTTCATTTAGTTAATAATTTGAACCATTGCTAATATTGTTAGATCGGTACATTTAATTTCCAAGTTGATTCTTTTTTATTATATAATCAAGTTTAAGATAAACCTACGTTCTAGGTGGAAATAATTTCAGCTTCATTCAATCAATCAAAAGCATTCCAAATAAATAGTAAGAGATTCCAAAATAATTATGTAACAACCCGGAATTTTGGAACCAATTTAAAATTTATTTTAATATAAATTAGATATTTTGAACAATTTATTTTGAGAAATAACGACGTAAAATTTATATAAAATGAAGTTTGAGCTTATAAATTCATAATTTAATTAAAACGATCCTGAAATGATGTGGTGGTTTGAAAATTTAGTTTTGAACTTTAAACGAATATTCAATATAAATCAGAATTTGATGAAATAGGAGACGTTAGAATCTAATTAATTATATCATTCTAACGAATGTGAAAATTTAGATTTCATTCTATAAATTGTAAGTAATGTCCAGATTAAAGTTTATAATAGTCACTATGAAATCGTTTATAAATTATAACAATTAATGTAAATTAAGTAAAAGGATTTTTATTGTAAATTGAATACGGTTTGACTAGAGAATGGTAATATCGAGTTAAAACTCAAGTATAATTATTTAACAATCATACGATATTTTGTTGAGATATAAATGTGATAATAATAATTATTTTTGTATTAATTTGAATAATTTTGGAGTTTAATAATATTATTATAAGACCTTAAAAATAGCCATTTTGCAAACGACCACCGTTTTCGAAGAAACTAATTTTGTTGGATCTGGAATATCAAATTATTGTCAAGTTTAAAATTCCAAGTCAACAAGAATTAGTATGTAAGCGCAGTAAATTTAAACACGTGTTGTAAATTCATAATTTTTGGAGTCAGTATGTGGCCACGGTAAATTAAAATGTAAGTTAAAATTTAATATTGAACGTTATATTAGTTTATATTTTAATTTTGATAAGAACTGATCGAAAGGATCGAATTGGCTTACGAAACATATTCCATTGTGTCCGGAATAGGGGTATTTGGTTAGAAACAAAAGTCGTTGGAGTTCGGAGCATTTAACAAGTAATACGTGAATTAAATAATATTGTAATTGTACATATAAATTAAAAAAACCTATCTCTATTATTTCTAATAGCCGCCGTCTTCTTGATTTTAATGGCGGAGAATATCTGGTTTTTAATCCTTAAAATCTTCCAGTCTAAGCAATTTCAATCAAAATTCATTAAACAAAAATTGAAGAGCTCTTCGAGCACTATAAGTTGAATGGCTATGATCTGAAACAAGATTGTGTGGTTGTGACGGCTCGCCCCACACCAGCCGACATTTCCAATGAAAGTGCGCTGTGTCAATGTCCGACTAGCATAGGACGGTCGTCAAAGAAAGGAATTTGAACTAACAAGGAATCTGTAGAATGTCTCACAGCGCATGGAATAAAATATAATAATAACATACTTGACATAAAACAGGCGAGACAGTGCATAAGCTGAAAACTAAACCATAATCATCATAGCAGCGGAAATCCAAAATACAGCTTATTATCCATAACCATTATTACAACTTCAAAATACTGTCTCTAAAGCAAAAGAAAGGAAAGGTACACTACTAATGCCCAAAGCAGTGATCATCAACAACACAGGGAGGATATATGTAGATAATACGTAGGAGCCTCCTGCTCGTCTCCAGATCAACTACTCGTGCATAACCAGCTAACATGTCTCTAGTCTGCTCGTTTAGGAGCACCCAGAGTAATAAGAAGAGTCATAAAACTCTGGGTCAGACAAAAGTATGGTATGAGCGATAAGCAGCAAAATAGAACAATAACAGGTATACTAAACCATACCTGAACCTGCAACCAAAGAGTTAGCACAACATACCGTACAATACTCTAAGGTGCTACTAACATTTGGTGTAAAGGATACGGGGGTGGGGGTGTGCATGTCATACTGATGGTAAACAATCAAGCATAGCAACCATCCTCACATCTCTCACTCAGTGCGTAAAGCATACGATACCCATTACTCTGTTCACCTAATCCTTTGGGCCATGACGGAGTACAACCCCGTATAACTATCACTACAAGCCCCTAATCCGTCTCCCATTGGTGAACCAAAATTATAGGTATCGATAACCACTTTGCACATTTCCCACAGCAAAGCCTAATCATGAAGTTGACTCGTTGGTTCCCATCTGGATCCTGAGTACAAACTTCTCCTTTGGACTACCTTTGCATCTCGGGTTTTGGTCATCTCCGGATCAGTTTGGCTCTTCACTTCACTTTGCTTCGGATCGTGCTCCTTGAGGTGGTTCGGTTCGTGATACACACTATTCACCCGTTCGTTTCGTGGAACTTCTGTTCATGGGCGCCAGGCGGTTCGGATCAGACTACTCAGTATAGGTCAGGTCGTGATGACCCCATCGGTTCGATTCGTGGGCTCCAGTCCACTGCGGTTCAGTTCGTTCTCCTTCCACTGGATCGGGTCGTGGACACCCATTGGGTTCGGGTCGGGTCCCTTCACTGCTTCAGATCGTGGCTTCAGGTCGTGGCTCCAAGCATCGGTTCGTGGTGTCCTTGTCATGAGCGTTTTGGGTCGGAGGTGCCATCATTCATAAGCGGGTCGAGTAGTGCTCCACGATCTGATCCGGTCCCTGCACAAATTTCCTGCAACTCTTCCAGCGACTGGTTTACGCCATACGACGGTGTTTTCGACCATTCTAACTATTCTAAACAATCACAAAGCATACTATACAGTCATAGCAACATGTATAATCGACCGTAAATACCAAAGCAACAATCATAGCATATAGAATGGATCAAACGTACCCAAAAACCCATATTTTCCCCTTAATCATGTTTAAGAAAATCTAATGATAGAATTAACAAAACTAAACTAAATTAACCCAAACTTCTAATAGAGGTCTAAAACGGTGTTTAAGAATTTCTAAACATTTTTTCAGAATATAATCATGTTTAAATTTGCTAATTAATACTAATTACCCTTAATTAACCATAATTAGTGTAAAAACAAGGCTAACTCAGAAATGATGCTATTTCTTCTTGATTTGATGTTGTTATGCTTAATCCTTGATTAAACGGTGATTAGAGATGATTCTAGATGTTGGAGGCCATTGTTAGGGTTTCTATGATGTATGTGGCGGCTGGAAAATGAGTAAAAACCGAAATCCCTAACCCTAACAGCCCTTAAATAACCCAAATCCCAAAATCCTCCAATGGGCCTAGCTGCTAATCGCCCGGTTAAGCCCAATTAAGCTGTTTTTCACCCTCTAAACCTTAATTTAGCCATATCTTCCAAACGGTAAGTCTGTTTGGCTAATGTGACCCCTATATGGAAAGGTAAACCATCATCCGGATCTAATGGAAGTGGTTTTAGGTCAAAACTCCTTACCAATCAAAAGTTATGGCCAAAACAAGATCAACTAGGGGTAAAACGACCATTTAAAGATCGGCAAAAAACATGAACATGGGAAATAACCCCAATAATCGCCTCCCAAAGTTACATGACCATACGACTTCGTATGTGAGAGAAATAAATATTCTACGATCCTTCGATGCGTAGAATGCGGGTCGTTGCATTCTCTCCCCCTAAGAAATTTCGCCCCCGAAATTCCTTAACTAAGAAACAAACAAAGGGTTCTGCATTCCTACCAACCATTCACAATAATCAAACATACAAAACAACAAACAAGTCTATCCTAGCATGCGGAAAACTAAGTCGCAATTAAAATCTTACCAGGCAAAGAGTTCTAGATACGTCCTCCTCATATTCTCCTCTGTTTCCCTAGTATAGTCTTTCTCATTCTCGCCCCACTGAACTTTGACTAGATCCACCGCTTTTCTTCGAAGTTGCTTTGTATCGTGCTCGACAATACGAATAGGCTTGCGGTTCCCAACCGCCTCGGGTTCTACTTCGATATCATCCAACTGATCATGTGAAATAGTCGCATCGGGGTCGTGCACGAATTTCCTTAACTGGGAAACATGAATTACGTTATGAACTCCTGCCATCTTCTCTGGTAATTCAACTTTATATGCCAAATTCCCAACTTGCCCGAAAACTGGGAATGGACGAACAAATCTTGGTGTTAACTTGCCTCTCCTACCAAATCGTATCACGCTCTTTAATGGAGAAATCTTGACAAAAACCAAGTCGTTAACGAAGAATTCCAAATCTCTTCGTCTTCTATCAACCTAACCCTTCTGCCTATCTTGGGAAGCCTTCATTTGATGTTGGACAACATTGTTCTTATTTGAAGTTTTTCTTATTACTTGTAGTTTAAGCACAAATTTCCCACTATTTTCTAACCAATCATGATGGTGAGTTGCACAGTCTTCCGTACAAAGCTTCAAATGGAGCCACTCCAATACTAGACCGATAACTATTATCATATGCGAATCCAACTAGATGCAAATAGTCATCCCATGATCCACCAAAATCCAATATACAAGCTCTCAAGAGAACTTCTAATACTCGATTCACCCTCTCTGTTTGACCATTGATTCGAGGATGACACGCGATACTGAGATGTAATTCTGATCCTAAAGCCTCTTGTAAGCTTTTCCAGAACCCACTAGTAAATAATGGATCTCGGTCACTCACAATGCCTTTGGGTACTCCATGAAATCTCACTACCCACTTCATATACAGTTTTACTAACTTAGTTGTCGTTCTATTCGACTTGACAGGTATAAACCTTACACTCTTGGTTAATTGATTCACAATCACCAAGATACTGTCATGGCCCAATGTAATCCTCGATAAACCATCTATGAAATCCATTGAGACTTATTCCCAATCCATTCGGGAATTTTCAACAGTTGTAACAAACCACTAGGCTTCCTTTGCTCAGATTTAACTAACTGACAATTTATACTTTTGGAGATAAACTTCCCAACGTCTCTCTTCATCCCTTCCCAGTAGTAGGACTGCTTCATGTCTCGATACATTTTGTTGCCACCGGGATGTATAGTCAGTCCTTAGTGATGACATTCTCTAAGAACTTCATCTCTCCATCCATTGACATTGGGTACAACCAGTTTATCATCCTTTCGAAGCCATCCTTCTCCATCTGGTCCATACTTGTTCATTTTCTCACCATCGGTATTCATCTCTTCCTTGGAGATGATTTCTATTAGGTTTTAGGATCGTCCCTCTAACTCGAACCAGTCCGCTCAATCAAAGTCGGTCTAACCGTCAAACTTGCCAATATTTCTAGATCCAATCCATATTTAGGTCTGAAATCATCTCCCACGATATACTCGAATTACATCCATTCAAGAAACGTAGCATCTAAACTGGCATGTTTCTTACTCAATGCATCAGTACAACACCTAGTCTGGTACCATATGCATCTGTGTATACGTCATCTCTTCGTTCTCTATTACCAGAATCATACAGGTGATAGTCTACTCAAGGGAATAAAACAGGTACAAACATAGCAACCATAGCATCCATCAAACATGTCCTATATATTACCTGCTAAATCCATACACACGTCGATACCTACTTGACTGGTCCAACCAATCCCAAGGCTAACGGAAGCCCCGCCTCCATACATACGTCGATGCCAACTTGACTGGTCTAACCAATCCCAAGGCTAATGGAAGCACCGCCTCCATACGGACTACCGTACGTCCAACGTACATTTATCCTCCAAGGATAACTAGATCGCGTGCAACGGATCCAAGGTAACGGGCGTCCCTAGATACCCCTGCTTCTAGTCTGCTTAAAACACTCGAGTCCCACCCAAGTCTATCCATTATCTTGCTGCCCTCTCGAGTCCAGCTCGAGCTAATCCATTTCCTTGCAGCCTTCTCGAGTCCAACTCGAGTCAATCTATTACCCATAAACTCAAACCCAGTCTTGAGTATCCATTACTGACAAACTCTAATCCAGCGTGAGTCATCTCCCTATTCGTTGCATCACCTATTACCGACAAACTCGAGTCAATCTATTACCCATGAGCACCTATTTTCTTTTACGAGTTCAAGTCCAACTTGAGTCGTCCTAATCCTTCGTTGCATCTTCCATGATCAACGAACACATCCTATTCCTTCAAAAAGAACATCAACATAAGGTCCTAAACAATCCATTACTTTGCATCTTTCTCGAGTCCCACTCGAGTCATCTCATAACCCTATCGAGTCTAACTCGCATCAGCCCATGCCGTTGAACAGTCTTATCATGTCATGGCTGCACATCACTCCTCAAGTAAGACGAGATATCATTCAATGGAAATCACAACAACTACTTATATCTCACGCAAACCATCCTAGTCGAACTCGACATTCCCTAAGCACAAGCCCCATAGGCCTACACCAATATCAAATAAGCACTTAAGGAACATCTCCTCCGAATTCAAACAATCTACGTGAGATGATACTAGCAAAACAACTAAGCAATCACAAGCAAACATACATCCATAACTCGATAAGACCACATTACAACAAATCATGCAAAGACTAGTCGAACCACCTATCGGGTTCGTCACAACTAAAGGTCTATCGACTATCTCAGGTTCCAATCCCAACTTATCTGCTAGGTCACTAGATATGAAGGAATGGGATGCCTCACTATCAACAAAACTAGAACAGGAACATCATAAATAGAAAGCATACCTCGAATAATGACACCCTTTCCCTTCTCCGTCGCAGTTGGGGCATTCGATGAAGAAGGAACAACGTTAATAGCATATGCTTTCACGATATGCTTCTCTTTAGGAGGATGTGGACATTTATCCTTGTGATGTCCTATTTGGCCGCAATTGAAGCACTTCCTTTCCCCAGGCTTTTCCTGACAATCTCTAGCATAGTGGCCCTTCTTGCTACAACTAAAGAACTCTTTATCTTTCTTGTCCTTCTTTTTCTGACCACCCTTGGTCTGATCCTGTTTTCTCTTATTTTGAGACTCCTTCTTACCTCCACCGCTTGCTTGTAGCTTTGGTTCCTCTACAGATGCAATAGCAACATCGACCTTTGACTTAGGGTAAAAACTCTCTGATCTCAATCCTTTTGCCCACTATAGACTCGAACGTCTCATCGATGTGGTTTATCAGCCTTTCCCCTAAGTACTCATCTAAGCCGGTTATGAACTTCTCATTCTTCTTCTCGGCAGCGTCGATAAGAGATAATCCATACTTCGATAAAGTGTCGAACTCAGCAATATATTCCGAGACTGCCCTACCATTCTGCTTAAGCTCCAAAAATTTCCTAAACAATCCAGATTTGTGAGCAGCTGGAATGAACTTTTCACTGAAACGAGTCATAAATTGATTCAAGGTAACTTGATCTTCAGGAGTAGCTGCTTTAATAGCATTCCACCAATTCATAGCTCGTCCTTGAAGCTGACGCGATGCTAAATTTCTCTTCATGGCATCATCGATTCCCAAGTCCTCGAAGATGCGCTCACAACTATCCAACCAATCTTGAACATCTGTAGCCGACTCCGTTCCGTGGAATGGCTTCCCTCCAAGACTAGTATAATCCTTGTTAAGCTTAGCGAAATCGGCCCTAGGCGCCTGCACCGCTGCACCACCACATTTGCAGCATTAGGAGCTGCCCTCTGAACATCCCTAAGCATCTCTCTCATGAGGTCAGTGAACATCATCCTCATATCAGGAGCATTCCCATTATTAGCTCCTCTACCAGTACCCCTCGTATATCAGCTCATCGTTCAATCTGTAAGGGGAAAACGTTTAACCATCTCCTCAGTGGTGCAAGTGCAATGCGACTTCATCCTTAAATATACTAATAGTCTATATATATATATATATATATATATATATATATAGCTTTTGAAAACCAAAATATCAAAAATATGCGCTCTCATATACGTACAACTCTCTCTGGTGTCTTCCCTAGGTTAACTACACAACCTAGAGCTCTGATACCAAATGTGATGGCCCACCCCGCACCAGCCGACATTTCCAATGAAAGTGCGATGTGCCAATGTCCGACTAGCACAAGATGGTCATCAAAGAAAGTAAAAGAAAGGAATTTGAACTAACAAGGAACCTGTATGTAACACCCCGTATTTTCTGAGAATATAAAAAGATGGTTAATTATGAAGAAGTTATTAAGCCTTGAAATTTGTACGCTTATGAGAGAAATATATATAGATATATATAAAAATTAAATAAATAAACATGCAAAAAGGTTCAAAACAGCGAATTGGGAGGGGGAATAACCGAACCGGCCCATTTTTGAGGTTGACCCGAGCCCCGCTGGATCGACTAGGGTTTAATCCAGGGTGTTTGGCTGTCATCTCGTGGGCCGATTCGCTCAAATGCAGATTTTGCATTTGAATGGTTCTCATGATTCAGGGTTAATCTAATGGTCCTAAATAACTTCCTACACCTATATATACATCCCTAACCTAAACCTAAATCTCATATACAATTCTCTAGCCTCCATTGCTCTCTTCCTCTCTAAAAATAAATAAATCAATGGCGTCTCTACTCTACTGAAACCTAAGCTAGGACTTGTGCTTCTTCTTCCTCCAATTCTGATTAGGATTAAAAGAGAACACCTACAACACCTTTTTCTTTTAGAATCCAACCAAGGCAAGTGCAGTTATTTTCCGATATAAACTTTAATTATAATTGTGACATGATTGTAAATCTGAATTTGAGATTGCGTATGTTCTGTTCTGATCTATTTTATTCTATATCTCTTTCTTCTTTCTGTTCTATAGCCAGGCTACCCCGAGCCTGCGCCAAATCTCATAAGAGATTAACGCACGAACGTTTAACTTTGGGACAAATAATGAATGATGGCATAATTGGACATGGCTAATCTGTGACTAAAAGGACATAGCTTGTAAACTAGATTTAGATCTGTGCATATTCTGTGAATTGGAAGAAGAGGAACCATTGTATATTAACGTGTGACTTGAGACATTGGACATAACGCATATTTTTGAATTAAAGATCTGTTATAATTTAAAGTTCTAGATTGTTGGGCATATTGTTTATATAGAAATTCATGATTTGGGATAAAAAGGGAATATGACTTAGGTGTGAAGATTTATGTTAAGATTTGATAACTATTAAATGTGAGTAACACCTAAGTGGGAGATTTTTGAATATATGACATGCATTGAAACCGATGGCTATATTTGGTATAATTTATATGTGAATCTTTTGTACTAGGCAAGTTTAACTAAATTTGAGACGTGTGTTATATGGTAAATTATGACCATAATCTGGGCTATGTAAATTTAATGCAAACATGGGGTATATGATCATACTGTGAATCAAGACTATTATTTATGCATGTGAACTTAGGCAAGATTTATAATTAGGCAAGATATGTTTGTGAAACTTTAAGAAATAATTAAATCTTTTATACTTGCCTAATTTGCTAGTTTTGTTACATTGCCTAATCTGCTAGTTCTGTTATATTGCTTAATCTGCTAGTTCTGCTCTACTTCCTAGTCTGCTAGATCTTCCAAATCTGTCATCTGTTAAGTCTGTTGGAAATGCCAAATCTGCTAAACTAAATTTGTTGAGATGCCTAATCTGCTATCTGCTAAATCTGCTGTATGTCTGTTAAGTTGATATATTCAGTCTGTTATTGACATAATCTGAATTAGCTATGAATAATTGACATGTATATTAGGCGTGGGTATAAATGGTGAATCATTAATTAATTGGCTGCAAAGATAAACATGGCTAACTCGAGGTTAGAATGAGTTTGCGGCGTAATTCTGCCCGGAACCGCCCGACATATTCCAGTGGTCGCAAACAATAGGTTCTAATGTGAGAAGCTAGTCATAACGTGCTTGAAACCCGAGGTTAGACTCAGTTTGCGACAGAAACCTGCCCGGAACCAACCGGCCTAACCAGTAGCCGCAAACTGTCAGTCTAATGTGAGAGGTTTGGGCATTAATATTTAATTAATGAAAATCTGAGATAATTATGAAGTCTAAAACGTGTTAGGTAAGGCTAAACCAATTGGACCAATGAATCTGATAAACCCGTTTCGTGAATCCGTAAGCCCAATACAAAGTTAGATAATCTATAACCAGTTAATCTGTAAGTCTGTTAATCTGTAACCAGTTAATTTGTAAGCCTGTTAATCCGAACATCTGATCCGTTAGTCTGAAAACCTGTTAACTTGATTGTCTGATCTGTGAACTAGTTAATCTAAATTTTGTATGTCTGAAACTTGTAGACAAGTTAAGATGAAATCTGTTAGTCTGGGGACACAAGGTTAGGAGGGGAATTACTAGTGTCATCTGTTGTTTGGGACCCATATTAGTTAGTAACCCTTTCTGGTATCAAAACTTTGACCCAACAGTAGGTAGGGTCCGGGCACGCTTACTGAACTAATTATAAGCGGTTCATTCTGATAATGGCGAGGGGTGTTGATGGTGCGTTCCAACCGGGTCATGTGCGTGCATGGATCCCGGTCTGCCTCTGAGGATGTAAGACGCCGTGACATCTGTAAATAGGTCTGTGTCATTCAAAGGTTGCCACTTTAGGGAATGATACACACTTCGGTGGGGCTGCCACATGATATTTATGTATTAGGGAGCCGATCGCTTGGGGTAGGGTTTTAGGGTACACTTAGTTTTGTATGTTTCTGTTGGTACCGTCTGTTTCTGTTGGGTGGCAACACCTGTCTGTTTCTGTGTGGTACCGTCTGTTTGGGTGGTAAAGGCCCAATTACTAGTGTACACCTTATGCTACATTCTGCTTCTGTCTGTTTCTGATCGGGTGGTAAAGGCCCATTACTAGCATGGAAATTATTCTGTACTTGTTTCTGTTTCAGTTTAGACATTAGGGTGACGCCTAATTCTGTTATACTAGTATTAGTGCAGAGAATTGTAAAGCAATAGCTTATATCATTCTGTTCTTCTGTCATATCTGCTACATCTGTTACAGTTATCTCTCATCCAGTTTTATTTTCATGTCATGTTATTATTATCTGTTCATAACTGAAAATCACTGGACTTGCCAGACTTTTGTCTGACCCTTGTTGTTTCGCCTCCTTTCTTCCGTTTCTCCCCCCCCCCCCCCCAGGTTTTGTAGAAGGGAATACTCTAGCTTGATCCAGATTTCTCCCGCTAGCAGTGCTTAAAGTATGGCTTGTCTTCTTCCGTGGGGATTATGATTTTAAACTATGCATTCTGAAGGCTTTTGTACAAGACTGATATTTTGTACTTGAATTCTGATATTGTGATTTGAAAGGATGTAACCAAGCTTTTGTTGAAATAAAGTTATAAAATTTTCAAGTACTGTTTTATCTGTCTTGTAAGTTTCTGTTCTGTTTACTAAAATGCTCCACCAAAGTTAAGGCATTCCCTTGTGAGTGACCTTAATGGAGGTGGGGTGTTACACTGTAGAATGTCTCACAGCGCATGGAATAAAATACAATAATAACATAATTGACCTAAAACAGGCGAGACCGTGCATAAGCTGAAAACTAAACCATAATCATCATAGCAGCGGAAATCCAAAATACAGCTTATGATCCATAACCATTATTACAACTTCAAAATACTGTCTCTAAAGCACAAGAATGGAAAGGTACACTACGAATGCCCAAAGCAGTGACCTTCAAAACCACAAGGAGGATATATGTAGATAATAAGTAGGAGCTTCCTGCTCATCTCCGGATCAGCTACTCGTACATAACCAGCTAACTTGTCTCTAGTCTACTTGTTTAGGAGCACCCAGAGCAATAAGAAGAGACATAAAACTCTGGGTCAGACAAAAGTTTAGTATAAGCGATAAGCAGCAAAACAGAACAATGACAGGTATACTAAACCATACATGGACCTGCAGCCAAAGAGTTAGCACAACATACTGTACAATACTCTAAGGTACCACTAACATATGGTGTAAAGGATATGGAGGTGGGGGTGTGCATGTTATAGTGATGGCAAACAATCAAGCATAACAACCATCCTCAAATCCCTCACTCAGTGCGTAAAGCGTACGATACCCATTACTCTGTTCAACTAATCCTTTGGGCCATGACAGAGTCCAACCCCGTATAACTATCACTACAAGCCCCTAATCCGTCTCTCTCAGTGGTGAACCAAAATTATAGGTATCGATAACCCCTTTGCACACGTCCCGAAGCAAAGCCCAATCATGAAGTTGACTCCTTGGTTCCCATCTGGATCCTGAGTACAAACTTCTCCTTTGGACTACCTTTGCATCTCAGGTTTTGGTCTTCTCCGGATCGGTTCGGTTCTTCACTTCACTTCGCTTCGGATCATGCTCCTTGAGGTGGTTCGGTTCGTGATACACTCTATTCACCCATTCGTTTCGTGGAACTTCTGTTCGTAGCCACCAGGCGGTTCGGATCAGACTAATCCATATAAGTCAGGTCGTGATGACCCCATCGGTTCGGTTCATATGCTCCAGTCCACTGCGGTTCAGTTCGTTCTCCTTCCACTGGATCGGGTCGTGGACACCCATTGGGTTCAGGTCGGGTCCCTTCATTGCTTCAGATCGTGGCTCCAAGCATCGGTTCGTGGTGTCCTTGTCACGAGCGGTTCGGGTCAGAGATGCCATCATTCACGAGCGGGTCGGGGTCGGGTAGTGCTCCATGATCGGGTAGGCGATCCGATCAGGTCCCTGCACAACTTTCCTGCAACTCTTCCAGCGACTGTTTTACGCCATACGACGGCGTTTTCGACCATTCTAACTATTGAAAACAATCGCAAAGCATACCATACAGTCATAGCAACATGTATAATCGACCATAAACACCAAAGAAACAATCATAGCATGTAGAATGGATCAAACATACCAAAAAACCCATATTTTCCCCTTAATCATGTTTAAGCAAATCTAATGATAGGATTAACAACACTTAACCAAATTAACCCAAACTTCTAAAAGAGGTCTAAAACGGTGTTTAAGAATTTCTAAACATTTTTCCAGGATTTAATCATGTTTAAATTTGCTAATTAACACTAATTACCCTTAATTAACCATAATTAGTGTAAAAACAAGGCTAATCACTCACCTTTGCCACAATTAAAACTTTCAAAACTGAAACTCCGCTGATTTGGGCAAATACCAATGTCTAATAATAGCTCTAACTCGGAAATGGTGCTATTTCTCCTTGATTTGATGTTGCTAAGCTTAATCCTTGATTAAACGGTGATTAGAGATGATTCTAGATGTTGGAGGCCATTGTTAGGGTTTCTATGATGTATGTGGCGGCTGGAAAATGAGTAAAAACCGAAATCCCTAACCCTAACAGCCCTTAAATACCCCAAATCCCGAAATCCCCTAATGGGCCTAGCTGTTAATTGCCCGGTTAAGCCCAATTAAGTTGTTTTTCACCCTCTAAACCTTAATTCAACCATATCTCCCAAACGGCAAGTCCGTTAGGCTAGTGTGACCACTCTACGAAAAGGGAAACCATCATCCAAATCTAATGGAAGTGGTTTCAGATCAAAACTCCTTACCAATCAAAAGCTATGGGCGAAACAAGATCAATTAGGGACAAAACGGTCATTTAAAGACCGGGAAAAATCATGAACATGGGAAATGACCCCAATAGTCGTTTCCCAAAGTTACATGACCATACGACTTCGTATGTGAGAGAAATAAATATTCTACAATCCTTCGATGCTTAGAATGCGGGTCGTTACAGTGGTGATCGAATTTGGTACTCAAAAGCATGTCATTCGAGGCCATTTTTCCGGCCTTGTGGTGCGTCGAGCTCGACGTGGCTCCCAGAGGGGATAGCGCACGTGAAGACCTTTGACGTGAGCACCTCCGATCATCTTCCGATCGAGCGTTGGTGGAGCGCCGGCGAACCCTAGGCAGTGTTGATGGGTTCATATATTTAGAACGAGGTAACAAGAAGGAAGAAAGGATTTGGGGTGTAATTGAATTTAATTATCTAATTAATTAGTTAATTTATGTAATTAAATGTATAAACTGCTGTAACTTTTCCAAATAATAACAGAATTCAACAAAACAACATGTGCTGGAATTGTCTTGATCAACCTACGCAATGGAACAAAATTGGATAGAAACAGAGCTAGTTGAAATTTTTGGTTAAATTAAATATCCAGTTTAATTTAATCAAAATAATCATTGTTAAAAGATTCCAAACCGATTAAAGCGAGAACTCTCTCACTTAAATATTTCCTTATGATAATATATTCATATTTAATAATATATTCATATTTAACAATATATCGATTATTTATGCTAATTTTAATTTGTTCAATTATCATAAAATGTTATACGGTGCCTGGTAGCTCACATCATAGTTGTTTGCAAACCCATGGATGAATGTTGATTTGTTGTGTTATATTTTGATTGTGATTCTGGAGTATTTAACATATCAAAATAATGATAATATATTTGTGGTAGTTGAAATTGGATATAAATATCCATTTATAAATGAATAATGAATTAATTATTACTTGTTTAAGTAAAATTTGTTAGTTTGAAAAATAATTCGAATTAAATTAGACATGATTAAATTCATGAATCCGAAATGAATTTAAAATTGATTGATGTTGATTGAAAACCCCGTACGGTTCTCGGGATGATATTTGACTTACACATCTCCCTTGTTGTAACACCCCGTGTATTCTATAACCGTGAAAGTCATAAATTAAAGTATAATTAATTTGAAATCAAAGAACTAAGGGAAACGGGATACGCCATTGCGTTCGTCTCGGAAAAATATGCGAAATAGAGTCCGAGTTTTCGAAAAACGGAGTCCGTATGAAGAAGATATACCCTCTGGAAGTTTCTGAATTAAATTTAAAATTCAAACAGAATAAAATAATTAAAAATTGGGCCCAATGGGCCAGGGCGGATAAGCACCCGCCTAGGCCACCCAGGTCGACTGGGCTGTCGACCTGGGCTACCCATGTCGACAGGGCTGTCGACAGCCCTGTCGACAGGGGTGTCGACCTGGTCGAGCCCAGCCAACCTGGCTGGCCAGGTCTGTGTTTGGCCGATTTTCTGTGGTCTGCTTTGTCATTAGGGCTAGGTGGCAGGCTCTAATTGGTCTCTCTATCGAATGAATGGCTACGATCAATCCAGGCAACATCAATGGTCCTAATCAGTTCATAACCCCTATAAAAATGACCCTGGACTCTACCTAGGTTTCCTACACAATTCTCTAGCCTCCATTGCTCTCTTCTTCTAATAAAAAAATAAAAATGGCGTCTCTGCTCTGCTGGAATTAAAACTAGAAGATAATCAACATCAGCCTAAGCAACTCAATTCAAACTAGAGAATAAAGTTTCTGCGAAGATTCTACAACAAGTTCTTTCTTTAGTCCAATCAAGGCAAGTACAGTTATTCTCCGCTATAAACGTTAATTATAATTTTGATATTCATTTAAAACTGAGTTTGAGGTTGTATTCTCTTCTGTTAGATCTGTTTTCTGTGACTGTTCTATATTCCTTTCTTCTTTTCTGTTTCTATAGCCAGGCTACCACGAGCCTGTGCCTAATCTCATAAGAGATGAACGTATGAACTCAAGTTTTGGGATGAATGATGAGAAATTTGACAAAACCAAATTGAATGTATGACTTTAGGTCTGAGGCATAAAATATATTCGACATATGACTTGGGATTGGATGCATAAATTTGACTATGAACATATAATTTATGCATGTTGTATGCATAGTTATGTTGTAATTTAGACATGTAATTAATTAGAAAAAATAGCATATGTTATAAACTAGTTTTAGACTTATGCATATTTTGTGATAAAAGAAGAAGAGGAACCACTGTAAAGATTACATATGATTTGAGACTTTGGACAAAATGCATATAAAAAGGCAAGATCTGATTTTTAGAAGATATGGTTTAAAGATTTATATTTTTGGGGATAGTTTGCATAATAATTCATGACATGAAAAGAAGGAAGATATGGAAACTTAAGATTTACATTAATTAGGATATCTATTACACCTAAATAGGGATTCTTGGATATATGACATGCATTGAAATTAATGGTTATATTTGGTATAATCTATATTGGAACATATGTTATATGGCAAATTATGTCCATATTCTGCGCTTAAGCAAACATGGAATATATGAAAATTATGTAGGCATATGAATTTAGGCCTAATTTATGACTAGGCAAGGCATGTAAATAGAACCTTTAGAATTATTAGGTTTGCTAAATCTGCTAATTTGCTAAGTTGCCTAAACTGCTAGTTTTGTTATATTGCCTAGACTGCTAATTAGATTGAAATGCCAAATCTGTTAAATTTGAGATGCCTAATCTGTTATATGCCAAAATCTGCTAAGTGCTAAATCGGTTAAATCTGTTAAGTCACCCAATCTGCTAAAATCTGTTATTTGCTATATCAGTTGAGTTGATGTGATCATTCTGTTATTGATATAATCTGAATTGGCATATATATTGGGTGTGCGCATAAACGGTAAATAATTAATTAATTGGCCGCAAAGATGAATATGGCTAACTCGAGGTTAGAATGAGTTTGCGGCGTAAATCTGCCCGGAACCGCCCGGCACATCCAGTGGTCGCAAACAATAAGTTCTAATGTGAGAAGTTAGTCATAACATGCGTAAGACACGAGGTTAGGTCTGGCTTGTGGCAGAAGTCTGCCCGGAACCGCCCGGCATATCCAGCGGCCACAAGCTACCGACCTAATGTGAGAGGTCTGTGCATTAATAATTAATTAATGCAAATCTAAGATAAGAATGACGTCTAAAACGTATTGGGGAAAATAGGGTTAAACCAAAGGGATTAATAGATGTAGCAAAACCCGTCCATGAATCTGTAGGCCCAATACAGAGTTAGACAAATCTGAAAAATCTGTACATCTGACCCGTTAGTCTGAAAACTTGTTAACTTAATTTGTGAATTAGTAAATCTGTATTCTGTATGTCTGAACTTGTAAACAAGTTAATCTGAAATCTGTTAGTCTGGGGACACAAGGTTAGGAGGGGAATTACTTGTGTCATCTGTTGTTTGGGACCCATATTAGTCAGTAACCCTTTCTGGTATCAAAACTTTGACCCAACAGTAGGTAGGGTCCGGGCACGCTTACTGAACTAATTATAAGTGGTTCATTCTGATAATGGCGAGGGGTGTTGATGGTGCGTTCCAACCTGGTCATGTGCGTGCATGGATCCCGGTCTGCCTCTGAGGATGTAAGACGCCGTGACATCTGTAAATAGGTTTGTGCCAATTGGTTGTCACTTTAGGGAGTGATACACCCTACTGTGGGGCCGACACAGGATATTTATGTATTAGGGAGCCGATCGCTTGGGGTAGGGTTTTAGGGTACACTTAGTTCTGTCTGTTTCTGTTGGTACCGTCTGGTTCTGTTGGGTGGTAACACCCATCCGTTTCTGTGTGGTACCGTCTGTTCGGGTGGTAAAGGCCCATTACTAGTGTACACCTAATTCCACATTCTGTTTCCATAGGGATAAATCTGTTTCTTCTTCTGTCTGTTTCTGATCGGGTAGTAAAGGCCCATTATTAGCATTCTGTTTCTGTTAAAGTATTCTGTACCCGTTCCTGCTTCAATTTAGACATTCGGGTGACACCTAATTCTGTTATACTAGTATTAGTGCGGGGAAGTGTAAAACAATAGTTTATATCATTCTGTTTTTCTGTTATATCTGCTACACCTGTTATAGTTATCTCACATCCAGTTTTACGTTCATATCATATTATTATTATCTGTTCATATGCTGAAAATCACTGGACTTGCCAGACTTTTTGTCTGACCCTTGTTGTTTCGCCTTCTTTCTTCCGTTCCCCCCCCCCCCCCCCGGTTATCCAAGGAGGGAAATACTTAAGCTTGATCCGGATTTCTCTTTGCTTGAAGTGCTTAAAGTATGGCTTGGCTCTGTATAGCTTCCGTTCCATGGGGATTATGATTTTAAACTATGCATTTTGAAGGCTTTTGTACAAGACTGATATTTTGTACTTGAATTCTAAAATTGAAAGGATGTAACCATATTGATTTCTGTTCCCGCTGTAATAAAGTTAAAATTTTGCAAGTACTGTTTTATCTGTCTTGTAAGTTTCTGTTCTGTTTACTAAAATGCTCCACCAAAGTTAAGGCATTCCCTTCGTGAGTGACCTTAACGGAGGTGGGGTGTTACACTTGGTATCAGAGCTGAAGGTTACCAGATTGGGTAAAGTTTTTGAAAACTATTTTCAAAAAGGTTTTGGAAAGGAAGTATTTTCAAAAATAAAGCTTATTTTGAAAAACATGATCCCCAAGAGCCATATATCTTTCTTTCAGTCCTTTTTGTATTGAACCTTTCCTTTTTCGTTCCAGCATGTCTGAAGCATCTGAGATACCAGAGGGTGTTCATGTACCCGGTTGGTTTCGTCAATATCTTGAGGCTAGGACCGCCGCTGCAGGTCCAACAAATGATCCCCCTCCTCCACCCCCTCCTCGTGCTATTGCTTTCTCAAAAATCTGTAGAGATTTTAGGGCCATGGGTGGGAAGGATTTCAAAGGAACTGAATCATTCGTAGAAGCAAGGAATTGGCTCAAAGAAACTGAGGATCTGTTCGTTATCTTCGAGGTGGACGATAGGCAGAAGGTACAGTTGGCAGTATGGCTGCTCAAAGACGAAGCTTCCTACTGGTGGGAAGTCACTAACGCCGAGAGGCCGGTTGAGACATGGATGGATTTCAGAACAAGGTTTGAGACAAAATTCCTCTCGCAAGCTGAACGAAGTTTACAATTGGAAAAGTTCTTGTCTCTTAAGCAAGGAAGTATGACGGTCAAGGAATACGTCAACCAGTTCAACCAACTAGCAAGATTCGGATTGGATTTAGTCAACACTCAGCATAAAAAGGCTCTCCGCTTTGTTAAAGGATTAAATGAGCCACTGCACAGCCTAGCCATGACCCATGTACCCATGGGAGCAACTTACGAGAAATTGGTGGATATGGCACTACTGCACGAGGAAGACAAGGGCCCGAAAGAGACAAAGAAGGAAGAACCACAGAATAAGAAAGCGGGGCCCAAAAAGGAAACACAAAAGAAGGATGAGAAGTCTGAAGATAAGAAGGGGAAAAAGTGCTTTACTTGTGGGAGCTCAACTCATCTGAACAAGGATTGCAGAAAAAGGAAGGGCGCTTGCTTCAACTATGGGGAGATGGGACACTTCACTAGGGACTGCCCAAAGAGACGAGGACAAGGAGGGCAGGCGAACACTCTTGAGGCTAGTGGCTAGGATAGAAATAGGAAAATCTCTATAGTAGGTTTAATTTATTTATCTGATTATGAAGTCAAGACTTTTTCTCTGATTCTGGTATTTTGATTTTGTAATCGATACTCTGCACTTTAATACTAGTATTATTTCTGAATTCCGCTGTAGACTCAGACCCATAAGGGTTATGGATCATCTGTTTGGGACTGGGGTTTTAGGGATATCTGTGTTAGGCGTCAAGTATGACGCATACATTCTGAGTTTTCGTGGGGTATCAATTTGATGTTGGTTTCGGTCTTTGGGGCCGATACTTAGGACCCATGTCTAATGGGAATCAAATTTTCGTTCTATCTGTACTCGCTTCCATCGTTCGACTGTATCCTATCGATCGAATATTTGAACTTTAGGTAGAAACTAATGGGTGTAAACATGTGTTTGAGACATGTTATGTTTGATGGTTGCAAGTGGATGCAAGTGGTTGCTAGTGGTTGCTCGTGGATGCATATACACACACTAGGCACTAGATCGGCTCGAAAGCACTCTCATACTGCATATGGATGTGTGAGCATTTTTAAATTTTTGTGGATGCAAAATGGTTGAATTAGCATATGGATGTTGCATATGAATGGGCAGTTGTGCACTCATATAGAAATGATATGTCTCAAATAGGAAAATTTGCATACATATTGGACTCATGGCACTAACATGATTTGCATTAAGGAGGTCGACTGAATCAGTGGGCCGCCTGATTTTGCATTAGATACGGACATGAACACACACTGTGCATTTAAACATGAAAGCATTAGAAGTCTATAAGGACAATGGATGCCTGTGGTTGATGATTGAGTAGATGGATGATTGGATGGTAGGACACATTCTTCTTAACTTGAAGATTTCGGGGACGAAATCCTTTTAAGTGGGGGAGAATGTAACACCCCGTGTATTCTATAACCGTGAAAGTCATAAATTAAAGTATAATTAATTTGAAATCAAAGAACTAAGGGAAACGGGATACGCCATTGCGTTCGTCTCGGAAAAATATGCGAAATAGAGTCCGAGTTTTCGAAAAACGGAGTCCGTATGAAGAAGATATACCCTCTGGAAGTTTCTGAATTAAATTTAAAATTCAAACAGAATAAAATAATTAAAAATCGGGCCCAATGGGCCAGGGCGGATAAGCACCCGCCTAGGCCACCCAGGTCGACTGGGCTGTCGACCTGGGCTACCCATGTCGACAGGGCTGTCGACAACCCTGTCGACAGGGGTGTCGACCTGGTCGAGCCCAGCCAACCTGGCTGGCCAGGTCTGTGTTTGGCCGATTTTCTGTGGTCTGCTTTGTCATTAGGGCTAGGTGGCAGGCTCTAATTGGTCTCTCTATCGAATGAATGGCTACGATCAATCCAGGCAACATCAATGGTCCTAATCAGTTCATAACCCCTATAAAAATGACCCTGGACTCTACCTAGGTTTCCTACACAATTCTCTAGCCTCCATTGCTCTCTTCTTCTAATAAAAAAATAAAAATGGCGTCTCTGCTCTGCTGGAATTAAAACTAGAAGATAATCAACATCAGCCTAAGCAACTCAATTCAAACTAGAGAATAAAGTTTCTGCGAAGATTCTACAACAAGTTCTTTCTTTAGTCCAATCAAGGCAAGTACAGTTATTCTCCGCTATAAACGTTAATTATAATTTTGATATGCATTTAAAACTGAGTTTGAGGTTGTATTCTCTTCTGTTAGATCTGTTTTCTGTGACTGTTCTATATTCCTTTCTTCTTTTCTGTTTCTATAGCCAGGCTACCACGAGCCTGTGCCTAATCTCATAAGAGATGAACGTATGAACTCAAGTTTTGGGATGAATGATGAGAAATTTGACAAAACCAAATTGAATGTATGACTTTAGGTCTGAGGCATAAAATATATTCGACATATGACTTGGGATTGGATGCATAAATTTGACTATGAACATATAATTTATGCATGTCGTATGCATAGTTATGTTGTAATTTAGACATGTAATTAATTAGAAAAAATAGCATATGTTATAAACTAGTTTTAGACTTATGCATATTTTGTGATAAAAGAAGAAGAGGAACCACTGTAAAGATTACATATGATTTGAGACTTTGGACAAAATGCAAATAAAAAGGCAAGATCTGATTTTTAGAAGATATGGTTTAAAGATTTATATTTTTGGGGATAGTTTGCATAATAATTCATGACATGAAAAGAAGGAAGATATGGAAACTTAAGATTTACATTAATTAGGATATCTATTACACCTAAATAGGGATTCTTGGATATATGACATGCATTGAAATTAATGGTTATATTTGGTATAATCTATATTGGAACATATGTTATATGGCAAATTATGTCCATATTCTGCGCTTAAGCAAACATGGAATATATGAAAATTATGTAGGCATATGAATTTAGGCCTAATTTATGACTAGGCAAGGCATGTAAATAGAACCTTTAGAATTATTCGGTTTGCTAAATCTGCTAATTTGCTAAGTTGCCTAAACTGCTAGTTTTGTTATATTGCCTAGACTGCTAATTAGATTGAAATGCCAAATCTGTTAAATTTGAGATGCCTAATCTGTTATATGCCAAAATCTGCTAAGTGCTAAATCGGTTAAATCTGTTAAGTCACCCAATCTGCTAAAATCTGTTATTTGCTATATCAGTTGAGTTGATGTGATCATTCTGTTATTGATATAATCTGAATTGACATATATATTGGGTGTGCGCATAAACGGTAAATAATTAATTAATTGGCCGCAAAGATGAATATGGCTAACTCGAGGTTAGAATGAGTTTGCGGCGTAAATCTGCCCGGAACCGCCCGGCACATCCAGTGGCCGCAAACAATAAGTTCTAATGTGAGAAGTTAGTCATAACATGCGTAAGACACGAGGTTAGGTCTGGCTTGTGGCAGAAGTCTGCCTGGAACCGCCCGGCATATCCAGCTGCCACAAGCTACCGACCTAATGTGAGAGGTCTGTGCATTAATAATTAATTAATGCAAATCTAAGATAAGAATGACGTCTAAAACGTATTGGGGAAAATAGGGTTAAACCAAAGGGATTAATAGATGTAGCAAAACCCGTCCATGAATCTGTAGGCCCAATACAAAGTTAGACAAATCTGAAAAATCTGTACATCTGACCCGTTAGTCTGAAAACTTGTTAACTTAATTTGTGAATTAGTAAATCTGTATTCTGTATGTCTGAACTTGTAAACAAGTTAATCTGAAATCTGTTAGTCTGGGGACACAAGGTTAGGAGGGGAATCACTTGTGTCATCTGTTGTTTGGGACCCATATTAGTCAGTAACCCTTTCTGGTATCAAAACTTTGACCCAACAGTAGGTAGGGTCCGGGCACGCTTACTGAACTAATTATAAGTGGTTCATTCTGATAATGGCGAGGGGTGTTGATGGTGCGTTCCAACCGGGTCATGTGCGTGCATGGATCCCGGTCTGCCTCTGAGGATGTAAGACGCCGTGACATCTGTAAATAGGTCTGTGCCAATTGGTTGTCACTTTAGGGAGTGATACACCCTACTGTGGGGCCGACACAGGATATTTATGTATTAGGGAGCCGATCGCTTGGGGTAAGGTTTTAGGGTGCACTTAGTTCTGTCTGTTTCTGTTGGTACCGTCTGGTTCTGTTGGGTGGTAACACCCATCCGTTTCTGTGTGGTACCGTCTGTTCGGGTGGTAAAGGCCCATTACTAGTGTACACCTAATTCCACATTCTGTTTCCATAGGGATAAATCTGTTTCTTCTTCTGTCTGTTTATGATCGGGTAGTAAAGGCCCATTATTAGCATTCTGTTTCTGTTAAAGTATTCTGTACCCGTTCCTGCTTCAATTTAGACATTAGGGTGACACCTAATTCTGTTATACTAGTATTAGTGCGGGGAAGTGTAAAACAATAGTTTATATCATTCTGTTTTTCTGTTATATCTGCTACACCTGTTATAGTTATCTCACATCCAGTTTTACGTTCATATCATATTATTATTATCATGCTGAAAATCACTGGACTTGCCAGACTTTTTGTCTGACCCTTGTTGTTTCGCCTTCTTTCTTCCGTTCCCCCCCCCCCCAGGTTATCCAAGGAGGGAAATACTTAAGCTTGATCCGGATTTCTCTTTACTTGAAGTGCTTAAAGTATGGCTTGGCTCTGTATAGCTTCCGTTCCATGGGGATTATGATTTTAAACTATGCATTTTGAAGGCTTTTGTACAAGACTGATATTTTGTACTTGAATTCTGAAATTGAAAGGATGTAACCATATTGATTTCTGTTCCCGCTGTAATAAAGTTAAAATTTTGCATGTACTGTTTTATCTGTCTTGTAAGTTTCTGTTCTGTTTACTAAAATGCTCCACCAAAGTTAAGGCATTCCCTTTGTGAGTGACCTTAACGGAGGTGGGGTGTTACACTTGTATATACTTCGTATGTTGATCGATTGATTAACAACACGAAATAAGCATCAATAAATCATTTGAATCTTATATGAAAATAAAATGTACACCGGATGTCATTTTGGATGTTGATAGTTGTTTACAACTATTGTTGAATGTATATGATGAATGTAATTCGTATAAATTTATTTATATGGATATTGGTTGAAATTTTATTCCAATCCGGAATAAATATGAATATTTCAATAATATAATATTCAATGAAATTCGAAGTTGATTTCGATGTCCGATTTTGGATGGACATAAAAATATCAAAATACCAATGAATATTTATAATGGAAACGAATGTATTTGAATAAATTTTCATACAATTATGGTTTGTTTCACGTTTATGGTGAAGTGAACGATATCCTGAAAATATGAAGCCGAGTTAAGAATATAAACACTATTTTAACACGAACGAATTTTATATCGATTTTATTCATTTTTATAATGAATATCGAGAAATTGGAATTCAAAATCTGACATATTGAAAATATTATTATTTTGAGATTATAATAATATAGAAGATTCAATTTTAATTTAAAATTGTAACGGAAGTGAAATCATTTTAAACGAATTTATAAACGTTTTATAAATTACGTTTTTAAATGGAAATCGACGAAATATATTACATATATTTAAATGGTTTGAATAGAATGTGTCGTGCAGTGACCGCTCGCGAATTTCAACTATTAACTTTGAATTGACGTAACAGAATATTCGACCGTCGGATTCTCCTAAAACTAGAACCGTTGGGTTCGTATCGAAAAGGTATTTCAGATGAATAAATGAGATTTAAATTTGAACAGTTAGATTTTAAAATATGTCCAAATCAATTTCAGAAAAGGTCGCTATGGATGCAGTTTGATGGCCGATATTGGAAACCGACTATAAGAGCCTTAATAAAAATTATTAAAAATATGAATAAATTATGTAAATTCGTAATTAATGATTTGGAAAGATTTTTGGATGAAATATTCCAAGCTTGAAAAGTAAAAAGATATTTTTATCTAAATAAACTAGTTAATAACTAGATTAGAAATCCAGTGATTTTAAATTAATAAATTGGATTGTGAATGATTTTTAATATAATCAGAGTTCTCCAACATATATATGCAATGGATTTGAATGAAAATTACTTTGGATATTTTCGATATTGGGTCCGTGATTATACGGATATCGTTGAGGAATTTTAAAGATATGGATATCGTTATTCCAAAACGATATTTGTTTGTTTCAGAATTTGGTATTGAATGTAAGTCATTTAAGATCTTATATTTAATATCAAATTGGATTTTGGGTTCGTTGTGAATGTTATCTTAAATAATACTGTTCTTAAACCCAATTGTAAAAGAATAAATCTTTTAAATAAGATTTAAAGAAATTTTCCAATTTATTCAATTAAATTTTAATTGAATGGAATTCGATTAATAATAATCGAAAGGAGCCTCTGTGAAGGAAGGCCTGTACTATTTATGGAATTTAATTGGCCTTGCCATTATTTCATTTATAGTTTTAGTCCGATACAGAAATTTATATCGATTATAAATTGTTCATATTTCCGTGAAGATTCCATGTTAATGGAAGATGATTTTGGGTTTATTGTGCACAATGTTTTAATTGACATTTGTTCTTTAACCTAGTTAAAGACAGGATTAATTTCCTAAAAAGTTGAATTATCATTGAATAATGATTTTGGGATTAAAGATGAGCCGAGCTTTATTGAATCTTTAATCAGATTGGAATTTAAAAAGAGGTAATTAAATTTACCGAATTTGAGAAATGATTGAAATGGAGTACCACCAGTTTTACTCCATGCGATAGTTAAATCTTTATTTAGATTTGAATGTTAAATAGTAATTCAATTTACCGATCACACTATGGGTGTTAAATATGGAGTACCACTAGTTTTGCTCCATGGGATGAATAGGTTGGGATTGGGATAATAAAATGAATGACTACTTCGGTAAGGCTCGATAATGCCGACTAATTATAAAATAAAATCTTTGAAATGGTATCCAAAGGAAGATTAAACAATAAGTTTAAAAGAATCTATCTTTGATAAAATTAATGGGAACTTTTCCCCAAAGATATGAACATTTGAATAAAAAAGATATTCTGGATTGGAATGAGATGTCTGCTATCTCTATGTATTTATCACATGATTATAAAGATACGTTAGTTATTCGGAAAGACCGGGCTTAACCTATTATGAATAACTATTACGATGATTAAAAGTCGAATAATGAAGACGGTGGTTAAAGACCAGAAATCTTCACATCATTTGGGTTATTGCTGATGTCTCACTTGGAAAGTCCAAGTAGAGGTGTTATATATGGGGTCATCCAAACGTACTTGGAAATTGACCGGATATTCGAGAACCTATATCATGTATTGGACATACGGGACGAGGAATAAGGTGCCTCTGGTTTCCTTTAGACGCATAATGAACTTGTAAATGGCTTGTATGTTTGACATTGTATTTTGTTCAATATTGATTGATTTCTATTAAATATGTATCTGTTTGGTGGCAAAGAGTTTATTCTCTTGCTTAACACCCTTCTCTGAGACGTACGAGCTTAGAGGATATGTATTGACAGATATAAATTTTATGGCATGAATTGTCAATGTGGCATGCTAAGATGCAAATAATCAAGGCTTTTGTTGAAAAGAAGGGCCTTGTGGTTGATGGTCAAAGCATCTCTTTAATTAGCACTGCTTTGTGTATAGCGTTAATTCGTGAGCCTCACACCCCGGTATGAGTCAAAAACGGGATTAGCGACGCAGGGAGTGCCTACGCTTCTTTCTAGCTAGAAGTAGTGACATGGTATGGAACCCAATGGATGATGAGTCACCTCGAATATAATTGGTCGACATACTGACCAAGTGACTGGTCTGATAGGACTGGGAAACATATTGTTCAGGATTAACTAATCCACAAAAGTAAGAGTTGACCGGACCTGCAAGATCCAAGGGTCATGTGTATTAATCCTGGACATCCTGCTAGAGATGGCCCGAAATAGGTGAGGAACATCCTTTGCCTCGACTTATAGATGGAAATCCAATTTCCAATACGTGACTTTTCGCTTTTAGTTGTAAACCTATATGGCGACATAATATATGGTACGTATGTCGTCTATGATTGATGCATTTATATTTGAAGTTGTTTTGTACACTATGCACTTATAATAATATCAAAATTATTTGTTTTAAAGCGTATCAAGCATGTTTGGCTATTATAAGGTAAAACTCTATCCTCTAGCTTGTGTTGCATTATGTGATAGGACCTAAGTCTTATAATAGCTTTATTTTCCAAAAAGCATTGCGTTGTTTTTATTTTCAACTGATATTCATGTGTAGTAAACCCGTTACGTGTCATACTGCATGGTCCCATGATTTTCCCACTTTTAAAGTAAAGTTTTAATAATTGTTTTAAGTTCTCACACCAGTCCCATGACTGACCCAGAGTTGATTATTTTTCTCCTAAACTCTGGGTGCCCATATTTTCCACATGGGTAGCCAGTAGTTTTGGTTTTGTAGATTTTTATTTAATAGGATCCTAGTTTATAGTTGGAGGTATATTCAGAAAGCTTTGTATCCGTGTATTTCTTTCGGTTGTGTTTGATTGATGTATTTCCGTTGTGCATTGTATTTATACATTTTTATTTCCGCAGCTATGCATTTTATTCTCTGATAATTGTATTTTTGATGTGTATATCGTACTCTGATATTCTAGAGCTGTGATGTAAATTGTTGTAATAACAATGAAAATTTCTATTGTTCTGTGTTCTGATGAGTCGTGTTCTCATACAATCCGCGTTCTCAAACGGTCTTGGTCGATTTAGCGATCGATTCAGACCGAGCGAAGTTCGGTGCGTAACAAATTATATTGTTATTCTTGGTCATCTTATTAAGAAAAAGGAAAGAAGAAAATTAAAGGATGCACAACCTTTGCTTCACTTAAAAAGTATGATGAGACTGTCCGTGTCAAATCAAGCTCAAAATTGAATTATGTTAGTACTTCTTGATCTGTTTGGCATTATGTTGATTTTAGTTTGATTTTAGAATTTTTAATGCTACTTAATATGGATTTAGGGTCTAGGATGAGGTAAGAATGAGTTTGAGATTGAGTTTTGAAATGAATGTTGAATGAAAAGTGAATAGAGAGAGAGAAATGGAAATAAAGCCTAACTAATTGGAATCACCCTCTTTTCCATAAAATATTATTAGTTGCTTAAAATTCTCAACTTAAAATGTATTAAAGCTTACATTCATTTCAATTTATGACACCAATGCAGACTCAATAGAACTATCTGCAAAGTTTTCAAAAATTCGTTAATGTAACTATCATACTCATTTTAAAAATTTCAAAATGTTCAAAAAGAAATTCTAAAATTAAAAACTATAAATTACATTGCATTTTCTATTGGAAAAGTGCATGGTACCTTGCGATTTTTATATTCAGAATCGTGGACAAAATTTACATATTCATTTTTGTAACACCCCAGATTTTTGAATAATCGAATTAACTAAATTCAAGAATAATTAATCACAGATATGAGAATTAAGGGAAATGGGTTGCGCCATTGTGTTCGTCTCGGAATTCTGGTTGAGATAGAGTCTGAGTCTACGTAAAATGAATATCGGATGAAGGAGATATGGACGAATGAAGTTAGACGAAAAACCAGAAGAAGAAGAGGAAAAAAAATTATTTGCACTGGCGCACTTGGGAAGTGCGCCAGTACAAAAATACACTGGCACACTTCCCAAGTGCGCCCAGGCCGAGAGAAAACCTGCACAGCTTTCTGGTGCAGTCTGATCCATGTTGTGACTCATTGCTGAGTCCTTTCTGACTCCTTGCTGAGTCATTAGGGCTGAGGTGTCACCCTATCCCGACTGAATAGTTTTGATTAACCCTAAGATCATCCGACGGCTATAATCAAATTAAAATTCTATATAAACATGGGTAGACTCAAACCCTAAATCAGAATAAAAACTGAAACTATGGTCGTCATGTTGTCATCTTGTAACCTAGAGTACCCGCCACCAACTAGAGGGAAATCAAAGCTAATCAATTCAATTCTATTCAACCCTAATCTAAACAACAACGAATCTACTACAAAGGCGAGCTTAATCAATTTCAGAACTCATATTTCAGAACGCAAGACCTTCTTCTTGTGAGTTCGATTTCTTTAATAAAATAATTAACAATTTAATTGGATTAAGCTATGATGCAGATTATATGGTTATGTTGTGAATTATTGACCGCATGTTATCATCTATGTTGAAAAATTGTGATGTTATCATTTATGTTGTAAATTCTGTGATGTTATCATCTATGTTGTAAAGTTGTGATGTTATCGTCCATGTTGTAATTCTATGATTATATATTCATAGCGATGTTTCATATGCTAGTTTGGTTATGTTGATTCATATGATAAATCGTATGTATGTATGCAAGTTAGGATGTTAATTGAGACATAGATCATATGCAAGTTAATGAAAATTTTATGCATAACCTTACATGTTTCATGACATCTATTTTAGATCTAAAGTTAGGCTATGACATGTGTGAGTTATATGCTAAATTTTACATGCTAGTTTATATGTTTAGATGTGAGTTTACACCATCGTTATGTTGCATAAATCACATATGCAAGTTTATATAAATATATGTGTTTGGAGTATGAATCATGTTATGTAAGTTTGTGGTTATTGCCTATGCAAGTTTACACCTTTAGATGTAGATCTATGACATACATGATTTATGCAAGTTTATGACTATTGCCTAAACAAGTTCACACCTTTAGATTTGGATATATGACATATGTAGTTTTATGCAAGTTTGTGACTTTTTCCTATGCAAGTTTGTGATGAAAAACCATATTCACACATGCAAGTTCACCCCTTATGTTTAGATCTAGTTTTATTTCTATGTATGTTGTGATATTTTCTCTTTATTCCATGAGTTAGACTATTCGAGTCTAGCGTATATTTTACGTTAAACGAACAAACGTACAACGTGGGGTAATGGGATAATATTAAAAGATTTAATATTGAGAATTTGGCATAAATGCCTTAAATGGCATAAAATAAATTTCTGATGAAATTGGTATGATTTTACATACCATAAATAGATGGACATAATTGAGTCAATTATGGCCATACTTAAATTTGGAATTGATTGATAATTTGAATAGGGAAATTAATACAAATTGGGGAATGATTAATTAGGTGTAATTAATCGTCTAAGACACGAGGTTAGGCTCGTTGTGGTGTAAGACTGCCCGGACCCGCCCGGCAAATCCAACTGCCACAAATGCCAGTCTAATGTGGGAGGTCTTAGGCATAAATTAAATGCGTAACAATTGTAAAGACACGTGGTTAGGCTCGTTTGTGGTGTAAGACTGCCCGAACCCGCCCGACAAACTCAGCTGCCACAAATGCCAGTCTAATGTGGGAGGTCTTTATAAGGTTACGGTCTTAATGAATTAACAAACACTTAACCAGATAAACATGTAGTGGGACATGAGGGGTTAAGTGGGTGCCTTGGGTGGCATGTGGAATGTGGGTGCCTTGGGTGGCATGTGAAATACGATTAGGTGTCTCAATAATTAATTAATACTGATTAAATACAAATATGGATGACAAACAGAAGTTTGGTTGAGTGAGTGATTCTCTGAGTAACGATCTAATGTTGATCTCGGTCTTCGGGGTTGGTACTTAGGTAGTTATTCTCTTAACCAATGTATCTGTGGACTAAGAAGAACCTAATCATAAACTAAGTGGGTAGGGTTAAGACCAACTTAACCAATAAATTGATAAGTGGGTAGGGTTAAGACCAGCTTAACCAATAAATTGATAAGTGGGTAGGGTTAAGACCAGCTTAACCAATGATTTGATAAGTGGGTAGGGTTAAGACTAGCTTAACAAATAAATTGATAGGTGGGTAGGGTTAAGACCAGCTTAACCAATAAATTGATAAGTGGGTAGGGTTAAGACCAGTCTAACCAATAATTTGATAAGTGGGTAGGGTTAAGACAAACTTAATCGATAATATACATTGATCTGGTAGGGTTAAGACAAACTTAACCAATAGTTTGATAAGTAGATAGGGTTAAGACAAGCTTAACCAATAACACATGTTGATTTGTTGAGTAAGTAACATGCGTAACATGTGGGATATAATTATAAACACTTAACCAAGTTGAAACATGTAAGAAGACATGAATAAGAGGGGTTAAGTGGGAAATTCTAGTGGGGACCAAGCATAGGGGGGAAGCTTGCGTGGGGACCCTTTTCAAACCAGTAACCCATTTGGTATCTTTGTGGGCTCGACCCAAGTCGAGGACGGGACACGCGTACTGGATTAGATTGTAAGAGGTCAAAACGGGTCAGCGGTGGCAATGCAAGTCCAAAGGGTTCATATGCGTGTGTGGGCCCAAGCTGGTAGGTAAGACGTTGTTGCATCGTGTAGATATAAGTCGTGCATTTTAGGTTGTACCAGGTTGCCACTTTAGGGAGTGATACACCCCACTGTGGGGCCAGCACGGGTATCTACGAGTTAGGGAGCCGATCGAATGGGGAGGGTAGTTGGTACACCTAGTTGAGATAGGAGCAGGCGGCACCTATGAAGACAGCTAGGAGTATAACTACCAAATTATGGATAAATATTAGAATGGGGAGGGTAGTCGGTACACCTAGTGGAGATAGGAGCAGGCGGCACCTATGAAGACAGCTAGGAGTATAACTACCATATTATGAATAAATATTAGAATGGGGAGGGTAGTGGGTACACCTAGTGGAGAAAGGGGCAGACGACACCTATGAAGGCAGCTAGGGATATACGAACTGCCATTATCACTATTAAGTTCTGTAGGCGGGATCAACCTTTAGGTTGACTATTGGTGGTGCAGTGTAGTAATTATCTTATAGTGACTAAGTGCGCCTTTAACGTTATCTTTGTTCATCTTGTTTCCTTGTTTACTCTGTCATACCCAATTGCTCACAGTCATTCCCTTATTTTCCAACTTATGCCTTAGCATTGTTATTTTGGTAATTATATTGTTAAAGTTATCGCACTCGCCAGACTTTGTGTCTGACCCCCTTTGTTTCCTCCTCTTTTCTTCCTCCCCCCCCCCCCCCCCCCCAAGGTGCTCAGGTTGGAACTAGCACCAGTGGAGCTTGATTTTGGACAGCTATATCTCTGCTTTTAGATGTTGCTTGGATCGCTGAAGTAAAAGTTCAGCCTATCTTATTTATGGCTATTTTGTGTTGGGGTTATGTCTTCCAATTTATGTACTTTGACTTAGTCAAGATGGATATTATGTACTTTGACTCTGGTTTTTGATGATGTAATCAAACTTATGTGTTTACCGCTGCAATGAATAAAGTTTTAAATTTTTAAGTACTATTTATATCTGTCTTGTTGTTAAGTTTCTGTTCTATACACACTTAAAATGCTCTATAGAAGTTAATGCATTCCCTTTGTGAGTGACATTAATGGACGTGGGGTGTTACAATTTTCATGGGATTGTTTTTCTAATAACATAAAAAATAGGAACATGTGCCTATTTTTTTTATAAAAATATGGCAGTGCACTGTTACTAATTTGTGTTCAAAGTTCGTATCGGAATGATTAATATATCTCAATGATAGATGTCTCTCTGCTTATATTATGAAAGGTCTCTTATTATCCTCAAGGTAGCTCTTCTTGGAACATAGAGATTTAAGGGACATAATAGGAGTCACATTCGTCAAACCAGGAATACCTAACACCTCAAGTTATATTACCAACAAATACCATGCAACAACGCATAACTATACAATAAATAGTATGGAATGATTTTAAAAATCAGTTCCTAAATATGTTTTGACTTGCGTGGTTGCTCATTTTTAAAGTTCAATAATACTTTGAATTTCTTTTCAAGTCTTTTGTGTCATTCGTTGTTTGGGTCTTGCTTTTAACCTTCAATGTCATTTACTTCTTATGGCTCTTTAAATTCATTTTCGATATGCAATGTTGTTTGTCACTTGACCATGAGAGAAAATTGTTTTATCCTACAATAACGTTCATTGCCTTTCAATAATGGCCATTAATTGGACTTTGAAATGACTAAAATTTTATACTTTAGTTCCAATATCATTCTTCAAATGAGTCTCTTGTAAATGTGTTTGCTATTATGGTCCATTGTTTTAAGCTAAGTTAAAAATGCTTATTCATATAGAAACATATATATATCATATGGCTGCTTCCCATCATGAATGATTGAGACTTTTTATGGCATTTTTTAGAATATAGTTATTTAAATATTTTCATGATCCTCCAAAGGAGAATCCAAAGGAATTGAAGCTTTATTAGTACCCCCTCCCCCCTTCACACACACACACACACACACTCTCTCTCTCTCTCTCTCTCTCTCTCTCACACACACACACACCCCAATCTAGGAACCATTATATTAAAAGGCTCTTTGATGTCTTGGTATGTAATTTTAGAATTTTTTTATTACGGTTAGATCTTTTGGGTTGTATTTGAGTTCTAAGCACACCCTAGAGAATATATCATGTTAATTACCACTCTTACTTTATCTTGGTAAGTATAATTATATAGATCTAGCATTGAGTGGCTACGTATTCGAGTCGACAACCAATATAATCTATCATAAGTTAAAATCCTTAAAAATGGGACAAACTCAAAATACTTTCTATCAAAAGAGTGAAAGGCATATATTAAGCATCGAATGTTCACAATCTACTGTTCCTACTTTATTACGACACACATATCAATTTAAGCCCATAAGACTATCTAGTTTTCAAACCATATTTGTTCTAGACTGCTATTTAACATATCATCGGGAAAGTTCACAAAGATGAATAAGATGACTGACCTGTAGTTTGTCCACTGGCAAACTCGGGTGCCCATATTTTCCACACGGGCAGTCGAGTAGCTATTTTTGCAGATATATTAAACAGGATTCTGGGTTGAAGCTTAAAGCTGTGTCCAGAGATAGAGAGCCTTCCGCTGTGTTCTTCCGTTGCAGTATATTACATTTTTTGTATTTATCTTCCGCTGTAATTATATTCCAATGTACTCTGATATGTATATTCGGTACTTTGATGTAACATTTATTATAGTGTTATAAAAGTCTTCTGTTATCTGTTGTAATGTGTTGTATGCCCAAAGTTAAAGTATTCGTAGATTTTCACTTTTTGGGTCAGACCTGTGTGGTTTATGGTCGATTCAAAGGGTGGGAATTAGCGGGTCTTTACAGTTGGTATCAGAGCTCTGGTTAGCTCAAATCTTTGGGGTACAACTTGTTAGAACTGAACAAAAGACTCATCAGAGATTGGATTAGTAATGTCCAATAAGAATACTCATTAGAGATAGGATCAGTAGTATCCTAGAATGAGTAAACTCGTTAGAGATGGGGTTAGTAATGCCCTAGAACGAGTTAAGAGTTACGAATTTATAATTAACGTATTTTTGATATTTATAATCTATTCTTTGAAATATGATTTTTATAAATATAAAGTTATATATATTTTGAAAAGATAATTAACCATTAAAATTTAAAATTGAGATAGTTAATTTTACAATTTTTAGCTACGTTCCTTTTCGAGGACGAAAAGTTTTTAAGTGGGGGCGATTGTAACAACCCGCAAAATCAGAACCAATTTAAAATTTTTATTTTAGAAAATTTTAATGAATTTTGACAATATAAAATAATTTATTTAAATAATAATGATCACAAATTTGATTTAAATCGAAGTTAGAATGAATGATTCAATTTTAATTAACAAAAGAGTTAGAAATAACGCGGTAGTTTAAAAAGTCAAACTTGAACTTTGACTGACCGTACAGGATGCAAAATTTAACGGATTTTAGTGAAACCAAAAATATTAGAATCTATTTAAAAATATCTTTCTAACGAATCTGAAAAATTGAAATTTCATAGCGGAAATCAAAAGTTATGGCCAATTCAATTTTTTAGAAAGGTCGTTGTAGAATATATAGGGCCCAAAAGGCTACTTTTCACATATGTAGGAATTTCGACTCGAAACCACTTCCATTGAGTTCGGAATGACATTTCTGCATTGAAAAACAGTAAACACTTATATATTTCGAGTTTCGAAAATTATTTGTTTAAAAATGTATTTTTAATATTAAATATATTGGCCTGGAAAATAGTCATTTTTCGAACGACCTCTGTTTTCGACGAAACCACTTTTGTTGGAACCAGAATGTCAAATTATAACTAAGTTTCAATTTTCAGAATTTTTCGAATTAATATGTGAGCGTGGCAGAGGAAAATGTGTTTTGACTATTTTTAGTTAAATTTGAACGCCTTAAAAATAGCCATTTTTCAAACAGTTTCAGAATTCGACGAAAATAAATTTGTTGGATTCGTATCGTCATAAGAAAGCTAAAAATATTTTTTTTAGAATTTTCTGAGGTCGTATGTGGCCCCGGCATATTTAAATGTACGGTAAATATTTAATTAATTAATTTTTAATGGAATTTTAAATAAAATATGTACAAATTTCGGAATTGGGCCCCGAGACCCATTCCATTGCGTTCAGAAGGTGTTAAAACCTTAAGAACGACAGTCGTTGGGCTGAAATTGGACAAAGTTGCAAAACGGGCCTTTAATGGATAATAAATTAATAAAATATTATAAAAGTACACGCAAACCGAGGCATCTCTTCTTCCCGATCAGAAACTCACGCACCTGAACCCGTAGCCGCCATGTCTTCTTCTCCTTCTCTCCTCCTTATCTCCTCCTTATCTCCTAATCCACTCACTTTTAGATCCCCATCCTTTGGATGTTTTTCAAGCTCTTCTCCTCCTCTTTCTTCTCCGACCAATGTCACATCAAACCATTGCCCGTAGCTCTCGAATCACCTCTCCAAGTCCGCTGACTTTATGGATCCGCTGCTCCTCCTCCTTGCAACCGCATCCCACCCCCTTCCAGCCGAATATCCACCTCTCCAAGCACTCCATCCTCCAACAAACGGCACCCAAAACCATCAATCGTAGCTCAAGTTATCGTGATTCAAAGATTTGAACAATTCAAAGGTTATATAAATTTTATTTTATCAATTTGCAATGCTTGATTTCATTTCTAATCTTAATTTTAATTATTAAAAATGTGTTTTTGATTCAATCCGATTTAGAACGCAACAACGTTTGTGATATTGGGACAACGACACGCAACATAACATTCAAGATCTGTTGTGTACAATCTCTGATCCTTTGGATTCAGTTTTGATTTAATATCCAAGGTGAGCAATTCTAAATTTAAATTTAAATTTAATTTAATTTAATTATTTTTCTTAATTAATATATCTGCGTTAGCTAGATCTATGTTCGCATTGAAATTTCATTGTTTGTTTGTAATCACATTTGCTATGCTTTGAGTTTTGGATGTTGAATTATTCATGTATACCTAGATCTATTCTAAATAGATCTATATTTTGTTCATTTTTGGTATCATCGCTACATGTAGACACCAAATGATGTGTTGTTATACATTAAATTTTAGCATTCATTGTAAGCACATAATTTTAATCAAATTTTAGCGTTATTATTAAACATGAATTATAATAATATTTTAGCGCTTTATGCAAACATGAAATTAAGGAAAAAAATATGAAAAATAAACATAATTTTAGAGTCTTTATGAAATAATCCAATGTAAAGATTGAATCTTTATGTTGCGTTTGAATGACATATAAAGATTGAATCTTTATGTTGCATTTGTAATCAAATAAGAGATTTAAGTTGACGATGCAATTTTCATTGTAATTAAAAGATGGAACTTGATGATGAAATCTACATGCGTTTTTGAATGGAATAAAATATTAGATTTTTGTCAATACATTTCCATGTGAATTAGATTGAAAGTGAAAGATTTACATTTATCACTTAAATTGTCATTCCTTGTTGAGATTAGAATTAACGAATTAAAATTGTCACCTTTATTATGAATGTTATATTAGTAAAATGTCAAATTGGTTGTGTTAGTGATGAAAAATAGGAAAGTACCTTTTACATTGAATTGTCATATTTAAATTGATACATTGAAACATAATAAATGACCATTCAAATGTCATTATGGTATGAAATGTCATATCATTGTAAATGCCATTATAGTTATAAATGTATGTAAGTATAACGTTTGTCCTTTTATTTGTATTTACAAATACAAATAAAACTTTGAAATATAATTTGTTCTTTTTATTTGTATTTACATATACAAATAAAACATTGAAATATAATTTGTTCTTTTTATTTGTATTTACAAATACAAATAAAACATTGAAATATAATTTGTTCTTTTTATTGTATTTACATATACAAATAAAACATTGGAATAAAATTTGTTCTTTTTATTTGTATTCACAAATACAGGTAAACATAGAAAATAAAGTTTGTCCCTTTTATTTATACTTACATATATAAATAAAACATTAAAATGAAATATGTCCTTTATTTGTATCCTCGAATACAAATAAAACTTTGAAAACAAAAGTTCACTTTTTATTTGTATTCACAAATACAAATATGCATTAAAAATAAGTTTGCTCTTTTAATTGCACTCACAAATGCAATTATGCATTAAAACAAAATTGTTCTTTATTTTGCATTCACTAATGCAAATCTAACATAGGAAATAAGTTAACTTTTTATTATGTTCTTCAATGCGAATGTAATATATATATATATATATATATATATATATATATATATATATATATATATATATATATATATATAATTAACATCTTTTTGTTCGCATTCACAATGCGAACGAAACATTAAAAATAAGATTTACGTTTTTGTTCGCATTCACAATGTGAGCAAACCATTAAAAATACATTTTTTTTTACATTCCACAATGTAAACAATACATGAAAATAAAAATTATATTTTTGTTTGCATTCTACAATGCAAACGAAGCGTAGGAAATAAAAAAATACATTTTTGCATCCTTCCATGCAAATAAAAGATGAAAGAAGAAAAAATTTACATTTTTGTTTACAACTTTTGTTGCAAGCAAACAAGAAAATAAAATTTGTATTTTTGGTTTGCAAATTTAGATGCAAACTAATTTACATTTTTTTTTTATTATTTGCATTCCATCATGCAAATAAAACAAAGAGATAAAATTTCATTTGTTGTTTGCAACCTTAGTTGCAAACAAACAAGAGAATAAAAAATTGCATTTACATTTTGTTTGCAAATTTAGATGCAAACGAATTTATTTAAAACAAATGTTTCATTTTTGTTGCATGTCTTAAATGCGAACAAACTTTAATATTAAGGTTACATTTTTTTTATTTATTTATTTACTTCACTTGATGTAAATAAACATAGAATAAGAAGTTGTTCTTTTATTTACATTTCTTGATGTAAATAAAACTAGAAAATTAATATTACATTTTTATTTGCATTACTCAACGCAAATAAAACATGAGAATAAAAGATACCTCTTCATTCGCAATCATTAATGCAAATAAATTATAAAATGAAAGTTACAATTATTTTTATTTACATTCCTTTATGTAAATAAACATCAAATTAAAAAGTTGAAATCTTTATTTGCATTCTCTATTGCAAATAAGCATGAAATGAAAAGTTATATTTTTGTTATTAATTGTATTCCCTATTACAAATGGATTAAAGATTATATTTTTCTTTTCATTTATTTACAATGAAAGGAATAGAAATGAAGATTATATTTTTATCGTCATTTTAGGTACGATAAAAGAATAGAAATAAAGATTACATTTTTATTGGCATTTTATATGCGATAGAGAATAGAAATAAAAGAGACATTTTTATTGTTGTATTATGTATTGTGTATTACACCGCCATAGACAAGTTAACTGACTTGTTTATGTAATTGGGTCGATAATTTTTACACATCGCCCAAGTGCACAAATAATTTATTATTTGTTTGTTGGTTGAAACCCCACACGGGTGTTGGGATGAAAATTAACATACACTAATCCCAATATTTAAATGTATGTTGATCGTTAGATCGACAGGCTGCGATGAGCGTTATTATTTAATTTTAACGCTTACACAGTGAAATTTACACTTTGGATGTTAATGGATGACTTGATGATTATACTGTTATGGTCATATATATGGTGTGTGTGAAATCCATATAATCCAAATTATATGGTAAATGGTTGAGTCGCATTTCGATTCAGGTGTTCTTTTCAATAAGAATATTTTTACATTAGAAATTCTTTTTATATAAAGAATATATTTAATTAAGTATATGTTAAAACAAAGAATATTTTTAAGAGATAAAAGGGTATAATATGAAGAATACTTCACATTCAAAAATCTTTATTAAAGTATATTTTTAGTGATTATTTTAAAATATGTTCTTGTAATAATGAATTAATATTTAAAGAGAGACCTTTTAATTAAGATTACCAGAATTGCAATCATATTTTGTGATAAGAAATAAATTGAGATGTGAAGTGGATTTATCGTGGACGGATGTTTTAAACGACATTTTTCCTTTAATCCAATTTACATTGAAATTGTTATTTGGAATTTATAAATCTATTTTATATATTTAAAAAGGCATTTTCTAAAATCAAGTTTTTCCAATTTAATATATTAAATAGGAATTAAGTGGAAATTCTATGGGTAATAATTGAAATGGGCTTCTGTAAAAGAAGGCCGATATTATATATGGAATTTAAGAGGCTTTGCCGTTATTCCATTTATACTATTAGTCTGATACAGAAATTTATATCGATTATGTATTGATTGGATTTCTGTGGAATTCCATATTTTTAGAAATTGATTTATAGATTTTATTTTAAATATTTATCTTTGATAAAATTAATGAGAATCTTCTAAAACGAATATCTTATTGAAAGAATACTCGGAGTTGGAATATGGCGTAATGTGTGATTTTCCAATATTCGCTTTTTAATCCCAAATTACGCGAGATATTCAGAAAGACCGGGTTTAACCCATTCTGAATAATCATCACGACGATCAAGAGTCGAAGACGAAGACGGTGATTGAAGACCGAAGGTTTTCACATCGTTGGGATGATGATGACTGGTATCTTGAATTGGGATTGGCCTTCCAAGGCAAGGTATTCGGTAATGATCGTCCAAACGCATTTGGAGATCGACGGACACGTTGTTTCGTTCAGACCCAGAACGGACTTGTAAATGGATAGCATGCCTGACATTGAAATTTATTTCATGTAATTAAATCGGTTCTTATTTAATATATAAATGCATGGTGGCGGAGGATTTATTCTCTTGCTTAACACCCTTTTGTATGTTAAATAATTACCGATCGCATGATATGAGTTGTTGATGTGGTATGCCAAGTTGCACTTTATCAAGGTTTATTGTTGCAAAGCAGAGCCTTGTGGTTGATGATCAAAGCACAGTCTATTTAGGCATAGCTTTGTGTATATCGTGACTTCGCGAGCCTCACAGCCCGGTAGAGTCTAAAACGAGAGAAGGGAACGCAGGGAGTGCACACGTTTCTTTCTAGCTAGAGTGGTGCCAGGGACCTACCAGCGCTGGCATTTATTCATTGTGGTTGTTGGATTTTTCAAGGCCTCGGTTTATGCGGTCGCCACTGGCCGTATTATAGGTCCAAAAGGACCGGGGAGCGTGTGTTCAGGAATTGCCAATCCATTAAGCGTTAACGTATGGACCGGCCCTGCAGGATCCAAGGGTTGGACAGAGTACCAATCCTGGGGCATTTGCTAGAGTGTCTCGAATCGGTAAGGATCTCCTCCCTAGCCTTGACTCAGATGGAAACCCAAATTTCCAATACGACATCACGCAGTTTTGATTGTATACCTATATATGGCGACATAGTGGGATGGGGCACTCATGCCGTCTAGGATTGATACATTTACTTTGATGTATTTCAAATTGGTTGCACACTATTATTATATAATATCCGTTTTATGCGTATCAAGCATCTTTTGATCATTATAAGGTAAAACCCTATCCTCCGGTTTGCGTTGCATTGTGTGATGGGACTTGGGTCTTATAATGGTTTCATTTTTCTAAAAAGCATTGCGTTATTTTGACGATTTACTTTAGTCATGCACTGGCAATCTATAGGAGAAAACCCGTTCCGCGAAAGTGGCGTGGTCCTGTGATTAGCCTTATTATATTTTATAGGTTAGGTGGAATTCTCACACCAGTCCCTTGACTGACCTGTAGTTTGTCCACTGGCTAACTCGGGTGCCCATATTTTCCACACGGGCAGTCGAGTAGCTATTTTTGCAGATATATTAAACAGGATTCTGGGTTGAAGCTTAAACTGTGTCCAGAGATAGAGAGCCTTCCGCTGTGTTCTTCCGTTGCAGTATATTACATTTTTTGTATTTATCTTCCGCTGTAATTATATTCCAATGTACTCTGATATGTATATTCTGTACTCTGATGTAACATTTATTATAGTGTTATAAAAGTCTTTTGTTATCTGTTGTAATGTGTTGTATGCCCAAAGTTAAAGTATTCGTAGATTTTCACTTTTTGGGTCAGACCTGTGTGGTTTATGGTCGATTCAAAGGGTGGGAATTTGCGGGTCTTTACAGTTGGTATCAGAGCTCTGGTTAGCTCAAATCTTTGGGGTACAACTTGTTAGAACTGAACAAAAGACTCATCAGAGATTGGATTAGTAGTGTCCAATAAGAATACTCATTAGAGATAGGATCAGTAGTATCCTAGAATGAGTAAACTCGTTAGAGATGGGGTTAGTAATGCCCTAGAACGAGTTAAGAATTTATAATTAACGTATTTTTGATATTTATAATCTATTCTTTGAAATATGATTTTTATAAATATAAAGTTATATATATTTTGAAAAGATAATTAACCATTAAAATTTAAAATTGAGATAGTTAATTTTACAATTTTTAGCTACGTTCCTTTTCGACGACGAAAAGTTCTTAAGTGGGGGCGATTGTAACAACCCGCAAAATCAGAACCAATTTAAAATTTTTATTTTAGAAAATTTTAATGAATTTTAACAATATAAAATAATTTATTTAAATAATAATGATCACAAATTTGATTTAAATCGAAGTTAGAATGAATGATTTAATTTTAATTAACAAAAGAGTTAGAAATAACGCGGTAGTTTGAAAAGTCAAACTTGAACTTTGACTGACCGTACAGGATGCAAAATTTAACGGATTTTAGTGAAACCAAAAATATTAGAATCTATTTAAAAATATCTTTCTAACGAATCTGAAAAATTGAAATTTCATAGCGGAAATCAAAAGTTATGGCCAATTCAATTTTTTAGAAAGGTCGCTGTAGAATATATAGGGCCCAAAAGGCTACTTTTCACATATGTAGGAATTTCGACTCGAAACCACTTCCATTGAGTTCGGAATGACGTTTCTGCATTGAAAAACAGTAAACACTTATATATTTCGAGTTTCGAAAATTATTTGTTTAAAAATGTATTTTTAATATTAAATATATTGGCCTGGAAAATAGTCATTTTTCGAACGACCTCTGTTTTCGACGAAACCACTTTTGTTGGAACCGTAATGTCAAATTATAACTAAGATTCAATTTTCAGAATTTTTCGAATTAATATGTGAGCGTGGCAGAGGAAAATGTGTTTTGACTATTTTCAGTTAAATTTGAACGCCTTAAAAATAGCCGTTTTTCAAACAGTTTCAGAATTCGACGAAAATAATTTTGTTGGATTCGTATCGTCATAAGAAAGCTAAAAAATTTTTTTTTAGAATTTTCTGAGGTTGTATGTGGCCCCGGCATATTTAAATGTACGGTAAATATTTAATTAATTAATTTTTAATGGAATTTTAAATAAAATATGTACAAATTTCGGAATTGGGCCCTGAGACCCATTCCATTGCGTTCAGAAGGTGTCAAAACCTTAACAACGACAGTCGTTGGGCTGAAATTGGACAAAGTTGCAAAACGGCCCTTTAATGGATAATAAATTAATAAAATATTATAAAAGTACACGCAAACCGAGGCATCTCTTCTTCCCGATCAGAAATTCACGCACCTGAACCCATAGCCGCCATGTCTTCTTCTCCTTCTCTCCTCCTTGTCTCTTAATCCACTCACTTTTAGATCCCCATCCTTTGGAAGTTTTTCAAGCTCTTCTCCTCCTCTTTCTTCTCCGAACAATTTCACATCAAACCGTTGCCCGTAGCTCTCGAATCACCTCTCCAAGTCCGCTGACTTTATGGATCCGCTCCTCCTCCTCCTTGCAACCGCATCCCACCCCCTTCCAGCCGAATATTCACCTCTCCAAGCACTACATCCTTCAACAAACGACACCCAAAACCATCAATCGTAGCTCAAGTTATCGTGATTCAAAGATTTGAACAATTCAAAGATTTGAACAATTCAAAGGTTATATAAATTTTATTTTATCAATTTGTAATGCTTGATTTCATTTCTAATCTTAATTTTAGTTATTAAAAATGTGTTTTTGATTCAATCCGATTCAGAACGCAACAACGTTTGTGATATTGGGACAACGACACGCAACATAACATTCAAGATCTGTTGTGTACAATCTCTGATCCTTTGGATTCAGTTTTGATTTAATATCCAAGGTGAGCAATTCTAAATTTAAATTTAAATTTAATTTAATTTAATTATTTTTCTTAATTAATATATCTGCGTTAGCTAGATCTATGTTCGCATTGAAATTTCATTGTTTGTTTGTAATCACATTTGCTATGCTTTGAGTTTTGGATGTTGAATTATTCATGTATATCTAGATCTATTCTAAATAGATCTATATTTTGTTCATGTTTGGTATCATCGCTACGTGTAGACACCAAATGATGTGTTGTTATACATTAAATTTTAGCATTCATTGTAAGCACATAATTTTAATCAAATTTTAGCGTTATTATTAAACATGAATTATAATAATATTTTAGCGTTTTATGCAAACATGAAATTAAGGGAAAAAAAATGAAAAATAAACATAATTTTAGAGTCTTTATGAAATAATCCAATGTAAAGATTGAATCTTTATGTTGCGTTTGAATGACATATAAAGATTGAATCTTTATGTTGTATTTGTAATCAAATAAGAGATTTAAGTTGACGATGCAATTTTCATTGTAATTAAAAGATGGAACTTGATGATGAAATCTACATGCGTTTTTGAATGGAATAAAATATTAGATTTTTGTCAATACATTTCCATGTGAATTAGATTGAAAGTGAAAGATTTACATTTATCACTTAAATTGTCATTCCTTGTTGAGATTAGAATTAACGAATTAAAATTGTCACCTTTATTATGAATGTTATATTAGTAAAATGTCAAATTGGTTGTGTTAGTGATGAAAAATAGGAAAGTACCTTTTACATTGAATTGTCATATTTAAATTGATACATTGAAACATAATAAATGACCATTCAAATGTCATTATGGTATGAAATGTCATATCATTGTAAATGGCATTATAGTTATAAATGTATGTAAGTATAAAGTTTGTCCTTTTATTTGTATTTACAAATACAAATAAAACTTTGAAATATAATTTGTTCTTTTTATTTGTATTTACATATACAAATAAAACATTGAAATATAATTTGTTCTTTTTATTTGTATTTACAAATACAAATAAAACATTGAAATATAATTTGTTCTTTTTATTGTATTTACATATACAAATAAAACATTGGAATAAAATTTGTTCTTTTTATTTGTATTCACAAATACAAGTAAACATAGAAAATAAAGTTTGTCCCTTTTATTTATACTTACATATATAAATAAAACATTAAAATGAAATATGTCCTTTATTTGTATCCTCGAATACAAATAAAACTTTGAAAACAAAAGTTCACTTTTTATTTGTATTCACAAATGCAAATATGCACTAAAAATAAATTTGCTCTTTTAATTGCACTCACAAATGCAATTATGCATTAAAACCAAATTGTTCTTTATTTTGCATTCACTAATGCAAATCTAACATAGGAAATAAGTTAACTTTTTATTATGTTCTTCAATGCGAATGTAATATGAAATAAATAAAATTGGCCTTTTTGTTTGCGTTCACAATGCAAACAAAACATAACAATATATATATATATATATATATATATATATATATATATATATAATTAACATCTTTTTGTTCGCATTCACAATGCGAACGAAACATTAAAAATAAGATTTACATTTTTGTTCGCATTCACAATGTGAGCAAACAATTAAAAATACATTTTTGTTTACATTCCACAATGTAAACAATACATGAAAATAAAAATTATATTTTTGTTTGCATTCTACAATGCAAACGAAGCGTAGGAAATAAAAAAAAAATACATTTTTGCATCCTTCCATGCAAATAAAAGATGAAAGAAGAAAAAATTTACATTTTTGTTTACAACTTTTGTTGCAAGCAAACAAGAAAATAAAATTTGTATTTTTGGTTTGCAAATTTAGATGCAAACTAATTTACATTTTTTTTTTATTATTATTTGCATTCCATCATGCAAATAAAACAAAGAGATAAAATTTCATTTCTTGTTTGCAACCTTAGTTGCAAACAAACAAGAGAATAAAAAATTGCATTTACATTTTGTTTGCAAATTTAGATGCAAACGAATTTATTTAAAACAAATGTTTCATTTTTGTTGCATGTCTTAAATGCGAACAAACTTTAATATAAAGGTTACATTTTTATTTATTTATTTATTTACTTCACTTGATGTAAATAAACATAAAATAAGAAGTTGTTCTTTTATTTATATTTCTTGATGTAAATAAAACTAGAAAATTAATATTACATTTTTATTTGCATTACTCAAAGCAAATAAAACATGAGAATAAAAGATACCTCTTCATTCGCAATCATTAATGCAAATAAATTATAAAATGAAAGTTACAATTATTTTTATTTACATTCCTTTATGTAAATAAACATCAAATTAAAAAGTTGAAATCTTTATTTGCATTCTCTATTGCAAATAAGCATGAAATGAAAAGTTATATTTTTGTTATTAATTGTATTCCCTATTACGAATGGATTAAAGATTATATTTTTCTTTTCATTTATTTACAATGAAAGGAATAGAAATGAAGATTATATTTTTATCGTCATTTTAGATACGATAAAAGAAAAGAAATAAAGATTACATTTTTATTGGCATTTTATATGCGATAGAGAATAGAAATAAAAGAGACATTTTTATTGTTGTATTATGCATTGTGTATTACACCGCCATAGACAAGTTAACTGACTTGTTTATGTAATTGGATCGATAATTTTACACATCGCCCAAGTGCACAAATAATTTATTATTTGTTTGTTGGTTGAAACCCCACACGGGAGTTGGGATGAAAATTAACATACACTAATCCCAATATTTAAATGTATGCTGATCGTTAGATCGACAGGCTGCAATGAGCGTTATTATTTAATTTTAACGCTTACACAGTGAAATTTACACTTTGGATGTTAATGGATGACTTGATGATTATACTGTTATGGTCATATATATGGTGTGTGTGAAATCCATATAATCCAAATTATATGGTAAATGGTTGAGTCGCATTTCGATTCAGGTGTTCTTTTCAATAAGAATATTTTTACATTAGAAATTCTTTTTATATAAAGAATATATTTAATTAAGTATATGTTAAAACAAAGAATATTTTTAAGAGATAAAAGGGTATAATATGAAGAATACTTCACATTCAAAAATCTTTATTAAAGTATATTTTTAGTGATTATTTTAAAATATGTTCTTGTAATAATGAATTAATATTTAAAGAGAGACCTTTTAATTAAGATTACCAGAATTGCAATCATATTTTGTGATAAGAAATAAATTGAGATGTGAAGTGGATTTATCGTGGACGGATGTTTTAAACGACATTTGTCCTTTAATCCAATTTACATTGAAATTGTTATTTGGAATTTATAAATCTATTTTATAGATTTAAAAAGGCATTTTCTAAAATCAAGTTTTTCCAATTTAATATATTAAATAGGAATTAAGTGGAAATTCTATGGGTAATAATTGAAATGAGCTTCTGTAAAAGAAGGCCGATATTATATATGGAATTTAAGAGGCTTTGCCGTTATTCCATTTATACTATTAGTCTGATACAGAAATTTATATCGATTATGTATTGATTGGATTTCTGTGGAATTCCATATTTTTAGAAATTGATTTATAGATTTTATTTTAAATATTTATCTTTGATAAAATTAATGAGAATCTTCTAAAACGAATATCTTATTGAAAGAATACTCGGAGTTGGAATATGGCGTAATGTGTGATTTTCCAATATTCGCTTTTTAATCCCAAATTACGCGAGATATTCAGAAAGACCGGGTTTAACCCATTCTGAATAATCATCACGACGATCAAGAGTCGAAGACGAAGACGGTGATTGAAGACCGAAGGTTTTTACATCGTTGGGATGATGATGACTGGTATCTTGAATTGGGATTGGCCTTCCAAGGCAAGGTATTCGGTAATGATCGTCCAAACGCATTTGGAGATCGACGGACACGTTGTTTCGTTCAGACCCAGAACGGACTTGTAAATGGATAGCATGCCTGACATTGGAATTTATTTCATGTAATTAAATCGGTTCTTATATAATATATAAATGCATGGTGGCGGAGGATTTATTCTCTTGCTTAACACCCTTTTGTATGTTAAATAATTACTGATCGCATGATATGAGTTGTTGATGTGGTATGCCAAGTTGCACTTTATCAAGGTTTATTGTTGCAAAGCAGAGCCTTGTGGTTGATGATCAAAGCACAGTCTATTTAGGCATAGCTTTGTGTATATCGTGACTTCGCGAGCCTCACAGCCCGGTAGAGTCTAAAACGGGAGAAAGGAACGCAGGGAGTGCACACGTTTCTTTCTAGCTAGAGTGGTGCCAGGGACCTACCAGCGCTGACATTTATTCATTGTGGTTGTTGGATTTTTCGAGGCCTCGGTTTATGCGGTCGCCACTGGCCGTATTATAGGTCCAAAAGGACCGGGGAGCGTGTGTTCAGGAATTGTCAATCCATTAAGCGTTAACGTATGGACCGGCCCTGCAGGATCCAAGGGTTGGACAAAGTACCAATCCTGGGGCATTTGCTAGAGTGTCTCGAATCGGTAAGGATCTCCTCCCTAGCCTTGACTCAGATGGAAACCCAAATTTCCAATACGACATCACGCGGTTTTGATTGTATACCTATATATGGCGACATAGTGGGATGGGGCACTCATGCCGTCTAGGATTGATACATTTACTTTGATGTATTTCAAATTGGTTGCACACTATTATTATATAATATCCGTTTTATGCGTATCAAGCATCTTTTGATCATTATAAGGTAAAACCCTATCCTCCGGTTTGTGTTGCATTGTGTGATGGGACTTGGGTCTTATAATGGTTTCATTTTTCTAAAAAGCATTGCGTTATTTTGACGATTTACTTTAGTCATGCACTGGCAATCTATAGGAGAAAACCCGTTCCACGAAAGTGGCGTGGTCCTGTGATTAGCCTTCTTATATTTTATAGGTTAGGAAGAATTCTCACACCAGTCCCATGACTGACCTGTAGTTTGTCCACTGGCAAACTCGGGTGCCCATATTTTCCACACGGGCAGTCGAGTAGCTATTTTTGCAGATATATTAAACATGATTCTGGGTTGAAGCTTAAAGCTGTGTCCAGAGATAGAGAGCCTTCCGCTGTGTTCTTCCGTTGCAGTATATTACATTTTTTGTATTTATCTTCCGCTGTAATTATATTCCAATGTACTCTGATATGTATATTCCGTACTCTGATGTAACATTTATTATAGTGTTATAAAAGTCTTCTGTTATCTGTTGTAATGTGTTGTATGCCCAAAGTTAAAGTATTCGTAGATTTTCACTTTTTGGGTCAGACCTGTGTGGTTTATGGTTGATTCAAAGGGTGGGAATTTGCGGGTCTTTACATGAAGCTTTATTAGTTCCCCCTCCCCCCTTCACACACACACACACACACACACTCTCTCTCTCTCTCTCTCTCTCTCACACACACACACACCCCAGTCTAGGAACCATTATATTAAAAGGCTCTTTGATGTCTTGGTATGTAATTTTAGAATTTTTTTATTACGGTTAGATCGTTTGGGTTGTATTTGAGTTCTAAGCACACCCTAGAGAATATATCATGCTAATTACCACTCTTACTTTATCTTGGTAACTATAATTATATAGATCTAGGATTGAGTGGCTACTTATTCGAGTCGACAACCAATATAATCTATCATAAGTTAAAATCCTTAAAAATGGGACAAACTCAAAATACTTTCTATCAAAAGAGTGAAAGGCATATATTAAGCATCGAATGCTCATAATCTACTGTTCCTACTTTATTACGACACACATATCAATTTAAGCCCATAAGACTATCTAGTTTTCAAACCATATTTGTTTTAGACTGCTATTTAACATATCATCGGGAAAGTTTACAAAGATGAATAAGATGATAAATGAAAGAAAGATGCCACTATCATTTTATTCGTTTATACTCTCCTTAGAGCATAACTTAAAAACTTGTGATGGCTTCTC